>LR990209.1:6860309-8256559 GCA_905147375.1 Hylaea fasciaria | reverse complement strand
AAAAACGCCAGAAAAAGTAGATTCTATTCTGCTTTTGAAACAAGAAAATAGCACTCAAATTATATGATTTATTGATTAAGAGTACTGAAATTATACTAATATTATGTTGAACAAGGCAACCTTTCTCGATATACCTACTACAGAGAACACTAGGCAATATTCATTTAAAACTCCCAATGTCTTTAAAGTTCAGAATTCTACTTCCAAAACTATACTTATGTCGTCAAAAAAAAAGACAAAAATCTTGCAAACAAAATTCCAACGCAATTCCATAGCCTACTTTTTAACCGACTTAAAAAGGGAGGAAATTCTCAAATGGACCGTTGTTTTTTTTAAAGTGACGGTTTCTGGCAACACTCCATCGCGATGCGTCCACCCCATAGATCAAACACTATATAGGTACTGGAGTCTTTACCCACACCTGCGCCGGTCACGTGGCAACTAGCTAGTGACGTAGGCAAGCGTCACTCCCGGAATGCGCCGCCTTGTTCTGTCGGGCCACCGCTAGACGAGCCCCTCGCCGCCCTGCAGCGTGGCGCGGCGCTCCACGCCCCGGATGAGCGTCCCCAGGAGCCCCTCCATCTCGTTGGCTGTCTCGCGCAGCTGTGTGTTGTCGTAACTCAAGTCTGGAAGGAATATTCAACATTATGTTTACTCAATTCTTACTGGAACTTTCTGAGAGTATTAGAAAATATGCGAAGTGACACGATTTTTGGGTTTATATTATTTCCCCACACTCGTGCACGTTACCGAACACTCAATTATTAATATCCATATTACACATTGACAATCGATGAAACACAAGTTTGAAAAAAAAATACAAAACCAACAACGTCTCACTATCGGATTCCCGCCAAAACTCCTCTCAATGTTCATAAGCGATTCTTAAATAAACGTTAAAAAAACCACATAAAACCGTCTCACCGTCCATAGCGAAATTGTGAGCCAACAGCTGGTGCAGCCTGTCCAGCACCGTGTCCAGGTCGGCGTCCGGCTCCCGCGCGGCGCCGGCGCCCGCCGCCCCGCCGCCGCCGCGCGCGTCGCCCGGCTTGGGTTTGCGCTTGTCGGACGCTAGCGAATCCGGTTCTGGAATGTTACCTAATGGGCATTATTTTTTTTATTTTTTTAAGTTTTTTTTTAAGTGATTACACGTCCATTCCGAGGAATAGACTCGCTGATCACAAAGTAACCGTTTTTGTTAAAAATGAATTCAATAAGTCGGATATTTCGAATAAATATGAATGGCTGAATCTCAGGAATCTACCACGCTTCGAAAATAGTTAATTAGAGAAGATTCTTTTTAGGGTTCTATACCCAAAAGGTGAAACGGGACGGGATCCTATTACCACAGAATAATAACTAGTAACAGAAGCTTTACTTCGCAATGGTTTTCAAAGAAATATTGACTCTATCTGATCTATATATATAAAAGCCAAAACTGACTGACTGATTGACTGACTGACTGACTGACTGATCGATCAACGCACAGCCGAAACCGCTGGGTCTAGAACCATGAAATTTTGCACAAATATTCCTTATGTGACGTAGGCGAGCAATAAGAAAGGATTTTTGAAAATTCAACCCCTAAAAGGGTGAAAAGGGGTTACAAAGTTTGTATGGAGCAACGTGTTTTCTTAGTCCGATCAACTTCAAACTTGGCATTTATATTCTTTAAAACATTTCATTAAACACGTGTTTCATCGTTTTCTAATATTCAACCCCTAAAGTGAGAAAAAGGGGTTACAAGATATTTTCATCAGATTTAGTTCATATTAAAAATTTGGCTCAATTATGCCATAAGTGACATAGGAATGCACTAAAATGTGATTTTTTAAATTCAACCCCTAAAGGGGTGAAAAGGGGTTGTATCGTTTATGTGTAACAACGTGTTTTCTTTGTCTGATCAGCTTCAAACTTGGCATTTACATTATATAAAAGATTTATTTAAATACATTCATAGTTTTTTAACATTAAGCCCCTTAAATGATAAAGAGGGGTTGCAAAATATTTTTCATCAGAAAATTTAGTTCAAAACTGAACAATGCAATGCAAAATATTTAGTTCAAAACTTAAATTTTGTACACATATTCCTTAAGAGACACAAGTAGGTGTGCACTAAGACTTTTTTTTAAATTTAACCCCTAGGTGGGTGAAAAGGGGTTGCAAAGTTTGGATGGAACAACGTGTTTTATTGGTTTGATCAATTTCAAACTTAGTAGGTATCTATGTTCTTTAAAAGGTAGGAAGTGGTAGATTTTGGTAGAAAATGATAAATTAAAGGTAGAAAATGGTAGAATTTTGGTAGGAAATGGTAGATTTTTGGTAATAATGGTAGATTTTGGAAGGAATGGTAGCTTTTGGTAGATATTAGTGAATTTGAAATTAAAATGGTAGATTATGGTAAAATGGTAGATTACGGTTAAAATGGTAGATTTAATTTAGGAAATGGTAGTTTTTTGTAGGAAATGGTAGATTCTGGTAGGAAATGGTAGCTTTTGGTAGAAAATAGCACATTTAGAAAGAAAATAATAAATTTAGAAACAAAATTTTAGATTGTGGTAGAAAATTATAGACTTTAGTAGAAAATGTTAGCTTTTGGTAGAACATGGTATTTTGGTAGAAAATGGTAGATTTTGGTAGGAAATGGTAGATTTTTGTATGAAATATTAGATTTTGGTATAAAATGCCAGGTTTTTGTATAAAATGGTAATTTTGATAGAAGATGGTGGATGTCGTACGAGAATGTTGGATATCGCATATCGGATGTCGATGTCGAACTCGAGGTCATGGTCTATTTTTAGTTATTTGGAATTATGGTAAAGTATATAGTCCGCGCGGACGAAGTAGCGGGCAACAGCTAGTAAACAATATGATTTAATTTAGCTCGCGGTCCAGTCGAGCACGTGTTCATTTACATACCTACCAATTTCTTTTTGAAGGAATATGGGCCTTAATTCACTATACTACGGTTCATAATAAGTTATACATGGTTATATGTATTGAAAGAGCCGCGGACAAGGGTTGCTTACTTCGAGAAACTACTTATGCCATCTAGCGCACAGCACGAGCGTTTACTCCTACTTGTGGCGGGAACGCGCAGCAGGCAGCGCCGAGTACGTTCATGTAGTCTAAGAGCTAGCTGCATAATTGTATATGCTATACGATTATTGCCAAAGATTTAATTTAATGAAGTAATAAAATAAAACACATTTTGTTCATTATACTTATATAGACAAAAGAATAATAGATGTTATGTATGTGTAAAAATATCTGGAATTGTTTTTGTTTCGGACAAAACATAATAATTGATACTTAATTACTGAAATATACATAAATTGATACTTAAATACTTAAATTACTGAAAATACTGCACAGTATCTTTTTGCTTATTTTCGTTTTGTGTCCATCTTGCAATTATATGTATAATGAATCAATCAAATCAAATAATTAAGTTGAACGTGGTCGAACATAATTATAGCGCGCACGCGTGTGTTTTCTTTCGCTTGTGGCAGCCTACTAGATTGGCCCTTGCGTAATGGCCGCCGCCCGTAGGTATGTTTTTAATACCTACACGCGGAGTGACACAGGCCTGCTATTACTAAGGCTCCACTGTCCGTCTGTCAGTGTCCATCTGTCATGTGATAGTTAGACAGTTGCACTTATCACAGACTTCTGTTGCCGCTAAAATAAATGCTAAAAACCAGAATAAAATAAATATTTAAGAGGGCTCCCAACAACAAACGTAATTTTTTGCCGTTTCTATAGACAATAGCACGGAACCCTCCGCGCCCGAAACCGACTCTCACTTGGCCGGTTTTATGTTATACTTGAAGATTATCTACTTACCATTAACATTATACCACGAGCTGATATCATTAACCGACACAGTGGATATGCTGTCCGAGGTCGCATGCGCCGGTACAGGCTTCAGCGCATCACCGGACATTGTCAGCATCAGACTGGCGTTCTTGGACACCACGGAGAAGTTCCCAGAGTCGAGGCTCAGCACCCGCGGCTGGTTCTTGGTGTGGTTCACTTTGGACTGCATGCCTTCTGGGACCGGTATGGGGCTGAAGAGGTCGAAGGCTTGGGGACGATCGGCTTTGTCAGGCTTTGCGTCCGTTGATCGGTCAGGTTGGCTGGTTAAGTTATCCTGAGAATGCAATGTTCCTTGTTATGTTCCGATTATGAACAGTTATAGCCTACGATAAAATACGGGGTGGATCCCCGATCGCCGCTCTAAATGGCCATCATATGCCTTGTTTTTAACAAGGCTATTACAGCGTGTTAAGGTTCTTTATGCAAAGCATATTAGGCCTTGTTTTAAAAAACCGTCACAACTTTTTACGACGCTATTGCAGTGCGTTAAGGTTCATTATTAAATTACACAATATCGGATTGACGGGTGGACACTTTTGAAATTTGATTGGTGCCACCCTCAAGTAGAAAATCCGTCTGTCTGTCTGTCTGCCAGTCCTATTCTAGCCTGAGCATGTTTACCAACTCCAACTTGATAGACCAAGTACGATAGTGGTAAAAAGCGAGGATATGCCGTCGTAGTGTCCTCCAAACATCTGAAGCCCTATAATTTTACCTTTAGTAACTTCAGCCTGTTGATTTGTGTCGATATCTGTGTCCAGTGCTCGTCGACCTTCGCTTTTAACTCTTCGTCGTCAGATTTAGCAGCCTCTTTCAGTTGAGTAGCGAGGTCTTGTAAAGCTCTGGAATAGATGCAAATGTGTTTAGTGATGATACGGTCAGATCTAACAACCAACAGAGCAAGCGTCGAGAATGATATTGTTTTTTGTGTACTCACTTATTCTGTGCCTCCAGTTGATTTATAATGTCTTGTAGCATGGAAGCCGGGTTATTGTCTTTATTTCCTGATGCCTTCCCCACGGTGGAAGTGAAGATTGTAGGTTTTCCATCCTTGCGCCTCCTCACAGACCCCGCGTCCTTGTCTGCGCGGCCCTTAGCGATTTTAGAGGTTTTCCGCTTTTTCGTTTTGGTGCAGAAGAAAAATCGCTTCACGCCTTTCATAAAGCTAAGACATTCTGTGGCCTTAGGCTGTAAATATTTAGTATGTAATTAATAAATAATACAAAAAAACTGCATGTGCAGCACCGTAGTGGAATTTCTTCATCATTATTTTTGGCTTTTTATTGTGTATATGTCGCTAATAAATATGGCTCTCGTTTGTACCACTTCCATGGGGTCTGAATATTATGAATCTCTTTATATTTCTAAGAAGTTTCACTTCAATACTTAAATGTATGATCACATACACCACAGAATCTTTATATGTGATCATACATTTAAGATCATACATGGTCAGGATCTGATCCTGACTGTGTCTGATACCGGTACCTATGGCGCCGGTACAACTTCAGTACCAGTATCAATGTCAAACCTATGGCACCGGTACTCATAAATACTGGTATTAAAAGCCCTGATCCTGATGCCTAACTAGGATCGCGTGTGAATAGGGAATCAACAACAGTTGACGTAACACCACAAATACAGAGACTTGGAGCGAATACGAGTTTACACAAATGTTTGCTGTCTGGGCTGGGAAACAAATCAAGAATTTATGATGGCGGCATTTTGGAGAACAAAACAAAGAGGGCTACGAGTTTACCTGTCCGTCAATAATCTCGTGGACCAAGTGGCTTTTCTTATGACCGCTGGCAGTTGTCAAGTGTTTGCCGTACAAGTAGCACTTCTCACAGAAAAACACAGCACTGCATTTTGTGCATTGGAACTTTAAAACCTGAAATGAGACATCACATAGTCACAACTAATCCGCCAAACTTAGCATGGGTCTACCCTCATTTTCGAGGCTATGAACAACCACAAGGGCATAAACGGTGCCGTCTTGATTGGTGGCTCATATTTCTCGGAAATGGGGGTAATAATGAGATGCATGTTATAAAGCAACATTACAAGCATTCAAATAAGTTAGAAAAGGCTGTGTCGATTACTTTTGTTGATTGTGTAATTATGTTAATTATGTATGTTGTTTGGTATACATTGTTAAGTTTCTTATGTTCGTCATTAGTATTAAGATTGTTTGTTAGGATTTACCTGTATAAGCGGCGATGCACAACAAGCGCAAGAAGCGCTAGCATTACCGCTCTGCCTGCTAGCTACCACTCGCTGGACCACAGCAAGCCATTGTGTACTCTTGCAGTCTGTGGCCCCCCACTCGGCCACAGTGCGGGATGTAACACCGAGCATTCCAGCACTCTGAAAATTTTAAGCTTATAAACTTTACAATCAATTATCATTCTTGTACATGTTATACTATAATGCTAGAGCTCAGTTGCAGCTCGGTTGAGCTCAGCAGAGTGAACAATCAGTCAGTCAGTTTCTGCTTTGCTGCTGAGCTCTGCTGAGCTGTGCTGAGCAAACACTGAGCTGTGCTGAGCAAACACTGAGCTCTGCCTGATATTAAGCTCTGCTGAGCTGAGACCAAGCTCTGCTGAGTTGCTACTGAGATGTAGGATGTCGTGGGTGACAGCTACTTAGGTAGAAATCTTTATTTACACCACCTACCGCCAAATAATTGTTTATTGAAAAATGTGATTTAACAAAAAAAAAAAACAATAAACATTATTATCCCTCTTTTTAAAGACTTCTCACCTTAGCAAAACAGGCATCCACATCGCTCTGCAACGTATCATCACTGCAACCCAAGAAATGTGCTAATGCGGTGACATGAGTCAACAATGAAGACAGCCTCTTGGGAGAGACGCAGCCGTTGTGATCCGCACAGCAGTTGGCTAGTGCCGCCCACTTCTCCAACGCCGACTCCTCGCTGAGGCAGATAAGGAGGGTCTTGGCAGCTAGCACTCGGATTGGCTCTTTTCTTTCTCTGAAAATATTATACTTGGATATAGTATGTTTTTACTGATATTGACTACTGAAATAATAACTATAACTTACTAAACATAACTAATACATATTACATACAACTTACAATAATAAATAGTATACACAACTACTCTATGTGACGTAGTCTGGAAAAATGCAGCTACTAACTAGCTCCAAACAAGTATTAATAAAAATACTCACTTATCGTAAACATTGAGCAGCAAATTGATCACCAAATCAACAGCCAAGTCTACGTCTCCACTAAAATGTCCTGCTTTCTCCGCAGCAAAATAAATGTCAGCCAGGACTGCTTCCAGCTCTGCTGTGTCAAGCGACAGACTGCTCTCTGAGAGGCTCAGCTGGTGGCGAGCAAACACTCCCGAGCTTATTCGTAGAGGGGGCACTAGAAAATACACGCTTTGAATACTCACATTTAATAGGTCCCTCGGTTAAAGTATAGCGTCTATCTGTTGTGAAATGAGTGTAATAGTAAAGGTAGGTAGGTACCCAATATGTTTAAGGATTACTTTGATACTAGGAATTCGAAATTTTTTACTTTAAACAAACTGTTAGTATAACCTGTTTTAAGGGGTTTTTAATATCATATTACTTGCCACCTACTGGTAAATAAAATCTATGTATTTATTCGGACGAGTATGTCTACTGTGCTTGTCAATCTTTCATAATATTATCTGTGAAAACTTCTAATGGGCCTTCTGTATTTGTAATTCTAAGCTGTTCTTTGTACTATGTAGCCATTAGTTTTCCTTTCATAATAAAATAAACAGAATTACTTGATCCATAGGTTTGAAGCACAGGACTCACCTCTAAGTTGCATTTGCAAGGAGAATATTTTAAAAGCCGTTCGGTATGTACCATTCTTTATCTCATCATAATCTTCTATGTTTTTGATAATTTTAAGAAACTCTGGATGATCATATTGCTGTTTACCAGCTGCATCGCTGTAAAGATGACAAGTGTTAGAAGTTTTTCCACAGAAAGTGGGGCAATCGGCAATCACAACACGAGATAGAACTGCAAATTCGGCGAGAAACTAGAATAGAAAGTAGTCATACATAAACAATGGATATCCTGCTTCATTTTCTACTTTTTGCCAATTGGTCAAACTCATTGTGGATTATTTATTTAAGTAGATACATATTTGAATAGACTGCAAAACGCAAGTTTATTTCAGAAACTTTTTCAGTTCAGAGTCAGTTCAACCGCCACAAAACATTCAAAAATGCTTAGAAATATGTATGTAGGTAGATATGTAAGAAGGTATGTATGTATTGAAACTGGTTTTTTGCTATTTTGTTTGACATAGATTGACAGTTTTCTTTCGAATAGTGTTCAAACTTTTTTTAAGTTTGGCTTCACATTATTTGTGCCAGTTTTCGGTATATATTTCGAGTTTCATATTTTCAATGTATTTTTTCAATAGAAAAGTCCGAGCATTATAGCTATCCTCGTGGTCAAGTATTCAAGTCAATTTTTTACAGTCAAAGTCACGATTCAGTAGAGTCGTGGATGCTAGTAAAGTATACTATTTGGGAGTTTTGGAAAACCGCGAAATGACACGTTTTTTGGGTGTACCTATGTCGTTTGCCCAGAATCGTGCACGTTAACGAACACTCAATGATTCATATACCATCAATAATACACACACTCGAAGAAACAAGTCTGAGAAAAAAAAATATAAAACCAACAATACGCCTTACTTTCGGATTCCCGCCAAACATAAACTCGGCAGAAGGGCACAAAAATGATAGGTAGGTTATGTACATACCTACCTACCTGTGTTCTGCCTGCGGTACCTACGGACGTAGACGTGTATGTTACCTAAAAATAATGTACAATAACCTGTACCTAGGCATCCTTAAATCTGTGGCCTATTGCGCTGCGTCAAGCAAGCAGGCAGTCAAGCAAGCATTAACATATTAAGACCATCCAGAATAACACAAAAAAGTGTTTTGTGTCAATCAAATAGGTAGGTATTAAAATAATATACCTACCTATAATTATTGCAAAAAAAGAAATGCAAGAAAACCATAAAATTCAAAATTTATAAACGAAACTACGCACGCAACGAAAGAGGTACGTCAACAAACGAAGTAGTAGCATTCTAATATGTTCTCATTGTCAAGTATAATATTTTACTTTTCGACCAATAGTGAGCAATCATTCAATGTCATTCATATTTTTCAACCAATCAGAGCTTTGAAATAAAGTTGAACTATTTCTGCCATTTTCATTTTGTAATGGAGACGCCATTTTGCAAGCGTCACTTGGCGGCGTGTCGGGTTTCTGCATTTTAGGCCGCAATACATCCAGAAACTATAGTATTGTTTTGTTTTCGAGGACTATGTCGTATCAGTCCAGTGTAGCGCAGGACTCACTAGCTGCGGCTCAATTAGAAATGTCCGGTAACCCTAATTTAGCGCTGCGTCGGCCATTCGACCCGGTCGCGCACGACCTGGAAGCAAGCTTTCGGTTGACGCGCTTCGCCGATCTAAAAGGAAGAAGTTGTAAAGTTCCCCAAGATGTGCTGGGAAAACTCGTGGAATCCCTGCAGCAGGACTACTCGCAGCAAGATGATCAGTTCATGCATGTGGCGATCCCGCGCATCGGCATCGGTCTGGATTGTTCGGTGACACCGCTGAGACACGGCGGTCTTTGTTTGGTGCAAACCACTGACTTTTTCTATCCCCTCGTCGACGATCCCTACATGATGGGCAAGATCGCGTGTGCCAACGTACTGAGCGATTTATACGCGATGGGAGTTACGGAATGTGACAATATGTTGATGCTGCTTGGTGTATCGACAAAAATGACTGAAAAGGAACGTGACGTCGTCATCCCTCTCATCATGCGAGGGTTCAAGGACTCCGCTTTGGAAGCCGGCACCTCTGTGACTGGTGGTCAGACTGTTATCAACCCGTGGTGCACTATCGGAGGGGTTGCAACTACTATTTGTCAGCCCAATGAATACATTGTACCTGACAATGCAGTCATGGGTGATGTCCTGGTTCTGACTAAACCACTTGGAACCCAAGTAGCAGTGAACGCCCACCAGTGGCTTGACCAGCCCGAACGCTGGAACCGCATCAAGCTGGTAGTGTCTGAAGAAGACGTCCGTAAAGCGTACCATAGAGCCATGGACTCTATGAGCAGACTAAACCGCATTGCAGCCCGTCTTATGCACAAATATAACGCTCACGGCTCCACTGACGTTACTGGATTTGGGCTGCTTGGACATGCACAGAACCTGGCCTCCCATCAGAAGAATGAAGTTTCCTTTGTTATTCACAACCTTCCTGTCATTGCCAAGATGGCAGCTGTTGCTAAGGCTTGCGGTAACATGTTCCAGTTGCTGCAAGGTCACGCTCCTGAGACATCTGGTGGACTGCTGATTTGCCTGCCTCGTGAGCAAGCTGCCGCATACTGCAAAGACATTGAGAAGCAGGAAGGCTACCAGGCTTGGATCATTGGCATTGTGGAGAAGGGGAACCGTACTGCCCGCATCATTGACAAGCCTCGGGTCATTGAAGTGCCTGCTAAGGATTAAATCAATTCTTAGTTTTGAGACATTCAACATTTTCATTGACATTAAGAGCTGGATAAATCTTAAAATCTATTTTATGTTTCACAGATGCGTTGAATCCTATCCTCTGTAATGTTAAGTTCAATTCGTATTTTTATAAGATATTAAATGCTACGATTTTATCAGAATATTATTATGTATTTTAAAAAAGGCCAGAATACACGCAATTTAGTCATTGAATGCATGTTATTAACTTGAAAATGCCTGTTTATTTACAGACTTAGATAAATTTTATATTACAGAATATGTATGTAGTTTATGTAAATCATGCTCTTTTCTGGTATGCTACTAATACTGCTGTGTATTCTCGCCTCAAAGCTTCTAGGTATTTGGATCTAGTGACGTTCTGTTTAAATTAGGTAAGACAACTAACTAAACTTATAAGAATAATTCCATTAGGTACTAGTTGTAAACCTAACTTTCCTTTGCAGCTTGTGGACATTTCTGCAAATTGTGAATTAAGTATAATTAATGATTTGAATAAAGTTATTTTTCAGTCAATAAATACTTGGTTTCATTTTGTGACATCCTTTTGGTAGATATCCTAGCAGAAAGTTATAAGTAATTAAACTGGGTATAACTATAATATTCGATAATAAAACATAATATTATGGCGAGTAAATACTTACCTACTTAGAGCTAATTACGAATTACGAAATATTTATAGTCACACCTAACCATATCCTATCATCCTACCTGCTGAACTCGGATCGTCTTTGTGAGGTTATTAGTCCGAAATCCACCACGGGGCGTCGGTCCGGATTGGTGGATACATACTTCCGAAATAATAACATAATTATCGGGCATGTGGATTTCCCATTGATTATGAAACTTTCTTTGGTATTTCCTCACCATATTTTCCATCGTCTTACAGAAAAGCGAGTATTACACACATTGCACGAATTGTACGTGCCCGTACTCTGATTTGAACTCGCCACCTCTTGCTTGGCAGGCGGGTGTTCGCCCACTAGGCTACCAGCGCTTGATATTTTAGGTATTTTTTTAGCATCTATCTAACTCTAGCTAGCGCATGGGTACTTATGGAGCTGGAATCTGCGTAGTGCGTACCTATATTTATTTCCGTTTCATGAGAACTGTAACGCATCTATCCTTTACGTACTTACCTATTTAGGTACAGATAATTTTTGGTATTCTAACCGTATTTATTAGGTATACCACATAGATACCTTTACCTCCAACAAAACCACATTTTTATAATTTTTCGTCTATCTGTCTGTTGCGTCCAACTAATCGCCCGATACGGCTGGGCCGATTATGATGGCGCTTTCACTGGCAGATAGCTGATGTTACAGGGAGTAACATAGTTTTCTTTTATTTAAAACAAGTTGCGCTTTGCTGTTTCTCGTAATTAACGGTTCCTGCGGGACAATAGTCTACATAAAATAAAGGCCGATCTTCGTAAATTACTTTAATAATTCACCAGTACATAACCATCTCGGAAAACTGATTAAAATAATTTAACATCTTCCTACAAGTTAGGTTGTAAGCAAATCAACATGTTGACTATAAAAATACATTATTCTACAACTATGTAGGTTGTTTTTAAATACAGCATAATTTTATTTATGTTACAAAATATTCTATTTATCCTAGTGTTGTCGAAACAATTTCACAGATCCGTGTTAGAAACAGCCAATAAATTCAGTGCAAATTGTGGCTGCTAACTTGAAGGCTCAGGTAAAGTAAAGGACGAACCTTGTAACAATGTTTACAATAAACTTTCATAGAAATTTGAACAGACTTTGATAAATTATTGATAACATCATTACTGTAGACAAAGCCAAACTATAACTGGCTGCGTTAAATCCAACCAAACACTTACATGAATACTGAACACATCCTAAAATTCAGTGATGGAAATATGTCATGCACTTCTACTTAAATTAAACAATCAAGGATTTAATTAAATACTAAACTTTAATGGATAGTAGGTACATTATTATCTCCTGTGGTTTCTCAATGATCCTGCCGAGACACAATTGAAAATCTATTCTACAGGGATGATTGGATTTCGATGAATATTACAGGTAGGTACTTTTTTGTGGTATTACATTGACCATTTAAAAAATATTCATTTCGCTCACAATCTAACTCTACTCAAATGTCACTTGACCTACCAAAATCGAATTGAAAACTAAAATTGCACACACAGGAGCGCAAATTGCAATAAGATGCAGATGACAGCTTAGGTCGCCAAACACAGCGCGACAAACGTGCGCATGATAGGTAGACACGTCTGTCGCACGACAGACGTGTCCTACGAACGCTGCGCGCTTAGCGCTGTATTCGGGCGCACCTTTATATTTTTCCAAAACCTTAACACAATGGAATGAATACATTTCTCATTCCAATCTGTTTTACTAAAACTATGATAGTTGCATCTGTGTTGAATTTTGCATGATCTTATATTATGGTACTTTGGTTGGTTACCTTCCAGAGAATTTAAAATATTTATGTTTAGTTCTGAGTGAGATTTATGTTATTTTATATCCATTACAAAATAAAATAGGTCATATTTGCGACTTTTGATTGCAATTCACACTGACAATACTTACACAGAAGATTTAACTTTAAGATCATTACGAAACAATTGCAAAACAATTTGGTTCACTTGGACGACATACTCATATTTTCATGCCCAGTTTATTTGATTTAAAAACCACACTAATCAACCCATTTTGATGAAACTTCTATGGGGCGAATGTGAAATACAATCCCTATCTATGTGTGAATATATAATTTCAAATAAAAAACAATTTTCCAAAGTTTCAGACACTTCGGAGTTCTCACTTAAAAAACGTAAATAAACATACAACTAAATCGAGAAACTCCTTTTTTTAAACTCTGTTAAAAATGTCTTAGAAACAATTAAGGGAAACATTGTTTGCAATCACATGCCCAAGAACCATTTGCAGGCATGCAACACCATATAGTGGGACCAACATAGTTGATTTTGGGCCTGCCAGTCAGCCCGAAAGCCTGACATAATACAAACAAAAATATTGTAACATATGAACTAAGGAATTTGTTCATAATTTACAACAATATTGTTGTTAATTAAAACATATTGAATCAAATCGATAACTTAACTATAAAATATGATTACAAAAATGCCGGTACACTTGTAATGTCTATAACGTAAACACGGCTAGCGAGCTAGCAGTGGCCGGTCTCAGTGGAGCGGGGAGTTGAGGCAAGGCCTCTTGCGAGGCCGGCTGTCATCACCGTTCTGCTCGATGTGACTCTGGTCGCGCTTCTTTGGAGAGTTGTTCTGAAACATTACGTAATTATGAGTTTCAGAAACTATTATAAACTCACGTAATTCGGGAAAACCTCGGAGCGCGATCTCACTGGCCAGGTAGACAACTCCAGACTGGTTTTTCTAAGTACCCTCACTTGAGTACATAACAGAAACATAACTTCCTTTGAAATCGGGTCAACAAGTGATGATCCGTATTTTAATTATGAAAAATATAATTACATAATTTCACAACTCAGATACAATTTAATATAATTGAGATATCATTAGACATACTGACTCCATGATTATTTCTTTATTTAGCCCATTGACCTGGGTGTGATATTTAATCTTTATGGCTGTATCGTTTGGTTCATTTGCCTATAAATGCCTCCTCCAGTTAAGTAGTTTCCATTGCTTCCTGTTTTGAGCCTCCTATCTTGTCTTGTAATTAGAATACTTAAAATTATTAATCTTCATCCATTATGATGCTAGATTGTATTGTAAGAGTAAGAAACTTGAACAAAGAAAAAAACTGTATTGGCTATTATCCCACAGGAACCATTACTTTTTACAGGGTAAAAGTATCCCGTGCTATTCCAGGACATTTCAAAATTGTTGTTGAATAGCCGACGATGTTAATACATGATGTTTGATGTTGACACTGTAATTATTTATAACATAATATAATTATCATTTTATTTTTTAATTACCTTTTTCTCCCATTGCTGATGTAGATATCTTAACAATATGTTTGTTTTTTCTGTCACAATTACTGAAAAAGAAATTATTTGTAATGAGAAATATTATTCAGAACTTTTTTTTGTACTTATCTTTAACCTAGGACTAGCTAGACTATACTTTCTAAGTAGGTATGCTGAAATTTTTTCATGAATCATTGATGCTTGAAGTAGTACAAAACTGTATCACGGGCACTACCAGCTGTCAGAGATAGAAAGCAAAGTTGTTAGTAAAGTTTCGACCAATACCATACATTTCGGTTGTCAAATAAACATTCACTGATAACAAAATACACGCCTCTAACATTAACAGCTGCTCTTATCGTCGTGTTTAACTCGCCTATTAACAAAGTGCAGTGACTACAAGCTTCACAAACGTCCAGCTACGTGTTAAGTTACTTAGGAATGGCACAACATATACTCAACTCTGTTCCGAAGGTATTTCTTTAGTGGGTAGATATATCGATGGCCTTTTCGAACAATTTCTGATTCCGTGGTCCGTGTTAAACAGCGTGAAGTTGTGCTCGTCGTACGAAGGCAGGTCCTTCAAAAATTCTATCACCGACTGAAAATAGACGGCGTAAAATAAATTCACTTGCCTTGCCGTGGCCATAGCATCACCACTGACCAAGCATGGTATTCCGTTCACTTTTACAACACTAGAGGGTACTTACGAAGCTTACCATTTTGATTCTATTACGATATGACCCAGTTTCGTTTATAACTAACCAACTGTCGTCAGTATGTAAAGGGAAAATTACAAAAATAAAACTAATAAATAATTGCCTGCAGCAGCAAAGCAACCATTCCAGAAATCCAGATGAGATTGACATTGTCATTGGCATGACAGGCAGATTATGACAGACAGGTACCTAGGTATTGACGTTTGATAGTTTGCCGTTTGGTTTGGAAATTGGCATAGGTATTGTAACTCAAAAATGAATGCACAAACTATGCGAAGTCAAAAAAACATAATTTCTAAGTGTAGATAAATTCAGTTTTACAGTACTAAATTATTAGAAATGTGTTCCACATTGCGTTATTAGTGCTATGAAACTTTTGTCTTCAGTTTACTTACTTTTGTTATAAATCACCTCAATATAAAAATATATACCTATCACCAATTCCAAAAATTGAATCGATAAAATTAAACTATTCGGTGGCATACACAGACGAAATCTACATCTCACTGGACGAAATAGTATAGGTATTTTTTTTACGTCATACACGAAGCATAATTACGTGGTATACTGGTACATATCCTATAATCTGTGTACTGTTGGGACTGTTGGGGCTGTATGAAACAGAAGTACTTTTGAATAAGCGCGGGATATTTGAATTTTGAACTGATTATTATCGGTGTAACAAATAAATAGTTGCCTTAGTTTGGATTTCGATTTTTCGGATTACGCAGTTTCGAATTCATTCCGATTGAAGTGCTGCAATTCTTTTGTGTTGAAATGTACAGTTTAGTAAATTCTAATTTCAATAGAACTTATAATCCCAGCAGCCGGAAAAATGCTCTTACAGATATAAAGAGGCTATTGACATCGCGGGACACAGCTGCTCAAAATAAGGCGTGTGGGTACTTGATAGAAGTCGTGAGCCGTTTCAACAGAGATTCCGAGGAAGGCAGCCGGATGGTAGAATATCTGCTGGACAACGATATCACTGTTTTCCTGTGTGAAGCTACCTCTAACTTGGACTTTTCACTATTTAGGTAGGTCACTACACAGTTACGTACACACCAATTAATGTTATATTTTTATTTAGATTTTAGATATTAAAATCATTTAGTTTACATAACACGAAAAAATATAGTTACTTTTTTACCGAACGTAAGTGCAGGAAATTTTATCTTGGTCTCTGCATAATAGTTGCGTAATATGATTTTTATTATTCCGAATGGGCACGGGTACCTAATAACTATTTTAACTTAAAAATCTCGTCCCAGCCCGTCCGTTCAACCGTCTGGTTCTTATGGATCTTAGATTTATCCCGTCCGGAATGAGAAAAATCACGTACCTACACGTACCTATATTATATGCAGACTAATGAAGTGCCTGTTATTTTCATCATTGCAACCACATCGCGACCGTAGCTTACGCCGTGCGTGTGTCGGGCAAGTAGTCTGTACTCTGTAACATGATTGTAACCGCTACATAACGATCGCTAAATCCGCAGACCACGCTTGCAGTAACGACACTAGCGTTTTAAATGCAAGTCTAGGCAAATTTGATCGACAAGATTCAACCAAAATTTTTGTTGATTTTTTTTTTTTGTTGATTTTTTTTAACGTTGCCCCACACTAGGATTGCTCCTGTATCGTGGGTACCGCTTACAGACATATAATTTCACATACACATCACACCCAGACCAGAAACAAATATTTGTGGACCGCACAAATATTTATCCCAGGCGGGAATCGAACCCGCAACCCCTAGCGCAGCAGTCCGATTGCTCAGCCACTACGCCAAACCATTATTATTTCTCTTTGAATACCTACCTATATACCTATCTACATATTTTGTTGACAACCTTATATCACAAACGATTGATTTTAACTTTGTCCCGCGATCTCACGGTTTCATCCTCACTTATTTATGTAGCTTTCATACCGTTTCTCCTTAGTACGTTAGGACTTACGCCCGAAATTAATATTGTATCTTCTATCCAAGATTAAAATCGATCTTGGATTGCTGCCTATCGTTCGATCGATCTCCATCCTGCGTGCCTTCATAAACCAATCCACGGATCGGTTATTGGCACGTTTGACCCTAAAATGGATTGTAATATCAATCCCAGATAGCAAAATTTGGATTGGGATTGATTATTAATTTCGGCCGTTAGCGAGTAATGTACAGACCGCCGGCCCAGGTCGGTAGTGTCGTGCCTGCGCTTGGTGGCGCGCTCGCGGCGCTTCTTCGCGGAGGAGCACGCGGCGGCGGCGGCGGGCGCCGTGCTGCGCGCGCTGGCGCACTACGCGGCGGGCGGGCCGCGCGCCGCGCCCCCGGCCTGCCTGCACTTCCTCTGCGACTTGCTGCACGGGTACCTATGTCTAGCGGGACGCTCCATACGAACGGCTGAATCGGACAAAAGACGAGCGAAAGTGTATGAGAAGCAATAGCGTCGTCCGCGTTGATACTGCGTTGGTAGTCAATGGGTCACCCAACACTCAAAATATCAGACATCCGTCTGCCATCTCGCTTTAATTTAGCTTTAGAAAAGAGAGATAGTATACCTACACATTCTTCTAGGGTAATAATTGGTATTCTATGGTGGTGGTCGCAGTCGGGTCCACACTGGACGATCCACTGCGCTCTGATAGCGCGCGGCAAGTACCTACAGTGTGGTGTAGTGTGGACGTGCCTCGCGCGATCCAACCGCACGAGTGGGAACTCGCGCTCCTAGCCTCGAGCGATCCACTCCACCTGGATCGGGATTCACAGAGCACCGATCCGAGAAGGATCTTCTTGTGTGGACCCGGCTAAAGCATGATCCACTGCAGAAGCGTCTTGCGTCACCAACATTCCCGAAGCATTCCGACCGAGCCGGGTCGTTTGCTTGGGGACAGCTGTCCACGAGGCTTTCTTGTTGAAACTTCTACATAAATAGTTACTAGACATACCTAGGCTTTATAGTCTACGTTGATATTGACTAAAGCAACATAGACTAAAGCCCAACTTCCCTGTAATTCGCTTCATCCATTTCCTGGTGGAAAATGCAGGATTTCGTGAATGTGCCATCATTATTGTACTTACCATGTTTCCTGCAAATTCTGTTAAAGCCTATATTCTAGGATCAGCACCCACAAGACTACTCCACCACTGTCCCATCAGAGCGCTTACAGCGCTGTCCAGCTGCTAGCTTGCCTCAACTCGCTGGCTCCTCAAATCAACAGCAGCCCTAACACTGTCCTATCCAGCGCTTTAGTGCTGGAAGCCCTAATATCTTACCAGCCAGGTACTTATAACATCATAAAGTAAAAAAAAAAAGAGTCCTAAAAATAATAATAAGAGCTTGTGATCTTCCAGATGGATTGTATATAAATGGTGGTACAGCGAAAGCGCTGGCCGAGGTGGTGGGGACATGGCTACAGCTGCTGATGGGGACACTGAACCACTCTGTGCTAGTGGGGGATGAGCCGGGGATGTTCTATGTAGTCACGTGTCAAATTGGAATCCATGTGCTGAAGTAAGAAGCACAAGAAAAACAATTAAGTTTTTTAAGCTCCCTAAACCGTCTTACCATAAACTCTAAACCTGAGTCTTTTTAGGCTGATCAAATTACTATCCCACGGCGATCAGAAAGTGGATTTCGTTCAGGCTATCTTAGCGGACGAGCAAGATATGAGCGTGTCGAAGCAATGCTCTGCCGACATGGCTAACTCCGTTCAACGAGTTCTATCGGAACTTGTCCTATTTACAAAGGTAGGTTTTATGTACCTACTTACTTACCTGATTTGTACCTACCTCCCTATATGAGTCAAGAGAATCAAGTTATACTGAAAGATATACTACGCGCACATAGGTAAGTTTTTCATTTATATGTACCTAATAAGTAGGTACCTACCCAGTAGGTAGGTACATAATGAAAAGTGAAAGAATGGATAACCAATAATGATAAATCTATCACTTTAACTTTTCATTCATGATACTTCGTCTGTTCACCTTTTCATTCTTAACTCTTCTTAATTCAACTCTTTGTTCTTGATGTTACTTACTTACACTCATTCATTCTCCTTTTTTTCATATAAGGCATATCTTAGGCAAAAACACTGATAATTATCACTTTATCCTAACTAGGAACATCAAACCCAACTCCCAACTGAAGAGTACGGTGTATTCCTAAAGTTCCTCCTTTGCTTCTTTGAGACCTCCAGCGCGGATGCTTTGCCATATTTCTGTGACATGCTGTTCTCTAATGGCTACCTCACCCTGCTACCACAAGTCCAAATAGTGAGGTAAAGATGCTCCATACAGATTTTTTTCTATACATACCTCCTACTTCAATCCCAAATTAGCACCTAGATTTATCAGGAAATTGGTGATTGCTAGTGAAAGCACGACCGCCTTCTAGGCAGAGGGTAGCGATTTCAAGCCCCAGTGCTAGCAGCCTACCACTGTGTTCCTTATAAAATCCTATGTCACATAAATCACTTGTTTACTTATGGGTGAAGGAAACGTAGTGAACGAAAACAATCCGAGTACCTAGGTGCCTAATAAGCACCTATGAAAGTAAGGTGGGATGACTCCTATGACTATGAGATCCATGGTCATAGGTCAATGTTGGCGGATATAGTTGCTCATGATGATGGTTACTGGTTAGGAAACAAATTCAAAACTAGAGCACTACTTATAACTGTGGGGCAGACAAAAACTAGAGATGACACTAGAACTGTTAAGGGGCAGACAGAAACTACCGATGGCACTACAACTGTTAAGGAGCAGATGCAGCGCTCAAACATGCTCGTCCCGTGACGGTCATATTGAAAAATCAGCATAAAACAACTTATTCCAGGAACGACGAATCAATCCGCAAAGCAAGCACCTTAGTGCTAGGAGAACTGTTGAAAGTGTTAGCGGACAACTATCTAAACGTTAAGCAAGAAGCGCATAACGCGTGCGCGAATGATATTCATGTGAGTACTACTAGCTGCGCCTCTCGGTGTCACCCACTGTTGTCGGAATAAAAAGTAGTTTATGTGTTAATCCATTATGTAAACCTCCTTGTCAAATTTCATGAAAATTGGCCCAGCCATTTGAGCATGAAGAAGTAACAAAGATCACTCACAAACTTTCGCCTTTATAGTATTAGCATACTTGTCATTGTTTCTGCCGCTTGGCTTCAGAACTTTTGAGCCATGTGTACCTACCTACCTAATATACCAAAAACCCAACCCAAAAAACCCCAAATAAATAGCTGTGTAGTCAGGCAATTTTTCTAAGATGCGAGTAAGAAAAATGGGTTTATTCCCAACGACCACCCCTGATTCTGCCCCAGTGGGGGACGTTGCAACATAATATTATTTTTTGGCCCAACCACCCCCAGTGGTGGTCGTTGCAACTAATTATTTCCATAGAGCCACACTAAAACTACCACCACGGTGGTGGTTAAACCCAAAACATAATTTTTTAACACAACCAGTGGTGGTGGTCGGGACATGATTATCGGGTTATTCTTTTTGAATCATTTTAGCGTATTGCTTGTAGATGGGGCTGGTTGAGCTACAATACGGGATTGAAAAGCCCCAGTCTATTGGGCTGCAGCTGCAAAAGGGGCAGCCCTATAGCCTGCTCATCTACATATACTTCTACTGCCAATCTTCGGAAAAGTATTTGTTTTCGCATCACTATTTTCAGTTATTTATAAGTATACCACTATACAAGTAGACTTTGTGGAGAGTGAACTTTACGGAGTCATAGTGATCATTCCACCTCTACGCACGGGTTTTTTTCTACTTTTACTATGCGTATGCTAAGGAGTGGAACTCCTTGCTGAAGTCTGTGTTTTCTCATAGTTACCTATAATCTGGGAGCCTTTAATGCACTATCGTAGAACGCACCTGAACTGAGATAATGGCCCAACTGTAACCTATACATATCATGTACTTAATGGAAGTACATAGTCGAAATGATCATCATGGGAGTAGTCAATTTGCGAAGTGGTCATTTCAGGAAGAGGTGGTTTAGAGATCTGGACTTTGTTCCTTTCCAGCCCCGAAGAAGCCACAGCGCAGCTGCTGCCGTACCTGGTGGAACACATCCTGAGGCTGCCCACAGCGTGCAAGCCTCCATCCTACATCATTAAAGCTCTATGGCTTGTGTTTGCAGTAATTTTTCAAAATACACATTACGTTTCGCCCGTCAAGTTAATCGACACGTAGAATCGTAGGATCATTCTAGAATGCCTTTTAGACTTCGCTTCTATTTGCATTCCTCAAGGGATAACGTGAACTTTATATAATAGAGCACCGACGTCTGTTTGTTATCTAAACCGGGGTGTTCAGATGGGGGATTCTAGTTTTGGGGGATTCTGACGGGAGAACTCCCCACAGTGGATACGCTGGCAATCCACACCCAATCGAGTCAAAATGAGTAAACGGGTCACTGGTGTTACTCGTTAGAAATTTTCTAGGGAAAAATAGTTGCATCGAGTTTGTGACCCGTTAGGTAAAAATATCGCGACGAGTCACGGTGTGATAAGATTGGGTGAGACTTGTCCCATCCCCATTTTTCTCGGCATCCCCGCTGACCACTTTACCAATGAGGATGCAAATTCTGCAGTTCTTAAAGAAGTAATAGTTTACAACCCAACAGTAGTCGATTAGTTAGGTATTACTTAGTTAGACGTACCTTCTACTGACACCGCTTGAACTTCTAGATGTCTACAGTATCGAACGGTTCCATAGAGTCTCTAGACCAGAGAGTTTATCTGGAGAAAGCGGCTGACCGCCTGGTGGGCCTGTTGCATCCGGAACCCTCGGTATATTACACCCACAACCCGGCTATATTGCTGTGGGCTTTCACTTCGCAGCGGATCCCTAGTTTTGTGAAGGTTCATGTAGTAAGTTTAGCTTTAAAGTCTTATTTGTAAATTGATTTATACGGCGGGCGACATGCAAGATTCGGAAATGGGACTTAGAAATTTGCTAGAAACTGAATCATGATAGAGATTGTGCATAACAAAAATTACCGAATTTTAATATTGTATACAGATAATCGCATTTTACTATCAACTAATCAGGATAACGAAACAGTTTTTCAAATAAGAAATTTAAATGGCCTCAAAAGGTCACTCTAGAAAGTTAACTCAATCTACCACCCGATTCGTAATAATAATATATCCGTTTGAGAAGAATCGACATCTCACCTGTTCTTGCTGGTTATTAGGAGTGATTCCCTGCACATATTTCCAGCTATCCCAATGGCTAAAACTGGAAACCTCCCTGCCATCCGACCTTACAACCGACCCAACAGTCTGGGAGCTTCTGCTCAACGTCCTCGTTCAATCCGACGACAAAACCATAGTCGAAAACTGTATGGAGTCCTTACAAGTGTGCGTGGAGGATAGTGAAGAGGTAGTGAGGCAAGAGTTCACGACTCTAATCTGGGTTATGTTGCCAAATGTGCTGTCGAAAGCACTGATCGATGATGGACAACTGGGTGAGTGGAAATCTGCAAACAGCTACAAATATGGGCAAATGCCTTCCCCATTCTTTTCCATTTCTTTTGGCATTGTGTTAATCCAGGGTGTAACGTTAGCTACCTCCATACCAAATTTCATCTAAATTGGTCCAGCCGTTTGAGCGCGAAGAAGTGTCAAAATACAAGCTCACAAACTTTCGCTTTTATTATATTAGTAGGATAATAATCATTCCTCAAACCCGCTCAAAGGGATTTGCATCCACATTTAACACCAGCAAAGAAAATGGAACACTACCAGCGTCTTTGTTTCCCAGTCCCAGAGTTTTCCGGTCAAAAAACCACTATACTTAGACATCTTCTGGGCAAGCATGCTCCATCCTCGACCGCGTCATCACTTACCATCAGCTCCTGCAGCTAAGACTGCGGAGAAACGCTATCGGCAAAAGAAGAAGCCAGCACCAGATCCATCATTCCTCATTTGACAACAACTTTTCAGCTACTAACATATGCTACCTCCTAGAGCTGGCTACGACCCTCCTCCCTCCAGAGCTAGACGCGACCCTCTGCGTTAAGACTAGCGTGCTCATCACCGCTATATTTTCCAAGAGTAACGCGGAGGCAGAGCAAAATAATCAGACTAAATACCACTTTGAATACGCGTGTTTGAAGCTTAGTCTATATCTGTTGGGCTTGGCTAATAATCAGAATGATCATAGAGGTATGGGTTTTATTTTCTTTTGTACAGTAAGCTCGTCATTATTACAATCGCCGTTAATCCACTGTAGAGCACGGGAATCAGGCTATTATCCACCAAGGAAGACCGGTCTGAATTAGTTCTCTAGCATATGGGTTTCCTCATTAAATTAATTTCCAAATGTTTTGGTGAACACTCATGTTAATTCGCTGAGCTTAAATTTGGCATGACGTCGTCACGGGGTTACGAATCCAAAGTTATATTTATTTTTCTGATCAATAAAACATTATTTCAGTAGGTACTACAGTATCTATTTTCCTCATTAAATTATATACCTTCCTATGGCCATGGAGAGGAGCTTATTATTTATTTCTTCAGTCCTTCTAACTTACGTGAACCGCGCGGGGTTCCTTCCAAGCGTGCTGTCATCGACGAACAGTTCAGACGAGAGAGTCGCATGCGCAGCTCTGCAGCTACTCTCTTATGTGGTGCATTACTTCACGAAGAACAACTATCAGGTAGTTTTGAATGAACTATTAACTTGTCTACTACAGTACAAATCAAATCTTTGATTACCACTTTTAATTCTTCGTATCCAATCCAAAATTCTTTTGCAAGGTTTCTTGTCCAGTAAACTACATAGAAACAGTGCCATAAAAATTGAAACCCGCATAATGTTTGCTCGCTAGCAAAGGCATTTTCCCAAGCTGCCTTTTGCCAAAGTAGTCTACCTCTACAGTACACACACCAACCCCAAAGTTCCATGCCAGATTATTTTTCCAGGTGTCTAAACACTCCCCTATCTATTCTAGCCCAAACTGATCCTCCAAATCCACACTCAGCTGATCATCCAATCCCTCCGTCGCGACAGCACAAGCGAGAGAGGGGCTTCGCTCCTTCAGCTGGTGTATATGGTACTCAGTTCTGGAGTCAACACACCGCTGGCTTTGGCCTATGACGTTGGAGACTCCCCCGGGGCGCACCAGCAATGTAACGCATTGAGGGCGTTGATGTTTAGGATACAGCTGATATTGTGTTGCAGGGTTAGTGGGTCGTTTTGGTAATGAAAACCCTTGCGGTCTGACCACAAAAGATTAAACCAGAGTTAATAGATTTTTCTAAAATTTATTTCCACGAAATCGACGGATTTCACTCGCTTTTTCTTGCTCAAACCTGGCATTCTTGTTTTACTTGTGAATTTGTTATTGAGTTACAAAAAGGGAGGGTTAGACGTCGATTTGTGGAGAAAATATTTGGACTCATCTGTTTAACTCTGGTTTAATTTCTCTGTGGTAATTCAGTCAGTGTCCCCCCATTTTTAACAGAATAGGTTTGCTTTTGGCTACTATCTCACCTGGTAAAGTGGCGATGCGGTCTACGATGGTGCACGCTGCCCTTGACGTGACCAGTGAGTTTTTACCAGCTCAACATAGTGCGCGTCAACTAACGCTTTGTAAAAGGAAGCAACTTCTAAATGTTAAGTATAAAAATAATCGTCAAAACGTTTTATATATCTTCAGGAATCAAAAAACCAGTCTTCAGCCGGTTGGAAGACTCTAAGCTCAATCTTCAAACATGCAATCGTCTCGAAAAATGACACTAAACTAGTCGCCATCTTAACTTCCCAACCGTGGACCCACACACTCGTTCAATTCCAAATAACACAACACATCACTATAGAGTTCTTAACGTTTCTTCATAACTGGCTCACTCTTCTCGAGATCACAGTCAAGAAGAATCAAGAAGAGAAAAGAAGTCAGCTGGGCAAATACAGTTTGGTGATCAGAACTATGGTAATGTTGAAGAAGAATTTGATAGGAGAAGAACTAGGAGAAGATCATAAAGAGTTAATTCAGAAGATAATTGTCATCGCTAAAGATATTATTAATGAATCTGCAGTGAGGGTGAAATAATGATCAGATTTTACAGACAAGAATTAATTGGAAATTAAATACATTAAAGGATTAAAAACATTGATAAAGTATTTCATTAACAACATTCATTTCATTTTCATTTCCTTAGAGATGCAAGGAAGGTGTAACCAAGACAACCCGAATATTTATCCCATTACAATATAAAGTATATCTATTCAAACTAATTAACTTTCCATTTTATCGATCGCCCAAAAACATTCAGGAATCACTTTCCATACTTTCGATGGGACGAGAGAAATTATATCGCTTGGTACGATATGCGCAGGCGCACTTGCCGTGAATAAAAATAAGGTTGGAAAGCCACAATAGATATTAATTTATTTATCGATGCAAAACATCGCACCTTTTTCTCATTTATATGCGGAACGCGACTTGTATGGGTTTTATCAAGGGTTAGATTTTCTATGGATAATCGATTACTAGAATTTATTACTGTTAAGTATTAGTTGGTAGTTAAGTAAGTACTTCTAGTTTCATATTGTTAAGAATTGGCGAAAGAAGCGGTCAGTCGATGAACTTTGCTTTTGGCTCTGCAAGCTTTACTAGAATTACTGATTATTTTTGGTTCTGGTAGCTTTGCAAGGTGCCATATCTTTCCGGTCATTTAGGACGTATTTTCATATTGTACCTAAGTACAAAATTCAAAAAGAGCTATCCCTAAAACAACTAATAATAATTGTTATTTTGGATATACGATCATGATTTGCATTGGTTTAGTTTCGACCCCTAAGAAATATTGCTAAAACAAATTATATAATAAGAAAAACCAGCAAAGAAATAACTTTGGTACCTTATCTTCGACACTAGAAAGCTCTAAAAGCACTGATAGATTCAACGGAGTTTCCTTTTCCTGTCCAGAATGTTGGTACAGTAATTGAAAGGGAAATATTATCCTTTTTCAAATTCAAACCATAACCAATTACTGTATAATTTATTTTATATATTTTATGTTTTATGGTCTCTTCGTTAGCGAGGATTAGCTGTTTGACTTGTAAAAGTGCGATTTTATTGCCTATTTACAATAAATGCTTTGAATTTGACTTTGACTCAGAGCATGTACCCATAAAGCCATATTTAGCAAAGAATCTGTCGCTCCACGTCTTTAACCTTATAAATTATTCAAAGTTTAGTAGAGTAGGCCTTAATCATAGCTCTATCGGATAGTTATTACCCAATGACACGCCTACAGTGGCCGAACAAGTTACAAGGGCCGGTCAAGCCATTGACCCATTGCGGTGTTCCCGGTTAGAACTAGTTGTACCTACCCAATAGCTATGAGATAAGATATTACTAATTAGAGAGTTATTATTATTAAAATTTTTGCTCGGTGAACTGACAACTGATGGGGAAGATAGGTTATCTAGAGTGGCGACCATCAACTGGAAGACGCAGTGTCGGTAGGCCTCCCACTAGATGGGCCGACGACATCAAAAGAGTCGCAGGCAACCGGTGGATGCAAGTGGCAAATTGTCGTTCAGCGTGGCGGTCTAAGGGGGAGGCCTATGTTCAGCAGTGGACGTCTTCAGGCTGATGATGATGATGATTTGAATAAATTTGATTTACAATGACGCTCTAGTGTATCTAACTAAAACCTGTAGTCAGACAACTTCGTTTGTTTCGGGAGGAAACAGTCTTTGAGAACAGACCATTCTAACATCCTCATCTACACTGAACACGTGAGGTAGTAGATTCCAAATGAGCACAAAAAGGTCGCATCTAAAGGTGTTACGAGTTAATAGAACTTTTGGAAAACAATTTGAAGGTTTATGCGTAAATATGTGTTCCGTCCCCAAAATAATTGTATCAATCCCTCATGAATTGAGAGGAACTTTAAATAGTTATAGAATGAATACTTTTTTACCTTTGCGTAAGGTCTCGTTTAGTGTTCACGGAAACGAAGTACCTATGTATGTAAGTTAAGTATAGATGATTCAATCACCAATAAGGTGTATTTTTTTTATGAAATCCATATTTATGTCCAAATCATTCTCAACTTTCGCTGTACAGTGTACCTACCTACATTTCATTTGTAAGATATGGTAATCTGCGGTTATGACACCAGCCATGTACCTCCCGTTTGCACCCTCCCCGTGGCAGCATTGGGTAGGCAGTCGACCGCAAACCTGCGCGGGCGCCGCTTTCGACAGTGCCGCAGTGACTACCTCTAGTGAAGTGACAGTGATGAGACAGTGTTGATCTTTGGAGTTATGCTAAAGAGGACTTTTTGTGCTGTGAAAATGAATGGTAAGACCGGTGATTTTTGCCTGATATGTTAGGTGTTTTTAATTTTACTTCTACGTAAGCAATCGGATAAGAAAATATTTGTTGAAATATCTCTAAGTTTTATATACAGTTATATATCCTTATGGATACATAAGGTAGGTCTAGGTAGATACATACTAAATTCTGTATATAAATGCACTAATTCAGCATTCAGTTTTTGATTCAGATATCAACAAAGCCCTATTATTGGGATTAGAGCTCATGAGAATATGTAGGTACGTGTGAATGAGCCAATATACGTTTTTAAATTACTTATTTTTAAATCTGAAAGAAAGAAAGAAAGAAAGAAAGAAAAATTAATTAGAATAACAAAATAGCAGCGAGACCAAAAAAAATTATAATTTGTAAAACATATCGTTAAGCCCAAATAAATTGCAATGACTTTGATTAATACGAGAAACCTTTAGACCTCTAAAATGATGTAACTTTTCATTGAAAGTAATATTAAAATAATTTGAATACAAACATAACTTTCTACGAATTTTAAACACATAAGGTATCTAGGCGTGACTGTTTACAATCTACATACATTTCATAACATAATGCGTGAATTATGCTTTAAAAGAGACATAATACGGACAAGGACCGCAGGTACGAATTGCGTATGGCGCAGTGGTTAAATGCAAAGTGCCGTTAAGATCTGTTCCGGAAGCAATGCCGCCTGACTTGATCATTTAAATGGGAGCAAACATGTATAATTTAGTTAACTAGGGCTTTTTACTGGGTCTTATTGATCGATGGTGCGATTGTTAACGAGAGGGTTCCCCCTACTTTATTGCAATTACTATCCACGTTCGCTGTAATTAACTGTACTTATTTATAGATAAGTTCTTTGATGAAATAACGGATAGATTAACCTGTAGGGTTGTAATGTTTCCAAGTAAGAGGTTGTAAAGTTGTGATGTGTTATAATGTTTACTAAGGTAAATACCCTACTTCTACCCTAACTTTAGCCGGTCGGAAACATTATCGGCAGTTTTATTTCTTAATAAGTTATGAAGTAAAAGCTAAAATAGACATTATTTTTTGGAGGATGGCGGATTTTCATCGCTTCGTGATTCGGAGGTCGCGGAGCGGTCTTGTCTGATCAGTTTGACAAACCCTGACAGTGCCTGACACCTGTGCTGACCAAGTGAGCACTACCACGTATTCGACTAAGTATTTAAAACAAATTATAACTTTATTTGGTAGTAAAGTAGCCTATGTCACCCATATAGAGTAGCTACATCTTAGAATTATCAGTAATAATCTTCAAGAAAATAGAAAGCAAATCGTGATCGATTATCCAGTTTCACTTTTATTGTCGTGTAAAATGGTCCTGCTCATTAAAATTGTTTCCATTATTGTTTGGCTATTGTGACACGGTATTTTATTATTATCATCATCATTATGTTGGTGATTTTATAAGCACAGTTACTACTTAGGGTACAGCGAGATAATTCTGATAATTTTATTGTGTAATGTGAAAAAATCCGTAAAGTTTTGATTTTTTGATGTAGGTATAAATAAGTAATTCCTATAATAGGTAATGTAATAGGATAATTCTTCATTTTACTTGTCAGTTTTACAAAATATCTTCCATATAGCATCTACACGTGAATCATGGTCTAAAGCCATTAAAAAATAGCTGAACAAATAGAGACGCGCCTCAATTTTTTACCTACGGAACCTCATCGTCAAACTTAAAATTTAAAACAAGATCAAAACAGTCTACAGTCACAGTTTAATGAAAACATTCATCAAATAATTATAATAAATGAGTGGTTCACTTAGCTAGAAATTACACAGACGGAAGTAGGTAAGTAGTACCTAGGTATACTGCTATATATGACGTTCCTATGCGTAAGTATGTGCGATTTAATCCACTGCTAACATTGTGCATCAAACATATATAATTGACAGTTAGTGCAAAGGAGATAACTACTTGCTAAAATACGAGTATTACAGCGTAATTATATTTTATGATGCATAAGAAGTCCGAGTCAATGGAATCATTAAATCAGCGTTTGCACAGAACACTTATTTTCGAGTTAGTGCAAAATGGTAACATACAATGCAATGAGCGACCACTAATTTTAATATTATCGATATAACCCTATTCTTATTACGTTATCATGCTTGTTTTGTTGGAATGACGCCAAAACAAATTAGGCACCTACTTACTGCCAAAATTAATATTGTATCTCCTATCCAAGATTGAAATCGATCTTGGATTGCTGCCTATCGTTCGATCGATTTCCAATCTGCGTGCCTTTATAAAACAATCCACGGGTTGGTTATTGGCACGTTTGACCCTAAAAATGGATTGTGATATCAATCCCAGATAGCAAAATTTGGATTGAATTGATTATTATTTTCGGCCGTTAGAGAACGTGCATCAACTAACCCATCATTAGCACTTGTGAGTTTCCTGTCATCTTAAAACTTTCCATGGCACTAAATACGCAACAACCGACAGGTTTAATAACCTCAAGATATTACTTTATTCTAAGCTAGCTTCAGCTTCCTGTTTACAGCCATTTTACAACAGCTTTCTAAGCTAATTTAAGACAAATGATTCCATGGTGGAAGCTTATTCGCAGTTCAAAGGCGATTTCGAATTACTAGGCTACCTACCTAGTTTATCCTAGTTTCTATCAAATATTTTTCGTGGTAAAAGTAACTGCATTCATAGATATTTAAATAATTAGATGGTTGAACCGGGAAATCGAACCCGATACACGAGAAAAATAATCGATCGAGAAAAATAATCGAATCGAACATTACGATGCTTGGGTGGGATATTTAATAAAATTCTTGCTTTAGTTACATTTTGAGAATGTTGCGTACAGTAGTTAGTTGGTAGCTTAAGTAATCTTCGTAAAACTTTTTATTATTAGTTTGTGTAGCTAATTACTGAAAAAGTTTCTACGTTTTTAGGCGCTAAGATGCGTAGTTTCTAAGTAATTATAAACCAGATACTAGTAACTAGATAACTGATTATAACTTTTGCCTACTACAAACACTTGCACATATCTCACATCTAACACCGGCCGCACTGACCGCGATGCTAATCGTGATAATAGCTGAACAACTCCTTTTGAGTAGTTAATTAACTTTCACTGCGGTCAGTGAGGGCTACCATAGTTTTGTAACGATACCCCATAAGGTGTGAACGATGGTGCTTAAACCGCTTTATAAGGTCGATGCAGTAATAACAAGGAATGCATAATAATGACGTCACACATACTTAATTGCACCGATAAAAGGCGGATTTCATACCTGTCTATCACTTAAAGACAGCAGAAGCAAGGCGAGTGAAGGCATGCCACAAAATATGAGTAGGTACTATTTGATAAGGTGAATCCATACTAATATTATAAATCTGAAAGTAACTCTGTTTATCTGTTTATCTGTCTGTTTGTCTGTTTGTTTGTTACCTTTTCACGGCTAAACGGCTGAACCGATTTCGATGAAATTTGGTATAGGGGTAGATTGGACCTATGTGACGGACATAGGCTATCTTTTGTCTCAAAAAATAATCTCGAAGGGGATGAAATAGGGGTTGAAAGTTTGTATGGGGAATCCATAATTCCTCAAGTTACGGATCTGAAAATTCTTATTTAGGCTTTTGGTAAGAAATAAATAAATACGGGTTTCAGCTTTTTTGCAAAATCATCCCTAAAGGGGGAAAAGCAAGGAGGTTGAAATTATGAGGTATTCTTTAGATGCACCCCCTACGGACCACAATAAACGGCTAAACGGATCGTAATTTAAATTGGAAAGTAATTAAGGGGGGAGAGTGCGATGGGAGGAGGGGGAGAAAGGGGGAAAGTGGGAGAAAGGGGAGAGTGGGGGGAAAGGGGATAGTGGGGGGAAAGGGGGAGTAGATGGTAGAGTGGGGGGAAGAGTGGGGGGAGAAAGAGGGGAGAGTGGGGGGAGAAAGCGGACAGAGTGGGAGAAAAGGAAGGGAGAGTGGGGGGAGAAAGAGGGGAGAGTGGGGGGAGAAAGCGGACAGAGTGGGGGGAAAAGGAAGGGAGAGTGGGGGGGAGAAAGAGGGGAGAGTGGGGTGAGAAAAAGGTTAGAGGGGGGGAGAAAGAGGGGAGAGTGGGGTGAGAAAGAGGGGAGAGTGGGGTGAGAAAGAGAGTAGAGTGGGGAGAAAGAGAGGGGAGAGTGGGGGGATAAAGAGGGGTGAGTGGGGGGAGAAAGAGGGGAGAGTGGGGTGAGAAAGAGGGGAGAGTGGGGTGAGAAAGAGGGGAGAGTGGGGGGATAAAGAGGGGTGAGTGGGGGAGAAAGAGGGGAGAGTGGGGTGAGAAAAAGGGTAGAGTGGGGAGATAGAGAGGGGAGAGTGGGGTATGAGGGTAGAGGGGAGAGTGGGGGGAGAAAGAGGGAAGAGTGGGGGGGAAGAGGGGAGAGTGGGGGGAGAAAGAAGGGAGAGTGGGGTGGGAAAGAGAGTAGAGTGGGGAGAAAGAGAGGGGAGAGTGGGTGAGAAAGAGGGGAGAGTGGGGTGAGAAAGAGTGTAGAGTGAATAGAAAGAGATGAGAAAGTGGGGGGAGAAAGAGGGGAGAGTGGGGGAGAAAAGGGGAGAGTGGGGGGAGAAAGAGGGTAGAGTGGGGGAGAAAGAGGGTAGAGTGGGGGGAGAAAGAGTAGAGAGTGGGAGTGAAAGCGGGGAGAGTGGGGCTAGAAGGAGGGGAGAGTGGGGGGAAATAGGTGAGAGAGATTGAGTGCGAAATATATAGAAATAGAGGGAGAGGGAGTGAGCGAAGGAGGGAAAGGAAGAGATATAGATGGAGAGGGTGAGGGAAATAAATATAATGGATGAGATGGACAGGGAGAGGGAATGCAAGAGATTGAGAGTGGAGAAGGATATGAATGATAGAAAGATAGGGAAAGATATACGTAGATATATAGGGAGAGGGAAAGAGATGGAGGTAGAGGAAGAGAGATAGAAAGAGCGAAAGAGGGAGAAAGATAGAAAAAGAGCTAGAGAGGGAGAAAGATAGAGGAAAAGGGAGAGAGAAAGAGACAGATATATTCTTACCTATAACTGTTTCCCGCGACATCAATTGATTTTCTAAACAGTTTACATTTTATATAAAAATGCGAACGAAGTTGCGGGTATCAGCTAGTAACAAATAAAACCATGATCTAGAATATTCCTGCTCTACAAATAGGGAGTCAAATAAACCTATGCCAATAGAAGGATGTCGAGTCGGTTATAAGCAGTTTTTGTACGATTTTTTGACAAAGCTCTTATTTTATTTCAAAATTGCACAGACAAAGCGCTAGGTAGAAAGCTTGTATCAAATCAAATTCCAATAAGCACGTTTGCAGACCCCTAATTACCTTCTTATATATCCAATCTCTAGATTACCGACACTTATTTATAATGCTGTTTAACGAGCAAGCAATACATTGAGCCATTGTAAAAACATGAGAGTGTAAAAACATCTCACGGCTAAAATCTCGTTAGAAACTTTCCTTGCCCAAATAAAAAAGCTCATGTGTGATGTTTTACAAGGCATCTTGACACGTACCTACATAACTGAATAAAAGTTTCGATAAACATATTATTTTAAGTGTGTTGGCTTTTGATTTTAAACATAGGATATAACATATTATTGACCTAGATTCTGCATGATTTGATATTTCAGTCGAACACAGAGTCGTCAAAACTTGATGCAGTATTCTGGATATATATAGATATATATATATATATACAGATACAGTATATATAGACTCAATCAATAGATTGAGTGGGGAAAAACAATGTTTTCATACTGCAATCGTTGGCATGGAAATGACAAAACGAAATGCAGTTGGTTGTAAAGATGTTGATACTTAATCCTAAAAGTATCCTACGAGTATAAGCGTAAGATCTAAAAGATAAAGTATTTATATAAGTAGGTACGTACAAAAGACAGTCGTTTTTATTCATTTGAAATAAGCATTTGATTTCATCGTCCGGTAAAATCTTTTTCCCAGTGCGGGCCCGGTTACCAAAACAAAAGAAAGTGTCCATTATACATCCGTAAACGGAGCAAGTGATTCCGACCACGTCGGCATGGAAAGTGGATGGTGACGACACCACGTGCCAGCTCTGACCGGTCAGCATCGAAGGTCAATGGCGGACGGTATCCGCAGTTGCGACACACGTTACGTGAGCTTAATCTGAATGATCCGCTCATTCATTGATAAAAATTGATTAAAAAGCAGGTTTATAAATATGCGAAAGATAAGCGGGCTGCATACCTAAGATGTCACTGCCATCTAAAGGCGTTAGAAAAACCAGAAATATGCGAGCCACGCAATAGTGTGAAATCTCGTTAAATAAAATTAAAACCAATTTATTAGGATGACTTGTGACGTTTTTGCAAAACATTTCACCGTCATTTAGAAGTCTAGGTGGGAAATAAAAATAAATTACAATCTAAATGTTATACAACGGTTCAATTGTGCATTAGTATGACCAGCAAGAATCGAAACGTTAACATTAGATAAGTCTAGATCTAACGAAGTCACTGCATCAAACAAAATTATGCATAAAGCACCCTATAACAATATGATACTTATATATTGCAAAGTCACAACCGTTTCTAAGAAATTAACCTATGCACTTTGCATTAACGCAGTTACGTAACGCATTACGACATGTATCATTTTGCATCATCATGCAGTATCATTTTGCGTCTACCAATCATCCCCATACAATGTAACTTTCCCGTGCAAGAACCATACAAAGCTATTGCATGGTATTTTCTGTCTGTTCCCACAGACAACGCATCCAGTGTAGTTTTTTTTATCAGACAATGAAAGTGAATTTGCGTTAATCATTGTGAATTTAATCGATTGTCAATTTTAACCGTATCGCGTCGTGTGAAACGTCCGCTCTTGTTTGCCGGTCATTGTTATAAACAGTCGGATCACTTTGAACTCTTCTTTAGGTGTATAATATAGTCAGATTTGATATTTTTTTCACTACGCATCAACATAATTATTGTGTTAGTTCTACGAGCTAGGCATAGATTTAGTTATTGATCGCTTTTAATAAATAGGTATAATAATAATAGCAGTGGTAGGTACCCTAGGTTTAAGTTTTTTATAATGTTTTTAGGTTTTTATAAAAATATAAAAAAAGTTAAATCTAATAATAAATGATGTGAATAATAATAAAAAATCTTTAATTCAGGTAACTTAAGAATAACATTAGTGTGTACTGAAAAATATCATAAGACCCATATCATTTATACCTACCATTAAATTTATCCTATACTTTTACCGCCTACAACAAAATGGTTACCCACCTAAGATTGAAATAATAATATATACTCGTACCTATTTAACTGGGTTACGAGGTTTATAGGATGTATTGCAGTAACTCAGTGAAATTGCTTTTAGATTTTATACGACTGTTGGTCACGAATGCACACGAATGTTATTTTTATTTATTTATTTATTGCACAATAAATATTACAATTTAAAGAGGTTATTGTGTAAACATTTATTCGTAATATTTATCTGGAGCAGTTGAACATATTTATGGGTGAAATCACGTGATAAATATTGCTAAATGAACGCTAACGAAACTAATAGAACGTGAGAGCGCGTTGAACTCTTTTGTATGGCAAAAATTGAAATGGAAGCAAACTACTTCCTACTTTGCACCGATTTGATTTATAACTAAAATAGATAATGAAAAACATTTAATTGCTCACTTGCTTATACTAAATTGATTCTGTGTATTTTTGACTGTATTTTCCTATATTTCACTAGTGATACCGTAATATATTATGTTGACAGGAAACACATTCCGTTGCAACTAGATACCTCTCTACCTACATAATATTCTGATTATTTATTCTGATTAAAAAAAGTATACATAAACAAATAAAAATTGCTACCTGCATACTTATTTATAAACTTATAACTTATGCCCTCACTGTGAGGTTTTTAAACCTACTCATATTGTTGTCAATTAAGTGTTAGAGCCATGCATCTATGTACTATGCCACAAAAAAGAAGATAACTAAAAAAAGTAAAGAAATAGTAAATGGTACCTAAACATTGTTATCATAAAACAACTCCTGTAAGTACAAATCTTAAATTATTGCTTTGACTTCCGTCGTAAAAAGGTGGAGGCACAGGAAAAGTGCGGTAGAGTTAGCCGGAACTGATTGACGGTAAACAGTCACGATCATTTTCCATTCAATAATGATCACTCAGTTTTGCTTCTTTTAAGTTTAGGCAAAAACAGAAAGTTAGTAATTTTACTACATAACAACTAAGTGTTGTTTTGGAATGAGGTTTTCGTGCATAATTTTATCTATTTTTACTTGTAAATTTGCAAGTCTTACGTTTAGCAGTTAATTTCACTAACCTGTAATTATATAGTATGTACATGTAATTTAAATAAATAATGCAGGCCTCAGTAGTTAGCACAAACTCTTATGAGCAGAAAAAAAATTACAATGGCAACGCACTGAACAATCAGTATAGAGACGATTAATAAAATCGCGATTCGTAAATCGACTTCGTGCCAAGCCCGACATGATACACGCGTACTTGCCTCGAGGAAAACTTACTTTTATTTTCAGATGGGTAAAGTTAATTTTCAATTGGCGGTGCGATATGCTGTGTGTGCTCTCTCGAGCGAGATAAAAGCATAAAAATGTGGCGGGCGGTGTTTTCTCGATGCGAATAACTGTAGTGAAACGGGCTACGGTCCGTGGAGCAGCACGGCACAGGGACCGTTCAACCGCCCGCGTCATCTATTAAAATCACTTGTCTCCCGCAAGTATGACAATTTACGAAACGCGAGCGTAGAGGTCGCGCACGCTATGAGAGTCGTGTCTCAAATCCATACTAGTGTTATGCGAAAGTAACTCCGTTTGTTTGTTAACTTTTAACAAAACGGCTTAACCGAACTCGATTTAATGGAGTCCGCGCGGACGAAGTAGCGGGCAACCGCTTGTGTACGAAATACGAGTATTTTAGTTTTCATCATGTAACGAGTATTTATTATAGTATATCCATTTATTAGATGGTGGCTGAACGATAATTTTAGCGCTTCAGCTTCTTTTACACTTGCCTAGGGGATAACTCGAAAAATTCGATACCTAACTATTTAAACACAGGTATTATAATTGCCTATCAAAGTCAAAACCTTTATTCACATGCAGAACGATGCCCTCCAAGAAGAAAACAGAAAAATATTAATAAGGTCGCCACCACACCAACCATCACAAAATAGTAGATTGCACTACAAGGGAACGAAATAACGTATTTAGGGCGATCGCGATTTTTTTAATTCATAGCGAAGCGAAGTATTCTAGAGTAGAATCTTAAGCGTACCGAGGGACTGAAAGTAGGTACTTCGCTCGAGGGTAAATAATTTTGTTCCCGTGTGGTACAGGTACCTACACTCTGCTTTTTATCCTAAACTATGAGAAAAATCTTTTCGTCGCTGTTATTAAGTGCGCTGGAATGACTCCACTTTGTTCGCACTTATCGCGGAACCCTTTGCCTCTTTTCGAATAGATGTGATGCAAAGAAACATGCGCACGTCAAGATGTCAAAGACCAGGGACAATTCCATCGTCGGAAGTAGCAGTAGTCGCATACTGGCGTGGTCAGAAGGCGTGACGTCACGCGCTTTGCTCAGCGATTCAATTCCATTGTTCAGCTCTAGATTGTCTAAATTGCCTTCAACACGGAAAAAACAGTTGTCGCTATAGAAAATAGGGTTGTAGTTAGAACATGCAACGAAATGTTTCAATTTATTATGTAGATTTTTTGGCTGTATTTGTCGTTTGATCTATCTCTATCTCACGTTTCGTGACGATGTGGATAAAGGTGGCAGATACGGTAAGTTCATATTATGTCTAAAATGGGATTGCCTCTCAAAGGCTCTCAAAATGGGTAGTTATTGCGGCCATGTCTATGATCCAATATACTATCTCTACAAGGATGCCGTGGTAATTATACAGGACAATCTGGACATATTTAAAGTATGTAGGATCTAATATGTATGCAACATATATTTAGGCTTCACTTTCACTCTCGACACTCATAAAATATGATGTGTTTATGATGTCACATAATAATAGTAATAAAAATGTAGTATTATGGTTACGCTATAATAATTATTATGACGAAACACGAAATGTTAGTATATAAATGTTAGGTGTTTTTAATTGGGGTTGCGTAATATAATGCATGGAACCAACTGTTGTTGCGTCATTGATATAAAAATCGTAACATATATTATTGCACTTTTAAATATTTACTAAAAGCCATAATACCTACCAATTTACAATTATTAAGTAATATCTATTATACCTATCACCTATAATGGTAGGGGAGCCCAAGCGGGGATTTCGGGATTTACTAAAGCGCGGCAGATTAATATACAGGGGGATACCTTGTACCCGGTTAAGTACCTCCACAAAACATGAGGCCCATATATAAGGCCGCCCGTGAAGGATACAGGATCAGATTAGTAAAAAAAAATTGACCATCAGAAATTCTCGAGCGCGTCAGATTAAGGTAGGATGAGTTAATTACATCCTAAAAAGTGTATATTCCACTAATCTGACAATTTGAGAGAGACGTAAAAAAATGGGAGGGCAACAAAGTTGTAAAAAAAAAACGTCATCTCGACATTCTCGAGCGTAGCTAAATTTTTTTTTATTTTGAAGGAAATAATTCAAGAATAATGAAAAATATATAATCTGACGATTTCCGCAAGCCGAAATAACAAAAATTCGTCGATAAAGTTAAATGCGTGCAGCTGCGCGATGCCTACATTTCCTTCTCCGCGTTTCTGATTTCCTGTGAATTTGAACCGATTCGGACCGATAGATTTTGAGAAATTTTGAAAAATCTCAAAAAAAAAAACAGATTTTTTTTTTAAAAGTGTTTTTTTTTGGAATAACTTTTAACCGGCTTTATCGATCAACTTCAAAAACTAATCCGTCTTTGAGCTTAAAAAACCACGTCGATCGCCACCAAGCTGGTCAAAAGCGGTTGATTCGTTCGAGAGATATCGTGAACGAAAGAAACCCGAAAAAGTGTTTTTTCGGGATTACTCCGAAATTTGTGGTTCGATCAATTAAAATTGCAAAATTACTTATGAGGATGATAAAACTGCGTCGAATGCCGCCAACCGCGTGAAAATTGGTTGATCCATTCAAAAGTTATTGCGGTTTGCAAATTCCAAAAATAGTGTTCTATGAAACTTCTATCAGACTTTCGAGCTGGGAGAGCTCAAAATATCACATAAATTATATTTTGGGCTCAAAAATGTCATAAGTACAATTTTAAGCGCCCAGGAATGGAATTAGCGGGAAGTTGCAGGGATGGCCTTTAAGGTGAACCGTTTTTCTAATTTTTTTTTGTCAGATTAGGCGAATCCCTCTAGATAATCGTCAGATTATGAGACAGTACGTTTAGAACATCAAGATGAACCATATATATCTTAATCTGACGCGCTTGAGTATTTCAAAATGGCGAATTTTTTTTGCACATTATGAAAATGGCCGTGAGTTTGCGTCCCATCGAAATCGTCAGATTAGTGAATAAGAGCTTTTTTTTTGGTGCACTTAACACTCCCTAAGAAAATCTGACGCGCTCGATGAATTTTTTTTTTTTTCATTTTCAATCCTTAAATACAACCACCCGCATCATGCAAACGATCAGATTAACATACGTACATTATTAAAAATACGTAGGGCATTGATGCTATCAATATCTGACGCGCTCGAGGATGCCCATGCAACAGTTTTTTTTTACATATTTAAAAATCTATAGCCGCTTCCCCCACCGATGTAAAGGTATATATCATATAACATTTTTTTCTTCTTATCATCTAAGCTTTGCATCCCAATAGGTCTCTACGACGCTCGAGTAAATCCCCATTTAGCATCGTGGCCTCCCCTACATAAGTCTATCTAATCTACCTACTTACAATAAATAAGTAATTCTTCAAATCTATTGTAAGTTTATTGTAAAAAAAAGATCGCTAACGGCCTTTTCGAATATTCGTACATCCTCTGTGCCACCGAAATTCATTAGGCCTACCTTCCTATTCATACCAGTCAATTGAAATCCATCTCGTCTACGCATCTCGTAGGCGCGCTTTATGGCACACCACATGTTAAAAACCTCAGAAATCAAAGACATGTGACATTCGATTGACCGCACGCAACACCAGCGTGGTGAATTATGATCATCAAAGTCGAATGGTAAGTACCAACAATTCTCTAGAGAAAACTTGAGTTGGACTGTAACAAGAATAAACTTGCTTATATCATAGAGCGCTTGAGATTATGAAATGATATTGTCACCAGGATAAGTGCCCACCTTTCATGTTTTCTACGGAGCCCTCGTGGGAAAACAACAATAGAAACACGCAACATATTACAATTCAAGCTGTGTACACTGGACACCATTACAAATATAATGTAAGCTACCATACGTTATAGAAATTCGTACGTGACAGTCCGAAGAAACGGTAGTGAATGAAAGTTACTTTTAAATGTCTACGTGTAGTATCTATTAATACTGAGGTGTGAGGTGATTCAGCTAGACCGATTTAATAAGACGAAGTATTTTTCCCCATTTTGAAGAAAAAATATGGTTGCTGTTTGATTTGGATATAATTATAGTTAATTACAAGCTACCTACGCACCTTGGTTTCACCCCGCTCATTTTATTCAATTTTTCCAGCATACAAACTATACAACATACCTATTACCTACCTATGTAATCCGTTGCTTCGTAAAAGAAAACCAGACCGACAAATATACTTTCGCATTGATTTAATAGTACGACGGGTTGGGTTTAAGGTTTCCTTTGATACTAAGTAGGTACTTTACCGTAAAAACCATATCAAAGCAACACATGAAGTTGTTCCACTCACCATCCTAGAAAGTGACACCATACACGTACCATCACGGTGGTACGTTTTACCAGTTTTCCTCGTTATGCGAGCACAACTAACTACTACAAGAAGTGGTCTAGTTATGAAAAGGCTGTTATATTAACGGCCGGTTTCTGCTACGCTAGTTCACTTTGACAACAGATTTCTTGTGGTCCATATACCTAGTGCCAGATAGACAACGATAGTAAATCTGCTGATAAAGTTAAACTTATCTGTAAAAATGAACGTTACAGAAACTTGACGTAAAGCAAGTGAAGAGTGGGATACCTTCACGAGTGGCGTACCTATGATATGATAGGATACCTTGACTTGAAGTGACGGTAGAAATGAGTAGTACTAGGTAATGAATGCGTTCATTCATTCACATTCAAAATATCATAATTATTACCTTTTTGAAATCTGTGTGCTGCATGTACGAGTAATTATTATATTTTCTATCTCTGTACAGCGTGTGCTATATACCTTTAATATATTATCACATAACACGTACATTACTTTCACCATCATTATCATATTAACTAGGTAACTATATGGTTCATGATTCTAGAAAGAACCAACAAAGTATACCTATTGCGATGATACCGATCATTTGGATTGACCTTCTATGACATGAATTCATTATCATCATCCTTCTGAGTTTCAATGTAAGACAGGTAAGGAGGTACCGAAATTACCGTATTGTACCGACATCCAAAGCGTGGGAACTTCTCGGTCCGCGGCAAGTTCTGCTCTAGATGGCTGATGACTGTAGCGATTCATTTTTCCATTTACCTACGACTCTCTTAAAAAGAAAACTTGTGGGACAAAGCGTGTAAGTTAAAAAGCACATTTAGTGTGCGTTAAATTCAATATCTGAAGTGTGGTGTGCTTCGGGTACTTTAAACCGTATGCCCCGGTAATTATCGATTCGGCAGTCGGTAAGTATGTCAGAAGACTCGTAAGCATTTGGGTGATCTAAATGTGACGCCAACGGCAGCTAGAGCTACCTCGTTTCACGAACTTGGAAAAGCAAAGATACACAGATAGAAGTGATTTTCCTTCTAGAATCCATTAGTTACCTGCTCACCAACATTGAATGCTAGGAAGCGTTTCCCACCACGTCCGAGTTAATAGCACATAATTCGACAACGAGCCTCGTGAGACTTTGCTGTGCACCTATAGACCCTGTAATAAGTTGAAATCAGTAGAAAGTAATTGAAAGTATGACCTAGGTATGTAATTTCTAAAATTATTTGGAAATGGTGTGTGGGTAGACTATTGTTTTAGATGGCATTATTATGTTGCTTGCGTCGTTTTTAGTGGCGTTATTTACCCACTATTTTGTCTTGTCTCGATACTTGCAGGTGTACCAAGATCTCACATGTTGTAGTTGTAATAAATTTCATCTTAGGTATTTCTTAACTAATAGTACGAAAACATAAATTCTCGTAAGCTAGTTCGTGGAAGTGTCTATGAGTATTTTATTTCATAAGATCACGTAGGTACCGAACCTATGGACTATGCTGTCTCTTCGCAAGATTACGTTATTCCATCGCTTTATATATCTTGTAGCATACCTACCTAGTAGGTAGGTATATATTAAATTCAGTGACATACATTCATTTACGCAGTATTTAGCCAAGCGTTTTTAGAAAAATATTCAGTCTTTACCTACTTTCGAATGTAAAATATAAATGTAGAATTAACAAGTGAAACGTGTTTGATGACTTGCAGTACGCTATCTGATTAAATAAATATTGCTTTAATGAGCCTCTCGGCGTAGGTATAGAAAACTATTACAATCTTAGAGCTTATGACTGGGAGGAATCGCAAAGCGCTGTCGACGTTACAGCAACCCAGTTGTTTACTCACGATATAATACTAGTAGGTATGTAGGTACCTTTACTGCCACGGGTTCGTGCAAATAGAACCACCAGAACACCTAGCCTGTTCGAAATTATTTTCCATCATTTCGCGTCTAAGACCCTACCAAGTAGGTACCATTATAATATCAACAATCCTTCAAATTCCGTATTGTTGAGAAATACTGTAGCACACTCCGCAGTAAACGGACGAAATATACTCGATTAAAACTAAGTCGAATCGAATACATTGGCGCGTATCGATCTATGAGATTTCACCGTTCATATTAAAATGTATAGTCATCGTTCTCGTTCTGTACCTACTTATAAATGTTGTTTCTATCATTTCAGGATCGCAGCTATGGCTGGCTGCGGCCGTAGTGCAGGCGATGCTGCTTGCGGCGAGCTGCGGCAATCACCGGAGAACAATAGCAACACAGACACAGGTAAATCCTTAGGTCACAGAAGTTTGCTGGGAGTCTGACGGCTGAACTGGTACTAATCCATCGTTCCTTGGTGAAGTCGAGCGTTCTCATATTCGAGTATTAAGTAGTATTGGAGCGAGTCAAAACGTAATTGACACTTTATTAAGAGTTTTCAATGAAAAGTCCTACTGGCCGGTGCATTATGGTGTCGAAACATCGGAAACTCATCCAAATAATATTGTGCTTTTGAATATTCCGGTCCTATGATACCTACAGTAGACATTGAAATAGCAACGTGTTTCCTGTTCCAGACATTGCAATCAAAAGGCGGCTGGCGCCCTGTAGTAGGCTCTAACGGCCTCATATACGGCTCGTACGGCACCGCGCCGCTGCACGCGCCCGTCCACAACTATAAGATCCCCGTGCCCGTGCTCGACGTGCAGCAGTACGCGTCCTCCGCACGTCCGCTCGTCTCGAGAGACGCAACGAAAGTGACTTCCATCGCGCAATCCTACCGCCCCACCACGCTCCGAACCGTGCCGACGCAACAAACGCACCAGCCAATCAGCTCGTACCACAACCCCTTCGTGTTACATAACAACGGTTTATACCCCAACAATGCCTTGAACTATTACAAGCACGTCCAGAACTATCCCCTAGACAGCGTCCTGATACGGAACCCTCACAACCCGTACGCTGCGAGGCCAGTCTTCCAGAAGTACCCACAGAAGTTCAAACAGCAGCAGTTGCAGAACAACGTGTTCCAGCAGCTGACGAGCATCCAGCCGATCCAGTTTGGGCAGTACCAGACCGCCAAACCGTTGGACGTATTCGGAAAGCCGATCGAAAACTACGCAAGGCCGAATGATCAGCAACCGAAGACCCAACAGCAGTCTAACAGCGGCATCGAGACGTACAAGCCCGAAGTGTACAAGCTCCCCGACAGTGACACGGCCTCGCAGTCGCTCAGTCAGCAAGTGAAGACAGCGCAACAACAGTCGTTCGGAGGGCAAAGTCAAGTCTACAATACTTATCCGCAATACTCGTTCCAGGACGCTGTCTTCCCACCCAGCATCTTAGGTAAGAACTTCTTCAAACTGCTACACCATTTTACTATGAAACGATCAATCAGAAGGAATCGTTAATGCTATTAAATTTTGATTTCAGGTTCCTTCGGCCACTTCGGATTGCAGCCAGCGAAAGGAAGAGATCCAGTATTCCCAACAAAGGCCACATACCTACCGCAACAGCCCACAAAGACAACAATCTTTAATTCCTTCAGCTACTCCCCCAACTACAAGTCGACTCCTGCTATCTACGGCCCGCCAAGTACCACACCGAGACTTCAGACCACACCGAACCAACTACACTTCAGCTCGACATACAGTGACTATAAAATCACCCCAACCCCACGAACCAGCCCAGCGAAGGTCTCGACACCACCGAAAATAGATCCCAACGCCAACGTAAAAGACTCTTTCAAGCCGAGCCCTTACGATCCTTTCTCCAAGAACTACCAGAATGATTACAACAAAGTGACAACTTACAACCCGATTCAAACAACAGCTAACAACGTCTACGAATACAACTACCAGCCTCAATACAACGAACCGAATTATTACGTCCAACAACAGACGCAACAAAACTCCAAATACACGCCCGAGAATAAAAAGCAGGTGATACACGACAGTATACCCGCGGGTGGCAACCAGGAGTCACTGGTGGCTGACCAGTATGCCAGTCCACCTCGAGCCGAGAAGGTCGGTAATACGAACGTACAAATCCGACCGACTTACGAAGTGACCGAGACCACGGAGTCTGACGTCATCACTCACTCGTCCCCTCCGCCCTGGCAGCTCACGTCGCAGCCGTATGACAGCTTCAAATCGACCGAAGAATCGTTGAAGAACCAAGAGTACTCCGATTACGGCCGACCGAACCCGACACCAGTGCCCGATGTCCCAGACGAGTACGCCATCGTGACCGAAGTCGAAAAGGGGTACCAGAACTCTTTGGGCTACGATGGACCAGTCGAATCTCAAAGCAGACGGCCCCTTGGTGACGATTTCGAGCCGATCGGGAAACACAAACTCAAGGACTATTACTACAAGGTGTCGACGCCGACGTACGAAGACTACAGTGTGCCGAGACGAACGAAGAAACCGACCGAGGCGTCTCAGACCACCACATCGGAAACCACGACAGCGAGCACCGTGAGCAGTGATGTGCCGATCGAGGTTCTGCCGACGCTACCCCCCAATAGGCATTTCAAGCGCCCCAACCCGAGCACTCCAGAGCCTCCCGCCATCAACAAGGATAAGATCCGTAAAAGGAACAAGATACGCAGACGTCGCCCACCTCTAGCCAACCTGAACCGCAACAGAGAAGAAACCAGTACACGTCTACCGACTACCAGGTTTGCAGAAACCACACAAACTGAAACGGACGAGGTCCACACGATCAAGCCTAGAGTCAGGCCGACGACGAACGCAAAGCTACAGTCGCAGTCCACTACTGCTAGCGTCACTACGGATTTGACAACCAGCGCGTTGCCCACCGTCTCACCAACGTCGCCGACATTGGTAAAGAAGAAGTTGATTCGACGCCCGGTGACCACTACAGCCGCTGACAGAACTGAAGCAACAACCATCACGAGCTTCAAAATATACGAAGCGAGTAAAGAATCGCCCATCATGAAAATCGCCAACCGCTTTCCATATCCTAAATCGACGTCGGCCACATACGAATACAGGACTGATGAAACGCCAGATTACACTCACAAACAAGACGAAAAAGACACTCCTACTAGTGATGTTTCCGTGCCTGATACGCTAAGAACAACTATGGAGACTAACCAAGACTTTGCGTTCCACAAAGACGTGAAGCCGATAGAAGCCAAACTAGAGCCGGTGACGAGCCGCTACAGAGAAACTACCACTGAAGAGGACGTCAGTAACGAAGTCACCACATTTTCTCCTCGCACCGAGTCCAACACAAACAATGGTAAAATTCAAAGACCCCGCCTTCGAAACAAGTTTAACAGGCCGAATTTCAGCGTCAAAGACTACAAAAACCGACTTGGCTCCACGACCACAACGGAAAAAGCAGTTGAAAATACTCCGAAAGTCCGCTTCCCTTACAGGAGGCCTTACACCGACAACCCCAGTTCTGAGAGCGAAACCACGACTGAAAGAAAGAGGTTCATACCTAAAGAAGCCAGGAATAAAGTCAACAACACCGATAGCACACAGGAAACATACACAGTAAGACAGCAGACGAGACAGCGGCAGACTACACCTGAAGTGGAGATCACAACGAAGATATCTGCTCGAATCAGAAACGGCAACCGACGACCGAGACCTACTGAAGAGACCACAGAGTCTTTACCCACCACTCTAAACACCAGAAGGCCTCTCAGGAAGAAAATTAAGGATAGCGAAATCGAAGAGTCCGTCCAAGACATCGTGGTCACCGAGACTGCAGTTCCCGACCAAAGGGACATAACGTCTGAAAGGGCTCGTTCAGAAAGCGCAATCATGAAGATCGCCGACAAGAAACACCACGACCACACCGAGCACCTGTTCGAACACTCCAAGCGGGTGTCAGATCTAACTCTGGCTGCAAGCAAAGACTACAACAAGCCTGGCATGTTCAAGACAGTGTCGACTAACAGTAGAAGGATACCGAACTACTTCACGATAGCAACGGACGACCCCATTCTGCCGATCGAGGCTTTCTTTCCGCAACTGAATCAGAAGAAGGAATCGTAATGTTCCTTTAGTGTTTCACAAAACAAAACCAAATCTTTTCTACTGCCAAAGCTACTTTCTTTAGTCGTGTAAACTAACAAGAGGCTATTTTGTTGATCTTCAGAGGATGTTCCAAACAATTGTCAGCTTCAATGTATAGCAAAATTAGCTGTTCAGCCTGACTTTTCGGGATGTTTTTGTGCAACCGATTGCCCTCGCAAAAAAGAAAAAACATAGAGAATGAAATCGATCAAAAGTAAAGCACCACATTTTTTTCTAAACCCCCACATTCGTGGTAATTTGACTGTTTCTAATTTTATAACTTTTCTATTTAATGTGTTGGTGCTCATTTAGTTATAAGAACAATATAGATACTACTAGTGTTACATAATATTTAATACTTGTGTACCGGTGTGCGAGTAAATGAAGATGTATGGATGTAAGTACTACTGAATTATTTATGTTTTAGATTATAGTGTAAATAAATTATTTCTTTTTATTCATCAAAGTTTTATTTCACGTAGGTATAGGTAATATTTATGTAATAAATAGTAAAAGCGTCCCTACACTAGTAGCGAAGTTGTCCGAAGTTAAACGAACCGAGAGTGCGTAATTATAGTCGGATTTTTAATCTCATGGAGTCAAAATCTCTCTCTATCATCTCATCTCAATCTGTCAAAAATCATAAAATCTGTCAATTTTACACCATGAGAATAAAAATCTGACTATAGAAAGTAACTTCGGGTCACTTCGTGCAACTTTAGCTTGCTTCGGGCGACTTCCAATTATTGTCGTCTTTTAGCCGAGTCAAAGGAACTCGAAGCGAATCGAAGGAAGTTACGTACTTCGGGCTTCGGTCAACTTCGGCCCACTTCGCGAGTAGTGGCGGCAATGGTTTATTTTTATCCGGCGTGGGCTTCTTCAGCTTGCAGCTTAGCCATCTTCTGTATGGATTTAAGCGCCGCGTAGTGTATCGTCTTGTCCAATGTATCTGTAATCAAGACAACGCGTGCAATAGTTAGTGACATTCCTGCGTACAGTGCCCTGAGTATGAGTTTTTACTAGCTCGACATAGTACGCGTCAACTAGCTCTTTGTATGAAGATGTTTCGTTCATAAACGCGCCGGTAGGGGCGCTGAACAGGATCTTCATACAAAAGCGCTAGTTGACGCGTACTATGTCGAGCTAGTAAAAAATCATACTAGGGGTACTGAATGGTTTTCCCAATTAAGCGATACTTATAAAATAAGCGTTGTTATTTCATAGAACGGTAAACTAAGATGGCCGATGTGAAGTGCGCTACTTGCACATCTTCGCACCTAGTATCTGATTTACACTCAGCAGCAATGGGCAGGGAAATGGAAAGAACTTCTCTTGAGGGAATTATCGCCGGCAGCTGGAGGAAAGGCGCAAGGGCTGAGTGTAAACGGCGCCATTTTTGATTTGCCATTGCGGAGACTTGCGGCTAACTTCACACCGGCCATAAAGTCTGAACACTTCTCTGTCTGTATGTATGCTTACATATCTTATGCTGTCCCTTGATAGGGAACCGCAGCCGCAAGCTGATGGGGTTGGAGCAGACGAACACGTACGGACTATCGCTCTCACCGTCCGGGTACCTTCGGAAATACATTTACATTACAATCTATAGATAGATATATAGAGATCTATCGAGATCTAGATAGATCTCTATAGATCAATATATAGTAGATATCAATAGATAGATCTATAGAGATCTAGATAGATCTATATAGATCTATCTCAAGAGCAGCTGGACTGATTATTATGATCTTTGATTTGTTGGATTTGTCTTCATCACGAATAGCAGATTAATACTATTATACATGGGAAAAGGGTAAAATTAATGACAAAAGAGAAAAGAGAAAAATTACAATTCATTATCTCATACATTTTCTATGGAACGGTTTGACAGGACAATACCTTTCGGTAGAGCTTGTTAATCCTTTGGTGGTTAACTTGAAGTGAATAATACTCGTTTTGGAACAAGTTTACTGTATTTATTAATAATTTAGTTATAAATTCAATATTGCCTACATAGCCAGGCTCAAACCGTTTTTTGTAACAAGTGAGTGATTACAGTTCCTTTTTCTTTGGGTAATAATTGAACCGTCGTTGTGTCGTGCTCTTAGTAAATTAGTAGGCGCCGCAACATCTTGCCCCCGTTGAAAAGCTTGTTTTCAACCTTCTTCATTGGGCAGCGGGCAGAGACGGACGAGTGGTCTTCTTACGCAGCCTCGGGTTGTGACCACATCAGCGACACGGTTTATACCGTCAGGTCCAGTGTATAGTCTGGATACTCTCCCGAGACGCCAGCTTAACGCAGGAACATGATCTTCATGCAGCAAGACAAGATCCCCGACGCTTATACTGCCTTTATTCGTCTTCCATCTCCGTCGAAGCTGTAATTCGGCGATGTACTCTTTCTGCCATCTTTGCCAGAAATGTTGACGCAGCCTTTCTACTCGTGCGTATCGTTGAAGATGGCATTCTTTAGCATCCAATAAAGTTGGAGTTGGCATTGCGGTCAGCTGTCTCCCAATCAGAAAATGCCCTGGGGAGAGGAAAAGGAGATCGTTTGGTGAGGACGAGAGAGGACACAAGGGACGACTATTTAAGATGGCCTCCACTTGCGTAAACAAAGTACCTATCTCTTCAAAAGTTAAATTAGTATTTCCCATTATTCTACGGATATGATGCTTAGCGGATTTGACGCCGGCTTCCCAGATTCCGCCAAAATGAGGAGCGTAGCTTGGTGAGAATATAAAATTGATGCCTTCTTGAGATGCACAGTCAGACAGAGAACCAGAATTTTCTTTAAGAAAGGTACCTAACTCTTTCGCGGTAGAAGTAAAATTACCTCCATTGTCACTGAAAATCTCGATGGGCTTACCCCGACGTGCCACAAATCTACGAAGAGACATCATAAATGCATTTTTAGATAAGTCAGATACAGCTTCCAGGTGGATACATTTATATCTCAGACACACAAACAAACACAAATAGGCTTTTTGCAACCTGGCACCACGACCTTTATGGTTTAGAATGTGGAAGGGACCAGCATAGTCCACTCCCACTGAAATAAAGGGAAAATCAGGGTTAGTACGTTGTGCGGGTAAATCTCCCATTTTGGGCTGGAATACTTTACCCTGCACACGAGTGCATCGAACACATCGATGGACAATTTGGCGAGCAAGGCGACGCCCGTTGATGGGCCAAACCGACTGGCGAATAGAAGCAAGGAGCAGCTGTGGCCCAGCATGAAAATTACGTAAGTGCTCTTGCTCGAATAATAATTTTGTAAGATGATGGGATGAATCGAGTACGATCGGATGTTTGTTCTCATACGCGTAATTCGAGGACTCGATTCTACCACCTACTCTGATCAACTTATTGTCATCCAAAAATGGTGACATCGACAGCAATTTAGACTTGTGCTTTAGTGGGTTACCTTTAGACAGCAACTTTAATTCATCAGAAAATGATTCCCTTTGAGCAACGGAGCACAAATAATGAAAAGAATCATTTAATTCTTTCACCGATAGGTGACCTGACAATTTTGACTTGGGATTTTTTAAATTATGTGTAAACCTTTTTACGTAGGCAACACATCTTTGAAGCTTGTTTAATTTGGAAAACCTATTGAAATCCACCAAAGACACTGGTTCAATGGCAGCTACGGGTAGAGAAACGGACTTAACTTCAGGTAGCTCCTGACAGGTAGGCGGAGGTAGAGTGGGCCACTCCGATTCATTATGATTCAGGAAATCAGGACCTGACCACCACAACTCCAGATCGCGAAGTTGGCTGGCATTCACTCCCCTGGAAATCATGTCAGCAGGGTTTACATTGGTCGGCACATAGCGCCAAGAAGACAGATCAGTAAGCTCAAGGATTTCCCCGACTCTATTAGCCACAAACGTTTTTAGCTTATTTGCATCACTTTTGAGCCACGATAAGACGACACTAGAATCACACCAGTGAAGGACACGAGAAGGTTTGTTTCTGATAGAGTCGATGACGCTTTTGGATAGCCTGGCAGCGAGCAATGAAGCACAAAGCTCCAAGCGGGGAATTGTTGTTGGTTTAAGAGGATTTACTTTTGATTTTGCGCACAACAACTTGACAGTCACTTCATTGCTTGAATTTATAGTGCGCATATAAACGCACGCTCCATAAGCGCACTGTGACGCGTCACTGAAAACGTGCATTTCAAAATGCTGAGGTGATTTGCAAATAACCTTTCGAGAAACCTGCAATGAAGAAAGAGACGGCAAATTATCAGCAAACTCAAGCCAAGATTCTTTGATTGGCTGAGGCACAGGCTCATCCCAGTCAACCTTTTGTTGCCATAACCTTTGAAGCATCATTTTAGGCTGTATTATGCAAGGGCTAAGCAGACCCAGAGGGTCAAATATTTTGAAAGAGTTTGACATTATGAAGCGCTTAGTTATTTCTTTACCTTTAGGAGGCATTTCAAACGGGAAGTGCAATGAATCACTAGTGGGGTTCCATCCAAGACCAAGAGTGCTGGTGGACTCACTGAGGTAGAGTGACTCATCATTACCGGATACCATTTCGTCGAGTAAATGCGGCGCATCCGTTTTAAATTTTCTTAAATTGAAGCATGCAGATTTTAGATTTTCTGTTACTGACTTTAGTATGACTTGTAGCTGCTTCTCATCATCACATCCGGTATACAAGTCATCAACATAAAAATCATGTTTAATGATATCTCCGATCAACGGATCCTCACACTCCTCCCCAACCTGCCAGAGGCATCTTGTACTCAAATAGCTCGCACTTGCGGTCCCATAAGTGAGAGTATTAAGCTGTAACGTTTTAATAGGCAAGCACTCTTCTTCTCTCCATAAAATGAGCTGCAGGTTACGATCTGGAATTTTTGCAATTTGAATTTGGCGATAAAATTTATCAATATCCCCAGTTAGAACGTACTGATACTGCTGAGCGCGAACTAGGATGGAAAAAAGAGAGTCTTGAACATGAGGGCCTTTAAGTAAAATGTCATTTACAGAATAGCCTGAGGATGTGGGTTCAGACCCATTGAACACAACGCGCAATTTCGTAGATTCGCTGCATTCTTTTATGACAGCATGGTGGCATAAAAAATATGATATTTCCGGTTTTGGGATGGATGATTCAGATAAATGCCCTAGCGCAGCATATTCGTGTATGAAATCCACGTATTTTGATTTTAGCTCAGGATTTCTTTTAAATCGCTTTTCTAGATAGAAAAAGCGTTTTTTGGCAGCGTTGTACGAATCGCCCAGGCAGTCAGGAGAATCCTTTAGTGGTAACTCTACGCAAAACCTGCCTGACTCTAACCGCATTGTGGTGGAGTTGAAAAGCTCCTCGCACTTCTTATCGTCTGGGCTTAAAAAGGACCTTTGCGGTAACTCTTCAAGCGACCAGAATTTCTTTAGCATTTCGTCAAAATTTTCATTTTGGAAACCATCTGAAACAAATGCATGATTACAGTGGACATTGTTTTGTGATTTGGATTTTGTAGTGTAAATTGGGCCAGCTATCAACCAGCCAAATTTAGACAACCTCAGTTTGGGGTTGTTGGGACCTAGCGAACGCTGATCACATCCGAGGATATCCCAGAATAAATCTGCACCAATTAACATATCAATTGGGGCAGGCTGGTCGAAATCTGGATCGGCCAATCTTATGGTTTGTGGTATCTTTAGATTCTTGATGTCAATCGGGAACTTTGGAATTTCCGCTGTCAATTCATCAAGAATGAAACATGACAAAGTCACGCTAAATTGCGTGGTCAATGACCTTAGCTGCGCGACACAACTTTCCGTCACACGATTGTTGCAATTGTTACCTATACCGATTATATTGATCGTATTTATAGGATTGGGGTTTAAACCTAACCTTTCTTGTAGCGATTTAGTTACGAACGATGATTGGCTGCCGCAATCCAACAAAGCGCGCACCTTTTCGCATCGATTCGTATTTGGATTTATAACCTCAATTAGGGCTGTAGATAAAATTACCTGACTATTAACAATATTATTACTATTACATTCTTTAGAGAAGTTTACGACTGTTTGTTGCGATTGGGCTGGCTGGTGCAATAACGAGTTGTGCCGATCTTTGCAGCCCCGCTCTCGACAGGATCCCATGCGGCATTCGCTCTCCGGGTGACCCTGCCTGAGACAATTCACACACAATTTGTATCTATTTACGTCAGCCAATCGCTCTTGTATATTTTTGGCTTTAAATGTTTGACAATCGTAAATCCTATGATTAGAGCCGCAAATGATGCAGACGCAAACGCCTGCGACATGCGCAGAACTTGCAAATGATTTTGTTTGATTATAATTTTGACGATATTGGTGATTATTGTTGGAACGATTTTGTTGATTGTTGTTGGACGATGATTGAGCTTGACCAGAGAGGCTGGGTTTATTATTGCTATTATTTGATGATTTTGTATTATTGTTATCGAATTTAGACCGATTTAAAGCTTCAATTACGTCCGCGCGATCAGTCAAGAACCTCTTAAAGTTTTCCAAAGTAGGTAGGTCAGAGAAACTGTTGCGCATCTCCTCCCACTTTTCGAGAGACCGGCTATCCAACTTTGCGGACAGCATGTAAATTAGAAGAATATCCCAATGAGTAGTGGGTTGACCCAAGCTTGATAAAGCTCTCAAATTCTTTGTGACGTGGTCTACGAGGAAACGCAACGATTTCTCAGATTCACGAGTAATCGGCTGAATGTTGAACAATGACTTCAAATGGTGGTTCACCAACAACCTCTTGTTGTCGTATCGCTCCAACAGTAAACTCCAAGCAGTGGCGTAATTATCTGCGGAAACTTCTAAATTGGAAATTATTCGCGCAGAATCACCCTCAACGTATGAGATCAAATAATGAAATTTTTGTATAGACGATAAACGTTCGTTTTTGTGCACCAAAGACGTAAATGTATCGCGGAAATCCAACCAACGGAAGTAAGCACCATCGAATTTCGCTATTTCAATTTTTGGCAATTTAACGCCTATTTCCTGATGCTCGTGACCGCAATGGGCGCGGGAGTCCCTCCGGGACATCTCCAGATTATTTTGTCTATTATTGTGATCCAACAAATCATTGGCCATAGCAATCAGCCGAATGATGTCGCGCTCAATGAGGTCTCGTGCATCAATTTCTACGTCAATACAGTCAGGATTCTGAATCTCTAGCTCACTCTGCACCTCTTCGAATTTAGAAGACAAAATCTCGAATTTGCCAAGTCTAAGAGTTAATTCAGCTAATTCCAAACGTTCTAAATATTCGCTTTTATTTGATACTAAATCATCTATGTACTTCTTAAACTTGGTGATTTGTCCTTTTATTGAGCTTCGCTTAAGACTCAAAATCTTTAACTTCTCCGATTTTTCTGTCATTTTGTACGTTTCGGATATCTATGTATATTAAAACAAACACACTGATTCGACAAAGCTCAATAATAGGTACGAGATAGTAAAAATATGTAGCAAATAATGTATTCTCACGCTCCTTATCTGGCGAAATCCGCAGTCGATATCGTTCGGAAACCGGTAGGTTAGTAGTGCAGCGGGCGCATGAACAGCTGATTGCCTTTGTTCCGAGACAACTGCAGCTAGGAAAGCAAGTTCAAGGACATTACTGCCCTTTATGTCCAGGTATAGCAGCGGCTGAGCGCACCGATCCTGGAATTATGCAGCCAAATACGCGTTAATGTTTTACAAACAATATTATTTTATGGACTTTATGACTGAGATAAATGACTGATTGATTTTAGTTCGTAAACCACGTTAATCCTGCTGTATTCGTTTAGGATAACACAAAACTACAGATACGTTGTTACATATATTATGATAATTATTATTTATAGGCTTTGGGTTTATTGCAAGTGGAGGATTTATAATGCTTAGATTTTATATTGACTTTATACTTGTAAGTTTGAGGTAAATTTATCAATGTTCAATCAACATATTATTTAGACATAGGTATGAATCACTTTAGCGGTTGATTCTGTATGATTACCTTTTAGGTTAATTAAGACACGGGTTTGATATTGATATAGATATAGGTATGAAAGGGATGCTATTTTGTAACAATATTTAGATAGATATATTTATTTATACCCTATAACGTTAGTTAGGTGCGCATTTAGGCACATATTTAGGTAAAACTTGTACTTAGCATGTAGAATTTGATCTAGGTTTATGATTATGCAGGATGGAAAAATGTAGGAAATTTAGAGGGAATTGTAAACAGAGGAAGGGCACTTAGCTTTCTTAGGGTCTTGCTTCGCAGGCGTGAAACTTTAGCTGTTCCACTTGACCATCAAAACAATCTCCAATCCAAGTCCAATGTCCAATGATTTGCAACAATTTGATATGCTTTTTCGTAGACAGCAGTGTCGTCCAGCCAGTGATTAAGTTGGTGGCAATAGGGTCCAGGGATCCAGGGGTTCTGGAGTATGATTGCTTGCACATAGAAACACGATCGCTTCAGTACTTCTTGTGATTAATCCTCGAATGCCTTTGCTAACGGCCGGTTTACGGGCCACGTACAAGATGGTGGACAACACGCGTGTGCCTTCTGTATTTTCTTCAAATTTGCAGATAATCGTCCTGTCACGGTCGCCAAAATGTTAATCCTTTGGTGGTTAACTTGAAGTGAATAATACTCGTTTTGGAACAAGTTTACTGTATTTATTAATAATTTAGTTATAAATTCAATATTGCCTACATAGCCAGGCTCAAACCGTTTTTTGTAACAAGTGAGTGATTACAGTTCCTTTTTCTTTGGGTAATAATTGAACCGTCGTTGTGTCGTGCTCTTAGTAAATTAGTAGGCGCCGCAACAGAGCTTGTATGTGAAAACAGCTTGTATTGAAATGAAACATACTTGCAGACACGGCCACGCGTTGCTGTGGCTAAGGTTTATTACGACTATAAATAATTGAGATGTAAGCTATCCTATATTTCAAGTTAGATCACACGGTGTACAAATTTGATTAAAATCGGTTAAGTAGTTTAGGAGTCCATCGCGTACAAACAACGTGACGCGTAATTTATATATATTAAGATGGTTTGTTGATAGATTCCCTTACTTCTTTTCATATTCCTCTTGGGAGAGGCAGTCGTCTACGCTGACGCAGCCGAGCAGGCAGCCGGTCGGGTAGAAGGTCGGGAAGTTGAACTGCTTATCTGTCAGTGGAGCGAACAGTGAGCGACATTCGGCAGTGCAATCTGGGTGGCACTGCAACTGTTACAGGCAGGCATTTACTATAAGGAGAATGAGCTGTTCTATACATTACTCTAAAAAAATAAGTACACGCTCTCACGCACACATGCATACAGTATATTATTTATATTAAAGCTAGATGGCCTTATTGACGTTTTGTATGAAATTTAGGAGTGTGGCAAACCCCGCCTCACTAAACAAAAACGCCACGTAGCGGGCATTCAAGGAACTATCCTGCATCGAGCAAACGACATTCGCGCGGCCAGAGCGTATAAGTAGAAGTTTCTACGAGGACCAATCGGGCACTTCGGTCGGAACACTTCTCGGAATGTTGGAGGCGCTTCTGAAGTGGATCATCATCATCATCACGATCCACTCCACACCGTTGACCTCCACAGGCGTGTCGTCTCTCTTCGGTGGCGTCGAGTGCGGAGTCCCCTGCGGCAAGTGGTAAGGCTCCTCACCCGGGTGCAGGGCTCGGTAGCGGGCCTCGAGCGCCCGCGCCGCGGCGGCGTCGGCGGGCGCGCCGGCCGCGGCCACCCACAGCCGCCCGCGGTGGCTCGTGTACCACGTGCGGCCCTCGTGCCTGCCGACAAGGAGAGGACGTTTCAAAATAGCATTCTGTACAAGCCGATTTGTACTCTACGCGCATTACAGAAACTCGATTTTGTCTTGAGCCGCCGCGCTCGATGTGTTAAAAGGCGGTTCTAAATTAAACCTAGTCGTAACACCTCGTTCAGTGCAAGCCGTTTTGTACCCTGTACGAGGATGAGAGAACGGTGATTTTATCTTGAACAGCTGCGTTAGCGTCACATGGCGAACGCGCCGTTGACACAGCTTGTTTTTAATGTTTGTAGATAATCTCAGAACTTGTGCATGTACAATTTGGAAAATACTTTTTCAATTGAAATTATGATGATGAAAAAAAAAATGGCGTGATGATCTCGATATTTTTGAAAGAAGCTGGTCTAACATGGCGGAGAATCGTGATGTTTGGAAGGAGATGGGGGAGACCTTGCCCAGCAGTGGGGCAGAAATGGTTAATAAAAAAAAAATGTAATGAAATACTTTCAGATTGGACCCTAACTTCATCAAATTCGGTTTAGTAATCCGGTTTTTAAATCATTATAACGGCAAAATATAAAATCATCAAAGTAAACAAAACTGTCTAGGAGTCGGGTGTTCACAATTGAATTACACTTTTCTTCAGGCATTAGCGCTATTCGCACATTGTGTCACTTACAGTTTAATTCCTTCGACGAGCAGCGACGCCCAAGGCTGGTGCATGGATATGCAGCGGCCCGCGTCGCTCATCTCCTGCAGCTCGGCGTCCTGCACGCGGCCCGCGAGCGCCAACCCTGCCGACCCGTGGCCCGCGTGCGGCCCGCGCCCGTGCCCTTGCGCCGCCACTGACGGGTCGAACTGAGACATTGTTTTTTTTCGTATGGTTACTAAATATGGTTATTGAACATTGCAGTATTTTTACGTATATTTTCTGATTTAAACAATATAACAATTTTTCTTATAAAAAAATATTCAGTGATCTCACAAACAAACCGAATATTTATGGATAAGTTACTATTAGTAATAAAACCAACACCACATAAGTATCGGTATTTTTTTTTCAAAACTACGAATCCGCTGTAGACTGCCGTTGCGTGATAAATAAAGGTGCGGCCACACCTGCAGCAGCGGCGCGTTGACGCCGGGCGCCACGTCGCGGTCGGACGCCGCGCCCACACCCGCGCCGCCCGCCGCCCGCCGCCCGCCCCCACCGCCCCCACCGCCGCCGCCTCCGGACGTCATCTCCTCCAGCTTATCCTGGTCCACTTCGTAGTCTATCGTCTTGTCTTCTATTATTTGACGACCTGGAATCAACAGTACAGGGTGGACACTGAAAACACTGAAACATGGCTGAAAATACTTACCTAGCTAATTCTAAAAGCATAGTAAAAAAAAATTTTTTTTTAAATGTCGAGGATACTGGACGAAAAGGAAAAATACCCTAGATTCTAGAAGTAGGGGCAATGGAAGCGAGAGAGCATGATCGGGATTTTGTATGACATTTGAGTGTGTTGTCTCTCTCTCTTCTGTGGGTTCGAGTACCTTTAGAGTGCGGAGTGACCACCCCTCCCGTTCAAAATCTCGATTCTCCCCTGACTTTCCAGGTGACCACCTCGACGAGCCATGACACCCTTTCCAGAAAGTGGTCACCCTACCTCCGCCACCAGAGGCCAGCACACCTCACTGCAGTAACCAACCTCCAAAGTCGAAGGTCATCTTCTTGTCGAGCCGCGACGCGTGCTTCTTCTCCCGCAGCGACCGCTGGTACTTGTCCAGCCGCTCGCGCTCCGCGGCGCTGAGCCACACGCTGCCGGCCTGGAAGTAGTCGCTGTCGTCGTCCGTCACGCGCGTGCGCCGCGAACTGGAAACGTACAAAACAAGAAAGAAAGACAGAAAGAAAGGAAATAACAATCAACAAAATATTATACAGCAAGATGTGAAAAAGCGAGAGTACTAATTATTACAGTAGGGCGGGCAGGAACCTCTAATAAGAAAGTATTCGATATGTCACATTTGTTTTAGATTTGATCAGTACTCCTACAATAGGGCAAGCACGAAAATTTCAACGGTTCATATCGATCAATCAAGGTCACCAAACGGTGACCTTGATTGATATGTTAATAAATATATGCCTACACATCTTGTTGATATTGCAAGGCACTGATCAAATATAAACTTTACAGTTAACATATCAAATACTTTCTTTATAGAGGTTCCTGCTCGACCTACTCAAAACATACATCATAGAACTATTAGATATTTGATAGCAGCCATTAAGACACGTCAGAGGCCCTCATAAACTCTGCCACTACAGGCTGACACAACCTCATATGACATACAACCACCAACCTGGTCCTATCATACTCCAGGAGCTTGTTCCGATGGAGCACAGCGTCTTCCCAGCCCTGGGGCCGGTTCCTCTCCAACAAAGTCTCCATCAGCTTAGCACTGGCTTTGGTCTTCGCGTTAATTTCCTTCTGCTCTTGCGGCGTGCACACCTAGAACCATAAGTCTTAAATGAATAGTATAAGCTTTAAAATGCTAAAATGATATTATAATAATTATTGTTTGTAATTCCGTTTGTTTGTTTGTCAATGATGATAGAACTGGCCACTGGTGTCACTATGTTTATCAGGCCACCCAAGAGCCTCTAGCATGGCTTGATGACACTATCTATCCTTCAACAACAATCAAGACTGATGGATTTGCATGCCCTAAAAGCATGGAGCGATGACAATGAAAAATTTTGTATATTACGTACAAAAATAGTGGTAAGGATTACTCTTAAGTTAAAAATAATTCACCAGATTCCCGCAGAATATACAAGGGCCAGAACCCTCCTGAGTGCAGACGATGCGGCCGCACTGCAAGCAGTTGTTGACGAGGTCATGCTTGGAGGCCTGGCAGTCGCAGCGGTGTCTACCTGAAATAACAATACTTGGGTTAATACCTAGAGATATTATAATTTGTGAATCTAGTAGCAAGGGTAACTCACACCTCTTCCTCAGCAACAGTGTTCCACAATTGAAATATTCTCTTTGCCGAATCAGAAACACCTTCAAAGATGCTATAAACTAAACAAATATTGTTACAAAAGTGAAGCTTTGAAATTGGCACAATGTGCCTACAGCACCATGACCAAAGAAAAAAAAAGTGAAAGTTTTGAGGGCTGACCACAGACAGGTATATCAATCGTAAATAAGACATTTTTAATACGGGTAACATGTGGAATTGATTATGTTACCATTACAACACTAATCTGCAGACGAGGAGCTGATTACCTTTCAACATAACAACCTGTGCACTCTTCCCCTCCTGGGAGTACAGGTTGACATATTTGGTTTTCTTCTTCGCCTTGGACTCTGGCTCGTTGACCACTGCCGGCTGCGGAGGCTCTGCAGCTACGAAGTCTTGCTGTTGCTTATTTTTGGAGATTTTCTTCTTTGGCTGTCTGGGTAAGGAACTTCCTGTATGTTGTAAAGAATATTATATTATTCTCGTATCATAGTATTTAGCATTATAAAATCCCTTCTTTCTCCTAGGATAAGACAAATGTAGCACATTTTTATTTTCTACACAGAAGACAAGATTGTCTAGATCTATGTGCTAGAAATAAACAGGGGAATCCCAGTTTACTGTTGCGTGTTTATACCTATATAGTGCACAATTTTTTTTGTAATAGTTAAAGAATTAGAGCATAATAATAATTTACCTTTACTAGGAAACTTCCGTTTGGACAGCTCCAAGAAGAAATCTTTATGCTGTGAATTATCAAAGTCCAGCAAAGTCTTCATGTATTCATTCAAGTCACCCTCGTTTCTGATAGCTGATATGTATCTGTAAATTAACACTGTGTAAACGATTACAGTAGATAGATAGGTAGGTACCAAGGCATTTGGAAACTTACTGGATAAGATCATCAGGAACTTCGAAGTCCAATATTTTGGATAGTCCTTCTTTTAGCCACTGTTCCATTTCTTGCTTTATTACTTCGCGTGAGCTTTTTAACTCACAATAAATTCACTTATTTACTGGTTACTGGTACGTAGTTTGTAGTATATAGGCATATGATTACTCTATGCATATGATCAATGAGACAATGATAGAATACGTTACGAGAATACGTGGAATACGTGGATTCATGAAAAACATACAAGGAAATAATGAAAATTGAAAAATACGAAAATAGAGCCGTTTTATCGCATTATTTCCTTGAGCCGATGAATTTTAATTTTTATATTATTATTGTTTTTTTTTTAACATAGATAAGATAAGGCTTCGCGTTCTGCGCTTTTAGGCGCTTTTAGGGAAAAATATGGCATTTCGACGCTTAACCACCAATACCTCCTAACCCACATGGACCAAATTTTACAGGAGACACAAAAAACGTTATATTTCTGAATATATACCGAATATTGCTAAAACAAAAATATACTTGGTTACAAATATAGGTATTTTTAAGGTGAAGTCAAAAATATTTGTCTATGTTACTCTGATAAAGAGGTAGGTATGTTAGGAGAAATTGATATAACTTTTTATACCAATTTGGTAGATAGGATTTATTTCTTCTTCATTTAGGAGATAATGCTCGCTAAATTGTAAATGAATTCGTCGGTATTCTGTTAGTTAAGAGTAAATAAAGTAAGTAAAATAACTCTGGTTTTGAAGACCTATCCATAGACACCCCACACATATGGGTTTGATGAAAAAAAATATTTTGAGTTTCAGTTCTAAGTAGCTAAGGGGAACCCCCATTTTCTTTTCTATTTTTGTGCGAAAATCTTAATGCGGTTCACAGAATACATCTACTTACCAAGTTTCAACAGTATGGCTCTTATAGTTTCGGAAAAAAGTGGCTGTGCATTAGGACGGACGGACAAGCAGACAGACATGACGAATCTATAAGGGTTTCGTTTTTTGCCTTTGGCTACGGAACCCTAAAAACCTGTGCCAAATCTTCAACAGGATCGGTTATGGAAGTAACATTGATGGTTGAGTGGTTGATGGGTCTCTCATTTTTGTCGGAGTCCACATCATTGTGCTCAGTTGTGTTCAATGACAGCTCAACTTATCGTCTTGAACGATTAGAATTCATTCTACGAAACAAAATATAAGTACATCATCACCCTGAAGACGTCGTCCACTCTGAACATAGGCCTCCCCCTTAGACCGCCACACGGAACGACAGTTTGCCACTTGCATCCACCGGTTGCTGCGACTCTTTTGATGTCGTCGGCCCATCTAGTGGGGGCTACCTACACTGCGTCTTCCAGTCCATGGTCGCCACTCTAGAACCTTTTTTCCCCGTCGGTTGTCAGTTCTACGAGTGATGTGGCCTGCCCATTGCCACTTCAGCTTGCAAACCCTGAGAGCTATGTCGTAAACTTTAGCTCTTTGGCGAATATCCTCGTTCTGAATTTTATCGCGCAAAGAAACTCCGAGCATAGCTCTCTCCATTGCCCGCTGTGTGACTCTGAGCTTCTCCAAAAAGCCAGCAGCTAAGGACCACGTCTCGGTACCATATGTCATCACTGGTAACACACACTGGTTAAAGACCCTTGTCTGTGGAATTTTGGACTAGAAAATGTCACGCAACTTTCCGAACGCTGCCCATCCGAATTGGATTCTTCGGGCGACCTCTTTGTCGAAGTTGGACCTACCTACCTGGACGATCTGGCCAAGGTACTGGTCAACAACTTCGAGGGTATCATTCCCAACGATTACCGGCAAGGGTACAACATGGCCATTGGGCATGACTGTTCATTTTAAGACCCACCAGTTGGAAAACGCTACTGAGGTCGCAGAGCATAGTATTGAGATCCTCCAGTGACTCTGCTATGATGACTACATCATCGGCAAAATGAAGGTGATTGATGTATTCGCCATTGATGGTGAAGCCGAATCCGTTCCAGTCCAAGAGCTTGAAAACGTCCTCCAATGCGTTCGTGAACAGTTTCGGAGAAATAACATCTCCCTGTCTCACGCCTTTCTGCAATGGGAAAGGTTTCGTGCTCTCGTCCTGTAGTCGGATTGACATGGTGGAAATATAAGAACCTACGAGATATTTTAATTGTTAAAAATGTGTCATTATTTTCGCCAAAAAATGCATTAAACTCTATCATAAAGAATTACGTAAATTCCTTACCCCCGTGCCTATTTTTTCTTGTAAAAAGACTATAATGGTAGTGGAAATACCTCCTAAGTGTTATACGATCGAAACAAAAACAAACCCAAATGCAAAAAATATATTCGACCAATAACTCCTATCTCCTTTTGATAACTTTAGAGACGAATTATGACTAAAATGTCAATTTAAACCACCATAAGAACACCAGAATAACATTATAGTATTCGTTTTAGGTAGTAACAAACGTTAAACACTAAAATAAACAGTTATATTAACAGAAAACTTACATTGAGGTTACCGGCGCGCGAATCCGTGTCTATTGCATGCGAACGCTATGAGTTCACGGAAGTTAGGAGCAATTGGCGTCAACAATCTGTCTCTGACTTATAAGAGGTATTGGCAGGATAACAATAACACCCGTTAGGAGCACAAAATCATATAGGAGTTTTTAGTGGGCGGTAGATATGATGTTAGTGAATATAATTTCATAAAAAAAAATTTTTGACAAAAATGTCAGTTAGGAGGTATTGGTGGTTAAACGTCGATTTGGCAAATAGCAAATCATTTTCCACCACTTTACTAAATGGTAACTTTGGGTTCGTAAGGATAGCTATGAACTGAGACTATGAATTTCTTATTGTGAAGTTAGAAAATAAATTAGAAAACTCTAAATAAAAAGAGGTTAGGTAAATGACACTGACTAAATGCACAAATCATGCGGAGCCAAACTTATGTCAATCTCATAAAATTATGTCAATCTCAATTGTCAATAAACACATTTCAATCAAAGTCAATGATTGATTGAGTTGAAGTAAAATACGAATTTCTTGTAACTCGATTGTTTTGGTTTCAAGTTTGGAACAATTCATCAAAAAGGTAATTATATCCAGTTTAGGTGAATCTAAGATTCCCTCCTCCTAATTTTACAACAAATCATTAGGGCACATTAGATATTAACTAATGAAACATTGTTTTGTTTACGTAATGTTAACCTATAAAATTAACTTTTCAGAGCTTAAAAATAATGTCGCTCTCCCCGTTTTTCCGCTCACCGTTCACGGATATCACTGGTGGTATGGTTTCGCACCAGCAGCTGGGGAACTGCCAGAAGGAAGAAATCAGATACATGGATTGCCTGGAGGCCTACGGGCTGGATCGCGGACGGAACAAGTGCCACCACCTTATCGATGACTTCAAAGAATGTCAAACCTCAGTTACACAGTTCAAGAGATTTATGGTAAGATTTAAATAATAATGTCTCCTTGATACGAGCTTGAACTTCCATGTAAGTCATAATTATATCATACTAGAAGCGCCTCGCAGTTTCACTCGCGTTAACTACTATCACCCTTGAACCGTTAATTATTTCGAGATAAAAAGTAGCCTATGTCACTCGGGGATAGTGTAGCTTCGCAACAGTGAAAGAATTTACAAATTGGTCAGTAGTTTCATAGCCAATATTCAATGCAAACAAACAAGCAAATCTTTCAAGATGTACAGATATACAATATAATATTATTATGATAATGTGAATACATCTGTAAGTATGTAGTAAGTACATACTCTTTACACACATAGTCTAGCCCAGAATACAGTACATACAGGCAGTTAAAAAGTGCCTGTGGCTGGCTCACTGCACTGCACTGCACTGCGGTTTAGAGATTGCGAGCATTATACGTAACATAAATCACTCAATCAACAATGTATACCTAACTAAATCTAGTCAGTACCTATCCATTACATATTAAATACCTACATAATCAGTGTCCAGTGTTTCTTCCTAAAAAAATGAGAATAATGATATCTAGAGTATAACCCTATCACTCCAAGTATGGAGCAATCCAGGGTCAATGTTGTTAACAATAGATCATTGTCGATAACTTGAATATTTATCTTCCAGGCAATGAGAGCTGAGAGAAACAAGCAGATATCTGAAGGGAAACTCAAAGGAGATGCCAAATATGTCACTCCAAAGATTGATGCATACTAAAATCAAATAAGTAGTGGAACTTACATTAACAATTCCCCTGTTGCATAGTGATAATAAAATGTACGTAAGCTAAAGTGCCTTTGATTTGATTATAAAATATAGCTGTTCATTTGTTTCTGTTAAAACTAAAAATTGGAAAATTATTTATTCATAATAAAAAGATTAAAAAGTATAAATTATATTTAAAAAAGGAAATTAAATACAAAAGAGTTTTTATTTTGTTTGCATTTACTACCTATGAAAAATTAACCTTTTTTGTGAATAAAAACGTTAGAATTAAAAAAATAAATAAATTGAATTCAGTGTCAAATTGACAGATTTTCTTCAATCTGCTTGTCAATCAAATTAAAACAACAACAATAAATGCACATTCTCCTATACAAATCCTCTAAAATCCATAAAAACAAAGTATTTGACTAAGTTACATAATCTCTTTGATTATAAAGTTACACTAAGCACCTGCTCATGTGATACAATTTTGAAATAAGGTCACTCAATATGCCCAATACCATATCTCCATTCTTCCGTTCACCGTTCACCGACATCACTGGAGGGATGGTGTCAGAACAGCTGCTGGGACGCTGTGCCAATGAGGAGATGGATCTGATGGACTGCATGGAGGCATATGGCCTCGAGCGTGGAAGGAAGAAATGTCATGTCCTTATGGATGACTTTCATGAGTGCCAGAAGTTGTTCAAGCAGTATGGCCGATTTATGGTAAGGAAACCATGAGACTATTTGACTTTATGCAAGTAGTCAAGTGAAATGTAAATATAAACCTTATTTCAACGATCCAAAAATCTATTTTGAATGCGATAACAACTTTACTCTTCTCCCTGAGCCGGTCTATCAATAGGTAAGTACCCTAACTCGGTAAATCGAAACTGCTTCCTGCCGCCTTTTAAAATTTCAAACGCCTGATGAAAACTGAGTTGCAATTGAAACACGTTGCTATTTTAAATCAGTTAGGCACTGTACTTAGGTACGTATACTTAATTTTTGACCTTTTAAATAAAATTAAATTATAATGTGTTTGCTATGTTTGTTTATGTTATAAACAAGCAAAAACTATAATATATTTCAACACATCACCAACGTTGAGTGTAAAGTTGAGAGAAGCGGCGTACCTGCTTCTGTTGTTGTTTGTCTCACAAACACATTTGACATACCTAATTTAGAAGCATCAATGGTGTGTAGGTACAGGATGGCCCATGATGGTTGTTGATGGTCATGTGGTTGGTACAATAAATCGGACTGAACGGTTCATCAATCCAAAGTAGTCACAATGGAAACTAGCATTTAATTTTTCTGCTCTTTCAGCTCACATTATATCAGCTCAGATTGCCTGGGTTTTATTAAATTTAGGGGAAATTGTAGTTACCGCGGAACTCCAATACGCATCACATGAAATATTTTTCTTTTGTAGGCGATGCGAAAGGAACGACTGAAGCAGATTGCAAGCGGAAAATTAAAGGGTGATGAAAAATACGTCACCCCTAAAATTGACGCTTACTAAAGTTAAAGCTGACTTGCTGAATATTCTGCGCAAATAAAATATAATTGAATAGGAATATTTTTTTATTATTAAAAACAAATTGCGATGCATAGGTTTTTTTCGAAGACCTTGCCTCACGGGATCCTGTAGCTGTCAAATTATCGAATCTTCCGTCTTGCTAAACGCCCAGCCGGCTTTGTTGCAGTTTCATATCAGGACAATAATTTTGATTACAATATAGCTCAGTCATAGGTACCTATAATATAGGTACGCTCTTTATTAATTCTTCTTACTTTGGTTTAGATGAGCTCCTTTTTGGTTTCGTTGGCTTGAACATTCTCGTCTGACGACCGAAGCGTAGCGTATAATTATTATTTAACTTTGAATAATATTGTAGTGTTTGTCCAATTTATAGTTTAAGTCTACCTACTTACTCTGTACTCTGTTTTCTAGAGGAATCTGGTATTTTAGGTCCTTCAGAACTCTCTACCATCCACGCAATCCATACGCATCCATACGCAAACGCGATAGTTGCGTTTCTAACTACAATAAAACATTAAGTACCTACTAGGGATGCAGGCAGAATGCAGTACAAAGCGCAAAACGGCGGATCCTACAGTTGAACCGCGACAGATCTACGACCTTTACTGAAAGGCAGCGCGATCAATTTATCTGTCGAACAGTAATGTCATTATAATAATTAAAACGTCGTTTTAAGCTTCGTATGGATATACGTGTAATCCACGAGTTCAATACAATCCGTGTTTTTTGCGGCGCGGAGTCACGGTCGGTCGGACGCTTTTTTTGCACGGAATTTAGGCGCCAAACTATAAAGTGATCAATCATTTATGTAAGTAGATATAATAGTGGCGCGAGGTACATGCATAGGTAATATTTAAATCTATTTTGATAAATAAAAGAATTAATATTACGCGTTACTTCCACGCCTCGTATACTTGTATGGCGTGACATGTTTTTTCGAGTCGTCTCCGTCCGAGCGCGTTGTTTGTTACCTATTCTTGAATTTCGTATTTATTTATGAGGGGCCTGAATAGGGGGGAAATGTAACGGAAACTGCTTGGATTAGCTTTGGCCCGTTTTGTCACCACTCTGTGTGGAAATCTTGGAAGTGACGGCCCACTTTCCAATTTCACTTCCCTTATTTTGAAGGAGGTTCGCCCAGAAGTAGTGATTCACCAGCCAGAGCTTACGAAATCCATAAAAAAAATAAACAGCATGTAAGCTAATTCCTTTTATTTCCAAAAAAACTATCTATTTGTGCACTCCAGCATTTTAAACTCCCGATCGAAGAAATAAAATAGAACGAGCAACTCATAATATACCTATCTACCGGATAATGAATTTAAAAATCTTTACGCGTTGTTTTTTGTGCGTTCCTTGAAGGATGTAAACACCTAAATCGATGTACGCAATTCTTTTGCGTAAATTATTTAATTAAGTACTACTTACGAATAAAAATAGGTAGTTAGCTATTATCACGTACGAGATCAATGACCGAGGCTCTAATGATGAAATAATTCCGAAGGTTGTGGCGCAGCCATCTGGACATCAAGGTAAAGCAGTAGAGCGCTGCCCTCGAGCCAAAAAAAAAAAACTAAAAAAAAAACATATTTTTATACCTTACGGAACTGTTTGTCAGCTCAGGTCTTCGACCGCATGGCATTTTTTTGAACCATTTTAATATGGATCTTGCGTTTTTTTCCTTGATTTAGGTATATGGGTAGGTAGACACTAAATTTATTAACGAAGTTCATAATTAAAGGGGCAGGGCGTCAAACCCTGCCTGGTTTTTGAACTTGGAAGAATGCGATTAATCGTACAGACCTACCCGATATAGGCAAATAAGTGTCAGGTAATAATTAAAACCAGATTTTTAAAAATCAATTATTGGTTTACCTCACTTTATGCCTCATAAAAAGGCTTAATTATAGACAGTTCAAACAATGACTGAATTATCATTAATGGCACATTGATTCTGTATAGCATAAGTACTTAATTTTATTATGTTGTCCCTACAATACATATTCTTGCATAAGTCCACGTCTAGAGATGGTGTAGCTGAAACTTTGAAAGTGTTCACTGTTCTCAGCGAACCACCGAAGTAGGAATCTGCCTAATAATTCATCTATGTAATTTCTATTTTATAATTACTTCTGAAATACGAAACTGTAATCGTTTAATGGTGCACATTTCCGTAGAAAAGTAATGATATTATATCAATTTCATTAAAAACTACCCACTTACCTTATCCTGAATTACCGATGTTTAAGGATTCAGGATCATAACATACAAAATAAGTCACATAACTATAATTATTTTTTATGTAGGTCATAAAAAAAAGTTATTTTAATGATTCTGCCAAACAAATACTAAAAATGGAACCAATCTGGAATCGATTTTAGCTATTCCTCACCTTATCATCGGGGACAAACACTGCTACATTATGCATGCATGCCCGCGCACCGAGCACCGCGCTACTGCTCAACGATCATATTTCTACGGATTTACAATACAGTGTACAATATAGATACTTACAACTAATTATATAGGCATATTTAGTATTCCATAGTACGATATACAACTAAATTACTAATAGGCATATTAAGTACCATATACCTACCATAGTACGATATACAACTACATTACTAAGTATTAATAAGCATATTTAGTATTCCATGCTACGGTGTACAACTAAATTACTAATAGGCATATTTAGTATATATACCTACCATAGTACGATATACAACTAAATTACTAATAATCATATTTAGTATTCCATGCTACGGTATACAACTAAATTACTAATGGGCATACATATTTAATATGTCCATGTATAGTTATATTTATTGTATCCGCTTGTGCCGGCTTCCAACAGAAATATCGCACGTGCTTGAAACGTGGCTAAAGTAGCTAAAGTAGCTAAAGCTAAAAAGTAGAGTAGTAGAGTAAGTAAACTACTATGTGCCTGTAACATAGCACAGCAGTGTGCAGTGGTTGCTTTTTCATTTTTAGAATTTTCATAAAAAAATTAGTATCAGTATATAATATACAGCAGATTATACTTATTATGAGAATCGAGTCTTTCGTCACGTATGTAGCAGGCAAAAGCAATGTAAAAGTGGTTTGTTATGTCACCGTATAATTAACGGTGTGAAATGGAATCTGACCTCTAGATTGGTGATTAATGTCCCTAAATCCAAAAGACTTCTTCTTGAAATCGCAGCCGAAGTCGAGGAGGTGAGCTAACATGTCAGAGATAAATCGAATCTCGCTCGCAACCTCCCAACGCTCGGACATTATACAATTTTGAAAATGCAAAGCTTTGTCGCCATTCGGAGTCGACCGAATACTTAGCAGTCGCATACATAATGTATACCTACATCAGATGTAGATGGCCAGAATAGATCATGTTCTGCGTCTCAGACGTGCTGTGGAGTAGTGGAGGTCGTAGCTGGTTGATGCAATAATTTATTGCGATTTGAGCAATTAGATTGATTTATTTTAAGGACTTTCATGCTCGCTGATATCATTTGTACTGGTTCTTCTTGTTTTTGGAGTTTGCGACATACATATAATACGTTTTAATTTTATTTGGGCACACCTTTTCATGAGTAGGTAAAGGATTTTTTTTTTACATTTTGTTTTTGATTTGTGCAAGTAGGTACCTAAGTACCTACCTTTCCAGCAATTATTCAATTCTGGTATTTGGATGATGCATCATAATAATGGCTCAAATTTTTAGATTATCTATACCTACCTATATCTAAAGACAACGCTGTCCGTCGAAAGCTTCCCAGAGTTGGGATCGCCGATCAAATGTGCGCATGCAACATCGCACGTTTGGTAGAGGTAGATACGAATAAAAAATTATGCAAGTTGGAAACAAATCAATTCACTGGCGCAGAATACGCAGATCCCTCAGGGCGCGCTGGTAATGAACTTGTATGCAGACGAGGTCGAAACTTATGTAGAAAAAGCGCTTTTTTTCACGCGTCCGGGACGACGTGGCTGAGGCAAGGTGACCCGACAAATACCTAGGTAGTGTAGTGCTCAGGACCAAATTAACCAAGCGTGAAGGGGACCGTGGATACGAGAACGATGACCTTTTAGGCTACTCCTAGTCAACTATTGGAGGTGCCCGATCTTTTTTTGGTATTTAAATGCCTCAAGTTTTTCTAGTTAATCGTCTAGACAGATGTGTGTGGCGTGATGATCGAGAGGTGAACCAGATTCCTATGAGCTTAACGCGGATCGACCGCGCTATTTCTCGCATCAATTTGCGGATATCGTATGACAATCCGGATATGTCCGAGGTACGACGTACGAAAATTAACCTTTTATGGGAATATTTTTACCACCATGTCTAGATGCCACTGAATGTGAATGATGACAATATGAGCATATAGAAAAGAATGCAACCTATATTAGGTAGGTACTTAGTATTTGTTGTTACGTGAAATACTCGTAGTGACACACCCCGTTCCAGCCCGTTTTGGATGTTCATGTTTTTCCTACCTGTACATTATAATGCTAATCTAAACCTGTTAAGGAACTAATTATATCAGTATCAAGGCTAATAGAATAGACAATTTGGAAGCAGTTCAATCAGTATGTTTCTGTTTAATTGTAGGTACGTAATCCTGCTAATCTCATCGTAAAATGATTAGGGTTAAATCAGATTTGACCAAAAAACGCCGGTCAAGAACCTTGGTTCATTAAAATAGTGTACCTAATCTTAGTGTTATTAATAAGAATAAGTTCAGAAATGTTATCGAACCCGCGTATGCGAGTACCTACAGTCGGTCTCAAAATTAGCTGAACATTTCTTGATTTTCAGATTCATTATTACTTAGGTGATACAGACCTACTTACCTGTAGGGGAAGGTGGGGCAAGACAGGGTGGAGGGCAAGATGGGGTACCTAGTCTTTTGAGGTGTTAGAGTTGACCAATCACAGCCGTTTTAACTTTGAAGACGTGCTGCCATATTGCCATCCAGTTGGTCTCTTGACTTTAACAATAACCACGTTTTTATTCATTTCTCGTCAAAAAAAATATATTTTGATGAATTGTTATCATTTTTTCATGTTTTATCAGTTGTGTTACTGCCGTGAATATTTGAGATGCTGTATTCAGTGATCGTTATTTATTTCATCTGATGGTTGCTCTGTCAGGTAAGAACTTGTTTATCACTTAATTAGCAGCCATTTTTTTGTGACGTAATTTTACTATATTTTATGCATGAAGGGGCAAGACGAGGTCCCCATCTTGCCCCTCTTGCCAATCTTGCCACTCAGTCCTAGAAATCGAAGATTAACACAACTATACATTTGTTTCAGTAGGTATGGTTAGGGATTACAAAAGAAAGACAAATAGATTGGTCCGAAGAAAATATGAAAAACGCTATTGATGCCGTCATTGAAAAAAGAATGGGATATTTGCTAGCATCATGAACATTTTCAGTACCTACCGCAAACGACTCTAGAAAGAAGAGTAAAAACTGCTCGTGGTAACCTCGAAAGCAACAGTTCTACCAGTAAATATGCAGCAAAATAATACGTGAAGATGCCTGTTCACCAAGTTTACTTGCAACGGAGCCTGAAATTTCATCGCATACTGATACCCATGTCTCAAATATGGCTACGTTTACCGAAATTCCTGCAGTTTTGCAATGTCCTGTGTCTCAAACACCGACGATTTGCTTGGATGCTTTAGATGTAGCTGCAGTTACAGCAACTACAACTGCTACGCTTTCAGCATTGCCATGTACAGAGCCTCAAATCGTTTCTGAATCTACTATTAGAGCAACATCAGATATAACTCTTGCAACTGCTTTAACTGCACCAGCTACTAGTCCAAATGTGTTACCAAAATCCGTGCGAACGCCTGCAAATGAACAACCTCAACCTGGTTGTTCAATTTGGACTGATAATTTGGGTATGGATCAAAGATCTGTTGCTCCAAGAGATTCAATATTTTTATTGACTAGCCCAAAACAACTATTACCTTTTCCGGCAACTCAAAAAAAACGTACGTTCCACTAGAAAACGAGGAAAAACTGCTATAATAACTGCGTCACCTTATAAAAATGATCTTGAGGATAAAATAAAGAAAAAAAAGGAAGATGGTGCCAAAAAAGAAGAAAAAAAGAAATCGAAGTTAACCAAGTAGCAGACTAAAGCAAAATCTAATGAAAAGGCTAAAGGGAAAAAGAAAAAAGCTGTAAAAACTAAGTCGTCATCGGAAAATAGTGACAATGAGATTGAGAACACTCCATGTTTCTATTGTTCTGGACGTTATTTGGACTCCAACGAAGGTTAGGCAGCTTGTAGAGTTTGTGGGAAGTGGGCACACTGCAGCTGTGCAGGAATTGATGACGAAGATGAAGAGGCGACTTTTACTTGCGAGTTTTGTGAGCAAGAATAGTATGATAGCCTATACCCCATCTTACCCCCATAGGCTACCCCATCTTACCCCACCTATTGGGCAAGACGGGGTAGTAGGCGATTTTTTAAATTTTGTATTTTTTCTAGCAAGGAATAAAAGTTATGTTCCTATTATATCTCAATTATCAAAGACTGATTACTTAAGATAATTATTATAATAAAGATGATTAGAATGAACTAAAAGGTTTTGTTTTATTGACCTACAAACCTTAAGTACCCTGTCTTGCCCCACCGTCCCCTATATTTGTTTGTAGAAAAGGAAATTTAAGGTAGGTGTAAGATGTTCACCTATTTTTGAGGTTGAGCGTAGCCACAGAACACACAGTAGGTACAACTGAGCAGCTGAAAGTAGTTTGTTCGGTAAGTAAGTAGTAGGTACCAACACTGCTAGCTGACCATGCATTTTGAACAAGAAGCTGGAGTTTTTGAATAACTGCGTTTATTGAAAGACTAGCTGCTGTCTACGGATTCGCACGCATTGACTATTTATCCTACAGAGACCGTAACTTACTTCACGATTTGTTGTTTCTTGCTGCGTGAAACAAGGGCAAAAGTAGAAACAGTTTTGTTATGTGGTGGTTAAATAAATGTTTACTGGGAACACATGTTACCCTTCTTGTGTGTCGAAGCTTCCACCATTGTGTAATATACAGAGATAGAGCGAAGGATAACTCATATAATTATTTTATCTCTTCCACTGATCGCGCATTACCTACTTACCTAGTTATCTAGAAATGCAGCAGTCTTTCTAAGTAGGTATATGTAGGTATAGGTACCAATTTACATGAGTTCATTCATAAAAATGAATCACGTTATTTTGAAGGTCACGTCACTAATTTATTGAAGGATTGATATTAGAATTATAAGAAATTGATTTTTATTCAATTTTACTAAGTGTTTCCTTATGTTGTTTACTCCTATTTCGATCCTACTGCTTCTTCAAGCAAGAGTTTTGTTTTTATTTTTGCTATAAATTATTCACTTCTCAATTGTTTATTTCGCAACATGACAAGCCACACAACTGTTCATTATTTTTATATAGAGACGATATTTTAATAATCAAGAATAAATCAGAGAGAAAACTATAAAACACTTTACTTACACTTGTCCTATCCAACTCCGTGGCGTGGTCACACCAAGTCATTAGAGTATTGACCGGAGTTACGCGTATAATTAGCTGCCAGCTTATTCGGCAGTTGTGAAAGGTTTCATTAAGAAAGTGTGCCCAATTTGTTCTATAACAGCTGTATAAGCGACGGCGATGGCGCAAAAAAAACGGCCAGTAAGATTGAGTTCTACTATAACTCTTGTCGATAAAGCTTTGCAACTCAAAGACGCCGCTGCTTTGGTCCTTAACTTCACTGACCTATATTCTTGTGTTACGAACAGTGGCGCACTAGTCACTTACTTCGATACTACTTAGTAATTACTACTCGTACATACGTAGGTACGTCACGAAACTTTACTAACACACATATTTTTACTACGGCTTCTGCTTTGCTGTAACATCGGTCAGGTACCTAAGTTTCTACACAAGATCTGCCGTAGTCCGGTTGACCGGACAACTGAACCGTACCACGGTCAAAGAGTGCAATAAAGTGTAAGTGTAAGTGATAACTAGCATGAGCACGTGTTAGACTTTGCGCATCACTCTGTATAAGGCAGCTGAGTTCGGAATGCCAGGACACGAGGACATATCAAGGTAACCGATATATCCAGACATCGCACACCTGGCATGTGACATCCTCACTGGGCCAGTGGACTATGGCATGAGAAAGACTGGCCCACCTGTGGAAACAGAACAGGTTTCTGGTGATAAATAGGCTGTCAGACGAAGCGCAATGGCCTGACCTCGTGACCCCACTGTCGCGGTCTAATAAAATATGTCCCGATCGACTAGGCACTCCACATTCCTAAAGGCGTGGTGCACGTCTAACATCCTGTTTGGATTTTGTTTTTGCGGAATCAGACGAATGACTGTGTGACTTTCGGTGTAACACTGACTGACCAGGCTGTATAATCTTTGGGGTGGACGTATTAATAATTAGTTTTTGGAGGATGGATGTCTACAATTATTGCAGAGGGCCGAGTGATCTTCCGCGACAATCTACTCGCACCGGTCAGTCGAATAATCTAAGAATAAGGCAAACAACAAATCTTTTGTTGTTGTTTGTGTCGTTTTGAGTCTCCATCGGCAAGAGAGTTAGCGGAAATTTACACATAATATACCTACCTGCGTCATTATGTTTTCGTGCAACATCCACACAGATACTTAGGTACTTAAATATATCGTCGGTCCAAATCAGTACTGGAACATTTCGAAAATCGTAGTTTGGAGAAAATCAGGTTTAAAGATTTTAGAAGTTTTCAAATGTAATTTGAACTATTATGAAATTAAGTATGTTTAATTACTTTTAGTTCATAATATGCAGATTTAACACGGTTTTATTGTGTGGTAGCTAAGGTTTAAGTATTATTTGTAGTTATTGAATAATAGTTATATTTGTGAGATGTTCCAATAATGAACTAAAAATTTCTTGTATAAAATTAGAATAAAATGGAATATTTCCAAATGAGCTGGTAATCTAACTAATATTATTAAGTCGAAAGTTTGTGAGTGTGCGTGTGTGCATGTGTGTATGTTTGTTAGGTCGTCACGCTCAAAAAGCTGGACAGATTTGCATGAAATTTGGTGCGCAGTTAGGTTATCCCCCAACTTAGGACATAAGCATCATCATCCCCGTTTTCCATCAGTGCGATTTAAACTGTGAAAATCTACCAATAATCATCATCATCATCATCATCATCACCCTGAAGACGTCCGCTGCTGAACATAAGCTTCCCCCTTAGACCGCCACACTGAACGACAACTTGCCACTTGCATCCACCGGTTGCCTGCGACTCTTTTGATGTCATCGGCCCATCTAGTGGGAGGCCTTCCTACACTACGTCTTCCAGTCCGTGGTCGCCTTTCTAGAACCTTTCTTCCCCATCGGTTATCAGTTCTACGAGCGATGTGGCCTACCCTTGTCACTTCAGCTTGCAAACCTTGAGAGCTATGTCGTAAACTTTAGTTCTTTGACGAATATCCTCGTTCCGGATTTTATCGCGCAAAGAAGCTTCCAGCATACTAGCTCTTTCCCTTGCCCGCTGTGTGACTCTGAGCTTTTTCAAAACGCCAGCAGTTAAGGACCACGTCTCAACTCCATAAGTCATTACTGGTAACACACACTGGTGGAAGACCCTTGTCTCCAGGCACTGTGAAATTATGGACGAGAAAATGTCACGTAACTTCCCGAACACTGGCATCCGAGTTAGATTCTTCGGGTGACCTCTTTGTTGAAGTTGGACCTGCCTAACTGGATAATCTGACCAAGGTATCCGTTCCAGTCCAAGAGCTTTAAAACCTCCAATGCGTTCCTGAACAGTTTCGGAGAAATAACATCTCTCTCTCACGCCTTTCTGCAATAGAATAGATTTCGTGCTCTCATCCTGCAGTCGGATTGACACGGTGGGCGGTGTAATATACAAGCACTTCATTACTTCGATATACCTATATTCGATATGGCATCGCTGAAGAGGCTGCATTACTGCCCACTTGCCCAGGTCTCGATTGAATCGAAGGCTTTTTCATAGTTCACAAATATAATGGCCAATTATACTCCAGAGTCTTCTATATAATCAGCCGGAGCGTGTGTATGTGGTCTATGGTGCCAAAACCTTTCCGGAAACAGGCTTGTTCGGGAGGCTGGAAGTAATCAAACCTGCGTTCGAGGCGGTTCGAAAGGACTCTCGAGAACAGCTTATACCTACAAATTACTCGGGATTAAGTTGGGTCTATAATTCTTCATTAAGATAGTTACACCTTTTTTGAAGAAGAGCACCACCACACTCCTGTTCCATGCTTCTGGCGTGATACCCTCGAGAATTAAATAACTTCTGGAGGACTAAATGTATCGTTTATGAATCCACCCGCTCCGCAATTCCGCACGCAGATAGTTTATCCCGGAACTTAGGACATAGGCTATAAGTTATCATCATCATCAGCATCATCATCAACACTGTTTTCCATCAGTGCGACAAAACTGTAAAAACTGCCCAATTTTCATGAAATTTGGTATGTAGGTAGCTTACACCTCAATTTCACATAGATTACAAGTCATCATTATCATCATCACCGTTTTTCATAAGTGTGATAGTTAATTTATAGCAAAATCAAGCTGCATCAAACTAATTCACGCGGCGTCCAGAGCACCAACGGAGTAAAACGCACAAAAACAATATTCAACTTCTAATTAATTCAAAGTCATATTGGAACATTTCAAAAAATACTGTTAATGAACTCGTGATAGACTATGGATATCGAAGTTTGAGTGGGACATTTCGAAATAAGCTAATAATGAACACGAAAATAATAGTATTATTGTAAATAGTTATATCGGAATAAATGGTTTCCTGACAACTAGAACTAAAGTTTGAGTTGTACCGTTAGTGATTTAGAAAGATTTTACGATTCCCTACCGTTTCTCATACTTATCTCAAAACACGTAATTTCGGATTTGTTCCGGTAATGAATCCGACCGACGATATATATGTCGGTGTTGCAGAAATATTTGTAAACTGTTGTTTGACATTTCAATAAATTAAGCAAACAAAATATTGGAACATCGAAATGTTCATATTTTTTAAAAATAAAATTAAGTTGGTAAGTATATTTTTTATCTTTCACCGTGATTCCAGCTAGGTATAGGTAGTAGGCACGTAGTATTTACTGAGTGATATTTCGGCTCCGTAATTTGAATAGTTCACCAACTTCCGTGGATCTGATTGTTATTCCGCGATGGCCATGTCTGCGGTCCGACATTCATTAGAATACCTACCTAGTTCATACTCGCAGTGACTCGTTTTACTACGAAATCCTGTAGTAGTGAATCATCATCTTTGATAATGTGGTGTAATAAAATGCAAGTATACTGTCGGATGGGTGTTTCTGTTGATACACCCATAGTTCTTTTAGTTACTAGTTATTCCCTAGACACAGGAAATTCTAGGATATGTCATTGTGATAGCAGTGGTAGCCTAGTGGGCGAACGTCCGCCTTCGAAAACGGAGGTGGCGAGTTCAAATCCCAGTGCTGGCACGTACCAATGTGTTTCTTGTTAAACATATGTACGTAATTATCACTCGCTTTTCGGTGAAGGAAAACATCGTGAGGAAACCAACATGCCCGAGAATAAATTCGGAGGCATGTTATCCACCAACCCGGACTAGGCCCCCGTGGTGGATTATGGCCTAACCCTCCTCACGATAGTGAGGGGAGGCCTTTGCCCAGCAGTGGGACAGTTACAGGCTGAATTATTATTATTATTATATGTCATTGTGATTGTAACGCGTTGTTCCTGAAATAATTTGTAAAATATATCAAAATTAAGATCTTTGTCCAGCAGTGGAAAAGTATAAAATATGCTGTAATATTATATTTTTTTACTAGAAGTTAAAAGTTACTTACCTATATTGTTGTAGCTGTTGTCATCATTTATTAAATTATTGAAGCGTTTTAAAGATGTTTTAAAGACCTCCTGATGAAATCAGATTATAAAAATATAGATACCTACTCGTAGTAGGGTAAGGTAGGGTATAGGTATACCTAAATAATGTAGGTACCTACTTCAGTAAAGCATTGAAATATCTAATAATATCTAAAAATATCTAATATTATATAGAAATTATATTATACATATAAAAAGAATAAGAGAAAATATATAATACTCGTATTGTGAACTAAAGTTAACGACGACGATGTCGCCTGGGACAGTAGCCGGTAATAGATAATGAAATCTACTTTATTAGCAGAACTTGCTCACTTGTTCTCTACTGTCTATTTATTTATTTATATATTGATCCGAGTTTTAAGTAAAGTTTATCAAAGTAAATTGTTAATAATAAGTATAACTTACACGAGGGGTGTAAATACATCACTATAGGTACCTACTTAGGATACGCCTACATTTTCATTTCTACTGCAAAAATTGACATAACCTGATAAATATTGTAAAACTGATAAGGTACCTGCGGTAAACAAGGGCCGCCTTATTTAAAATTGATGTAATTTCAATAATTGAGAAATAGGAATATAAAACAGGGCATTTATAGAAGATTAACTTTATTCACAGTCCGAAAAAGTACAATTTTTTGGGTTTCATTCACAGTTCTTAAACATTTTCAGTATTTCAGAAAACCCTCTCTGTGGCCCTTTTAAACATAGGTACGACAATAAGGACCACATGAAAATAATTCTTTTTTTAGATAAATCACTCTTAACGCTCATTTTTCTATTTTTATCTCATTTTATTTATCGTTTTGTACTAAATCACGCTTTGTATAAATGTTAATTCAAGAGAAAAACAATAATGGGCCTAATTAAACTAAGGCAACAAAATTGTGTCTTAAAACGTATTCAGTGACTTAATACCTACCATATTACTATATTTCTAAACAAATTATTCATATCAGAAAATAAATCTTTAACTGCAAAAAAATCAAAGCAATTTTTTTTTTATGTAAAAAAGGTGTGGCCCTTATTACACTAATGAGATTGCATAGTATGACAATTAGCTTTTAATAAACACTATTTACGTAGTAAATCTTAGGGCAACAAGCCTATTTATTCTTGACGCCAAAATAATTTTCTTGCTCGACGGTTACAATTATTCGACGCCCTTGTTTATCAACTTTTCAAGTTTTCAAATGGTTTGACAAAGTCCTTCTGGGAATAGAATACCGCGCCGCTTCTGACTGTTGGGACATAGATCCACTTTGAACAGCTGACTGGGATCGATTTAGACGAAATTATTATTATTTCGTGCTAATACTAGTAAATCTAAGAGCCTAATAAGGGCCGGCTCTATTTACACGTCTTATGAGTGGCCCTTATTAGGCCATGAGACATTTATTAAAATATTGATTGTAAAATTATTAAAAAGCATGATAGTGATTAAACTCACCTAGATAAGGCAGCACAAATTACTAATAAGAACGGTACAACAGCAAATTTTATAAACAGAAAGTTATATTATTACTCACAATTTTTTGATTTCGTGGAAGTTTTATAGTGGAGCGATGCAGGTTAACCGCCTGGACGGATTACTTGCGACTGACAAGATGGCAGATCGCACAGCGACACAACCGAGTATGTTAGCTTCCCTAATGGCCCTTTATATGTGTGCGTGAGAGGAACCTTATAAAACCGTAAAAAGTGTGTTTTTATAGTAGTGGCCCTTGTTAGACGCCGGCCCTTGTAACCCGCAGGTACCTTATATTTTAAAAGAATAACAATCGAGTAGGAGCGACATCGTGTCAAACTGGACTATTCAGGGGTAGTATAAGTGCTGGTTATAAAATACCGCATCCATAAATAACAGTCGAATCATAAATCCATAACTATCAGTCTTGGTGAGAAACGCAGTTTTATGAAGACTTTGTTGCGGCGGCACAACAATTTTTATTAGCAAATGGACGCATTATATATATATATATGTGTATATATTAGCAAGTGGCCGTGAAAATGATATCAGCGCCAAATACCAATACGAGTAACTATCATAATCAAATGCGCGTAAGAAGCAAGTAAGTAGGTAAGTACTTACGGTGAGTTGAGATTTGCCCTCAACGGACGTGTTTTTTTTTGCCAGCAGTCCACCTCAGACTCTGAAGTGGTCTTGGCGCCATATGGAAGGAGCTTCGCAGCCCCTGCCGTGAGCTTCTGGCACCGACGCCCCAGTTGTGCAGTTGTTCACAGAAGGGCGGTCGGCGCGGGCGGAACGCCGCACGTATAGAGAGCAGTTTCCCGACGGGAAAAGTTATCGGACAATTTGTTTCTGTAAAATTTTTATGCCCGTTTTAAATTATTGTGCTTTATTACTTTTTCATTGATTTTATATAATATCAAAACTATTTTAGTTTCCTTTAGAAAACAGTGCGTTGATTGAATGAGACTATAGTAAAAAATAAATTTGGGATTTTTCTAATTCTGAATGTTATAAAATCTATTGCAAAATGTGGCCAGTGACGCTAATATTTATACTTTATTTGGTGGTTTACGTAAGTTGTCGATCTACGATAGTGGGTGAGGTGAAGGCGGCAGAAGATGAAAAACACTTATATTTGCCCGCAAGCGGCGAGGAAAAAGAGTTTGTTGCGCAGTATGTGTGTGGAGACCTACAAAAGTACCTAGGATCTAAGGTAAGCTTGAGCTTCTATTTGCTTATGTATGATATATCAAGTTACGGCCCATTATTGCCGATGTTGGCTGTTATTATCGTTACCTCTATAATCTATAATACATCGCACGAAATTTATTGTTAACGCTTGCGTGTAAAGATTCCGTAATAATTGTATTTGGCTGTAACTGTCCATCATGGTTCACGATCCTTTATTAGTGTTACAATTGTAACGATATTCAAAAAGGTGAAATTACTTTCTCTACTTTTTGCTCTAAGTAGGTAGTTTAGTTATTATAACAGCTAATTCCAGATATCCCCCGGCAGTATCCCCTGCGCATTAGGTAATTATAAAATACGATAATATGATAAATGGTAAAATGGATTTGTGGACTTTTATCAAAAATAAAGTTTTGGTAAAAATGGACAAAAAGTCCAGAGATCATATTTTTTGTTAGTAATATTTTTTTATTATTCAAGATTTTTTTTCGTATTAGTAGGTACAATTATTATGGAACGGCCTATGCCTAGAACTCTAGAGTTTTATTGATATACGAAACATCAACAATTCTAAAGTTAGGTAAGACCAATACTTAAATTATATTGTTAAGGATTATAATTGATTATAATTATAACTGTTAATTATATTTTAATAGAATTGCGAGTTTCTAGGTGTAGTATTTTTTATTCAGAAATTATTTTAAAATAACGAGCACGTAAAACTGAATACTTAGAACAACTGCTAACGTTTGCTTTGTTGTGGGATACTTAGATGTAGTTATGTACCTTCTCATTCCCAGTTACTAGATAGGTGTAATTTTGGAAATAGATTCTCAAGAAGCTTCGAAAAAAAATAGTGCATCAGACACACGGCATCTTATTGCAGCTACAAAAACTTTTGGGTTCGTAGCGATTATCCCCGTTCGCGTTTTCCGTCGAAAGCAAAACTCAAAATAAAAAGAGTGGTAAGTACAAGTAGTGTAGTAGTGTAGTACCTATACCAATATAATTACCAATTACCAATTATATTATTATTAATTACCAATTATAAATGTAGTATATTTCATTTAAGTAAGATATTAAGTATATACGAGCTTCCAGCATCAATCTTTACACAATCATCAAGTAACACGCAGGCCGTGTCAGTGTCTAGTATACTACATATTACATACTATACCATCTACTATATACATACTGTGTCGTATTATACTGCGCCCGATCAATGGTCCCAGATTGATCTCGAAAATGATTCGAGATTTCGTGAGATCGTGAGTAGGTACGATAGTACATTGCCATTTGCTATTGTAACGTGTATTTGTTAATTTCGTAGTTTTTTTTTATTCTTTACATGCTGGCATTTAATTTTGACCATTGGCACCTCATCCAAAGACCGGAACTGATTTGATAGGAATACACATGTGATTGTATAATTTTACAGCTTAGACCAAGACAAAGCAAGCTGACACATCAGTATTGTCTTTCGATCCCGCGTTTTTCCATAGCCAATTCCCTCGCAATCTACTCTTGCGCGGTTCTCTCTTTTTTTTTTTGTTTTAGTAATGGCTTCGCACGGTTTGTGCATATAGCCAGTGTCAAGTATTTCGGTTCTCTCTTATCGCATCGCGCTCGTTCTATTGCCATCGGTGCCATCGATCTAAGATGAATCGAAGTCAAGAGGAATATGGAGCAATTATCTGTAGAGACAACTGAAAGATTATAGCCTTAGCTAGGAGATGACTCCTCCCTCTATTGAATCAACTTCCCCTTATCGGCGATGACCAAAACATAGCACGCACGTCCGATAGCCGACTATCACAATCAATAGGCCGAATATAGACACGAGTGGCTACTCATTACTGAACCGTGATATTATAACAGAGATAATATTTTTGTATAGCATGGAAAACATCAAAACACTTTAGATTGTAAAGGCAGACTAGTATTTTTATATCAAATGGACATTTGAGAAAAGAAACCCCCAATTTGTGAAGTGGGTCATGATAACATTCCAATCGTGCTTAATTAACCTAACGAGATAAATCTTCAGAGATAGTAACTTACCTACCTATCTATTGAGAAATTCCACCGTCCATTCTCTACCTACTTTAAGTATAGGTACGAGTACATAACTAACTATAATTTGTCATCAATGCAAGAAAGAAATCCTCTCCATTTTTTCATCTTGCATGGCTCTTGTCGGTGGAGTAACCGCCAGCGTTCTCTATCTTCAGCCTTTTTAATTGTATTTTATTTTAGTAGATCCTTCCGTTCTGTAATCGGCTTTCAAAAACAGAGTTTCTGGAGATCGTCAGTATATTCTGAGTCACAATATTGCACACGTGTAATATGAAACTCCCTGCACCAACAACCGTAGCTGCAATCTGCAATCTGCATGTTGTTGAAAACAGGACATTTTCTCATTATACACTTAAGTATATAAAACTTACTATTTCTTTAGAAGTTGAATATAATGCTTATGTAGCAGAAAATCAGGATTACTTACCTCTATGGTAAAACTATTGGATTCGGGTTGAAATCTGTAAAGAAAGATCGATCGAAAGACGTAGTTAAAGAATCAAACAGATTTAGAAACTTTGATGCAATGACGTCGCACCATTCCTGCAGAGATGTTGACAAACAAATCCAAGTTGCAATGATTCAATCGCTCACATCGTACCACCGCGCCTCGTCATCGTTTGTAAACAACAAATCGCACTCCATATGGAACGCAGTTCCATTCCTTCGATAGGATCTTGATAGGTAAATGTATTCGGAAAATAAATGCGTATCTGAGGGGCAATTTTTGAATATCATAATTAGGTCATACTTATTATATCATGGTATTTTGTTTTCTCATACTCCGTCATTTATTAAACTATTAACTACATAAAAATATTTTACAGCTTTTACTACAAAAAAAAGCACGATTGTTGTGAAAGTTCATGTCGTTCATGTGTAATGTGTTTGTTCCATACTTCGCAGTAAATAACAAAATAAATCCAAATTGGTGACATAATATCACCGACGACTTTAAAAATCGCCCCCTTCTACTCAACTCTGCTAATAAGTTAAATTCTAAAGTCTACTTTAATGTTATATTAAGTATATTCGTTTTACTGGACACGTTCAAGAGCTTTAAACTTTAATTGGACAATACTCGTATTAGTTTAATTCTAAGAGTAGGTACACAAACCGGAATATCGTTTCTACTCATCCTTATTTATTTTCCAGAAAGCAGTAAGGAAGTGCACTGAAGATTTTCGGTGGAACATGGGTAAGGACAATTTATTTTGTTGATGTAGCTATGAGCGCCTACGTATTTTCTTGTTGCACTTTATAAAATGAAAGACGATTATTCTGATATATTGTTACGCATCGCTGTCGATGACGACATCTAACGGTCGCTCGTAAGATTAAAGTTACGAATACAGAATAAGGACTTTGAGACAATCCAAAAGCTAAACTAGCTAGAGTACATAACTCCATAAACGAAGCTTAGTAGTGGTAGCTATAAGTAATTTATTTTCAAACACAATTTCCCTATATTTCAGATCCAGATCCAACAGGATTACAGATCAGATGTCGTACGAATAATAGCATCACGTACAAAGTGGCACACTTACACCTCTACCAGCTGATTTTGTTAGTTCCAGAATCCAATTATGATGACCCTTACAGCGTAAGTATTTAGGTAGAGTTTTATTTGCACGGACGTTTTCAGAACCGATCTATAATTTTATCCATTTTATTATAACATCCTTTGGCGACGTTATGTCTTGCACTCTTAACTACGGGTGTTTAATTGTTTATGTTTTAACAAACCTGATGCGGTCTTAAAGACTCGATTTTTGGTCGTTTCATGTTACATTGTTTTATAAATATGATATGGTGATAATATGTAAACATGCGTGCTTATAGAGCATTTTGGGTCAGAATGCGCATCTAGTATCAAAAGGTTTAGTTGTTAGGCATTTGTTGTTCGTCGGATAAGGAGGCCCCTAGTGAGGTGGCAGAGTTTCAAAGCTGTTTTGACGCGACAACGACTGCTGTCATTCGATAACAACCAGGACCGACGCGACGGCCATGGAAATTCGCACATAACTTACTGTTAGATGAATAAGTCACTAGTCCTTTCCTGCTGGCATGTCAGCTTCTTGATCTAGAGAGCGTTTGAGTGTAGAAACGTTTTGAAACAGGCGTCTTCATCATCGCAACATCATGACGACTGACGTAATAGAACTTCGCCCTCCCGAAGAAGGTTCACAATCGATACATCTAGCCTTGCTAGAGTTTCTTTCCCTTAACTGATTACAACCTTCTGGTTCTTCTATGCATACCTACACGCTTGCCTATATCGTTGTCCACCGCAAATGTATAAAACGACGTATTTTATCACCCTACGGTAGCTTAGCGACATATTATTTCGATGCACGGCGCGGGTGGGGTGCATCCGTCGTCACACCCGGGCACGATAGGTACGACGTAGTTTCAGTAATTGATATGATAGTATTATACCGTTGGACCTACTTTAAATAGTATTTTCTTTTCTAAACGCCATGTTAGGAAAGAGTGGACGGGAGATAACTTTACACAATATAATCTCTCAGTACCTACATTGAAGTAGGTCTCACATAAGCGGTAAAATGATGGCCCCGAGGTACTCTAAATACACAACCTTCTTATCTGGAGTCAGAGTACTAGGAGTACGACTACTGGAGTCTAGATATACCCTTGAATACTGCCATGCTAAAATCCAAAAGTACTAACATGTAAATAATATGTTTTTTTTTGCACAGTCGTAAATTTCTGCGGATTTCGACTGAAATATTTAGGTATCGGTGTAAACCTGTACCCTTGAATACTGGCGTGCTAAAATCGAAAGGTACCTCTATCTACCTATCTACATAAATATGTTTTTTTGCACAGTCGTAAATTTCTGTCAATTTCTAGTGAAATATTTAGGTATCGGTGTAATACCTAGTAGGTAGGGTACTTAGTCATACCTACGGCTGATTGCGCGACGCATGCGGGTATTTAACGAGCTATAATTACGCAAATTAGTGAGAAAGCGCATTTTGTTTATATTATGTCAATAGGTACTTACTTCCATTGGTCAAAGATTACGCGTGTGTAATTGCTTGATAGCTCCTTGTACCTACGCAATACTATCTTTACAAGCATATTGTAATCAAGTTGCGGGATAAAATGGCGAACACGGGGGCGGTCGCCATTTTATCCCACGGAAACCAATATTATATTTCTATTCGGATAAAGATATTATAGTTCTATTCCAGAACCTATAGTGTCTATAATTATTATATACGAAATTTAATTAAAATCCGATCAGGCGTTGCGCCGTGAAGAGATGACAAACACACACGCAGACACAAACTATCGCATTTGTAATATTAGTAGTTCACAGGATGGTGGATCCTCAGGGCATAATGGTTGAAGCATCGACATGAAAAAGGGAGAACCTATCTCTCGAAAGTTACAAAGAGACGCACGGCATATAGGTATCGCTAGATATAGTTAAAATATGTATATGTACCTACCTTTTAGTCATGAATTCCGGCAAATTAGTTATTACATATAATGGTTTTAAAGTATCTGTAAAGGGGCGTTTTTATTTGGAACACGCCCATTTTCAACGAATTAATTAATTGTATCTCCCAATATTAGGTACGAGTATAATTGCGTTTCGTCAATAACGACATTCTGTACCTATTACCTGGTTTTGAACCCTTACTTGCACCGTGGCGATCGAAAACAGAACCAACCAACTGATCACTGAATCTGGTATAACATTACTTTACAAATACAGCGGGAACCATACCCGCGATATGCTCTACCATAGGCTCTACACTAGTAAGGTACTACGCGACGTGTTGTTAGCTTCGGACTTCGGAGCTACGGGGGCTCTACGCGCGGCGATTTTTTGCTAGCCTTTCTTGCATGGCGTCTAGCCACAGACCTAAGTAAGCTCTGCTATAAGTCAATTCGCTTTTATAGCATATTCTTGCTCACATTCTTCAAGTTTTCGTCAGATATTATACATCAACACAATATTAAGATGGCCAAAACTAGCCGTAGAGGTATCAATCCCTTGAAAAACATTTGGATTCGTATCAAAGTTGTACGCACTTCTAATGATTTCCCTTCATGTTACCTCGTTTCTGGTAGACACAATATTTTTTATTAACTCTACATTTTAAACTAGAGTTACTCGGTGTCAATGCCACACACTATCCCATATTTATTTGTGCCATCATTCGCACGCCATGATGAAAAAGACAAAAACTATTTCTGTTTCAGTTAATCTACAGCATAGTCCGACCAAAGACAAATTATGTAAAAGTGGAGATCTTACAAGACACGTCTTACAAGGCATTCTGGACAGTATTGGACCAGCGCGGTCGGCCGCTTCTGTGGCACCGGGAGTCCACTGTCCATAGCAGCTGGACTGCACCGGCCACGAGGCACTATGACGTGCAAGTCGAGTTTCAGAATACCAGTAACTCGACTGATGGACTGTTGACTTGGAACCGGACCGATGGTAAGTTTTCTTTTGGTATTTTCTCACTTATGGTCTCAAGTAAGTGTAATGAGTCACAACACAAGTGATTCATGAACATTTATTTGATTTTCTAAATATAAAAGTAGTGGATGTCGGAGAGCCTTCAGCGATACACTGTAGTATTGCAATGCAATAGACAGGTAGTAACTGAGTAATTATGTTTGGATAATTATAACTAAACCAGATTTGTAATAACTCGTTCTTTTTACAGAATTGGACGCGTGCTTCGAGCTCGATGTTTGGTGCGACTGTTTTGACAGAAGCCAAAATATAATCGCTGACATATTGGTGAGCACACACTTCAAATTGATTTTGTAGGTACCTACACCAACAGACAAAAATACCAGTTTTTTTAGTCTGGCACTATATCATTATAACATCTACAGCTCTACGTTTTCGCACTTGTGTCGCCATCTTCTTTTTTTACTATCACACTAGAAGTAAAAAAAAAATATGTTTTATTGTTTTTTTTCTTTAGCCGGACTCGCCAACAAGCTTGAGAGTTAAGAAGTTACATCAAAACGATTTGTGCCACGTCAAACTGGTAGGCTTGTACGGAACCACCAGACGGAAGTTCCGCGTGCCCGCGTCCAATGTCACAGGTCAGTCAGGTTTTAATCTATCAGTGAAAACCGTCGGTCGTATAGGAATCGGTTTAGTACATTTTACGTGATGCTTAAAAAAGGGCAATCTCTCTAATTTTAAATTACAGTGATATTGCGGATTGGAGGTTGTTTGACATATTGAATGAGATTGAGTATATTTTGAGTATACACGCGGTACAACGCCGACGATGCTTAAATTTTCGCTTGTCTTTTGTTCGATTTTGTTCTATTCAGCCGTTTGTATGGAGTGTCCACCCTGTGCACTAGCTAGAGATACTACGTAACGCCTAGACCATATTCGTCGAGTAGGTATACAGACTGAAGATGATGTTGATATTTGTGTTTATATTACAGAAGAACCGACCTTTTCGCACCCAACAAACGTATCGATGGCGGCAGAAAGGGACGGTGACAGTTGGACAGTCCGAGTGAACTGGTCACAGCCAGGGTTGCCACCTGACAGTTACAACGTGACGTTGCGAGCCGACAATATCTCTATCATCGTACTGAATGGGGTAAGATAGAGTTTAAGTTGATTAGACTTTTTCCCGTAACTTCATGCTGGCAGTCAGCTCATCATCATCTAAAAAAGACAAAAAAGAGTGTAGTGATAACACGAAATTGTTCTTTACAGACAGCTAGGGAGGTCACTTTCAAAGGTGTTCGTGGCACGGGTCTCTACAACGTATCCCTGTGCGCTACACGTGGACAGAACAAGAGCTACACCAGCCGACGAGCTATCTTTCCTGGTGAGTATTAGAACAGCCCTGGCCCTTGTGGGCCTCAATCAGTCACTGATCTTGAGACAATGAAAACTGAAAAAATAGACGACTTTTGTAGTGATAATGATTCAAGCTGACAGACTATATACTACTATATAGGCCCTGCCGCGTGCTTCCGTAAGTATTCAGTGAGCTGATCAACTTTGTATGTATTTGACTTGGAGAAGTGTCGTAGCAATCAAATCATAGTTAAGACAAGTATCTATAATAATATAGCGAGTATATAATAATGTATGTGTGTATAGTATAGAGACAGACAGAGTCAGGCTGCTGGACAGCGAATCCTAGACTTAGCGTGTGCTAGAATTTATTAGAAGGCATTGTCGGAGGCCGTTGGTCCTGGTTTTTATAGATTGATAGCGGTCGCATCTGAATTATGAAATCAAAGTAAAAAAAATGCGGTGGGAACGTAAGAGTTGGTGATAATTTGACGACACGTTTGGCGCAATGGCTGAGCACTCGAACTGCTGCGCTCGGTGACGCGGGTTCGATTCCCGCCTGGAACATATAATATTTGTGTTCTCCACATATACCTATTTGTTTCTGGTCTGGTTGTTTTGTGTATGTGAAGTTATGTGTCTGTAAACGGTACTCACGATGCAGGAAAAACGACGACGTTTAAAAAAAAAAGACAAAAGAGAATTATATTTATGTAACGTACCTATATACTAGCTGCACCCCGCGGTTTCACCCGCGTTTGGATAATATACGAGTACAATATATCTTTATGAATTGTAGCCTATATGTTATTCTGATATGTAAGCTACATTATTGTAAAGTTTTATTAAAATCCATTCAGTGGATTATTCGTGAAAGAGTAACAAACATCCATCCATCCATCCATCCATCCATCCTTACAAACTTGCGCGTTTATAATATTAGTAAGATTATTATATTGTATGCCTCTGTGGCCAGCGGTGGGCGAGTCCAGCGACGGCGTGTGGCGGTGGGCGGGCGCGGCGGGCGGCGCGTGGGGCGCCGTGTGCGCCGCCGCCGGCGCCGCCGCGCTGTGCTGGCTGCGCTGCCGCCGCCGCACGCGGGCCTCGGAGAAGCTGCCGGTGCGATACACGCCACGTTATCTTCACGGTAACAAACACCCAGTCTCACAAAAGCTATCCCACCAGCCCCTCGACGGCAAGCCTGTCGGAGACGACCCCCTAGAGGACCAGGTGGAAAGCTGGGCCGCGGACGGCTGGGAGGTGAAGTCGGAGAGGATCCTGCTGCACGAGGTCATCGGAGAAGGGGCCTTCGGGGTCGTGAGGAGAGGGACACTGGCTCCCAACGGGAAGGAGGTGGCGGTGAAGATGCTCAAAGGTAATGGCGAAGGTGAAGATGCTTAAAGGTGAAGAAATATATAATAAAGGTGAAGGTAAAGGTGAAGATGCTTAAAGGTGAAGAAAGATAGAGTAAAGGTGAAGATAAATGTGAAGAATAATGGTGAAGAAAAATAGAGTAAAAGTGAAGATTAAAGGTGAAGATGCTTAAAGGTGAAGAAAGATAGAATAAAGGTGAAGAATAAAAGTGAAGATGCTTAAAGGTAACATCATTTATAACACCGAGCAAAAAATCCCGTTTGTTGTATGGGAACTCCTTAAATATTTATTTTACTCTGTTTTTTAGTAGTATTTGTTGTTATAGTGGCAACAGAAATACATCGTCATCTGTGAAAATTTCATACTGTCTAATGATCACGGTTCATGAGACAGCCTGGTGACAGACAGACAGACGGACGGACAGCGCAGTCTTAGTAATAGGGTCCCGTTTTGACCCTATGGGTACGGGTAAAAACGTAGACGTCCTCCAAGCAGGACTTGCACCAGCAACTTGACTTTAGACTGTGACGAAAGCGATTACCATCCTACGCCACCTGACCGCCAGACTTCCCGTCTGTGGAAGAGATGCGCGCCTTCCGGCGGGAGATGGAGCTGATGAAGAGCGTCGGCGCGCATCCGCACGTGGTCAGCCTCGTCGGCTGCTGCAGCGCGCGCCGCCCGCTCATCGTAGCCGAGTACTGCAGCCGCGGCGACCTGCTCAGCTTCCTCAGGTAGCTACACTCACTGGAACAGGAGGCGGACTGATCTCACTGCTGGGCAAAGGTCTGGCTTCCATTGATGTCTAGCTCTCTTTTTCTTTCTCTCTCTCTCTTTCTTTCTCTCTCTCTCTCTTTCTCTCTCTCTCTCTCTTTCTCTCTCTCTCTCTCTTTCTCTCTCTCTCTCTCTCTGTTTCTCTCTCTCTCTTTCTCTTGGTGCCAGATGATAAGAACCTAATAGCTGTCATTATCTGTATGAAGATTTACGGTATCGTCACACGAATTTTTATTAGAATCCGAAGTGGTTACCATATTTATACCCTATCGCATCCTACTAACATTATAAATGGGAAAGTGTGTGTGTTTGTCCTCTCTTCACGCCTTAACGGACGAACGGATTTTAATGAAATTTGGTATGAAGATACTATCATGGAATAGAAAATAGGATACTTTTTATCCCGTCCAAATTAACGATTCCTTTGAAATAACAGCGAACGCAGGTGCAACCGCGCGACGCTGCTAGTTTATACCATGGTGTAAAGAAAAATAAACAAAAAATCTCCCTACGTTCCTAGATGCAGCTGGGACGTGATAGTCTCCAAACGCAACGCGAAATACTACAACAACAACATCGACGCGTCGGACTACCGCAACGACCTCTTCAAATGCAAGCTGCCGCCGGAGCAGTCCCGGCTCGTGGTCAACAAGATGTACGACCTCCACGGCCTCTGCGACACGGAGCTCACCGCCCGGGACCTGCTGTCCTTCTGCAGACAGATCGCCATGGGCATGGAGTTCCTGGCGCAGAACCGGCTCGTGCACAGGGACCTGGCCGCCAGGAACATCCTGGTGACGGGGGACCGGACGCTCAAGATAGCGGACTTCGGCCTCTCCCGGGACGTGTACGAGGAGAACCAGTACCAGCAGAAGGGGAACGGCAAGATGCCCGTGAAGTGGATGGCGTTGGAATCGTTGACGAGGAGGATTTATACCACTCAGAGCGATGTGTAAGTGATCGGTGTCATTTCGGTGTACAAGCATCTACTTATATTCACTTGTTAGAATTTTAAATTTTTTTTCTCGTTTTAGATAGGTATGGCATAGCACGGTTTGTGCATTAAGCCAGTGTCAAGTATTTTATTATTTGATAATTTCAAGTTTATATTGACAGTTCTCATAATGCAATTAAGTTATAAGTGTCATGACTGTCAAGTTCCATACAGAATACAATATTACCGTGATCGGGACCCGTTTTGTAGATAAAGACGGAAGATAAGCAATGGAACTCCTCAGTGAGTATGTAACTAATTTGACTAAGTATTTACTAAAATATTGTATGGAATTTTTTATTTATATGAAAGCGTATCTCTCATCGAGCGTTGTTTACGAGCGTTGTGTTGTGTACGACACTTTACTGTACCCTAGTAGTTTTTAGTAGCTCGATATAGTACGCGTCAACTAGCGCTTTTGTATTATGATCAGGCGCAGCGCGGCGCGTTTATGAACGAAAAATCTTTACAAAGAGCTAGTACAATCTCATACTCAAGGCACTGTTCGGTAAACTGTCGTCTCCGCCTCGTCCGTTCTCGCTGTTGACGTGGGCCGGTGGTCGGTTGCAGATGGTCGTTCGGCGTGGTGGTGTGGGAGGTGGTGACGGTGGGCGGCGCGCCCTACGCGGAGGTGCCGGCGGCGCGGCTGCCGCGGCTGCTGCGCGCCGGGTACCGCATGCCGCGCCCCGGGAACTGCAGCAAGCAGCTGTGAGTACAAGCCGACACTGCATTGCTGCAAGTACGGTCGGCATCAAAAGTAGCTTAACATCTCCGTATCTTCAATTTAATATACCTACACCCTAAAAATGTACATTTTGCGTATATCTACAATGGAATTGGAAACTAAAACATGTTAAGCTACTTTTGATGCCGACCTAGATATTATTATGTAGGTATTTATTGATCGAGTGTCGACGGCTCGTTTGGTGTAGTGGCCGAGCAATCGGACTGCTGCGCTTGGGGTCGCGGGTTCGATTCCCGCCCGGAACAAATATTTATGCGATCCACAAATATTTGTTCCGGTGTGATGTGTATGTGAAATTATATCTGTAAGCGGTATGTACCCGCGATACAGGAGCAATCCTAGTGTAATCCTACGTTAGTAAATAAAAAAATTAAAATTTGTCATAGGTAAGCCTACCGTATAACTCATGCTCACTATTTTAAGTAATTCGTTAAAAATAAATGCTGACAGTATCCGGGCTTGGTTGCGTTTAAGTGCAAACTCACTGATGTACTAACTTCCATATCCACACGAAATAAATATACCTACCTATTTAATTGTAACAAAGATCTTTATGGCGCGTAACCGAAATCGGAACCAACGCCGTCATCTTGTAACACTTTTCTTTTTTTTGTTTTAGTAATGGCTTCGCACGGCTTGTGCATATAGCCAAGTCAAGTATTTTATTATATAAGTATTATAAAAGTCACAGCAATATGTAGCAATCGTGGTCAAGTAGTCAAGTCAATTATTTACATAGTCAAAGTCACGATTCAGTAAAGTACCTAGTGGATGCTTTACTGAAACTTCTTGGGAGTATTGGAAAAAATGCGAAATGACACGTTTTTTGAGTTTATATCATTCGCCCACACTCGTGCACGTTAACGAACACTTAATGGTTAATATTCCACCAATATTACACATTAACACTCGAAGAAACACAAGTTTGAGAAAATAATACAAAACCAACAACGTCTCACTATTGGATTCCCGCCAAAACCCCCCTTGTAACACTTACACGCATTGGATACAGAAGGATACTAGTAGGTACCTACAGATCGGTGATAACAACCCTATCGGTAAGTGACATGCGCGCCAAAAAAATGTTAGCTACCATAAACATTTTAGCAACCATAGAGTCCGTTAAGGATGGCACACCTTTACGCTAAATGTTCATAGGCAATCACTATTCCGGCTAAATAATACTGGGCATAGAACAGCGCAGTGCAGTGCCGCCAGGTGGCAGAGTTAAGTATAAGTGACGTACAAAGGAGACGCTGAGCTCGCAAGCTCCCCAGGTACGAGGTGATGCTGTCGTGCTGGCGCGCCGCGGCCCGCGAGCGGCCCACGTTCGCGGAGCTGCACGCGCGGCTGGACGCGCTGCTGGACGCCTGCGCCGACGACTACCTGTCGCTGCAGCTGGACGACGAGCCGCCGCCCACGCCGCGCGCGCACAGATACTTCAAGATGATCATGAGGTGGGCATCTCTATTGCCGATACCTACAGTTAAAAAAAAAACTATTCTCACTTGTTCAAAGTTTGAACTACTGAGATTTTTTTTGTCACTAGGTCGACGGTCGAACAAACGAGTCGAAGTAGTGAGAACGGACGCAAAAACGGAGGCTCCCAATTCGGTGGCATTTTTGTTAATGTTTGTTACCTAAGGACTTTTGTTTAATTGGTGGCATGATGTACAAATTCATCAAAATTGGGTCAGCAGTTTGGGTTTTTTATACAAATTAACTGATATATGTCATCCATTTCAACGAGCGCGTTTTGGTGTAACAAAAATGTTGAGGTATATTTACCTACTAACTATGTGAGGTACTATACTTATGTACATAAACTCTTATAGCTTATTTACGACTGGTGAAGAATGTCAATCTTTGTAAAAACTACATGATCTTTAGCAGCAAAGTTGTTCAAATGACTTTCGTTTTCAGGGCCAAACGAAACTGGACGTGGGGCGAGACCTACGAGCGCCCTCTCAAGGCGCCTCACATACGATACACGTCACCGCCGGTAATCCTGAACAAAACCCCTGTATGACGTCACTATACCTCATGCTCCAGGATTGACCTATATGTGTGTCGACACCGAAATGGCGGAGTTCAGAAATTCCATAAACAGGGTAATTTCGAATAGACGTGTAAATGAACAGTTACGAATAGTACCTACAGATCTATAAATGAACGATTACGAATAGTAGAGATCTGAAAAAGAACAATTACGAATAATAGAAATTTATTAATGAAATATTACGAATAGTACCTACCTATGGGGTCTAAATGAACAATTTTGAATGTTGGAGATTTGTAAATGGAGACCGGAATTCCGTCGCAAATAAAAAAATCACCGGAGATAGTGTGAATGTACCATTACATTAAGGCCCGCGCACATTAACGCGGTGCGGCGACACGACGCGCTTATGTGCGCTAGCCGTAATGATTCCTATGTATACTCGTATTAAATATTGAAACGCCTAAAGATAATCGTCTTCTTACTTTGAGTACCATGTTAAAAGTTTCTGTTGCCTAATGGTTTAATATATCGAGTAACGGTAACTTCTAAAGCGATTAAACTCAATACAAAACATTTTAATGCCCGTTATAATTGAAAGACTTTATTTTCCGTGTTTTATACTAGTTCATAATAAGTGGAATGTCCAAAAATATAAGTGTTATCGAGTTGCCTACTTGTAGTGGATTTGGGATTTAGGCAGACGAGCGGAGACGTCTAAAAGGGTGTAATTTTTCTCCGGGGATTCTCGGTCTTAAGCTACACCTCCAATAGATAGATAGGTGTTAAATAAACACCGATAGGATCTATCGTTATGGAGACATTCTGCGCGTACTTCTATCATTGCTTCATTCATTCGTTATGCTGTCGTCCCGGTTGTTCTCGGTTAGTAGCAGTGGTTAAGGCACGTCAGTCAGAGGCTTTGGACAAACTGACACTACCTACCACATTTAATTAACCAAGCAACAGACAGCTTTAGACAATTGAAGCGATCCTATTGGACGATATTTTTCGGCTCGAGATCTAGCTAGAAGTGATACAATAATATCGAATGCTGTGAAAATTAACAAATACAGGGTATGAATATGAACTTTACATTGTGTTACTAAGTAGGCATAAATATATTTTCCTATTACTTTAAGTAGATTTAAGGTAGGATTTAATCTTTTGTAATAAAAATAAGATGTGAATTAATTTGAGTGGTTTCATTCCTATTCTATATACCCTAAAACCCATGCTTTTTTTATTGCATAACTCCGTACTGATGACATGACAAGTTCTTCGACTTCAGACTTCCAAAACAACTTTAAATCGAACAAGGAATATTAGATCACCATACTTTCATACTACCTACTTACTTATTTTGGTACTTTTTAACTTAGGTTTTTTTATACACGATATTTTATCTACTTTTTATAATACGTAGCACGTGTAAAAAGAAAAGCAGTTTATAGATTGAAATTATATTAACTTTATAGGTGTAATATATTACAGGATATACTTATTGCTAAATATAAAAATATCCAATATCATCACTAGGATCCGACCATCGCACGCGGCGTCGGTTCAGCCTTACCATTCGTTGACACTCATTGCGCGCTCTGCACTTTAAAAGACTAATTATTATCCGATTTTAATGCAGGTCTTAGTTCTAATCATACATCCGTGTCCAATCTAGTTGCACCGAATTGAACTAAAACGAAATTTAACAGTTCAAAGGGTCCGTTCATAGAGACCGACTCGGAGAGGACTGCAGATTTTTGTCACGTTTAAAACAGAGTGTTTAATCATTGTAATAAGGTTTATGTTTACATGACACTTTTTTATTATTGACAATGACATAACAAAAGAAGTGACATGTAAAAATAAACCACACTGTCTTAAACGTCATAAAAATCTACTCCCCTCTCCGAGCCGGTCTGTGTGAACGGCCTCTAAAGTCATTTCGCGAATGAGTCCTCTATTAGTTTAGATGTAGGGTATTTATCTACTAAGCCAAATTATTGACGTCACTTTCACACTTTAAGGAAACGAAAGGGACGGCAATAATTTTAGTGGATAAGGTAAGTCTTGTGTCGTTCCAGCTTAAAGTTACTAGGTATTGTAAATCCTTTCCAGTCAAGGTTTCTCATTTATTTTTATAAGCTCCAAATAAAGTGCAGAGCGCGCATACATCGTCCCAGATATTCATACCATTTTTATTCATAAAATATACAATTAGGACGTACTCGTTAATTTTATGAGCAGATAATACAGAGCATATTCGTGTAGATTAGGATGAGCGTACACAGAAGCGACCACATTCTTGGTAGAAGGAGTGAATGAAGGAATTACTCCACAAGATAACCTATGGGTGTTCATTGGTATAACTGTGTACGTTCACCCTTAGAAGTGGCTATCAGTTACCAGGTTCAGGTAAACCAGTACGAGGTTACGGAGATCTGAGAAATAATTAATTGATTGGGTTACCTCAATTTTTCGATATCACGTCACAATGAAGCGATCCTATTGGTGGATTTGCTATCACGTCATAACAAAGCTACCTTATTGGTGGATTTGCTATCACGTCATAATGAAGCTACCGTATTGGTGGATTTCTCTCCGCGACCTCAGAAAGCTGTGAACAGCCAACCTCCCTTAACGTAATGATATGAGTAAAATCAACATTCCATAGACTTCAAAGAACATTTGAAAGTAAACATACATTAACTTACTTACGCCCGGTCTATGAGCCCATAGTCAACTTCGACCGACCGATAACTGTCTTTGTCATTTGCTTAGTGCCAGAGAGAGACAACGCTAGACCTATCTGTTAATCAAAGTTAGCTAGGGCTTCGGAAGCCGGAGATTAATCATTTCTCTTTCAACAGCAAATGCAATCGTATATCAATTAATATGCAGTTCAAATTAATATGTGGCGTTTATGAAGGCACCTCGCTATGTTCTAAAATCTAAAGTCTATATATCTATGACACATTTACATTGATATTTAAGAGACTATACTTAGTATACCGAGAGCCTTCAACAACGACTGTATATAAACTTTAATGTTAAGCAATAATACTATAAACCATAGGGTTTGAAGGTATAACACTTAAAATTTCACATGCATTTTGTGTACACGTATTAACAAACGTTACTATGCGCTTCGGCATTAATCGTTTGATTACCTTGTACATTTAATATTCTAAAATAAGAAACTAATTCCGTTCGTATAATAATAATGGTTAGGTAGTACATATGATACCAAATTAAAATATAAATTACGATTTGGAATCAAATTAAAATTATGACATTTCAGTCTCGAGGCGACATATTAGTGGCAAGAGAGCCTTATAACATACTTATACAGCTTCATAAGTGTTACAATTAAACAAAATCTGTCACGTACAGTCTAATAACGCTAAGAGCATTTTAACAGCGCATAATTATTCACACATAAGCTTATTAAAAAATGATAACAGAAGTTTCACAGAGCCCAGCAGAATTAATGGCACGTCATTGGAAAGCAGCGAAAGGTGGCTTGTTCTCGCCTGACAGTTATGTGAACGTTCAAGTATTTTTTTTCTAATCCAACCACTAACCGTCGCCATATTATAACGCCATCTCGTTCGAAGGCTCATAGAACGTGCCACACATCTTGCCAGGCACTGTACTTCACTGGTTAAGCTCACTTAAGTATTCGAATCATTACAATTAGTACAAAAGTGCAAATTCTAATACAAAATTAAGTCTAGCGTTTAGGAATGCCATTGCAATTTTTACATTTGAAAGAGATCACACTCGCACGCATGCGTCGAGAAAATCTATACTAATAAATATTATAACGAGGAAAGATTTGATTGTTTGTTTGCATTGAATAGGGTCCGAAAGTACTGAACCGATTTGAAAAATTCTTTCACTGTTGGGAAGCTACACTATCCCCAGGTGTCATAGGCTACTTTTTATTCCGTAAAAAATTAACGGTTCCCGCGGGATTGTAGTTAACGCGGGTGAAACCGCGAGGCGCTTCTACTATATAGGTGTAGTGAACTCGTATGCATTGTATGGAACATCAAAGATGACAACTGAAATATTATTTCAATGCAGTATTAATGTTCAATGCTATGTAGTATATAATATTTATGTGAATTCAATTTGTTTCTAGATATTTAAGATAGTTGGGGATAGTTTTATTTATTTTAGTGTCACACATTGTTCTTTTTTGGATACTATTTAAATATTTAACTATATAAGTCTCACAATATCAGAGGACGTTACACGGTCACCAGTACAAGTTAGATATACTCGTATATATAAAAAAAACTCTTAAATCGCGTTTGTCTCTAAGTTTGCGTTATGTTTTAAAACTCTGATCCGATTTAATTCCTGTTTTCTCCAATGAACAAAAGTATTACCTAGTGTAATAGTAGTAAATATTAAATTTTCTAAGCCGTGTGTGGCCGGGGCGGGCGGACGTTAGTCTAGCAAAACTGTGATCTGAACTCGACGCATGCGCATATTTTATCTTTATCTTTTACCATCTTATATGTGAGATAAATCTTCATACGGTATAACATAACCCTTTGGCTGCTAATACTTCGTGTGCTTCACTGGTGCAACAATCATTGGGGGCTTACCATGACGTTTTATTGCGATCCAATTGAGGGCCTAAACAGTTTTACTACTTATTCGTACCATGACGTCATGACATCTTGACGCTCAATTTAGGTTGATTTTAAGGGCCGTATTATCTATATATATAAAAATCAAATGCTGTTCGTGTGTCTCGCTAAAACTCGAGAACGGCTGGACCGATTTGGCTGATTTTGGTCTTGAATGATTTGTGGAAGTCCAGGGAAGGTTTAAAAGGTGAATTTATTATCACTATTCCACGCAGACGAAGTCGCGGGCACAGCTAGTATATTAATAAATGAACCTCAATAGCGCTACCAAGTGCGCTATCAGCTGATCCACACTCAAAATGTAATCTACACATCTTTCGGTTCCTAATCTACAACTTAAGATGTATATATTAAATAGAACGAAAGAGCAAGTGCACACTGAATAATATAGATCTCAGAGCTAAGTTTGATTTATTAATATGGGTATAAATCTAAAGGCATTGACGTCTACCTAAATGATATGGAAAGCCATGTATTACTATATTAGTGCAACGATTCCGTTTAGGTCCTCAATTGGATCGCAATAAGACGTCATGGTAAATCCCCAGTTTACTATTAATTATTTATATTTTAAATTATTATACATTATTTTTTTATTTATATTTCTTAATGCATGATTTAACACTTAATTCGAAGTGTTAACATTAATTTACAATTATTTATCATACATAAGTACAGGGTGTGTTTACCTTGGTTTACAAAGAGGTTAGTTTTTTTTTGTATCGTGATTTTTTAGAGTGGAGAAATTAATCTCCGATTTTGTTATATTTAAGCTTGGCGTCCAGCGGCGAGCGATGCTAAGCTAAGTTATGGGTTCAGCTAAGTACGCTACGCCATTTCTGATAGAAACAAAAGTACGAATATAACCAATGATAAAGCCAAAGCGAAAAAGCAGTTTTTCTTTTCTTGTGCAAAACTCATGGAAGAGAAATTGCCTTCTCTTTACCAACTGAAATTACTTTCAAGATTTTGTATATCTTATTTTTTATGAGATTTTAACGCTTGACTTTAAAACTATTTGGTGCCCACAATACTATGTATTTAGATCTATAGCTATATCTTTTAAAATCAGTATAGCTTAGGCTAGTGAGCCCATGCTTTACGATAGATTCGTGTTTGACTAATTTATACGGAACCACATAATATTAGATTTTATTTCATCATCTGATTATATCACGCTTCTTAACTTGCCCTCATATTATAGGTGATGAATGTCGAATAATACTCTAAGTATACCAAGGTAAATATCAGATCAAGAATCTGAGAGGTTATTTGCAAAAGACAGTAAATGTATAAAAAACATAGTGTGTAATATAAGCTGAAAACATAAATCAAGTAATATTTCCAATCAACCTCTCAGATAAAAAAAACACGTAAGAATCGGTTAACATACATTGATTCACTGCAATTTAGTGTGCTTATAATAGAAGAAATATATAATGTAGGTATATTATGCCAATTACAATACTGATTCAAGGATATTTGAGAGTCACTAAAGGAGTTTTCTCATTGGATGCGATTTCTTGCGATAAGAGTGGGAGTCCTATATAATGAAATTAGACGCCAGTGCGTTCTTTGATCAGTGGGGCAATTATATAATTATCTTTGTTGCAATCTATTGCAACTGAACCCAACAGCTGTCAAATACAACGCAGCCAATTTGTTACAGTTGGTAGCTGTCATATACTTATTGGAATCGTCAATTTTGCGTACTTTGAGACAGCTGCTGTTACAATATCTGGATGAAAACGAATTGTTATTCAAATAATATATATGATAATAAATAATAATAATTCAGCCTGTAACTGTCCCACTGCTGGGCAAAAGCCTCCCCTCACTTTCGGGAGGAGGATTAGGCCTGGACAAGCAAGTTTCTCTCGCAAATATAAAAAAAATAGTACAATAAGTACCTAAAAATTCATCCAGCAATTTTGTGTTTGTTATTCAAAGATTTTTATTTATAAACACATAATATCGCAAGAATCAACGAACATAACCAACTTAATTAAAAACTTACAATGCAGACCACATCAACATTAGGCCTATTTCAAATTAAAAAGTTTATCCTACCGACCCATTGTCCTACATGGGTACACACATGTAAGCGGCGCGATGCGACGTCGCACCCCTCGAGAGTCAACGTAGATAATGTAACGCTACATTTTAGCGGTGGGACGTCGCGTCGCGTCGCGTCGCGTCGCTTTAGCGTGTAGGGAGCGACGACGTGACGCGACACAGTGCGAACCGATAACTATTACCTGAGAGCTTTCAAGTCGAAAGTGAGTTATCTTCCAGCCAAGCGTGCTCCACGTCGACCGCGTCGTCACTTACCATCAGGTGAGAATACGGGCAAATGCTTGCTTATTCGCAATGAGAAACATCGACCGATTGTCTCGAAATGGATAGGCCACACTATCGTCGTCGTCAACAGCCAAATCCAAAATAAACCAAATAAAAAAAAACAGGTGAACGTCAGGTGGGCGTCAGTCGATGGGGGGCGGCTGCGCGGGGATGGTGGCGGGCGCCGCCGTCAGGTATCCCGCCGAGTGGGGCACCGGGCCTGTGTACACACACAATTTTTTTACAGACCGTTTTGTATTAAATTGTACCTACATGTGACCTACAAATTAACAGAAATCGTGTTGCAAGAAGTCTTCAGTACCCCTAGTGTGTTTTTACGAGCTCGAATTAGTACGCGTCAACTAGCGCTTTGTATGAAGATTTTTCGTTCATAAACGCGCCGGTAGGGGCGCTGTAGGTGTAGTTGACGCGTACTATGTCGAGCACGTAAAAAGTCACACTAGGGGTACAGTTTTACATTTCACCATTATTAATTGAAGAGATCATCATCGAACAAAAAAACCTTTTCAACACTTACAGCAGATATTGCTATTCATCATAGCGGTATTCAATAGACGCAAAACTATATATATTTTTGCTATTTCTTTTGCATGAAGTACCAGGCACACATAACTCCATAGGAGGTTACGTTAGCCATATCGACCATCCTAGAACAAATAAACCCTTTAGAAATGTATAATTATTCTCCCAGTACTTCGTATTGAACACTGAAAACATACTGGCCGAATAGAAAACCAGCGCGAAGCCAAAAAAAAAAGCAACCAATCCCCCGTACCCGAAGCACTGGTAGATTCAACGGAGTTTCCTTTCCCTGTCCGAGATTCAATCCTGGATCAGTGTTTGAAAGGGAAAACATCCTTTTTCAAACTCAAACCATAACCAATTAATTATACATATTTTTTAATTGTTGTAAAAGTAGGGTTTTATTGGCTATTTAGAAAAATGATTTGTGTGTCGAGTGTACCAGTGAGCGAGTGGTGCTGCGGCGCGGCGGAGATGAACAGGTCGTGGCGCTGCGCCGCGTACTGCTCCCACACGCGGCTGCGCGCCAGCAGCGCTCTCACTCGCTCCCCGTGCGAGGGAGATCGCGCCATCGCCTTCAGCGCGTTCACCAGCTGCGCCGCCGCCTGCCCCTCCAGCCGCGTCTCCAGCAGAGACAGCAGCGCGCCGATCAGGTCGCATTCTAGGGCCTGACACGGTACACAACATTTTTAAAACATACTCAGCCTAGAATGGGACATATGTCCTCGAGGAGCACCTCAAAACGCTCCGATTGGGGTTCGCTGACAGATTTTCTACATGACGGGGGTAGCTAGCCAAGCGAGCACTTTAGTGCCCTACCACCATTAGGCCTTATTACGTGCATTTTTTTTTTAATGTAATACAGTTTAATTGGTAGTGCCTGAACAGTTCCAAAGCGACGCTGCAGACATTGAGCTCTATGGGCACGATGCTAGTAAAGTCCCCGACCTGCAGCACCAGCCGCTCCGTGCCGGCGGCGCTGGCGAAGATGGCGGCCAGCGCCTCGCAGGCCGCGCCCACGCACTCGCGGCACGACTGCACCGCCGCCTTCAGCCCCGCCATCACCTCCGTCTGCGTCAGCGCCGCCACGCACGCCTGCAACCGAGCGAGGTGACGTCACCGCCTTATCGGCCACTCAAACGGCAGACACAGGGAGACAGACACACAGACAGAAAAAAAATAAACGTTTTCGTCATAATAATATTATGTACTATACATTTCACATGTATTCAAATTCAAAAGCTGTTATCTTACAGCACCTTATTTTTAGTACATAATATGGATCCGTTCCCTACACTGAAGCTCGCCTCTGGAGTTAAACTTCGAGCCGACCCAGAAATCAAGGCACGACACTCGTTCTAACATCTATATACCTCATCTAACTCAATGGTGGCGCGGGTACAGATCTATCACGAACGTATGCGCGTGGTGGCTCGGACGCCTCGCTGGGTGCCGGGCCACCTGCGCCACCGCCACCACCGGCGGCCACCCTACCGTCAGCACGGGTACCTGGCTGGTGGCGAGCGCGGCCAGCACGGGCACGGCGTGGCGCGGGCACGCGGGCAGCAGCCGCGTCAGCCGCGGCAGCTCGCCCAGCTGCGCCACCGCCTCGCCCAGCGCCGGCCGCGCCACCAGCAGCGTCGCCAGCGCCGCCGCGCACACCGCGCCGCGACCGCTCTGGGCATAAAAACATTTGCGCGTTACTTATTTATATAAAGACATTTGAATCTTTAAATTGAAAAAACAAAATATTACACTGACATTTGTTCGCCATTTCTGGTAGAATTTTGAAGGGAATTGACTGCTATACTATCTTGCAAATATTGTACCCGAAGTTATTACGATTAAATTCATTTCATTTCATTTCACGTGTCTAGAGAAAAAACAATAAAGAAAAAACCAGCGTCCCAACGCAACGTGTACATGTTAACACACTGCGATCGTTTCTCCCTGAGATTTATACGCTCGCTTCGCTCACCCCATTGAACCATTATCGCCTAACACTGAACATTCGCGCTCGCTCGCAAGAACTAAGCGCCGCGAGTCAAAGTGAGTCAGAAAGCACGTACATCGTCGGCGTCCTTGTTGAGACAGAGCACGGTCTCGGCGAGCAGGTCCTGCAGGAAGCGCTTGGGGCTGCGCAGGCTCCAGTGCGGGTTCTGCAGGTACAGCTTGAGGTACACGCCGCCCACCACCTCCTCCCCGGGCGGCGCCCAGGCCGCGTCGCCGCCGCGCGGCGCCGCCGGGTCCGAGAACGGAGCGTTGGCGTCGTGCAGCTGCCGAGCCTGGTGGCTGCGGAGGACAAACTTCTTCAGACTCTTCAAACTTCAGCTAATGCTCAGTGTGCATTATTCCAGTGGCGAGGACTGGAATGCTACTGGGATGTGGACCGGGCAATAATGGGAGGTTGAAGAGCGCGCTCGACTTCTACGGTCGTCTCACTCGCACGCTTCGCCATTTTTTACAGATGTAAAGGAAAATTAATGCAGTGTCAAAATGTCAGGAGGTTGCTTAATTAAATGTACCGGTACCTCTCCCGGAGCTGCGCGATGTGCCGCGCGAGCCTGGCGCGCGCCTCGTCGCCCCACACCAGCTCGGGGTGCTCGTGCGCGGGAGGGAGGGAGGGGAGGAGGGACAGCGACGGTACCTCTCCCGGAGCTGCGCGATGTGCCGCGCGAGCCTGGCGCGCGCCTCGTCGCCCCACACCAGCTCGGGGTGCTCGTGCGCGGAGTCGAACATGTGCAGCGCCGCCGCGCCGCCCGCCTCGCGCATCGCCTCCGCGAACACGCCCGGGAGGTAGCGCGCTATCGTCAGCTGGACCTGCGGCCGACTTACACCGTTATACCGCAAGCAGAAGGCGCATTTTCCGCTGTCCCTCTGAACCTCCACGATGGAGGTTGCGCCGGATCTGGTACGTCCGTCGGCCTTTTCAGCCTCGTGGACTATTGACCTGGGTTTTCTCGTCAAAGAATATGGAGCATGTATGGAACCCATTTAAACAGTGTTACTTAATTTGGATTTCACTTTCGAACCACTTTCAAGCCTGTCTCTTTTAGACTGAGCACGTTTATCACCTTCGTCCACATCGTCACCAAAGAGCAGTTGTGAAATTAGTCAAATGCTAGCATACAGATAAAAAAAAGTACGTGTTTGTCGTTAAATGTTATACTAGTACCCAACTTATAAGGCGCGTCGTGAATCTTCGTTCGCGCAGAAAAGAAAGTATGGTCCGAAGATTAACGAAAGAATGCTTAAAACTTACAATCAACCTAAGATCACTATTATAAGGTTCATAATACACTGCAGCTGTTAGCTCCATCTCACTCTAAGCTCGCTAAGATGGCGGCGGCTGCCGACCAATAGCGGTCAATAGCATTCCCCGCGCTTTGAAAATTCATCTTCTGCGCAGGTACATCGGTAAGCCATATCAGTTGGGTAATACTGTACGTGTAAACGCAAATAAGTAGTTGTTTCTTTCTTACCTTGGGCCCGTGCAATTTGTCCGCCATCATTCTCGCCAGTAACTCGACGGCCGCCTCCCGCGTCTCGGGAGATTTACTATTGCAGAAGAGATCTAATAAATATATCACAGCACCTGTAATAAAAGCATGTAATGTCATTCTAATCTAATACGTAGGTACATACTACATAGTTGATGTGGTGGTTTAGTTCGTCAACCGTGTCTGTTTGTCATTTAGGAATGTATGTATAACGATATTTATTAAGTACAAACTAGCAGTTCCCAGAGACGATGCGTTGTCAAAGTTGCTAATGCGATTTTTTATATACTTCAGACTATTCAGAACAAATAGAAAGACAGACAGACAGATAAACACACAAACAGACACAGAGAACGCACAATTTCAATTTTTTTTTTATATATTTAACTACTGTACTGCCGTACTTTTACATTGCAATAAGCCGTTATTTTGACATTGGAAACAGACACTCCATTTGTATTATTCGTATAGGAGATAGTCACCCGACCTTTAGCCAAGGCCTCCTTCACGAGCGCGGTGTTGGCCAGCAGCGCGGCCAGCGCGGCCAGCGCCTCGGGGCGCACGGGGCGCTCGGCCAGCATGGCCAGCAGGTGGCCCAGCACGGCGCTGGCGGCCACGTCCTCCACGCACTCGCGGCTGCCCGCGGCGGCCAGCACGCAGCGCAGCGCCGCCGCCTGCAGCGCCGGGTGCGCCCGCGCCGACACCAGCCCGAAGATCAGACCGAACTGCCCTATGCACTGGATCTCCACGCCTGCAGTAGGAATTAATCATGGTATCAATTTAATACTAGCTGCGCCCCGCGGTTTACCTCGCGTTACATAATACAACACCTATAGCTATTTTGATGTTCACTGTTTTTAGGATGAACATTGAATGTCTCGTTTATATTTTATTTCTATGTTTTAACGGTGTTACATTCAATTTGTGAACCACAATTGCACAATGCAACAAACAACAGATGCACAAATTTTGATACATAGATAATTTATATCTTTTATTTAGTTAAAAGCTAATTTGTATTACTTGTTAAACCGCAGCTAGTTAAGTACCTAAGCAAGTATACGTAAGTATAAGTAAGTTGGCAAGTATAACCAAGTAAGAAAGTTCAAGTAAGTAACAATAAGTGACTAAGAGTAAGTATAAGTAAGTAAGTATAAGTAAGATGAGTGCGTTACCCGGATTCTTAACGATGACGTTGGCGAGCGCGTTGAGCGCCAGCGTGACGTGTCCCACGCGCCCCGCCGTCATGTCCTCGCCCGCCTGCCGCTGCAGGAACTGCAGCAGCTCCAGCACCAGCTGCTGCGGGTTCTGCAACGGAACAGCGATGTCAGGGAAGGTGGGGTCCAGGCCACCCAGTAGAGGTCCATAAACTTATCTTGTTTCTGGAACCTCTACATAGCTACAGTTGTACAATAATGCCTTATGGTTCGATTTAATCAAATAAAAACATAGATAATGGCTGCAATTTTATTACGGAGGAAGAAAAACTATTTATGCGGGCTGATATTTTGTCAACAAAATGGCTCCTATTGCTGCGACAATACGCTATATCCTTTCGTATCGTGTATACATACGTCACTCTCCTTTGCTCAACTTCCGTGGCATCGGAATATATTGCTCTTTCACTCAACGTCATATTTAATTATCTTTCTTCTCTGTCACGCAAGGAAATGTATCTAAACGTGACGCGTTCTAAATATAAGACCCTAAAACGGTCACCTCTATGGGGAAGTCGGGCTGCTCGTTGTATATCTGCAGATAGATGCCGCCGACGGTCAGCAGGTCGGCGTGCGCGGCGTACTGGAAGGGCGGCACGAGCGGCGCGTCGGCATCGGCGTCGGCGTCGGCAACGCGGTGTCGGCGCAGCTGCTCGCGCAGCTCGGCGCGCGTGCTGTTGTCCCACACCAAGTACGGCGTCTTCCAGTTCGAGGTCAGGGTTTTGAGAAGCTGTCGGCGAGTTTTATTGTCTTTTTTAATATCAATTGAAAAATGGGATTGAGTAAACTTTCGGGTTGTGCTGAGTGCGGTCCGTGCGATAGCGACAGGAGCCCGTACGCTACCACTTACGGCCCGCGCGCGACCCCCGCGCCCCTACCTCGTGCTGGTCGGGCTCGGCGAGGCGCGCGCACAGGTACGGCGTGAGCAGCGCGTGCAGCGCCGCCCGCAGCCGCGCGTCCTCCGCCGTGGGCTCCGCGTGCGGCCCGTACAGCGCCCCCAGCGCTATCACGCACCGCTTCGCCAGCTGGTTGGCCACTTCCTGCAATATCGACGGATAACGTTAGTTGAGAATTCCAGGCGGCGTTCTGTAGGGTGAGCAGAAACCTCTGTCGAGAAAGTATTCGATACGTTAACATTCATGTTTGTTTTAGATTTGATCACTACGCCTACAATACGGCAAGTACAAACATTTTAATGGTTCGTGTCGTCAACGTATCGATCTAGCGTAACCGTTCGCGTACGCATCTCGTTGGCATTGCATGACGCTGATCAAATCTAAAACAAATTTGATCAATTCTAAATCGAATAGTTTCTGGATAGAGGTTCGTTGTCGCTCCCCGGGCCGGCGCAGGCTCGGGCCGCGCACCTGCGTGCTGGCCTGCTCGGCGCAGTCCAGGCCGGACTCGGCGAGCGTGTAGTCGTACTGCAGCACGGCGGGCAGCAGCGCGTGCACGGCGCCGGCGCGGGCCAGCTGCGCGCGGCACGCCGCCTCCGCCGCCAGCGCCGCCACCGCCTCCGCGCCCGCGCACGCCGTGTCGCCCAGGTGCTAAGGGAGAAAACACCTTATTTAATCACATATTTGTATAATTTATCAAAAACGATCCAGATCCTATTCCCGATGTCGACACAAATCTTGCCGTCACTAAAGAAAATAAGACCGAGAGCCGACCCTTGCGGAACTCCCATACCGCTCTCGCGATGGCTTCTGTCGGTACCTGTCGCTTGAGCAGCGGCACTAGGTCGGCGCACAGCTGCGTCATGTCGGCGCACACGCGGCGACACTCGGCGAAGGCGCCGGCGACGGCGAAGCACCGCGCCACGTGCGCGCACACCGTCGCCGCGATGTCGCCTGCGCGCGTCGCCGCCGACAGCACCGACACGCAGCGCGACAGGGCTTCGTGCAGCACCTGTCGACATCAGCAAACATGTCGTAATGTCCAAAGCTAGTTTTATAAAACTATTCATATGCTTCCGTTCCGAAAGTATCCAGTCTTATTTCGTGGTGAGGGATATCGCGCCGCCTCCGCCTCCGCTCGCTGTAGGCACAGACCTGCAGGCCGCCCTCCCGGCGCAGCTCCTCCGCGTTGAGCGCGGAGCAGCGCACGGTGGCGTGCGCCAGCTCGCAGGCGGCGGGCAGCAGCGCGGGCGCGTCGCCGGCCGCGAACAGGCGCGCCGCCTCCGCCTCCAGCCGCGCCGTGCGCAGCAGCTGCGGGTAGCCCGCGTACTTGTACGGCGAAAGCTCTGCAATTTAAGATTTTTTATAATTTTTATTTTTAGAATGGAGTTTGACGATTTTTCAAACGGCATCGCGATTGGCTGATCCGCGTTCGCCTCCGGCCGCGCCGCACTCGATGCTCAGACGTATAAAACAATAGGGCTGCCAGCACGCGCCGCTCACCGTCGGAGTACCGCTGGAACAGTATGGTCTGCGTGCGCAGTATGAGCACGATGTTGTTGGCGTTGGGCCCGTCGCCGCTCCACGCGCTGCGGCTGCACAGGAACTCGTACGCCTGGTTCACCGCCTCGAACCGCTCCTGCGGACCACACATTTTGTTACAGTAAGTATTTTACTCATTCCCAAACCTAATGTACAATTAAAGTTGACGTATACCCTGTATTCGATAGTCTATCGTTGTCTCTATCTGACAATAAGCAAACGACAAAGACAGCACTTATCGACCACTTATCGGTTAGTCCAAGCTAACTAGGAGTTCAGAAAATTCAATGTAGAAAAATAGTAGCTCACCCTGCCCTCCGGGTTCTTGTCGGGATGGTACTGCTGCGCCAGGCGGTAGTACGCCTTGCGCACCGCCGCCTCGTCGCGCTGCGCCGCCGTGAGCCCGAGCGCCGCGTACGCCTCCTCCGCCGTCATCGACGCCGGCTTCTTCTCCACCTCGCGCCGCCACGCCTCCAGCACGTCTTTTAAAAGACGAACCTAGGAAAAAATAATAACATTAAAAAAAAACGGCCACGCGTTCTGCGTCCCGTACCTCTCCGCATAACAGGCGACGATCGCGCCACCAGTCAATGTTACCCGCCTGAATATAAAAGACACCCGCTTTGCATGTTACCCCTACTTAGTAGCGGGGTGTCTTTTGTTTCGGTCGCGTAGTGTTTGCCGGGCGTATTGCAACCACACGTTTGGAACGTCATATTTGAATAGTCAAATGGACTTATTTGTATTAAGTGTTCGGGATACAGGTGGAACATGCTGCAGAACAGTTCGCTCTGCAGCTGCGGGTAGCAGACGGCGGGTGTACACTCACCGGGTCGGGTATCGGCCAGGCGGGGAAGCGTTGCGTGTCGCACAGGTGGCGCAGGTAGAACATGCTGCAGAACAGTTCGCTCTGCAGCTGCGGGTAGCAGACGGCGGGTGTACACTCACCGGGTCGGGTATCGGCCAGGCGGGGAAGCGTTGCGTGTCGCACAGGTGGCGCAGGTAGAACATGCTGCAGAACAGTTCGCTCTGCAGCTGCGGGTAGCAGACGGCGGGTATGGCGAGGTAGGGGTAGCGCGCCGCGATGTGCGCGTGGAGGCGCGGGGTGAACTCGCCGATGTGGGCCGACACCTTCATTATCAGCATGCGTCTGCGGGTGGAGAGTGCGGTGTAGGCTGTGCCGGTTCGCCCCGAACTGATTTCGCGCCGTCCTGCTCTATATTCCCATTTAACCCCGGACGTAAGTTCAACGTGTCGATGGCAGCGCAGCGACCAAACTCATCAAAGCGGTGACTTGACACTTTCAACATCATCAGCTCTTTTCAACATAACATAACATTCAACATAACCCAATTGTCACACTTTGAAAAATGTTACTTTCTCTTTTAAATCGATTTCATAACAATGAGGAGGTTTTCAGTTCATCTGAATCTTGTTTTTATTGACTACCCAGCTCACTTTTTCCTCTCTTCCCCAAACTCTACAAGCCCAAACTTATACAACTAAAATCCATTATTTTTAATATTTAAAATTTCCTCTACCCACTATGAGCATTGTCTGGGCACCATCGAATTTCAGTTTTTTTTTTTATTTTTTTTTATGGCTTCTCCAAACTACGGACACTGACCTCATCTCCGCGTTCCAGATAGCCTCGGGCGTGTCCCACTCCCCGAGGAAGATCTGCGCGAACTTCTCCGCCCCGTGGTTCTCCAGGTAGCACACCATGGCCTCCGGCAGCAGCTGGCCCAGGATGGAGCGCTGCATGATGTCCGACGTGGTCTGGGAACCGCAGGCAACGTGGGCCATGAACCTCTATCCACCCACTCCCCAGGGGTCTCCCCTCGCGTACAGTAGTACCCAACTTATATGGCGCGTCGTGAATCTTCGTTCGCGCAGAAAAGAAAGTATGGTCCGAAGCTTAACGAAATAATGCTTAAAACTTACAATCAACCTAAGATCACTATTATAAGGTTCATAATACACTGCAGCTGTTAGTTCCATCTCACTCTAAGCTCGCTCAGATGGCGGCGGCTGCCGACCAATAGCGGTCAATAGCATTTCCCGCGCTTTGAAAATTCATCTTCTGCGCAGGTACATCGGTAAGCCATATAAGTTGGGTACTACTGTACGTGAGGAGGATTAGGCTATGGTCTACCATGAGGGCCAAAACCACAGGGCCTGTTCTGGATTGATGGATAGCATGCCTCCGAAACAATTCTCGGGCATGTTGGTTTCCTCACGATGTTTTCCTACCCCGAGTGATAATTACGTACATAATTATGTAAACAACATTTATACTATCTGTTATGGTCTTATAGTCGCTGCTGAAAGCTCATGAAAGTGGAAGAGGTGCGTCAGGATTGTTAGCATGTGGAAAGATGTAGTTTCAGCCTTTTTTAGAGGGGGAGGAATGCCGTCGCACGGTCTTTCACCACGGGGGTGACGGAAGGGGGTGTGTGGGACTCGGATCTACCAAACCCCCCGCCTCTCTCTGTGAGCTTCCGTCGAAATAGGGCAAGACAGGGTCACGTTAGTATTACCTAGCCTGCTCTAGATATAGTCTCAGCCGACCCCGAGGGGACACTTCAAGAGCGCACTCCAAAATTTAAACTTTTTTTATTTTTAATAGGTTAGCATTCCACCACAGATTGATAAAGCTAGCTCACCTGATCCGCTCTGAACGCTTGCTTCATATGCGTGAGCCGCAGGAACCGCGCGATCGGCAGCAGATTCGAACCCGTGTACAGAAGCATGAAGTAAAACACCCCCGTCAAATACAGCTTCGATATCTCAGGGTTGTCCTGCATCACCTCGCACAGTAGGGTTGCCACCTGAAACAAAAAGTTTTGCTGCTGATTCTGAAAGAAACCATTCTGGTGTGATATGCGAGACAAAACGTATTTATGTGGATTGTGAGAGATGGCGGCGGCGACTGTGCGCTTCACAGCTGAACAGGTTCAAACCTCGGCCATGCACTAATGAAGTTCCGCAAGTTGGTAACTTCGTTGACTCTACCAGTGGTCTGTGTATGTGGTCTGTGTATGTGGTCTGTGGTCTGTGGTCTATGTATGTGGTCTGTGCCTGTGCTCTGTGTCTGTGGTCTGCATACTGTGTACACGGAAACGTCACCTTCTCCACGAGGACCGGGTCGAAGGTGAGCAGCAGCTGCACGACGTGCGCCAGGCACGCCGGCTCCGACAGCAGCCGCTTCACCTTCGGCAGCGGCCGGATCACGGCGTCTTCCTCGTCTCTGCAAGCACACTGCTATTTAATAGGGGACTTCAACAAAATAAAATAGAATAAAAAAGTTCCAAGACAAGCACTTATTGTATCGTCATCCCATTTACGTTTTCAATTCAATAGGAAACCGCAAAGTTGATCAAAAACTTCCAAGGTTGGAATACAGATGGGACAGGTGGAAGTAAATGAAAAGCTTGAAAACAAAGAGGTACGTTAATGTGGCGCAACAGCATGGTCTTGATACTCGTAGTCCGCAACTGCACCACGCCGCCGACCGCGCGCCACCCCTCCATGCTGTTGGCCCAGCACCGGCACCGCCGCGCTCACCTGCTCGGATAGTATCTGGCGCAGGTGATGAGCAGATCCAGCACGGTGGCGGCCAGCGCGCTCTCGTCCAGCACGGCCTCGCGCCACCCCTCCATGCTGTTGGCCCAGCACCGGCACCGCCGCGCTCACCTGCTCGGATAGTATCTGGCGCAGGTGATGAGCAGATCCAGCACGGTGGCGGCCAGCGCGCTCTCGTCCAGCACGGCCTCGCGCCACCCCTCCATGCTGTTGGCCCAGCACCGGCACCGCCGCGCTCACCTGCTCGGATAGTATCTGGCGCAGGTGATGAGCAGATCCAGCACGGTGGCGGCCAGCGCGCTCTCGTCCAGCACGGCCTCGCGCCACCCCTCCATGCTGTTGGCCCAGCACCGGCACCGCCGCGCTCACCTGCTCGGATAGTATCTGGCGCAGGTGATGAGCAGATCCAGCACGGTGGCGGCCAGCGCGCTCTCGTCCAGCACGGCCTCGCGCCACCCCTCCATGCTGTTGGCCCAGCACCGGCACCGCCGCGCTCACCTGCTCGGATAGTATCTGGCGCAGGTGATGAGCAGATCCAGCACGGTGGCGGCCAGCGCGCTCTCGTCCAGCACGGCCTCGCGCCACCCCTCCATGCTGTTGGCCCAGCACCGGCACCGCCGCGCTCACCTGCTCGGATAGTATCTGGCGCAGGTGATGAGCAGATCCAGCACGGTGGCGGCCAGCGCGCTCTCGTCCAGCACGGCCTCGCGCCACCCCTCCATGCTGTTGGCCCAGCACCGGCACCGCCGCGCTCACCTGCTCGGATAGTATCTGGCGCAGGTGATGAGCAGATCCAGCACGGTGGCGGCCAGCGCGCTCTCGTCCAGCACGGCCTCGCGCCACCCCTCCATGCTGTTGGCCCAGCACCGGCACCGCCGCGCTCACCTGCTCGGATAGTATCTGGCGCAGGTGATGAGCAGATCCAGCACGGTGGCGGCCAGCGCGCTCTCGTCCAGCACGGCCTCGCGCCACCCCTCCATGCTGTTGGCCCAGCACCGGCACCGCCGCGCTCACCTGCTCGGATAGTATCTGGCGCAGGTGATGAGCAGATCCAGCACGGTGGCGGCCAGCGCGCTCTCGTCCAGCACGGCCTCGCGCCACCCCTCCATGCTGTTGGCCCAGCACCGGCACCGCCGCGCTCACCTGCTCGGATAGTATCTGGCGCAGGTGATGAGCAGATCCAGCACGGTGGCGGCCAGCGCGCTCTCGTCCAGCACGGCCTCGCGCCACCCCTCCATGCTGTTGGCCCAGCACCGGCACCGCCGCGCTCACCTGCTCGGATAGTATCTGGCGCAGGTGATGAGCAGATCCAGCACGGTGGCGGCCAGCGCGCTCTCGTCCAGCACGGCCGCGCTGCGCGCCAGCAGCGTCCACTTGAGCTGCGCCACGCCGCCGACCGCGCGCCACCCCTCCATGCTGTTGGCCCAGCATTTTGTCTTGTTGTTGATCTCGCCGGCCTTGTACAGATCTTTGAGCTGAGAACAGAAATTAGGACAAGATATTTTTTTCTGAAATATGGGATGGGGATGTCTGATGATAGACGTCGAAGCCGCAGAAGAACTGAACAACTTTGCGGAACGACCTAGATAGACGTTAAAGAGGGCTACTGGCCTCAGACAGCAATAGTAATGCCCCATTTACATTCAACCCCGCCACTGCCGACAATAATTCCTTCAAGAGAAGCGTGTTCACATTCTGCCCTACCGCTTACTACGCTTTCACTTCCGCCGGCAGCACGCGGAGCAGTTCTTATCTTGCTCACTACCCTGCCCACTGCTGTATGTAAACGCGGGGTGAGATTCACGCACAGATTGTAAACTGTCATGTTTCCGGGCCCCTGACCTGCTGGAAGCTGACGGGCCCCTTCCGCTGCAGCTTGTCCCCCGCCTCCAGGTTGTAGAACCACTCCCGGTCGCCGGCGCCGGGCGCCGCCGCGGGCCCCTCCAGCACGTTGGACTGCGCCGGCACGGTGGCGCGGGACGTGTGCAGGTGCGCCAGCGTCATCAGCTCCACCAGAATCCTGGAGCGGTCACGTCATACATGCGAGTCTAATTCGTATCAATTCGGTTCCTTATCGAAACCTTTTGAATTTCGATTTCTTTTCGCTGACAATAGGCTGGCCTTGATAGCATCTCGTTTTAAAACTTATTGCAAACAATTATAAAAACACTAGCTGTTGCCCGCGACTTAGTCCGCGTGGACTGCATTTTATCGTGACTAAAAGCATTCTACTTTCTATACCAGGACCTAAAATATCTATAAAATTTATACCACATTTCTTGAAACTCCGTACGGCCGTTGCGGCGTGTAGTGAGGGCAATCACAGCACACACAAAACTTTATCTTTTATAATATTAGTAGGATCTTACCTAACACCATTCCATTCCAGTATTTCACTGACGTTTCTTCTGTGCAGAATCAATTTGGCTAGAAACTGAACAAGCCTGTCTCTCTCCATTCTGTCGCAGGTCTGAAACAAGACAATCTCAATCTATAAAGCCTCGACTAGCAGTTGGCAAGGCTCGAGCAGTTCACAAATACTGATCAACAAGTTGACAAGGACTGCCCGAGCAGTTGACAAGGACTGTTCAAGAAGCTGACAAGGACCGCTAGAAAAATTGCCACGGACGCAGTTGACAAGGACTGCTCGAGCAATTGACTAGGACTACCCGAGCAGTTTGCAAGTATTGATAAAGAAGTTGACAAGGTCTGCTCGCGTAGTTGACAAGTACTGATCAAGAATTTGACAAGAACTGCTCAAGTAGTTGATAAGAACTGCTCAAGTAGTTGATAGGTACTGTTCGAGCAGTTGACAAATACTGTTCGAGCAGTTGACAACTACTGATCAAGAAGTTGACAAGGACTACTCCAGCAGTTGACAAGCACTCACCCGATCCAACATCTGCACGATGTACTTGGTGTCGGCGAAGGGCCCGATGTCCTCGAAGTACCGGCCGTACACTATGGTCATGGCCTGCAGGCACATGCACTTCATCTCCACTTTGGGAGTGGACAGGAAGCGGTGGTACAGGTCGTTGAAGAACTCGTATCTGACAAAACACATCGATTATAGTAAGACACTTATGCGCTTTTTAATCTGGTACTGTGTCGCGTGGTTTCACCCGTGTCGACTATTCTCACAGGAACCGTGAATTTCGGTTGTAACCGCGAGGCGCAGCTAGTTCTACAATAAAAATAGCCTATATTACTCGTTAGGTCATCAGCTATCTGCCACTGAAAGTCTCGTCAAAACGGGTCCAGCCGTATCGGAGAGAAACCGGAACAGACAGACATACTAAAATTCTAAAAATGGTGTTTTTATCTTAAGTACTGCACAGGTATAGGTTTAGTAAACATTTGTTATTTTGAAATCACAAACAGACACGTTGGCGTAGTAGCTGAGCAAAAGGTCGGCGGCGCTTTGTGTCGCGGGTTCGATTTCCGACCGGAACATATATTAGTGCGTTCCACAAATATTTGTTATTGGTCCGGGTGTGATGCGTATGTGAAATAATATGTCTGTAAGCGGCACCCACGACAGAGGAGCTATCCTAGTTTAAAAAAAAAAGAATAAAAATGTATAGGTCCTGTGAGGCTCCCACGTATGCACTCACGACTTCCTGATGGGGCTGTCGTCCCGGTCCCGCTGCTCCAGCAGGATGCGCAGGTAGTAGTCCCCGATCTTGACCTCGCTCTGCAGGCACTGGTAGTGCACGGCCAGCTCCGCGTGGTTCCAGGAGGTGAGCGCGCCGCCCGCCGCCTCGCGGTCCGAGCTGAAGGCGCGCAGCTCGCTCTCCAGGGCCGTGCGGAGCTCCTCGCGGGTCTGCGAACGGATATAATATATGCCAACCTTCATTGTGTGGATCGAGCTCCTAATTTAAAATAGCGCCATCTAGTGACATTTTTTTAGAACTATTTCCGACTTCAACAGAAATAGATATGGCTAGAGATAATGATGGGGTTTCGTGCGAGCGATCGGTGACAGAATTATATTTTTTTTGTAGCGTCGGTAGCTTTCGATACTGCTAAACCACAGACATGTTACTACCATGTCGATGAGTGACGTTGGCGACATTTTGACAAATAAATCTTCTAAAAGTAAGAATATTAGTCAGATTCAGCACGAATTTCAATCTTAGTGAAATCTATATCGATAGTCGTCTAAGCCTCAATTCGACCCTGCTTCAATGTTTACTTGTTAATTTATATACCATACTCGACACTACTCCCCACTCTTCATCACTTTATTAACTTTACTTTTTTTTTCTTTTTTTTAGTCTGTGTTCACTAGATATCTGTCAGGTATATGTGAGCGGCGCACTCACCGTGTGGTTCCAGATGAGGTTGGGCAGCGCGTGGTCCCGGTGGAACTGGTAGTAGAACAGCGGCCAGTTGGCGCTGGCCTTGAGCCGCTCGCGGCGCCGGCGCAGCAGCACCGGCCGCGCCGCCTCGCGCCGCTCCGCCGTGCTGCGCTGCATCCAGTGCTGCAGCGCCAGCGCCGCGTATTGCTGCCGGGGGGGAGATCATAGTGTCACCCTGCCTTGCCCCAGGGAACTGTCAACTCGAACTCCGACAGGAGCGGATCCAGGATTTCATTAAGGGGGATTAACTATTTATGGTGACGTTTTTATGAAGACTAAAAATGACAAAATCAATATAAAGTATTTTCAATTAGTCCATTCAGGAGGGAGGGGCATCGCCCCCACTAGCCCCTCCCGTATCCGCGTCTGCTTGAAATTAAACATACGCGTTTAAAACATTCGAAGTTTAAATCGACTAACACGCTTATAGAGGTTAGCAGCCACACAGACGTACCTCCAGATGTTTCTCGACGTACCGCACCTGGCGCTCCAGCGCCTCCCAGTGCGCGGCGCGCGGCCGCACGGAGGCCTGCGCCAGCTGCAGGTTGTCCCGCTGCTCCGGCCGCTCGGCCTCCAGCGCCGCCGCGGGGGGCGCCTCCGTCGACTCCAGGAACGCTAGGAGACCGGACGGCTGGAAATATTCATATTACGACGGTCACCGCTCCGATGTCCGAATAAAATCTTCTAGGAAATATTTATGAACTAGCTCCGCCCCGCGATTCCGCGTTTGCTATTATCCCATAGGGACTGCTAATTAAGGGACGTATAGTATTCAATTTCTATTCTAGGGCCTGAAGTATATGCACACCGAATTCGAACAAAATCCGTTGTGTCGTTGCGGCGTAGTGAGAGGAGAAGCCCACGCACCATGATCCGCTGCAGCAGCGCCTTGGCCGGCGCGTGGTCCACCAGCCACAGCGCCAGCAGGTGGCGCGCCAGGTGCCGGTGCTGCAGCCGCGCGCCCGCCCACAGCGCCGCCAGCAGGTGCCGCGGCAGCGCCGCCTCCGCCAGCGCCAGCGCCTGCATGCGCGCGCCCACGCAGCCGCCGCCCTCCTCCACCAGCGCGCGCATCACCAGCCCCGCGCCCTTCACGATCGCCATCGACGGGTGCTGCGGGTCGGGCCGACGCAGGGTGAGCGCGCGCGCACGCACGCACGCACGCACGCGCACACGCGCACACGCACGCACGCACGCACGCACGCACGCACGCACGCACGCACGCACGCACGCACGCACGCACGCACGCGCACACGCACGCACGCACGCACGCACGCACGCACGCGCACACGCACGCACGCACGCACGCACGCACGCACGCACGCACGCACGCACGCACGCACGCACGCTCGCACGCACGCACGCACGCACGCACGTGAGCACGCACACAAACTTAGGTATTTGTTCAATTCTGATATGATTATAATAATGTAATGTGAATATGCGATAGTACGAAGAGATAAAAAACAACCGCTAAAAAAATGTTCTTACCTCGAACAGTTTGAAGAGCACGCGCCCTCTGTTGGCGACCATTTCCAACAGCTGATCGAATTGCTTCCCGTCCGTGGTTTCGCTGTACGGCACGCACAGCGCGAAGGTAAGGAAATCCAACATGGCCGCCACCACTAGCGCGCCCGTGCCCGCCGTCTGCGGATGAGAAAATAGATTGAATTTAGACTGCCCGATGAATAATCTTCTGACCTGCTAGGCGATTCAGAATCCTTCGATAAGGAATCGAATCGATTCGGTTCGGTATCGTTTTCGGGTCGAACGTCAATTCGTTAAGCTATTCAGAACGATCGACATAAATGTAGGGATTCGGTTAGATTTCAGCAAATGAATGACGTCATCCATTATCCGAAGAAAATAATTCGACGTCGAACTCGATTATCTTGAATTTAAAACGTAAGAAACCGATCGATAACCGAGTACGCGAAAATAGAACAATATCGGTCTTACTACAAAAGATTTAAACCAGAGTTGATGAGTCTCAATATTTTCTCCGCATATCGACGTCTAACCCTCGCTTTTTCTAACTCAATAACAAATTTACAAATAAAATAATTAGGTATGCCAGGATCGAGTAAGAGAACGGGAGTGATAGACGTCGATTTTAGAAAAGTCTGTTGAAGTCAGGTGTAATGTTTACGCACCACGTGCTCGGCCCACATGGCCAGCAGCGCCTCCAGGAAGGCGGGCGCGCCCAGCATGCTGGCCTTGTTCAGCTGCTCCTGGCGCAGGTCGGGCTCCGCGTGCATGGGCTGCATGAGCGCGCCCACGGCGTCCAGCGCCGCGTTGGAGCAGGCGGCCGAGCCGCGCCGCAGCGCCGCCACCACCCACGTGCCCACCCACTCGCGGAACCTGACACATACGAGGGCTATTGTAACATGACATGTCTGTGGTCACGGGTAAGTTCAGTCATTATTTTGTTAAATGTCACTGTCAGACCACCACCTAATTAATTAACCAGAGGTAAAATGTCAAGACTTTCAGTCGAGGGGCGGTCTTCGGTTTCCGCCATTGATTGAGTAAATACATTTTGTTTCAATATTACTACGAAGCGGTGCAATACAACTGTGTAAGTGTTGTAAACGACTCATAAAAATAGCTACTTTCTGGACTAGTCTTACACTATGTACAGCCACTGGGGGGAAACTCCATACCGTGGACCTAGTATCATGGACTTGACATAAGGGAAAGGGAGACACTTGGCTAAAACCCCTATAAACTAGATAAATTTAATACACGTGATTTAGGTGGTGTTATTTAGGTCTACAATCATTCGTTTGACATTCTAAAATGTCAAGATTGGTTTGCTTCTGCAGCAAAACAAAACAAAATTACATACGCCAACAAAGACAAAACATCATCATACTATCCTACCTACTCCTTTGTCTATTCATATACACTTATCTCTTTTCTTCCCCGAATCTTGAATGCCATAATAATATCTGTTAGATGATTAATCTGAGATACAAGTAGGTATTGGCAATTTGGTATGGTGATATATCTGGTCGGAGAGGAGGGGGCGACTCACCCGGACAGCGCGGTGAAGGCCGCGAAGCCCACCTTGCTGGCGCAGAGGCGGCGCAGCGCGGTCGGAGAGGAGGGGGCGACTCACCCGGGCAGCGCGGTGAAGGCCGCGAAGCCCACCTTGCTGGCGCAGAGGCGGCGCAGCGCGGTCGGAGAGGAGGGGGCGACTCACCCGGGCAGCGCGGTGAAGGCCGCGAAGCCCACCTTGCTGGCGCAGAGGCGGCGCAGCGCGGTCGGAGAGGAGGGGGCGACTCACCCGGGCAGCGCGGTGAAGGCCGCGAAGCCCACCTTGCTGGCGCAGAGGCGGCGCAGCGCGGTCGGAGAGGAGGGGGCGACTCACCCGGGCAGCGCGGTGAAGGCCGCGAAGCCCACCTTGCTGGCGCAGAGGCGGCGCAGCGCGGTCGGAGAGGAGGGGGCGACTCACCCGGGCAGCGCGGTGAAGGCCGCGAAGCCCACCTTGCTGGCGCAGAGGCGGCGCAGCGCGGTCGGAGAGGAGGGGGCGACTCACCCGGGCAGCGCGGTGAAGGCCGCGAAGCCCACCTTGCTGGCGCAGAGGCGGCGCAGCGCGGTCGGAGAGGAGGGGGCGACTCACCCGGGCAGCGCGGTGAAGGCCGCGAAGCCCACCTTGCTGGCGCAGAGGCGGCGCAGCGCGGTCGGAGAGGAGGGGGCGACTCACCCGGGCAGCGCGGTGAAGGCCGCGAAGCCCACCTTGCTGGCGCAGAGGCGGCGCAGCGCGTGGAACTGCGCCTCCAGCTCCCGCGGCGGCAGCGCGGCGGCCGCCGCCGAGCTGTGCACCAGCGCCGACAGCGCGCCCAAGATCAGCTTCTCCTTGTTCTCCGCGAACAAGCGCTGGAAGAACCAACACCAGCTTTTTGTTTCTTTATCTTTTTAAAAATGCAGCCCCACTTTAAGATTGCTCTTGTATCGTGGGTACGGCGGCTTACAGACATAATTACAAATACACATCACACCCAGACCAGAAACAAATATTTGTGAATCGCACAAATATTTGTTCCAAGCGGGAATCGAACCCGCGACCCCTAGCGCAGCAGTCAAATTCCTCAGCTTCTACGCTAAACGAGCCGTCAATCGTTGTCAGCTTTGTCGGTACCGTGAGGCTGACTTTACACGTTCAATCTATCATCGGTCGGTCGGTGCGTCAAATGTTCCAATAATCCATTTGGTATTGTAAGGTACCTATACGGATTAGAAATTGTAGTGATAAATTGTCGCCGAAAACTCGTAAACGTCAAAAGATTGAACGTGTAAAGCGTGCCTGATGGAAACGCGTTCGGTTTAGAAGTCAGAAGATGTTACCACACATGGCCAATATTAAAGGGATTAATATATATTTATAGATTTATCGCATTTACCGGGCTAAAAATAATATCAACTAACATAATGATATTTACAAGATTATGAAAATATGTAAGCCCGTCTAATTAAATTTAAATATTACTCCGTTATAGAAACCAGGTGTTTTTGCAGCGCAAGATTAGGTCGAACTACGCTCTCATTTGCCATTAGTTATTTTAAAACAATAAAACATTTGATTTACTTTTGTCTGTAAGCTATTGAAGCGCTTTATCGCTGCCGATTTGGACACTTTTCGTATACAAAAACTGTCAAGATCGCCGCCTTAGCAGCGAAAAAGCGATTCAATGGCTTACAAACTTGAGGTGTTACTAATGTTTCTATGCTAAATTATATTTATCTTATTATTCGGGAGAAAATGAGAACGGGGGAAATCGTGACTAACACCCAATTGTCACCACTTGAAACAAATGAACGCGCATTTCAAACACAAGCATAATTATACCAACAAGGACAGAAATAATAAAAAAAAACAGATGGGGACTTACAAGATCCCACGTAAGAAACAGCCACAACAGGGGGCGGGCCTACAAGGCAGAACATAAGTTATATGCCCTACATAAATATAAACAGCAAATCATAATACACCTACAACATGAGAAAATAAGGCATGAAATGCTATGCCGGCACGATTTTTTTTTACTATGGTCACTCAAAAGGAGCCCGAGAAGTGGCTTTTCAGAATTTCTGCTTGTTTATTTGTGTGTTGTATAGCTATTGGATGGATTTTAATAGTTTCGGCATTCTATCTATAGCTTTCGTTTCAAACTTAAACTACCACATGAAGTGTGTTTTTTGTTTTATAACTCACTTAGAACTTGGGAAAGAGTAATTTCAAAAAAACACTACCACAATGCATACACATATACACATGAAATAGATACACACACCTGTTACATGACATGAAAATAAAGCCTAATTTATGCAGAGCGGCTGTTGGTTATATCTTTATACAACTTTTTTAATTTTCAGAAGCTCTCTTATGAGCTATATACTTATATGATACTTATGTGTTACTACTGTGTTAGTGGATGCATGAATGTTCCAGGTCAAATCTTGCAACAATTTTGAGTGAAAATTTTGCATGCTGTCAAGTTTTGATAACAATGCAATGGTGTCGTGACAGCGATTGATAAAGACGGAAGGTAGACAGCGGAAGTCCTCAGTGTCTAATACTGGGTTGATCAAATTTGATAAGTTTGCAGCACCGAATACTTTTTTTTATTTAGTTTTTCGCCAATAATAACCCGTATCCTCGCTTCACATCAGGTGAGATAGTGGTCTAATGCATAATTTTTGTATCTTAATAAATATCCTACTATCCTACTTATATCATAAACGCCAAAGTTTGTGAGTGTGTTTGCATGTTTGATACTTCTTCACGCTCAAACGGCTGGACCAATTTTGATGAAATTTGGTATAGAGATAGCTAAAACCTTGGATTAACAAATGGGCTACTTTTTATTCCGATAACAGCGGGTAAACATCGCGGGACGCAGCTAGTATATTATATTATTATGTATGTGGAGTAAGGACCTGGAGAGCACTTTTTAAAACGTGCAAAACCGCTGGCCTCATGGACCACCGGCTTTGCAAATACAATATAGGTAACTAGGCAACCATTGTTCTAGAATTTAGTTGAAATAAAAGAAGATAATTCACTGGTAATTCTGATTATTTTATTGAAGTACAACAAGGGTTTACTTACAATGCTTTCACCTCGAAAATCCGACTCAAAGTGAAGCCGAGCAACTAGTTCTCTTCGTTCGTAGCCGCCATTTTCGTGCCCACCCGTCTGATCCCCCAGTTTTTCAAGTTATCAGTCCAGGTGGCGCTAGTGGCGGCTTTAAACTATTAGTACTAGCTATTTAAACTAGTAATTACTAAGCATAAGGCTTTTAAAAATCATCACTAAGATTATGAAGCTAATCACAGTTCGTACATCAGCGTTACAGCAATCTTAATTTTAATTGGAAACAAACTTACTTTTGAAATGACTTTCGGATGTGGTCGAACTCAGAACTATTTACGTTTGATAATTATTTTAAAGGTTTTAACTGGATACAACGCAAATCAAATTAATCCTAATATTTAACGTTATTAAAAGCTTACAAATTAAATTTGATCAAAAATCAATCTTAAAATAGAGCAATGTCTTTTTGACTTCATGACGGAGATTCCCGAAAGCGCCCGATTCGTCCTCGCGGCGACATGTATATTACTCAACAAAGACTGACAATACCCACATGTCTGTAATATGCAGAGATATGACGGGAAAAATAATGACTAATAAATGATATGATTCTTAATAAATCATATATTATGATGACAAATAAAATGATGTCTTACGTCTTGGCTGACAGAGTAGATGAGACCGCTGTATCCGATGTTAGCGTTGAACCGCTCAATAACCTCCGCGCGGCTCATGCCCACCGGATTTTGGAATAATCTAAAAACAAAAATAATGTTATAACTTGTAAAACTTATACTTTCAAGATCCGTCAGTTCATGCTGGCCAAAACTTAAATTATGAATTGGAAATCTTACTGCTGAACAAACGCTCAGCGATATACAAACGAAGATGAAGCTCAGGAAACACTTAAAAGGGCAGATATCCGGCTTAAAGTGGTGTCGACATTTAGCGGTCGCTTTGTGGCGTCGCTCATTACAGTCTCAAGTGACCGTTCTGACGCTCCGTAGGAAACCACGGCATCTCGTTAGAATAGCCAACGGATAAGTAACGCTATAAAGCGTCCACTGAACGACGGCACACCACTGAATATTCAGTTGAATATTCATCTCCTTCCTGTGAGAAAGAGACTATTGATACCAGCCGTGTATAGCTGTCTCCGTCTCGCACTTGTTGCTGCCTGCGGGGGGGGGGGGGGGGGGGGGGGAGTGTCGCACGCACCGGAGTTGGTTGGCCTCGGTCTCCTCGTCGCCGGCGGTGTGCAGCGGGCCGAGGCGGCGGCCGCGCGGCGTGGGCGTGCCTGCGGGGGGGGACAGTGTCGCACGCACCGGAGATGGTTGGCCTCGGTCTCCTCGTCGCCGGCGGTGTGCAGCGGGCCGAGGCGGCGGCCGCGCGGCGTGGGCGTGCCTGCGGGGGGGGGGACAGTGTCGCACGCACCGGAGATGGTTGGCCTCGGTCTCCTCGTCGCCGGCGGTGTGCAGCGGGCCGAGGCGGCGGCCGCGCGGCGTGGGCGTGCCTGCGGGGGGGGGGGGACAGTGTCGCACGCACCGGAGATGGTTGGCCTCGGTCTCCTCGTCGCCGGCGGTGTGCAGCGGGCCGAGGCGGCGGCCGCGCGGCGTGGGCGTGCCTGCGGGGGGGGACAGTGTCGCACGCACCGGAGATGGTTGGCCTCGGTCTCCTCGTCGCCGGCGGTGTGCAGCGGGCCGAGGCGGCGGCCGCGCGGCGTGGGCGTGCCTGCGGGGGGGGGACAGTGTCGCACGCACCGGAGATGGTTGGCCTCGGTCTCCTCGTCGCCGGCGGTGTGCAGCGGGCCGAGGCGGCGGCCGCGCGGCGTGGGCGTGCCGGCGGGGGGGGGGACAGTGTCGCACGCACCGGAGATGGTTGGCCTCGGTCTCCTCGTCGCCGGCGGTGTGCAGCGGGCCGAGGCGGCGGCCGCGCGGCGTGGGCGTGCCTGCGGGGGGGGGGACAGTGTCGCACGCACCGGAGATGGTTGGCCTCGGTCTCCTCGTCGCCGGCGGTGTGCAGCGGGCCGAGGCGGCGGCCGCGCGGCGTGGGCGTGCCTGCGGGGGGGGGACAGTGTCGCACGCACCGGAGATGGTTGGCCTCGGTCTCCTCGTCGCCGGCGGTGTGCAGCGGGCCGAGGCGGCGGCCGCGCGGCGTGGGCGTGGAGCGCACGTGTGCGTCGCGCTGTCCCGCCGAGCGCACGCCGTCCAGCAGCGACGCCAGCAGCGCATCCCTGCGGGGGGGCGGGACTGTAAGGGCTGAACGCTAAATGTCAAATCGAAAACGTTCACCGTTACGAATGCGCGTCTAGGAACGGGCATCGAGACTTTTCGAAAATGGCTGAAGTAGGCGACGCATCGACGACGCCCGAGTGTTGATAGGCTGCCATGACCATTTACAATCAGATGGGGTGTCGGTTATTTTTACATAAAATTTAGCTATTCGCGCTATCTCAGCTAATCGCTATCGACTTTGACCGATCAGAATTAAGAATTGAGATGGTATTAAGATGCTATTGGATAAAATTTTGTATGTGTATGTAGATAAGGTTTTATTTGTGAGGTGTGTATTTCTTACCTTTCGCCAGCTAAATAAGTACGCGTCTGCCCGTTCAGATACTCTATAGAGAACCTCTGCGGTTGGTCCGGGTCTCGCACCAGCGCGAACACGTCGCTGAGCGGCCGGAGGCACACCACCTGCAATTGTAATGCGGTATGGTACATAGCACAATAGAGGAAATAAATACTACGTAAGTTAGCATGATTACCTTCTATTTGAAGGCTTTTAGTGATCGAGTGAACGAAGTAAACGGAGGCTCCATTTTAATTGTGGCTATTTTGCTTTTGTCTGGATGAATGTCTGCTCCGAGCTACAGGTCGGATTTCACAACCGATTTTTACGAAGATTTGTTATACAGGTTCTTTGCTTTTAAGTGCTTTTTTTGTCGAGAGCAATTTTCGATTGGGGAGGGAATGGAGGCAAAAAACCGGGAAGTTTGCTGTAACGTCATTTAATGGCCTAGAGTTATGATATTTGGTGGAAGCCTTAAATTAAGTATTAAATCCTGAACAAGTTGTTGTGAAATATATTTTCAAGTTGGGGGCAAAATGAGGGGGATACCTACCACCATGGTAATGGTTGAGCTCTCACCGCAATGTTTTCTGTTCACAGAACAACTATTAATAATAACCTTAGTTACAGGTAACTTTAGAAACATTTGTGTATACTAAGTTAATATACGAGTATATCATTCAATATTATTAAACTCACTCAGTTTACCTCATACACTTAAAATAGCTATTAAGTGTGAGTGTAGAGTTAGCTTTTGGGAGGATAATCTAATCGACAGTACATTCTCTTATTTATGGCCTCATCATCCTCGCTTAATAGAGGTGACTGAGGTGACACAAACAAGTTGCAACAATGAGGAGCTATGGGGTGGCCATGTGTGATACTAATTTCACTTTTCAGGGTTCGTTTTATATTTAGAAAAGATTTCAACTGCACCAATGATACCAATATATTACTAACATTCAATCACTACAAGATATTCACAATTCTTGAGAATCGAACATGATGTACTTCTACTATCTACCTCTCTACTTACGGTGTATGTCTGTGGGTCTCTCTCCAATATGCAGGTGTCGGATAGGCATAGAGTCCTCCGCATCGGTTCCATATGCCGTGCCGGGTTAACCTTGTGCACTATGAACTCACTCAGCGATGTCTGGTGTTGATCTCCACTGAAAAATTAACGGAACTGTTTAATCATTCTGATTCTTATTTAGGTATTAGTTATTGCACGTAACTAAGTTCTTGGTGGTATTTGCTTCATAGTGATATTAAAATGTGTGCTAATGCGTAAATGCATGCTGTGTTCATCTCTAGAAGGGTGTGCAGCCATTTATTTATGTTGTTTTCTATTCAACCTGTGTAACACAAAGTGTACTGCCCAGTTTGGTGAAACATAAAAAAAAAAAAAGGCTTTTTATCAAAGCCCAGTAAGCCCAGTGGTCCTATAGTGCCGGCTGTAAACAGTTTTTATTTATTTTTTAACTTTGATTCAACTGACAAGATTTTCTAAGCTACCAAAAAGTACAAACCATATTGTAATCAGTTAAGCTAACCCATTTTTAGTATCTATCTTTAATGTACAGGATTTTAGTCTTTAACTACTTTATAATTATTTAAATATATTATATGAAAGGTGATAGGTTTTGCATACTACTAAAATCGCATTCAAGGTGTAATTTTTATACAGTGGATACCCCATTGCATTTGTCATCATGAACTTCTTACTTTTCAGTTTCTAAATATATGCTTTTATGCGAATAGCAGCATTGTAACGAAATTGATACAATGGAGAGTAACACATTACATTAGATAAAACAATGACAGATCAAGGTTGTATGAGTCATGTATTTATCACAACTCTCGAGCAATACTTTGTTTTATAATGGCCATTATAATCCTGGCCATGTACTCTAGCTTCCTAATATCTATGGTGTATAATAGTGCTGCAATACAACCTAATTACGTACAGCAAATAAATCATTTCATTTCATTGAATACTCAACCAGTTTGTTTGTGTTTGATTCTCAGAACCTAAAATCAAGAACTACATCTCTAGCCTCTATTATATCTATGTCTATATTTGTGGCAGGTAAATAATAATAATATAGTCCAATAACTCAGAGGATGAATAACTACCAACTGTTTTATTACTTAAATGGGTATGGGAGCTAGTAACCCCTAGTTGTGTTATGAGAGAGAGAGAGAGAGAGAGAGAGAGAGAGAGAGAGAACGAATCTGTGTTTAAAAGTCTGTAAAAGGTAATTGACACAAACATTTGCTAAAATTAAACTAATTAATCCACAAATAAATGCATCAATTAGCACATAGCCATCCTTATTTGTCACAGTTATATTAATTTTAAACATGATAGCACTACATGAGTATTGTATTACTTATACTGAACATTATCTGATGAATTTAACCAATGTGTCAGACAGATTTTATCTACGAAAAACAAGTGATGCAATTAGTAATTTACATTTAGTAATTATAGATTTTCATATTGTACAAGCTTACCTGTACTTTCCGAACCTCTGATCAAAATAATCGTCCAGCGTAATAGCAGCTGACAACACTTTGATGGTTATTGTTAACGTCAAGTTAGCCATTTCCAACATCTTGTTTATGATTGTTTGGTTGTCCATCGAGTTTGAGAACATGTGGAGACGGCTGTACCCTCCCACGGCTAGCACGAAGCCGCCCACCACATCACGGACCGTGAGGATTCCTTGGATGTCGCAGTACGGGTAGCTAGCGAGGAGGGTGTGAGTGGACGGGTCCAGTTGGTCCAAGGCACACGGCCCTACTTCTAGGACGACGGGAAGACGCGTGCCGCTCCAGTGATGTTTGTGAGCTTGGTATCTCTGGAATAACAAGCAAATGTGTTTTATTATTTTGTGTAAATATTTTATTTATTAAATGAGAGATTTATGAATACTTGTACTTTAACTAGGACTTTATTGTCATCATCATCAACCTGTATCCAAACAATTAATGTAAGGGAAAAATACCTAACAAATAAATTGTAATCATTTCTGACACTTACAAGTATATCTTTAGGTTTGTCCGCAAACAGATGTCTGTATTTGAAAGCCTCTGTGAGAATAAGAGCTTTGTGTTCTGAAGAAAACTTCATGGTGTCCACTTTCTTATCCTTCTTCATGACCAGGGTAAAGTCATGGTTCGCCACAGAATTAGAATGCTTTGATGATGCGATGGTGACCACATCCGCGTATAGCCATTTGTTGGTCACCTCCAGGCGGTCTGGGTTGTAAGTGGTGATCCCGTGAGTGCCGATAGAGAACACTCTCTTATACTTCCCCTTCCAAGAGTGTTTAGTGACGAGAAATGATGCCACATCATGGTTGTCCTTTATAGGAATCATCTTATCATTGCCTGAAAAAGTGTAGACATTAACCTTCGCACTTCTAAAACGCAGGTAGGCACATTTCCCCGAACAATGAGCAAGTGCGAAATCTATACCATATCAAACTAGTGTACCTAACGATAAAATTACGTATTCAGCCGCGTAACAACATCACTGCACTAAGGAGAACTTTTTATTGTTAAGTAATGTGCTGATGAGTATTGGTATGAAAACGCCGGGAACTTGATTCGCAATAATCCTCCCCTTTGTAAATAGATCGGGAAACCATTGAACGCGGAGACGTGTAAACAACGGACCGAGTGACATATTTTTAATAAATAATGACACCATGTAGCGTCTAACTCGCACTTACAACTTGTTGGTGGATATAAAACCTTAAACAATTTCAGCTGTTATCCGAAGAAATCCACATAATTCAAACATTTAAATAAAAATACGAACAAGATGATCCCAAAAGAGGGCCGAGTTTTGGCGGGAATCCGATAGTGAGACGTTGTTGGTTTTGTATTATTAGCTCAAACTTGTGTTTCTTCGAGTGTTAATGTGTAATATTGGTGGAATATTAACCATTAAGTGTTCGTTAACGTGCACGAGTGTAGGCGAATGATATAAACTCAAAAAACGTGTCATTTCGCATTTTTTCCAAAACTCCCAAGAAGTTTCAGTAAAGCATCCACTACTTTACTGAATCATGACTGACGATGTAAATAATTGACTTGACTACTTGACCACGATTGCTATAACATTGCTGTGACTTTCTTAATGTGAAATTAAGAAATACTTAAAATAAAACACTTGACACTGGCTATATGCACGAACCGTGCGAGGCCATAACTAAAACAAAAAAAAAAAAAAAAAAAAAAAAAGAGGGCCGATTGTTCAATTCATTTGACATTCATTTGGCAACTTTTGTTGTGTCATGTGTGACAGACAGTGAATTTTTTTTTGTTTTAGTTATGGCTTCGCACGGTTTGTGCATATAGCAGACAGTGAATTAATATTGACAGTTTGAATGACATGACAGGTACTACAGGATTGGAAACTGCCAGCCAAAGTAGAGTTACAGATAATGAAAATCAAAAACCGGTAGTTACCGACTTTGATATAAATTCTAGATTTTATTATTTAATTGTAATTATGTTTTTAGCCTTGTAATTGGTTTTGCAGCGCCGAGCAATTTAAAATTTGTTATTGCGGGTGTGTGTGTGAGTTGTTGGGGACCAGACACACCTGTATATCCCCATGGATGGGTATCCCTGTATCTATATGGGTATGTTTATTGGTGATCAAACGAACTTACCTGTAAGTGATGTTCGATCATAATTATATGAAGACCTCATCCTTCCATGATTAACTATGTAGTATCGATCTCCATACACGCCAATTACACGAATTTCAAAGCCAAAACAAAATTTATTAAAATTTTAGCCTATTTTGTCTATGTCATAGACAATACCCCAATGGCAGCCCTTCAATCATGTCATTTAGTTCAAAGCCCGCCAGTTCCGAATTTCTATATCTCTTTGGGCCAATGTGACTCTTATCTTAAGAATGAGTATATGAGTTACCTGGGGAGAGAAACTCGGGTGGGACCGATCATGGAAGGATGAGGTCTTCATATAATTATGATCGAACATCACTTACAGGTAAGTTCGTTTGATCACCAATTATACTTCAGACCTCATCCTTCCATGATTAACTATGTAGGATGTTTAAAGCATAAAAGGTTGTAGGAGATATAGAAATTTAATTCTGACAATATCCCCTATGTCTATAAGATATACCTCTTATAGATGTCTTTACGACAAGAATCATTTCTAAATTACTTCCATAAGTAATTGTTACTCTATCCAATTCAGTCCAATTTAATTCTCATTATTACACATCCTAGGTAGGTATTAAAAAGTGTGAACATAACCATACCATACCACTGTCATCTAGGTATTTACAAAACCTTAATGTAGTTAATATCAATCATATCAAAGGTAGGTATAAGTAGGTACCTAATTATTTTAAGGTAATATACAGCCCCAACTGTTAAGCAGCGCTTTAACTATACATAACAATCTCATCATCATCATCATCAGCCTCGCCACACCAAACAACAATTTGCCACTTGCATCCACCTGTTGCCTGCGACTCTTTTGATGTTGTAGGCCTCCTACTAGAGGGGCCGATGACATCATAACAATCTAGTTTGTGATAAATAAGAGGAAAAGGTACAATTATTATACAACAATATTACCTATAATATTACAGGTCCATCTCACTGGGTCATACGAAAATTACAATAAACCTACCTACATAGGTAGGTACCTCCATATTCTTTGTAACCCTCCGGAACTTACTCCAGCAACTATCTCTTAAACTGCAGAAGAAGCATGCCTTGTACTATTCATGTGCCATAACATGACTGTGTTAATGCCACTTGCTTTTAAGGTTCCCTTAACCCAACAGCCTAATGTCAAAACAGATGAAAGAGGGTTTTAGAAGCTAACATAAAAATAATAATGCATACTATGTACTTGCTGGACAGACATCAGGTTGATCTTGGAAGAAAGAAATCTCTACAACCGGTTGGTATGTCTACCTGGACCTGAAGATTTTATTATTTCAGGGATTTTTAATTTTACACTCAGACTATCTTTTTCCAAGTTAGATTGTCCTATTAAGTCTGGATGGTGTCCTGTTATTAATGCTATTAAAGGTACTTAGGTATATAATGGATTTTCTACTGAGCTCAAGTAACAAGGCCTTGTTTCCATATGCCTCTAACAATCGTTTGACAATAACATTAGAACAAATATGTCAACCTATATGTATATCTAGAGCTACAACAGCTGCTTTCAGTCTGAGGTCCTGTATGCTGCCCCTCTTTTATAATTTCTCAATGAGAACTGTAAGAGTACCTATAGCCAAAGCTCTTGTCTCAACATACCTAATCTCTATTAAGTATGTAAGTTGCAAAAAGCAACCAGCAATTCAAAATATGTAGGTACCTGATTTAATTAAGTATAATATATATTGCTTTAAAGTGTTACTTGAAAAGATGCCAGGCATATTTCTGATGTTTCATCCGACAATCCCTGTCTTGAACAAGTTTCCCAGACAATATATTATCTGCATTCAGGCATCTTCATCTCATCTTTGTGCAGTGGATGAGGTGCTCCAGAACCTGACAAAGGCAAAGTTTTATTAGGGGCCAGGATACTTGACATAAGTATATGTATGGCTCACAACGGGAACCAAGGTTGGCCATCCCAGTAGGGAACAACCATTATGTCTGTTGATTTTCCATTGATGATTTTAGTCAACCACTTCCATATCATATACTAAGCGGTTAAAAATAACTAGTAGGTAAGTAATATTTCATTCTTTACACATAACTAGTAAAAAGCTGCTTTAGACTGTAAATAAATGCATCTATCTCCCAATATCTGTGCCAAGGTACGTACAGAACACATGAGTTGAACTAGTATGAACAAACATAAGTATAGGTACCTTCCTATAACTAGGTACTTATTACACCTGGAATTCTGGATGCAAAAAGATTCTTGTGTTAATATAATGTTATCGAGGATAATTCTCCCATGACTCTACAGTAGTGAGCCTGAACTGAACATTAGCCTCAAAAGTTTATTTTGAAGAACCGTAGCATGCATAACACCATAGCTAATCTAAGCATATAACCATAGTTAACCACTTCCTTTACAAATGCTCTCTGCAATAGAGTGAAAGTGTGGAACCTGTACACAGGTATTGGTACCACCTGACCTATAAATCTAGGATATCAGAGTTCTATTCTCTATTCTTACTAAGACCTCTGTATTCTTACTATTTCTCGCGAAACATTTCAATGCTAACAAGCTGATGTTATGATAATAATAAAAAAACCTTTAACATTGCTAGGTATAAGTTGCTGTTCCTCCTTCCATGTCCCCTTGGCTATCTCGTGCCCCCAACATGCTCCTGAACCCACCTTTAAAGAGCCCGAGAAGATTTTAAGATAAGTAAACTTATTACCGAATACTATATCTTATTGGGTTATACGATCAATCTATACTTCAATAGGTACCTACCTAGGTACCTATTTATTTATTTAATATAAAACTGTGTAAACAGTTAAAGTATGGTCTCTCCACCACCTCAAATCTTTTATGCTAGAGGGTGGAGTATCTATAATAATACTTCATACATAGGTAAGTACATTATATTGTTACAGGTAATAAGAAACACTGATTTGTATAAAGAAATCCATACAATACTGTCGGACATGACGATGTCAGTTTGCCTAAACCAGTGCCCTGAACATAATGCTGTAAGATTACAGTTTTAATAGACACAATACCTATCATTTAATTGAATTCTTCTTCTACTGAGAAAGTTTGAAGTTCCTCTTGGATGAATGAAGTATTCTATGTTCGATGTTATTAAACAACATTTTTCTCCCTTTATAACGTATTCTAATCTTTCGAACAGACTTCAAATGTGTCTTCTATAATAATATAGTTCATATAAAAAACCCTCTTCTCCTGAGCCATCACCTCTGGCTTCAAGATATTTGCAAACATAAGGGGTGATGAAGCACGCCCCAAATGGTAAGAAATTAAATTGCTAGGTTTTCCTACAAACCAGACATTGCAACCATCTTTTAAGATGTTAAAATATAGGGGCCATTAGTATGCCTCTTTGAGGTCCATTTTGCTAGGAAACAATGCGTACAAGCTGTAACTTCTAGTTGAACATGTTGCATATATTATTATATTTATGAATTTATTCAACTGTTCTAAATGATAATATTAATGATAAATATAAATGATAATAATCCTAGAAGAGCCATTCGGATTTTTAATAAACCCCATTGGTACTGGAAATAATTGTTCTTCTTTACCTAGTTCAATCGCCCCTAAGACTGATGACACAATCACTTTGCCATAAATGCCCAATTCCATTTTTGATGTTACCGCTTGAAGTTTCATCATACTGAAAGGGTTTTGTCTCAAAAGTAAGTATTTTGTAACTTTTAACCCCGAGAGAATAGGGTATCCTTACTAGCTATATTAAGCAATGAATTGAAGAAATACCTTAGTGTAGCTTAAGCCCACCTGTGGTGGGTGTAGCTGTGATAATCCCAAGGAAGAGCATTCCCTCAGTTTATTTACATTCCGCCAGGGATATTGAGGTTGGGTGTGCGTCGGTACTTCTTGAAGGAGCCGCTTATTGTTGCACCGGTGTAGATGTTGTTGTACCAGTGTTCTTGATGGGATAAAGCAGCCTTGTTATAATAATATTAAGTTTAAGAGCCCATTTTTGGGTCTAACAATCTTGACCGGCTATTGTCACTGTCTAGCTGTTTTTATTGCCTCAGTCAAATTATTCTTAGTAAGTACTGTCACTTAGAGTGAATGCGGCTTCTGGGTTTAAACTAGGAGTAACTATACATGACACATTTACATTTGGAGGATAATTTCCTACCAGTTTCCTTTCTTTCATCTTTCTCCAACCCTTAATGAAGGATGTTTTGCCAACCTTCCCCAATTCTGAATTCTGAATGAACAAGATATTGTTGTCAATGTTGTCATATTCAAATCAATCAATATATCAATACTGTTGTTGTTATGTTTGTATGATTCTCTTTGTTAACGAGAATTAGCTGTTTGACTTGTAAAAGTGCGATTTAATTGCCTATTTACAATAAATGTTTCAACTTTTACCATTATATCGTTTTGTAAATCTGTATTACAAAAAATATCAGGGTTGGACCCTCAGTAGGTACTTGACATTGGTCAATATCCCAGCATAACTATAGCACAAGAACAGCCGAGTAACCCAAGTGGTATTACTGTTCTGTGACAAAGTAGGTCACTGTCTACATACATCGTGACAACTTAACCAAATTTATATACTTATAAGTACTTCTCTGCTCCATCCTAAGCCACTTTTCAGCATAGTAGTCTAGGCACCTTTGACATGTCAGACCCCACAGGAAAGTTCTAGTCAAGGAAGTAGGTCACTGTCTACATACATGGTGACAACTTAACCAGATTTATATATACTTCTCTGCTCCATCCTAAGCCACTTTTCAGCATAGTAGTCTAGGCACCTTTGACATGTCAGACCCCACAGGAAAGTTCTAGTCCAGGAAGTAGGTCACTGTCTACATACATCGTGACAACTTAACCAGATTTACTGTATACTTCTCCTCTCCCTAGTCAAGGAAGATTAATCCCTGGCTGACCCTATAGGAAAGCTCAAGGATTTAGTTTCTCAGCCTAGAAATCTAGGCACCTTTGACATGGCAGACCCTATCGGAAAGCTCTAGTCATGGAAGACCAATCACTGTCAGACCCCACAGGAAAGCTCAAGGATTTACTTTCTCAGCCTAGAAATCTAGGCACCTTTGACATGGCAGACCCCACAGGAAAGCTCTAGTCATGGAAGACCAATCACTGGCAGACCCCACAGGAAAGCTCTAGGATTGAGTAGCTGAATCGCGACGACCACATTGACATCCTTCTGCATCGTCGTCCATTCCCTTATTTTCTTCCATAATTTCGCAATATTCCTCAAAGAAATCTTTGTCTCCGCCTATCATCTTCCCAATTTCCTGAAAATAAAATTATATTAGATTATGATTTACAAAATTATTAAAAAACGCGACGTGCAATGGCGCGCACGAAAGAACGAATGACATGATTGAAGGGCTGCCATTGGGGTATTGTCTATGACATAGACAAAATAGGCTAAAATTTTAATAAATTTTGTTTTGGCTTTGAAATTCGTGTAATTGGCGTGTATGGAGATCGATACTACATAGTTAATCATGGAAGGATGAGGTCTGAAGTATAATATATGGGTATCTGTGGAACAGACTTCGCCATCGATATAATTATATATACCTACTAGCCAGACTTTGCATGGAAAACATCTGAAAATTACGGAAGAAAAGAAAAATAGTAATTTTTTTATTCTTGTGTGAAATGGTATGAGTTCAAAGGTTTAATATCATCATTAAGTTATTTACCTAATTATTTTGTTTTGTTTTATAAAGCTTATTGAAATGTATGTACCTAGTAGTAGTACAAATGTTGTATTGAACATACAAATGCAATCTCTATTATTTTATGTCACCATCGAATCTAATCGCTAGGTAAAAAGATAGGTAGAAGACTAGTATTAAAAATTCCTGCTGTCACAATCACGCATAATCTGTTGCATATTTAAAATTTCAAACGCAGCCTTCATTCACCATTCACTGCCGCATGCACAGCTGTGACGTGCCAGTGTGTGTGTATGATTTTATGTTCACTTAGAAATTAATATTGCCCCACGTTCTACGGAAACACCATGGTTCTAGACCTAGATTTGTTCCGCGCCGACAAAGACGGCGAGCCAGACAAGATCCGTGAAAACCAACGCAAGCGGTACAAAGATGTGGCGCTCGTCGACACTGTGGTGGATCAAGACCTACTTTGGAGGCGATTGCGCCACGATGCAGACAACTTGAACAAGCTGAAGAATGTGTGCAGTAAAGAGATTGGCCTGAAGATGAAGAGCAAAGAGGCGGCCGGGCCCGAAGACCAGCCGGTGCCGCCTGAGGTAGCCGATAACCTCATCAACCTCACCGGTGACAATCTGAAGCCGCTCACTGTGAATCAAATCAAAAAGGTGAGATTACAATGTCCTGGAACTGGTATTCGTCGGTGGTGATCTGAAGTTAACTCCGAAAGTCGTGCAGTACATTCCTAGAAGTAGAATTTTTCACCCATATGGTAGTTACATAGATACCTTTTAACAGAGCTCAAAAGCTAGAAAAGTTAATTATTAATCACTAATAAAGGTCGCAAAATATACCACCACTTAAAAGCCATGAGCTAAGACTTGGATGTTTGTCACTATGATAATATGAGTCATTGTTTTTGTTTAATTTCTCTGATTACATCAGCATCGCACCATGTCTTTGACCTACTTTAGGTAATATTAAAACATTAGAAAGCAAGTATTGGCCTATTATGGCAAAATCAATGTAACACAAAATATTTAAAAATTTATGATAAGTTATACTTTTTTTTATAGATTCATAAGTTTTTTTTATTTAGTTTAGTTGGTTTTTGTTTTTTATTTGAATTAATTTAACTTGTTTTTCTATTGATATTAAATGTCGAATAACAGTAATATTTATATTGATTTCCCAATTATATATACTGCAAACTATGCAGAACAAACTGTAATGGTAAATGTCTTCATTTCACATTTTCAGTTTGGGTTAAAAGTCATACCTGTTTAATATTTTACTGTGTACATTGGCAGTGTAAGAGCTATAATATATCTACTTATATTTCAAGGTTAGATTGCTTATAGACGAAGCGATTGCAAAGAACGAACAAGGTCTGGTGACAGCTGAGAAGGCTCGTTCAGCAGCCCTCCGAGAAGTTGGCAACCATCTCCACTCATCAGTGCCGGTGGACGACGACGAGGACCACAACAAGGTGGAGCGAACGCATGGAGACTGTGCATTTAGGACTAAATATTCACATGTGGATCTCATTTGTATGATTGATGGTGAGATTTTTGGTGTATAATTTTATTCATAAGAAGCAAAATAATTTATTATCAATGGATTCCATTCAAATATTGGTCAAAAAGTTTAGCATAACTGATGCCCTTGAGAAATTAATTCTTGCACAAATTCTGTAATGTAAAATTCTTTCCTAAATACCTTAGGTATGGATGGCGAGCGGGGGTCTGCGGTGGCGGGCGGGCGCGGCTACTACTTGAAAGGTGCGGCGGTGTTTCTAGAACAAGCCCTTATCCAGCTCTCGCTTAGAATACTCCTCAAGAAGGGCTACATGCCACTGTATACACCCTTCTTCATGCGCAAAGAGGTTGGTATACTTTTTATTTTATGTTTCTGAGTTAAGAGACAAGGGAGTTGTTAATCTGACAGTAAGCTAAGCACCATGCCTGCTATAACTGTTGCAGTGCCACCTGAGACTTAGCATTGCTAAATTTTGCTTGGCAATGCACAGCACTTGTTTCCCTGAGGTTGTAATGTCTCACGTAGCCGTTTAATTAACTTGGAATAGTTAAACAGTAATGTTTTCTTACTACCTACAGTTTGGCAGATGAATAACTGACCAAGGTGTGGTGCTACCCCAGGTAGACTATAGCTGCAGGAAAGGCTTACAACTACAAATATTACAAAAATAAAAACTTGTGTTTATTTTACTTTGTTAATTCAATCACTAAGAAACTACCGTCACTGTTCTAGGTGATGCAAGAGGTGGCACAACTAGCTCAATTCGACGAGGAACTCTACAAGGTGGTGGGTAAAGGCTCTGAGAATAAAGGCGACACTGTCATTGAGGAGAAATATCTGATTGCAACATCAGAGCAGCCAATCGCTGCTTATCACAGGGACGAGTGGCTGCCTGAGGCCACATTACCCATAAAGTGAGTACCATAGGTAAACTAAATAACATTTGTAAGTACTAACAAATTATTACAAATTAGAGATTGGATGTAAATCTACCAGCTTATTAATATTATTTCAAAATAAGGCATCATTGTGGATCAGCCTGTCTATAAAAAAAGAATGAAAATCCGCTCAGTTTCCAAGATTACAGTGAACATACATACAGACAAATGTGGTATAATCTTTAATTTTTACTATTGTGGTGATGTGATAGAGATTATATTTTATACTGTTATGTTTATCTATCTTGCAATCAACAATACCGCGCTACTCATGCAAAGCTGGGGCGGATCGATAGTATTACATGAATATTTCTAACCATACCTATATTTATGCAATATATTAACATAATTTTGTTAGTAAAACTGTTAATAAGTACAATTTTGATTAGAATTTCTACGTCCTATCGTTTTCTCTGTCTGCAGATATGCAGGTTTGTCAACGTGTTTCCGCCAAGAAGTGGGCTCTCACGGGAGGGACACGCGCGGCATTTTCCGGGTGCACCAGTTTGAAAAGGTAATTAAAATTAGAACGGAGTTGAAGTAATATGAAAAAAATCCCATCAACATTGAGTAGGCCAGGCTACTGACATTACAGTACCTGTACAATTAAATTCTCACATCATCGTGTGATCTGAATCTGATGCGTATTTCCAAAATATAATAACTTTTCTCCAAGACTTTGCCTGTGTCAACTAGTCAAGAATTATTCAGCCGTTAACTATGAACGAGAAATATTTTCATTAATTTAGCCTTTATTACAATAAGATCTTACAAACTTTATGTAAATCAGAGAAAGTCATTATTGCATCCTCAATAACATATTTCAGGTGGAACAATTCGTCCTAACCTCTCCCCACGATGATGCCTCTTGGAAAATGATGGATGAGATGATAGCCAACGCTGAGGAGTTCTACCAACTCCTCAGGATCCCGTACCGCATTGTGAACATCGTGTCTGGGGCGCTCAATCATGCTGCTGCTAAAAAGCTGGACTTGGAAGCCTGGTTCCCAGGGTCCGGAGCCTTCAGAGAGCTGGTCTCATGCAGCAACTGTCTGGAGTATCAAGCTAGGAGGCTGCTCGTCAGGTCAGGCCACATCTTGATTTCTATTCACCGAGGAGTTTCGTTGTCTACCTTCCGTCTCTATCATAAGATCAGCTTGCTCTCACCATATTATTTTTCACCTGAACCAATTGAACCAATGAAACCAAAAACCAGACAGAATTCAACTCTATTGAACATCAGGCACTAGATTCAAATTGGCTTGCAAGATTAGACTTCGATAAATAAGTTATAATTAAGTACCGACTTATCTAAAATTATTGCACCCCTTTTCTTTTCATAATATCGGAAAGTGCAAACAAATAATTTGACAGGACTAAACTATAAAAAAACCTAGTTAGTGTCAGCAGAATTGGCCTCATAAGCATGTATACGCTATACAGATACGGGCAGACTAAGAAGATGAACGCCGCGACGGAGTACGTTCACATGTTGAACGCGACCATGTGCGCCACCACGCGGGTCATCTGCGCCGTGCTGGAGGTCAACCAGACTGAGGAGGGGATCAAGGTATATTATTACACTATTACACTGACATGAAGCGGCTGCAACCTCCTTATTGTCATAAAGAGTTCCATAAACGGCTGGTATCAGTAGTCTCTTTCGCACAGGAAGGAGAAGAATATTGAAATATTGTTCGTGAAGGAAAAGGACAGAGCGACACTATTTAATTTTGCATCTACGGGCAAATATGTTTTTACCTGCTTATGGGGAGGATTTGTCGATACACTATTTGATTTTGCATCTACGGGCAAATATGTTTTTACCTGCTTATGGGGAGGATTTGTCGATAGGATTTATCGTATTTCACCCTCTGATGGCTCAAACAGTAACACCAGATAGATCCACATTCCACAACCCATTTTTCTCTAATTGCTCATACTAATATTATGGGAGGCCGCCTAATCAGTAATTAAAAAATCGATTTCGGCTGTAGACTGCTGTATCGCTATGAATCATTGAGGAAAAATATTTCAGTATTGTGACTAGTAATTATAATAAATATTTGAATCAAAGCTGTATGACGTAATACATAGAAGATTTATACATGCTTAGAATGGAAATGGCTATCAGGGACCGCTGTCGGACCACCCCGATCGGCTCGGCAGGTTTACCACCTTCGATCACATCGACACTTCTGAGATGGTGGACAAATGATAGCCTATAGATAATAATACCTACACGTATACACGCCTACCTTATAAACTATGAAAAATATAGTGAGAACAAAATTATCTCTGTCTACTACAAAGGAAGGCGAGATGATTGCAGTAAATAATCTCATTTATAACGAGTTCTTTTGGGGTATTTCCATAGCATTACTGGAGGTTGCGGTGTTAACGCTTGTGCAATCTGCCGTGATTCAGCATTAGGAATTTACAAATTCCAATTCTTTTAATTAATGGCGACGGACAATTTACCATCAGTTTTGCCGCCAATCTTATTGTTTTGATGTGTTTCTTCCCTAAGATTTTTAATTTTACATCTAATTGTTTCTTCCTCTGTTTGGCGAAATCTGTAAATCCATTCTTATTTCCAGGTACCCGAAGCTCTGAAACTCTGGATGCCTGAGGAGTACCAAGATCTGATCCCGTTCGTGAAGCCGGCGCCCATCGACGTGGAGGCCGCCGCTGCTGCCAAGAAGGGCAAGAAACAAGACAAAAAGTAGCCGAGCTTCATTCCCGCACAGAGCATTTTATTTATTTATGCAACGCTTATATTTCTTATGCATTAAATGTATGGCCAGATATGCCTTGTTTAATTTAGTAACAGTTGATAACGATTATAATGGAGCGGGGTCATACCGAATTTAAACGAACATGTTATCTTTCTTTACATTTAAACATAGGTACTTATATAAAAATTGCTACCATTATGTTGGTACTATTTGCAAAAATCGTAAAAGTAGGTAACATTGGCTTGAAATTTAGACACACTATTTCAAGTGTTTTTAATAAAGTACCTATATACTATTTATCCCGAAGTTCCCACGGGAACAGGAAATTCCAAACGTTGCGTAAGGACTACTACATACCTAATATAATACCTACTTTACATCTTTGATTTAAAATATGCCAAATTAGACTAGAATATGATGCTATTCAATTATTCAACTTTATCTAGATTGCTTTTATAATCTACAAATGAAACATCACTTGGATACAATTTTAGTATTTATTGTGACAATATTCAGTCGCCGATACAATATGCAATGCAAAACTTACAATATTTACATTCAAGTCGAAACTTTAACATTGATTATTTATCTAGGTAGGTATAACGATATTTTAGGGTCGATTTTGCTGTGGTCTGAAGTGCATTTGTTAAGACTACATATTATGTATAATACACGTGTTGTCACAGGAAAATCACCCAAATATAACTTGCTTATTTCCAGCAAGGCTAACTCTGCTAATATTTTGATCATTGTTAACATTAAAGCTTGATCAAAATAAGAGCAGTCTCTAATGTTACATTCAGCTCTGAAAATGTTTGTACATGACGCCTATGCCCCACATTTTAAAAATCATGCCCAGTTGTCACCACTGGGGACATGGAGGCGGGTGACAACTGGGAATGACCCCCGGTTTCTGAATCCCCAGTTAACTTTGACGTTGGTCAAAGTCAAAGTTAACGTTAAGTGTATTGCTATGTTGATCTATGGATCAAGGTTGGATAATCGATTTGATTTGTTTCCAATCTACTTGTAGGTGTACGTACATACTTATTGATTATTGAATAGAACGAAGTCTCGAGAACAACCCAAGACTGCTTTCAGGACCGAGATTGATTTATACGGCTCCGTCATTTATTTAGTGCTAGATATAGAACTATATAGACTTATCAGTTGGTCAAAGTTCACTGTAACTGGGGATTCAGAAACCGGGTATTAGTAGATATAACGTAAATAATTGCTGTACAAGGAATAGGCTATATTAACCCATTCTATAAATAACCATATTTGATCTGTTTTCCTGCCCTTGTAGATCACCATTCAAGACGTTTAGGTGTAGTAAAAACTTTTCTGTCAGTGTTAAAATCACAGGGTATTGTATGTAACAAATACCCTAGGTATCTCTTTTAAATAGACCCCTATCTCCTACCAATCGGTATTGAGCGGAACATCTTGGTGAGAGGATTAGTTATAATTAAGGCTCCCCAACACAGGTGCGATGTTATCGGTCTATGTCGCAGCGCTATTCCAATAAATGGGTCTCGCGTTCATACAGCAGCGTTTTTAACTTCCCACCGTGGAAGATCGCTGGCGTCCGAATAAAATTGTAAAACAGCTAGAACGCATGCATTATAAACAAAGTGTACAAAGAGATGCACGACCGCCTGCGATATAGTCGACGATAATATCGCGCCTATGTGGGGGAAGGCTTTAATCAATGAGACATAAAACCGTGTGACGAGATGTAGTAGGTACCAGAACTACCAGACCAGCCTCCTGGGTGGTCAGGTGGCACTGCAAAGTATACAGACGGCCTCGGCGCTGCGCGACGTCTCGCATGACGACAAGTCAACGATCTTATCTCATTATTATAAAAATGCTGAATACACAATTTTCTAATATTCCCATGCTATTTTGATGTGTATTACATTATAATACTTATTTACGAATGTATTAATTATTACTATGATAATACCTAACATGTCTAGTCTATGCTATAGGATACATCGGCTTATACACTAAAGATTATAGGTAGGTATTGTTTTATTAGATCTCTGTAAAATTGATATTAATTTGTGAAGCCATGGCGCAATATTGAACTATCACATGTCATATTATTATATTTATTTTCTCGCCACAAAACATGGCACTTGACAACCTGTATATCATAAGTAGGTATTTGATCACATTTTTGAACAAAAGCAATGGTTAACTTATTGTCTAGCACTTTTGATATTCCCACAAGATGTTTAATAACAAGTATCGTATGTTACTAACAAGTTCATCATCATCATAAATAACTATTAGGAAGTGAAGTCAAGTAATAACATTACCATATAAGTAATAAGCGAAATATACAAGTCAATATGTTATGCTGGCACGTACAAAACATCCCATAAAAACATGAATGTAATTAATCAATGAGCCGGCTACCTACCTGTGTTGTATTTTTATATTTGGTAGTATTTGGTAGATTGTACCTACTGGTTAATCATCAAAATAACGCGAACTGATGTGTAGGGTTTCACAATACCTATGTCGTCTTGAACACAGGTCGGTATACTGTGATCGCGCCGGCTTTCATCTTACGATTTATAAGTGAAAAATATTAAGTTAGTTTTACATTCCACATTACACTACGTCCAAAGGTGTTGAGTTCAAACAAATACCCACGGTGTGTTCCAAGAGAACCCAGTGCTATTTCTAAATGCATTTACATAAACAACATAATTTAGATACAAAATATGACATAGTTATACCTAAGTAGCCTAAGAACCTAAAATATACAGGAGTGAGACAAGTGATAACAACAATTTAGGCACTGCCTATGTTTTTATAAGCATACTTAATATAGTTATTGAAAACATTATTTTACATTACTTGGTTGTCAGCTGTTAGGTAAAAACAAGGACAAAGTCATCACTCGCGTCGACTGTTATCCCGCAGGAACCCTTCATTTTTCTGAGATAATTATCCCATGCCACACCCTTATCTATTTCTATATAATAATAAAACATGACAATCTGTTGCTATGTGAAAAAGCGGGCCAAGTGCGAGTCGGACTCGCGCATGAAGGGTTCCGTACCATTATGTATAAAAACGGCAAATAATCACGTTTATTGATTGGGAACCCCCTTAAATATTTATTTTATTTTGTTATTTAGTATTTTTTGTTGTATCGGCAACAGAAATACATCATCTGTGAATATTTCAACTGTCTAGCTATCACGGTTCATGAGATACAGCCTGGTGACAGACGCACAAACAGAGAGACGTACTGACAGCGGAGCCTTAGTAATAGGGTCCCGTTTTACCCTTTAGGTACTGGGGGCGTATTACGAGCTTATTACGAGGCAGATTCCAGGCAATTCTTTTTACGGCCGTAAACTGAATTGTTCTGTTTCGTATTATGACCTACATTATGTCAAATTTAAAATCTATAACGCTAAATTGCCCGCCTTTTATTAGGTCAGAAGTAGGTATGACTGTCACGTGTTGTTACTGGCTGGCATTAGGAGGTCATAATACGAAATAGCCTGGCAGTACAGTTTACGGCGTAAACTGACTGGGATTAAGAGTTCATAATACGGCCCCAGAACCCTAAAAATTACGAACTAGTTCATAGATATTTAAGTAGGTAAATGGTTGGTAAGGTAAATAGGTAAGTGGATGAGTCTGATGCAATAATTTCTACAGTTGCTTATCAGTTTCGCGTTTATGCATAATAAGTTTGCAAACATAGGTCTACATCATCAACATCATGATTTGATATTGTAGTGTTTAAAATAAATTTTTACTCCTACTACAATGGAGCTTATAACATACTACCAATAAGCATACAATTATTATAAATATAAAAAAAATACATTTACATTGACAGCAATTCTGTTAGCACAAACTATACTTCATTTGACCAGCTTTAAAGATATTGCCATCCCTTTAATTTTCGTAATGTTCAAAGGTGACAACAAATCATTTGACAGGACTGATCTAAAATGTAGACTAGTTAGTAACAACAGAATCGGCACCATTCAACAATAAACAAAGTATTCTAGTCTCCGCTATTTTAATGAATTGTGGCGCCAAACTACACAGAGTATTGATTATTTCCGGTTGTTTGTAAGGGTCTAGCATGCCAGCTGGGCCTTTTGTCTGCACTTGTGCATCAAAGCACGCAGAGTGAACTGACGGCGCGCTAGCGTACGGACTTGTTTCAGAAACGTATCAAGATCAATAACTTCCTTCCTCAGCGCTTCTCCCATGTAGTAAATAGCATCTTCTAAGGTAGCTTCCTCAGCGAAAGCGTTTAAAAGCTGCGAGTATAACGGAGCTGTGGTGACAACCGCTTCATCTACGTCTATCCCCTCCTGTTCAGCTAACTTTTCAACGGCAGCCTCCAACTCTTTCTCCTTCTCCTGTAGAAGAGCTACATTCTTGTCTAACTCTGCTCTTTCTCTCTGCAGCCGCGCCAAGATATCTTCGAGGCGAGTTTTCCCATCTCGGAGCTCTTGTTGAGTGCGGCGCAAAGTGTCTAGCTCGGCTTGCGACTGCTGAGACTGCTCCTTCAGCCTTCTTCTCAGTTTATCCTCCACAGCGGAGAGTAGGGATGCTTTGATGTGTTCCTCAGTTATGGTTCCACTAGCTACGTCTGGGGTTGGGGTATAACCGGCTGCAGGTGGGTAGGGTGTTGGCGTTGAAGTTGGAGGATACGGCATTCCATTAGTGTTGGCAGCGCCCGGGTAAGGCGATCCGAAGTTGGGGTAAGGCAAATTGGATGTAGTTGGGTAGGGGGCAGCTCCCTGGTAACCCTGCTGTGGCGTTACCTGCGGGTACCCCGGGTACCCTGCAGGCGCCGGCATGAACGAGTTCACAGGGTAAGGCGGCCTAGTTTCGCTGCGCGGCTTCGCGTACACTGGAGGTAGCTCACCGAAGGCGGTGATCATGCACATAATCAGCTTCTGTAATGTTGACCCGTTCTGAGTCCACTCGTGCAGGTACGGAAGGTAAATCTTGCCGTTGTTATCCACGTACTTGGATATCTTAATCGACATGTCCGCCGTAGGTTTTACGAAACACAACGGGGCATTGGCGGGGTGCGTATCCATAAGCCATATTTTGACGGGTATATTGTAGACAGCACCTTTGTAGTTCACTGGGATTGTGCCTTCAAGGTTGAGCAAGTCTTTTCTTGATCCGGAGTTGAACACAAAGGCTTCCAGACGATAGGCCAAACTTCGGTATACTTGTGTCAGACTAATCACCTCCCTACACGTAAAATCGCGATGTTTGTATTTCGATAGGTGTTGTTTTAACACTGCCTCGTCGTTAGCCATGATGGATGACTAATTAAAAACTGTGATAGACAGAAAGTATGGAATCGCAGTGTGAAATTGGTATATGAAATCCAATCACTGGTCGCAAAAATCACACAATTTCACTATTTTATTTTCACTTCACACTTCACACAACAATGCAACAATCTGCACTTGACTTGACAATCTTGACAATGACAAGCACATTACCGTGCCTATGACTCACTCAATAGGTAGGTACCTACCTGTGCTCAATACATTGAGGTTCGATTTTGACAGTCAGCGCTACTTTTTTTATTTTATTTAAGTTATAGCTTCGCACGGTTTGTCCATATAGCCAGTGTCAAGTATTTTATCCTACTAATATTATAAACGCGAAAGTAGTTTGTGAGTATGGATGGATGGATGGATGGATGGATGGATGGATGTTTGTTACTCTTTCACGCAAAAACTACTGAATGGATTTTGATGAAATTTCACAATAATATAGCTTACATATCAGAATAACACATAGGCTACAATAATTCATTAAGATATATATTATTGTATATTATCCAAACGCGGGTGAAACCACGGGGCGCAGCTAGTTTTAAATATTTCTTAGCTACATTGTACATAATATTGTAGTAGGTACCTAGTACTAGCTATGTATGTCGGTGACGGTTTTTCAAATAACGAAACGAAACAGTTATTGGTTTTTCAATAACGTTATAATAACTATATATTTCCAATAACTGTCTATTTTTACAACTTCGTTATTTTGCCTACTTAAAAGGGTAACCAACTTCAATGACGTTATACATCGCGTGTTTTGAGAGCGATGTGACATAGAAGTTTGTATTCGCTACAAAATGAGTGATGGTTGTGAAACCGCAACGTTTCCGTCCACCACCAAGCGTTTTTTTTTTTTTTTTTTTTTTTATAGGTTAGGTTTGCGTTTGACCACTATCACACCTGATGTTAAGTGTCAATGTGGTCTACGATGGAGCACGCTTACCTAGAAGTAACCTATTCACTCGCGACTTGAAGACTCCCAGGTTGTAACTATCAGGAAACAGACAAGACTCAGGCAAGGAGTTCCACTCCTTTGCGGTACGCATAAAGAATGTAGAAGCAAACCGCTTCGTGCGTATAGGTGGAATGTCTACCATGTAACGGTGGCGCATTGCCGTACGTCTGGTTGTCCGATGATGGAAGGGACTTGGTGGAACTTTTTGTTTTAGTCTTGGCTTCGCACGGTTTGTGCATATAGCCAGTGTCAAGTATTTTATTATTATAAGTATTACTTAATTTCACATTAAGAAAGTCACAGCAATATAGCAATCGTGGTCAAGTAGTCAAGTCAGTTATTTACAGCGTCAAAGTCACGATTCAGTAAAGTAGTGGATGCTTTACTGAACCTTCCTGGGAGTTTTGGAAAAAATGCGAAATGACACGTTTTTTGAGTTTATATCATTCGCCTACACTCGTGCACGTTAACGAACACTTAATGGTTAATATTCCACCAATATTACACATTAACACTCGAAGAAACACAAGTTTGAGCTAATAATACAAAACCAACAACGCCTCACTATCGGATTCCCGCCAAAACTCCACCACCAAGCGTTATTAAAATAGATAGTTTTGGTCTGTAAAGATAACGAGTTATCGTTGTCATGTTGAATAGATGTTATGTTGTCATGTTGAATGATATAACTATTTAAGCTAAATAACGCTCATAACTACCTAGTATTACCTACCTACCTACTTACGTCATGATACTTTTTTTTTTTTGACGTCGCAAAAAACAGTATTTTGACTAAATTATGTTACTGGCTAGACCGCATACCAAACGTGGAAATTCGACGTCGCACTAAAGTCGAAGATGTAGGTATACGGATAGCAAGGCTTAAATGGAGATGGGCAGGACACTTGGCAAGGCGTGAGGATCAAAGGTGGACGAAGGCAATAACAGAGTGGTGGCCTAGAGGAGCGCAGCGACCACGAGGCAGACCACCAGCCCGATGGTCGGACGACATCGCCAGGCACGCGGGAACAGACTGGATGAGACTTGCACAGGACCGGAACAAGTGGCGTGAGACAGAGGAGGCCTATACTCAGCAGTGGGTGGATACGGGCTGAATAGACAGATAGATAGATGTTACTGGCAATAATTAGGACGCATAGATACCGCAGATGATAATATAATCGGCAATTACCGGTTTTATTGAACGAATCTTTTTCTGTTTACCCTGTGGACTGTTGTGCAAAATTAAACGTCTGCGGTCATAGACGTAGTTTCGTAGTACTAGTTCTGAGTCTGCGGTGTACCTACCTACCTATAGTGCGCTCCTTGCATCATAGAGGAAATAAATACTACGAATGTAACCCTGCAATTTGATATTTTCAAAATATTGGCATTGAAAATGCTGTTAATGGTATCGATAAAAGACTAAATACTGATAATAATATGTGTATCGGTATATCTTTTACCGATATTATGGTATGGGTAAAAGATACTTTGACGTATAATACTGGTATTTATAAGACACCGATGCGACGTTGTCAGACGCCATCTAGTAACATGCCAACGCCATAAAATTAAATTAACATTCAATCATTCAATACCTATATAAACAACTTTGACATTCAACATTGTGGTTGATATATCGGTATTATTACGATATACCAGTATAAAATAGCAAGATCGGCTAAAATATCGATATTATGGCATTCAAAAACGATTGTTATATAAATAATACTAATACCGGTATTTCATTATATAAATTATCAGGATTTTTATATCCTTACTTTGAAAATATCGGTATTTCAGTGTCTTGCTGGCTTGTTGACTCTGTGGGCTTGTGGCTCGCTATGGTTACAAATTTATTCCCTCTTCATAGTACGTTAAACATCGATAGTTTTGATTTCCGATTGTTTTTTTTTTTTTTTTTTTTATCCATAGTTTGCCAAAAACTATCGATTTTTATCGACACTATCGATAGTTTTGCTCCAACTTTGCCTAATGGACTCATTTCGACTATTAGGTAGGCAAAGTTCATGAAAAATTGTAGACCGATAGTAGAAAATAACTATCGATAGTAACGATAGTAAAAAACTATCGATACTATCTGTAACGGGACAGCCTGTGCATGTCTGTGGTGACGGGTAGGTTGCGTCATTGTTTTGTTAAGTGTCACTGCCAGACCACCAGACTGTCGGTAAAATGTCAAGATTGGCAGTCAAGGGGTCGTCTGGTCCCGCCATGGATTGAGGATGGTGAATACGTTATGTTTGAACATTACTGCGAAGCGGTGCAATACAACAGTGTAAGTGATATAAACGACTCATTTAACGGCTACTTTCTGGACTGGTCTTACATATCAGAAGCGGGACAGCGTGAAAACAAATAGTTTTCACGAACCACCCCGCCCACAGAGATTTGCTCAATTTTATAGAATTTCATTGAAATACATATAAAACAGAGAAAGTATTAATCAAATATGTGAGCTGATTATTAAATTGCAGATAAATTAACGTTCGCTGCATCGTTGGAAACAGATTGAGACGATTGAGATACTTTGAAACGTCATATTTTTTTTTCTGATTGCATTCTTATAATACCTAATTTACATTAATGCCTCAGTCACCATCCTGTCACTCTATCCCGATTATGGAAAACCAAATATCAGTTATTGTTGTGTATGAAATACATTAAAGATTAAATATTAATCTGTCATAATACCTACTTCCTTACTCGAAAATTAACTTGGTTTCGAGGTACCTGCCTAATATAGATGCGCCATCAAGACTTTAAAACTAGCGACATATCAAAGTGCCTACTAATACAAAATGTTTCGAGTTCCAGAAAATGAGTGACAAAGACCCCTGGAAAAACAACCAACGCGCAAACAGTCCACTTTGTGGCTAGGATAAGCCGGTATAATGACAAATACATCTTGCAATCACCACCGGAGTCCACGTTGGAGTTGAAATGTTGTCAGCAACGTAAACTAATGGGTAAAGAGAAAAAATTGAGGGTACCTACTCGTAACGGAGGTATGTAAAGAAAGTCACTGATCAGATACGTAAACTTGATGAGTAAAGAACGAGAGAAGTTTTAATGTACCTACTAGAAATGGAGGTATGTAGAGAAAGTCATCGATTCGATGAACGCGAACGAAGTAGATCATACAGGCCTTTTGCAATGCCTGAACTAGGGCCTAGTGATAGTGATTGTAGAAACGCAAATAGTAGAAAAAGTAATCGTTTAGAAGACAGTGATAAGATAGTAATAGTGTAGTGGTAGTCCAAAGCTTTCGTTCATCACAACAAAGTGAATTGCTCCAAGTAAATGAAAGCAAATGAAAGATGAGGCAGATCGAAATGTTAGAAACGATGTTGATGATAAGTAGTAACGATACCTTTGAGGAATAATAATATGCGAATGAACTAAACATGAGATTGTGGAGTGTTTGGTAATTAGTAGCACTCAAGACATTTAGAATGAGTACATACGTTGATCACCGGCGAATGGAGAGTTCTCAAAAAAGAATCGAGAAACATACGATATTATTTTATGATGTGAGTGCTGGTTACATTATGTGAATTCCGCTGATGAGATAAGTGAGGGTGTTGTCGGGCCGGGAATGACATGACGTACGAACTCGTCGCCCAAGTGTAGCTCGAAGCATCGCAGCCGTTGTTGGTGAGTCTGTGAAGGAAGTAGCTTTCGCACCGCAACGGCTATAACATAAGTTCAGTGAGGATGCTGTCAAGCCGGGCAGGATATGGCGTAGGAACTCGCCGCCCAGGAGTGGCTTGACGCATCGCAGCTTGTTCGGTTTGAGAGCGAAGGAAGTAACTCTCATATCGCACGGCTATAGTATAGGAAGTGACCCATGAGAGTGTTGTCAAGCCGGGTATGATAATATGACGTATAATCTCGTTGCCCAGGAGTGGCTTGACACATCGCGGCTGATAGTGCGACGGTGAACGAAGTCACTCGCACAAAGTTGAGCTTTTAAATAAGAGCCTGATTGTTGACCGATTCTGAAGAGACGCTATAATATAGTGTGATTTTAATTATGTAGGTAGGAGTAAGAGATAACTAAATGGTTTGAATGTAAGCAAATGATATAATTATAATAAATATTATCAGCATGAAGAATAGCACAGAATTATCGAGTTATAATACTACGTATGGAGAAGTTAATGCGTCCATGACAGAGCGTTCTTATAATGAGAGAAACGGATCAAAATGGAGAAGCATTATAAGATTTGTTAGCACCAACCGCCGGGAAGACTGACGAGAAGATTCACCGTATACGCCTTACCACGACGACTCAGCTAAAAGTGCCCGGTCAAAAAGATTTAATAAAGAAGCTATAAGTAGCAAAGCTATAGATTGCAGAAGTCATGGTGTCTATAGCTTTTGTACCAACTTACAAAATTTTTTTTAGGATTCAACTCTGTTTCACACTGCATAACGGTCAAAGTGGCACTGATATTATGAGATACAAGGTTGCGGGTATATTTTATTTGAACACAGTGAATGCTCGGAACGCCTAATCCAATACGTAGTAAATATATTTAAATAGGTAATATTATCGGTGAATAGAATAGAATATAGTAAAGGGTACGTCATATACAAGAAAACACAAGTTGTAAAATGTACGGAATCGAACTTGGCGAATCTAGTAAAGAGAGTGACGTATACCATAGATAGGTACAAAGGGCAGTATAAGTTTTATTAGATTTTTTCTATTTTTTTTTTATGTTTGGATCCGATTAGATTTCATTCAATTTGACGTGATCTGGTTTGGTTTGATTGGACAATGATCTGGTTGATTACGTGAATTTGTTTGATTTATCACTTAGATCTAGTTATTAGATTTATTTAACTTGGGTACCTATTTGATTTATTTTACTTTTTGATTTGACCTAAGTATTTGTTTTATTGTAATATTGAAATTAGATTTTGTTGACTATCTTCATTTTGTTGATTTTATTGAATTTAGTAATTCTGTTGACTGGGTTAACAATAAGGAATAACCCTCAAAGGAAAAGAAAAGGTGAAACGTAGAAATTGAGAGAACAATGTTTTAACCCAGGTTTGGCTGTTCAACTCGCCATTGCTTGTAGTTTTAGCTTTTTGGGGGTAAAATGATTATTAATTAAATTTTCCTACTTTTGGTTTGAAACAAATTCACATGCGCCATTATCATTGCACTTCAGTGAGTGTTGAAAGAGATTATTGGTGATCAAACGAACTTACCTGTAAGTGATGTTCGATCATAATAATTATATGAAGACCTCATCCTTCCATGATTAACTATGTAGTATCGATCTCCATACGCGCCAATTACACGAATTTCAAAGCCAAAACAAAATTTATTAAAATTTTAGCCTATTTTGTCTATGTCATAGACAATACCCCAATGGCAGCCCTTCAATCATGTCATTTAGTTCAAAGCCCGCCAGTTCCGAATTTCTATATCTCTTTGGGCCAATGTGACTCTTATCTTAAGAATGAGTATATGAGTTACCTGGGGAGAGAAACTCGGGTGGGACCGATCATGGAAGGATGAGGTCTTCATATAATTATGATCGAACATCACTTACAGGTAAGTTCGTTTGATCACCAATTATACTTCAGACCTCATCCTTCCATGATTAACTATGTAGGATGTTTAAAGCATAAAAGGTTGTAGGAGATATAGAAATTTAATTCTGACAATATCCCCTATGTCTATAAGATATACCTCTTATAGATGTCTTTACGACAAGAATCATTTCTAAATTACTTCCATAAGTAATTGTTACTCTATCCAATTCAGTCCAATTTAATTCTCATTATTACACATCCTAGGTAGGTATTAAAAAGTGTGAACATAACCATACCATACCACTGTCATCTAGGTATTTACAAAACCTTAATGTAGTTAATATTAATCATATCAAAGGTAGGTATAAGTACCTAATTATTTTAAGGTAATATACAGCCCCAACTGTTAAGCAGTGCTTTAACTATACATAACAATCTCATCATCATCATCAGCCTCGCCACACAGAACAACAATTTGCCGCTTGCATCCACCTGTTGCCTGCGACTCTTTTGATGTTGTAGGCCTCCTACTAGAGGGGCCGATGACATCATAACAATCTAGTTTGTGATAAATAAGAGGAAAAGGTACAATTATTATACAACAATATTACCTATAATATTACTGGTCCATCTCACTGGGTCATACGAAAATTACAATAAACCTACCTACATAGGTAGGTACCTCCATATTCTTTGTAACCCTCCGGAACTTACTCCAGCAACTATCTCTTAAACTGCAGAAGAAGCATGCCTTGTACTATTTATGTGCCATAACATGACTGTGTTAATGCCATTTCCATTAACCCAACGGCCTAATGTCAAAACAGATGAAAGAGGGTTTTAGAAGATAAACATAAAAATAATAATGCACACTATGTACCGTAGAACCTTGCAACATTGCCCGCTTTTTTACTATTTTTTAAGATAGCACAAAAAGGATTAGCTTCATTCAAAATGTAAATATGCAGTTATACAAAGCGCAATTAAAGGAATGTATATATCCAAACAAATAGTCATTATGTTAAATATATACGGATAAAATTACGGTCAAAGAGGCGGGCAACTTTATCAGCCATTTCTTACAACATTGCTCACCTTGAATATTCGAGAAACCCTAAGCTCTATTGCTCTGATAATAAAATATATCTTGAGGAATGGTGTAAAGATGAAAACCCAGTTGACAACAAGCTAAAATACCTTATAGTTTTTTTTTAAATGAGGTGGGCAACTTTGTACTACCCTCCAGATCTACTTTCATACAAAGTGATGTGAGGTGCTAGGGCTGCTACAAAAGAAAAATCTTAATATTATATTTTTGTAGATTTATTTAAATTTATTATTACAAACAATGAAAAAAATATATTAAATAAGTAGGTAGGTAACTAGGTAGTACCTACCTATCAAGATATTACGTAGGTATCAATTTATACAATTATGAAAATAAAGAACAAAACTAAACTTGCACCTTGGTATGCCAAACTTATTATACCTAGTTATCTCTTTGTTCCTACTTAGTTAGGAATTGTAAATACAATTCAAAGCAATAGCTTAGGAAGTTATTGAGGTACCATAGGTACTTACCTACCTACTTAATATATTTTAGACTGCCACCATATTCTTCTAAAATTAAGTTAATACCTGGGTAGGTACCTATTATGTAATAATTACCTATTATTTATTATTATAATTAGTATGTACTTATGCAGAATTTTCAATTTCTAAAAGTGTCAACCCTAACACCATTTTTGCGGTGGGCAATGTTTCAAACTCTTTGCTGCGGAATGTCTCACTACTTTGCCCAGTTAAATTTCTTCGTAATAAAGCGACCTACAGCACAGAATAAGGAATTAAACTCATCGCCAATAAAGCGTTTTTAAGCACATGCAACTTGACTCATCTGAAACAAGTATTTTGGGAATAGCACGGTAAAATCTGCGACACGGAATTGACACCACCTTCGACTACCCCTACTTTGATGGCCGCAGTCAGGAAATTCAGCGAAGTTAGGAACAGAACTAATAGCTTGTATTGCCTTAAATATGTCTGAGATTTACCCAAACACTCAAAACTGTTGCTATCTTATAAACTAAATTTACCACGACAACTTTTGTTTATTTTTCGGGTTTTGGCAAAGTTGTACTGCAAAGGCAATGTTGTAAGGTTCTACGGTACTTGCTGGACAGACATCAGGTTGATCTTGGAAGAAAGAAATCTCTACCACCGGTTGGTATGTCTACCTGGACCTGAAGATTTTATTATTTCAGGGATTTTTAATTTTACACTCAGACTATCTTTTTCCAAGTTAGATTGTCCTATTAAGTCTGGATGGTGTCCTGTTATTAATGCTATTAAAGGTACTTAGGTATATAATGGATTTTCTACTGAGCTCAAGTAACAAGGCCTTGTTTCCATATGCCTCTAACAATCGTGTGACAATAACATTAGAATAAATATGTCAACCTATATGTATATCTAGAGCTACAACAGCTGCTTTCAGTCTGAGGTCCTGTACGCTGCCCCTCTTTTATAATTTCTCATTAAGAACTGTAAGAGTACCTATAGCCAAAGCACTTGTCTCAAAGTACCTAATCTCTATTGTGTAAGTTGCAAAAGGCAACCTGCAATTCAAAATATGTACCTTGATTTAATTAAGTATAATATATACTGCTTTAAAGTGTTACTTGAAAAGATGCCAGGCATATTTCTGATGTTTCATCCGACAATCCCTGTCTTGAACAAGTTTCCCAGACTATAATATCTGCATTCAGGCATCTTCATCTCATCTTTGTGCAGTGGATGAGGTGCTCCAGAACCTGACAAAGGCAAAGTTTTATTAGGGGCCAGGATACTTGACATAAGTATATGTATGGCTCACAACGGGAACCAAGGTTGGCCATCCCAGTAGGGAACAACCATTATGTCTGTTGCTTTTCCATTGATGATTTTCGTCAACCACTTCCATATCATATACTAAGCGGTAAAAAATAACTAGTAGGTAAGTAATATTTCATTATTTACACATAACTAGTAAAAAGCTGCTTTACACTGTAAATAAATGCATCTATCTCCCAATATCTGTGCCAAGGTACGTACAGAACACATGAGTTGAACTAGTGTGAACAAACATAAGTATAGGTACCTTCCTATAACTAGGTACTTATTATTACACCTGGAATTCTGGATGCGAAAAGATTCTTGTGTTAATATAATGTTATCGAGTATAATTCTCCCCTGACTATACAGTAGTGAGCCTGAACTGAACATTAGCCTCAAAACTTTATTTTGAAGAACCGTAGCATGCATAACACTATAGCTAATCTAAGCATATAACCATAGTTAACCACTTCCTTTACAAATGCTCTCTGCAATAGAGTGAAAGTGTGGAACCTGTACACAGGTATTGGTACCACCTGACCTATAAATCTAGGATATCAGAGTTCTATTCTCTATTCTTACTAAGACCTCTGTATTCTTACTATTTCTCCCGAAACATTTGAATGCTAACAAGCTGATGTTATGATAATAATAATAAAAACCTTTAACATTGCTAGGTTTAAAGTTGCCATTCCTCCTTCCATGCCCCTTGGCTATCTCGTGCCCCCAACATGCTCCTGAACCCACCTTCAAAGAGCCCGAGAAGATTTTAAGATAAACTTATTACCGAATACTATATCTTATTGGGTTATACGATCAATCTATACTTCAATAGGTACCTACCTAGGTACCTACCTATTTATTTATTTAATATAAAACTGTGTAAACAGTTAAAGTATGGTCTCTCCACCACCTCAAATCTCTTATGCTAGAGGGTGGAGTATCTATAATAATACTTCATACATAGGTAAGTACATTATATTGTTATAGGTAATAAGAAACACTGCTTTGTATAAAGAAATCCATACAATACTGTCGGACATGACGATGTCAGTATGCCTAAACCAGTGCCCTGAACATAATGCTGTAAGATTACAGTTTTAATAGACACAATACCTATCATTTAATTGAATTCTTCTTCTACTGAGAAAGTTTGAAGTTCCTCTTGGATGAATGAAGTATTCTATGTTCGATGTTATTTAAACAACATTTTTCTCCCTTTATAACGAATTCTAATCTTTCGAACAGACTTCAAATGTGTTTTCTATAATAATATAGTTCATATAAAAAACCCTCTTCTCCTGAGCCATCACCTCTGGCTTCAAGATATTTGCAAACATAAGGGTTGATGAAGCACGCCCCAAATGGTAAGAAATTAAATTGCTAGGTTTTCCTACAAACCAGACATTGCAACCATCTTTTAAGATGTTAAAATATAGGGGCCATTAGTATGCCTCTCTGAGGTCCATTTTGCTAGGAAACAATGCGTACAAGCTGTAACTTCTAGTTGAACATGTTGCATATATTATTATACTTATGAATTTATTCAACTGTTCTAAATGATAATATTAATGATAAATATAAATGATAATAATCCTAGAAGAGCCATTCGGATTTTTAATAAACCCCATTGGTACTGGAAATAATTGTTCTTCTTTACCTAGTTCAATCGCCCCTAAGACTGATGACACAATCACTTTGCTATAAATGCCCAATTCCATTTTTGATGTTACCGCTTGAAGTTTCATCATACTGAAAGGGTTTTGTCTCAAAAGTATTTTGTAACTTTTAACCCCGAGAGAATAGGGGTATCCTTACTAGCTATATTAAGCAATGACTTGAAGAAATACCTTAGTGTAGCTTAAGCCCACCTGTGGTGGGTGTAGCTGTGATAATCCCAAGGAAGAGCATTCCCTCAGTTTATTTACATTCCGCCCAGGGATATTGAGGTTGGGTGTGCGCCGGTACTTCTTGAAGGAGCCGCTTATTGTTGCACCGGTGTAGATGTTGTTGTACCAGTGTTCTTGATGGGATAAAGCAGCCTTGTTATAATAATATTAAGTTTAAGAGCCCATTTTTGGGTCTAACAATCTTGACCGGCTATTGTCACTGTCTAGCTGTTTTTATTGTCTCAGTCAAATTATTCTTAGTACTGTCACTTAGAGTGAATGCGGCTTCTGGGTTTAAACTAGGAGTAACTATACATGACACATTTACATTTGGAGGATAATTTCCTACCAGTTTCCTTTCTTTCATCTTTCTCCAACCCTTAATGAAGGATGTTTTGCCAACCTTCCCCAATTCTGAATTCTGAATGAACAAGATATTGTTGTCAATGTTGTCCTATTCAAATCAATCAATATATCAATATTGTTGTTGTTATGTTTGTATGATTCTCTTTGTTAACGAGAATTAGCTGTTTGACTTGTAAAAGTGCGATTTAATTGCCTATCTACAATAAATGTTTCAACTTTTACTAGGTATATTATATCGTTTTGTAAATCTGTATTACAAAAAATATCAGGGTTGGACCCTCAGTAGGTACTTGACATTGGTCAATATCCCAGCATAACTATAGCACAAGAAGAGCCGAGTAACCCAAGTGGTATTACTGTTCTGTGACAAAGTAGGTCACTGTCTACATACATCGTGACAACTTAACCAAATTTACTATATTATACTTCTCTGCTCCATCCTAAGCCATTTTTCAGCATAGTAGTCTAGGCACCTTTGACATGTCAGACCCCACAGGAAAGTTCTAGTCAAGGAAGTAGGTCACTGTCTACATACATGGTGACAACTTAACCAGATTAATATATACTTCTCTGCTCCATCCTAAGCCACTTTTCAGCATAGTAGTCTAGGCACCTTTGACATGTCAGACCCCACAGGAAAGTTCTAGTCAAGGAAGTAGGTCACTGTCTACATACATCGTGACAACTTAACCAGATTTACTGTATACTTCTCCTCTCCCTAGTCAAGGAAGATTAATCCCTGGCTGACCCTATAAGAAAGCTCAAGGATTTAGTTTCTCAGCCTAGAAATCTAGGCACCTTTGACATGGCAGACCCTATAGGAAGCTCTAGTCATGGAAGACCAATCACTGGCAGACCCCACAGGAAAGCTCTAGGATTGAGTAGCTGAATCGCGACGACCACATTGACATCCTTCTGCATCGTCGTCCATTCCCTTATTTTCTTCCATAATTTCGCAATATTCCCCAAAGAAATCTTTGTCTCCGCCTATCATCTTCCCAATTTCCTGAAAATAAAATTATATTAGATTATGATTTACAAAATTATTAAAAAACGCGACGTGCAATGGCGCGCACGAAAGAACGAATGACATGATTGAAGGGCTGCCATTGGGGTATTGTCTATGACATAGACAAAATAGGCTAAAATTTTAATAAATTTTGTTTTGGCTTTGAAATTCGTGTAATTGGCGCGTATGGAGATCGATACTACATAGTTAATCATGGAAGGATGAGGTCTGAAGTATAATTATATATGCCACTGGCACACAAATTCATAGGAAAGTGGCTTCACTCTGAATAATAATAAAAAAAGTTTTGAAATAACCATAATTATAACTTGATGTTTTGCATCTTTTTCGAAATTCTTGCGCCGATTGGTATCATTCTAAAAAAAAACGTATTATTATCTGTGTATGATGTTAAAATCTACCTATGGAAGACTGTCGGAAACGTGAAAATGAGAGATGCGGTGACGGAGCAGTTGCCCCAGCCGCTGCGTTGCAGTGCGCGCGTAAGGACATTGTCAATAATTATTATTGTCAACGAGAATTCGTGCGAAGTTTAAGCGGGCCTTCATTAAGCTGCTTATTTTGCATGAGTAGGTATACACCTTAAATACAGATATTGACTTCGCTTGCCGATATTCCACAATTCGAAGTTGTGAAGGAGTTGTCGTGGTGCAGCGTTGAATGTACCTACAGTTTTTTTTCGCAGCTGTTTAGCATAGCCATATTGGTCCCCTGCGAGAAGGAGCATTCTCTTTATTTTGAAATTTTAGCGATATGACACGATTGGTATTTTTGATGACATTATAAGCTTGATGGTTGACCTGTTGAGTACTAACGCGATATCAACGCTGACGACCGACGTCAACGCTATTGCTTCGCGCACTATTTCGCTTGTCTTTTGTCCGATTCAGCCGTTTGTATCGAATGTCCAGTGGTCCAGAAAATAAAGCGATGTTTGAAATAAGAGAAGTCAAACGGCACCACAAAGAAGAGAGAGGTTATGAGCGTGCCACTTACTTCGGATTGGTAACCATCTGAGCTTATTGTGGAATTCTGTAACACGATTATACCTACTTATTTGCGTTAACCAAATACGGACCGAATGTAGAAATTGTATGTGCGCTTAAACATACTCAATATCATAATTATACCCTGAAAGCAACACGGCCCACCTTTGCAGTCTACTCGCTGCCATAAACGATATACCTGCTTTGCTTCCAAAATACTGACCAAAGGTTTGTGATCCGTTTTCAATGTGAACTTCCTACCACAAAGGTATTGATGAAACTTCCTGATGCCAAAATAATAGCCAACGCTTCACGATCTATCTGCGAGTATTATTCAGTCAATCTTCGGTCAAAATACAAATGCAAGTGTTTTGTAGTCTGTTATCAAAAGTAACAGAGACTGTACTAGCGCTATTTCGGTGGTGGGGGAAGGAAATAACGTAGTCTCCTGAGTGACCCTGTAAAATCAAAATCTTTCCGGCTAGCTTTGGTTAGCTGGGGTCTCAAGATAGTTAGCCTTAAATGGAAGATTATTTCAAAGATGATTTTGTTGAACTAGCCTTAAATTGGAAGGACCGCCCAAAAGAACTCCAGAAAATGAAACACTCGATCCTGGATATCAGTTAAAGCCCAAGCCGTATGATATAATTATTATATACCCATTTCAGTTCGTTCTACTAAGTTCCTAATGGGCATTGTTTTTCTTTATTTTTTACGGATTGTAGTTGTAAAGTTGTTTTGAGTAATGGAGTAGCTCGTCACGGGGCAACAGTTTTTTTATTGGAACAGTCGCTAACATTGGATATTGTTGAATGGATATGGGCGACCTTGATTCCAGATTATGATGTCACCGTCAGCATCATGTTGAAATTAGCCTGAGCTTCATTTGCCTTAACAACCCCAAACAGGTTATCTTTGTCTCAGTCCATAGATAAACTGGCAGTTTTAATTTCCAACGACCACCCCTGACATAGCCTCTAAAAGTTGGGCAACCAACGTTCAACAATACATAGGTTCAGAGCAAGTGTTTTGTCCTTATGTCGTGCTTTCATTGCGACGCGTGAGATATAAAATGTTCCAATTCACTATGGTATGGGTGGAGAATGCTTTGCACCGGCCTGCAGAAACGATTCTGTGAGTAGTTCAGACAACATTTTTGTTCTTTAGAGCAGATTTGAGAGAAAAGTAGTCTCACGAAGCAGGGGTGAAATATTGATTTAATTGACGGGTGTTTTCAAGAAGTTGAGACTTCGAGATTGGAACACAGTCGAAAACAAAATATTGCAAAACAACAAAAGGCAAAGGTGATGCCACCCTCAGGAATGCCAGATAATGTCAATCACCAGGACGAAAAGTGATCGATATAGTCAACATGAATACGCTGAAGATGCCAAAATGGATGACTTTGAAACCAGTTAATGGAGGTCGGAGATACGGAGCAAAGCAGGCCATGTAGGTATCTAAAAGACAGAAAGAGTGGGGATGGTGTGGAATTCTGAAGGGAAGAAGGTATATTAGAAAGTGTTCGTAAGAAAATGTTTGTGACTAACAAGGAATTCTAATTGCGTTAAAAGTGTAACGAGACGGGGTGAGTACGTAGTCATGTGGAGCGAAGGGACTCGTTCCTAAAGGATGGCCGACTGTAACGGGACAGCCTGTGCATGTCTGTGGTGACGGGTAGGTTGCGTCATTGTTTTGTTAAGTGTCACTGCCAGACCACCAGACTGTCGGTAAAATGTCAAGATTGGCAGTCAAGGGGTCGTCTGGTCCCGCCATGGATTGAGGATGGTGAATACGTTATGTTTGAACATTACTGCGAAGCGGTGCAATACAACAGTGTAAGTGATATAAACGACTCATTTAACGGCTACTTTCTGGACTGGTCTTACATATCGATGTTTAACGTTCACTACGAGTTTTGGCGGGAATCCGATAGTGAGACGTTGTTGGTTTTGTATTATTAGCTCAAACTTGTGTTTCTTCGAGTGTTAATGTGTAATATTAACCATTAAGTGTTCGTTAACGTGCACGAGCGTAGGCGAATGATATAAACTCAAAAAACGTGTCATTTCGCTTTTTTTCCAAAACCCCCAGGAAGTTTCAGTAAAGCATCCACTACTTTACTGAATCGTGACTGACGATGTAAATAATTGACTTGACTACTTGACCACGATTGCTATAACATTGCTGTGACTTTATTGATGTAAAAATAAAAAATATTTAAATAATAAAATACTTGACACTGGCTAAATGCACAAACCGTGCGATGCCATAACTAAAACAAAAAAAAAAAACGTTCACTACTCTTCAGTTCACATTCTTTCTTTTTACGGTGAGCTGTCAACGTTGTGAAACGTATCGACGGCGGTTCACCCGCTAATCCAAGTGAATCTTCTTGTATTTAACATAATTTTGCAAATAACAATTGTAAAAACCTTACAAAATGCCGCCTAAATTCGATCCTAACGAAATTAAAATCGGTAAGATCCACAATTTTGTGATAAAAGTGTTGTTGTGCCGTCGCCGATTGTTGTGGTATTTTATTATCCATGCATTATATTTTCAGTTAATTTGAGATGCATTGGTGGAGAAGTCGGCGCTACATCGTCTTTGGCCCCTAAAATCGGTCCCTTGGGTCTGGTGAGTAAATTAAAACAACCTTTTCTAACCTCTAAAGTTCGCATGGCAGTCTGAAATCTACCAGATTCTTGTACCTACACCATAGCGAAAAGTAGCTCTTTTTCTGTGGTGTGCTGGAAATAGAGGCAACTAGAGGTTCTATTGTAGTAGGTCCTCAAGAACACCTTAAAATGTCCAATTACCTATCAGATTGTTAAAACAGTCCTCAATAACCAGTGCGACATCAATTTTCTTCTGCAATAGTACATGGTAATGCAAGAACATGTCATGTACTTACGGCAGGCGTCGTCTGGAGATGAGATCCTTTCTGGATATCGTAGCTCGACGAGGGCACGTTTTGCTTCTAAAAGCTTCGTTGTAAAAGTTGGTGTTAGATTAGTCACCTTAGTTATTCCCTAATTGCCTCTATACCTGTGATGATTGAATGATCCTGGGGGGTGCCTCCCTACCAGGCGCGTCCTTCCGGGTGGCGGATGGAAGGAACCCGCGACTCAGGATCCGGTCCCTGTCGCGGCTACTCCGAATGCCCAATAAGGAGTCGCGGACCAGGCCATGTGACTGCCATGCTTGTATTCTAGGTGACAACGAATCCTAGCTCAGGGTTCTGCATATAAAAATCAAGCCAACTGTATGAGTACAGCTAGAACAGTTGATCATCAAACATATGCATACATGGACCATTCGAGACGTCAGTGTCATGTTGAGCAGTATCCAAATAAAACGTGGGCAAATGAGATGTCGACAGTTTCTTGCTACTGCTTGAGCAGTCTCTGTATCTCTGTGTAATGATGATTGTAGTGTGCTGTGCAGTTGTTGCTTGAAGTAATCATTCTAACTGTTTTATGCTGTCTGTATGGTTGTCCACTCTCAAATATCTTGTCTTGATTACTTCACCGGTTTCATTTTAATGTGAAGAACCCTCGGCTAAGGATAATTTGTCTACAATGTGTATGCATGCATCATCTAACTACTTGTTTCAGTTGTCAAATGAATTGTCTCAAGGCAAATTGAAATAACATTGTGCCAACAACTTTTATTTCAGTAATGGAAGACTACTGTCTACCTACTGTGTGGTGGTACCCCAGTCAAAGCTGGAGTTTGTTGACATTAGGAAATGTCTGTTACTAGGATCATCTATTTATTTATATGCTTATATAAATATACATTTCGACTAGACAATAACAGTAAAATTGAAATATTTGTTTAAAAAGAAACAAATAGAAACAATATCAGTTACTATTCCATCTTAGTTGATGTTAGCAATTTGTTCATATAAATAATTTCAATCTTCACCACAAATGTTTACTAACTTAATTTCTGCGCCACAGTCTCCCAAAAAGGTTGGTGATGACATCGCCAAGGCCACCAGTGACTGGAAAGGTCTGAAGATCACGGTCCAGCTTACAGTACAGAACAGACAGGCGCAGATCTCTGTCGTGCCGTCGGCTGCCGCCCTCATCATCAGAGCGCTCAAAGAGCCCCCACGAGACAGGAAGAAGCAGAAGAATGGTGAATATTGCATAATCATTGGTTGGGCCATTTTTGCCAGAAATTATGCCGTTCATGCAAGCCCTACTTTAATTACTAGAAAATCTTTTATAAGATACAGATTTCTCGCTCTCATCTGAATGTCTCAAAGAAAGCTTTGATGTATAAAAGTTTAGTTTTGTGTGAATAAGCTAATCTAAGAAGGTTGTTCTCAAAATTGGGAACTCATGCCAGTCGCTGCCACAAGGCACACAACCAAAAGTAAACACATTTGTGAATGAATGGATTACACAATTATGAACTCCAGATTAAAATTAACTTCATTATCTACAGATCTAAGCCAGAGTAACACTGATTAACATGTACATTTTCAACTTTCCAGTCAAGCACAACGGCAACATCTCCCTAGAAGATGTCGTTGGCATCGCCAAAATCATGAGGAACAGATCCATGGCCCGTGACATCTCGGGGACAGTGAAGGAGATCCTCGGCACGGCACAGTCCGTCGGCTGCACGGTCGAGGGCAGGCCTCCACATGACCTCATCAATGACATTAACACTGGATCTTTGACCATTGATGAATAAATGAGGAATTAGTATAAACATTTTTGTTTTCTTTTTATCGGGAGTTTTTTCTTCAATATTTAAGTTGATAGGTAGAATTTAATTCCTAGGCTGGGACAAGATAATACAGAATAGTTATAGCAAAAAACATATATTTTTATATTTTATTATTTACAATAATTCAACTTTTATTTACATATTAACAACAGCAAGTGTACCCCCTTTGTTTTAAGGCCACATCTACCTACTGTTAGAAAGGGAATTTTACAAATGATGTGCACATATTTTGCTATTAGTTATGCCGCCAAACATACCATAATGTCAGTTACTCTAATCCAGCGGTTCTCAAACTTTTTTGGTCACGGAACCCTTTTGACAAGCAAAATACTTGACAGAACCCTACAATAAAACAATAGTTTTTAAAAGTGTATTCTTTAACAATCTCGACTTTATGTTTTCGAAGATAGAGCCGGAAGTCACTTGTTCACAACTATAGAGTCTAATTCAGAGGCTTTTATCAAAGGGACTGCGCGCTCACAAGTATACTTACGCGCGGCGGGCGGAGTCAAAACGTTCGACCAGTGACCAGAGAGAGGTGTTATGATTTTTTTCTAGTCTTGCGGAACCCCTACAGGGGTAGCGCGGAACCCTAGGGTTCCACGGAACACACTTAGAGTACCGCTGCTCTAATCCAATGGATGAATTTCACAGAAAGTATACAAAACAAGGAGTTGTATTCTAGTTGGCCTTACATACCTATAAAAATATGAACATAAACAAATATTGCCATGAAAGTAATACATCCATTGTAACAAACATTTACACTTACTCAAATTGCTACAAAAATGATTTTTTAACTAACCAATTAACACCAACAATATTCGCTCAATGCCTAACAAAGTTATTGTACTACTATAAAAATAAAAATTAATTATAATAAATATGAGAGGATTTGTTCTTTCTCAAAATTAATATAGTTTATGTACAATATAATATTTTACTTATCAGTCTATGAATCCACCTTTAATTAATTGTGTGACATCTACTGCTCCAGTTGGTATTGTTACACCTCAGTGTGCGCGCACTTCACCTAATATCCATAAAATCAAGTGAATGATGTGGAAATAATCACCAGATCTGATAAGGAAATGCGTCTGTTACAAAATGACCAAGATAGATGGAGTTTGCTTCATCAAAGCATAATAATATGCTAAATATGGGTCATTCCCAGTTGTCACCCGCCTCCATATCACTTCAACCACCAAGGTTTCCTATGATGTACAAAATTTAACAATAGCATCGTTTAGTATGTATGTATGTTCTCTTAGTTGATAGAAATGATAAAGTAAGCACATTAGCCTCAAACCTCACAGACTCCATCTATTTTGGCTTCAATAAACTTGATGCAATCATATGGCCTGTGACTTCATGCATCAGCCCACATATTAGCCAGAAGTGTTTCAATTCAGTCCTAACCATAAGTCAGTTCCATAAAAAGCATATGGATACAATGTGTGCTTGTGTAACAAAGTAAATAATAATTAATTCACAACATGCAAAGCAAGGTTTTACAAATTGTAACATAACCAATACCTTGCCAAGTTAAAGCTTTTGTATGATATAAAAACAGAAACTCGAATTCCCACTTGATTAAAATAACATTCAAATCAAATATAAAAATTGAAATATTTCTTTCATTTTCAATTAATCACATAATATATGCACCGATTGTGATAAATGGATGAGATCAGACAATACTATGTCATCATACACACAAGTCTGATATGAATTTATATGAATGAAGCATCTTTTTGTAAAGAAAATTAATATAACAAAATTAAATTGTTTTCCTATTTCTGCTTTATCAGATGTAATGCCTACGTCTATCAATTACAAATTGGAAATATAACTTTGCATAAAAACTAAATAACTATTATTCAGAGATACGCCGTCAAAAGCACAGCATTTACAAGTCCTATTTTGATTGTGTTTTGAAGCCCCACAACAAATGGATACTGAAATCCTAGTCCACAAATGCCAGTCTGCTTACGATGTGGTACTGATCTGTATGGTCATATAAATAAACATGTCCGATTGCATTTTGTCTGAGCTCCTGAGCTTACTTTAACTGAATTATGTGTATATATACATAATACCACATTGATATATTATTATTAGTGGTGTTAAAAATTCTTGGTAGTTCAGAGTGCATAGCATTCATTACACCCATATTGCAATGTAATTAAAGCCAGGGAGAAGGTAATCAATCGTAGATTTGAAACTAACATACAGGGCTCAGACTGGCAAACCCTAATATAGTAGCACTGCCATTATTTCTAGTCTGGTAGTTTAATATAGTCGGGATTAGTTTGGAATGAAGCTGAAAACTCAAAGCACACATTCACAGCTAAGGTTCATCAATGTCAAACATGTCACATAATAATAATTTTCGTATGAAACCGTCAATGTAGCTATGACCGTGGGGCCTCGCACTAAATCAGGCTTTATTCGTCATGCGACGACTGAAGGCGGCCACAGACTGGAGTCAGTATCGTAGCTACATATTTACTAGTCAGGCGGCCGATCCGATATCACGTCACAGATGCAGTTAAAGTTCAGTCACTGTCAAGCGTTCACTATCACTGGCGACACTGGTCACTGTCCGCGGGCACTACGCGGGCTGCGTGGTGGCGGGCGGCGGCGGCAGCGCGGGCGGCGGGCCGCTGGTCCAGTGCACGAGGGCGTGCTGCGGCATCTGCGTCGCCTGGAAGTGGTCCTTCAGCAGCGCCTGCGAGAAGTTGCAGTGCATCTGGTACGCTTCGTTCTCGCGCTCCGTGTCGCCCGCTAGCCGGTACAAGTCTGCCGAAATATCGAGTGGAATAAATGGGATGTCCGCGATTTAGGGCAAATGCCCACTGCACGCGAATAGTTTTTGTGCTGTGTCCGATATGTGTGTGTGAGTATCACTGGAGGAGACGCACCTTTGAGGATGGCGGAGGCCCACAGCTGCACGTGCACGTCGGGGATCTTGCTCGCCAGCTGCATGGCCGGCGTCACCATGTTCATGGACTCGCGCGAGTTGTTGATAGAGAGGAAGATGTGTCCGAGCAGCACCAGCGAGCACGACGTGAGCCGGTTCAGGTCCTCCGCGTTCGCCATCTTGAGCGTCTCCCGGAGGTACCGTCTGGAACAAATACATAGATAGATAACACTTTATTGACATCGAAATGTATTGAACACAGAAAGGACAAACTAATAATAGGCACAATGGGCAGTGGAGATATTGCAATAATTCACGTATGACATTTTGCTTTAGCTCATTTGGATAGACGAATCGCGATGACGAATTATCTACTATATGGATAGTTTTAATATTATAAATGCGAAAGTGTACATTTTCACACTTTAAACCATCTCTGATGAATTCAGGTATATAGAGCAGAACTTGGAGGACATCGGATACTTTTTATCGTGACAAAATGTAGTCCGCGCGGACGTAGTCGCGCGCAAAAACTGGTCTGAAATAAGCGTTCCTCACTTGGCTTCGTTGTATCGCGCCTGGAAGAAGGCTTGGAGCCCCAACACGTAGTACGAGGCAGCGCGGAGGCCGTGCGCGTACGCCGGCAGGGCTTCCGGACGCACCTGAAATGTTACAAGTTTTAGAAACAATTAAAATATGAATACATGGAGACTAGAATTTAATTCTGTAAATATCTATACATAAAATAACAATCCAATGAGTCAAGAACGGTATGTAAATTGAGAAACTCAATTAGTTCACGCCCATTTTGAGTCCTGCGCAAATTGGCAGTGCCGCGCCAGATTTAGCAATGCAAAGTTTTGGCCGGCACTGCCAATGTTACGGACAAGCTCATAGTGGTAAGCACCGCTATGAGCGAATGACTCGTCTAGTAAGCCTGCAGTATAATAAACAAAGTTGCCATACTTGTTCCATGAGTTGTGCCAAGTCGTTGTCTCTCCTCCCCCGTAAATAAACGATCGCCAGGTTCAACTTTGCGAACATCCATAATTCCCTTTCTTGTGACATCTGAAATCGGAAACAGGCATTGAATTATTATTAAAGAGACCTGAAGATTGAATCGGAAGGATTGGGCGCAGATATCAGGATTGAAGAGGAGTGGAAGGAGGCCTTTGAAAGTTCCATACAAATCGGTCCAGCCGTTACAGAGATTAGCCGAAACAGACAGACACAAAAATCTTAAGCATCACATTTTTGTCATAGGTATTGTACATACTTACATAATACATTCAGTAAAAAGCTGTCGTTTTGACAATACAAACAGACTCTGCAATTTATTTATGTGTATAAATAGATATATATATAAATACTAGCTGATACCCGCAACTTCGTTCGCATTTTTATATAAAATGTAAACTGTTTAGAAAATCAATTGATGTCGCGGGGAACAGTTATAGGTAAGAATATATCTGTCTCTTTCTCACTCCCTTTTCCTCTATCTTTCTCCCTCTCTAGCTCTTTTTCTATCTTTCTCCCTCTTTCGCTCTTTCTATCTCTCTTCCTCTACCTCCATCTCTTTCCCTCTCCCTATATCTCTATATCTTTCCCTATCTTTCTATCATTAATATCCCTCTCCACTCTCAATCTCTTGCGTTCCCTCTCCCTGTCCATCTCATCCATTATATTTATTTCCCTCGCCCTCTCCGTCTATATCTCTTCCTTTCCCTCCTTCGCTCACTCCCTCTCCCTCTATTTCTATATATTTCGCACTCAATCTCTCTCACCTATTTCCACCCACTCTCCCCTCCTTCTAGCCCCACTCTCCCCTCTTTCACTCCCACTCTCCACTGTCTCTCCCCACTCTCCCCTCTTTCTCCCCCCACTATCCCCTCTTCCTCCCCCTCTCTCCCCTTTTCTCCCCCCCCCCACTCTTCCCTCTTTCTCCCCCCACTGTATCATCACTTTCTATTCACTCTACACTCTTTCTCACCCCACTCTCCCCTCTTTCTCCCACCACTCTCCCCGCTTCCCCCCACTCTTCCCTCTTTCTCCCCCCACTCTCCCCTCTTTCTCCCCCCACTCTCCCCTCTTCCCCCCACTCTTCCCGCTTTCTCCCCCCACTCTCCCCTCTTTCTCCCCCCACTATACTCTCATTCTCCCCGCTCTCCCCTCTCTATCTCCCCACTCTACCCTTTTTCTCACCCCACTCTCCCCTATTTCTCCCCCGTTCTATCCTCATTCTCCCCTCTACCCTCATACCCCACTCTCCCCTCTCTATCTCCCCACTCTACCCTTTTTCTCACCCCACTCTCCCCTATTTCTCCCCCGTTCTATCCTCATTCTCCCCTCTACCCTCATACCCCACTCTCCCCCCTCTCCCCTATTTCTCCCCCGTTCTATCCTCATTCTCCCCTCTACCCTCATACCCCACTCTCCCCTCTCTATCTCCCCACTCTACCCTTTTTCTCACCCTACTCTCCCCTCTTTCTCCCCCCACTCTCCCCTCTTTCTCACCCCACTCACCCCTCTTTATCCCCCACTCTCCCCTCTCTTTCTCCCCACTCTACTCTCTTTCTCACCCCACTCTCCCCTCTTTCTCCCCCCTCTAACCTTTTTCTCACCCCACTCTCCCTTCTTTCTCCCCCCACTCTCCCCTATTTTCCCCCCACTCTGTCCGCTTTCTCCCCCCACTCTCCCCTCTTTCTCCCCCCACTCTTACCTTTTTCTCACCCCACTCTCCCCTCTTTCTCCCCCCACTCTCGCCTCTTTTTCCCCCACTCTGTACGCTTGCTCCCCCCACTCCCCCCTCTTTCTTCCCGCTCTCCCCTCTCTTTCTCCCCACTCTACCCTCTTCTCCCCTCACTCTACCATCTACTCCCCCTTTCCCCCACTTTACCCCTTTCTCCCCCTCCTCCCATCGCACTCTCCCCCCTTAATTACTTTCCAATTTAAATTACGATCCGTTTAGCCGTTTATTGTGGTCCGTAGGGGGTGAATCTAAAGAATACCTCATAATTTCAACCCCCTTGCTTTTCCCCCTTTAGGGATGATTTTGCAAAAAAGCTGAAACCCGTATTTATTTATTTCTTACCAAAAGCCTAAATAAGAATTTTCAGATCCCTAACTTGAGGAATTATGGATTCCCCATACAAACTTTCAACCCCTATTTCATCCCCTTAAAGATTATTTTTTGAGACAAAAGATAGCCTATGTCCGTCTCTTAGGTCCAATCTACCCCTATACCAAATTTCATCGAAATCGGTTCAGCCGTTTAGCCGTGAAAAGGTAACAAACAAACAAACAGACAAACAGATATACAGATAAACAGAGTTACTTTCAGATTTATAATATTAGTATGGATACTACAGTAGTTGCACTTACGTGTATGGCGGTTTGGAACTGCGCCTCGGCCGCCTCCATGCAGTTCATGGACATGGCGTAGAGGCCGAGCAGGCAGTGCAGCTGCGGCGTGTGCGCCGCCGCCGATTGAGCTGCAATCATAACAATGCATGAGTAAGATTGGGATTGCTAAGTTTCTGGCCTTGGAAGACATCGGGTGGCAGAAGTCTGTATTTTAATCACAGCATGACTGTTTTTTATATTTTTTGCTGGATAGCAGATGATTATCCTGGCGTAATGCTCTGTGGAATTTTGAAAACGGTTAGGCGACATATTTTTTACCCAGGGTGGTAGCTAGCAAGGCGCTAACACTACCAAGAGTTTAACGATGTTTTCCTTCATCGCAAGCTCGAGCTCTTTTTTGCGGTCAGCTAATTTCGAATCTGAGCGTTTTCCAAAATAAGTGTACCATGCCAAAATGTATGGTAGTTTTTGAATTATCACATTTTTGATGTTTTTTTGATGTAAGTATTATAAAGATACATTCTAGTTTATTAAAAAATATAATATTACTGGCAGTTAAGTCTATTTTACGAGGAATCATCAAATTAAACTGACACTGTAGAAAAAAGTGTCAGTTTTGCGACCATCTAAGTTATTTTATTTACAAGCTATGAAGAATGATCCAAATGATTTATTTGATTACGAAGATATTATTGTCAATTTAATTTGTAATATTTGACAATATAGTCACCTACTCTTTAAAATGCGAATTATACGGCACTTTTAAGTTCGGTTTTGTCACAGCTGATGCCAAAGCCACCGTTACTTTTACAATTTAATGATGAATATAGGTCTTCATCGGAAAATAAATTATTGCGTTCCCAAACATTTAATCCATTCTAAATAATGCTTTTTAAATACGTGCGCCCTTTAATATAAAAAAATGCTAAAAACGAAGAATTTCATCGTTGCAAAAAAGGGGACAGTCGCAAAACCGAAAGGCCAATTTCACTAAAGCTGGGGACACATTATATGAGGAAACCAAACCCAGAAGTTATGTATACTTGTTTAATGTCGAACGAAGAATGTAATTAAAGATATTGAAACTCTTATTGTTAAGTAAAATAATTACCGATCATTAATGAAAACTGCCTTTTAGTCGTAGGTACTATAAACTCAAAACTATTATGAATTCGTTAAATTATAAAGGTTATCCTATTAATAGCAGGCTTGTTTTTACTTTGCGCCAAGCTCTTCTTATTCTCTAGGCTTTTTCTTGTATCGTTTGCGATATTTTCTCTTTTTATTTGAATTTTTTTGCCGTATTTGAGTCTGTAACTGTTCAGGGTTCTCTCATTTCATTTTTTATCTATTATAATGCCTCCGTAATATTTCTGCGCTAGTAAGTGGCTTTGTGAAATCTTAAAATGTAAAACCCTTGCATTATATTGTGTAGTCTCAGCTTTATGGTGTCGGTTTTACGATTTTGCTAGTCAGCCTGTAGGTCACGGGGCAAAATGTCGCAAAACCGACGTGTCGTTTTCTTCCCATTATATATTCAAAATTTTATTCAGACGTAATTGTTAAATACGTTCGTAATCAAGTACAAATAACGTTACATTAATATATTGTTCATCTTTTGAATACAGTCATATGCCGGAAAGTGACCTGGATCAGTAGATAATGTGTCTCAAACCCGACAGACGAAATGTTGACGGTCACGCTACTCACACAAATTAAGTCTATTTCTCAAAATCTATTAGACAGCTGGTTTTTTAAATATAGCTGTTGATATGATATGAGTGATGTTGCAATATAGAAATTTTAATATTGTCAAATAAATATCTTCATAAGGTAGTTTTAGCCGTGACAAACCCGACATGTCCGGTCGGTTCCACTTTTTATCATATTTTTGAAAACCCAATCGTATTTTAATGGGCATAGGATTTAATTTAAAAACTACCGGTGACGATAGGGGATTCAACAGTTGTTCTAAATATATCAAAAACTCATGCTACCCTAGTACAAAAAGTATTCAGAATCTCTTCTAACACCGAGAATTTTGAGGGTGGGACACGCCAAAAATTGACCTTTTAGTGTTTTAAAATGGTCATTACTTAAATATTACGCAGTAATAGTTGAATCAACGTTTGCATTTAACTAGTTTAGGATATGCTTAATAATCTCCAAGCATTCAAATAATTAGCCACATATAATTATTTTTTGTTATTAGACTTCAAACACAGAGGACAGCCCAAAAGTGGGGGGTACACTTTATTTGGAAAACGCTCATCTACGCCCTGCAGCAAATCCAAAGCTACCAACTGAGCTATCATAAAAAGGCCGTAAATAACGTGCTAATTATTATGCCGATATTTCAACGCGATAAAATGGGTGACCACACTTGAACGTCCAACGTCAAACGGCTATACTATACGAATGCCGTTGACAACCAATCACGATAAACGGTGGCCACACCAACGGTCAACGTCCATTATAGCGGCAGTCAACGGCGTGTCCCGTAGGTGTGTCATTAACTTATTACCGTCTTACCACAAAAGTTTAGACCAGAGTTGAACCGATGTTTCAAAAATGTCGTTTCACTAAATCGACGTCTATCATTCACGTTTTCTTTATCAATCCTGGCATACCTAATTATTTTACTGGTGAATTTGTGATTGAGTTAGAAAAAGAAAAAGAAAGTCGATTTGTGGAGAAAATATTTAGACACATCTGTTCTACTCTGGTTATAATCTTGACGGTCAGGGTCGCACTCACGGTTGGGCGCGGCGTGCAGCATGTGCGCGGCGCGCGCTATCTCCTGCAGCGCCTGCGCCTTCCCGCCCGCCACCAGCCGGCACAGCGCCGCGTGCTCCACCAGCGCCATGCGCAGCCGCCACGCCAGCGCCGCGCCCCCGCGCCCCGAGCCCGAGCCCGCGCCGCGGGGCTCCGCCCAGCCCGCAGCTGGAATGTAGGAACCGGCCGAGTCGAGTCAAATGTCATGACCGAAACACATTATCCATACTAACAGTATAAAATTCTAAAAATAACTCTGTTACCTTTTCACGGTTAAACGACGGAGCCGATTCTGATGAAATTTGGTAAAGAGATAGATTGGAACGGACATGTTTTTTTTTTATCGCGATATAATGCAGTCCGCGCCGACAAAGTTGCGTGCAACAGCTAATATCTATAAAGTAATCAATAAATGTGTCACTGTTCTAGTTTTCTAACATCGATTATTTAAAAAAAACACACTGAAGGCGTTGGAAGTAACACAGCTAGATGAAACTAAAATGTATAATAATCTCAATTCTAAAATTTTTTAATGATTTCTGCAAGTTGCCTTCAACAATGACAACTCTTCAAATCTGATAATTATAATAGTCCCGACCCAAAACATAAAAGTGTTGCCAGGAAAACTGTCAATAAACTGATAATGCATCAACCAGCAGGCTGTCTACCAGTATTTCCTCATTCTAGCCACGATCACAGCACACTCACAAGACAACTTGTCGATCTGAGCCAGCGCCTTCTCTGTATACTTGTGCGCCTTGTCCATGTACCCGGCCTGCGCCGAGTGCATGACCGTCACCAGGTACACCAGCACGTACAGCTGCTGGCGCGACAGCCACACGAACGACTCGCCCGCCGCTACGTTGCCGCACACAGCTGGAAACATACAACCGTTGTCTCATACGAATGTCAAAGGTTGTCCGGTAGAGATCGCTTTGAACGATAATACCGCCCACTGTACTTATTACTAAGTTTGTCTCTTCTGTTTTCTATATATATAATACATTTTGGTGTCAATAAAGAGTTATCTATCATATTATGTAAATCAACGTAACTGAAATCCTCAGTCCCATGCCAATGATTTCTAGGAAAGAGAGGGCCCTTAACCCTGTGCCGTGCGTTCAGCAAACAACACGAAAGTGTTTGTTTCCCCTTCTCTAAAACAGCGAATATACGTGACTTTTTGCATAAAATGCTTCGATAATAAAGAATCCCTTTATATGTGGAAAAACTTCCATGAAGTGTTGTAGGAGTCTTCATGGTAAATAGTGAAGAACGGTCAAAAAGTAACAAGAGTAGATAGAGATCAGATGCTAGACTGTAAAGTTTTTAAACAAATCTGTAGAAGTTCCTAGTTTTGGGGCTGTCCTCACCGTCATCATCCGGCCACGTGGGCGCCATGATCGTTTGTATGCTCTGCTGCAGCTGCTTCAGACACGGCTTCACACTCTTCACCTGCCCCGCCATTAAATAGTGACATACCTACAGAAGTTCAGTTAATGTTAGGGTTGTACAGTGTAATTACACTTGCAATGTTAATTTGTAGAACATATTACTGGCTACGAACTACTACATAGTTACAGAAGTGAACTACTGTGAAATTACTTTAAACACTGTTTGATGAAGACATATATCAGCACTCATGCTGCTTGTCTATAAACTATTCAATAAATAAACATTTAGCCTTAATTCTTCGCGCGTTTCGTGGTAGTGTACATGATGCTGTCGAGGCGGTTTTAGCGACATCCTCAAAGCTAGAAAGACGGGGTATTACTGCACACTGTTAGCTTGAATTTATCATTGTTTTCCGCTTCACACATGCCATTGGTTTTTATGGACAGTTATGGATTATGGACCAATTATGGACCCAGACTTGTACCCAACATAATAGATTAGGAGGCATATGTAGCCACTGAATAAAGAGCATAGGCATAGGCATCAATATTGTTGATACTCACTTGTAACACAAGAAAGAACACTTTCAGGTACTCTTTCTGGTGTGGACTGCCAACCCATGTGTCCACTATGTGACCCGCCTGATTGAGCAGCGGTAATACCTCTTGGATCTTTTTGTCTATTAACAATAACTGGAAAGGAAATGAAGACATTTTACATAATTATATCCATTACTGGCACAGATCTCGCAAAGAGTAAGTATAGGTAGGTGGTCCAGCGGGATCAAACCTGTAAATGATTATAAGTGGGCATTGTATAGAGCTCACAAGTCAAACACTGAAGTCTTATGAACAAGGCAAAGTATTTTTTTTATATGATAAAACATATCGATTTTAATAACCACATTTCCCTTTTTTTTGCTGTTTACTGAATCTGTCATAGAGAATGGAAACTCCGTTAATTCTACCAGTGCTTTGGGAATACCTCCATAAGAAAATATAAACTACAGAATCATCTTTAAAAATAAAATAGTTTTTTATAAATTATTTGTTAGTCACAGATGTTAATAATAATTGCAATAAATAGAAGACACTCACCATTGCCCTACTAAGTAAGAACAGTACTCTAGTGTACGCCGCATTCGAGATCTGGGCATAGTCCACCCCCACTCCGAGTAAACTGTTTGCCACTTCATATTCACGTTCTGTGGCATGGATTTGCTGAAACATTTAACATTAAATAAATTCTGCATAATATTATAATATATAATAACAAAGATCCTGACTCTTAACTAAGATTCCCTGCATAAAGGGGACAGCAATAGGAGATAAGTTGATTTATGATTTTTGCAGTCTCTAGTTCCCACGAAAAGCAGAACTTTGACCCCACATTATTATAAACCGCAGTTATGACTGAGATCATACATAAAGCTGTTAGACCAAGTAGTTGTTGACAGATAGCAGTTGTTAAGCCATGTCAGAGACCCTTGGGCCCTTGGAGATCAGCACTGTCTTGTTCAACAAACAAACATTTAAATGTATAAATCTTTGCAGGCAACTTGCACTGTTATTCTATAAATTTAACAATACAATTGACGCAGTTATGATATGAATTATAGTATCAATCTTTGTAACTTATCATACTGAGCTTCGCAAGGGAAAATAATTTATTTATTTTATTTCATATTTATTTCCTTCAAATTACAACCACCATTTCAGGAATTCCTAATTCAATAGTGTGAGTCATTAATTATAATTATACCATAATAGTTAAGAAAAAAAAAACATTATTGAACATAAAACCATTAAAGTCAGTCATAATTAATTACAATTGTCCGTAACACATGTCAAATACAATTTATGCCACCGAGCATGCAATTTTTTCAGCAACATGAATAACATAAATTATTATCTGCCGAGGATCTCAATCCAAGAACATTCCCTTTGACATAAATAAAATACAATAAGAATACATATGATTATTTTTATATAGATACTTACTGCCAATTGGAATATAAGTCTACAGTGCCAGTAAACGCTGTGTTGTGACAGTTCGATGGCCTTCCTAAGGATGGGTTTGGAGTGTGTCGGCTGGCCCTGCTGCTCAAACAACTCCGCCAGCACACTCGCCGCTTCAAACTTCACGTCGTCAAACCCGTTAATCGTTTGCGAGAGGCACCACTGCAACCAGAACACTGTTTATTGCCCAAATGACCCACTTCAACATTGTTTACATACTTTGAGAAAGTTCCCTCTAACACTGCCAGCGAAACACCAACAGCAACACCTCCAAACTTATTCACGTCGATGAACACCACTCACGAATCACTTCACGCACCGCACCAAACAAATAACAGCAAAAAAAACTTACACTTTGCTCCAAATGCGTTCTCGCCAAGTCGATGTTTTTGGTGTGTGTCAAGAGTATATTTCCAAGTTGCAAATGTGTCCTGGCTTCGACCCTTTGAGGTGGTTTGAAATTAAACACGGCTTGTAAACACTGAATACAACTTTTTATGTCAGGAGGATTCGATGTGCGGAAATGTTCCGCTAAACCAAGTAAAGAAATATACCAAGCGTCCTGCGTTGACGCCATTTTGACATTTCTGCTTGGAGGGAACAATGTTGCTACGCCTTTTGTACATTTCTACCATTATATAAATAAATTATTTAAATTCTACCAATGATACATTTCAAATTCGAAGGTAGGCAATTAGGCATATTTATGGAATGTAACCTGGGTAATATTGTGATATTTTACTTTGCAAACTAGAACAGTCATTCATAGCAGTCATTTAAAGGGCTTATTCCACAAATACCCTAGCGGTATCGCCTGCACACGGGATTTCTAGACTTTTTGAGCCTCTTTAGCTTTGTAACGTCAATACCTACTTAGATGCGCTTCGTGGCAGCTCCCCTTATAATACCCAGTTGTCGCCACCCCACGTGGTAAAAAAGGCCAGAAATCCCCTGCGCAGGGAATACTGCCAGTGGATTTTTGGAATAAACCAATTATGAGGAGGAATATCCTTTATATTATTCCGAACATTAAATTCTTTATTAAATGCGTTCAGTCGTTAAGAACTTAGGTAGAAGCAATCACAATATCGTACTCTCAATACATAATTACCCTACTTTCACATTTATAATAATAATTATTAGGACTTGAAATGAAAACTACCATCTCCTTCATTAGCTAGATTTCTTGGCAACATGTTTCTAAGGCATGTACCACAGATTACAGTAGAATGATACATATCAAAAATATGCTTTACCAATACGTATAACGGAGTTTTGGCGGGAATCCGATAGTGAGACGTTGTTGGTTTTGTATTATTAGCTCAAATTTGTGTTTCTTCGAGTGTTAATGTGTAATTTTGGTGGAATATTAACCATTAAGTGTTCGTTAACGTGCACGAGTGTAGGCGAATGATATAAACTCAAAAAACGTGTCATTTCGCATTTTTTCCAAAACTCCCAGGAAGTTTCAGTAAAGCACCCACCACTTTACTGAATCGTGACTTTGACGATGTAAATAATTGACTTGACTACTTGACCACGATTGCTATAACATTGCTGTGACTTCGTGAAATTGAGAAATACTTAAAATTAAATACTTGACACTGGCTATATGCACAAACCGTGCGAAGCAATAACTAAAACAAAAAAAAAAAAATAGGTATAACATTGGTTTGTTTTGATTAGTACATTTAAGGTTTCGATATTTTTATTTATTTACCGATTTTGTAAAATTTGCGAGCGTTTACTTTTACCATAGTAGTAGAACTAGGTAGGTACCTATAGTAGAAGAAATTGATCAGCTGATAGGCAAGCAGGAGTATTATAGGGGATAGCTATCACTTTTACTATGTAGTCGAGGGGATTTCTGGAATAAGCCGGTAGATATTGTATGGTAATACTTTTTTTCATAAACTGCCTCCAGTCTGTTACCAAAGCTAATAAAATCTAAGAAATATTTTTATCTCTGAGTGTTAGGTCCAAGACCAGAACTGCCAGAATTACACGTATATTCGCTACAAATGCTTATTTCGCCACCAGACGGTTGAGCATAGTGAGGGGGGTCAGGGGCCAAGTTGTTTTTCCTGTAGAAGGTCTCGCGTAGAATCTTACTGCGGCCCTTGTTGACGTCTCTGGGGCGGACGCGGGACTGCTTCTGTTGCCAACCGTAGTCCCAGTTTGAGCATACTCGGAAGAAGAATCTAAGTACAGAAGTACCTATATAATATTTAACGAACAAATTATTAATATACATTATGTATACAAAACATATTTTAAAAATTTGAGGAATGGTCATACCGTTTCGGTAAGTGACCTTTGTGGGGTGAAGTGGTACCTTCTAAACTAAACCAATGGGCACCATATTCATTGACTGACGCAACAAGAAAGGCATTATTATAACAAACTCACTTATCTTCTGGCGCTTTCTTGTTTCTCTCCTTTAGGTATCGTTCCACTGCGCCCTTCTCAGTGCTTTTGTACAGTAGGTCCAGAACTTCTGGATCAATCGGCGCCATAAGGCTATCGTCTTCGGACGGCACTACCTCACGTACCGGCACTTCTACTGGTAGGGGTAACTTCTCGTCTAACACCTGAAATATTCTCATATCTGTGATTGACAATCATATTATGCATATACCTACCCTGACGCCCAATGGCGGATTAACCCTAAGGCAAACTAGGCACGTGCCTACGGGCAGAAGGGCGCACGCGAGAAAAAAAATACATTTATTTATTTATTTATTTATTTACTTAAATTAAATGCCTGCTGCGCTTACAGCAACGCCAAGGCGCACAACAAGCCACTTAAAAATAAAATTGCACAATATAATAACTTATACAACATTTAAATAATAATTAACTTATTACAGGGTTTCCAAGTATCTCATACAATATTTTATAAATATGTTAAGTCGCATAAAAAAGATGTCGACATCAGGTTCCTCAGCAATCAAGGCATTGAGGAGATCTATAGCTTGCCTCGTAGGTGCGTATTGAGCAGTTAGCGTGCGTACAGCCGGAGCCGCGAGCAGCCGCCGCGGGGCGTGCGCGCGCCGCGGCCGCGTCCGGTCAGTGGTGAGCAAGGAGCACCGCGCCAGAGTGCACGGGTTGTCGATCTTATTGTTCAACAGTAGGTTATAATGGATCATTATTGCACACTTACGTCGGAGCTCCAAGGTGTTCATACCCACCATGCCTAATATGAATAGGGACGGATATAGGTACGGATAATATCCGTATATATTTTTATATAAATACCGGGCAAATTTCTTATGTATTTTTTCCACCATAAGCACGTATTTGGATTCATGTGGATCCCAGATAATAGAATTGTACTCTAATTTATTCCTTACAAATGCATAGTAAAGAGATATGATGGTGCTTTTATGCTGAAATCGAAATGTTTGCCTCATAACGAAACCAAGTGATTTAAAAGCCCCACTACACATCTCGACTATATGAGTGTTAAAAGTTAACTCGGTATCCAGAGTCAACCCCAAATCTCGAATATGTGTAACACGCTCCAGGTGGAATCCGCTAATGCAATACGAATACAAAATAGGCGTACGGGACCGAGTAAATGTAATAGTTTTGCACTTGGATGCATTAAACTCAAGTTGGTTAAGCTCACTCCAAGCTGCCACACTATCAATGTCCCTCTGCAACGCCTCACAATCGGAGACATTATCTACACCCAAGAAGAGCTTCAGATCGTCAGCAAACATTAGGCACCTAGCTGACCGGACAACTTCTGGCAAATCATTGACCATTATTAAAAACTGGGTCGGTCCAAGCGTACTACCCTGGCTTACCCCAGAATTGGTCACATACGGGTCAGAACGGTATACAGACAATTGTACATATTGGATTCGATTTGAAAAATAGCTAGCAAATAAATTTAATAGTTTTGGTGTAAAACCTATATGTCCGTAAGGATTGAGGAGCCACTTTTGAAAAATTAACAATTTCTAAATGGAATCTCACGCAGTTTAAATGTAGGTGTGTCAATAAAATTTGTACCCTAAAGCAGATTTTAGTAGATTTTATGCATAAAAAGTTCTGTTACTGTAAAGGTGGCACCTCAATTCAGCAAATCAGGATTGAGGTGCCATTTTTCAAGTGAATAGAACTGGTTAAGTTATGGATGAATATTTCTGAAAACGCAATATCTTTACGGACGTGCTGTATATTGGTTGCCACCAAACTCTGGGGCTTGAACGGCTTCAATTTAAAAAGATATATAACATTCAAAGTGGCGCCAAAATCTATAAAAAATCGATTTTAATTTTTTTATTTTTCATTGATATAACTAGTCAATTTACAAAATAAACTTAATGGAAAAAATGTAGATAGTTGGCTGAAATTGTAGCCAGAGAATGAAGTAATAAAACCAAGTGGTTTTTTTGCTGCGACTAATTTTATGTGGCTCCTCAATCCTTACGGTCTGGAAATAATATTTCGCTATAACTATGTGACAACAAAACGAAATCGAACGATGAATATCCCAAAAAATTGTAGATATGCGTACCTTAATATTCATATATAATTTAATCACGCTACGTATCCTATATTGGACAAAACACACAATTTTTTACTTTCTCATACAAATTTTCTTAAGCGGTGACCATAATTTAAGTATGTAACCAGGGATATGGAATCCAAGAACTACTTACGCTTTTTTGTGTTGGACCCGCACTGTTAGTGCAGTCAGCCAGTGTAAACAGCTCGTTTCATAATATAATATCTGGATGACCGAGCTTTGCTCGGTACCTAATTTTTTTTTTTATAAATTGTGTTTTTAGGAAATTCTATTTATGTACGAATTACTAATAAAATGATGAAATATGAATAATATTTTCGATCTTACCGATAGAATAATAAAAAAATATGAACTGGTTATTTAAAAAAAAAAACATAAAAAAAAACACGGAAAAAAACAAATGATTCCTAGCTAGATCGATTTATCGTCCCCGAAACCCCCTATATACTGAATTTCATGAAAATCGTTGGAGCCGATTCCGAGATTCCAATTATATATAATATATATATATATATATATACAAGAATTGCTCATTTAAAGATATAAGATAGGGAGGTATACATAAGTAGTTTCAATTAGGTAGGTAATACCTAATCTAAATTTACACTATAACCCAACATGAAACTTGGGTGAAAACATGAATGTACCTTCCTACTGATTAGTTTTTTGGTGTATTATATTATTACCTATGCCTACACCCGAGCGTGTGTAATTTAATATTATTATATTTAATGTTAATATTATATACCTACCTATCAGCAAATATAGCACTTGTACAAACCATTAGCCTGGGTTACACAAGAGGAGAAGGTAAGTAGGTAAGTACCTACTTATCTGGAACGCTAACGGCAAAACATGGTGTCATAGTATGCAATTCTCTCCTGTGGTTGTTAGGGTTATACGTACCTACAGCTTGGTAAAATATAGTAGAAAATTAAATTAATAGCAGTGCCACTATCGCATGTGTAATGTGTATTGATGAACTGGTAGCCCTCATGGCATAACGGATCAATTTTGATACTTTATAGTAATTAATTTAATTTTAAATGAATGAAGCACCATAAGTACCTATGTAACGACATCACATTTAACATACATGCACAATTGCACACATCATATTATTACGCCTCTTTAATAAAAGTAGCTACACCTAGCTACTTTTTTTTTTTTTTTTTTTTTCATATTATAAAAACAGAAAATAAAAAAATTACATTTTTTGTATCTATATTGTTCGACTGCTGGGCAAAGGTCTCCCCTATTTCCTTCCACACATTCCAAAAAATATTAAACTACTCTCACTCTCTAGGGCCTAACAACCACGTTTAGGTCCGCTAAGCTGAGCAAATAATAATAATATGACACAGTTTTTGAGCATGAGATGTGAAAACTCATGTACTATTTACGCACGTAAAATAAATTTGTAAATCTATCTATTATAGGTACTCGTATAAAAACCAAAACTGACTGACTGACTGATCGACTAACGCACAGCTGAAACCACTGGGCCTAGAACCATGAAATTTTTCACAAATATTTTGTATGTGTCGTAGGCGTGCAATAAGAAAGGATTTTTGAAAATTCAACCCCTAAGGGGGTGACCGATTATATAATTATTGCATCACTAGCTGCGCCCCGCGGTTTCACGCGCGTTAGGATAATATACGATATATCTTTATGAATTGTAGTCCATGTGTTATTCTGGTATTATGTAAGCTATATTATTGTGAAGTTTCATCAAAATCCATTCAGTAGTTTTTGCGTGAAAGAGTAACAAACATTCATCCATAATTACAAACTTTCGCGTTTATAATATTAGTAGGATAAAAATACACTTCATATAGAAATGATGCGAATTTTTGTCATTAAGATATTTTTTTACCGACACATGGGCTATTTGCACTGAATAAACACACTTTCAATTATATATCCTATATCACCATAATATTATTATCTAATACTATAGTCTGAAGGTATGCACAATGCACAATGCACAAACCAGATATAAATCACAGATTCCTAGATCAGGGTAAGTATAATCATTTTACAATAAAGATTTGTTCATAAAACGAAAGCGTGACAACATAACGCTATGCAAAGATATTTTTCACTATTTTTTAGTTGTAACCGGTTTGATTATTATTTAAACTGTACAGTATTAAAACTAAAAAAATATCACATAAAATTAATAAACCACGAACCATAAATATCTATGCATCCGAAAATACTAATAACCCAAAAAACAAATCTAGATGTGATATGGGTAGGTGTGAAATTGCGTTGTCACGTTGTCTACTGGTGGAATGCTAACCTACCCACGTTTGTGTACTTATTGCTAAGTCAAATGAACATCTTTTAATTACATCACTTAGAAGATTATTTTAAAATAAATTATATAGATGGCTGATTATGTCACACGTGCTACGTATTATACGATACTCGCGGTGTAAGTAAGTATATTAAATGCACGCCAGAAGTTAAGTCACGCCGTGTAGTTATATTCTACTTAGACCGCTCGTATCGTAATGTGCCTACTACCTACCCACTTTTATTTATGTTATTTTATATCATATAGGTATGTCATAATATATTAATATGATGTGACGTTGTTATTGATTATAATTGAAGTAAAACTTCTTTAAGCGCGACTAGGGAGTAACTCAGATTTTTTCTGACGGAAGTAACGCTTACTATACTCTGTGTAGTTTGCTATTTAAAAAAGGTTACATTGACGTGTCAATGTAGTGTCAATGTAACCTTTTTAAATAGCAAACTACACAGACTATAGTAAGCATTACTTCGGTCAACGCCAAAAAAGTTTTACTTCAATCGCGCGTAAAGGTTACACGCACACACTTTTTTTTTAAGTGTCCTATTTTTTTTCTTGAATATTATGGTCACCGCAGTGAAAATTGTATGAGAAAGTAAAAAATTGTGTGTTTTGTCCAATATAGGATACGTAGCGTGATTAAATTATATATGAATATTAAGGTACGCATATCTACAATTTTTTGGGATATTCATCGTTCGATTTCGTTTTGTTGTCACATAGTTATAGCGAAATATTATTTCCAGACCGTAAGGATTGAGGAGCCACATAAAATTAGTCGCAGCAAAAAAACCACTTGGTTTTATTACTTCATTCTCTGGCTACAATTTCAGCCAACTATCTACATTTTTTCCATTAAGTTTATTTTGTAAATTGACTAGTTATATCAATGAAAAATAAAAAAATTAAAATCGATTTTTTATAGATTTTGGCGCCACTTTGAATGTTATATATCTTTTTAAATTGAAGCCGTTCAAGCCCCAGAGTTTGGTGGCAACCAATATACAGCACGTCCGTAAAGATATTGCGTTTTCAGAAATATTCATCCATAACTTAACCAGTTCTATTCACTTGAAAAATGGCACCTCAATCCTGATTTGCTGAATTGAGGTGCCACCTTTACAGTAACAGAACTTTTTATGCATAAAATCTACTAAAATCTGCTTTAGGGTACAAATTTTATTGACACACCTACATTTAAACTGCGTGAGATTCCATTTAGAAATTGTTAATTTTTCAAAAGTGGCTCCTCAATCCTTACGGACATAAACCTATGGCTGAGAATTTTCTGAGTAGAACATCGTTGTGTACGCTGTCAAATGCTTTTTTAAAATCAAAATATGCCGCGTCCACTTGCTTATTATTATCCATTGCTGTTGCAGTGTAATCAACAAAATTAACGTGATTGGTAGCCGTTGATCTGCCCGCCCTGAACCCGTGCTGAGCATCAGAAAACTGAGAGTTCACTTGTTCAGTGATATAACGGTTCAGAATCGACTCTAACACTTTACCAAATGCTGATAGGACAGCTATAGGCCTATAGTTCTCGACTTTAGACCTGGAGCCATTCTTGGGTATAGGCGTCACTCTAGAGACTTTCCACTTGGCAGGGTACGTTGAAGTATTCAAAGCAAGGTTGAGAATATACAATAGTGGTTTTTTGAATATTTCGTAGCAGTCTTTTATTATGAACGGTGGCACACTATCAGGCCCCGCGGACGAGTGAGCCTTTAGCCGTCGGACTGCAATAGACAAATCGCATGGTCTAATCTTATCAACCGCGATGCGAGAAGAGCACAGCGTGCTTGCTGTTGCTCTCTCGGCATCCTCAGTTGATAAGATGGGATCATTTATCAAGAATACTGATTTAAAATAGTTAGATACAGCTACATTATGAGGCCTAACATTCCATTCTAATTATCTAGGGAATTAGTATTTATTTCCTCTATTTAGGAATCAGGAAGAACTGAAACTAAGGTCCTACCTGCACACACCCAGACTTTGTGGTTCATAGAAATGTTTGCCCTGTGGCGAAATATAAATATTTGACTGTGTTCATTAGTTCACAAATGGAAGGGGCATGTGTGAACTAATGAACACAAGCTCACAATCCGTGAACTCGTGTTCATTAATTCCCATTGTCAACTGAGCTACCTCTAGCAATTCCTTAGTGAGAGCTATCGAAGCGTCGACCTCCCGCACTTGCTTCTCCTTGTTAGCTATGAGAGCGTTCATTAGGTAAGTCTGGTACCATATCCGGTTGCGCCGCTTGGATCGTCTCTCTGCGTCTATGTATAAAGGCCCGGTGCCAGCCATGGCAATGTCTTTTTCGCTACCACCACCACCACCTTTACCCTTAGGCATGATTTAGGGGATACTATCTAGTTTTACCAATAAAATTGATAGATTTAACGATACAGGGATTTAGAATATTAAACTGTAATTTATTTTAATTGTATTGTAACATATCTATTTACGGAAAACACAAAACTGTTTTTTAGGAAAATAATCCAAAAGTTTACGACAAAATGTTGACAGTTGACGGTACGCGTCAGTTCGACTGAATTTTCCAGTAGGTAGGTTTTTAATAGTAGGTACTCTTTGGGCGAAATTTAATGACAAAGAGTTCGTATCTAACATAAATCCCTTGTCATTGACCTTTCATTCATTTATCATTAGAAATCACGAAAATAAAATAAAATGTTGACCTTCCATTACCATTAAAAAAACTATAAAATGAAATAAGCAATGAAGCACATTTTTTATATTACTAATTTTCCTTAAACTTAATTAATTAACAATATACACAGTCAACAATTCACAGATTAAATAACTTAACTAGGTAATCAACTATGGAATGTTTACATATTTACACATGAGATTAAAATAACATAGTCAATAATTCAACTAGTTCTGGCTTTGCGACCTTCCCGACTTCCTGCCCATGACTGGGCTGCCTCCCATCTGTCGCAGGAGGCCACGGAGCCCTCTGGCTTCCCTGACACCGCTCTCGAGCTGTTCCGACGGGACGGCGGAGAAGTCGTCGACCAGTGGCAGCGGGCCGCTGAGGCGCTCCGAATACTGGGACAGCCGCGACTGGTGCCCTATCGGTGATGTCTTATCCACCGGTGGTTGCATCTGAAAGAAAGATTTTGAGTCTCTGAAAGCGAGGTTGTTGAAGGGGGTAATGTAAACATTTACTAGTGCTCGAATCTCAATATGCGCCCCATTTCTAACTGTACCTATTAATTTATCATTTAACTTTGTTGTTAATATGAGGTTGTTTTAAAACAAAAAAATGTTCAGACCTAACTTTATAGGTTATGGGCCCACTTGTTTGTATAAGTATTTCTAAAAAATTATGAATAACCATTTTATGGCGATTTCAATCATTATTGCGAAAGACCGCAAAATTCAATGACTTGATCTTGAAATTGCATAGAAACTTTGCATTTTTAACTTCATGTCGTCACAAGTACAGCGCAATTTTTCAGCTTCCATACAATAAGACATATCATAGGAAAAGGCACATAGTAACCTTCCCTACTGTAGACAATTTATCCTGCAGCCTCTTCACCAGGGCCGCTTCACTCTCGTAGCTTGTCAGGGTCGGTTGCGGCATGCATTGGAACACAGTGGCGAGGAGATTGTGCAGGGAGACCAGCACACTGTCTTGCCATGCTCGGGTGAAGTACAAACTGAACGAGGGATTCTCTTCTGGCTTCTGGACGTAAGGTAGCACTAGAATAGACAACAATATGGGTAACATTTTTGTACATAAAATATGCGTCTTACTTTGAAACGCATTTAGAGACTATAGTAGAAAGAAAAAACAGTTAATTCAAATTTTGTCAGAATATACAGATTTTATATGATGTTAGACTTATTTATACTGAAAAGTGGGGACAAATGGCGTATAAAAACAAAGTCTAGTGTTTACTAATAGTTCTGGCAGTAATTATGTGTTAAACTAACTGAACCAGTCCCTCCATTCAGTCTGCCCGTGTAATTCTTGCATCATTTTGGAAAAGAACTCTGCAACTCTTTCATTTCGTACCCCTCCAGTGCTCTGTGCTGCCGTCACCAGGTACAGTTTGTATAGGCTATATTCTATTTTACGTACAGCTGTAAAAAGAAACATAATAAAGATGTAAAGTACTGTGTAATTGAGATAAGTAATATTATGAAGATTTTATGGAGAATATGGAAAGTTAGCAGCTTTCAAGTTTTGGGGGACTGGCTTGTGGTTTCTTCTTTTTTTTTATGGAATACAGGAATTTCCTATATGGGGAAGGTTTATTTACATCAAGCAGAGATACAGCCTGAAGTTAATGTTTTTCGGTTACCTGGTTGAACGTGAATCTCTAGCTTCGAGAATACCAGGCTGTCAAGGTGACCCCAGTACTCCTTTAGGCCGTTGAGGTCCGAAACATTGATGTAGTGCAGTATTTGCTCAACTATCTTGTCTACTCTAAATCCTTTGTCTTTATCCGACTTTAGATCGTTATCGAACGCCTTCACAGTCGACATGAAGCCTCTGTACAGTAGATATTCACGCACCAAATCATCAACGAACTGGATGTGAGCCATTTCTTAGAATATTATTGAAATATAGGTGAAAAATGGAATTACAAAATGAAAAGCCAGACAGGAGTTGGTTGGAATTTGGAAAAGTAAAACAAACAACAAAGTCAACAAACAAACAATTGTCATGTTGACAGTTTGATTGAATTGATTGATTGCTTTTTTTAGTAATGGTTTCGCACGGTTTGTGCATTTAGCCAGTGTCAAGTATTAAAATATTTCAGTATTTCATAATTTCACAATAGGAAAGTCATAGCAAAAGCAATCCTTGTGGTCATGTAGTCAAGTCAATTATTTACATTGACAACGGTTGAATGCACAAACCGTGCGAAACCTTAACTAAAACGGAAAAAAATAAAATGACATACTGTTAAGCGTCCGTCAGCGTCAGGCTCAGGCAGGCCGTCGGCCGTCGGCCGTCAGTGTGACGTTTCGACTTGAATCAGCTGTCGTTCCTGTCGATTTTTTAAATTTAATTTGAACTAAAAACTAAAAAGAAAATGTGTTTTGTTAAATGAAACGTGTGTTAGTTTCCGTGGTGGGTGTTCTAAAGTTATCATTGTGGTGTTAGTGTTCGGCGGCGGTCTGTGCGGAGGGCGATGGGCGCGGGCGAGTGAGGACGAGCGTCGCGGGCGCGGCTCGAGCGCGCAGGCATGCGGCGGCATGGCGGGCGAGGCTGCGGGCACGTCGCGCGGCCTCCGCGTCTACAAGATCGTGGTGTTGGGCGACGGGGGCGTCGGCAAGTCGGCGGTGACCCTGCAATTCGTTAGCCACAGCTTCTTGGACTACCATGACCCGACTATAGGTCAGTACATGACGGCTTCGACTCTTCAAGGCCTTCTGCTGTCATTGTGCTAGGTAAACATTGAATAGGTAAAATAAGTTTTGAAAGTAACTCGGTAACCAGCTATTCAATAATAAGTAGGTAGCTTGCTATAAGCTAGGCATGCTATAAGTCTAGCTAATGACTCATATATAATATTCTTTACACTGCTAGTTATTGTAACAATAATTTCGAAGTAAAATTCGGTATTCTAATGCTTCCAGAGGATTCATATCAGCAACAAGCTGTGATCGATGGAGAACCAGCTCTTCTGGATATATTGGACACAGCGGGTCAGGTAAATTAAATGCACCATTGAATTAAATCTTACTAATATTATAAATACGAAAGTTTGGGTTTGTGTGTGTTTGTTCGTTATTCACGCGTAAACGGCTGAACTGATTTGCATGGAATTTGGTATGAAGGTAGCTAACACTCTAGATTAACACATAGGCTACTTTTACTATTCCGAGACCAGCAGGTAACATGTGGGGTGTAGCTAGTATTTTATAATATTCTGCATTTTCTATAGACTTCATCATCATCCATTCATAGAGTTGATAGATCTAGAATGTAATAATATATATGCAGTGACCCTGAGACATAAAATGTAGGTAAAATGTTGATTCTGGCGAATAGTGTTATATTAGAAATGTGAATATAATTTCCAGGTGGAGTTCACGGCAATGCGGGAGCAGTACATGCGCTGCGGCGAAGGCTTCTTCCTCTGCTACTCGGTCACAGACAGGCGTTCGTTCCGTGCAGCCGCCGAGTATAGGCGTTTGCTGATGCAAGCACGGCCGTCCGAGAGGCTGCCGTTAGTCCTGGTTGGAAATAAACTGGATTTAGCCCCAAGATTTAGACAAGTGAGTACCTTAATAAATAATCCTATATTCTATGTACTAATATTATAAAATGTGAATTAAACTTTGTTGGCTACATTTTTATGACTAAAAGGCTGAACGAATTGTAATGAAATTTAGCAAGGAGGTTGATTGGACCTCGGAGAAGGTTATAGGATACTATTTACCGCGATTTATTGTAATCTGGGCGGACGAAGCCGTCAGCAACAGCTAGTGTATCATATTTTCGTACTACATAAGATTTATAAGTTTACATAAACATTTGAAAATATTTTTATATGTGCCAATGGCCTAGTCATACCAGTGTTTAGTATCTCAACCTGTTACATATAGGCCGCACGAAAAAGACCGTATTTTAATTGAATTCTGTCTCACCGTGGTCCACCCTACATGCCTGTGGTTAATTTAAATTTCAAACCTTTACCTTGTTATTATGATCTGTAGGTGAGCACAGATGAAGGGAAGGCATTGGCAACCCAGCTGGGATGCCCATTCTTCGAGACTTCGGCGGCGTTGCGGCATTTCGTCGATGACGCGTTCCATGCGCTAATCAGGGAGATTCGACGGCTGGAGAGGCAAAGACAGGTGATTAGACCTTGTATTTCTCTGAAATTACAATGTTGATTGTGTCTGCAGTCATGTAGTTTATTTCATGATAATATATGGGATTGATAAATTAATACATAGTTATTAAACCTGATTTAAAAAAGACTTGATTATGTGGTAAATCCAAAACAACAGGTAATTCCATGTTCTCCAAATCTCCCAGGAAGTTTCAGTAAAGCATCCACCTCCTTACTGAATCATGACATTGACTAAACGACTCTCTAGGTGCTAGCTATGATCAAGTCTAATTCGCGCATAAAAATAAAAGCCGTTACCAATTCTCAAAAGTGTACTATAAATTTTACTCTCTACCTGACTGAGCGTGACGCGTTACTTTGACTATTTTGTAAAAATTTATAATACTGAAATTATTTTAATGCACTCACCACAGAAACAGGAACAGAAGAAACATTGTTCATCCATCCCTACTTAACTACTGAGCGTGGGAGTAACTCCTCCATTGCTAGCTTCTAGTCTTGCTAACCATAAATCATAATATCTTGTAAACCGACACAGTTGTAAACAATACTGTTATTCTATTCTAGGCTTCAATAATGGGTACGGGTGTCTCGACGACTGGTGGCGGCCGGCGGCGCTGGCGGCGCCTCCGCAGCATCTTCGCGCTGGTCTTCCGCCGACGCAGGCGCCACCACTCGGCGCCTTAACCGCACTATCGTGAGCTCTTTGATTACATTTGGATGTAAACTTACCGATGGTCTAATTTGGGCCAGGCCAACAAGTATTTTATTTGGGGCAAGATGTTCCAACCGATCTGTTTGATTCAGTTGGGGTCAGCGGGTTAACTGACACTACTTGTTTTGTATTTGGGGTCAGCCCTTAATTGAAGCATGCTGTGAAATGGCTGAATTAACTCTCTGTTGAAAACTGATGCAATTGGTAGCAAGAGATGTGCTATATATCAACCTGCATATAAACTATTTATGCAGTTTGGCGCAAGAAATTTTCATGATTACATAACTGTATATTTTATTTATTTTGGGTAAGATCCTTAACAGATAGTAGGCACTACTGAAAGAAGAACTATTGTAGCAGCACAGTGTAACCAACAGATACAATATCTTCGTTAGTTTTGGGGAAATTAACCAACTTGTAAGGGAGGCAGTGTAATTAGTAAAATCTTGCCTAAAGTTAGGGCCTATAGAGTTTCGTAACAAGTAGTGTGTTCGCCATAATTTTTAGCATTAAAATATACAGAGTTTAGGGATGATATTTATTATTTTTTATTTTAGTATACATTTTTGTCCTCGTAAAATTATGACACCATTACACATATATAGACAGTTAAATCTAAAACCCCTTAAAGTTATATGTGACCTGAGGGCTTTATAAACACCAAATTTGACAAACGGCCTAAATTTTGTAGGCGTGATGAAATTCTAAAGTATTAATCAAATTGCTAAGATGTTGTATAATATACAATATTTATAACATCTCCTAAACTTTAGCACGTAACTGACATAATACCTCCTAGACCTTAAATACCCTAAAAATATTAATGAGTACAAATACATTGGAGTAATTTACTAGTGAAGCAACAAATACGAGAATTTGTTATCTGATTAGTGTGATATTATCATATTGTCCAATATTTCTCTACCTCAATATTATTGTTGTTTATCATATGACTGTTAATTTTGAATTGATCTTAAAAAACCGGGCAAGTGCGAGTCGGACACGCGCACGAATGGTTCCATACCATTGTCTGTAAAAACGTTTGTTGTATTCCCTTAAATATTTATTTTATTCTGTTTTTAGTATTGCTTCTGTTTCTGTGAAAATTTCAACTGTCTAATTATCACGGTTCATGAGATATAGCCTGGTGGCAGACAGACAGACAAACAGACGGACAGCAGAGCCTTAGTACAGATCGCGCGGCGAGAGTTTGGCTTTGACCTTCGGGTGGAGGGGATTACTGCGCATGGGTACTGTCACGCACACAATCAGAGCAATCCAATCAGAGCACCGCATGCGCCTACACACCATGCGCAGTAATCCCCTCCACCCGAAGGTCAAAGCCAAACTCTCGCCGCGCGATCTCTAATACGGTCCCGTTTTACCCTTTGGGTAGGGATCCCTAAAAATGTAACCTTTGAAATGAGAAATGCCCGGTTTAAATGTAATCAACTTATTTTTTCATAATTCCCTTTTTGGGTTTAACTGTACAGTTTTATAAACACTTCCAATTGCCATAAAAACACATTTAGTATTATCCTTGCCATAAAACGATATTCCCACTAATTACTAAGCATTGGTCCTCTACCGCCTAATGAATTCCTAACTGGATGGTTGTAATTATTTTTATCTTATCCTGAATGCACCAGAGAAATAAGGATGCAGGGGGTTGCTTTAATGTGATATGTTTCGTGAATAAACATTTAAGAACTAAATATACTTACTAGGCTTTGCCAGACAAGTGCAAAACAAAATTAGGCAAAATAATTTGTTTATATGTGGCTCTCTGCCACCATGTTTCTTATCTGGTGTATACAGAAATATTTAAAAATAAATAAATAAATTATTTTACTTACACTATAATAATATGAAATAAAAAAAAAATCCTTCTATATGAGTAAAATTATTATAATACCTATAATCATATTTTGATGTACCTAAATTAAATGACAATTATGTTATTTCATTTGTACTTAATATTATATTTGTTAACATATTTAATAATTTTATTTTGTAGAATGTTTAATGTTTATAGATCATTGCGTAGTTTATAAAGTTTATTTGTATGTTTATGATGTGTTATAGTAAGAATGTAGCGAAGAAAATATCGTATTGTATAAATATACTGGAAGTAGAGTAAGAATACAGAAAATATTAAAGGCTTAACACACTGCGGGCGTGACACGTGACCATAGATAATAGAATAATAACTTCTTTGACGAGCTCTGTCTCCGCTGGTAACGCGCCGAAGCGTGAGTTTACTGCGAAACGAGCGTCGTGTTGCGTTTGTGGTAAACTCACATCGGCCATACTGTACGTGCATTATACAATTTATACATACCCGTCGAGTAAGAACGTCTCAACATGACCGGTCAAAATTTTAACCCGAACGTTTAGTTGTGTATCTACGTACGCGATATTTGCGCAAATGTAATTCTTTTTGTAAGCTGGTTTGAGTCGCAGAGCTATAAATTTGGGGATGAAACGTGACCGTTCTTTGAGTATTTTTTATAATTCTATGGTGTGATCCACGAAAGAGAGAGACAAGTGTGATTTGAGTGCAAAGGCGCGCCATCACGCGTAGCTCAGTGTGTTAAACTTTTAATTAAGCACTCATTAGTGATTCATAATCAGTAATGTAAGTCTGACCCAGAGCCTAAAGTAAAAGTAGCAGTCTTCCGCAGTGGGAACCTAAGAAGCAATAAATATATTAAAAAAAAAAGTTATTTAATATAAAAGACGCTTGTGGTTTTGTGTCATTTATTTTATAGTTTTAAATGTTTAGCTTGTAATATATACACGTAGCTATAGTCAATAGTCATACTAAACGAGTTTAGGGGACCTTGTAGGGATACATAATTTGAAAAGTATTTATATTTATTGTAACGCTAATATTGTCGAGTACCTATTTAACCAAAGTCCGTTGTGTAGTTACCCGAATTGTTTGTTAAATTTTATTTTAATCGATAAGTAGTACAATTAAGTAATGTGAGATTTATCGAGCTCGTTTTTACTCTGTGCGACAGAGACAGCAATAATATTAAAAATGAATATATATGTTTTATATATTGTGGTAAATGTAAGTGATTGAGAGTTTATACATGGATATTTTGTGAATTTGGTACACGGTCTGGTTATTGCAGACGTGTTAGCCTGTATCCGGGGCATGGAATCAGTTGCATGTAACGGGCTCTAGATGTTGGCATTTGTTTGAACGCAAACTCGCTATGGTGAACATAGATGTCGACACTAGAATGTGAGAAGTCACGCGGGGAATAATGTTGTCCTCGCAGGGAATAATAATGTCCTCGCAGGGAATAATAATGTCCTCGCAGGGAATAATAATGTCCTCGCAGGGAATAATAATGTCCTCGCAGGGAATAATAATGTCCTCGCAGGGAATAATAAAGAATGTACAAATATGAGCCTTTCATTATCCGTGTAAAAAGATTGTCTACATTGATGTACTGTGAGCACGGCCATCAAATCATGATACATTTCTTGAGGGACGCACTTTTCCCGTCCCTGTACTTCGCAACGCTTCTCAAACCCCCTTTTCTTATACTTTATTCAAAGGGTCTCTCAATCAGGTCTACCATTTCGCTTCGAGGTGAGCTGTTGAAAAACTTGGTGACAGGATTTTACACCTAGACTGCGATAATACAGTCTGCCTGACACGTTATGAGGACTAGAAATCGATTTATATAAAATATTATTATACCTACACCATTCGAGGTGCGAAATTAAAGGCACCTAAGTCCTTAACACCTATTTTGAGAGGCGTACGCACACGGGGAAAGTCTGTTTTTAAAGGAATTGATGATTATCCAAGCCTTACTATATAGTTATGGTAAAGAAGTGTGATTTACGTTGTATTGTAACTGTTAGGTCGATACGCACAAATTAGTGTAGTGATTATTGTGAGCGGGTAAATGTTCGAGTGTGTATTTTGGAGTGTTGAAAACTGCTATTCATGATTATTTTATCTTGTCTGATTACCTAATACGTGTAGATCCGAATACGATGCGTCGAATTGCAATCTTATTTTTAGGTCAGTTAGGTTTAGTTCACATTGAAGTGGCAGCGGACGGCACCTGAAAGTTTTACTGTCAAACCATTTTCGACTTTGTCTCTGTATGCAAAATGTATAATATCGGTTGAAATCGACTTATGCAAGTGCAGTGAAATTCCGCTTCCGGCCGCTGCCATTTCGGTCTGAAATTGACCTTTACGAAATCAAATACTGATGAAATAAACTTTTGTCATGTAGTAATCAAACGCAAGGTGATTATAATACGTAATACAACGGAATAGTCATGAAAAGAAGTATTCAATGAAGGTTAGTAATAGTGAGATATTGGCATAGCTTAATGACGTACGATATTTGTATGTACGAGTATATCCCCGTTGAAGAAAGACAGTATTTAGAAATATTAAAAAACTAAAATATACTTATAAACATAGGTTTTAAAAAGTTTTACAGTTAACAGTGTAAGGTATCAAGTGTTCTATAAAAGGAAATCACTTATTCACAGTGCATAAATAAACTTACTATCCAATACTATATATTACTAAACTATATATATTATCCAATGGCTGCTTAATACCAAATAAGTCAATGTAATTAAAAACCAATAAATAATTTGTCCCTGTTTTATATAAGCTACTCTGCAATCTGCATCCTACACTATTAGATTATGCGACACTAAACTCTGTAGGATTGAAATGGATGCCAAGTGAAAACCTATTAATTGTACATGCAGCTATAATATGGAACATATTCTAACTGGTCTAATTCGCGCGCGTCCGTTTCTTATTATTACTTGTCTAGTAAATATGATATCAATTCGCTCTAACGTAGAACATGACACATTTCACAAGTCCCTATACCACCCAATACAAGCAACGTCTTCTGCGACACAAATTGAATAGGTGAACGGGTAGCTTAACACATACTGCTTCAGTGCTGGAGGACTAACGGACCCATCATCATCATCATCAGCCTGAAGACGTCCACTGCTGAACATAGGCTTCCCCTTAGACCGCCATACGCAACGACGATTTGCCACTTGCATCCACCGGTTGCCTGCGACTCTTTTGATGTCTTTGACCAAAGGACTGCGGAGTGCGGAGTGCTTTTATGAATCGGGCGGGACAAAGCCTTTCCCTCCCAACCGCATAAAATAATAAATTATAGTACAACATTAAATAACAATAATTGTGTAGTTCGCGACAGCATTTTATTTGTCAACAATATATTTCATAGGAGAAGAAGGAGCAGCAAATTAATTCTAGTCATTGTAATTGTATGTAGCTGTTTATAGATGTTTGTCTTGAAATGTGTTTTTGATTCTTCTGGTCGAGTTGGTGAACAAATCTTTAGAAATGTGCGCGAAAAATGCGTTCTTACTTTTGCATAGTACGGGCGATTTAAAGATGTTAACAATGCTCGTTCTCATTTGAAAAATCTGCCGTGTGCGAATTGTATGTAAGTAACCGCTTATCTTTCGGTTTTTTTTAATTATTTTGAAAAGCCCAATTCGACGAAACTCGAACGTTGGTTTCGGCGGCCACTGCTATTACTAAGATCAAAATAATGTAAGGGCTTATTTAAATCTCCCTGTCCACTCCTTCCCTCTTAAAGACGTCTGCGCTATCTACTAAACTTCAGATAAATTCGTGCCGAAATCAACATTTAAAATATTACAGAACAAACAATACGAAACTCACATCTCTAAAGATTTGTTGAAACCAACTTTCGGGAGTGTATATATACATAAGTATGTATTCGTATGTAGTATTAATGTTATTTGGAACCAATCCTCGTTATTTGTTAGCGATTATATGATTTTATATTTCTACATAATATACCTACTATATGTTTGTTCAGTGGAAGTAGCGACTGGTCCAACGCGGCCTTTTAAAGCAAATCTATTGTATTTTCTATCTATTAGATTGTATAGATTTGCTTAGTAAGGTTGCAGAGTTTGTTGTTTGTATTGATAAGGAATATTATGGCATTTCTAATTTTAATACTTTCTTGTCTTCGTGTATTTTAGGTTCATCGATTTATAATGTTGACTTTTGGAACATTCTGTATCATACATTTTATTCGTTCGGTTACGTATTTACATTTGAATGGCGTTTTTTTTTTGCACGATTTTTTATTTGGTATGATTCATTTATTATTGTTTGATATTCGTTTACTTATGTATCTAACTGACATAGATATTTATATACGTAGTGGGTACATAATAGTCGTTGAAACTGATAGAGTATTTATGTATTTTCGATTGACGGCGCTTACAAAACATATTTAATTAATATATTTCTTAGATAAGTGCGTTTAGAGAGTATATTATTATTAAACCCCCCTATGTAGGGTTGATTTCTACAATAATAATATATTTCCCGGTTTTATTGTAGGTTATACTATACAAGTTGTATTGAAAGATGTTGTAATTTTCGTTAATGGATATTTATATATATTTATATTTTATTGTGGTTATGTGCCGTATATTATTTTGTTATAAGAAATTAAATGATATAATTTATAACACCAAATAGTACCTTGCAGATGTTTAATAATATATTATATGCGTATATACCTATTGTATGTAAGTTGTGTGTAGAGATTTCGTTGAATTAAATGTCATGTTTCGAAATATGTTGCTTTATATATTTGCCTGTCCTTTGCATATATTATTGTATAAAAAATATAACGAATTATTGAATACTTACAAACATCCCACGAATAAGGGCTAGATTAGGTTTCTAGGTAAAGTACAGTTATTATACCACGTACGTAACTTGCAATTACTTTCGAGCAAACGTTCCTCCTAACGTATTTTATGGAAATTAGTGAAATTTTGGATAAAAGAGCATTATAGAAACACGCTCGACGCCAAATTTTTACCTAGTTACATTACATATTCAACATATTATTATATAATACTAGAAGCACCACGCGGTTTCACCCGCGTTAACTATTATCCCGCGGGAACCATTAATTTTTACGGGATAAAAGGTAGCCTATGTCACCCGGGGATAGCATAGCTTCCCAACAGTGAAAGAATTTTTCAAATCGGTTCAGTAGTTTCGGAGCCTATTCATTACAACCAAACAAACAAAGTTTTCCTCTTTATAATATTAGTGTAGATTATTACGATTAATTCTGAATCTAAATAAAATAACTATAGCTATCTAGTGGTGACTCTTTTTCTTTTGTCTATCTTGAGCGCATATGAACACCTTGTTTGTACCTATAAATCGTACAAGTGCAAGTATACTTAATCTAAAAATAATCACGTTTGTTGTATGGGAGCCCCCTTAAATATTTATTTTATTATTTTTTAGTATTTGTTGTTATAGCGGCAACAGAAATACATCGTGAAAATTTCAACTGTCTTACTATCACGGTTCATGAAATACAGCCTGGTGACAGACGGGCGGCGGAGGCTAAGTTATAAAGGTCTCGTTTTACCCTTTGCGTACGAAATCCTAAAAAGTGGCATAAAAACCTTTGAAAAGAAAGCCTTATCTATATTTCCTTATTTAGGTAGCTAATGGAAACCTTAGGAACGATTGTGTGGGCGATCTAATGAAGAGATCCCAAAATATATAATTGTTCTATTACGTACATACCTACACGAATCGCTCAGGGAGCATTCGCGTATCCTTTGTCTTGTATCAGAGCAAGCTTAATTATTATCTTTCAAAATGTCTCTAGATACCTTTCAAATTGAACTTGCAAATTAATTTCTGACTACCTCATTAAAGTTAATGAGAAAACAACTGGACCTGTTGCCACTGTCGCAGTATATGTAACTGTTGCCGCGGCGGGTGAAGCCACCCTTTCAGGATTTTCAGTGTCTATGGGATATTCCGGCAGTGTTGATACGCCGTTTGTAGCGAACAGACGTGTTCGGAGCGGCCGATTTCCACGCGAATACGTGGTTGCGTGTTGGATGAAAGTTTTTCAGCAGAACCAAAGAAATCTTGTCAATTATTGACGCAATCCAATGTTTTAGATAACACCGTTACGAAATTTTCAGAAAGTTTTAACTTTTAATTCACTCACAAAAGAATTTTCTGAAACAGCCTCGTCTTTACCAAAAATAGTAAATAAAACGTATCAAAAATGCATTTTACCATGTACACCTGCATTTTACTCCTGGCACCTGTGCTCTCGGCGTCGACTACGAGTATCAGCACCGTGTACAAGATAGGCGTTCTAATGGCCTCACACCTGGACTCCCCGTTTGACCTGGAGCGGTGCGGGCCAGCTGTAGACCTGGCACTGGATAAGGTGAACGACCGGTTCTTGGCGCACCACGGGGTCGAGCTCCAGAAGGTGCAAGGCAGGTGAGATAATAGTCGACTATAATTATTTTTTTTACACTTTGTGTAAAGCTTGTTTTAAGTCCCTACAGCGACAAGTCCGGGAGCTTTAGCAGAGCTCAATAAGCTTCGAATGATATTCCCTTAACATCGTAGCCATTGAAAGTATTGAAAAATAGGAATAATAGCGTAGGTACAAAAGAATAAAAAACTGGCGATCGGCTCTCATAAATTTCTTTTTTCGGAGTTATTAAATTCCATAAACTCATCCGTGAAAGCTCATTAGGTAGGTTTCGATCATAATCTGTAATTCCTCAAATCTCTGAGCCGAAGCTTTATGGGGAAACACGGGCGGGAATTCCTGGGCCTGGGTAAAGCCGCGACGAAGTGGTCGGATTGATCGGAACAGAACATGACTGTAGTATGCTATACGTGGGTATATTAGACGTATTACGTACCTATTATCATTTAGATACCTAGATACTAAGTCCAATGTAGTAGTGCTAAGTAAGTCCATAAATGATGTGACACGCGCAATCTTAAATTTTGACTATACTCAAACTTCTCTCAATCAATTGATTGCTATTTGATGTTTGATATATAAAATCACTTTTAAAATAAGTACTTAGATATAAAGCACTTATCTTGAAGAGTACAAATAAGCGTATATTTAAAACATTCTGATAGAAAAACTGACTCCAATGTTTATTGAATTTATAATAATGGTTTAAATTCTAATGACGTTATTGGAACAAATTAAGATAATTATGGCAATGGTTATTGGTTACTTACATAGGTCAGTTTTTTTTAAAAGAGATCTGCCTCATTCCTGCTGTCTATCTTGCCCATCCAAAGGTTGTCTGGTAGAGATCACTTTAAGCTATAAGACCCCCCATTGTAAGTTTGACCTTTCTGTGTTTTTTACATTTTGGTGTCAATAAAGAGTTATCTATCTAACTATCTATCTTAGTTATCTCAATACTTTTAACTTAAGTTTAAGGGGTAGGTAACTACATTATTTTTGGTAATTAGGGACCTACCTCTGATAATAATATCTGAGGTAGGCTGATATAATGTGAATGTATAAGCAAATATTGTACTTACCTAAGTCGAAGTACGAGTATAGGTAGGTACTGTCCTCACCCACTCTAGAAATAAACCTGTATTGTGAAATCGCACGACTTGCTTGGCCCCAAGATTGTATTACAACGACACAATAGACTGTTGACGGTTGATCTCGTAGGACCTACAAAGTTATTTTCATTTGTTTAAAGTATCCTGATATTGACATCTCTTTGAAGAATCTGAATGTAGATACATAATTATAGCCTGGTTCATTTTCTTATTTAGTGTTGAATTATCAAATATTGTGCTGTATTAGGCAGTTCGATAAAGCGAAATGCAATCCGTATCCATGGTACCCAATTCTTACGGAAAGAGAGATGTGTCCATCGAATCGAGGAGGAAGTCCAATGTGTCTCATGAGACGTCAAGTTTCATGACGATGATTTTGCTTGATCGATAACAACAAATTAAATTTGATGAGTAAGCGATGTCGTGTTTGTGTCGCACATAATATGTAAAATGTGACACTAATAATTATTCACAATTAAATTTAGGCTCAGATCACACGCTGCGGTTTCTTGCCGCAATCGCTTGAGGTAGTGAACCGTAACACAAATGTTTCAATATGGATAGAAATGAACATTCCATACTACACGCAGCTTGTTTTCGCCGGCGGCGGCGTCGTAGAAAAAACAGTCCCATGACTTGTGGCAATCTACCGTAGGCACTGCGAGTGTTAGCCGCAAAATGTGTTTTGAAAAAGAAAAACGCATCTGCAATCGAGCGCCAAAGAAAAACCGCAGCGTGAATTCTTAGCCTTCGAATTCACGTTGTGTAATTATATTTTATGTTATATTTTATAAACGAGATGGTTTAAGATAGATATAACGTGTAATGGTGGCATTAAAATATTATACGACAGCCGTAAAGTGTAAACCGTCCGTCTGTCTATCTACCTACTAATGGAAACCTGGTTATTTGTGGGAAGGGTACCTACTTGTATTCAGCAAGCGTGCTAATCAGTATTTTTACCTGGAAAATACATAATTAGTACTTCATCATCATCATCATCTTCATATACAGTTGGGTATAGGCCTCCATTCGCTTGTGCCACTTTCCACGTTTTTCTGTACTAATCGCATCCATGTGCGACCCGCGACATTGTTACCTAATATCGCCTGCCCATCTCGCCGCCGGACGACGAATACTTCGCGTACCCATTCTGGGATACCATTCTGTCGAAGCCATATTCCACCTGCCCTTGTCTAGCCATGACGTGTCCCACCCAATTCCACTCGAGTTCCACCATGACCCTTTTCATAATATCTGCCACCTTGGTACGGCGCGCCGTATTCGCCGCGGCGACGGATCTCGATGTTTGGAATTCGGTCTTGCAATTAGTACCTATATATCTAAAGCTTATAGTCCTTATGTACGATTTATTGTGCAGAAATAAAAAATAGACATAATACATACAAAACATTCCAAAATATCGCGCCCTACGTTAATATAACGCGTTGTGATCTCACGTACGCGGATCCGGATAGGGATCAGTTAGGAACTATGGTATATTTATTTATTCTACAGAGTTACGAAACGTTCGGGGGGTCAATTCTGCTAATGTAAGGACACTTTAATGGAATCTCAATGGAGTGACTTCGGGATACTTTCATTGTGACATTGATTACAAATGTTTTTATGTGACAATACGAATAATTAAAAAAAAAGTTGCAGACTTCCATTTTATTGTTTTTCTATACTTTTGCTAGGTCTGCTTAATTTTTAGTTATCTTATGCTACTTATAAAAATATGTGGAAGCTTGGGTTTCAATTTTGTTTGTTTCTTTGTTACTCAGTCATGTCAAACGGCTGAACCTATTTAATGTTTGATACAAATATAAATTATTAGATTAGGTTTACTTATATTTAGTTTTTATTTTGTGTTTGTGATAATATGTTTTGGTTTGTTGAATAAATCTACCAATATAATATATTCCAAAAAAAAGTATTTCTTTATTGCTTCTTTTATTCTTATCGAATGTGGTTGCATTGTTCAATTCTTTGTTTTTCATGATTTCCATGACACCTCGTTTACCCCCAGTTACCCTTCATGCTCGGGCGCCTTGGCCCCAGGGCTGGCGGCAGACATGCATTTCAAGGATGACGTCATCGCGTTCGTTGGACCGGCGTGCGCGTTCGCGCTGGAGCCAGTGGCTCGCCTCGCCGCGTACTGGAACACGCCCATCATCACTGGAATGGGTGACCAGGTGAGATTGTGACTTCAATCATGTTATATTCATAGAACTTCCACGTAACATTCAAGTTTACATTATTATGCTACACCTATATACACGAGCATGTAAAACTGAGGTCAGGAAAGGGTATACTCGTTTTATCACTGACTGTACATATACCTATGTATTATTATGTTCTACATAGATGTGACAAACACATAAAGCGTCGCGACTCACGATAGCATACATAGAAATATTATCTGTACATATTTAGGGAATCAGGAATTATGATTTTATGATTAGTATAACCACAGTGGAATGGTAGATGTAGTGCCAAAAATAGAGAAGGGAATGCCTAGATGGTTTGGACATCTAGAGAGGATGGATGAAGGTAGATTTACGAAACAGATTTATGGATCTAGTGTGAATAGACCAGCCGGTAGCGGTCGACGTAGACCGACTTATTACTACGATCAAATCGAGGACGACTTAAGGAAAGGCCAAGTCAAGAGAGAGCATGTACGAAGCAAATCATGAAAATAGAAGAAGCGAAAGAGGTGTATCAGGACCGTAGCATGTGGAAAGATGTAGTCTCTGCTTACCCCAACGAGAAAAAGGCGTGACTATATGTATATACTAGAAGCACCTCGCGGTTTTACCCGCGTTAACTACTATCCCGCGGGAACCATTAATTTTTACGGGATAAAAGGTAGCCTATGTCACCCGGGGATAGCATAGCTTTCCAACAGTGAAATAATTTTTCAAATCGGTTCAGTAGTTTCGAAGCCTATTCATTACAACCAAACAAACAAAGTTTTCCTCTTTATAATATTAGTGTAGATAACCAGAGTATGAAATATCTGATATCGTGGCATATGGAGTCACATCAGTATCTACGTAGCTGCGGGCCGATTGTGAGCAATTGAACCAATAAACAATTATTATACTTCACCTAAAACATTTAAGTTTTCAAAATAATTCTATAACAAAATATAACTCTACTATTTGAAAGTTTTCTAACACAATGCGAAATGCGAAATTATTCGCACATTAGCATTTTCGGCTATCAAATAAATTGTTTCAGAAATTCTTCGCGAGAAATAAAGGCGTAATAACGAGGTTGTCCTTCGCATTCTCTGGGGAATGTAGTTTTACGCGCAGGCGTAGCTTCATTATTCGCACTGAAATATGTTCACTTGTTAAAATGTTTCGTTTATTAAATAAGTTTCAATAACTTTTGTAACATGAGTTTGGAATTTATTTTTATTATTTTTTATTGCATAGTGAAAATTATATACTTTTAGATAGTAGAACCAGACCTTTTGTAAATGATAATTTAGACAGATACATCATATTAATATTTAATATTTAATGTGTCATGCGGTTTCACTCGTGATCATCCATCTACCTACTTTTTATCAAAATCCGTTCAGTCATTTTAGCGTGATTGAGTAACAAACATCCAAACATACAAACTTTCACATTTCTAATATACCTATGTATAATTGTATATGTACCTACCCTCTTATTATACTCGGACAAAAGTGCCTACGAGGCTACGCGTGCTCTACGAAAGTACTACGTCGTACGCCGTAGCAAACGCTACGCAGATGCGTAGAACGTAGCTAAGCGGATCATTATATTTTGATTATACGCGCACATTTTATACGCAAATGTTTTTTTTCTATTGTGTAAAGATTGCGATGTTTTATCCTCGCTTGCATATTGAAAACAATATTGGCGATCCCGCGAAATGAGTTCAAGCACATAAGAACATTTTCCTGGAACAAGTTATTAAAGATCTCTAACAGACAGCGGAAACGCTTACAAAATAATATGTATATCTGCTATAATTTTTCTTATCCATCTTTCTTCTAAGTATAATATTATAAAACTGTAACTAAAACCATGTGTGTACATTAAAGAAAATCTAGGAAATGGAACTGGGTTCAACTAATTAAAGGTCTCTGAATCCGTAAATGTGGTTTTTAGAATTATTGTCTCCTTTTTATTTGTTACCTTTAAACTTAAAAACCAATGAACGGATTTTAATATGAGTTCGGCAATTGGTAGCTTTGGCTTCGAGTAAGTCAACTGTGTATGTTTCATAAGTGGTTACTGGTTGCAAAATGGTTTTACAATCTTTGCAATAAGAGGCTTTTTACCGTGTGTCGGTCCTATATGAAGTCTGTTGCCGGGAGCAACGAAATTAACACTATTCCGTCAAGGGGTTTTAAAAATTTAAATATTCTTGCGCACTATGCTTTCATACGGTAAGTATATGTATCATAAAACACCTTTTATTTAAAAAAAATCGGTCTGGCTGTCTCTCTGTTTGTTCCGGCTAATCTTCAAAACGGCTGAACTGATTTTCTTTCACTGTCATATAGCTAATTGTATGCGTAACGGCTAATTTTATTTTTTTGCAGTATAAACGCGGATGAGTTCGCCTTACGCCTAGTGTTAACTATAATGCATACGAATATATTATGTATGAATTCTGGGACGGTGGTAATGTTAACCTAAAATTTACCTTTCAATAGTAGTAGATTGTGCGGTTGAACCGGAATGTATTGCAATTACGGCAACCCAGACAAAGCTCTAAACCGAATCGAGCGTAAAACTAATTGAGGCAGCCGATTGTACGGACACAGTCGATACGACACGTTAAGGTGCCTGCAACGCAATTCGCGCGATCCTCTCCGGCACAATGAGCATTTCAATTTCGACGTTATAGTGTCGGCTTGAGCATTGTTGATGTTGATGATGATGACGTAATCGTCAACGGCGAACCTTCCCAGTTCTCGTGAGAGTGCGGTTATGGCTGGTAATAAATGAGATCGATCAAACTTACATGATACATGTAAAAAACAGTGGGGCGAGTGCGATATCACGACATAAAACGCGTTTTGCTCGACGGCCGCGTTTTTCTATCCGCGGAGACACGTGCTAGTTGTCGAGCGCCGCTAATGGCGCCGTATTTTTGGTTTACGCGGGCTTAGTAGCTAAGTGCTTAGCACTTGTCACTTATACAAAGTCTCCAATGTGTAAACTGTGAGATTAGGGCTTAGTATTAGCAAAATCAGGCGGCGTCGTTCCATTTCGAATGTCTGGTGCCTAATATCTTCTACTAGCTCCAACGTGTAGATGGTTACTTCTCACTTGTCATGCTGGGGCTTAGTGTTGTGACAAGTACTAAGCATTAGCTACTAAGCCCGTGTAAACCAGCAATAAATGTATATCTTCACAGTGACTTCTCGAACAACGCTGGCGTCACGTATATAGTAGGTGGGATTTATGTCGTAAATTCACACTCATAAACTACAGTATTCTTCGATCAAATATATAGCTACACAGTCTATGAAAATCAAATTTCAGAAATGTACACCCGTCAAGTCTAAATTGTTTCATTTAATAATGAACCTTAATGCTCTTAAAACATTTGTGACGGGGTTTTAAAACAAGGCATATGTACCCATTTAATAATGAACCTTAACACAATGTAATAGCGGTGTTCAATACAAGGCATATCACGGCCATTTTGGAGAGGCGATCGGGGATCTACCCTATATTTCATCGTAGACAGTATAAGAGTATGTTCGCTATCGAAGGCCCTTAACCTGCCTGCTCTCAAGATAGCGTGTTCCATTGTCGTTTCACTAATGATTTACAATTAAAGCTATCTCCGGCCGATAGTTCTCTCAGGACGACGCTACGCCGCTAAAGGTTAAGGGTGTACTTAAGCTAGTTTTAATTGATGGCTCTAAAGGCTCTGTTCAGATTATTAAGTTTGATTAAAAGCGTCACATAAATACTGACGCAATACTTAATGATGATTAATTTAGTTGAACGTGAAGTTTCGAGCAGTAAGCGTCGATAGCAGAGGGTGTCGATACTTATTTGATGTGAAAATCTCCCTTTTTATGTTTACGATAAAATTCCTTTTTCGCTAGAAGTTTATTATTACCGAAAGGCTACAGGGCATTGATCGATCTATTTCTAAACTCTATTGGAAAATAATAACGGCATTATATCTTTGTACACATCTGCTCGGTGTTTTGCACGGTGATTGATATGAAATATGAAACTTAAAAGGTAGATCGTAAATAAAAGGGTAGGCTAGGATGAAGCGATATAAAATCGTGTAATTTTTGTATTATAAGTCGTGTTTCTATCAAACACTTTATTCTTGCTGGTGGGCGTTTAGTTTTTGTCTTTACTTTTTATTAATTTAGTTTTATAGCGTATTTAGTTTCATAGATTATTTTTTAACACACCTAAGAGATCAGATGAAGGTCATTTCGGTGATTGTAAAAGTTACTGCTTGCCCAACCACACGGTATTGAGGCATAAAATGAAATGTTTAACTTTAACGCTGGGTTTTTGAAGTAAATTCTCCCGTAATTTCTATGGTCGAACCGTCTCGATGTTTCAGTATAAAAAGGTATTTTCATAACCGGGCCTGAGATGTAGCACCCTCATTTGCGAAAGCTCAGTACGAGAGAGCAGGGGTTCTGGCTCGTAATACAGACTTTATAGCCTCCATAACCAACCTTGCAGAGGTGGATCGAGGAGAAAAGTTTTAAGGGAGAATCTGCGCAATTTTCATGATAAGCATTTCGTTAATAGTATTGTGAAAACAGCTGTTAGCGAATCATATTATCATATTACAGTGTTGATACGAAATCTACGATACAGCTTTTGTATCGGTTCGGATCGGTGGCCATTCAATGTGAGGACATGATAAAGGATCTTATACCGGCGTTTCGTATCGGCTCAAGCCAATTCGAAGTTAATTGACGGAGACGTGAGGAGTGTACAATCGATACATATGCAGCTTCGATAATACCGAAGTGTGATTTGCTGGAATCGAGTAAGCGGTTGCAGTTGTACTTATTGTCGCACTGCGAAAGGGATCCCTAACCAATTCGTCTGCATATATACATCTCATGTTCCAAGCTGAACCGACGTCAAGTCAAGGGTGCGACCACATCAAGCTGAAAGCTCCGGGACTCGGGACGAACTTGGCATTGAGATCCTAATAGTATTGGATTGAAGTGTAATGAGCCAACGGCTACCCTTTATGTCAACACGTGGAGAGGATGGCCCTTTCAGATAAATGGGGTGTAGGATGGTTTGATGCGCGACTGTTGAAACGGCTCTGTTTCTAAAAATAATGTTTTTGGATGTAGAGAGGTGAGTTCGGTCTCGCCGGGTTGGGTTCTTAAAAGTATTGGATTTTGTAATGAGCCGTATCCTTTGTGGCAGGTACCCTTTTTGCTGCATGGAACCTCGGTTTTAGATGAACGAGCTCGCAGATTTGATGTTTTGTGCGGCTTTACCTTATCGATCGAGCATATTTGAAAATTTCATGCTATTTTAGATGGTTGAGGTTGATGCAATATACATACCGAGAGATATGTTTTTTTTGGCAGCGAATAATGCCGGAGCCTCGCGCACATTTCACTTCTCAAGTACCTACTTCAGATATCTACTGTTAGTAGGCCTAATTACTCAGTCAAAGTAAACATCCTGGAACAAGTTATTAAAGATCTCTAACAGACAGCGGAAACGCTTACAAAATAATATGTATATCTGCTATAATTTTTCTTATCCATCTTTCTTCTAAGTATAATATTATAAAACTGTAACTAAAACCATGTGTGTACATTAAAGAAAATCTAGGAAATGGAACTGGGTTCAACTAATTAAAGGTCTCTGAATCCGTAAATGTGGTTTTTAGAATTATTGTCTCCTTTTTATTTGTTACCTTTAAACTTAAAAACCAATGAACGGATTTTAATATGAGTTCGGCAATTGGTAGCTTTGGCTTCGAGTAAGTCAACTGTGTATGTTTCATAAGTGGTTACTGGTTGCAAAATGGTTTTACAATCTTTGCAATAAGAGGCTTTTTACCGTGTGTCGGTCCTATATGAAGTCTGTTGCCGGGAGCAACGAAATTAACACTATTCCGTCAAGGGGTTTTAAAAATTTAAATATTCTTGCGCACTATGCTTTCATACGGTAAGTATATGTATCATAAAACACCTTTTATTTAAAAAAAATCGGTCTGGCTGTCTCTCTGTTTGTTCCGGCTAATCTTCAAAACGGCTGAACTGATTTTCTTTCACTGTCATATAGCTAATTGTATGCGTAACGGCTAATTTTATTTTTTTGCAGTATAAACGCGGATGAGTTCGCCTTACGCCTAGTGTTAACTATAATGCATACGAATATATTATGTATGAATTCTGGGACGGTGGTAATGTTAACCTAAAATTTACCTTTCAATAGTAGTAGATTGTGCGGTTGAACCGGAATGTATTGCAATTACGGCAACCCAGACAAAGCTCTAAACCGAATCGAGCGTAAAACTAATTGAGGCAGCCGATTGTACGGACACAGTCGATACGACACGTTAAGGTGCCTGCAACGCAATTCGCGCGATCCTCTCCGGCACAATGAGCATTTCAATTTCGACGTTATAGTGTCGGCTTGAGCATTGTTGATGTTGATGATGATGACGTAATCGTCAACGGCGAACCTTCCCAGTTCTCGTGAGAGTGCGGTTATGGCTGGTAATAAATGAGATCGATCAAACTTACATGATACATGTAAAAAACAGTGGGGCGAGTGCGATATCACGACATAAAACGCGTTTTGCTCGACGGCCGCGTTTTTCTATCCGCGGAGACACGTGCTAGTTGTCGAGCGCCGCTAATGGCGCCGTATTTTTGGTTTACGCGGGCTTAGTAGCTAAGTGCTTAGCACTTGTCACTTATACAAAGTCTCCAATGTGTAAACTGTGAGATTAGGGCTTAGTATTAGCAAAATCAGGCGGCGTCGTTCCATTTCGAATGTCTGGTGCCTAATATCTTCTACTAGCTCCAACGTGTAGATGGTTACTTCTCACTTGTCATGCTGGGGCTTAGTGTTGTGACAAGTACTAAGCATTAGCTACTAAGCCCGTGTAAACCAGCAATAAATGTATATCTTCACAGTGACTTCTCGAACAACGCTGGCGTCACGTATATAGTAGGTGGGATTTATGTCGTAAATTCACACTCATAAACTACAGTATTCTTCGATCAAATATATAGCTACACAGTCTATGAAAATCAAATTTCAGAAATGTACACCCGTCAAGTCTAAATTGTTTCATTTAATAATGAACCTTAATGCTCTTAAAACATTTGTGACGGGGTTTTAAAACAAGGCATATGTACCCATTTAATAATGAACCTTAACACAATGTAATAGCGGTGTTCAATACAAGGCATATCACGGCCATTTTGGAGAGGCGATCGGGGATCTACCCTATATTTCATCGTAGACAGTATAAGAGTATGTTCGCTATCGAAGGCCCTTAACCTGCCTGCTCTCAAGATAGCGTGTTCCATTGTCGTTTCACTAATGATTTACAATTAAAGCTATCTCCGGCCGATAGTTCTCTCAGGACGACGCTACGCCGCTAAAGGTTAAGGGTGTACTTAAGCTAGTTTTAATTGATGGCTCTAAAGGCTCTGTTCAGATTATTAAGTTTGATTAAAAGCGTCACATAAATACTGACGCAATACTTAATGATGATTAATTTAGTTGAACGTGAAGTTTCGAGCAGTAAGCGTCGATAGCAGAGGGTGTCGATACTTATTTGATGTGAAAATCTCCCTTTTTATGTTTACGATAAAATTCCTTTTTCGCTAGAAGTTTATTATTACCGAAAGGCTACAGGGCATTGATCGATCTATTTCTAAACTCTATTGGAAAATAATAACGGCATTATATCTTTGTACACATCTGCTCGGTGTTTTGCACGGTGATTGATATGAAATATGAAACTTAAAAGGTAGATCGTAAATAAAAGGGTAGGCTAGGATGAAGCGATATAAAATCGTGTAATTTTTGTATTATAAGTCGTGTTTCTATCAAACACTTTATTCTTGCTGGTGGGCGTTTAGTTTTTGTCTTTACTTTTTATTAATTTAGTTTTATAGCGTATTTAGTTTCATAGATTATTTTTTAACACACCTAAGAGATCAGATGAAGGTCATTTCGGTGATTGTAAAAGTTACTGCTTGCCCAACCACACGGTATTGAGGCATAAAATGAAATGTTTAACTTTAACGCTGGGTTTTTGAAGTAAATTCTCCCGTAATTTCTATGGTCGAACCGTCTCGATGTTTCAGTATAAAAAGGTATTTTCATAACCGGGCCTGAGATGTAGCACCCTCATTTGCGAAAGCTCAGTACGAGAGAGCAGGGGTTCTGGCTCGTAATACAGACTTTATAGCCTCCATAACCAACCTTGCAGAGGTGGATCGAGGAGAAAAGTTTTAAGGGAGAATCTGCGCAATTTTCATGATAAGCATTTCGTTAATAGTATTGTGAAAACAGCTGTTAGCGAATCATATTATCATATTACAGTGTTGATACGAAATCTACGATACAGCTTTTGTATCGGTTCGGATCGGTGGCCATTCAATGTGAGGACATGATAAAGGATCTTATACCGGCGTTTCGTATCGGCTCAAGCCAATTCGAAGTTAATTGACGGAGACGTGAGGAGTGTACAATCGATACATATGCAGCTTCGATAATACCGAAGTGTGATTTGCTGGAATCGAGTAAGCGGTTGCAGTTGTACTTATTGTCGCACTGCGAAAGGGATCCCTAACCAATTCGTCTGCATATATACATCTCATGTTCCAAGCTGAACCGACGTCAAGTCAAGGGTGCGACCACATCAAGCTGAAAGCTCCGGGACTCGGGACGAACTTGGCATTGAGATCCTAATAGTATTGGATTGAAGTGTAATGAGCCAACGGCTACCCTTTATGTCAACACGTGGAGAGGATGGCCCTTTCAGATAAATGGGGTGTAGGATGGTTTGATGCGCGACTGTTGAAACGGCTCTGTTTCTAAAAATAATGTTTTTGGATGTAGAGAGGTGAGTTCGGTCTCGCCGGGTTGGGTTCTTAAAAGTATTGGATTTTGTAATGAGCCGTATCCTTTGTGGCAGGTACCCTTTTTGCTGCATGGAACCTCGGTTTTAGATGAACGAGCTCGCAGATTTGATGTTTTGTGCGGCTTTACCTTATCGATCGAGCATATTTGAAAATTTCATGCTATTTTAGATGGTTGAGGTTGATGCAATATACATACCGAGAGATATGTTTTTTTTGGCAGCGAATAATGCCGGAGCCTCGCGCACATTTCACTTCTCAAGTACCTACTTCAGATATCTACTGTTAGTAGGCCTAATTACTCAGTCAAAGTAAACATACAACTATACTGGGTCGTATACCTAAGTGTTGAATCCGACTGTTAAGTGCCAGGGAACTAACTCTTATGTTGACACGTTGAAATTGTGTCTCTGAAAAATATTGATATATTTAGTTCTATTGAATTGCACTGCGATTTTGTTTTTCACTCTGCTAGTGGAGAGCATCTCTTGTTTGAGTGACTTTAGGTCAATAAGGTTTTCGCGATCGTTTGAGATACTGTTTGTTTTTCTGATCGCGAATGTAGTGGGCCGTTTTTTCAAACTTCAGTGAGCAGTTAGATAGAAGTTAAGAGGTTGTGGTTTCCTTAGTTTTGAGTTTCCTCATTGCTAAACGTTACTCTTCCAATGTTTGCAATGAGATTCAATCTTTTGCTGTTGCCATGTGATATAATCGCATGGTTTTACTGTCTTCAACTGTGTCGAAAGCGGTTTTATAGCCGAGCAGTAATTGACGATCTTTGGTCTTGTTCCAAGCTATCGTACCGTCAACTCTACGTTCAGTTGTCACTTCCTACGAATTGTCTAATCATTTGCATCACAGCCCTATTCCGCCCCCTGCTTCGTATAGACCTCTTTTCATACTAGTTTCTGCGATCCAGTACTAATCGCATCCATATACGACCCGTGACTTACGGCCGAAATTAATAATCAATACTAATCCAAATATTGCTATCTGGGATTGATATAACATTCCATTTTTAGGGTCAAACGTGCCAATAACCGCTCCTTGGATTGGTTTATAATGGCACGCAGATTGGAGATCGATCGAACGATAGGCAGCAATCCAAGATCGATTACAATCTTGGATAGGAGATACAATATTAATATCGGGCGTTAGTTGATATCATCGATCCTTCTCGCTTTTGGAATAAGTACCAATTCATACTTGTCATATTCAGCATCGAATGAGCTTGAACTCACACTCAAGCAATAATTATGCTCGAATAAGATAACCCAACCACAATAACATCCCAATCCTGAAGGCGACACTATACACAATACTTCACTCTCCTATTCCTCACTCCACTATATTGCTACAGACGATGCTACGACACTTTTTTCCTCGAGGAAATCAGATTACCCTCGTCTCGGAGTCTCGTTTAATATTTACCTGTCGCGTACTAACCTTGGCATACAGGCTAGATCGAGTTAGTAACTCAATTTGGGACGGGCAGTGTAGGTGCTGTACAGCTTACGCACACAAGTATGAGCCTTACATTATGTTTAAATAGCTAAGATACTTCAGTTTTGAGAGGTTTTCATCCTATTTATTCACCATCGCAATCGCTATATATAAATTCCCGTCACGTTGTTGGTCCGCGATGGGCTCCTAAACTACTTAACCGATATTAATCAAATTTGCACACCGTGTGCAGTTTGATCTAACTTAAAAGATAGGATAGCTTGCATCTCAATTTTATAGTCGCAATAACAAAAACCTTAGCCACAGCAACGCGTGGCCTTGTCTGATAGTCTTGTTATACTCGTAAAACCTTGTCCATCTGAAGGTTGCTGTAAGAAAATCCTAATAGCGATAAGGTCGTCCACTGTAACTTTTGTCAGATATAAATTGAATTTATACATAATATATATCCAGGCATAGTGCGGGTTCCCGTCAACATTTGTCGTATTAGCAAGCGACCTCTGAGTGAGACGAGATATACTATAGGAAAATGCAATTCCGTGCGAGCAAATGAGTTAAACTATGGTTTTCTTCTACCATGAGTGAAGCCGTCAAAACTTTCGGTGTGTGCAAAATTGATCTACTGTTTCTCTCTATACGGCGTTACTTTGGATACAATGACCGCTATCAATATAAAGATACACGACATCTTGTGTATGTAGTAACAGAAGAAGACGAAAGAAGAAGAACAGAAGAGTTTATTGTGGTGTCGATGTACTCGTATTTAGCATGATTATTGATTAATTAGGTTACATCAATATCGGAAGAAGTAAAGATTCGTTCGGCCATTTTATTCAATGTCGCTAAGTCGCTAACTGATGTAATCAGCGTGCTCATTCAACTTAAACATCTGAGTTCATAAAAAATCTTGGGATTGTTCTTTGCGAATTATACCACTTTTGGACCGATTTCGATAAAAGGAGGAGGTCCTCATTTTGTTTATATTTTATTTTGAAAACTTTTTGAAAAACTTTTCAACAGTTACCTTAAAATAGTCGACCTAAGTTTTGTAAACAAAAATGACATGGCCCAGTCACAGTTTTATAATATACTAGCTGCGCCCCGCGGTTTCAGGCGCGTTTGGATAATATACGATATATCTTTATGAATTGTAACCTATGTGTTATTCTGATATGTAAGCTATATTATTGTGAAGTTACATCATAATCCATTCAGTCGTTTTTACGTGAAAGAGTAACAAACATCCATACTTACAAACTTTCACGTTTATAATATTAGTAGGACTAGCAGACACTGCCACGCGTTGTTGTGGCTAAGGTTTTTGTTATTGCGACTATAAATTGAGATGTAAACTATATCCTATCTTTCAAGGCAGATCAAACTGCACACGGTGTGCAAATTTGATTAAAGTCGTGTAAGTTGTTTAGGAGTCCATCGCGGACAAACAACGTCACGCGTAATTTATATATATATTAAGAAGAAGATACGAGTGTACCTAGACACTCTTACAAACGACTAACTTTCTGAACGTTTCATGGAATAACTAGTAATGCAGACAGCTTAGAATAATAAACATGCAAGGTTCAAGCACTCTTACAATATTAGCATAGGGTGTATAATGTAGCGAACCTCGGGCGTATCTTATTTCCAGATCATGTCTTCATGCACATTTCTTTCAATTAAGTATTTACAGAGTTTATATCTGTTCAGTTGATCTGGACGCGGTGACGTCGGTATAGCTTTGATAAGGGGGGAGAGGGATATTAGAATAGATTTCCAAAGCATAACGTAGAACCACGTAAAACAAAAAAACCGGCCAAGTGCGAGTCGGACTCGCTCACGGAGGGTTCCCTACCATTTTCTATAAAAACAAAAAATAAAAACACTTTTGTTGTGTACTCGTATATGCCCCCTATAAATATGTGTTTTGTTAGTTTTTTAGTATTTGTTGTTGTAGCGGCAGTAGAAATACATGATCTGTGAAAATTTCAACTGCCTTACTATCACGGTTCATGAGATATAGCCTGGTGACAGACGGACGAACAGCGAAGTCTTAGTACTAGGGTCCCGTTTTACCCTTTGGGTACGGAACCCTAAAAAGGTGTCAAAAATAATAAATACATTATGTGTGTGTGTGTAGATAGTAGATGCGCGTTCACCTATTATGAATGTACAGAGGTACCTACTTACTTATCTATATATATAAAAGCAAGAACTGACTGACTGACTGACTGACTGACTGACTGACTGATCGATCAACGCACAGCCGAAACTGGAAGATCAATGAAAGGCCGAGGTTGAAAGCAGACTGATTTATTAATTTTAGGTTCCTACCCACATAACAATAATAACCTACCTTCACAATATCCTAACATCTTTCCCCTCTTAAAACTAGCACATTATAAGGTCCACAGTCATGGACAAACACGGTTAACCATAAATGCACAAGAATGGTGTTACTTCGCATTACATCCTTTAGATATCTTATCAGGAACCTAAAATCTAAATACATAAAAACTGTGTCGCAAATGACAACCTTAGAATTGGTACATAGCCATACACATAATAACACATTACTTATTCATTTTTGCTCGATTATAAGCTCTTACCGAGCGGGCCGTTGCGTCCGGGGGCGGAGGCGTCGGCGAGCGTGCAGCAGTGGCTGCTAGTGATCGCTCCTGGTCGCTGTGACCTTCCTCTTTCTCAGCTGTCTCCGACATCTCCTCCCCCGTCGCATCCTCAAATGAGTCATCGGCATCGCTAGCAGGTCGCAAGGTACTATTTTCCCTATTGGAATTAGTAATTAAACTCGGTCTTGACAAGGAATACCTATTTTTCTGACCGATCGATATAACTTGGTCTTGGTGTCTACGCCATTGTACTCCATCTCCTATATCAACTTTATAAGAAATCGGTCCAGTTTTTTCTATCACTTTGCCTTCTATCCACTTCCTAGCCTTATCAGAGTAACCCCGAGTGAGTACCGGGTCCCCGACTTGGATCTCGCGATGTCGTCCCGGCTTGTAGGCGACCTGGCGGTCCTGCGCGGCGCGCACGACGGCGCCCACGTCCGGCCGCAGCGCGTCGAGGCGCCCGCGCAGCCGGTGGCCCAGCAGCGCCACGGCCGGCGGGACGTTGGTCGTGGCGTGCTCCACGTTACGATATTGAAATAAAAATTGACTGAGCGCTTTAGGCACATTTTCTCCTTCATGCAAAGCTCTTTTAATGGCTTTCTTAATCGTCTTTACCGCGTTTTCTGCCGCCCCATTACCTTGCGGCCTGTACGGTGCCGACGTCACATGTTTAATGCAATTTCTATTACAATAATCTTTAAACTGTGCAGATAAAAAGGGGGGGCCATTATCGGTGACCAAACTCGAGGGGTTGCCAAACCTAGAAAATATCGATCGAAAAACTGCTATTGTGCACTCAGCATCCGTGCGACCCATCGCCACGGCTTCGATCCATTTCGAATGCGCATCGACCATAATTAAGTATTTCTTACCTCCACACTCCGCGAAATCGGCATGAACACGTTGCCACGGGCTCAGGGGGAACTCCCACGGATGCATGGGGGCGCGGGGGGGCGCGTCGCGGACTATGCCGCACGCCCCGCACGCTCGACATACCTTCTCTATATCCTGGTCCAAACTGGGCCAGTACACATAACTCCGAGATAAATTTTTCATTTTGTTTACCCCTAGATGCCCTTCATGGATTTCCTCTAAGACCCGGCGGCGCAAAGGTGGAGGTATGATCACACGATATTTGTATAGAAGACAGCCTAAATCAACCGATATTTCTTGTTTCCGAGCGTAATATGGTTTAATTTCCTCCTCGCAGTTTGTTCCCGATGGTGGCCACCCGAACATAACATATCCAATAATCTTATTTAATACACTATCTTTAGCAGTTATTTCTTTAATTTCTTTAAAATCCCCCGGCATCACTTCCCGCACTAAGTTTACATACGTGAGCGGGTCAGCGTTGGCCGCGGGGGGGCGCGGGTGCGGGAGCGGCAGGCGAGATAACGAGTCAGCTGGTCCATTTTTTTCCGAACGCACGAACTCCACGGAAAAATCATATGCCGCCAAACGGGCCGCCCATCTTTGGAGCCGGCTTGCAGCCGTCTGTGGAATACCACCTTTCTCCCCGAAAATAAAGCTTAACGGTTGGTGGTCCGTACGTAATACAAATCGTCGACCATATAAATATTGGTGATGTTTTGTTATACCAAAAAAAATCGCGAGCGCCTCTTTATCTAGTTGGCTGTAATTCCGTTCCGCTGAGTTGAGTGTCCTCGAGACACAGCTGACCGGCCGCTCGCTGCCGTCCGGGAACACGTGCGCCAGCACCGCCCCGAGCCCGTACTGCGAGCTGTCCACCGCCAGCACCAGCGGCCGCCCCTCCTCGTAATATGCGAGTACCTTCTCGCTGGTCAGTATTTGGCGAGCTTTGTTAAAAGTACGTTCGCATTCAGAGTCCCATTTCCAATCCGATCCTTTCTTTAGTAACGCATGTAACGGATGCAACAAGATGCTGAGATTAGGTATAAATTTACCGTAATAATTAAGCATTCCCAGAAAGCTTTTAAGTTGTGTTACGTCAGTCGGTCGCGGAGCATTGGAAATCGCCTCCAATTTTTTTAGGTCGGGATGCAACCCGTTCTTGTCAATAATAAATCCTAAATATTTCACACTTTTCTGTAAAAAGGAACATTTGTTTAATTTGATCGTAAACCCCATATTTCGTAGACGTTCAAATACCGCTCTTAAATTGTTTAAATGATCTTGCCTCGATAACCCGGTGACGCAAATGTCATCAAGGAATACGACTGTATTTGGGACGCCTTTCAGCGTCTCTTCCATTATTTTTTGGAACTTCTCCGGTATGCATGATAACCCAAATGGAGTCCGGCGATACACAAATGTACCTAGGTGTGTGGTGATTGCGGTATATGGCTGTGAATCATCCGAAAGTAATAATTGTTGATAGCTATTTTTTAAATCGATTTTCGAATATTCCTCCCCTCCGCTCAGCGTCGCGAACAACTCTTCTATTCGAGGGAGGGGATAGGGATCGCGTTTAAGCTTTGGGTTAATTGTTATCTTATAATCCCCACAGATTCTAATATCACCACACTCCTTGATTACTGGTACAATAGGCGTACCATAATCGGAACTGTCGACCCGATAAATGGTACCCTCCCTCTCGAGCCGCTCGAGTTCGTTCTCCACACGCGCCCGCAGCGCGAGCGGCACCGGGCGCGCGCGCACGTACACCGGAGAAGTATCAGTCAGCTGTAGATTAACGGTTTTTTTACAAGTTCCGAGCCTATCCGTAAAAACTTGTGGAAACTCAGCAGTTAATCGGTTCACTAATGGGTCGTTGACGGTCTCAACCTTGTCTTGAATTTCATTCAATTTAATAACGATATTATTTACTTTAAGAGCGCGTACCCACTCTCTCCCGAGCAAAGGGCGTCCTCCGTTGCGAATCACGTGAAGTTTACAATTGTTGACCATGACGTCACCCAGTACTAAATCTACCGAGATTGAACCGAGCGATTCCATACGTGCACCGACGTAGCTTCGTAAATTTAAATGATCTGGTTTTATTACTTTATGTGAGAAATTACGCCGATAAAAGGTCTCGTTAATGGTCGAAATCCTACTCCCGGTGTCCACTTCAAAATCTAGCAATTGACGATCGACCTGAACAGAGATCATGTAAGGTTTGTCACCTGTACCGTCCACTAGAATGTTGTAGAAATCCTCGCTATCTCCGTCGTCGTCCACGTAATTCTGCTGGCCCCTGGATCGGCCCCTAGAACGCACCTCTTTGCACATCACCTTTAAGTGCCCACGCATTCCACACTCATCACAATTATAACGCGCGAACCGACACTTGTCCGCCCGATGCGGCCTGCCGCATCGCCAGCAACCGCGGAGGGGCGCAGCCGACGCGCCGGCGCCGCTAGGGCCCGGCCGCGCCGCTGCCGCCGCGCGCCCCGCGTTGTACGCCGGGCGCCTCGCACTCGCCTGGTGTACGCCTTCGCCTGCGTCTCCGCCGCTTGCGCCGGCGGCGCCTGCGCCCTCTGCTGCCGTGGCCGCGCTCATTTCCGCGTGCCGCTCGGCCGCTTCTAGCGCCAGAGCCAGTTCAACCGCCTCCTTATACTTAATATTTCTTTCGGCAAAGATACGCGAACGCATCGCTTCGTTCGCTAAGCCCGACACAAACTGGTCGCGTAAATTTTCTTCTAATGTCGAACCGAAATTGCACGTAGTCGCCAGATGTTTTAGATTTTGCAAATATTCCGTCAGCGATTCGCCGCCATGTTGTCTTCGTAATCTGAATACATGACGTTCGGCGATCTCTGAGCGTTGAGGCTCCAAATGATCGGAAACCAGTTTCACTAACTCGTCAAACTTTTTTGATTCTGGATGCTCCGGCGAACACAAATCGCACATTAGGGAGTACGTCGCGTCACCGACTACTGTAATTAACAACGACACGCACAACTCTTTCTTGATTTCGTTCAACAATATATATTGCTTTACGCGGCGAATATACGCGGGCCATTGTTTTGAATTTAAATCAAAGGATTCTAGTTTCCCGATAGGCATTTTCCACTCGAAATAGCACCGAAAACACTGTTATATACGCGTGAAATCGACTCGTCGCCAATGGAAGATCAATGAAAGGCCGAGGTTGAAAGCAGACTGATTTATTAATTTTAGGTTCCTACCCACATAACAATAATAACCTACCTTCACAATATCCTAACAGAAACCACTGGGTCTAGAACCATGAAATTGTGCACAAATATTCCTTATGTGACGTAGGCGAGCAATAAGAAAGGATTTTTGAAAATTCCACCCCTGAAGGGGTGAAAAGGGGTTACAAAGTTTGTATGGAGCAACGTGTTTTCTTGGTCCGATCAACTTCAAACTTGGCATTTATATTCTTTAAAACATTTCATTAAACACGTGTTTCATCGTTTTCTAATATTCAACCCCTAAAGTGAGAAAAAGGGGTTACAAGATATTTTCATCAGATTTAGTTCATATTAAAAATTTGGCTCAATTATGCCATAAGTGACATAGGAATGCACTAAAATGTGATTTTTTAAATTCAACCCCTAAAGGGGTGAAAAGGGGTTGTATCGTTTATGTGTAACAACGTGTTTTCTTTGTCTGATCAGCTTCAAACTTGGCATTTACATTATATAAAAGATTTATTTAAATACATTCATAGTTTTTTAACATTAAGCCCCTTAAATGATAAAGAGGGGTTGCAAAATATTTTTCATCAGAAAATTTAGTTCAAAACTGAACAATGCAATGCAAAATATTTAGTTCAAAACTTAAATTTTGTACACATATTCCTTAAGAGACGTAGGTGTGCACTAAGACTTTTTTTTAAATTTAACCCCTAGGTGGGTGAAAAGGGGTTGCAAAGTTTGGATGGAACAACGTGTTTTATTGGTTTGATCAATTTCAAACTTAGTAGGTATCTATGTTCTTTAAAAGGTAGGAAGTGGTAGATTTTGGTAGAAAATGATAAATTAAAGGTAGAAAATGGTAGAATTTTGGTAGGAAATGGTAGATTTTTGGTAATAATGGTAGATTTTGGAAGGAATGGTAGCTTTTGGTAGATATTAGTGAATTTGAAATTAAAATGGTAGATTATGGTAAAATGGTAGATTACGGTTAAAATGGTAGATTTAATTTAGGAAATGGTAGTTTTTTGTAGGAAATGGTAGATTCTGGTAGGAAATGGTAGCTTTTGGTAGAAAATAGCACATTTAGAAAGAAAATAATAGATTTAGAAACAAAATTTTAGATTGTGGTAGAAAATTTTAGACTTTAGTAGAAAATGTTAGCTTTTGGTAGAACATGGTATTTTGGTAGAAAATGGTAGTATTTGGTAGGAAATGGTAGATTTTTGTATGAAATATTAGATTTTGGTATAAAATGCCAGGTTTTTGTATAAAATGGTAATTTTGATAGAAGATGGTGGATGTCGTACGAGAATGTTGGATATCGCATATCGGATGTCGATGTCGAACTCGAGGTCATGGTCTATTTTTAGTTATTTGGAATTATGGTAAAGTATATAGTCCGCGCGGACGAAGTCGCGGGCAACAGCTAGTCCTCTTATAACTTCATTTCAAAATAACAGATAACATCATATTGCACAATTTCAGCATTACGGAAAAGTTATAACCATAAAATTCAAAAGCTCTCACTCTAAGCTCTTGCACTAAATCTTCCATGACATTACCATAATCTTTAGATTCAACCCAGCATTTAAGTTGATGTTTAATTTATACAGACAGACTGTTCTGGGATGTTATGTTACAGTATTCATGGGTTGGAGTCAACTAATTTAAACCTTATTTCAGTATATATTAACGGAAGCTGTTAAACGTTCGCGAACAGAAAACATATTAACTAGCTAAAAACGGGTCTAATTCGCGCACAAACAAATATCAAAATATATAATTTTGACATACCTCAACGAGAAGACTCTCGTGACCACGGTCGATGTAACTCGGCCGAAACGTCGAGGTTGGTATGTCAAATGTATGATGTTTGTTTGTGCGCAAATTAGACCCGTTTTCAGCTAGTTTGTAGGTATGTATTAACGTTCAAATTTGTCTTTGTGACGCAGCCTCCGTCTGAAGGAGAGCTAGCGGCGCCCGCCAGTGTGGTCAGCAGGATGCACCGACTTAGAAATCTTCGAAAAGGAACCAGGGTAAGACCTCTTGTTTAAAAATATTTAAAACTAGAAGCGGCTCGCGGTTTCACCCGCGTTTAACTACTATCCCGCGGCAACCTTTTTACTTTTTACGGGATAAAAAGTAGCCTATGTTACTCAGGGTGAATGTAGCTTTCCAATGGTGAAAGAATGTTTGAAATCGGCATAGTAGTTTTTGAGGGTTATTCATTACAAACATACCCACAAAAATACAAATCTTTCTTCTTTATAATAGTAGTGTAGATGTAGATGTAGATGTAGAAGTGTAGATGTAGATAAACTAAGAGTACATTTAAACTTGAATTTTCTTACTTAAAAGTCCTATAGAATGTTGTAAAATTATAATAATATCGTGATATGAGAGAGATATAGATCTATTTAAGTTTATATAGATTAACGGTACATACCGAGGTTCATTGTCAACCAGGCTGTCCCCAAAAAAACATTAATTTACCGTATCATACCTAAGTATTTTTTGTTATATACCTAATCTCGACGTTTCTATCGAGCGTAGATTAGTAAATGTCGATTTTGCTGTTTTATGTACCAGCCTCATATACGGCGACTATGAGAAAAGTTTATTTTTCCTCCAGCCTCAGACGCTATTCAATGACAAGGGGAAATACCCGACGCTGACTCGCATGTCGTACTGCCAGTGCCGCCTGCCGCGAGTGTTCACGAGCGTGTTCGAGCGGTTCGGATGGACGCACGTCGCCCTACTTCTAGACAAGTCCGACTTGTTCTCGCTGACTGTCGGTGAGTGCGTTTTGTGTAGTAACCACAAAGGGAAATACCCGAAGTTGATTTGGTATAACCACGGAAGATGGTGACAAGAGTGGAAGTGGCTGAACTTGATAACTGTATCAAAACCGCTGTCGCCAACAAATTGCTGAAAGTTTCCGTGTCAATAAAGGTTTATAAGTCAACTGCCGTTTATTTGAAAATGTGCCTTAATTGGTAACTGATATATTTCATTTTAATGGGCTCTAAAACTGCATATAAGGATTTTTCAATGTGTGGCAGACCTAGAGCGTGACATAGGATGTATGGCAAAAAAGGAGTGGGTTTGAGCTACGAGTCATAGGTTTCGCACGCGCGCTCCGCCTACTTCTCACTTCCACTTGTCTCTCTCTTTCGTGGTCACAGCCGACTGCCACAACAAACTATAACACAGAATTTCCCCGAAATTCTATGCCATTATAAAATCATGTGCGTGTTTGTGTCATTAATTAAATTATTTCTGTTCCTTTGTGTGTTGTTGTTCCTTTATCCTGTTAACTAATGAAATGTTGTACCCGCTTTTGTGACTAGACCTACAATAGCTAATAACAGACCTTTATGAGACAACACGCACATAATACAAGTATATACTAGAGCTTTATAGGAATGTGCATTGTACAGTGTACACAAAAATTAGATTCTGATCATGTTATGTATCGATGTTTCAATTATTATTATTCCGTAAGTGTGCTGATTTAGATGAAATATGATATTATAATGAAATAATCGAATAATTATTTATGAAGATGTGTACAAACAATCTTCCCTTATGGTATAAATACATTCTGACTGTCTCAGCGCAGGTGGTTTCATGATTGATGAATATTATTTCGAACAATCTGCGAAACAATATGAAAATCCATACTAATATTATAAATCTGAAAGTAACTCTGTTTATCTGTTTATCTGTTTATCTGTTTATCTGTATATCTGTTTGTCTGTTTGTTTGTTACCTTTTCACGGCTAAACGGCTGAACCGATTTCGATGAAATTTGGTATAGGGGTAGATTGGACCTATGAGACGGACATAGGCTATCTTTTGTCTCAAAAAATAATCTCGAAGGGGATGAAATAGGGGTTGAAAGTTTGTATGGGGAAACCATAATTCCTCAAGTTAGGGATCTGAAAATTCTTATTTAGGCTTTTGGTAAGAAATAAATAAATACGGGTTTCAGCTTTTTTGAAAAATCATCCCTAAAGGGGGAAAAGCAAGGGGGTTGAAATTATGAGGTATTCTTTAGATGCACCCCCTACGGACCACAATAAACGGCTAAACAGATCGTAATTTAAATTGGAAAGTAATTAAGGGGGGAGAGTGCGATGGGAGGAGGGGGAGAAAGGGGGAAAGGGGAGAGTGGGGGGAAAGGGGGAGTGAGGGGAGAAGAGGGTAGAGTGAGGAGAAAGAGAGGGGAGAGCGGGAAGAAAGAGGGGAGAGTGGGGGGAGAAAGCGGACAGAGTGGGGGGAAAAAGAGGGGAGAGTGAGGGGAGAAAGAGGGGAGAGTGGGGTGAGAACAAGGTTAGAGTGGGGGGAGAAAGAGGGGAGAGTGGGGGGAGAAAGCGGACTGAGTGGGGGGGGAAAGAAGGGAGAGTGGGGGGAGAAAGAGGGGAGAGTGGGGTGAGAAAAAGGTGGGAGGGGGGGAGAAAGAGAGGGGAGAGTGGGAGGGATAATAAGGGGTGAGTGGGGGGAGAAAGAGGGGAGAGTGGGGTGAGAAAGAGGGGAGAGTGGGGAGAGAAAGAGGGGAGAGTGGGGGGAGAAATAGGGGAGAATGGGGGAGAAAGAGGGGAGAGTGGGGGGAGAAAGAGGGGAGAGTGGGGTATGAGGGTAGAGGGGAGAATGAGGATAGAGTGGGGGGAGAAAGAGGGGAGAGTGGGGTGAGAAAAAGGGTAGAGTGGGGAGATAGAGAGGGGAGAGTGGGGAGAATGAGGGTATAGTGGGGGGAGAAAGAGGGGAGAGTGGGGGGGAAGAGGGGAGAGTGGGGGGAGAAAGAGGGGAGAGTGGGGTGAGAAAGAGGGGAGAGTGGGGTGAGAAAGAGAGTAGAGTGGGGAGAAAGAGAGGGGAGAGTGGGTGAGAAAGAGGGGAGAGTGGGGGGAGAAAGAGGGGAGAGTGGGGGAGAAAGAGGGTAGAGTGGGGGGGAGAAAGAGTGGAGAGTGGGAGTGAAAGAGGGGAGAGTGGGGCTAGAAGGAGGGGAGAGTGGGGGGAAATAGGTGAGAGAGATTGAGTGCGAAATATATAGAAATAGAGGGAGAGGGAGTGAGCGAAGGAGGAAAAGGAAGAGATATAGACGGAGAGGGTGAGGGAAATAAATATAATGGATGAGATGGACAGGGAGAGGGAACGCAAGAGATTGAGAGTGGAGAGGGATATTAATGATGGAAAGATAGGGAAAGATATAGAGATATAGGGAGAGGGAAAGAGATGGACGTAGAGGAAGAGAGATAGAAAGAGCGAATGAGGGAGAAAGATAGAAAAAGAGCTAGACAGGGAGAAAGATAGAGGAAAAGGGAGAGAGAAAGAGACAGATATATTCTTACCTATAACTGTTCCCCGCGACATCAATTGATTTTCTAAACAGTTTACATTTTATATAAAAATGCGAACGAAGTTGCGGGTATCAGCTAGTGTATTATAATGTCGATATTATTGCGCGTATTGTTTGAGAGATTGTTAGGCGAATTTCTGCAACTTGAATAATTGAACCTCGATAAATCTTTGTCTCAATACAAATACCACTAATTATATTATCTTGATGGAGTGAGTCAGTTTTAATGAGGAGTCTCTATTTGTAGCTGTTAAGAGTACCAAGATTTGTTATTAGTTACACTCTACAACTAAATTGTGTTAAAAATCCTACAAGAATTTCAATAACCAATACGTCTTCCTGAAAATCGAAATAGTTTTTGCTGTAATTCAGCCTGCTTCCTATAACGAACAAATAATTGTATGTAAAAACATTCTAACGTTGCTACCACTTGATGATGCAATTCAACATTGCCATTTTCACGCAACATGTGGTATACTTACTCGTAACTTGGACTTGCTTTGCTACAAAACAAATTTTGTCTTATAATTTTGTACTGACTTTACAATTTGTTCGAACTAGGTAAGAGTCTAGAGTGGGGACTGAGGAAGGAGGGAGTTCTGAAGGCTGTCAGGGAGCTGGACGGCAACGAGAGAGAGTCCTGCGAGGCTCTGTTGAGGGACGTCAGCATGTACGCAAGAGGTAAGTACGTCTATTTTTGTTTTATTTATGGCTTCGCACGGTTTGTGCATTTAGCCAGTGTGTTTAAGTATTGTTATTTTCACAATAGGAAATTCGTAGCATTAAAGCAATCCTCGTGGTCAAGTAGTGTAGTCGATTATTTACATAGTCAAAGTCATGATTCAGGTAATGTGGTGGATGTTTTACTGAAACTTCCCGGAAGTTATGGAAAATGCGAAGTGACTCGCTTTTTGGGTTTATATCATTTGCCCACACTCGTGCCGTTAACGAACACTCAATGAGTAATATTCCACCAATATTATACGTTATCACTCGAAGAAACACAAGTTTGAGAAAAAAATACAAAACCAACAACGTCTAACTATCGGATTCCCGGTAAAACTCAGATGGAAAACACAAAAGGGTCTTACCACAAAATATTTAAACCAGTGTTGAACAGATGTGTCTAAATATTTCAACAGTGTAGTTCTTATAGTTTTGGAAAAAAGTGGCTGTGACATACGGACGGACAAACAGACAAACAGACAGACATGACGAATCCATAAGAGTTCCGTTTTTTGCCATTTGGCTACGAAACCCTAAAAAGTACGTCATAAAATGTTACCTACCTTTATTCTTGTTTGGTGTTAACCCACTCGTATTTTGAATATAAATTGGATCTAAAAACTTTTTCTGATACTGCTTCATTACTACTCGTAGTATAGTTAATAGAGAGCGAAGACCTTCTCTACAAGTTCAAAGTCAAGGCAACGAGCCGGGGTAATTGAATCCCGCCAGACGCTACACCGACTCCGCTATCGGCTTTTATAACGTAGCTCTCTCTGCTTTGTTTCCGGCTGTCCGTTTATTGATGGGGAAATAATATGCTGTTATTGGGTTTCCGCGATAGTACAATACAGTAGGATGTTCATTCATTTTACTTTCGAGTGAACGATTCAAATGTTTGACCATTATCTTTTTAAAAATGACGTCGATTCTTTGCTGCGTTTAATAAGAACATACCAACGAACGCTGCTTCGCATTTATTTTTATTAGTAGGATTTTTACACTTAACTGCTTTTTTGTACTAAAAATCATTTCGCATGCCGCCAATTGAATACATAATTCAGAATTGTCGCGAGAAAACTGATAAAAGACGTGAATAAATTGAAGGATATGAGATTTCCAAAATCTTGATTATAAGGAGATGAAAGAAATGCCGATGCCAAGCACACATACATGAGCTGGCCTCGGTACAATTGTATTCGTTAGGGCCGCTTTGTTTACTTTCTGAGCTTGGTTTTAATTTGGGGCTATTTGCTGTGCTGCATTATTCAATGGTTTATCAAATCAGAGCCCGACAATTCAGCGAAATAGTACATGTGTGGGTAATTATTCTGTTAAATAGCTCTACTCCTAAAAATATATAGGTTTTAAATGTATTATAGGTACCTACATCTATATTAATAAAAGAAAGTCGTGTTAGTTACACTTTTTATAACTCAAGAACGGCTGAACCGATTAGGCTGAAAATTGGTAGGAAGATAGCTGAGAACCAGGAGAAGGATATAGGATACTATTATCCCATTACCACGGGAATTTTTTAAAAACTGGGAAAAATATATCTGATAAAATCTGGTTGTACAGTTGACAGCTGTCACTCAGTTCAACAGCTGGGGCAGGGAGAGAGACAGAGGGAGAGGAAAAGACATAGAGTGTGAGGGAAAGAGATGGATATAGAGGGAGAGAGATAGAGTGCGAGGTTTAGAGATAGATATAGAAGGAGAGGAGGCTTTTTCCCATAGAGACAATGACAGGACAACGTCTGTCAGGTCAGCTAGTATATAAATATCCATAACGAGTACTTCAACAAACACGAGAGGTATATTTGAACGAGTAATTACAAAATGTTAAAATAAGCAACGTTCGCATTGTATGAGCTGAAAGTTGCTGAACAATTTTCATGAATTCAGCGCAATGCGTTGGTTTATGTGATCAGTATACATTGAAAATTAGGTATGAAATACAAAAATGCATGCACTGTATATGTGTATTATATTAAATATACACAGACATATGTGTATTATATTAAATATATGCTTATTATACTGTTTATAAAAAAGTGCAACGATATTACGAGTATGTAAAATAAAAAAAAACAACGTATACTAAAATTGGATATTTGTTGGGCCACAGTTACTCGTAATCTATACAATAATAAAAATGTAACGAGTCGCTGTACGCTGTACATGGAATATATTTCAGAAATAATATTATTGGGACCTTTATCAACGTAAATAGCACCCAAAACAATGATTGTTACAATATTTGTCTATTTGTGTGTGCGTTTGTGCACGTAGATCTCAGAAACGGCTAATCCGAATTAGATGTGGTTTTGGGTAGCTAGCCAGCGGGCATTTAAGTGCCTTACAAGGCACACGTGACAAAGACTATGAAGACCAATGAGTGAGGACGATGGCGACGAGTGCAGTGCATTGCCTGCTGCGCAAGCCAAGGCTCTGAGTGCACTGCAGGGGTCATGAAGAGACCTCACCGACCTATCGTCTTCCTACATACAGACACATGAATGATCTACTCGTATATTTACTTTTAATAACAAAATGATGCTTATAATTCAGCCTGTAACTGCCTGTAACTGTCCCACTGCTGGGCAAAGGCCTCCCCTCACTATCGTGAGGAGGGTTAGGCCATAATCCACCACGGGGGCCTAGTCCGGATTGGTGAATAACATGCCTCCGAAATAATTCTCGGGCATATTGGTTTCCTCACGATGTTTTCCTTTACCGAAAAGCGAGTGATTACATACGTACATATGTTACACGCTTATATGATGCTTACCGCAGAGATTTTATTTATTCAGATATAAAGCTGAAACGTCAACAAAGTTACCGACGAGCTTTGCTTATTTTGATTTATTAAACTTCATTAGCCGTGGTACGTTACCTGACGTGTGAAGCATAAATATTATATGAGCGAGGTTAATGTAGACGACGCACGTAGCAATAACGTCCTATCTACACTACGACACGTAGAATAGTGTAGGCGTCAATCATAGGTACGCTATACACGATCAAGTCAATCGGCCCAATATGCATCATAACTTCAGTCTACATTTACCAACATCATGATGTCAATCGAATCTAAATCCATTATATGCGGACGCGTCCGTTTACCAGGCCAGTCAGGTACTTGGTGCAGCGCAGCATGTTACAAAATACGTCTCGTTACTTACTTACTTACCGTGTAATTCTAAATTTTGTTTTATTTCAACTGCCGGATCTTGCAAATCGGGCTGCTTCTCTCGCTCGTGTGCGGCGTGTATGGACAACTGCAAATTTGAACGCAAACTTCAAGTCTCATGCAAATTGGACGGCAAACTTGATCGTGTGAGCGTGCCATAAGCAAAATTGATTAAATTGACGTGTCAAGGCCGCGAGCGAAGTTTGTATTTGCAAGTTCGTTCAGAAACTTGTAAATTGTGAAAAGAGTGAAATGAGTTGTGGTTGACTCGTTTACGAAATAACATTGTATTGTCTCCCACTCCTACTATTACTAGGTCCCCGTTATTTGTATCAAATGTGTACGATGCCATAGCATTAAGAGTCCTCTCTAACCACGATTGCAATGCGCCGGCAATGCCCCCGGCATTGTGTCGAGACCACTTTCTACCAGCAACTGGGCCGAATGTGCGATAGGATGCCATTGCATTGAAAGAGTCCTCTCTAACAAGGATGACAATTTTACTTTTTTTTTTGTAGCCCCACTAGGATTGTTCCTGTATCGTGGGTACCGCTTACAGACATATAATTTCACATACACATCACACCCAGACCAGAAACAAATATTTGTGGATCACACAAATATTTGTCCCAAGCGGGAATCGAACCCGCAACCCCTAGCGCAGCAGTCCGATTGCTCAGCCACTACGCCAAACGTGCCGTCGGCAATGTACCGGTAATGCGCCCGGCGTTGTGCCTGTCCATAGGCTGCGGTGACCACTTACTACCAACAGGTGGGCCGTAAGCTTGTTTGCTTTCCTTATTTTTAAAAGCATTATTAATGCTTTTTTTTTATAAAATAGTGTCAAGTGCACCTGAGTCAATCAGAACTTTTCTGTTTAAATCATGCACACTGTTTCATTAGGCTGAATTTGTACATTAGAGATACTTACGCCCGGGTATTGTGATGGACGCGTACGCTTCAGTAAAAGGCCAAATATGTATATAGGATGTTTCTCTTTTGTAACTATTTGTAGTATTTATTTTTTCAACAGTCGTAATACTCAGCGTGCGCGGCTCATTGGTCCGTGAGTTTTTACTGGCTGCTCACGCGCTCGGCATGACTCGGGGAGATTGGGCCTTCCTAGACGTCGAGATATTTCAGGTATGTACATCAATCCCCACTGAGCTGTTTGATTGTGGAGCTTCCTGCCTTGACATAAGGACTGGTATCCCAGCTGTAGACATGATAAACTGATGTTGGCGGCATTGTCTCATTTAACAAACAGACAAGTATTTTGTAGGTTGTTAATTTTCGTGAATTTAATACTACAGGACTATTTCGCCAGAGGTAAGTTCTAAGTAAGTAATAGGTAGAGTGTGCTGTTCTTGGTATAGTAAAACTATTTTGACCATCACCTAACATCTCATATAGTATTGTAGTATATATTGTATAGTAAGAATGTTTTAAAAATACTCCACCGCCATACTATCAAAAATATTTTTGAATACCCATCCAAAGCTTGTCTGTGAGAAATCAATTTAAGCTATAAGACCGCCTATTGTACTACCCCTATTTACCTATTGTATTTGTTTCTTTTTTTATTTGTGGTGTATTTTAGTTTTCTATTATACTCTATGCTCATACTTATAATTTTTCTCCGTTATAATTTTTTCATAAATATCTGTCTATGTTGATAAATCAACTATCACTGCTCCAATGTTCTCGATGGAGGAAAATACACGTGCCAGGTTCAATTGGACGTTGATTCAACGTCAACAGTTATCTCGTTAGCAAACAGATTGCTGCTGGGTAATGGCACGAGTAGCTACAGCACCTACAATAGCTATGTAGAGGAGGCTCTTTGTACAGTCAGCGATAAAAGTAGTCGAAGTAAATTGTCTTCAAATAAACTTTGATGAAAGTAAGCATATAAATAAAATAAAAAAATACAAATAATCTGAAAATTGAGAGTGTTGTTCTGAGATTGTTGTAAGATTGGAAATGTTGATAGAGTTTAGTCGCTGACTGTACAATCGGGGTACAGTAGTTATCTCACTGTTTTCAGAAAATATTATTTCACCATTCAAGTGCAGTTCAGTATATAAACGCATTACGCATACTCTTTGTTAGTCAAAAACATCGTTGAAGATTGTTTTCTTTGTCGTATTTTTTCTCTTCGTACTCATCTTTGTACACGAATAAGCATTTTTGAATAAATTATTTATAATGGATGTTTAAAAATTTACCGATATTAACCATAATACGTGCACGTCTCCGGATTATTTCACGTATCGGATTATTTCTCTGACGTGCACTTCCCATCTAAACTGTATATAAAGTTGTTTGCAAATGAAGTTTCGTGCAGTGCTCGAGATCGTGTGGCCTCCGCTCTGTAAGGAGTTAGCGCAGTTAGGTTTATAACATTGACTGACACGTTGCCGAGAGTATTATCGGACATAATTATTATCGTTTTCAATGCTAACACCCGGTTTCTGAAACGCAAATCAGCGAAAAATTAGTTAACGGTCTGTTAATCCACTGTCAAATGCATAAATGCATCATAATTTTAGCAACCCAAAGCACACTTTTTTGCACAATGAGATTTTAGCTAGTTAATATGTTTCCTGTTCACGAAAGTTTATGAACTTCTATTGCTAAAATCTCATTGTGACAGCCTGTACTTCGGCCTTCAGCCTGTACGTCGCGGTCTATCAAATACAAAAATTTTCATGATAAAAGATCCTAATTCATTTAATGTTACCTTTTTGAAAATGTTTTGGTTACGTTTCATATTGTATTTTATACCTACCTTAAGAGGAGACTTTATTCATCATTTTATTTTTAACACAACTTTATTTTTTAAGTATGTCGTGTTCATTCCAAGAAGGACGTACACATAGTACGGTCATCATTATATTTGCCTGTGTATATCCAGTTCAGTGAACCTAATAGAAAAAATAAAAAAACAAACATGTGAGGAGCCCAGCAATGTCTGACATTTTTTTTTTATTTATTTATTTTAGTTATGGCTTCGCACGGTTTGTGCATATAGCCAGTGTCAACTATTTTATTTTAAATATTTCTTAATTCCACATTAAAAAGTCACAGTAATATTATAGCAATCGTGGTCAAGTACTCAAGTCAATTATTTACATCGTCAAAGTCACGATTCAGTAAAGTAGTGAATGCTTTACTGAAACTTCCTGGGAGTTATGGAAAAAATGCGAAATTACACGTTTTTTGAGTTTATATCATTCGCCTACACTCGTGCACGTTAACGAACACTTAATGATTAATATTCCACCAATATTACACATTAACACTCGAAGAAACACAATTTTGAGAAAATAATACAAAACCAACAACATCTCACTATCGGATTCCCGCCAAAACTCCCATGTCTGACAATGCTTGGTCGGCAGGGCGGGTACTGGGGTGAGACGGGCTGGGCGGCTGGGGACAGCCGGGACGCGGCCGCCAGGGCGGCGTACGAGGCCCTGCTCCGGGTGTCGCTCAAGCTGCCCACCGGGGACCGCTTCGACGAGTTCGCGGACGCGGTGCGGGCGCGGGCCAGGCAGCATTACAACTATACGTTCTCGGATGGCGAGGAGGTATTTAGAAGCTGGCATTTGACCAGATTCGAGACGATGTCATTGAAGGTGGTCAACGTGCTCAGCCCAGAATGGAGCTGACTATCAAGGACCACGGCCGGAACACCCCGATAGGGGTTTGGCAACAGATTTTCTACTTGAGGGTGGTAGCTAGAGGGATGACCACCTTACCCTACTTGAATACCCTACAGCTTAGGGGTTTAACCTTAGAATAATAACGCAGAGGAGGATAGCTCCTTGCGTAGTTTCACTCAAAAGTGAAGTCACTTTTTTATCAATGTGTGCGTGAGTGCCAATTAATTATCTTCTCCAAAACGCACACAAGCACAATGAAAATAGACTTCGAACGAACGAACTAGGCCCAAAAAGTCTGAGTATAAATGGCTACCCGGCGCTAGCGAGTACTTGACTTCTATGCGTTATTCTTCTAAGGTTTTAACGATGTTTGCCTTCATCGAAAGCGTTCTATATTTAGGATATAATATGTGCTCGTTTTTTCCTAAAACACTTTTTAATTGGAACAGGTAAATTTTTTCATCGGAGCGTTTTACGATGGCGTATACTTGCTGGGGATGGCTCTGAACGAGACCCTCACTGAGGGCGGTGACATCCGCGACGGGAGGAACATCACCCACCGCATGTGGGGCAGGGACTTTCATGGTGAGTCCCACTGTGTGGTTTGTAAATGGCTGACCACTAATGACGCATAAGGGCTCCTTTGGTTACACAAAACTGTTAAAACATTTGAGCTAATACTTCGTATATTCTGTTATTGTTCTAATCTGTTGCCGTGTTCACAAGTAAAATGTAGATTTGTTTGTTTTTATTTTAACAAGGCATCGTTACAGGTGTGGTTTAAGAAATAGGAACATTAAGAAAAATCCAATGGGAGAGGCGAAAATCGTACATATTGAAATTGGTAACTTTGAAATGGCAGCGTCTGTAGAGTCTAGTTTTTTAAAATATTTATTGACTAAAAAATTCTGAGTGCAATGTTTTGCTTGCGTAATAAAGTAACCACACATATAATTACCAGTTACCCAGCCGTCCAACAGCATATTGCACTATTAGTGGTTTACCCTATTGGTTGGCTAATTGGGTTGAACTTTGCCCTAAAACTAAACCTTAGCGTAATATCAATAAAGTTTACCTAATGTTAATCCATTTACTCCAAGACTAAGCGTTGAGAGTTTACCACGGGCTTACCAAACACAAACACTCTAAGTGGGAAGATTTGTAGTCTCACCGAGATCAGTTTCACTTACCTCGTGGCTGCGAGGTAAAGTTGCGACGCGGTGGGAATACGTAGTGTTTTATGGCACTGCAAATAGAACGACTCCATCGGTGTTTTTAATAACGTGATCCTACAGATAAAGGAAGCGTGTGGTTCAATTGAAATACTGAATAATAATGCTACAACTTTATAGTTTAAACTTTGACCGTCTTATCACAAAAGTTAGACCAGAGTTAAACAGATATTTCTTTAGTTAAATAATTTAAACATGCTAGAGGCCTGAATGCGTTTGAATCTCGAAAACTGCTTATAACACCTCTCTACCTTTCACCCTTTGAAAAAAGTACCATAATTATTCAAGACTCTACCTTATATATCTATCTAAAGCTATATGCTCGTATCTTAGTATATCTTATCCAAATTGTTCAAACACATGTTTAATAAAACACATGTTGTGTAGCGCGAAGCACCTTCATCGCTCTAGTACGTGTTAGAAGAAGATTTATCCTCACAAAATAGAGATAAATGGATCCGGAGATTCAGTTATCTTGAACCTTTCTCCGTCGTATAATAATGGCACTGTGGTTCAGTAGGAATGTCGCACCTTTCGTATTTGAGAAACACTTCCGCGTTCGTGTCAAAATACTCGTATATTTATTCTTACGTTAGGTTATACTCGTTGTGAGTTTTCGACGGTCGTACTTCCTTGAATGCTAATTAATTTCTAAGAATGTATTTGTAGAATGGTTGGTTCTCGCAGTTTCGTCTGCGGCAAAGTTTACTTTCCTTCCTACAGTGTTTAAAGTATAATAAATAACTTATTTATTCATATTTTTTACTATCATAATCCGATTCACTTAATACAACGTATATTTTTTATATTTTCTTAACTATACGCATAGGGGGTGTGTTGTAGAGTTATAAACTTTGTATGGAAAATGTATGCCAGGACGTTTGATACTTACTGAATCACGATAAATTAAATTAAAATCCCTGGAATCGCGAATATAACCACGAGGCACAGCTAGTGTAGTAGATAATATCTTTTTTTAATTTGTATAGCTTTAATTCCTACCAAACCGAGAGCCTTAAAAAAGCATTTAAGAAAAAAAAGTAACTTATCTTTGAAAATATTGTTGTAGGTATCACCGGGCATGTAAGGATCGACGCTGTGGGCGACCGAGACGCGGATTACGCCATTTTGGACCTCGATCCGGTTACTGGAAAGTTCGAGGTAATTAAAAAAATAGGCGTATCAAGGAGAAAATCCTAACCTACTATCCTACTCATATTACAAAGGCGAAAGTTTGTTACTTCTTCACGCTCAAACGGCTGAACCAATTTTGATGAAATTTGGTATGGAGGTAGCTAACACCCTGGATTAACACATAGGCTACTTATCACTTCGAAAACAGCGGGTAACACCCCTGTTTAAACAGTTAAATCGCAAACTTACTACAGGACCATTTTACTTCGGAGATCTATTCTTGAATCTTTGTAAAAGTGCGATTTAATTGCCTATTTACAATAAATGCTTTGACTTTATTCTGTTCTTCTGAAGGTTTAAAAAAGAACTACACTTTTACCTACCGAAGCCGTCTCAGCTTTAATCAGGAAGGATGCCGGTAAATATTGTTCGCTTAGTCCGAAAATAAATGAGCATAACAGCAAATTGTTCTGATTTCATAGAGTTAACTGTCGGAGTTTTGAGTTTCCGAGTTGACCTTGGTAGAATAGTGACCGTAAAATCTTTCGCGAGAATCGTGGATGGCTATATGGTTGGGTCGTAACGATGGGTTGAGTTCAGACGTACTCGTATATACTTTAGTCCATAGTTGAAACCATTCCCGCACACTAAAGCAAGTGATACCGGTCTCTCAATCTCTAGAAAACTGAGATCACGCGTTGTGACGCTATCTCAAAATGTAGCATTAGGTGTAGAACACTCGATATTTTTTTTGTAAAAACTTGAAATTGTTGATGTTAAATTATTATTAGAAATTAAGAATCAACGCTCTCCTTTGCAGAATCATTATTGTCCTACGAATTTTATTCTCAACCTTTGATATTGTGAGTCCTCCAAAAACTTCGTGAGTTTTATTACTGGCCAGTCTATTAGAAATTTCACTGTGTCGCAGACGTAGGTATATTAAAGTAGGTCGTTTGAAAAGGCCGCCGTTCGCCTCGAATCTTTTGTATGTGACGGCAAATATTTGACGGCTTACTCGTACCTTTAGAATAGCGGTCGCAAGCGGTCGGCTCTAGCTGCGATTATGATATTGGACATTTTCATAATAACATCGCGGAGACGGTTTCGATTTGGTAAATTATTTTCACGGACAAAGTTGTCAATTCAAATTCAAAACATTTATTGTAAATAGGCAATCTAACAGCACTTTTACAAGTCAAGCTGCTAATTCTCGTTAACAAGGAGGATCATAAAATATAAAGTACGATAAATTAAATTAAACAGTATTTGATTATGGTTAACTTATTTTTCAGGATGGCGATAAATTCTCATTATTAATATCAAATCTTGAAAAGTTTTTCTAAGAATACCAGATTTTGGAACTAGCTGTCTCGTTAACCCGCAGGTCAACATCTGGCTGACGAGAACTAGTCTAATATTCACATATTAACCAAATTTTACTTTTTCGCAGGTCGTAGCGTTCTACCACGGCCTCAACATGACCTATAAGCCGGTAGCAGGCAAGGCGATTCACTGGCCGGGCGGAAGGCGCGGGCCGCCGCCGGACACGCCGCGCTGTGGCTTCCTTGGCACCGACCCCAAGTGTCAGGGAGGTAAGGTCATCATCATCATTATCATTATGATTATCATTATCATTATCATTATCATTATCATTATCATTATCATTATCATTATCATCATCATCATCATCATCATCATCATCATCATCGTCATCGTCAGCCTACATTTAGTATAGGCTTCTCTTAGATTGAACGCTACTGAGCCCGACATCGCTCCCTATCCAGGTCGCTGCTAGAAGAAATAATTAGGTACCATAACTGCCAGTAGAATCAATGAGTATCAGCAATGAAAGAGAATATATTTTGCAAAGTCCATGAACAAGCCAAAATTCCAAGCAGGTAAAGCTCAGGATATCAATTCTCATCACCGAATCGCGCAACCTATCTCTGTCTCATAAACAGTTTATTTCTAAGAAATTGCCACCATAAATTACAAAGGAAAATGGCTCCAGTAAACCGAAATCGAGTGATCACTCGAGAGACTCGGGGGCCATTACATCGCTATAAAACTGGGAATCCTGCTCACTTGCCCTTTTTAATATTCTTTCTCTCCAGTGTAACACTCTTCAGTCTTCACCTTCAATTTAATCTGTGAAACTTTTAAATTGGACGCTCCAACTTTGTCATAACTGTGTAAAGTGGCATGTTTATTGAGCTAGGAAAGTTGGAGCTTATTGCTCATGAGAATACGGTGTGAAATTGTTTGTTCAGTGTCCACTAAATGTGTGTATTTTTCACGCTGCCACGGACAGAGGCCCAGACGGTCATAATATATTGTTTCATTGGCCTAGCGATATTCTTGACTTTCGCCGTGACTGCTGCGTGTGTCGCTTACAAGTAAGTTGTTTTTATAAAGTTGGGGGTGTAAAAAAGAATCATACTAGCGGCCGAAATTAATAATCAATCCAATCCAAATTTAGCTATCTGGGATTGATAGCACAATCCATTTTTAGGGTCAAACGTGCCAATAACTGATCCGTGGATTGGTTTATAAAGGCACACAGATTGGAAATCGATCGAACGATAGACAGCAATCCAAGATCGATTTCAATCTTGGATAGGAGATACAGTATTAATTTCGGCTGTAGTTCGACGATCGAACTGCTGAGAATTTATGTGTCAGTCGTTCGACGATCGAATAAATGATTCGGACTAGTCGAACAAACGGTCTCTGGGACAATGCGGGACAGCTTGCGCGTCACGACCACAGAAGACTTTGTTATATTGTCGTGGGGGGCCGTCAAGCGGCGTGTCGCGTGTTTTGCCCAACGTGCCGCGTTGTTGCGCTACATTGTTGCCGAAATACCTGGCTAACCCTTTGTGTGAATACTTTAGTCGACAGTTTATGGACTAAGTAGGTACCTACATTGTTAATGGAAAATGAGGGTCATAAAATTGCTACCCTCGTTGACGTCAAGAGACCAAGAGCGCTAGCGATCGAAATACATGAAAGTCAATTGGACAACATTTTCTCGGCATGGATAGGATTTGTGGGAAGAAAATTGTGTTTAGTACTTTTTCAACTGATTATGTAACTTTTAGATCCCTTTTACTAGAATCATATGCTAAGTATACGTAAAGCATATAAGTCGAAATAAGAGTGAGGATACTTACATTTTTTTTCGTACGATCCTAAGTCCCTATTAGCTTAATATAATTATGTGTAAACAGAAATGTACAATATTATACTTACTATAGATATATAATACACCTGCTAACTCCAAATAAATAACGAAGGTACATTTATAAATATCTCTAGCGAGCATTCTCCCTGAGGGTTCGTTACCTTTATAGGACTAATAAACAAAAACACGTCAATATTATGTTACTTCTATCTTTTGCCGACTACTGCGTCTACGAGTAACATGGCCCCTTAACACTCAGAGCGAATAACTATGGCTTATACACTACGAATAAGTAAACTTATTCGTTACTTATTCGTAGCTTATACACTATATTTATTTGCTCTTCAATTTTCGTTACCAATATTTACGCCTCGGACATAATCCTCTCTCGTGCAAATTACAATAAGTAGGTACACATAGGTATACAAGAAAATAAGAAGTAAATGTTTTCTCTCCTACTGTCGCCCATTCAATCACTTTAAGGGGTCAATTCTGCTAATTTAAGACCGCTTCAATCGAATCTCAATGGAGTGGCTTCGGAATAGTTTGTGACATTTCATTGTGCCATTACTTAAATACAAATGTACTATTAGGGTGAAAATTGAAAGGCACTGATTAAAATGTACCACATTCTTTAATCAAGCGTGTGTACAACAAAGAGGTACAATAGAGACTACCCGTATTACAGGAGAGCTAGTGCTACGTGTAAGGATACGTGATGGAGTCGTTAATCCGCCTAACAGTACTTATTTGTGTAGAAAAGTATAAAAAAAAATCCAGACTTCCATATTATGTACGCTAAAATGGGGGCATAGGGTACGCTAAACTGTGACGAAAACAAACTGGGTCTGAAGTTAAGCCACGGAATAAAAATGATTGATAAAGAAAACTACTCGTATTAACCGCCACCAGACTTTGATGGAAAATGTCTTGTATAATCGATATTTTTTTTAAAATACCATCGTAAGTCGCGGGCAACTGCTGAATCTATTATATAAATGATGCCACAACGCCGGTCATGGTTATAATATTATGTTATAATTAGAAGCTCTGAAATTCTGCCGTATATTAAATTTAAGTAAATGGAAACTTCGACTTGGCCTCTTTTGTCGCTGACTGCACTTTCTCCGCACAGGCAAGCTCGTATAGACGCGGAACTGAACAACATGGCGTGGCGGGTGAGGCCTGAGGAAGTACTAGTCGAGGTCGGGGCAGGGCTTGGCGCCAGCCCCGCTTTGCACAGCATCAACGAAGTTTTGAAGGTATGTCTGCAAATATTGGAAATATATGTTTTTTTTTTTTTAGTTTTAGTTCCGCTTTTTTTGTACCAGCCATCTTTCTTTAGCCAGCGTCAAGTTTCACCATACTGCATACGTATCAAGTTTTAAGCGATGGATGATTTACATAGAGTTTTGCAGAATACACGAAATTCACGTTTTTTGTACATAACGTCACGCACGCATTCACTCGTTCATGTTAACCCAAACATATTACACCAAAACTACACACAAGTCTTTTGCTAAGAAAAAATAAAACACAAAAACCAATAATGAGTAGGTATGTACCTATGTAAGTAAGGTCACATTTTTTTTTTTCGCGAGCTTCCCGCCTACATATCCACGTGCGATGCGAGCGACGTGACAAACTTGCCTCTCAGCATTTACTTTTAATTTTTTCTTCTTTGGCCATGGTGCTTTTAGCATATTGTGCCAGTTTCAGCCTCCCAGCATTGCAACAAAAAAGAGCAAGTTCCAAGAATCCTTACAACTGGCTGGTAGCAAAACAAATTAAAAAGAGTTACGGCTCTTGGACTGTGTCGGCTGGATCATAACTCGCTTTTACTGCGTCGTTACCGCCTATCGTGGAGTTTTAAATTGGTTTTAACAACGGTGTTATGGATAGTTGCATGAATTGAAACGAGGCTTCGTTTTTCTAGGACATCGCTACGTCTCACCTACTTTACTTTTTATAGTTTTATTTAGAACTCTTTATTCTGAAGCGTTTGCTTTCATCCCGTATGGTAGAGTAGAGAGCGAGTGAGCTTACCCTAGCAATAAATCCGCTAAGCCTTTACATAGAAATGAAACCTTTGAGTTTTGTGTGGCACTGCGAATCTTACGGAGTAAACTTACCTATATATCGTCTCTATAAATAGAGTCTAAATATTTTTGTACAACTCTCGTCTCTTCCTCACTAACTATAGTATATTCTTTTCTTATATTTTCTCTCCACTTTGCTCAACCCTGAACGCCTTTGGATATACTTAGACATAAACTCATGTCTTTGTACTGAGCATGGCCTACTTTACATAAAACTACAATCAGGTATACTAGTACCCAACTTATGAGGCGCGTCGTGAATCTTCGTTCGCGCAGAAAAGAAAGTATGGTCCGAAGATTAACGAAAGAATGCTTAAAACTTACAATCAACCTAAGATCACTATTATAAGGTTCATAATACACTGCAGCTGTTAGTTCCATCTCACTCTAAGCTCGCTAAGATGACGGCGGCTGCCGACCAATAGCGGTCAATAGCATTTCCCGCGCTTTGAAAATTCATCTTCTGCGCAGGTACATCGGTAAGCCATATCAGTTGGGTAATACTGTACTCGGTTATAATCAGTGTAAAATAAACAAATGTATACTCTTATCGAAAAGGATTAAGGGGCCAAGCCATAATTGAATGGAAAACACTAGTAAGTATTTCACAATCAGATAAAATTGTCAACAAATGCACCTTTAGCAAAGTAATTGAAAACTGTGTCCAATGCCGTAGACACGTATGTATGTACTGGACTATTGGACAGTCGATAACACGTTCAGCGCAACTATTCAATTAATTAGGGATAGGTAATCCTTGTTAATTATACTCGGTGACATCAGTAGGTAAGTATATCGTATAAGCGTGTAGTGAACCCTTTGAAACCCATACCTATGTGCGCGACGCACCTTACTAGCGCTCTATTTCCCAATAACGAGATCTGATAATTAGTGCCAACAGTATTCTGCGAATAAATAGGTAATTTTATATTTCACCGATCTTCGTACTAAACCTTAGAGAGATTCTCTAAGTACGAAACAGGAAAAAATATACATAATCAAAAAACGCTTATGGTTATTTATATAGAAATAACTTTATACTCATAGTACCCTCCTACCAAATATTACCAATCATTTACAGGTATTATTAGCAAACGAAAGCAATCAGTAGTAATTCCACGAACATCGTTAAAATAAGTAAATAAGGTAGGTACCTAACATAACATTCTAAAGTTAACGAAGTGAACGAATTTATTAGCAATAGGTACCGTTCTTTGTAGCAGGTGAACAAAGATGCACTTACAAAGCTTTTAAGGTGAGGCTATGAATTCATCAACGAATAAGAAAAGCATTGTGCTCTTTCATAAAGCCAGTTGTAAGGAGTTGGAACGTTCAATTTTCTTTTGAACGCTTTGTTTTGTTACTGCCCTTGGAGTGGTGTTTCAAATAACTTCAAGGGGATGTTATTTTAGTAATTTAAATTTAATTACACTCTAGAATTTGCTTGTTTCTAACTCGTACAAAAATAAAGATTAAGTTAGGTCACAGTCAGAGTCAAAGTCAAATAGGCAATAAAACCGCACTTTTACAAGGCAAACGCTTCAATCTAATAAACAAATTAATAAAACCATAAAAGAAAATAACTATAATTAATTGATTATGGTTTGAGTTTGAAAAAGGATGTTTCCCTTTCAAGCGCTGGTCCAGGATTGAATCTCGGACAGGAAAAGGAAACTCCGTTGAATCTACCAGTGCTTCGGAATACACCCGTTAGAGAAAACACCACCAAGAAACTCAGGTGTTCAGTGACTACGAATTAGTCTAGCTATTGGCACATAATATTATAATTGTATACAACCTAAACCTGGCCAAGTTTCACTGTGGTTGTCTTTTAATAATTATTAGAGGGTTCAAGTAATCACTTCGCATTAATAAAAAGTATGTAAAAATACGGTATATAGAAATGCAACGTGGTATAAACATTTCAAGTCAATCCATAATACACAACTTGAGTGGTGGATACTACCATCTGTATGGGGTGGGTGACCATATCAGTTTGTTAATACTCAACTCGCGTCCAAAACCTATAATTCAAAATAAACCTTGCATCCACCTAGTTGTCCCTCGGCTGGAGCCACCGAGGCAGCGTGAGCGCGTCCAACGTCGCCGGGACGTCTCTGACGCTCTCTTCCTGCACCGTTGGCCTGTATAAGGGAAACCGGGTGGCGGTCAAGAAGATACATCGGAAGAAACTTGACCTCAACAAGAAGCTGCTTTGGGAGATCAAACAGGTGGGATACGAGCCTAATATTAGAAAAAAGACATATGTATAGATTTTGACTCTTAACTAGGATTCCCTAAATCAGGTACAGTACTATTCACGAAAGATGACTACAAATGGCGGCCGTCTGCGGCACGTACACTCATGAAGAAAAGACTTAAGACAAAATAATTTTTAATGTTGGTTAAATAATTTGGCGTCGCTCCGGCCTTGACGCATTCCGCCCGCGCCTCACCTCGCACCTCCAAAGGGACCTAAAATATGCCTTCTGCGTCGTGGTCATCTTTCGTGAATCGAAGTGTAAGCGAGGACCCTTCAGCAACATACAGACGACCAAACACTGTGTCCTATCTACCACCAGCACCCATCGACGTGGCAAATACCTTTGGCTCTCATAAATTCCTGGCTCTGTGGGAGAATCGAACCGGCTTCGTAGGCCGCTCACTACCCACTTACATAACAGAAGACGTTAATCTGTCAATTATGTGTTAAAATTTAAACCTACTTTTTTTTAAAGATGTCTGTTCATAGCCGATAAATGATTCATAATAATATTCAATAAGAACTGTTGATTTGGAAAACTTTGACGGACGTAAAGTTCAATGTTTCGCCTCACAACTGGTAGAGATCGCTTTATGCGATAAGGCCGTCTATTGAAGATCTGTTTTGTGTTTTATACACTTTAGCTAGGGAACTATATAAAAAACATCATCGATCGATAAAAAGATATATGTGAATGTGTTCACTTGTGGACAGCAGGATATCTAAGTCCATATTGAGCATTGCAACTACCAATTTAAATATTTACGAGTGCCGCTGAAGAAACATTGTAACTCTTTGCATGTTGGTACTTTAAATAAAGCGTAGGTATTATGCCCTCTTGGGCACAAACACTTTAGACTTGTATCCTATCCACAACGAAGTTACAAGAGGTTTGAAAATGGCGTGAATGGCTTCGCGAAAAGCTTACTTCGGCTGTGCCTTTCTTTGCTCAACTTGGCATTTCATCCTTCATTCATGTCCGTTTTGCATAAGCCAACACTGGATCTCATCACATTTCTTGGAAATTAAAATAATGATAGGTACTAATTCCATACAGAAATGGCAAGTGAACGACTTCGCCGTCGATTGAATTGAAAACGTAAGGGACTCGAATATAGTGTGATATCAATTCGAATATGCTTATCCAACACATACATTTTGAATAAATTATAATTTTCCCTCTACGTTCCGACGTTTCACGCGAGATCTGCTCGAATTTATAGGCACTCTCTTAGACCGGCCGTAAATCGTCTTACAGAGTACGCGAGTTCTCTCCCTAAACCTACGAGTTGAAAGCTACCTAAGGACTGTGAGTCTCTGAACGATATAGTGCGCGCTTTTTGTTACAACAGCTCAATCTGATACTGTTATTTATTTGTCAAAGCCCTGGCTTGGTGTCAGAGCTTTTCTGCCCCCAAGGGCCGTATACTCTTCATTCTAGTCAGTTTACGTCGTAAACTGAACTGCCTGGCTATTTTGTATTATGACCTCTTTATGCCAGCCAGTAACAACACGTGACAGTCATACCTACTTCTGCCCTAATATAAGGCGGGCAATTTCGCATTATAGATTTTTAATTTGACATAATGTAGGTCATAATACGAAACAGAACAATTCAGTTTACGGCCGTAAAAATAATTGCCTGGAACTTGCCTGGTTTTAAATAAGCTCGTAATACGCCCCCTGGTGGTGTTGGCACTAGAACTTATCCATCGAAAGTGAAAGATGTTGCGGGCCGAGGATCGAACAAGCATATCCGATACTGTAACAACTGTCAATTAAATCAAATATGCTACATATAGTATAACTAGATTTAAACGGGTCTAATTCGCACACAAACTAGTTGTAACTAGTTCGTGCGCGAATTAGACCCGTTTAAATCAAGTTAATATGTTTACTGGTCGCGAAAGTTTAAGAAATAAAGTGGGGTTTTGCACTGAGCATTTCTTTTTCTGGCATTGTTGTCGCGGATGCTCCATGACATGTAGACGTCCAAAGCCGACACTACTTTTGAATTTGTGTATTAAACACAATACAACACGCAACCGCGTAACAACAATAATAATTTTAGTCGTTTTTAGGGTTCCGTACCCAATGGGTAATACGGACCCTATTACAAAGGTTCCGCTGTGCGTTCGTCCGTCTGTCTGTCTGTCCGTGTGTCACCAGGCTGTATACTGTGATAGTTAGACGATTGAAATTTTCACTGATGATGATTTCTGTTGCCGTACCAAATATTAAAACACAGCATATATACATATTTAAGGGAGCTCCCATACAACAAACGTGATTATTTACCAGTCTTTACAGATAATGGTGCTGATCTCTTCTTGCGCCAGTCCGACTCGCACTTGACCGGTTTTTAAAGTATATTTATTTACATTAGTATATACCTATCTATGTTAGGCCCGCAACGTGTCTCACGAGAACACGGCGCGGTTCATCGGCGCGTGCGTGGACTGCCCTTTAGTGTTCGTGCTGACGGAGTACTGCCCCAAGGGCTCCCTGAAGGACGTGCTGTCCAACGAGGAGCTGCAGCTGGACTGGAACTTCAGGACCTCGCTGGTGCACGATATTGTACAGGTGAGGCCGCTTCAACAAGGGATCATTCCTCACCTTAGTAGAGTGACACATCGAAACTAGGTACTCGCTAGCGCATTGTAGCCATTTTTACTAAGAATTTTAGGGACAGACTCGGATTCGCTATTGCTCGAAATCAAAGCTTTTTTTTTTGTATATTGGCTTGGAGCATTGACTCGAAATCATGGCCTATGTGTAGACAGATAATTCATTTATTTGATTTCAATGTGTATAGGTACTTCATTTTCATTTTTACTGCCTTTCTGTAGGTATTGAAGTCAACCTAAATGTTTTTACAATATTGTTTATGTTAAATAACGTTCCTTGTTAATTACGTTGTGACGACCACGGCTCTTAGTTACCCATAAATGAAAGAAATAGATACCTAATAAAAAGAGGATTCCGACCGGCAGTTGCTGAGGCACTATCATTTTATGAGGCTCGCAGAAAACTACCAATATCCACTTAATCCACTAACACATAAAGTGACCATAACACTTCAATAGAGCCGCGATATCAAGTATTCTGTATATTACTAGCAGACACGGCCACACGTTGCTGTGGCTAAGGTTTATGTTATTGCGACGATAAATTGAGATGTAAGCTATCATAATATCTTTTAAGTTAGATCAAACTGCACACTATTTTGAAGTATAATAAAACAATGAAATAAAGTAAAAAAAAATAAAACAAAGTTGAAAAAATAAAATTGAAAGTAAATAAAACAATTACTCAAAATACCTACCAGTCAATAACAATGGACCATGATGAACAAAATTGCGCTGCAGAAAAAAGGGGGGGGGGCATGAAATTAATTTGTAGGTATATTCATGGGGGCACCATGCAAAAAAGGTTGAGAGCCCCTGTTCTAGAGGGTATTAATAGGTATTCTGCGATGGGAGGTAAGAATTTCTTCGTTGTGTCAGGGTATGTGCTACCTGCACGGAGGTCTGGGCGCGCACGGCAAGCTGCGCTCCTCCAACTGCCTCATAGACGGCCGCTTCGTGCTCAAGATCTCCGACTATGGCCTGCACGCGCTGTGCACGCCCACCGACCTGATCAAGGATGACACGTACTATTACAGTAAGCTCCTTTTGAACCCTCTAATTAAACGGAAGGGTGTTATAAGGATTTGCCTCTGAGAGCCTGTGGCATCGAAGGTCTAAAACGGCTCCACCAATTTTAGTTCGTTTTTTTGTAAAGTGTAAAGTAAAAGTTTTAATAGTGACTTTTAAGCTTAGGGGTCCGAATCAGAGTAACGAAAAAATTAAAAAACGAATAAAATATCCGTCTATCTTTCTAATGACAATGAAGTGTAGGTGTACCTTCAGATCGTCTATTTCCCTAGAACTGCTATGGACGTCCCCGGAACTGGTCTCTGGGAGCATCTACCCAGGGTCCGTGGCGTCTCTGAAGGGAGACGTCTACAGTTTCGGCATCATACTGGAAGAAATAGTGTTAAGGGCCGGACCGTTCCACCATTACACCCCGACGATGTCTAACAAAGGTGAGGGACTGAACCGGTATACATTATAAAGTAACGTTTCCCTTCCTAATCTACCTAGTCAGGTCATAAATTCTGTCACATGTTTTATATAAAATAATTGAAACAAGTTTGTTCATTATGTAACCATTTATATACCAAAATGAACTTAACAAAACATAGATTCTTATGACACTAAAGTTTATTCAAAATGACCTCCGTGATTTTGAATACAGGCCTTCAATCTGCGCGGCCAGTCGTCTATCGCAGCACGAACGAGGTCCATGTCAATATCGGCGGCTGCCTTAATCAAGGATGTCTTGAGTGACTCCAAATTGGGATGAGGCTTTGAGGACGCCTTTTCCTCCAAGTGTTGCCATATCTTGTAATCTAGCGGATTCAAAGCTGGACTGGAGGAGGGCCAGTCTTCGTGCCGGATGAAGTCGATTTCACGCGCCGCCAGCCAGTCTTGTGTGCTCTTCGCTCTATGAGCTGGCGCCGAATCTTGTTGGAATACCCAGTGCCTGTTATTAAACATGGTATGAGAAACAGGTTCCACAAGGTTCGTCAGGACTGTATTTTGATACACAACTGCATTCGTTTTTACACCTTTCTCACAAAAATGTACCTCTGTTAAGACACTCCCAACTATACCATGAGCGAGGATGGAAAATGACCTCGTTGGACACGCGGAATACGGTTGCTCGCTTCTTCACTACTGTGTGCGTACACCTTATCATTTTGTTTGTTGTAGCTCTCTTCTACGGTAAAAATTTTTTCATCCGAAAAAAGAATTTCCCGATATTTTTTTCCCGCGTACCGCTTCAACAAAGCGCGGCATCTCTTCAGTCTCAGGTCCATTAGACGAGCATTCAAATGATGTCCTGTTTTTCTTCGATATGCCCGAAGCCCTAAGTCTTCATTTAACACCTTTTTCACCGTGGTTCTGCTTAATCCCATCTGAAGGGCCAACAGTTTCTGCTTACGTTTGGGATTTCTTTGAATTCGCGCCTTCACAGCTTTTATCACTGCTGGAGTCCTAACAGACCGAGGGCGACCACTTCTTGACCTGTCATCTACACTAGAGTCTTCATTGTATCGTTTGATGGTACGATAAACGAATCTCTTGGTTATATTCAAATTTTTCAGTATGTCAAAAATTTGAATTGGCGCGTAACCGCAACGATGCAACGCAATAACTGCAACACGGTCTTCTTTAAGCGTCCACTCCATATTTAAAAATGAGTAAAATTCTAAAAAGTATACATTTTTATTTTCATGAACAATTCGAAATTCGAATTCAATAAACTTTTTTGTGGCCAGCATTCTAAAAGAAAAGTTTTTACTGTGTGACAATACTTATGACCTGACTAAGTTTATAATATATGTAGTCGTGTTAGTTGCATCATTTATCATAATTATGGCACAAAAACGGCTGGGCCAATTTTTATGATCTTTGTTGGATTTGTTTCCGCTCCGAATAGCAGAATATGAAAAAAAAAAAAAGCTAATCCATTTTCTCATATATTATTTCGAATAGAATAGTTTGACAGGACCACGTCTGTCGGGTGAGCTAGTAGCTATGTATAATTTTGTGTTAATTACGTCATATACGATTAGCTACGATAAGAACGCGTAGCAAAGTCTGTAGCTACTACGCCGTAGCATTGTGCGTCGTAGCTACTTGTTGGGTAATTGGGTAAATATAAATACCCAAGGCTCGCGCCGCCTTTTCCAGCCGGAATACCTTTGTGAATGAAGAAAATAAATTCATAATCTAAATCTGAATTCCGGATGTGCTTCCTCCGAATGTATGCAAAGACGCGCGTTTTGAATTCATAATCTTAAATCTTCCGACACGGAATAGCTGGAGCATTCTGACCGATTGATATAAAAAATTCATAGTCTGTGTAAATCAGTATGTGTGTGGTAGTACAAAGTTGTATGAAATTTGAAGAAAATAATTTCTTATTCATATTCATGGCGTTGCGGATGTGTCTCATGTACTCGTATCAGGCCTATAAAGCTGGTTTGTCCATTCATAATTTACCAGAGATAGTGTCCCGCGTATGCGCTCGCGAATCGCCCCCATTCAGGCCTGCAGTGGGGGTGACAGAGGTGGGGGCGGCCGGCGGCGGGGGCGGTGCGGCCGTTGAGCTTCTGGAACTGGCTGCTAAGTGCTGGAACGAGAGTCCTGACGATAGACCCTCGTTCGATACCATCAACGCTACTTATATCAAGTGAGTCGTGTTAAATATGAATTCAAATATTTTTATTAAAAGTTTATTTTTTATGTTAAATTATTTTATGAAAAATTACGAAAAACAAATAATAAAGAAGTTAATCAATATTCTGCAACATCCTTCATGGGACTGTTTTTGAGTTCTGGAAAGGCGCCTAAAGGGGCCTAATAATATATAAGAATATTTATTAACCATTATTAATAATATCATACGTACCTCTCTGCTAACAGGGGCTATTGCGACAACCTCATGGACGACTTGCTCCGTCGCATGGAACAGTACGCCAACAACTTGGAGTCGCTGGTGGAAGAGAAGACGGAACAGCTGTCGCTGGAGAAGAGGAGATCTGAAGAGCTGCTCTATCAGGTTCTGCCGAGGTGAAATATTTCCGTACCTTCTTACCTCCAATAGGAGTTACATTCGGTTAAAGTGCAAGGCAGGGGTCTGCTCGAGTTGCATTGAAGTGATTCATCCAAAATGTATATAGATTGACGGATGGATGGATGGATGGATGAATTGATGGATGGAGGAATTCATGGATGGAGGAACTGATGGATGGAGGGATTGATGGATGAAGGGGTTGATGGATGGAGGGATTGATGGATGGATGGATAGATAGACTCTTTATTGAAATACCACAGAACAAATAAAGCTACAGTTAGTAAGTACGTGGCCTCTTGGACTAAAAGAGCTCACTATACCCAACAGGCCGGTAGCCCAACAACTAATGGCCGGCGAGGTGGTCCAGCCGGAAGGCTTCGAATGCGTGACGGTGTACTTCAGCGACATCGTCGGCTTCACTGAGCTCTGCGCCGCCTCCACGCCCATACAGGTGGTGGACCTGCTGAACGACCTATATAGCACCTTCGACAGGATCATCGGGTTCTACGACGTCTACAAAGTGAGTACCGTCTTGTGTCGTGTCTCATTATGTTATGGTGCATAGCAACTAATAAGTGATAGTAGCAATAGGTGGTAGTAGCCTAGTGGTCGAACGTCCGCCTGCCAAAGCAGGGGTGGCGAGTTCAAATTCCGGTGCGGGCACGTAGCGATGTGTTTCTTGTTAAACATATTATGTACGTAATTATCATTCGCTTTTCGGTAAAGATATACGTCGTGAGGAAACCAACATGCCCGAGAATAATTTCGGGGGCATGTTATCTATCAAGCCGGACTAGGCCTCTGGGGTGGATTATGGCTTAGTCCTTCTTACGAAAGTGAGGCCTTTGCCCAGCTGTGGGACTGTACAGGCAGAATTATTATGTTATGGTGTTCAATCAAGAGTTACTGGACTGTACAGTGTAGCGTTGATTGTGGTCCAGCTAAAATAGTTTGTGACTAGCTGCCTGTTTAGTGATAATTGTCATCGTGTTCACTGAGCTCATCGTATATAGAAGTTCTTAAACTTTCGCGAACTGAAAACATGTTAATTAGTATTTAAACGGGTCTAATCCTTCAACTGTAAAAACAGTCTTCTCGTGACCACGTTCGATGTAACTCGGCCGAAACGTCGAGGTATGTCAAAATTATATATTTTGATATTAGTTTGTGCGCGAATTACACCCGGTTTCTGAAACGTCAGCCAACTTTGACTAGAGATTAATTCTGTTGACATCCTTGTCATTTGTTTAGTGTTAGATAGAGACAACTATAGTTTTAATCTGCTGTCAACGCCAACAAGCGTTCCAGTAACTGGGGTTAGACTCATCGTATATGCAAATGGTTTGGCTAGTTGATTTCAACAGCACCGTCGACTGATCATCGGATTCAGTACCCGGTGTCCACAATGTAACCGAGTTTGCTAAGCTAAGATGCAGCAGTGACGACGTTTAACCAATCTAACTGGGGACTTTAGAGCTGTTCAATCAATCGATAGTGATCTGACGTAGCCTTATTTAATCCCTCTGATAGATAACTTGCTTCTTGCGCTCGACGGGTTCAGTCGATAAGTGAGAAACTTTGAGGTCGAGATTATATTTCCTACTTAGCACTCTTTTTTGAATGAAGACTTGTTTAGTTACGTCATTCGTTATACCCTCGGTATTCTTTATTTTGGGCAGTAGATACCTACCTAATTATGTCAAAATTGTATTGTTTATTTATCATGTTTTTTTAATTATTGTTAATGCTAAAGTCTTAGAAAAGATGGGTTAGAAAAAAAGAACAACAGCACACAAACACCCAATTGATTTGTCGTTAGATGTATGGATAAGCTGTTGGCTAATTGTCTTGAGCTAAGTAGGTAATCCTAGAAAATGTCTACTACCACAGTTTCATCTTCAACTACACATTTATTTAAATTCAACGTCTCATATACAGTATAGTTGTAAAGTTGTGTAGCAAATCTTTCGTTGACAAGACTTAGCTACGAGTTTACGACTAGAAATACCGGTATCGAATGACTCAGTACTCTCAGATTAATCATCTAACAGATATGATTAACTCATGATCCGGGGAAGAAAAGAGACAAGTGTATACAAATAGACAAAGGAGTAAGTAGGATAGTACGATGATGTTTTGTCATTGTCGGCGTATGCACTATATTTTTTGCTGTGCTGCAGAAGCAATCCAATCTTGACATTTAAGAATGTCGCACGAATTATTGAAGCTATACCTAAAAACGTGTATTAAATAATTCTATCCAATTTCTAAGTTGTAGTCAAGGTGTGTCCCTTTCTGCTATACGCTTTTGTTAAATCTATTTCTGATATTAGGTATAGACCTATAATTATTCATAGGTAAGAGGGACAGTTTCGTTCGCGCCAGAATGCTTGCCGAATTGTATCACCACCAATAATGGTATCACGCAAGGTGGAGACGATAGGCGACGCCTACATGGTGGTGTCCGGGCTGCCGGAGAGGAACGGAGACCTGCACGCTCGGGAGATCTGCCTGATGGCCCTGGCGGTGGTGGAGGCCGTGCGGAGCTTCGTGGTGAGGCACCGCCCTACGCATCGGCTGGAGGTGAGCCCCTCCCCAGCTGGCTGTATAATCTGCGCATTGTTTACTATTGTTTGTGCTCCCATAACGTTACCTGAGGATGTTAGAAAAACATCCTGTATCATTTCAAAGCCTCTATCTATACTAGTCTATATTATAAAAAGGAATGATTTGTTTGTTTGTTTGCATTGTATAGGCTTCGTACCTACTGAAAAATTATTTCACTGTTGGGAAGCTGCACTATCCCCGGGTGACATAGGCTACTTTTTATCCCGGAAATATTAACGGTTCCCGCGGGATAGTAGTTAACGCGGGTGAAACCGCGAGGTGCTTCTAGTTATCTATATAGGCACTAGCGATACGGCCACGCGTTGCTGTGGCTAAGTTTTTTGTTATTGCGACTATAAATTCAGATGTAAGCTATCCTATCTTTCAAGTTAGACCAAACCGCATACGGTGTGCAAATTTGATTACAATCGGTTAAGTAGTTTAAAGAGTCCATCGCGGATAAACAACGTGACGCGTAATTTATATCTATTAAGATTGAAGTTTCATATTTGTGGTGCAGGTAAGGGTGGGGGTGCACTCTGGCCCAGTTTGCGCCGGCGTGGTGGGGGTCAAGATGCCCCACTACTGTCTGTTCGGGGACACTGTCAACACGGCCAGCCGCATGGAGTCTACTGGACAACGTAAGCAGTTTTTACCGCTTTATCTGTATACATACCTACCTAAATATACTGAGAGATTTGGTGTCCAGTTAGAAGAAGCCGTTTTGAAAAGAAAAGTACATAGGTCAAGCGGTATATTTTTTATTATAATTACATTGAAACTACGTCCGGGGGGTGACGATTGATGCGCCCCACCAGCGCCTTACATTGCATTAACTCGCGTAAGCGGAATGCAATGCAAACGCAACAAGGTCATTCGTTCTGACAGATTGACTAGCTGGATGCTGTGCTAGCGGTGACCCCGCACGGGGGCACTGAAGTGGCCAGATCTGGATCGAGTTTGGGGTCATGCATGGATTTTGGAGGATTTATATTTAAACTTGATTGTCGTATGTGGTTGCGCTAGCATCTACTTCCGGTTCCATAATAGCTTTGTAATAGCTTATTATGGTTTTGGCAGGAATCCGGTAGTAACCACGTTGTTGGTTTTCTATTTTTGTCTCAAACTAATTAATATTGGTGGAATATTAATCATTGAGTGTTCGGTACCGTGCTCGAGTGTGGGCAAATGATATAAACCCAAAAAGCGTGTCACTTCGCATTTTTCCCAAAACTTCCAGAAAGTTTCAGTAAATCATCCACCACATTACTGAATCGTGTAACTATGTAAATAATCGACTTGATTACATGACCACGAGGGCCTTTCCTATTGTGAAAATAAGAAATACTTAAATGTTATAACACTTGGCACTGGCTGAATGCACAAACCATGCGTAGCCATAACTAAAAGTAAACAAAAAATACGCTGTATATCAGAAGCGACCTTCCTCTCCAGCTCTGCGCATCCACCTGAGCGAGAGCACGCGCGCCCTGCTGGAGCAGTGGGGCACGTTCGTGGTGGAGCGCCGCGGGGACGTGGAGCTGAAGGGGCGCGGCCGCATGCTCACGCACTGGCTGCTGCACTGCTCCGAGCCCGAGGCCCGGCCGCCGGCGCAGGGCCCCGTGCCGCCGCCGCAGTACCCCATCCTGTTCCCGGCGCTGCCGCAGGCGCTCCAGGTGCCGTACCTGGTGGTGGAGCCGCCGACGCTGCAGGCATGATGCGAGGAGACCATTATTTAGGCGGACTGTGGCCGGCGTGTGGTTGGACAGAGGCTGCGGATTGAAGGACGGTTTTCGAATGTACCTACTGTTCCAAAATTGGGATTAGAAGCGTTTACCGAGACTATAGTGCGACGGTGAAGTTAGTTTTAAAAATAAACTGGTCCCTAACAGCTCTAATTAAAGGGCCTGCATGGATGAGGAATTTGTACGCGGAAGACAGAAGTTCGCGCTTATTATAATGATTATCCACATACATGTTATATAAATATGTTATTATACATGTCTGGCATCTGTAAGGTGTGGAAAAAAGTTCCCGGAAGTCTTGGCGCATAATAAATTGGGTGGGTGATGTGTATGTGAAATTATATATACCTATGTAAGCGGTACCCACGATACAGGAGCAATTATAGTGTGAGGCAACATTAAAAAAAAAAAGTTACACCTTGATTATTCTGATTTTTTTCAGGTTCAGATTCAGGGAAGTACAGCAGAGTTATTTTTACTTTTTTATATTTTCACGAACAAAAATTTTGGCCAGTATTGTCCCTTGTCTGCACGCCTTCTTTGAGAACTCCGTTGGTAACGTGACCAAAACAAGTCACTAATTATTTCGATTGCAGTAAAAAAGTAACTAGTAGTTAAATCTCTAAAGCATTGATAATTGGAATAGAATTTCATAGCCTAAATTACATGATCCTTGCAAATGAGACGAGGTCATCGAAGTGTGTACAACTTTTCCTCCCAACCTTGCGTAGGCCGAAGCGGCGGCACATGAAATAGACGGTGTTTAATAATATTACGTAACATTTAATTATAGGGCCAGATATGTCGCGTATATTCTAGATCATAGGTTCTCAAACTTATTTCATCTACCGCCCTCTTTGATGATTAATTACATAACCATTACGCGCGTACCATTGAAATACATCACGCTCCAACAGTGATAACACAAACTCGTGTATCTCATTGAACGCTCAAGTTTACTGGGCAAGTAATACCAAGAATTTATCCATGTACCAGCCGATTGCTATAGGGTGGCACAAATCGCGCTATTTAACGAAAAACGCTGTGGAAAATAGATTATGTTCATGGGGTTTCCGACGTTAGCTACCTAAAAGACCTACATAAACTAGAAGCTATATTTATTGCCGGTTTCTGAAACGTCAGCCAACTTTGACTACAGATTAATTCTATTGCTATCCTTGTCATTCGCTTAGTGTCAGATGGAGACAACGATAGTTTTAATCTACTGTCAAAGCCAACAAACGTTCCAGAAACTGGCCGTTAGATTAGTAGTTGGTGCCAGTGGCTAGAAACTTCAAAGGAATTTTTAATGTATGAAATTCATTCCCCTCTTTGTACAACCGTATAAAAATGTATCAAGAATTGCTATTTATAAAAAAAAAACAAGTATGGTAGAAGTTGTCACCTGAGTTGCTAATATTTTTTCCTAAAAAAACGACTACCTTTTAAATTTTTCATAAATATTTTGTATTTAAGACAACAAAATGAACCGAAAATATTGTAATTCATTTAATTTCTCGTAAAACTACTGATTATCAATATCATAATAGTATTTTAATTGTAGTTTGTATGGTCACACTCAATTAAAATGTCTGAATATTTTCCGGCGCTTGAGTTTGTAAAATTTATGTTTCGTTTGGTTTTAGACTAATAAGCAGTGAAATTATCTTGTATAGTGAGAAATATTGGTGTAAATGTCGAGTTATATATCATTCTCCATTTCATCGTTGGTTTCCTACTATCTTTTACCTGTTGTGTGAGGCAGTGACTAATTTTACAATAATTTGTGGTTTGTGGTTTTTCTGTGCTTAATCAGCATAATATATATAAACTTTTGAACAATATGGGTGGAAAAGGTGGCAAGGGTAGTCACAGAACACGTGAAATATGTGGTATGATTCCCCACATGAAGAATTACCATCAACTAGCCAACAACAAGTACAAATACTTCCCATCAAAGAGTCGCAAAATGGTACGTGTTTTATTTAATTGCATTAATGTGTACACCTATAAAATATTTTCAGAGAGATGACCAGATAAAAAAAAACGTATAGCACAATAACTATTAAAATGTTGAATAATTCATGAAAAAATGAGAAAGCAATTAATCATTTTCTCATACATTTTGACTGGACAATGTCTGTCGTGGCAGCTAATTTTAATATAGAATACTAATATTAAAATGTGATTGCAGTTGCTGTTCCAGAGGCACCCTGTCTAGGCCCATCAACAAGCAAAGAAGCTGCGTTGCAATCTAGGAATGGTAAGCATTATTACTATATAGTTCAAGCCAAGCCAAAAACTGTAAGTAAATAATGAATAATGATTTAATCATTGTTTTTTTTTTGCAGATGTAATTTCAACAATATCCACTAAGATACATAGTGAATGTACAGAAAGTGATGAACAATCGGCGAAAAAGAGAAAACTTGTGGATAACAGACTTGCCTTGTTACCATACACAGGTATCATAATAATAATAATTATTTTAATTGTTTTGCATTATTTTGTTATAAGCTTTGTAAAATAATAATAATGAATTATATTTTTTATAAAATGTTATTATTTTTGTAGATTCATCAATGCCGAGGAATTAACTCATTAAGAAGAAGTGCCAACCTTATTGAACGAATTAAATCACCAGTACTCAAGGAGATGGTACATGCCTCCAAAAATCAACACCGCAAACCCAAGGGAAGGAGGTGGACAACACAGAATAAACAGCATTAGCAATTTTTAAGAGTTCTCCTAAAACATACAGATATTTTAACAAAATTTTGCCACTTCCTAGTGAAAAAATCCTGCAAAACATTTTGAAAAAAATCCCTATGTAGCCAGGCATCCATAAGTAACAGCCAGCAGCAGCTAGTAAAAATATAGTATATTATTGTGTGAACTTTGTATGCTATTATAGATCAATCGGGTATCTCGAATTATTGTAATGTAAATAATGTAAATAAAATCTTCACCATCTACTTACAACATTATTTCATTTTAAAATAAGGTTCCCTGCACAAATTACATACCTAATTATTATCTAGTACAAGCCAAAAAAAAAAATACGAAATAATCCTGAAATCGATAAAGAATTATCGACAGTTCACATCACTATATTTGACAGCTATTTAATCGATACATTTTTGTACATCACTAGTGACAGCTATAATTTGTTTCGTTATGATGGTAACGAGGGGGGAATGAATTTCATACAAAAGGTTTTTACACTATCAAAGTATCGAAGTGCCGTCTCTTCTAGCGTAGCGTTTGTATTCTCTTTGGTTGGTGCTGTCTGCTCTAACGGGCGTATTCCTCAGCTCTGATATAGTCAACGGAGTTTCCTTTTGCTGTACGAGATTAAATATTATGGATCAGTAATTGAAAGGGAAACTATCCTTTTTCAAACTCAAGCAATAATTATTTACTGTTTAATTTCATTTATCATGTTTTAGTTATTACATATTTTATTTTACATTTTTCTTGGCTTATACAGCTATCAGAAAAATTTGGATACGAGTCAAGAATTAAAAAACTATTTCATCATTTTATGGTTATTTTGTTGTTTGTGTGTGCGATGAAAAGATGAAAAGTGCGACTATACATGCTATGACTTTGACTTTAGTAGTACCTTCTGTGACAATACAATACAATACAATATAGTATATATAGTCAAAGTCAAAGTCAAATAAATAGGCAATTAAATCGCACTTTTACAAGTCAAACAGCTAATTCTCGCTCGTTAACAAAGAGAATCATAAAAACATAAAGTATGATACATTAAATAAAACAGTAATTGCTTATGGTTTGAGTTTGCAAAAAGGATGTTTCCTTTTCAAGTTTTGTATAGAGATTCTGGACAGGAAAAGGAAACTCCGTTGACTCTACCAGTGCTTCGGAATACACCGTTAGAGAAGACAGCACCAAGAAACTCTACGGGATGTCATTTTTTAACTTATTCTTTTTCAAATTCTTTTTTCAGTCATATAATATATACTTTATTATACATATAGTAAACTGTCAGATCAACTATTACACCTAACGCATACAATTAAATCCTATTACAGATACGCTAAAGCAAGCAGATTAATAGAGAGTTAACTCGTAAAGCTAGTCATCGCCGAGCGATAGTAAACTCATGTTAATTTTATTGGTACTCTCCTCGGGATATCTGCTATTACATTTGCATTTTAGAAGCCATGTTGTTTCCTAGTTTGTAGTGATATCTCGTGAAGATTTTAAAGCAACTTCGTATAATGTAAAAGCGGATGTTGCATAATTAGCCCGATTTTTCTACCCACCGTAACAACGGAGAGAAAATTTTGCCATTGTAAAAAGATTACAATTATCGTGAAAATCGTGAAATCTTGTATGACAACAGTATACTATGCATATTTGACTGGTCAATCAATCTGATTTGGTACTACCCTCACTACCCTGTATTGAGGTAGCACCGTGATAGGAAAATTAAAGGGGGTTTAAAAGTTCCTAACCACTCAGAAAGCGACAGCGCCCCATTCTCCCCCGTGAAGGGGAGCGAACGATCATCGAGGGCTGGTGGCAGACTGCCACCGCCCGCCTCACGCTCAGGGCGCCGCGCCACGTCTCATCAACGTGATTAGGTGCGACTCACTTATTGTGTCTGTCTTGGGAAGAACTTACTATAGAAATGATCCTATGAAGTAAGGTCTTGACAGTTCAAACGTCCCGCGCGAACGGTCACTGTTCGCCGGAGAATCTTGTCACCGCGATTCAGGATTGCGGCGCTCGCAGCGGCACACCATCTAGTTTAGTTTGGGGGAACTAACGTGCGCGTGCGCATGACGCTTATGCCACAAAAACTGTGTAGGTACACGTGGTTATATTTAGAATGGATGTGACATCGAATTTTATAAAATGTTGTACATTAACTTCATGTATTATTTTTTAAGACCTGTTTATTAGGTTACGTTCGACTGTATTCGAATCCAATATAATGTAATATTATAATGATATAATTATCATTATATCACGTATTATACCTACTATTAAAAATACCTACTTATTATATTTGTATAAATGTTAGAAGTTAAAAATAAGTAATTATGAGAAGCGGCGCGAAAGATTGTAATTATGTACCTAACGATATAAATACCTAATAAGTATATAATATTATGTATACTTACCTAAATCTAATTATGTGATTGTTGTTGTATTGTTTAGTCTACGGGTCCTAAATACTTTATTACGATGCTTTTATTTTAGTGTCAATTATAACGTGAGAAGAGATGAGTATTTTGTCATATTATGGAAACAAATAAACATTTAAAACAATTACCACTGGTTTATTATATCTATTATCTAAAGTGTACCTACCCGTAACTCCTAAATGTTACTAGTTTCGGTAAGGCCGCCTCTTTTCTATAATATACATCTCAGTTTTGTATCTTAAAATTTCTATTAAGAACACTGCAATCGATACAATATATCCAAGAAACAAGCAAAGCATGCAGCTCATGATCTGCTGACGTGTCAAAGGACTAGGATCTGACGATATCTGACAGCAGTAGGGGCTGCTCAAGACTGCGTCGCGTTGCAGCAATCCGCTTTCAATAAGTCTTGGTAGCCATTCCGTCAGTGGTCTTTTAAAAGGTGAATGCACCCTCATCCAAATGGCCAAGGGCACAGTCATGATTGAATCGGGTAGAATATGCCCGCACTGTTTCTCCGTTTTGCCCTGTGCCAGACAATACGCAAAAGCGTACTCTAAAGACGCGGCCATGACAAGCTTCTTCCGACCTTCTATCACATCAAGGAAAACTTTTTCGAATTCTATTTCCGGTATGACTTTAAAACTTTCGCGTATCAGCGGGTCGTACTCGAAGTGTGAGTATATTCCAGCTCTACCGACGAGTTTGTAGCCGGCTTCAACAGTTTCTCTGAGGTTTGCGAAATTTCCAACCATCGTATCTGTTTTTAAAGCTCCAATTAGAACGCTCTGGTAAGCACTACGCACCACAAATGTGAACCACATCCAGAGACCGACTATGTAGAAATCCCGAAACTTTCTTGGAGCGACTCTGATTGGTTGCCCAACCAGAACACCCCAAATTCTTAACACTGTTCCATTTGATCTGGTAGAATTTCTGAAGTATAGAGAACAGAACTTCTTGACTCGCTCAATTTTCATGATAAATGGAAGAGAATTGACAAATAATATGACGATTAACAGTATTAACCAAAGGTATCCGTTGAGTGGAGAGAAAAGGCGCAACCAGGCAGATCCTGGAAAGACTGGAGGTGCGATCCAAACCAAGCGCACTCGAAAGTAAGGCATGGAATAATCGAAAAGCCCTAACCTATCGATGTTTATAGGAATCGTGCATGTTGATATATTTGCAACTCCAGTTAGAACATCGCTGAGCGAATCTGACCAATTTCTAGCGTGATCCGAATCAATGCTTATGTAATCTTTAACAGAGACTATGGGCGTAAAATTCATAATATCCCTTAAGAGTCTCACTATTGACTTCTTGATATTTTCTAAAGGAATCTTCTTCTCAGTTATCTGATACTTGATTTTATTCGTCGAAATGTAAAAAGGACATTCGTTCATGTTAAGCATCTTATCTGGATACAAGTTATCTGGTTGGGTAGTTTCGTTCCAAAATCCAATGAATGTAGGTTCCGTGTTTTGGCAATTTAAGTAATTTCTGTATGGATAGTAAGATAATAAAATTACTCTATCCTTTTTATCTTTAGTGACGACCACAGCGTCTGTAACATAGTTGTTCCACAGAATGCTATTTATCCGATTGATGTTCTTGCGGCTCACAAGTAGGAGGATCAAAAATTTGGTGCCATTGTTTAGTAGAGATTTGCCCTTTAAATCTGGCTTTAGCTTTGTTAGAATCTTCATGAAAGTAAGGTAAGACTCGGCTATGACAACCACTTGTCTTGTCGGAGCTTCATCTGTTTGGCCCTCCGCGATCACGGTCCCTTTGTAAGACATCAGGAATCTGTTAACCATCCCCTCTCCAACATCCTTGTACAAAACTATTGTTTGTTTTCTAAAGCTGAAGTTACGATTCGCAATCTCAATAGCACATTTAATTATTCGCTCCTGTGAATCATTTTTGTACTGAGACGTGGTCAGTTTCGCTACTGTTAAATGGAAAGAAAGTACGATCGTTATCACTAACTGAATGAGCATTTTACAAAAGAAACATTCTGAAATCTCGCTTAGAAGTTCTAGGTGTTCAACAATGAAAGTATATTGCACGCTTCAGCGCACTGAGGGTTACTAGTTTAATGGTCCATAGGTACTAATCTCTCAGGGGAGTTATAAAGTTATAAAGCTGAATGGTCGTAAATCAGCCTTTGTTTTAAGATATGGCATTGACTGCAAGGCTGAAAGCCGTCGTCAGTAAGGGTATAATCAAGCAGGGGCGTCGGCAGAAGTTTTTCAGAGGGGTGACAACAGATATAATCGTTTAATTGTCGTTTATTGAAACTCGTTTATTTATGATAGAGAAGAAACATTTTCATCTTTACAGCAGTATTTTCTCTATAACTGTCTGATAGAGATCGCTTTTTAGCGATAAGACCGCCGATTGTATACCTATTATATTTAAGTTAGCTTAATTTGTTGTATTGTTTTCTTGTCTAATGTGGTGTGCAATATAGTACATTACGATACAAGCTGTCTAAGTTGTATATTAATACACGGCGGCGTGAAGTTAGCGCCCGAGCGAAGCGAGGGTGCTAACCGCCGTGTATTTAATATACTTACTTGTGCAGCGAGTATCGTATACTATTTTATAGCACGTGCGACATAAACCCGCCATCCATTTAATTTATTTAAAAATAATCTTCTAATTAATGCAATGAAAAGATGTTCATTTGACTCTTAGTAATAAACACACAAATTTGAAAGCGGGTAGGTTGGCATTCCACCAGTAGAGAACGGGAAAACACAATTTACACCTACCCGTATCACTTCTAGATTTGTTTTTTAGGTTATTAGCATTTTTGGATGCATATTTATTGTTCGTGGATTGCTTAATGTGATATTGTTTCAGATTTAATATTGTTCAGTTTAAATAATAGTCAAACAGGTTTCAACTAAAAAACAGTGAAAAAACATCAGTAGTGTATGGCTTCATTTTGTAACCGAATCTTTATCGTAACGTGAATACCTACTTAATATAGGAATCTGTGATTGATCTGGTTTGTGAATAAATGTATTCACTATGAGACTATATTATATAATATGGTGTATAATAATTGAAAGTGTGTGTATTCAGTGAAAATAGTTCATGTGTCGGTTACATTTTATGTAAACAACAAAAAACGCAACATTTCTAAATCAAGTAAGTACCTATTCTTATGTTTGAATAATTATATAATCGTATTAGAAATTGAATAAAATGTACAGTGTACGGCTAATATCGCTAACTTAGGTATAGCGTTTTCACGTAATATTGTCCGACGAAGACCAAAATGAAAACATGCAGAAATATGGCACCTATGGAACATTGGCGTTTCGGTCCGACACGTTACAGGTTATACGTATCTTCTCTTACTTACTATGAGCTTGTGAGTGGTGTAAAAATGTATGACTGATTAGCTTTGGTTCAGTATTACGCTCGCAACGATGGCTATATTCTTCAACGGTGTGAAGTTAGTGAACATCAGGCCGTTTAAAAATGTGCTACTTTGAACAGCGCAAAGCGTGACCTAAGTGCGGGTTTAGGTCGCACGGTGCTATAAAAGTATTTTCTATCTTCTATCTATCTATAACACCATAGCATAACAATTAGTAAAGTTAATTGCAGAAAGAACTGATCCACTTCTGTTCTGGAGTTCTGTTTCACTTCTTACTGGTGGACAAGCAGGTTCATCACTAAAGCCTTCTTTTTGTAAGCCTCTTTGCCCCCTCCCTTGCCACGTTCGTGATCGATGGGTTGCGTAATGCACAGTTGCACAGATTCCATGATTAAAAAGCCAGATAAATGTAACGCCGACTCGTTAGACAGATGATTGATGTTGGTGTGAACTAACTTTGTTACAAAGCTATTTGCGTCATATTTGACCCGTGCACATGTTTATAATGTTAACATAATTTTATACTTTTAGGAATGCTTATAGATATTTCGATATAACTATACCTAGGTACTTTTGTGGCTGTTACAACGTAACGTATCTGATTTCTTTTGTTTTAGGTTGAAGATCGTAATGAGGTAAGGGTGATGGTAATGATGTTTTGAGTGTTAAAGTTAAGTAGGTTTCACCTGTAAAAATGCTAGAAAAGGTATGTGAACACCCTGAATCTCAGACCGGCGGAGGCATGTTTTGTTTATATCCCACCGCCGCGCGCCGGCCTATGGCAGGTTTTATGTTTGGGCCCTTTGAGGGTTTAAAACAGCCGCACTTTATTTAGTTATGCTACAACCGACCGCGTATCCTAGCAACGCCGAGCTAACAACTTAATCGAAACAAAACAATTCGCGTTTAACTTGTCTTGTGCAAGTTTGACCAAGAGTATAGTGCTAGTGACCCCAATGTAGTGTACGAGTATCACTTTATATTACAGACATCTGACGTCAACGTTAATGACGCCATTATATCAATTAGCTAAGATTAATGTCGTAAGTGGGTGGCTACTTAACATAAGTGCCTGTAAATGGTGAGAAAGGAAACTATGGAAATATTGGTCATACCCTGAGGCTTAACTACCTATTTTTGAAAGAAAGTTAGTCGGTTAGTTTATTCTGGGAATCTCTGAATCCAAAAAGTCAATTTGTGAGAACTACAGATATACTCGTAAGTATACAACTATACATACTCGTAGTAACAAGTAGGTGTTATATCTATACAGGTACCCATATCTATAGGTATAAATAGGTAAGTATATCCATGGCAGCAAGCATCTAAAGAGAATGTAATATTAAAAAATACATGAAAATACTACGAAATGAAGTGGTTACTGTCAGTAATTTTATTCGTCGAAGTTAGTAGTCTAGAGTTGCCTGAAAGTTGTAATTCAGATCAGTTCTACGATCCCGGGTCACTGAGATGCCAGCCTTGTCCAGGGAATGCGTCTATGGTCAGATCTACTGATGGTAAGTATACACTACTATATCTTTGATTGAGAGTAGTATACACTTAGCGTGACTTCTGTACTATCTTACTTCCTAAATTCCTGCTACCTATCCTATACTACTATTATATTCGTATAATTACTTTAAAGGTTTAAATAATAGTTGGGTTGCCGCTATCTAATTAATAGCGTACATTTTAACAGAGTTGAATAAGTTGAGATTCTGTATTCAACGATACGAGTACCTACCTATCTCATGGACTCTAATTATAATAATTATAACCTATCCTATCCACGTTTTAGATGATTGTTTTTTAGTTCGAAAAGGCAAACCTCCGTTGATCTCTAAGTAATTTCATCCATTATTACATTGGTATTACTCTACATGCACGGTTCTCTGGAAGAGATCGCTTTGAGCGATAAGACCGTCCATTCTGGCTTTAAGTTTTCTTTATTCTGTGGTGTTTCAATAAAGAGTGTATCTATCTAATTCCGTGAATTTTGATTTTTTGTTTTTTATTTTGTTAATCCGATTTTAATTTATGGAGTGATTTTTTCGGTGCAAACCGTGCCTGAAGAATCGTGATGGACTCCTACATAATGTTCATTCAGGATTCGGCTGCTCGTGCGACGAGCACAGCGTGCCGTCGGGGCTTGGGCACTGCAGGCCCTGTGGCGTCACCGCGGTCGTGTCTGCGGACGGCACAGCCTGCGTGAAACGAAAGTGTCAGAACGTGTCTGGCAGAGTGGCGTGTAGGAAGTGTCCGAATGACTATATTTCAGGTTAGATTTTTTTTTAAACTTACAAATTGATTGCGGATCTTATCTAGCCAAACATCGGAACTTTCGAAAGTGTTCTGATGCAAAGAGAGAGAAGCATTGCATGTTTGAGACGATGAATGAGGTTGTGACTTGCATACGGCGTCTGTTAACCAAAAGGGTGTATCCAAAAGGCTACGCTCTCAACAGATAGTATTACAAACTGTGCCTTTCAAAGCACAAAGCGAAGGAAATCATAAACCCTAATATACTGGTAGGTACGTTTTCGAAATCAGTGCCGTTGAATTGCAGTTATAGCCCAGAATAAGTAAGTCTGCAAAATCTTAGAGCGGCTATAGCACGAGTGTTTATTTACGTACTTCGGATTTCAGTCAACTTCGACCAGTACTTCGTCGATACAACTTCACAACTTCAGTGGAGGTTATACAGAACCACGCGCTGTTATACAGAAACTCTATATCCTTTTCCAGTAACCCAAAACCTCGACGGCTCTCCACTGAGAGAGGTCCAGTGCGTCAAGTGCGCACGCGGCTTCAAGCCTCGCGGCGGCGTTTGCGTGCGCTGCGAATCTTGCACCTGCTCTAAAAGCCAGGTCGTCGTGAGAGGGATCTGTGTGCCCAAGGTCTACGTGGACGGAAGGCCTACGTATGCTGAGAAGCAGCTGCACCCCTTGGAGCTACTGGATGTGGTGAAGCATGAGTACTTGTGTACTGTAAGTGTGCTTTTTGGGGAAGACTTTTAAAGGGAAGGCTTTTTTACTGTATACATAATTATAATAGCGTATACATACATGTACCTATTTTTTTCTTAATTGTGGCTGTTGTTTTCGTCAAAAGTCTAAAATTATTTGTAGGCGACGCATTAGAATTTGGCTACCGGCTTTTAAGGTATATTCCACTTTTTTCACCTGACAAAAATAGTATTCTGATTTCACCTAGGTGATATCTCCCGGGTGAAATGAGTTGTGTCCTATGTTCACTTTGGAATTAATTTACTCAGGGGAACAGGGCGACATGGTGGGGAACTCTCTTCTAGTATCAATATTTAAAAATTATACCTATCATATAAATTCTGTTGCGGTTAATTAGAGAGATACTGTCTACGGTTCAAGTGTTACCGCCTGTGTTTAAAAATACATATTAGGTACTAAATAACTTTATGTGTAAATAGTTACCTTATAGAATGTTTCAGAAAAACGAATCACGAATGTGTCGCACCCTGGCTAATGCGTGCGTGAAGAACTTCTACAGTAGTGACCCCGGTGGCCCCTGCAGGCTTTGGATACAGCCTGGACTAGCTACTCCAGGTAGGAAACAGAATTTCTAGCAAGCGCGATATATCGGTCCGTATCTAAACCGTCGTAGACAAGCATTGCACTTAATAAACAGAAGAAAAACTTAAGATTAGAACAAAAACAAATACGAAGTTAAAATGGGCTCTCATATCGCTCAGAGTTATCTCTTGAACGTTTATTGTCATGTCAGTATAATACCTATAGAAATGAATCCCAATTTCCCTTGGTCACGGCATCACGCGTGAACGGCTGGACCAATTTTGCTAATTCTTTTTTTGTTGTGTTTGTTATTGTCAGGAGAAGGTTCTGAATGATGAATGAAAGAAAAAAAAATAAAAAGTTTCGTCGAACATTACCTAACTTTTGTAATATAAGTTTTTTGACGGGCAAAATGACAATTACAGCACAATGTCTATCGGGTCACCTAGGAAAAATTATAAAATAGATAATATATTATTATCCGACATAGTAATATTATAGCAGTTAGGTATACCTATAGTTAACTTTTTTCTTATAATTTTCAATTATTTTAGCACTGAAACGGTGAAACGGATTATGATGAAACTAATCCACTTACTATTTTAGGTCCCAGGATAATTCACGTCATTCAGGAGGCAATAGGATAACTAAAGGGTTTTGCTCCTCTTCGGAAGGTTGTCATTTGTTTAGGAAGATTAATAATTCAGATTCCCCTTTTTACAGGCCTTCCTTCGCTTGTAGTGCGAGATAAAACCCCTGGCGAAATGAGTGTGCCTCGGGGAAAGGTAACAAAACAAGCTTTTTATAGAGATAAGACAACAATACGTGGAGCGTGCACTGAATTTAAAAGTACAAAGCGGTGACCAGTCGTGGCCAGTTCATTAAAAATCAGGGTAGGTTTAGCTTGGAAGGGTAGATAAAGTCTATTTTACTACACTAAACTTCATATATTTTAGTATAGTGTACCTACCTATACCTATGTTGGTATCTTGAAATTCATAACAATCCCTGTTAGATATATTAACTAGCTAAAAACGGGTCTAATTCGCGCACAAACAAATATCAAAGTATATAATTTTGACATACCTCGACGTTTCGACCGAGTTACATCAGCCGTGGTCACGAGAAGACTGGTGAATGCGGGCGGGTATCACCGTCCGGAGCGGCAGGTGTTGTTTCCAACTACCTGCGTTTGATCTTGCAAAACATAATCGTCACGACATACAACACTAACAGTATCCCAAGCCCCACTTGAACATAAGTTGTGCCGTACACACTTGCTAATAACTGGATTCCATGAACCAGACAACCTAAATCATCTTCCCGATTGAAATTACGGTACTTTTTGATTTCAATCGCTTCACGAACAATTCTAGGATAGAAATGACGATCAGTGGAAAGGATTTTCGGGTCATGTAATTCGATCCAATGGTTTGGTCCTGAATCATTTGATATTTGTTTGTGCGCGAATTAGACCCGTTTTTAGCTGGTTAATATGTTTCCTGTTCGCGAAAGTTTAAGAACTTCTATCCCTGTTAGACATATTTTCCTGACAGAATGTTTATAGGTAAGTATATGAATTTTTATACTTTTCATTTCATTATTTTGAATAAGTACCTACACTGTTTCATCATGTCATTGCAGAGTTCCATCACTCTTGGTGTTGTTATTTACACATCAAATGGGGGAATGACATTTTTGCATATCCCTGATAAGAACACAAAACTGTGTCAGTTGCCATTGCAAATAAGGCTTGGAAACGATTTCACGTAAGTTATTTTACCGGACTAAACAACTAATTAGTAAGTATATGACTGTATCAATATACCTTATTATAATGTACTACCTATTACCATAACTCTTACGTGTCTCAATCACAAATCTAACATACATTTGTACTTACCTATACATTATGTTACAGTACTAATGAAAGTGCAACATAAAAAAACAATTTATTTAAATGTAGAGTATCGCATTCAGGAAAAGATAACCAGTTTTTCAACACTGTTCCTTTGTCACCAACACCTGGGTGTGGTCCAATTATATTATGTACATACAAATTCGAACGCTAATCATTTGCTGACCGCGACTGTACCTGATGTTGTTTTTCTCTGGTCATAGAGTTGAATGCAATCTGAACATAACAAAGCTGACCTCGTCTGATCTGAATGAAACTTTATCGCCGTACGTTTTGGTCGACGGAGAATATAGGCCACTTTCGGTTACAATTAGAAAACCTAGTGGCTACCATGTACAGGTAAAGACAAAAATAATCCATAAAATATTTAATTAAAAAGTATTTGGTAGGTACATAAATAATCCATCCATACTAAAATTATAAATGCGAAAGTAATTCTGTTTATTCTTTTGTTTTGTTACCTATTTACGAGTAAGGCTAAGGACTCACGAAGCGGTTTTCACCCGTGCCCGCCGCGGTGGCGGAATGGAGTTTTATTTTCAAAACTCACGAGACCGGAGTTTTGTGCGGTTACGCAGCCGTCGCGGTTGCGATTATCGCTCGCAAACTTGGCGGTTGATAATCGCAAGACTTCAATTAGCAAGGTTGCAAGACGGGCGGTTAAACGATCAGTTGAGTTTTTAGGCCTTTTAGGCCTTCTTTTTTTAATTATTCTTCTGTAAAGGAAGTATAACGCAACAGCTCGTTTCTGGTGTGTGTCCATGACGGTCTGGAACTCAACTGATCGTTAACCGCCCGTCTTGCAACCGCCCGTCTTGCGATTATCAACCGCCAAGTTTGCGAGCGATAATCGCAACCGCGACGGCTGCGTAACCGCACAAAACTCCGGTCTCGTGAGTTTTGTAAATAAAACTCCATTCCGCCACCGCGGCGGGCACGGGTGAAAACCGCTTCGTGAGTCCTTAGCCTAAATGGTTGAATACATTTTCGCGAAAGTTATAATATATTAATATGTAGAGATACTTTGATTGGATTATGGAGAAGGACAGTGATACTTTTATCGCGATAAATTTATGTAATCCACGCGGACGAAGTCGCGGCGGGCAACAAATTGTTAATTATAATTGGTATACAAATATATTATTTCAGAAAGGATCATGGCCTAACAGCTGGTTCAATCGCTACTTCATAGTACACCACTCTCCGTCCACCACGTCTAACGCAACAATAACAGTATACCTTCGCACCTTGTTAATACGGCTTCAGTAAGTTATATTATTATTCGGAACTAAATTAATCTCACTCATAACAAACAGTGCCTATAATGTAGATAGGTAACCTACCTATTAATTAGCTTATAAATATGTATTAGTTACCTAAGTATTTGGGGATTATTTTTTGTATAACTACTTAATCCAAAGCCTATGTGGTGAACTATATAAGTACCTAGGCACCTTGTAATAACTAAGAATATTTATATTTAAATTACAGGATAGAGAGAGACGGTCAGGCTAACGGATCACTACGCCTGCAGATATCAGTGGAAGTCCAATATGCTAATGCGGTGCAGGACTCCGCCCCTACCACTTTGAAGGTCGAGCACGTGATGCCAGCGGCTGGCGTGGTGCGAGGTCTTGAAGTAAGATAGACGGGTTGTAACAACTTTTTACGGAAACCGGCATATCCCACCTGTCGCAATTTTTTTTTTTTTTCAATTTCGGGGTATAGTTTAGGTACCCAGAGTATACCTACCTGTTTTATATGGATAGGATAGTGGGGACACGCGCACACAAAACATGTCACCTATTTAATATTGTAAATTGTACCCTAAAGTGTCACAGTCAAATATGCAGTAATGACGTGTAGGGCGTTGTTATTCTAAGCGTGTAGCACGCGTGTAGGTATAAGATATTGGTATACTTCTGTCAATTATCTTTGAAACAAAAAGATCGATGCCACCGTTTGGGAGATTCTTTAAGTTTATTATATTTCCATAATTATGAAACGATGACCCAGACACACAGATTAAACGTATAACATGCTAACTCCTTTGTTTAAGTCGGGGTGTTAAAAATATTTAAAAGTACTCTACTACCCTCTCTACCCAGGTATGGGGCGGAGCCCTAGGCGCTGTCTTGGCTCTGTTCACGCTGGTCCAGTGGCGAGGAACCCTTCGCAGGGGAGGCCCTCATTACTCTGTGGTTCCGCTGCTATCAGGGTCCGCAGCTGACACACTGTATTTTGTAAGCATATTAAGATAGTGAAACCTCTATAATCTATGTTCATTGTGATTGATCAATCAGTATCTTGGTTCAATAGAAAGAGTCCAAGATATTGTAGTACCTAATAAACTAGGGACTCATGGACGTAATGTGTACCTGCCTAATATATAATAATATCATGTATAATAATATGTCCTCAGCATTTCATATATAGCTAATAATTATTATACTTATCTTATCGATTTTGATCATGAGTAGGTAGGTACTGCGTCACTTTTCTGGTAATCACACAGACCATTAAATACTCCGTTTACACTCAGCCCCTGCGCCGGCCCCTCCGGCTGCCGGGAATAATTCCCTCAATAGAAGTGTGTTCACATTCTTCCCTACTTCGCTCTACGCTACTCCTATTCGCTCACTGCGCTTTCATTGTCACCGGCAGCACGCGGAGCAGTGGCAGTGGCTGCTTTATGCTGCTGAATGTAAACGGCGTATTTGATATTACAATCTTATAATAAAATAAGTGTATAGTGAAAGAATTTCCCTTTGTGTTTTAATCACTTTCATATTTGTTTGATCTTGCAGGCAGCTCTGGTAGCAACTCTCCATTCGTTGGCTGCCGAGGCTGGTACGCTCGGTATGACGTTACCCTTGTCACGAGCGGAAGAGAAAATTATCAAAGATTTCCTCTTGGCCGCGATGTCTTTGAAGGTATTTTGAAAGAACATAACGAAAATTGCTTTAGTTAATGGGATTAGACCTAAAGCCCGCACCCATTCACGCTCTAAATGTTCCCTGTGAACTTATTTCACGGCATTGTTGTTGGCAAGATCGTTTGCGGCCCAATGTCAATTTATTTTGCCAGAAAGTAACGAATAGTTATAAAACTAATATCTATTTTATACAACTTATTCTGTGAACAGTCTAACCGCTGTGACTTCATGTTGGTACGTAGGTAATTTGTGTAAAATTTTCCCATTGCCTATATTCTATTAAGTATTCATGAAAACAAAATAGATTCATTGTTTTTAGATTTTGAAAGTGGCTTGGATAAATTGGACGCAATGTACTTGTGACGTTATTTTCCTGAATTGGGCGGAATATAACCCACCAGTAGAGAAAGGTAAGACATTGTCGGAACAGGCGCATCTCACCTCATTATTTTACTCTTTTTCCTAGTTATAAATACTATTATTATTTTCTAGACATTGGTATGCCTCTGAACGAAAGTTGGCAAGCCACGACGTTGGCCAGGGAATGGAGTCGGATGCAAACTTTGAGGAAGGCTTCTCCTGGCTTCACATCCACGGGAGCGCTACTCTTATTACATGTAGGTACCTCCCTATAATATTTGATATTACTGGGTCACTCACTGACTATTTTATACCTCTTACTGAGCTGTCAGCCGAGATCTATAAGTGCGCTTTGGACCCAAACAATGCCGGGTTCATAAACCACACTCAATTAGGTACCTAAGTACCTACTTAGTTTGTAATATTTCCATCGGTCCGTGCCCTTCGATTTAGGTACGTTCGAAGCTATAAAACAGCCTTGGTCTGACGGACTCTGACATTAGTTTGATTATATCATTTGTCGGCTGAGAAAGTTCTCGTTCTCTTTAGACTCGTTAATCGCAGGCAGCCAGACAAATTGTGACATTAGAGATTCCATGAGGTAGCATGCTGTATTTTACAGCTGATGACCCCGTGGCAGTCCTACCTACCCCAGAGCCAAGGGTACAAGTGGGCAGTAGCTTCGATAGCCTGGTGGGCCTCCTACGGCATCGTGCTGTTAGCCAGCTGGGCGGCAGAGAGACTGCTGGAGTCTCCGGCTACAGACCTTCCTAAGATATGCAGTAGAGTGGGTCTCTCGCTGTTGGTGTTTCAGGAAGATTTGTATGCACATTATGTTCATGGGAGGTGAGAGACAATAATTACAATACAGTACCTAGTTAAGTTAATAAGAACACCTATCTAAGTAGATTATATCCAATTATGCTACGTCATTTTGCTTCACCGCAATCGTGGCTTTTCAAAATGGCGGCAGATGAACCATTGGTCAATTGCTGATTTTTTTTTAGGAACGACGATTCTAATGAGGTACGATCAATGGCAGGGCCTCTGGCAACTTGCCGTGTCGCTTGCGTGCCACAATTAAGGTAACTTTTACCGCTTGTTTAAGTGTAAGCTAGCCTACAAACGTTATATTCTTGATTTGTCGTCAAAAACATTTACTATTATACCAATCTCTCGACTAAACAAAAGCAAGTTGCAGCCCCACCGTCCCGCGAGCGGTTGTATATCACGATTGTAATCTTTGCAGGGCTGTCAGCAAACAGCTGTCAACTACACCAGGTAAGTAAGTTAACTGGAACTGGGTCTACCGTAATTTAAAGCCACAATAAATCAAATCATATATACTTAATATATACCTACGTATTTGTTTTAATACAATAACAATCCTTGGTGACCGATCGTCGACGGTCTCTAATTCAATGTGCTGTCAAGCTGCTGTCGTTTATAAGCTCTAAGTATAAATGTCATCACAGTCACTAGGTTAATCGTACGACGTACATCTTTTATCCTTAGGAATTTTGGCAGACACTGAATCCAGGCAAGCGTTGCTCTCGAAATTCTTGGCTGCGTTTTTTGAAAGAGTAAGTACCTACCGTTATGGTCCTTATGGATCTGATTCGTACGCCCCGTATTCATTGTAAACATTTATCTATAAACATGTTGCCGAGTTGCTATAAACATGTTGCAGGCAACATATGCGTTGCCGAGTTGCCGCCCGGCGAGCGAAACGAAAACATCAGTTTATCAACTAATGTTCACGTCTGTAGACATGTTTATAAGCAGTAGTGCCGGGCAACATTTTGACGCAGGACGGGAAGTATGGTTGTAAACATTGTTGCCAGCAACTTGATGTTGGGAAACAATGGTTCTGAGCAACAGTTGTGCAACAAATTTTTACAGTGAATACGAGGCTTATATCTCAATCTCACATATCTTATACATCGTTGGTATAGGCGTTAGATGGACTCAACTGGGTTGCAAGTGAGAGGACCGTGCTGGAGAGGCTCCTGGACGTAGAGCTGACGGCTAGAGAAGGCGGCGGCACCAGTGCTCTCTTGTACGACGACGGCGCTACTCCGTCATGTTTCACCATGACTTGGTATGAAAGAAGATACTTTACTAGTCCTATATACAATTACATCATCACTAAATGAAGAGGTCTTTTTTAAATCGTGTTTTATTTTTGATAAATTTCGTGACAGGCTATTAGGTATTGTAAGCTTATCAAAATGAGCACAAGCATTATTTAATCTACGATAGTCACTGAGGAGTTTCGTTGGCTACCTTCTATCTGCAACCTTTCTTTGTTAGGAAATCATTTTCTAATAGCTATCGATATAAAAAGTAACACCGTAAAGAGAACCCCAGAAAACAGCTAATTCACTAAACATAGTATGTATTATTACTGTATACTTTAGTCATTATTATTTTATATACCTACAGGTGGGGTCAAGAATGGCATCTGTGCACCTTCGACGCCATGCTATTCAGTGGCATTCTAATCGCGAGTGAGGACGCACTCTTGTCAGCTTTGGTCACCATAATCGTATGGCAGGTAATAACATCATTATTTTCACCTTGTAAAATAGGACCCAATTCCGGCGAGCTTGTTAGTATGAAGGGAATCATAAAAGTGGAAGAAGTGGAAGAGGTGTGTGAGGTTCCTACGTAGCATGTGGAAAGATGTTATCTCTGTCTACCCCAACGGGAAAAAGACGTGTATGTTTGATATTATTTATATATTGTAACTAGTTGCGCCCCGCGGTTTCACCCGCGTTTGGATAATATACGATAATATATCTTTATGAATTGTAGCCTATGTGTTATTCTGATATGTAAGCTATATTGTTGTGAAGTTTCGTCAAAATCCATTCAGTAGTTTTTACGTGAAAGAGTAACAAACATCCATCCATACAGACAAACTTTCGCGTTTATAATATTAGTAGGATATATAATATATGTAGGATATTTATATGTATGATGTAGGTATGTAAGTATAGGTGTCGCGCAGCATGTTGAAAAGTATTTGTACATTATTCTTTCTCCCGTCCGAGGATAAAAAGTTCTAGTGTTGTGTTCTCCTGTCTGTAATCTTTATGGTGTATTAGGTTACTATGCTAATGGCCAACGTTGATTTTTTATAAAAATTTAGGATTAATCACATCTTTTGATCATTAACTAAATCGAGCCATGAAACCTATAGCCCTCAGGCATTAAAGTACTTTTTAGTATCTGTTTTGCAACCAACTAGGTAGCATGAAGGTATATCTACTTAAATCCTTTTATTTTGCGCAAGCTGGTTACGAGGAAGGAAGCTATATGTACCTAAGTATATTCCTTGCCCGAGGACAACTGTTCAAGTTTTTCGATTAGCTTCATGAAAGTCTTCTAAAGCCAGAAACTTTCAGAAAAGACTAACATTTTCTCTTTACTTTACTTTCAGGCACTGAAACAAATCAGGACGTGGTTAGGAAACAAGAATCAAGTACACAAAACCGGTGTCGATGTACACATTTTCTAACAAATTAAGTTTGTTACATGCATAGGTCTATTATAATTGTTCTGTGATTAGCTCAGTCTGTAATAACATGTACTGATATCACATTGTCGTCTTATTATTTTCATGATATGAAAAATTCACATCTTATCGTCATTTTCATTTTGCTCGGGAGTTCAAGTGCTGACGATATAGTGAGCGACAACCTTGATAATTTGTCTGTAGAAAATGAACAGAATATCTCAAAATGTGGTTCTAAAAATGTATTTCAAGGGGATTCGAAGAGTCAATCGTCTGAAGAGTTTGTTCCAGAGAAAACTTTAATCACAGTAACCGGGCCAAAATCAATAGTATTACCTAAAGGACCATTTTTCAACTTCGTTGTAAACATTTGCCAAGTTTTATTGACACAGTGTTCAAAGCGCGGTATCCCCAAATACTTCAAGATATTGAGCAAATGTCTGCGAGGTCTTGCCGGCGAGTATTCAATTGAAAGGATTATGAAAAAGTTTCGCAAAAGATTGAAAAGGCTCTCAGAGTTCAGAGGAAAGATACTGAAAGGAAAAATACATTATTTTCTTCGAATAATATCAAGCGGCGAACCTAAGACTAATGATTTTTTTAACGCCATGAATGCTGTCTACAGTTTTCAGGATGATATGAAAATGGACGATTATATTTATCTTTTGAAACAGTTCTGCGAAGGCATGAGTCGTCATATTGGAACAAAGACACGCGATGTATTTCAGAAACTCGTATTCTACAGATTGCATAAGGTAGCGGATAGAGTGTTGTATGGCATTAACTACAAATTCCTTTTAGCTATAATAGATTACATGGAAAAAAATAAAGGCAATTTCAGGGTTTGATTGCGATGTCTGCCAGCCGTGAAATTAATTTTCTTTATGCTCTTTCGACTTCTGAACACAAACGAACCTCCTGTGCAGACATGCGCGCGTTTATAAAGTGCGTATGTGCGTTAGGTATTTTTAAATTAATCACATGTATTAGTGTTGTGGGCATTAATCGTGTCCATCACGGTGAAAACGTCGTAGTAAAGTCGTTCGGCCGGGACGGTGCAGGTATTTTTGAAAGATTTTTAAGGGGCATGTTGGATTTGCTATCAGACAACTTTAACGGGCGACTGCTGGTAAGGTACTGCAGGACTCTGAGCGGTGAGCTCAGAAGATTGGATTTCAAATATACGGATAGATTAGCGAAACATTTGACGCAACTGTCTAAGCTGTACCGAGACGATCTTCAAGCGGAGATGCAAACCTACCGGCGAGAGCTAACCAAGAAGCCGCCTAAGTTAAAAGAGTTCCTCGATGCCATGAACGATGCGTTGCCATTACAGCTAAGTGTACGGTTCTCGGACTATATCCTTGACGTGAAGGATTACGGGACGGAACACAAACGCGACGTCAGGGAGGAAACTCGCTCGATTTTGGACGCAATTGTAAGAGATGTGAAGAAATTGCCCAGGAGACAGCGAAAAGAGTTAGAAAATAAACTGAAGAAAGCGGTTTTAGAGCATAGAGGGTCAGAATTTGAACAACACGTTATATCTCTTTTTGAGTTCGCTAAATCATGGAATTTTGTACAGTTGTAGGTAGACCCGTATCTACTCATAAATGGAAGGATGTAGCTAGGTACCTATCGTTTAACGAATTTCATTTGAGCACATTACGTACAATCAACCACCACATTATATTACTCTATGTAGGTACCTACCTATCCCTATATAAAATATTAATACCTATAAGGACCTATATTTAATTATCCCTATTATGCCCCTTTGAACCAGTTGAGTCCATGATGTTTGATAAATAAAGTTACATAAACAGTTAGGTACTTATGTAGGTACATTGGTAAATAGGTACTTTTTAATTTTTATGCATTATTTTTTCAAGCTACACGTCAAACAACGGTCTCGAATAACCACTAAAGATAGAAATTGGTAGGTATAGGTAGTATCTAGACCTATCTATCTAAGAAAGAGAAGGAACACAACAGATAGGTATTTTATTGATTTATACAGCACAAATTAATATTACCTATTATTATAATTCACTCATTTACATACTTAGGTAGTTTACCTATATATATTTTTTATAATAGGTACTTACTTATTCTAAAAATAAGTAATAATAAAAAACCTACCGCGGTGGTTAGGGCTGAAGAGAAAGGAAAAAAATGCTCAATAGGTATTTAATAAAAATTGGCAGGATGTCCTGGCAATTTCTATTATTTTGAGTTTTTTAAGTACGTACCTATGTACCTACCTAGTACCTACTTGTAGTTTAATTTACATCACATGAGCACACCATATTATTATTATGAGATATTATGAGACAGACGGCAGCAGTAGCACTTATGAATATTATGTTTGTAATAGTTACCTACTTTCTGATATTAGGATGATAAGTTTTGGATAAGATTAAAATTTAGCGGCGTTCAAATCTTATAGATAATAAAATTACTTCATAACCTACGTCCGTACATACATACATCAAAAGTCCTATCTGTAAATCTGGCAATGCTACATTTATTTGTGTGGCAGTTTCTTTTGTTTTATTGAAAGTTAAGAAGTAGGTATGAACATTTAACTTATGTTTTAGAACATTAGGCCTGGGATTTCTTCTTCGCATCTTCCGGCTGGCTGTGGCCATTCTGGCTAGCTGGCCATCGTTATTCGCCTTTCGCCTGCTAAAACTAATAGTGGATTAGATAGCCTAGGTAATAGGTACTAGGTAGGTAGGTAGGTACCTACCTACCTACCTACTCACATTTTTTTTTAAGTTATGGCTTCGCACGGTTTGTGCATATAGCCAGTGTCAAGTACCTATTTGATTATTTAAGTTATTCTTAATTTCACATTAAGAAAGTCACAGCAATACAGCAATTGTGGTCAAGTAGTCAAGTCAATTATTTTCATCGTCAAACTCACGATTCAGTAAAGTAGTGGATGCTTTACTGAAACTTCCTGGGAGTTTTGGAAAAAATGCGAAAAGACACGTTTTTTGAGTTTATATCATTCGCCTACACTCGTGCACGTTTACAGACACTGATTAATATTCCACCAATATTACGCATCAATCCTCGAAGAAACACAAGTTTGAGAAAATAATACAAAACCAACAAGGTCTCACTATCGGATTCCCGCCAAAACTCCACAATAATTTTAAACTTTATTTATGTAGCGGAAGAAACAACTACACTACACCAACATTCAGAAAAAAAACCCGTTGATAGTCTGTGTACTTCAATTTAAATAATATTCGAAAACCGGTAATTTCCAACATTTTCAAATGTGTAATCAAGAACATACCAATTTTCCATAGAGATTATAAAATTCTGTCTGAATGTTTTTTATTGGCAACAATGGCAACACAGCGATTGTGGTCGAACAAATGAAATACGGCAACGTCACGCACGGGCAGAAGTGGTGAAGTGATTGTTCATTCGGCGTTTCGTAAAATAGTAATTTCTGTAAATTATTGTATAAATTTTTGAATAAAATGCCAGACAATAAAAGGTAAGCCCATATTCCTTCGTTTCAACAATAAATCTAAGCTACGCATGCATTAAATTGCAGTAAATCGGCGTATCCCATTGTAAACGATTGTTCGAAATTGGCTTGTCATCATGTCAGAATTTCCAAACCAAGCTCAAATAGTCGAATTCTGCAAGATCACTACCAGAAATTCAACTTAGAAGTTCTCGGAGAGGGTTATAGCCGGAATCCAATTGGTTTTATTGTTCGATTTTGTGCTACTGTGCTGATGGGTGATTCTTGGTGTGGTATTCCAGCCCTGATGATTTATCGACCGCAATCCTGCGTCGCAAGGACAGGCCGAACCGCCTCATCGTCGAGGAGGCCGTCAGCGACGACAACTCTGTCGTGGCATTGTCACAGGTCAGTCCTTTGTCCTCATTTACTCGCTAAACGCCGTGATCCTTATCTGGCATGTAATCCCTTGTTGATACATAACACTTCTTGAAAAAAAGATACCTAAGTTAAAACAGACCTTCTCATACTAAAATGAGTAGGTGTGATAGCTGCCTCTGGAATTAGCATAAATTTTTCTCAGATGTTCAATGTGACACACAATTATGACCAATCAACTACTGAAGCTTTACATGTTGTTGAATGTTAGGCTGTAATAGAGTTAGTTAGGACGCCCTGGGGCCCCGTGACATGGTTCATAAATGGAACTCCGCTCATGACTTATGAAAGTCAATAGTGCGTTGTGGATTGAACCTAGCATTGTTGGTTTGCAAAGCATATAAGTCACCGCTCAGCCTCCAGCGGCTATCAATATAGCTTTAACCATGATAACTGATAAACATCTATCGAGTTTAACTTTGTCGAGGTAGGTATGTCAAAATTATATATTTTGATATTTGTTTGTGCGCGAATTAGACCCGTTTTTAGCTAGTTAATATCTAGATGATGCTGTTCCATTAGCACATAAAATAACTGACACAGATAAATAGATAATTATTCTGTGTTAATTGTAGTCATTAGAACTGTGTCATAACATGTATTTACATCAGTCTAGTGTCTTACATCAAATAAACTATAGATATACAGTCTATCAAAATCAAACCTCAAGAGTGTCCACCTTTCAATGCAGGTTAAGCTTCATACAATAATGAACTTTAACACACAGTATTAGCATTGTAATTGTGTGAGTTTTTAACCATTATTTGGAAACAAGGCATATATGTATTCAATAATGAAACCTAGTCCACTGTGATAGCGTTGTTCAAAACAAGGCATTGGTGCCGTATACAAGTCGCAATGGTCTATATTTGACTGCAGAGTTTAGTAAATAAATTCATTGATGAGTAATGGGATTGTCGTGGTTTGACGAAATTGAGTTTTGCCTTATCACTCTAACCTAAAAATCATATAAACAAAAATGAGACACTTGATCAGCTACATAAAGCAATAGATTTATTGTGAACTAACTAACAACCAATTATCCCGGTTTTGAAATATGACATTGTGCAAAGAATCTAACATTCTGCAATTTTATCTGCAAAAAAAATAAATAGAAAAATCTATTTATAAAAAATGGATTCATAATAAAAACCTATAGTGTAACTTTAGTTTGTTATAAATTGGTTCAATTTTCATTAAAACGGGCCTTGTGATTCCTGTGATAGGTAATTGTATTCATAAATTATGTAGATATTATTGCAAGTTTTTATGCAAAAATAACCTTCATGTCATTAACCTTTATGTATACTTACATTGAATAAACAAAGTCACCTAAGCTAATTTCATATCCTACTAGGTATTTGCTAAGTATATTATATACCTTACATACATTTAGAAATGCAGTTCTAGTTTGGAATTCCTTAAAATTTACATAGTGTTACATTTTTACATCTAAACAGATACATACTCCTACCTAATCTGACACTTTATTACGATAAACTGCACTTCGCGCGGACGAAGCCGGGAGCAAAAGCTAGTACAATGTAATATATCACTTTTAATTTCTTTTCATTCTGTAATTGGGTAAACATTTAATTGCACTCTGTAGCAATTTCGAAGCCCTTGTTATTATATATTTATAGGTAGGTCTAGGTACTACAGTTTGTGGTAGTTCTTATTATGTTAATAGAAAGGGAATTCCCCTGTAATAAAAGCCACACAAGCTTCGGCTGTAGTCATGAAACAAAGCTTTTGGTAATTGGGGATTCCCTTAAACTTTTCATTGAACAAATGTCAATAGGTAGGTAAAAGCTAAGTAATCATGTACAACTCCAATGTAATGTAACAAATCCAGTTTGTACAGTCTGCTTCGGATGTTTCTGAACTATAATAACTATTTCTAAAAAAAATCTGAACTAATTATAATTTGAAATTTTAATGTTACATAAGTACACTTTCTATTTTATAGAATTGAGTTTTATTGTTTCGAGATGTTCGGATACTTGTGACGCCAATCATATTAGAAAACAATAAACATGCCTGTTTTTGTGATAAATAAATTAAGTTTTTGTTCTCATAAAAATAACAGCATGCAAAAAACACGTCGGATTTCTAATCTTATGGAGTAAAATGCTCTCTCTGTATCAACGCGTCTCATCTCATCTCATTTCGATTGTCAATTTTACTTAAAAATCTTGACATTATACAACTGTTACAACTAGCATACTATTACTTAATCTATGCTACTAGGAAATAGGAATAACGGGCGTAAAATCTTTACACTTTGACTCTGAATATCACAATGAACAGCCACTTGCCACTTCATCAAATATTCCACATAATGGGCGTTTTAATGCTTTTTCTAAGTTAGTGATCGCAAATCCATTTCGAGGAATAAACTAGCTGATCAAAAAACAGCCGTTTTTATTAAAAATTAATTCCTAATGTCGGATATTTTTGAATAAATATGAATGATGATTTCCGAAAATGACGTCACCATAGGCATTATGTTTAAATTACCTAAGCCTTACCCACCCAAAAAAGTTAAATCTGTGCCTATGCCTATAGATAAACAAATTAAACCTCACAGATTTAAAATCTACAGGTTTTTAGCAGTGGCGGGGCCATGAGAAGTATCGTGTTTAACTTTTCCTTGCCCTGCTCAGTGCTGCTGAATGTAAATTAGGGTTACACGGAGTGCTAACGATAAATCAATAAACAGGCCAAGATGGAACAGCTGCAGCTGTTCCGCGGAGACACCGTACTCTTGAAGGGGAAACGCCGCAAGGAGACCGTCTGCATCGTGCTCTCCGATGACAACTGCCCAGACGAGAAGATCCGCATGAACCGTGTGGTCAGGAACAACCTGCGCGTGCGACTGTCCGATGTGGTCTCCATTGCGCCGTGCCCGTCGGTCAAATATGGCAAGAGGGTCCATATTCTGCCCATTGATGACTCCGTTGAAGGGTTGACTGGGTAAGTCACTTCTTTTTTTTTAGTTACAGTCCCTAATGAGATGTCTAGGTGCTTAAAACATGCCTAGTCATAACAGTGGCAATGCAGACCAAGAATTTGCATTGCAAAGTTATCTGTGGCACATAGTTATGATGGTAGCTGGTTCAAAAACAATAATCAAAGACCCTTGAAGAAATGGCATGTAGCCTTGTCAGCTTTTAAAATCATAACAGTGTTTGCACAATACTGTTTGTCATAACTTTATTAAACTTACTCTTGTTTTTTTTGTTTCGTTTATCGACACTTGTGCATGTTAATAAAGGTGACTATCCGATCATCACATTTTCGGTCTCCCGCCAAATAACACTTCATAAAGTTTATTTAGTACTTACTAGATCGTTCTATGAATTCACTCAGATGGTCATTGTCGCAGTTACGATGTTATACACGGCAATGAATGGCATTGTTTGTTTCTAGGTATTTCCATTGAATAGAATGGAGCTTGTTTGCAATATTTTTAGCCTTGTAAAAATAACATGGCATAAATGTTACTTATGGCCAAGCCAAAGATGGGATACTTAATAAAAAATTACTTTATAAATTTAAAGTAATTTTTTATTTCCATCTTCTCTGGCCATCAATCTTGAATAGTTAAGTAGTGGTGGAGTGTATCATTCGTTTTTTGTTTCCACTTATTTTTTATCGTTTGCTCTACTGTTTATGAGAATTGAGATTTTTACGAGCAGTGTGGATATGATATCTACATAATGTTCATACATACACATAATGTGAAGAATAAATCATGCCAATTTCTCTTCAATATCGTACTATAGCTGGATATCCTAGTAATATTATAAAGGTGTAATTTTGTAGTGTGTTTGTATGTTTGTTACCTCCTCACGCTCAAACGTCTGGACCAATTTTGATGAAATTAGATATGGACGTAACTAACACTCTGGATTAACGCATAGGCTATATTTGATTTCTAAAATAGCAGGTAACATCACGGGACGCAGGTAGTAGTCCCACTGTATTAGCTTTATACTAAACTAGGTATCACTGTCGACAGAAACCTCTTCGAAGTTTACCTGAAGCCGTACTTCATGGAGGCGTACCGGCCGATCCACCGCGACGACACGTTCATGGTGCGCGGCGGCATGCGCGCCGTCGAGTTCAAAGTGGTGGAGACCGACCCTTCTCCCTACTGCATCGTGGCACCAGACACTGTCATCCATTGCGAGGGAGAGCCCATTAAACGCGAGGTAAGCCATCGCCACAGCGTGGACGCTCCATATAAACGGCTGAATCTGACAAAAGACAAGCGAAACTGTATGCGAAGTAGTAGCTTCGTCCGCGTTATACTGCGTTGGTAGTGAGTAGGTAACCCAACATGCTCAAAGTCCCGATCATGCTATCTCGCTTTAATTTAAAATCCGGCCAAGTGCAGGTCGGATTCGCGCATGAAGAGTCATCCATTATCTATAAAAACGCCAAAAAAAAATATGTTTGTTGTATGAGAGATCCCTTAAATATTTATTTTATTCAGTATTTCTTTTAATATTTGTTGTTATAGCAGCAACAGAAAGACATTATCTCTGAAAATGTCAACCGTCTAACTATCACGGTTTATGAGATACAGCCTGATGACAGACGGACGGACGGACAGCGCAGTCTTAATAATACTTTCCCGTTTTACCCTTTGGGTACGGACTCCTAAAAATTGAGCAAGTGTCCGTTCTTCCAGGGTATTAATGTATATTCTAAGCTGTTACTTCGATTACTACACTACTTCCCTTGCCTTGCCTTCTCTTTTTATATAATATCTGTAAATGAACGTGTCCTACCCTCATACAAAAAACTCTGTAGTGCTCAACAGGGTTCCTAGACCTAAAAATGTCTACATGTGGAAACTACAATAAATGAATATGAATATGAATACACCGTCTGCATTCCAGGAGGAGGAGGAAGCGCTGAACGCTGTCGGCTACGACGACATCGGCGGCTGCCGCAAGCAGCTGGCGCAGATCAAGGAGATGGTGGAGCTGCCGCTGCGCCACCCGTCGCTGTTCAAGGCGATCGGGGTCAAGCCGCCGCGCGGGATACTCATGTACGGCCCGCCCGGCACCGGCAAGACGCTGGTGGCGCGCGCCGTCGCCAACGAGACCGGTGAGTGGGGTCACGCTGGGAATATTTTAACTAAATAAAACTAATAAAAACCGGCCGACTGTGGGTCGGACGCGCGCACGGAGGGTCCCGTACCATTATGTAGAAAAGCGGCAAAATATCACGTGTGTTGTATAGGAGCCCCCTTAAATGTCTATTTTATTTTGTTTTTTAGTATTTGTTGTTATATAGTGGTAACAGAAATACATCATGTTAGAAGATTTTCACAGTCGTAACTATCATGGTTCATGAGATACAGATGGACAGATGGTTGGATGGACGGACAGCGAAGCCTTAGTAACAGGTTTCCGTTTTACTTTGGGTTAGGAATGCTAGAAAATCAAGTTGCAGAAGAACTGATTTTTACATTTTTCTGGAACTAGATTAGATAACCGAAATTACATAAATGGATTACACAAATATTTTATGGAAATAACATCTCTCTCGTAAATTTTGAGCCGAGATAGGACGGTATTGGGTCAAAAAGATACCATAAAACATGTTTCGTAACCACTGGACATAACAAAACATACTGGAAATAATTATGTTGACCCGATAGTTACGGTACTGGGTGGAGTGGGGACACTGGACACTCCATAAGGTTGAATCGAACAAAATATGACATGCGAATCACTAGCATCGTCCGCGCTGATACTGCTTCGGTACCCAATAAGTCACCAGACACACTCATCATGTCATACAAATACCATTTCGCTTGAATTTTTAAATAGTTTGTCCCTTCTAGTATGGTTGTGGCACAAAAGCAGAAACCCGATCTGCCATGTCTTTTGAATTTTAACATACAGAGTGTCCTAGGATATTAAAAGGCATTGCATGGTTACTAATTCACGCACCGTCCCCAGGCGCGTTCTTCTTCCTCATCAACGGTCCGGAGATCATGTCCAAGCTGGCCGGCGAGTCGGAGTCCAACCTGCGCAAGGCGTTCGAGGAGGCAGACAAGAACTCCCCGGCCATCATCTTCATCGACGAGCTGGACGCCATCGCGCCCAAGCGGGAGAAGACGCACGGCGAGGTGGAGCGCCGGATCGTGTCGCAGCTGCTCACGCTCATGGACGGTGAGTGGGCTTCAGCTGGTTGCAATGAGGATCCCTCTTTAAATAGTTTATTTTGAATGTAGATGGTTTATGTCCACGAAAGAGGGAGATTAGTGGAAGTGCAGATTGGGCGCGTGCCAAACATATGACTCGTAGATCATAACTAACGCCAGTTTTGTTATACATAGTACCTACTATGTCTGCCACACATTGAAAATGCCTTATGTGCAGTTTTAGAGTCCATTAAAATGAGCCATATCAGTGTGCCTAGTGCGAGTTTTGACAATTTATTTACGCGTTCGGTCCGTTTGGCGTAAACTTTAAATTGTATGGATTAATAGCAGCGCCATCTAGTGACTGATTCACTGACGCTAGATGGCGCTGCTCTTATTCCATACAATTTCAAGTTTACGCCAAACGGACCGAGCGCGTAAATAAATTGACAAAACTCGCACTAGCCACACAGTTAATACCGGCTTTATTGTGACACAGTAACTGTCCAGAATTTTTTGGCGACAGAGGTTGCGATACAGATGTCAAGTTAAGTCACTTCCACTCCTGTCTATGTTCCGTGTTTATATCTATTGCCACTTGAGAAAATTTTGTATGATTGTAGTCATCAAAGTTTTACTTACTTACCGAATTATTGTGGAACTAAAATAACTTATCTTTCTGTTTACCTACAGTCGCGCTCTGCCACAGTATATTCATTAACGCCGCTGTCGTCTCTAATTATTTGTAACTAGGTTGCCCGGTAGAGGTTGTCCTCTCAAACTATTCCATACAAAATGTGTGCGACGTGATCATACTTTTTTCGTGTTTTTTTACCATGTTGTATAATAATTAATTAGTTATTCTGAGGAACGGAGACGCCGGCTATCCAAAGATCGTGAAAATAGGTCCAGTCGTTCTTGAGATATAAATGGTGTAACTAACAGGATGGTTTATGTTACTAGCTCCAGCGGTGTTAATTAACCACTGTTTTTCGAAGTAATAAGGAACCTATGTGTTAATCTAGGGTATTATTTTGAAAATTGGGTGTGCAAAATTGTGAAGAAAACAGAAGTAACAAATTTATTGACACTATTCACAATGTGCAGGCATGAAGAAGTCGTCCCACGTGATCGTGATGGCGGCCACCAACCGGCCGAACTCGATCGATCCCGCGCTGCGCCGCTTCGGCCGCTTCGATCGGGAGATCGACATCGGCATCCCCGACGCCACCGGCCGCCTCGAGATCCTACGCATACACACCAAGAACATGAAGCTGGGGGACGATGTGGACCTGGAACAGGTGGGACGGGCTATTTTTTTTTTTAACATAGCCTCATAATAGGATTGCTCCTGTATCCTGGGTGCCGTAAATAGACATATAATTTCACATACACATCACACACAGACCAGAAACAAATGTTTGACAGCATGTCCTTAATAAGTTCTCAAACTTTCGCAAACTGAAAATTCATTAACTAGCTAAACACGGGTCTTTTTCGCGCTCAGACTACATAGGTAACAATGTCAAAAACAATGTTTACCATCTTCAAAGGTATATGAAACGGAGACAGGTAGAATTGTGATGAGCCACAAAAGCGCTACCAAAGAAAGGACTTGACATCAGTCAAGTCCTTTCTTTGGTACCTACTTCTTCCTATTTTCAACTCCTCGCTTTATTCGTCCTTTTTCGATCCTCCTTATAATGGTCGTTTTGAGAAATGGCTATTTTGTGGTAGGTACTTAGCTTATTTTTTCACGCTTTGTCTTGTTTCGGCTTTTTCTCCAAAATCCTTTTTCTTTTCCCTTGCAATTCTTTAGATAAGACAATGTAGGTTGACCGTTCGCGGGCCTACCGTGACTACAACATATAGCTCCTATTACAATGATTAAACTCAACTTCGTGTTGAATCGCTAGAGTGTCGAATTCTCATAATTCTGCGATGTACGAGTAAACATCTCTCCGTCGACAGATCGCGGCGGAGTCTCACGGCCACGTGGGCGCCGACCTCGCCTCTCTGTGCTCGGAGGCGGCGCTGCAGCAAATCCGCGAGAAGATGGACCTCATAGACTTGGAGGACGATCAGATCGACGCGGAGGTCCTCAACTCGCTCGCCGTGTCCATGGATAACTTCCGGGTGAGTTCACAGTCTTTGCGGTGTAGTCAAAGTCATAGCATTGATTGTAAATAGGCAATAAATTCGTACTTTTACAAGTCAAACAGCTAATCCTCGTTAACAAAGAGAACCATAAAAAATAATGTGAGTTGATACCTGATTACCGATGTACCTGCGCAGAAGATGAATTTTCAAAGCGCGGGAAATGCTATTGACCGCTATTGGTCGGCAGCCGCCGCCATCTTAGCGAGCTTAGAGTGAGATGGAACTAACAGCTGCAGTGTATTATGAACCTTATAATAGTGATCTTAGGTTGATTGTAAGTTTTAAGCATTCTTTCGTTAATCTTCGGACCATACTTTCTATTCTGCGCGAACGAAGATTCACGACGCGCCATATAAGTTGGGTACTACTTACTGTAAGGTGATAGTCTATGCCAAGGTGGTAAAGTACTGTAGTAGCTTAGATGGATTACATTAAACGTAATGAGATGAGGTATGGAACTCTCAACGTAATTGAGGTATGGAAGAGTTTCAAATTTTCTTTTCTAACCCGTATTCAGGCGAAAATATAAATATTAAAATCAGTTCAGCCATTGCGAAGCTAACGTATGACCATAGATTTGTATAAGATACGTACGTCTCTCCTCAGTACGCGATGACGAAGTCGTCACCGTCGGCGCTGCGCGAGACCGTGGTGGAGGTCCCGAACGTGACGTGGGGCGACATCGGAGGCCTGCAGAGCGTGAAGCGCGAGCTGCAGGAGCTGGTGCAGTACCCCGTGGAGCACCCGGACAAGTTCCTCAAGTTCGGCATGCAGCCCTCGCGCGGGGTGCTGTTCTACGGGCCCCCGGGCTGTGGTGAGTGGGATGCACTGCCTCCTCGTGGCGATGTTACATGATTTAGTACTGTTTGCCACTGTATGGGGGACGTATTTGAGGCAAATATATGTATTACTAGATGTACCCTGCGGTTTCACCCGCGTACGCTATTATTCTACAGTAACCGTTAATTTTGATGGGATAAAAAGTAACCTATTTTCTATACCTGGATGGATTTTTTTCCTGTGAAGATCCATTCATCCCTTAAGGCTTGAAAAGAGTACAAACATACACACACAGACAAACTATCGCTTGTATAATATTAGGTAGGATTAGTATGATATCTATCACTCTATCTAGGAATAGTATTCAGCTCAATGTGTCATCCACCAGGTAAAACCCTGCTGGCCAAGGCGATCGCCAACGAGTGCCAGGCTAACTTCATCTCCGTGAAGGGCCCGGAACTGCTCACTATGTGGTTCGGAGAGTCTGAGGCCAACGTGCGAGACATCTTCGACAAGGTACTGTCTCTTTCATTTGATACATATTACTGGTAATTCTGGTATATAAGTTGGCTCTAAAATATAGTGATACTGGATGTTATAAGAGGTGAGGCCACTTCAATGCCAGGCTAAAAATTTGGGAAACAGTCCCACTAAATTTACATACACTTACTTACTAGTATATTTATAGTCTGGTCAAATTAGTTGTTGTCTTTTTCAATCGTTATTATGAAAACGAAAATGATGGCGATAACTTTAGAGATGTAAAATTATGTTTCGGTTGAGGCCCGGGATATTTATATATTTATTCAGAAGATCAACAGCAATGTCTACTTACTAAAAGAAGAAGACTACTAAAATTATACCCGTTCCATTAGATCATAATCATATCCTTTGCCGTAGTCTGCTAATAAAACATTTATGGATTGTTATCCGATGATTCTATCCGTGTCCAGGCCCGCTCGGCGTCCCCGTGCGTGCTGTTCTTCGACGAGCTGGACTCCATCGCCAAGTCCCGCGGGGGCTCCGTGTCCGACGCCGGGGGCGCCGCCGACAGGGTCATCAACCAGATCCTCACTGAGATGGACGGCATGGGAGCCAAGAAGAACGTCTTCATCATCGGTATGTCGTTGTGGTGACGGTGCAACCGTTGGGCCAAAGTAGGTGGTGGTGTTTTGGATGCAGTATTGGACGGTTAGGTTCGTTGTAGATTTATTATGACCACCTCTACTGAAGTGTGTGAATTACAATCAACCGACGGCTACATGTAAGTAAAATAGCCCTAAGCAAATGAATAATCATTATAGGTCAACAAAGCGATGAATAGACAAAAAAAAACAAGCAAATACTTATTATAGGAGCTCTTCTTTTTGCAACTTGAGATTACTACACATTTGTTAGTAAGAACAAATTTGACACCTACCAACGAAAATGTTGCCAATGAATCTCGGACTAGTCTCTCAATGAAAGCCAACAATCTAACATTAGGAACATACATATCTGAAAATAATTAGGTTTACGACCTCCGTTTGTCTTATCGCCACGGCATTCCCCCGTAGGCGCCACCAACCGGCCCGACATCATCGACCCGGCCATCCTGCGTCCGGGCCGTCTGGACCAGCTCATCTACATCCCGCTGCCGGACGAGAAGTCCCGCGAGGCCATCCTGCGCGCCAACCTGCGCAAGTCTCCCATCGCCAAGGACGTCGACCTCTCCTACATCGCCAAGGTATACCTACATCCTGCGCGCCAACCTGCGCAAGTCTCCCATCGCCAAGGACGTCGACCTCTCCTACATCGCCAAGGTATACCTACATCCTGCGCGCCAACCTGCGCAAGTCTCCCATCGCCAAGGACGTCGACCTCTCCTACATCGCCAAGGTATACCTACATCCTGCGCGCCAACTTGCGCAAGTCTCCCATCGCCAAGGACGTCGACCTCTCCTACATCGCCAAGGTATACCTACATCCTGCGCGCCAACCTGCGCAAGTCTCCCATCGCCAAGGACGTCGACCTCTCCTACATCGCCAAGGTATACCTACATCCTGCGCGCCAACCTGCGCAAGTCTCCCATCGCCAAGGACGTCGACCTCTCCTACATCGCCAAGGTATACCTACATCCTGCGCGCCAACCTGGCAAGTCTCCCATCGCCAAGGACGTCGAGCTCTCTTACATCGCCAAGGTATACCTACATCCTGCGCGCCAACCTGCGCAAGTCTCCCATCGCCAAGGACGTCGACCTCTCCTACATCGCCAAGGTATACCTACATCCTGCGCGCCAACCTGCGCAAGTCTCCCATCGCCAAGGACGTCGACCTCTCCTACGAGGGTGAATCAAAAAGTTCTTAGAAGTGCATATATATGAAACCTTTTTGGATCAAGTTCGATATTCAAATTAAAGAGTGTCTATCACACTATATTTATGCAGACTGTCACTTGTTTTTGTCAGTTCGTTCGCATGTAATAAATTTTTTTGTGCAACGAGTTGCTAAAAAGTCAAAATTATGGATAAAAGTGAGTTACGTGCGGTGATAAAATATCTCAGTTTGAAAAAAATGTCTACGAAGGAAATTTTTTTGGACATTCAGCAGACATTAGGGGGTGATGCTGTACCCTATTCTACGGTTGCGTACTGGGTGGCTGAATTTAAAAGAGGTAGATCAAGCTGTAAAGATGACCCGCGTTCTGGGCGGCCTTCAACCTCCGTTACAGAAGAAAATGTCAAAAAGGTTGAGAATCTGGTTTTGGAAGACAGAAGAATGACTATAAAACATATAGCTGAGATCCTAAAGATATCTTTTGGTAGCGTTCAATCCATTTTAATTGATTCACTGGGGTTCAAAAAAGTGTCTGCAAGATGGGTGCCACGAATGTTAACCGACGAAAACAAAAAGCGACGTTTGGAAATTTCCAAGCGTAATCTCGAAATGTTCCAGCGTGATTCGGATAATTTTTGCCGTCGTCTTGTCACCATGGATGAAACGTGGGTCCACCATTTTGATCCTGAAACTAAAAGACAAAGCATGTCTTGGAAACGACCATCCTCTCCATCCATTAAGAAATTTCGAGTTGCTCCTACCGCTGGCAAAGTTATGGCCTCTGTGTTCTGGGATAGTGAAGGAATCCTTTTTATTGATTACATGCCAAAAGGCCAGACGATTACTGGACCCTATTATGCAAATTTAATCCCGAAAGTGCGTGAAGCGATTAAAGAAAAACGTCGTGGAAAACTGTCGTTGGGCGTGTTGTTCCTTCAAGATAACGCTCCTGCTCATCGATCGGAAGTTGCGCTCAACGCAATCCGCTGTGCTGGCTTCAATCTCCTTGACCACCCACCATATTCTCCGGACTTAGCCCCAAGTGATTTTCACTTATTTCCAAAATTAAAAGAGGAAATTCGTGGAACAAAATTTCACGATAATGACGCGGTTATAGCTGCCGTAGAGGACTTTTTCGAGAGTCAAGAAAATAATTTTTTTTCACAAGGAATAAGGAAGTTAGAAACGCGTTATTCTAAATGCATTGCATTGGAGGGAGATTATGTAGAAAAATAAAATATTATTATTTAAATCTTTGCATTTTTTAATATTGATTCCAAGAATTTTTTGATTCACCCTCGTACATCGCCAAGGTATACCTACATCCTGCGCGCCAACCTGCGCAAGTCTCCCATCGCCAAGGACGTCGACCTCTCCTACATCGCCAAGGTATACCTACATCCTGCGCGCCAACCTGCGCAAGTCTCCCATCGCCAAGGACGTCGACCTCTCCTACATCGCCAAGGTATACCTACATCCTGCGCGCCAACCTGCGCAAGTCTCCCATCGCCAAGGACGTCGACCTCTCCTACATCGCCAAGGTATACCTACATCCTGCGCGCCAACCTGCGCAAGTCTCCCATCGCCAAGGACGTCGACCTCTCTTACATCGCCAAGGTATACCTGTAAAATGAGGCGGTTCGTCTAAACCGGTCAAGTCGACCGAAGTACGTCACTACACTAGTGCCACCTCGCGAGCGGAACTTGTTTATCATAGGTTACATTTTATCGCTATCTAATGTAGTCCTCGCGGACGCTAGTAAGTTATAAAAGTTCAATCGGACGATAATGCGTTTCCATAAGTAGTGAAAGTGTAATGTGTAGCTAATAGGTGTCGTTCCCCGGCGCAGGTGACGCAAGGCTTCAGCGGCGCCGACCTGACGGAGATCTGCCAGCGCGCCTGCAAGCTGGCCATCCGCCAAGCCATCGAGGCGGAGATCACGAGGGAGCGCGCGCGCCAGGGACAGCCGCCCGCCGCCGTCATGGACGTGAGGCCGCATTACCTACTTTTTTTTTCTATATAGGCCAGCATTTTACTACTGTCTCGCCTGGTCTGATGTGACGATGCGGTCGGTGGTCGTGCTCAGACTAAAATGGTACTAGCTCAAGAAACAAGAACACCTCGCTAAGGAGTAGACCTTCTTGACGGAATCTGTGTGACGAAGTATCCCTTCGTCGGAAACTCGAGCTCGGTCGTTGCGGTCGACTGGTATCGGAAGATGGAACTGACGTACCTACTACTAGTGACGGGTAGTGACGTACTGTGACGTATCGCCCCGCAGATGGACGAGGAGGACCCGGTGCCGGAGATCAGCCGCGCGCACTTCGAGGAGGCGATGAAGTTCGCGCGCCGCTCCGTGTCCGACAACGACATCCGCAAGTACGAGATGTTCGCGCAGACGCTGCAGCAGTCGCGCGGCTTCGGGACCAACTTCAGGTGGGTGTGAAGTTAGTCGCGACTGACGAGGCTGTGTCTCGTCCAGCTACCTTGCGGTCGTTGGAACTGCATTTCAACTGCAGTTGAGCTGCACTGTGAGCTTGCAGTTTTATTGTAGTCATATCGTTTGCATTGAAACTGCAAAGTTGCAGTCGGAGTGTACTCGAAATGCAGTCTGTCTGTCTAGCCAGAGAAAATCATAATAATTATTATGAGATTCCAAAAGTCTGCCTAGTTTTATATCGTTTGTATTGAACAAGATCTATAAGCTTACTAACTTGTCCAAGTGAAATTGGACTATCACACAATAGTATACAGTGTTCATGTTCGTTTGGTTAAGGTTCCCTACGAACGCGGGCGCGGCGGGAGGCACGGGCACGTCGGGCGGCGACCAGCCCACGTTCCAGGAGGAGGGCGGGGACGACGACCTCTACAGCTAAGCTGCCCCGGCCCGCCGCCGGCGCGGCGCGGCGCCACGCGTCGCCAGTTCTAGGACTGACATTATGCATTAAGATTTAGGTACATTACGAGCGGATGTTTCGGAATCGGGCCCTACACGAGGCGGACGCCGCATACCTAGTGTCTGTAAAACTATAAAATAACGGCGCGCGAGTCTGACTGCGCGTCGCGGTCTCATAAATTTCCCCTATACGATGTCTACTAATATGTAAATGTATTGTGATTCGATGGTTCGAGCGTTTGTTTCTGTTTCGATTAGCTTGTGTTTAGTTGTAATTGAATAATGTATGTGTACGTCCCGCCTGTCGGGGCGGGTGAGATCATATAATGGTATATTGTAATGTTACCTTACCGTTTTCGACATCTGTGCGCGGGCAGCCACGGCTAGTGATGTCACTGCCGACTATACACAATATTGTAGTGGTTTTTAATAATAAAAGATTTTTATAGACCAACCGAGTGAGTTTCTATTTGTATATCCTGAGACCTTTATACTAAAGACGACTAGGAATGTGAACACTAGGAAATAGGAATCAAAGCGAAGGTGCTAAACGTAGACTTACTTACACCGCGAGTATCGTATACTATTTTATAGCACGTGCGACATAAACCCGCCATCTATTTAATTTATTGAAAAATAATCTTCCAATTTATGTAATGAAAAGACTCTTACTTAGCAATAAACATGTGGGTAGGTTGGCATTCCACCAGTAGAAAACGTGACAACGCAATTTCACACCTACCCGTATCACTTCTCGATTTGGTTTTTAGGTTCTTAGTATTTTCGGATGCATGAACGTGGATTACTTTATGTGATAGTGTTTCAGTTGTAATACTGTTCAGTTTAAATAATACTCAAACAGGTTTCAACTAAAATTGTGAAAAATATCACTATTGTCGCGCTTTCGTTTTGTAAACCATGTGTTCACTATCAGACTTTATACATACTATGAGTATACTATTTACTATAATACTATGACTACATATTATTAAAACACCATATTGTTTTAATAATTGAAAGTGAGTGTATTCAGTGAAAATTGTGTCGGTAAAATTGTATGTAAACAAAAAAACGCATCTTTTCTATATCAAGGAAGTATTTTTATGATACATTATTTATGTAATCGGACAGACAATTTTGTAATAAAGCTAGAGTATACGGTTAACGTTGCTAGGTAGGTATAGCGTTTTCACGTAATAATTAATTTTGTCCGACGAAAACCAAAATGCAAACGTGCAGAAATATGGCGCCACAGGCCAGGTCATTGGTGTTTCGGTCCCACATGTTAAAAGATAAACGTATCTTCTCTTGTGTACTATGAATCTGTGAGTGGTGTAAAAATGTATAACTAATTAGCTTTGGGTCAGTATATACTTGCAACGCTGAGTATTATTAGTTAGTGAATATGACGCCGTTTGAATGTGCTACTTTGAACATCGCAAAGCGTGACCTAAGTGCGGGTTTAGGTCGCAAGGTGCTATAAAAGGAATTAGATTTGATGAGTCGATTACTGAAAATCATTTTGGATAATCCTGTTTGAATATCTCTTCTAACTGTGGAGATTCGTCAATCAGACGCCTCAGTGACGTCGCGCATTCGTTGGCGAAAGAAGTAGCCTTTCTGGTTAGATGAGTTGCGGAGATCTCGTCTCCGACTACTCTGAACTGCGCTGGCGCCGTCATACTCGCCCCTTGCATCAGTTGTTTTATCAGTTTCTCTAACTCATCATCGGAGAAGCAAGTGCATAGAGCTTCGAACTCCTGGTTCACACATTGAGTGCCAGCGTCGCGAGTCTTTGACTCCGGTGCGATGGGAGGCGATAGCGGTGGAGGTTTTGCTTGCGCTTTCTTCACCAATTTCTTCAAAGTAGCAATGTTACACTTTCTGTAATTCGGCAAACAGGCTTCCTCGTACGGCGACGTGATTCGCATGTACGCCGGCAAATGCTCGTCCAATTCTTTCTTAGCTCGTTTGCCGCATTTACATTTCGTCGGCGCGACGTATTCGAGATAGCTATCCCATTTCGGTTGCCGCTCGTGAAAAAGCTCTACACTTCGAGTAGTGATTTTAGTGCCGGAATCTATCGACGTTGTCGAAGGTATATCTTTTGTTTTAGGCAGAGCTAGCGATGCCTTCGATAGTTGGACTGGACTGCAGAAGCAATAGGGTATTCTACACATGCAGCATTCAATTGGCACATTATGTATATTGGGTATTTCTTGTTGCAGAATTTGCATAATCGAGCTCTGCAGTTTGAGCTCTAGCAACTGTTGGGACGATGTCATGTTGACCGGGACAAAATTCTCGTAAACGTTGTCGTCGTCAAAATCGCTATCATCTCCGCGACGCCCGTGGATGAATTCCGTGATTTTGTCTGTGTACTTTTCGAAGTTGTCGCAGGCTGCGTAGATGCAGCGTTTGTTAACTACTACCACGGGCAGCTGGGAGGCGCTTGAAGTACAATGTTTGGGACATAAGCCTTCTTCCACCTGAGCCTTGTAACCCTGATCGCAGACAAGATGGAAGGGGCGCGGCCTCGCGACAGGCGTGTGAAATGTGTCCTCGTCTACCTCAAATATGCTTTCAGCAACCGGATTCTCCACAGCTTCGTTCAACTGGATCATCATAAGTTTCTCCATGTCGGTAAAGAAATCTGCGTGATCAGGCAGTTGGTTCAGACAGTACGACGCGAACAGCTGGAACTTTTTAACGACTGCGCACACTTTCTTTCTCCAAATCGTGTTGAGCTCTTCACTCTTAATTTCTTTTTCTTTTGCGAGTCGAATTTCAAAGTCTTTCATGGCAAGTTTTTCTTGTAGATCTTTCATTTTTTTTCTTTGCTCGTGCCGAGAGTGCTCTATTTCCTTCTGACACTCCTCACGTTCTTTCAGAGCTACGTACACCTTACACGCTAAGTTCATGCATTCCATCAGTTGCCTCAGCTTTTCTACGACAACGTGTTTCTCGAAGTTAATGTCGTGAATGTAACGACACATGAATGTGTGGTCTTCCTCAACTTTTTGTATGAAATCGGCCTTAATTTTTTCTACCTCTTCGTTCAATTGCTTCGTATACTTATCGTACAACATCCTCGCTTGACTGTTAAGCAGCTGTTCGTATTGAGCTTTCATCTCACCGAATGTCTTCTCCCTGACCGTTTTTATTTCTATGATTGAAGCATCGAACAGAATTCGTTCTATTTTGGTAAACGACGTAGCGTACATGGTTTGAAATTCGTGGAACGCCTGAAGGATTCGCTTGGTGTTCGCTTCCGCGGCTGCTACCGAGCTCTCCTGCCACGCCTGGCGGCAGCTGGCTTCGATGTTTTTCTTCCAAACCACATCGTTGTCCTGGAGGGCTTTTTTTATTTCAGCCGCCATTCGCTTGTGGTGGAGTTCGACAAATTGCTGCCCAAAGTTGACGATGCCGTTGAAACCCAATTTATTTAGCACGTCTTTCTTTACCGGATGCATGACCAGTCTTCCAGCCAACACCTCCTCAGGTGGGATGTACCAGTCGTTCCCGCCGCCCTTCATAGGAGGTTCGAGTCCAGCGAGCACCTTCTGTTTATAATTCATGGACTTGAAGTAAACTCTTGCTAGCGGCGGAGACATCGTCTTTATCATCACGCTTTGGGTCGGCACTTGCTCTCTCTCCATGAAACATTTGCGTAGGTAGAAGTTGTCGCTTAGTCTTGGCATTTTAGCTTGACTTTGTGTGTTCTTTTTTAATGTATAATTAATATGAATTACATAGTAAAATATAAGAATAGGTTTTATAAAATGACAGTGCTCAAAATCATAGAGTATAACTTTTTCAAAATCCCCTCAAGAGCTCAATATGTTATTATGACTGTTTGTATGTCATCGCCGATTTTGACAGTGTACCTAATAGTGAAAAGGTTGAGTAATTGAGTATACACAGATCTTGTTTTCAGGTCATCAAGTTTTCAGGTATAGGTTTATGCCTAACAACGCAGTGCATTGTCTGTGTGTGTATGGCACGGTACCTAGGGTCAGCACGGCGTATCGGCAAGGACTCTCGTCTCACTAATACTCATTAAAAATTTCAAAACGTCAGTCAAAAAATATTTTTATTTTTATAAAATTATATAAATATTTCCATAATACTAAATTCAGTTCCATACTAAGTCACTTCCCCGACGGCCATCTGCTGCAGCAGGGTCATCACGTGGCAGAACCGCTCCTGGATCTCCGTCGCCGACCGGTGCGGCAGCAGCTCGCGGATCCTCGCGAACACCTTCTCCGACCCAGCCTCGCCTTTGAGCACTTGCAGCATAGTCTTATCCTCGTCTCGAGTCCAATTATTGCTTTTAACTTCTATCGTCTTCGCATCGACACTGACCGAAGCCTCGATCTTAGGTACCAGTGTCTCTTCTGGTTCCACCTTAGGTTCTATCGCAGGTTCGATCTTCAATTCTGGCTCAACTTTTACTGCAGCCTTTGCCAAAGGCTCAGTCTTCACCGTCGCCGCGGGCTCAACCTTTACTCCCGGCTCGATCTTAGGTTGCTTCGATTTCGGAGCCTCCCCATCTTTCTTCGGCACAACTTGATTCTTGCTATCTTTCCTTTCGCGTTTCTGCACCTCCTTGCACTCCTCCTTCCTGCCATTTTTAGTCTTCGGCTGCGACTTCCTAGGCCTAGGGCTGAGCACATGGCAATCCTTCTTGGTGTTATCGTTGACGTCCTTCTTGGTGGGCGACTTGGCTTGCTTCCTCGTCCGCTTCGGTGGGAGTTTGTTCTTGGTGTCCTTCTGCGGGGGCTCCTCGTCGGAGTCGGGCGGCGTGGGGTGGCAGTGCGCGGGCGCCAGGCGGCGCGCCTGCACCCGGTAGGGCTCCTTGCTGTAGGGGAAGGTGACGCGCGCCGGGCGCAGCAGCCGCCCGTGCTGCAGGAACACACGCCCGTTCAGATACTGGAACAGTAGACGGTTAGATAATGAATAAGGAGTTATGATTTAATCATTGCGACCAATGACTGTTTCCTTTCATAGCAAACGTGACAGATCACTAATGGCCGGTTTCTGTACTCCTAGTTAAATTTGACCAAACAATAAGTGTATTGCTGTCTCTGTCATTTGCTTCGTGCCAGATAGAGACACCGATAGACTTATCGGTTGGTGAAAGTTATTAGGGTTTCAGAAGCCGGGCATAAGTTAGAGTTCCATTCTACAAAGTACCTACCATAAAAATACCTTACATTAATCCCCTAGAAGAACACTCTCTATTTTTAAATTAGAGCTAGAGAGATGGCTGGCAGATCAGGAGCTAATTAGACATTTTGAGCGTATTTGGCTACCTATTGAGTACAAACGCAGTACAACGCGGAAGGCGCTATCGCTTCACATACAGTTACGCTTGTCTTTTGTTCGATTCAGCCGTTTGTATGGGGCGTCCACCCTGTGACAGTACACACACGTTACACAAACCACTCACCATAGAATCAAGCTCTTCCTTCTCTTCCAGCTTCCATTTCTTATCGGTTTCCTCTTCAAACTCCCACACGTCGTACCCCTTGTCGTTGGTAAGGAAGCTCTCGTTTATCATGTCCACGCCTGTCTCGTACACACTGCAACAGAGAAATTATTTGGTTCTTATTTAACTGTCTAGAGTTTGAGAAATATTTCCAATGCCATTTTTGCCCCGCTCTAGGCTGAGCATGCTTACAACCTTCGATCGCATTGTAATTTAAGACCAAGTGAGCGGTAAAATCCAAAAGTACATGTTTGTACATTTGTAACTTCTTCACGATCAAACAGCTGGACCAATTTTGTTGAAATTTGGTAGACAGATAGCTAACGCTTCGGATTTGCACATATGCTAATGCTAGCTTAAATAAAAAAAATGCAAATATATCGTTCAAAGTACCTATCGGACGGCCTCTCGTCAGGGAACAGCGACTTGAAGATCTGCGTGAGGCGCGGGTGCGAGCGGAAGTGGGGCGCCACGCGCGCCTTCATCTCGGCGCTGTCGCCGCCGTCCGCGCCCGCCGTCAGCGCGCGCAGCACCTTGCGCAGCACCGTCGGCTTCCGGCCGAATGTGTTCTGGAAATATGAACACATAGTTGGAAATGGAATTGCCTGAAGCCTGAAGACGTCCACTGCTGAACATAGGCCTCCCCCTTAGACCGCCACGCCGAACGACAATTTGCCACTTGCATCCACCGGTTGCCTACGACTCTTTTCAATTATTATTAAGAACTTATTATGTAACAGTTGTATGGCTAGTACAATGGGGGATTGATGCTAAAAGCATTTTATCCAATGAGATGATTATTTTGAAAATAGCACGTAAAATCATGGATATCGATCGCGAGAAAAGCGCAGACGAGCGAGCGTAAAAGTTTTGAAGCGCGTGCTAACATAAGCAAGCCACGAGCGAAGCGAGCGTCTAAACTTTGACATTAAAAGTATGAGTATACTTGTACATCGGTATTCCAAATGAACACTATTTAAGGTGATCTGACCTCACTGTATTTTTGGTGAACATTACTCAAACATGCAAAGTAAACATTGCATAGCAACAGTATTTTAAAATGAATTTTACGACAGTCGGCCTCAAAACTAGGTGAATCTGGTCTGAACATCCTTAGCTTAGCTTAACAATCTTAACTTAGCTTAGCTTCGCTTGCAAAAATTTTTTTTTTTAGGATAGCACAGCACAAATGCAATTAAATTTACATTTTAATATACAGCCACCAAATACTTTACTGTACCTACTGTAGTTGCCGGTACATTCTCTTATTAAGAAACCAAATGAGGATGATTAAACTAACCCCTAGCTCATCAGAAATGGACACATTTTAACATCCCTTTTGTCCCCACTGCCAAAAAAAAATATTTAAAAAAAATTGGCACCAAGAAATGGCACCACATTTAAAACTAAAACCACAATACTTACATGCAACAAATTAATGAAACTAGTCATTTGCACCAACATGAATCTATCCATAAACCTTCCGACTTCGGCCGCTTGTCCCGGCTTCAGAAACAGTAAAAACTCTTCAACAACATCCTTATGTTCTATGCCGAATAACTCTTCAATCTTCTTATATAAATCTACAGGGGTCTCCACGTTTGGGTCGAAGCTCCTTAATATATCTTGGAACTGCACGAATTTGTTCGTAGGCACTGATGTGTGGGAGGAAAATCTCGCTTGTACTTTCTGGTAATATGATCTAACTAACGCTGAAAAAGTAATTATCATCATTATCATCATCATACTCAGCTTCTGTTGAGCGCAAGTCCTCAAGAAAGTGAAGAGGATTAGACCATAATGAAACTGTTAAAAAAGATACCTATAGTTATATTACAAGCTATTTAAATTCTGTAGTGCCCGCCAGAGTTCCATGTTGTAAGATTCTAAGGTGCATTATCTTAAGACCTAACATGTGAAAATAAAACAATAAATGAATATTAATATAGAAATAGGGCAGTTTAGAGATATAAAAGAATACAGGGTCATTTCACAACCTCATTTCCACGGCACTGACCCACAAAATGCTATCTGGTTAAGATAACGGAGAAAGCATACATATCTAGACTATTCTGGTTTTTAAATGGATCTCTCAAAGTCTTACAATGTTCTAGAATCTTCTATCAAAGAGAAAGTATAAAAATGAACTCTATTAGAATGTTTCTAGAAGCTTCTAACAAAGAGAATGTTTAACAACTGTTTTTTTCTCTTTTGGTGATTTTAAGGAATCCCTTGTATCTTCTAAGCTCTCAAAATATAATGAAGACTGATTCTAGAAGCTTTAATAAATTCTTTCAATGCTGTTTAAGCATTTAACATTTGTTATTATAGAAGCCAGAATTAATCCACTCATTTTGGATCAAACTAAATAGAATAGCAACTAAAACATAAAAAAATTAAACAGATGTTTATAAGTATACCAATCTATTCAAGAGTACAAGCATGAAAGTGGTTTTTCCTAAACATAGATTTATATCCTAGGTAATTCATAATAACATGGTATTTGCACAACACAAACATACCATGTTCTAAATCTTTTTCTTCAACATTAGGCGGATCATTCTTCTTCTTTCTTTCAGGCTCTTTCTTGCTCTTTGGCTCTTCCTGTTTAGGAGCTTCTAGAACCTCGGGCAGGACCTGGAGCAAGGAACAAAAGGGGGTCAAGGAAACATCATGTAACACAATAACATCTCTGTAAATTCAAAAATGGCGACAACTAATTACGTAGTCTATTATTCAATCGAGATAAACCTAGAATAATGAATAGCGACGTCTTGTAACCCATGCCCTGAGGAACTGTAAGGTTTTAAAAACGTCGAGGCAAATAATTATGGGGGGAATTCGCACGCTAATAGAAAATAAGCACATACAAGTAGCTGCCTCCTCGACTGACTCACCTCGGGTTTGATAACGAAACTTGGAATAGAATGTTGACTGAAAAAACTAGTGCTTGGCTGTATTTTGTTCCCGAACGCCTCCTGACTTTCCCTCGAGAACAGAACTGGCATGGAAGGCAGCATCTGGAAGATCTAAGACTTCTCCACCACTCCAAAACGAACAGTACAACTTCACAACACAATGCGATTTCACATGATTTTAGTTTTATTTGTAAAACGATGTAGAACACAATAGTAAAACCACTATAAAATAAAGGGATCACAGACTTAAATTACACGAATAGCATTGTTTATATTTTTATTTTCCACAAACAACACAAGGCATCGAAAATATTGGGAACATTTTTTGACAGATGGAAGACGCGAGCGAGCGAAATCGGCGAGCGGGCGGAGCAACGCAGCAGGGGCATAAATAAATAAAAATCTTTTATCTATGAGCGTGTGGCCGCGAAGCGATGACTTCTCGTTTCGTTTCAAACTTTTGTTTTTAATAGTTTATATTACGATAACTTTAATATTTTAAGAAAAATACAAGTATTAGCTAAGTACCTACCTAGGTACTAACTTACAGCCTACAGACAGCCCACCGAACCAACCTCGGCTATGCTTGTTTACTTTGTATAAAATTATGTATAAAGTTAAAACTTAATTAAATTATATTTTATTATTACTAGTACTAATTATATTTTAGTGTACCTACCTATAATAGGTAAGTAATACCTTTATCTAATAAAGATGATGATACCTACTATAGGAAGATAATTAAAATACTTATAAAAATTTTAGGTAGGTAGGTACAAACTTGCGTGCATTTTTTTTACGAGACACGTCTTGCTTTTAGTAGTCATTTTACCGCAGCAAAGCCTAGTCCTATGGCCTAGGTATATTCATAGAAAGCTTCTACTATGCTACTATAGTATATCTACATTAAAGCATACTTATACCCTGTTTACCTAAACAGGGTAAGTATGCTTCAGTTCAAGTACCTACCTACTTACCTACACTACAACTTTGGACCTTACATACAACATAAAGTACCAATGTAATTGCTTACCAAAAATAATAAGTCATCATGAAAGAATGCGTTCGCTCATTCCCCATGCATGAACCCAGAACCACGTCGTAAATAGGTACACTGTCTGTTGTGTATTCCCCGTTGTCAGGTAACGCCATCGATCTAACCAAAAACCGTACAATATATCAATACGGCAGGCGGTACTAGTGATGTGTGTATTAAACTAATTAGAAATTTACTATCCGGTCAAATACCTACTAGGTATAAGCACCTTAAAAAAACACAAACATTATCGACGCGGCAACAGACGTAGGTAACTATGTCAAAAAAAATAACAAATGTTTATTAGGTACTTTTCAACGCCTTGAGACAAGGACGTATTATACGTATATATAGGTAGATACCTAACTCTTCAGACACTTCCGAGCAACTGTTTTAAAGAAAATGGAAGTACCGTAAATAAAATACAATAACATAAAATGTGGTTAAATACCTGGATCGTGATTTGTGGATCACGGAGCTCCTCTCCAAAATGGATCGTCCGGTGTGGAATATTCGGCGTAATATTACGATCCGGACAAAACACTATCCTCACACCCTTAACTAGCTGGAACCTGCCCACCTGCCATTCACCACAGTTTCTACTATTATTTATTCTGTGACAATGGCCATCAGCAACCATTCAACATGGTAGAGTTGTTGAGAACAACCAAATTTCCAACCACAGTTAACAGTAAAATATGCTTTTTCTAATCACCTTTGTATATCAATTAAAAGAGTTGAGTGTGAGCTGAAAAAGGGTGAACTTGAAAAATGGCTGCGATTTTGCCAGCTGGATTGAGGAATGGGGTAAGTTTCTTTGTCTTGTGCAGAGGCTTTGCAGATGTTTTCGTAATAATATTATAAGGTTCCGTGTGCAACTGTGCAAACTTATACTTCAATGGCTGATGTTTGCCAGTAATTATAAAACCTAAAGCCCTTTCGGAACATGTAGACTAGGTACCTACCTACATAAAATATTATGTACCTACTAGGTACCTTAAGTACCTACTATCTAGATAGTTATAGGTAAGTACCTAAAAAAATGGATAAGGTTAATACTTTAGTAGGTAACATGTAGGTATGTATTATATTTATATTTGCCACAGATATCCATAGTACCTATACCTAATAGATAATAATATAATAATTTACGCGGCTCTTCCAGTTTCTTTTCCATTGAAGATGACCGGAAATTACTGTGCATGCAACCATCCGCCAAAAATGCTGTTCTTTTTTTAAATAAGGTCGATTAAAGTTAACTTGGTTTAGTTTGTAGCGGGTAAAGCTGCGTAACTAATTAATTTGTAATTATTCTTACTACAATGCAGGACATCAGCAAATACAGTTATTGAGTAAGTAGTTACCTACTGTTGAATATATTTTTATTACCATATTATGGTCGTATGTTGGCAACTATGCAAGTGAAATCACTACTAGAATCTCCAAGCGGAAGACAGATTTTCCCTTCTCACCTTCGCAGTTAAATTAATGAATACCTATCTTGGTACTGTACTCAACGAAGCAATGATCAAGCCGACCTCGACGAAAGGAAATACTTGTGTAGCAGACATCCGAGTTTCTTGAAAATGCTTCGCGAATCAGTCGGCGTCTTCGCGCGATAGAAACAGCATCAGACTTATTGATCGCTTCAATTCGATCCAAAATTGATCGATCGTGATCGTTCCAAAATTGATCGATACGTGCTCGGCCGCATCGTGAAAATGGCGGAAGACAAAGATGGAGACAGTGAGAAAAATCAAGGGAGCGTGGACGGCGGTGGCAGTGCGAAGACTGAAGCTCCCACCGATATCGTGTGCGAAGTTGTAAATATCCCTGTTACTAAAATTTGGATTTTGTACCTACTGAAATATTGCCCTATTTGGAATTTCGATCATTAGCGAGTGTAAAAAGTTTTTTGAGAAATCTGGAAAAGTTTCACCTCTGGTATTTTCATCCGTTGCCATACACTGATCTCGGATTGCTACCGATAAGCCAACACAACATGTTATGTGGGTGGGCACATATATTATTTCCTCAGAATGAAAATCTGGTGACCCTGCTCCATTTTACTCTCATCGGCACAACAATAGATCAACTGATCCAATCACGACTAACGGATTATACTATGCTCCAGTACAAAAAAACACATATTTATTATCTACCTACCAACTTGTTACAATCCAGCAAAAGAGAATGAGTTAAGACCGGATCGGTCTTACCGTAAAAGATTGAAGACCACCAGAGTTGAACCAGATGAGTCTAAATATTTTCGCCACAAGTCGACTGTCTAACCTTCGCTTTTTCTAACTCAATAACAAATTCCCAAGTAAGTAAGAAAAAGCGAGTGATAGACGCATTGAGATGTAATGAATCTTAGGATAGACGTCGATTTTGTAAACGAAATTTTAGAAACATCTGTTTAACTCTAGTTTAAACTTTTGTGGTAAGACAGGAAGGGTCTGCTTCATTTAGTAAAGCGTGATCCCAACAATGAAACTTTGGCGTAACTTTTCCTTGCTTCCTACCTAACTCCCCGTTGTTCTTCGTAGGTGAAAGGGCTGGACGCCAACCGCTATGCCACGAAGAAGACGGTCGCGCAGGGCATGCTAGACATCGCCCTTCTGACATCCAACGCCTCCCAGCTAAAGTACGTGCTCCAGGTGGGGCCCAAGCACGAGTTCTATACGCTGCTCGTCGTCCTCATCTCTATCTCTATCGTTCTGCAGGTGAGGATGTAAAGTCCCCCATTAAGACCCGATAAGCTTGAGAACTAAGTCTCATCTCCAATTTGTCACCACTGAATATCTACTTGAATGATGACCCTGATTTTAGTGTGAAGAGATTCGCCGAGCAAAGCAGTTTTACGCCGAAAGTTCTAATAGCTGACTAGGGGCACGACAAAATTGTATTCCAATTTTCATTGGAACCCCAATCGATTTATCATAGTGACATTGAAATTTAAAATAGCTCTAGCCCGTGGGCTTGTGGACACCTGTCGTCAAAGTGGTCCGTTATTGATTTCATTACGACCTATTACCACGGCTACTATTACGGACAGTCGAAGTCGGGCAGTCTTTCAAGTTGTCCTCTAAATAGTAGGTCACCTCAAAAGCTCTGTAAAGAGTAATACAAAGTTAAACCCACGCTACAGTGGCCCCTCAAAGACTGATGACTCAGAAAACATTCGCGTTATATCCTAAGAAAGTTCTCTTGTCAAAGGCCGTATGTATTTTTTCGTAATCGGTGTATATTACTTCGCGGCGCAAAGTCTCAAACTCTTCCTATGAGTCCTAGATAGTGAGAGGTCTCCCATAGGTGGCGATGGGGCTAGTGCTGCTGTCGCTGAACCTCCTCCGCGACTGCCGGTTCCACGAGCCTCGGCACAGAGCCTCCGCTCTGAACATCAACTACGGAACCACGGCTACGGCCTTCGTCGTCACAGTACTGAACATATTGGTGTCTGCGTTTGATTCGTCACTGGCGAGATATTTAGAATTTCCCGTAGAAGAATAGATTAACATAGTCTAACCCCCGTATCGTTAGTCGTTACCTCGAAATTTCATTCATTCGACCTTTGCTGAGGGACCTCGAAACTCCCCCCAAAAGTTCCTTATATTTGGTATCGTTAGTTGAAGTTTCGAGGTTCCTCGGTACTCCATTTAAATACAAATGATCGTAGAGAAGCGGCTTTGAGGAATCCTCAAAGTAAGTCGCGAGGTACCTTGAGCTGGAGAAAGTTTTGGCAACGAACGATACCAAAACAGGTCAGTGCAGGGGCGGATCCAGGATTTCATTTTGGGGGGGGCTATTTTGACAAGGTTCGAAGGTTAAAATCACAAGGGAACAAAAAAAGAAGTTAATTACCTTGTATGTTTACAAAATAATGTTTACTCGCCTAGTGCCGCTTTTAGCAAACCTATCAATAATTTTGTCAACATCAACTCGGACATCCCTGTGGATGTGTAGTAGTGCAAGCCTGCACAGCCGCTCTTCCCCTGTCCGCGTACGTACGGCAGTGCCGTCAATAGCCTTTTCTGCGCCCTGTGCGAGCTTCTATAACAGCGCCCTTGTTTTTTTTAGATATTATAGGTGCCTTAGCTAGATCATTGCTATGTATACTGTATAGGCCTACTCAGTGGCGTAGCTTGAGTCACTGTCGCCCGGAGCGGAGTTATAATTTGCCGCCCTTTTGTTAAAATTATAATGTTGGTGTTAGTGAGCAAAAACGTAACGAAACGAAAAAAATATTTATTTCGATACACATTATCATGCCTCTCTAATTGTATGTACTATCTGATTTAGTTTTATATTTAGGCTAAAATTTAAAGTGAACAACATATGTACATCCAGCACACTAAACGCAAAAATTTTAAGGGGTATTTATCAGTGTGCTGAATGAAATACAATCCCAAATATAGATGCGCGAGCGTAGCGAGCACTGAATTTTTTTTGGGGTATTTATCAGTGTGCTCAACGAAATCCAAATCCAAATAGAAATGCGCGAGCATAGCGAGCGCTGAAATTGTTTTGGGTATTTATCAGTGTGCTGAATGAAAAACAATTCCAAGTATAAATGCGCGAGCGCAGCGAGCGCTGAATTTTTTTTGGGGTATTTATCAGTGTGATAAGTTGTGCCTCTAGTGCTGCACTAGGGGCGCAGCGGGAACTTATCAGGAGCAAACCGAAAAAATAATAGTCCTGCCTAGTCTGGCCATTTAATTCTTGCGCCCCCCAGAGTCTACGCCCTGTGCCTGGGCACCGGCGGCACCACCCTATTTACGGCACTGTACGTACGCATGTACTACGTATGTTTTGAAGCGGCGTAAAGTGGAAAAGGATATTTCGGAAGTGGCAACTCTCACTGGCAATGTAGCTAAAATAATTATGTATTAGCGTTCTAATTGCAGGGCGGCATGGCAGGCTTATCGCCGCGCCCCGCGCGCGCCGCTACTGCCTGCTTGGACACCGTCGCGTCATTATTATTATTACCTACTAACTTCATTCGTTATTTTAGTTTATAATAAAGACATTCGGCATTTTCGACTTCAATTCATGAATGAGTAGGTATGTATGCTGTGTCAAAAAAGTACACCTGAAGATGAGTCGAAAATGTGATGTAATTCCTGGGTCTTCTGGGGGGGGCCATGGCCCCCATGCCCCCCCCCCCCCCCTGGATCCGCCACTGGGTCAGTGGCGTTGAGTGGAGCGAAATAAATTTGGAGGTAACGATTAACGATACGGGGGTAAGAATTAAGGGGTTGCCAAAGACTAAAAATGCGCAATTCTCACTAGACCGTTTTGTTTTAGCTGCTAGTCGGATTGCTATTTGTGGTGATCGGCGGCATGGACCTAAACGACTCCGAGGACCAGCCGTCCGCCGTCATTCTGAATGACGTCATCGTCATATTTATATTCGTCATTTCCGTCGCCAATATCGTCATTTCCGCATTTGGCATAGAATATTCTAATAGCCCGCTGGTGTTGGAAAGGCTGAACTATATTAATAACAATTATTTGAGGAACTTTAGTCAGACAGCTCCAGCTGCGTAAATTAATAATGTAAACTAATAGTAACATTGTGAAATAGATTTGGTCCAAGGTTGTCAAATACTGATTTAATGAGTTTGTGACAAGTTTACGTCTTAAATCTTACTAAGAAGTGCTTACCCAAACTGGGTTGTTACATAAATAATTATAGTTTCGAATAAAACAAGCCGTTACAATGGCCCGCATAGCGCGGTCTCCTATCATACGAACTACCCGCATATTGCAATTTTTCAACGTGATTTACATAATTATTTTATATATACGTAACATTCGCGCCAGTAGCGACCACCACCGCCTTGGTTTGTTCGAAGCTTATCTAACGCTTGAACAATAAAAAAGTGTTTACGAGCAGTCTAATTACCAGCATTAAGTATAGGTATTATGTAATAACAAACTGTGGCCTCCATATTTTTTTGAAAGCGGTAGCGTCATGAGTTACATGAAACCTTTAATTAGGTAGGTTCGAATTTAAATTATCGCTCGCATAGCTTGCACAGGGTGAGCTAAGCTTAGCTTCGGTCACGTTGTTTCTTGTGCTTTAAACTTAGGGTAAAGCCAAAAAAGACATCAAAATCTAATTGATTCTGAGTGGGCAGTTTATATTTTTGTTGTTGCTTTTTGATTCAATATTTACATTTTTAATGTTGTATAGAGAACAATAACTTTTTCACAAAGAAAGTTCAAAGAAGATGGACTTGGGTGTCACCAAATGGTAGCACCAAAAATGAAATCGACTTTGTTTTATCATCAGATAAACACATCATAAAGAACGTCAGCGTTATTAACAAAATTAAATTCAGTTCTGACCACAGGCCTCTCCGAGCAAAACTACGATTTCAATATAAAATTCACAGAGCAGCACTTTTTCAGAACAGGCTTATAAAGCATAACAAAGAAACACTTATCAACAATACTGAACAGTATCAATTAGAACTCAATAACTACTTCAGTTCGCTGAATGTTGATGAAACAGAAGACATTAACGATGTAGAGATTCAATACAATAATATTCTGAAAGCTATACATACAAGTGGTAAAAAGATAAAAAGCAACAAACCGAAACGAAAACATTTATCCCCCCAGACAGTTCAACTGATTGAGGAAAGACTACGAACTGAATTTGGTACCGCAGAATACAGAAAACTTGACAAAATAGTAAAACGAAAGATCAGACAAGATGTGAGACACTACAATACCCATCTAGTAAAAATTGCGCTTAAGAAACATTCTTCGTTAAGTACAGCAAAACAAGGTATTACGAAAAGTAAAATGTGGATCAATAGTTTACAAGACATAAATGGAAAGAAACACAATAACAGAACAAAAATTCTTGAAATCTGTACAGATTATTACAAATCACTTTACTCTGACATATCCAAACCTGACAACGAAATAGAATACCACTGTTCTGAGTCGGTCCCTTGCATCACAGGTCGTGAAGTTCACGACGCACTAAAAACCATGCGCTACGAGAAAAGCCCTGGAGAAGACGGCGTGACGACAGAGGCTATAAAAATAGGTTCTTTTGCTCTGCTTCCACATATCACTAACTTGTTCAATTCCATACTTCGAACCGGCAAGCTCCCTGTAAGGATGTGTCACTCAAACATTATTTTGCTTCATAAAAAAGGAGACAAGAGCAACATAAGCAATTATAGACCTATAAGTTTAGTGTCACATCTTTACAAAGCGTTTATCAAAGTAATTCAGAAACGAATTGATGGTGCTCTTGATAAACATCAATCGCCAGAACAAGCGGGGTTTCGGCCGAGTTTTTCTACCACTGATCACTTGCAAGCCCTCAACCAGATAATCGAAAAGTATAATGAATTTCACCTCCCGCTTTACTTGGCCTTCGTGGACTACACAAAAGCTTTCGACAGTATTTCACACTCGGCAATATTTGCATCATTGGAAAATCAAGAAATAGACAAAACCTACATAGACCTTATCAAAATTATATATAAAAATAGCTCTGCAGACATAAAATTACTCTCCTCTGGTCCTAAATTCTCCATAAACAAAGGCGTTAAGCAGGGTGACCCGCTTTCACCCAAGCTTTTTACAAGTACTCTCGAAGAGATATTTAAGACCTTAGCTAGCTCTTGGACTGCGAAAGGCATCGATGTCGGCAGCAAGAAACTCACTAATCTGAGGTTTGCTGACGACATCGTGATTTTCGCTTCAACCGCGCAAGAACTAAAACAGATGCTCCAAGACCTGAGCACAGCAAGCCTCAGAGTTGGACTTGTGATGAATCGGTCAAAGACGCAAATAATGACCAACAGCACAAAGCGTAGGGTAGAGGTCGATGGGCAGGACCTACATTATGTCGATGAATACATCTACTTGGGCCAGTTAGTCTCCTTCGAGAACCGGCAAGATAAGGAAATCAATCGCCGCGTCGAAAATGCCTGGAAGAGCTACTGGTCCATGAAGGAGCTGATGAAGGGCAACCTGCCGTTATCACTTAAGCGCCAACTCATTGACATGTGTATCCTGCCCGTCTTAACCTACGGTGCTCAGACGTGGTCGCTGACCGATTCGCAAAGGTTCAGGCTTGGGGTGTGCCAAAGAGCAATGGAACGCAGCGTCTTAGGAGTCAAAAGAACGGACAGAGTCCGTAACACCACGCTGCGTTCAATTACTGGCATTGCTGATGTAGGCCTAAAAGCTGCTAAACTGAAATGGGATTGGGCGGGTCACGTAGTTCGGATGCATCCCGACAGATGGGCTCGGATCATCACGCAATGGGTGCCTGAAAGTGGCCGACGACGCCGGGGAAGGCCAAGAACACGTTGGCGTGATGATCTCGATATTTTTGAAAAGAGCTGGTCTGACATGGCGGAGAATCGTGATGTTTGGAAGGAGATGGGGGAGACCTTTGCCCAGCAGTGGGACAGAAATGGTTAATAATATAATATAATATAGAGAACACACTGGTACATTTTTAACGTTGCTAAATTAAATAGCGAGAGCTCACTTGGCTACAGAAGTATACAGACTATGATATTCTCCAATGTTGTTTATCAAAGGAGATATAGTTACCTACTACCAGCCTCGAGTGTCTCAGTGAGGACTTGTCAAAAGAGGTACCCTCTAGTGTTAGAGTGAGGACTAAACGTCCTTGGTCAGAGTAGATACCTACATAACAATCCTTCAATGGATAAGTATGTTTGCAGGCGAGCGCGGGAGTCTTGGCCGTGGTAATATCTTTCTTCGACGGCGAAGGCAAGCACAAGAGGACCGCCGACTGGATGTACCACTCCTCAGTGGGGATGATGACGGGAGCGGTGTTCTGTGACGTCATCAAGATGACTTTCGGCCTTGATCCCGCGCTCTCCGAGCAGGATTCCCTCAGGAATAGAACCTCCACCTTTTACGATGTTTTCATGAAGTCTTGAATGTTGATTTTAATCAAATGCCATGTTAACAATGTGTTATTCTCATTGTAGTATATATATCTTGTAGTGTATATTGTTAGGTACGGTATACATTATTGATCGAATGGTAAGGTAGTCCTAAATACATTATTATAGATACTATAGACACAGATTACAAAAAAGTTAGTAGTCCTACGTTAAGTGCTTTACATTATTTCGAGTTTCGAACGAAATGGTTCTCGGTTTTCGCACGAATCTCAGAAGAGAACTAGTTAGGTAGGTAATTAGGTAGGTAGGTACCTATGTAGGTAGGTAGGTGCCTATACCTACAGCGTCATACCTATGAACATATTACATTTTGACGAGCATGGTTTCCTTTCAGTGAGCATTATCTGATAAGGTTAAAGCTATAGCTTTAATCTTTATCAATTGTTTTATTGCTTGTCCGAGTAATAGCTAAAGCTAGAATTAAAAACAGTAAACATTCTGCAGCTTGACTTGCCTGTGTAGTTACCTACATCTAGTATACCTACCTACCTACCGACCGTACCTACCTTTTATGTAATGTCTACACAATTTTATAGTAAAGTTAATCTAGTCATTTTTAATTTTATAAATTAGCTATAGGTAGGTGTACCTACATACCTACCTACCTACCTACTTATAGGTACCATAACCTCTATTATGTGTTTTTTCTTTGTTTGCTTATTTTTTATTAATTCATAATATCTGGGGGCACGGCAGTGCCCCCGCCAAGTCGAGCAATTAATTTATTTGCACGTCAAGTAGTAACGTAGGTAGGTACATAATATAAGTAGCACCTATCTACCTTAAGTTACTAACGTATTGTTAGATAGTGTTTACTTACCAACGTATGTACCTACTTACTTATATATTATAGTATAATTGTTTTATTTTAATTTATTTTCGCTTATTTTTATTTTATTGTTAATTTTTTTTCACAAGGTGCTCTCTGCGGCAGTGGCGGTGGTGTTAAGCTGCATTTTCAATATAAACAAAGAGGATCATCAAAGGAATGCCGAAATTCTAAATAACACAAGCCTCCTATTCAAAGTATTGAGCATTGCTGATAATATACTTATTAGCATATTTTATTCTATGCAGTTGGACAGTTCTATTGTCTAACCTACTGTTAGGTATAGAGGTCGCAGTGACTTTGTAGAAACTAAATATAGCTTGACGCTACAAATCGTGCGAAGCCAAAACAAAAAATACTGCGAAAGGCAAGGCAAGTGATTGAGTAGGTAGGTGCTACCTCCAACCAACTTCCACTGTAAAACGCCCTAGAGCTGCTGTAAACTGTTTAAAGTCCGACTCTCGTATTATCTAGTTCTAGTTGCACTGCATGCATATTTTGATCAAAAGCTCACGTACCTACCTACACATTAATTTTGGTCGAAGACACATCCCATAAAAGTTGCATTCCATTTCATTGTAAAGTAGGTAGGTGGGTACCTACTTATTTAGATTATTATTAAAGTGTGCATAAACCGTGGTTATTATATTTTTTTAATTATATAATATGTAGGTATCTGCCTACCTTTATGCTTATTTTTATTTAGGAGTGGTTTACCGATAATCAAGTTAAAATTAAGTAGTATGAGGACTAATGAGGGTAGTAGTGTGAAGAAGAATGATATTACTAAGTAGGTCACGAATAATATCTAAACGTAAGGATCATTATTATCATTAAAATAAAAACATTAAAAACATGTTTATTGAAATAAAATATGATTTACTTTTTATAGTTTTGTAAACTTTTTTTAGTACTTTATTATTATATTTTTCCCGCCAAACCCCAAGCGCTATGTGCCGAGTCTAAACAAAAAAAAAGGCAATTAACTGGTGTAAAATTCTGACAGCCAAAGTGAATCAATGACAATTATTGTCAGTTAAATGTCAATGTCTCTGCTATAGATAGAGATAGCTAAGGAAGTGCATATAAAATAAAATCGATTTATCTTTTACTATTAGTAGCTGTACATAGGTACATACTACATACCTATTATTTATTACTTTATATTATAAACAGCTTTGACTAATTATTGTAGGTACATTGATTCTTTTTTTATTAACCTATTCTTGTGTACACTTCTACCTACCTACTGGAAAAAACGATTACGAGAAGTCGAGCTAACTCAGCTAACTCGAGTTAGATTTAAGATAATCGAAAGTTCGGTGAACTTAACTCAATCAATCAAGTTAACTCGAACGTCTCGAACTCGCCCGCGCCGCCACATGCAACTCGGACACAGGGAGAGGAAATAAAAAAAAATATAAATAATTTAGACACTCGGTGACTCGCAAGGCAAGGTCAGGAGTTTTGGCGGGAATCCGATAGTGAGACGTTGTTGGTTTTGTATTATTAGCTCAAACTTGTGTTTCTTCGAGTGTTAATGTGTAATATTGGTGGAATATTAACCATTAAGTGTTCGTTAACGTGCACGAGTGTAGGCGAATGATATAAACTCAAAAAACGTGTCATTTCGCATTTTTTCCAAAACTCCCAGGAAGGTTCAGTAAAGCATCCACTACTTTACTGAATCGTGACTTTGACGCTGTAAATAACTGACTTGACTACTTGACCACGATTGCTATATTGCTGTGACTTTCTTAATGTGAAATTAAGTAATACTTATAATAATAAAATACTTGACACTGGCTATATGCACAAACCGTGCGAAGCCAAGACTAAAACAAAAAAAAAAAAAAAAAGGCAAGGTCAGAAAACGATCAAGAAATCAAAACAATCATTCAAAACAAATATTATTTATTTCTAGACAGATTTTCTGATTCTCTGATTAGATAGGTACCACCTAGGTATTTCATATTTTCATTGTTTTTATCTTAATTTTGCCGAACATTTCAACATTCTCATCAAACAATAGATTGTCCTTCGTGGTCCGTGGCTATTCGGTCGGTCACTCGCGCGGCTGCGCTGCGCTAGGCAAAAAGTGAGAGTCGAACGAGGTTACCGCGCAAGGCAGCCCGGCCTGCGATAACAAGTTGCTTGACTGCCATTCATTTCAGTTGGTTTTGAACACTGACCGCAGCTAGACGTGACAATGGCCACTAGCAGGATCGTAGTTTACGGAGGAAGGGGCGCTCTCGGCGCCGCGTGCGTTAGCCACTTCAAAGCGGCCAACTGTTGGGTCGCCAACATCGACCTTAACCCGAACGAAAGCGCCGACTTTAACATCACCGTGCCGAAAGACGCGTCGTGGGTGCAACAGGAGGAGCACGTCGTGAGCGAGCTGGCAACGGCGCTCAAAGGTGAGAAAGTGAATGCCGTGATCTGCGTCGCTGGTGGTTGGGCCGGTGGCAACGCCGCAAAGGACCTCAGCAAACAGGCGGATCTGATGTGGCGCCAATCCGTATGGAGCTCGACCATCGCCGCCACAGTCGCCTCTAAATACCTTTCTCCTGGCGGCCTGCTAGCCCTCACCGGCGCTAAAGCGGCTCTAGAAGGCACACCGGGCATGATCGGGTATGGCCTAGCAAAAGCGGCTGTGCACCAACTCACAAAATCTCTCGGTGCCAAAGACTCCGGCCTTCCTGAAAACTCTCTAGCTGTAGCTATCATGCCGGTCACTTTGGACACTGAAATGAACAGAAAATGGATGCCAAAAGCGGATTTCGGTTCGTGGACCCCGCTGACCTTTGTGGCCGAGCTGTTTGACAAGTGGATCAAGGGCGAAGAGAGGCCGGCCAGCGGCAGCCTTGTAGCCCTCGTCACTAAAGACAGTGTCACCAAATTGATTGTCGAATAACTTGCCAGATCGTAGCCAGATTATATGTCTAAGAGATTGTTTTAAGTCTTACTAAAACGCTGTAGATTTTAAGTTGCTCAATGTTTTAATTGCTCTGGCAATGATATTCCAATAATGAGCTTTTAATGTATTCCGTTAAATACAATCATAATGACAATAAGGGATCAAAATCTCATTAACAGTAGATGTGTTTGTGTAATGAATTTTCTCTATATTTATTGTGGTGCAACCTTGGATATACATGAATGTCCTCTGAATGTGATATATTTAAAAGTATATACGTATTAAATGTTGTGACACCATGAACACTTTGTTTTTATTAGAACATGATGATGGTTAAACACAGTGACCCTTTGATTACAAAGTTCAACCACTTTGATAATAATTTTATCAATTAGTTTTAGGATATGGTGTGGTTCTGTGTCTTATTTAAATGTAAGGTGTAGATACCAAACTATGTAGGTAACAATTAACACTATAATTATTATTATGTGTAACATACAAAATCACATTTAAATCTCATAAATGTATTCTTATAAGTACCTTACAAGTTTACACAATCTGAATATTGACAATGTTGTTTGAAAGTTACAGAGCTGGTTTATAAGAATTTATCTGATTCATTCTAGCTAGGTGGGGATATCTACCAAGTACCTAGGTAGGTAGGAGGTCACTCCAATTCTTTATAAAATAAGTTATTGGTGATGCTTCGACCAATAACATCCACAAAATTCGTAATTGCCTTGTTATTGCACAAATTGTGATTCATAATTCGCTATAGGAATAGGTACGTCACACGACACGGTATTTCCTAGCTAACTGCGGAAGGTTTTCCCCATGTGAGTGTTGTCCTCTAATTTGGAAAAAATTACCTGTAGCTTCTGTCTACTATCTGTAACTAACCATGTTGTTGCTAGGAGTAGGTTAGGTAGGTACTTATATCTAATATCTATACCTACTTATACTATAATTTTATAAAGAGGAAAGCTTTGTTTGTTTTTTTGTTGTAATGAATAGGCTCTGAAACTACTGAACCGATTTGAAAAATTATTTCACTGTTGGGAAGCTATGCTATCCCCGGTACACATAGGCTACCTTTTATCCCGTAAAAAATAATGGTTCCCGCGGGATAGTAGTAAACGCGGGTGAAACCGCGAGGTGCGTCTAGTCAATAATATGTTGCTAGGTTCGTGAGATTATTTCATGATCTCATTATAATAAGTGCCTATATACTTACCTATTCTTAGGTTGGTAGGTAGGTAGGTACCTATAGTTTATTACTAAATAATAATCTTATGGGCAATATAGCTAAGTACCTACACCTAACTGAGTTTACTTCATGGTAAAATCTACATTTAGAGGAGGTAGGCCGAATACCTACCTAAACCGACTACCTACTTTCACAAAGCGGAATAAATTCCAAACTGCACAATGTTAAGTAATAGGTACCTACAATATTTAGTTATACTTACTTCCTTTATTTGATAGCTAAAAAAATCATTAATGTCATTGCTCGGGTAATTAATTAATTTTTTGCAAGATTTTACATCGACATAGCATTATTTAACGCCTACATAAAACGAAGAGCAAGATCATAATACAACGTACAGAATGGTAGTAATTCGTGAAATTCAAGGATTGTTGGTATTTATTTATAATTATACAGGTAGCTATATTTACATATTATAGGCACAATCCTTTCAGCGGCAGGTGACTATACGTAATTAGGTAAGACTTTAGTACCTAAGTCTCATTATGTATTTTGTATTCTAATAAAGAGATGGCAACAAACTACATCGAGTGATGCATCGTAGGCAAAATGTTCAATACCTATGAGTTAAGTGACTGTGCGGGGAGTATAGTCCAAACTAGAAATAATTTTATTGATAACGACTGTGTTCATGCACACACACAGCCGGCAGTATGTCGGCATGTGTCGGTCTCGGCATCCGAAACCCACATAATCCGTCCGCGCACACAGGTAAAACTGTCTGCGAACAGTCGCCGCCAAGTCGCGCAGACCAATAGCAAGCCACGCTATTCGTGTCACGACTCTCTAGTCCGTAGCACTGCGTCGTTCGAGGAGCACGTTGTCGTCGCGTAGACGTTGCGACTTTACGACACATTCCCATTATGTCTTTAGTGAAGGAATCGAACATAGAGTTGTTGATTGAGCTGGTACAGTTGCGACCAGCCCTCTACGACTACAGTTTGAAGGAGTATTCTAACACAGGCCTCAAAAGGCAACTGTGGGAAGAGATTTGCGCCGTCATTGTTAAGAGTTGGACCGACCTGTCGGCCGAGGATAAATACAAAGCGGGTGAGAGTTACGTTCTTTATATTTACTTGATTCACTTGTACCAATTTGTTACTGACTGCGGCACGTGGCTTCAGTCGCGTGCACAATGATAAAAATATGCTATTGTTATAAGTAAAGAACCTGTTTATATAAATCTACAAATCTTCAACAAAATCTGTTTATTTATTACGGGACTCGTAAGTAGGTTTTTAGTTTCCCGTAACCGATAATTTTGGCGCTGTCCCTATTCTTCCATAAGTAGGATGGAAAATGATTGTTTCAGTCATAGAAGTACAAAAGAAATGGCAAGGCTTACGCAGCTGTTTCACGCGCGAACTCCGCAACCAACACATGTTGGCGCGCTTCGGCACACCATTGAAGAAGCGCCGAAAATACCTGTATTTTGAAAAACTGTCATTTCTGCCGAGTAAACGCCCGCCTAGCTATATCGACGGAGAACCCCCACGCGACGACGACGAAACGACAGGCAGCGAAAACGGAGACGACTTCAAAGAAAGCACGCAGATGGGTCAAAGTTCATTTTTCTTTGAAGAAGATAGCGGAGAAAGAGTGAAACAGGACAAATTCGGTTCACTTAATCATTACTTCGTTAATAGCGGTGACGAACCAGTGAACGCTGATCCAATATACGACAGTATAGAGGTTAAAAAAGAGAATCCATCGCACGAAAGCTCCATGTTGGATGTTCTAAAATCCAGTAAGCAGTTCAAAGAGGAAGACAATGGAGATGTTCTCTTTGCGATGTCGTTGGTGCCGATGATTTCGTCTCTAGATGAGTGTCAGAAGATTGAGGCTAAGATACAAATACTGTCAGTATTGAAGTCTATAAAATTCGGCCCGAAACAAATTTAGCGACGGACTGAAATCTTTGGTGGAGGCGCGGGAAAAATATTCTTAGCGTCCCACTGGTATAGACAGGTCCGTGGAGGTATTTGGAATATACCATACTAAAGAAGGAAATAGAGGAAACTTAACTTCCACAAAAACCGAGGGAAGGTAAAATAAGAACACCGCATCTATAAATAAAAGCATTTATTGAAGTCATGTATGTTACGACTTATAAAAGTATAAAATCCTATGACTATTATGTAATTATTTTTAACTTATACTACTTAGATAGGCTACAGTTTTATGAGATAGGAAAATTATTAAATAAAAATAATTTAACACTTAAAATTACCTAAGAACATTACGCATCTAATTATTCTAGATTCCGTAAAATAATAATGTATATTGAGTAGTGTAGGTCTAATCGGTATGCCAAACATTTATACCTAACAGACTTAAAGATGTCGCTTTTGATTTTGAATATTTTTTTTGATAAGATTAAAGATAGCAGACAAGACAATTATTAGAATTGATTTCTAATCCAGTCAGTAGACACTGCAAATGAAGCTAGGACGAAAACATAGCTTCCTTCTTCTTCATTCTTCTTTAAAAAATAAAAGTAACCCCACATTAGGATTGCTCCTGTATCGTGGGTACCGCCCGCTTACATGCATATAATTTCACATGCACATTACACCCAGACCAGAAACAAATATTTGTGGATCGCACAAATATTTGTTCCAGGCGGGAATCGAACCCGCGACACCAAGCGCAGCAGTCCGATTGCTCAGCCACTACACGAAACGTGCCGTCCTAAGCAAAAAGTAAGGCGATAATGAGTACATTACTTAACTTTATTAAAAGTAGGTAGGTAGTAATAGAGTTTTTTTTCATTTATTTTTAGAAATAGGTACACATTAAACCCCAAAGCGAATATTCAGTGGACTGGGAACATACCACTGTTTACGTTATTTTAATCTCAAGTGCTATTCTCAAGCCTAAGCTTATTGTTTTTCGAAAAGCTCCGTGGTAAATGCTATTCTTGCAATTTTTAATTGTTTTCATTTAACTGAATTAATAAATGTAATTGAATGCTATCTCAGGTGTTTACTATAATAAAATATCAGGGCAGGTATTGTAATAGTATGTACCTACAGTTTTTTTTGAATTTAATTATCGTTGTCGCATTTTTACTCCTCAGCTCTCCTTTATTTGGAGAAGATTGATATTTTGAATAAATGTGTATGTAGGTAGTACTTAGTATTTTTAAACCAGCTTTCTGCCGGTTTGTCTGCAGTATTATATACATTAAAATGATCGTAGGCCAACATTCTACGAGCACAATGTGTGCTCATAATTTATAAATTCGTAAGGAAAGTCCATATATCTATTATACTAAACATAACATTACATAACCTCAGCTAACATAGGTAAATCTACTAAATTCAATTTCGATTATAACCGACCTTAATCTAGATAAAATTTGCTACGACTACGATGATCGAATCGAAGCGATTAGCGAATGGAAGGTAGATATTCCAAAAAGATTTCGACCATCCGGCTTTTTGTTTCCTCAATGACATAACATTGTACGGGGGACATTTTTGCGTTGAATAATTTGTGTAGAAAGTTAACTTGATTCAATCCAACACGAAGTTGTGTAAGGTGCCAATGGTGACTAGATTTAGAACCGAATCAGTGTGTTTCAGACCAGAATAAGTGCCAACCCAATTGTGGTTGGACTGGACAGTGTTCTATAATTTGGAGTGTTTGTCGATTTAACTAAGAGTTCAATTGTAGTTAGGTATATGTAGTTAGTTAAACGGGTAAAGAGGTCATTTCACAACTCATATCACTGAAAAGACAAATGTCGTTACCTATAAATTATTGTACATAGAATAATATCGTCGACATTCAGCCCATGTACTTAGTTATAGGACAACCATAGGAGACTGATTTTGAAGTTCGCTAATTGCTTTCTCTACCATTGAGTTCAAACATATCGTATCACCAAAAGTTCTTTTCTGCTAGTCCGATAGTTAATTTAAATCACAATCTTAACAATCTTCCTTCTGACAATCACAAATATAATCTCACAATCACACTCTATTTTCCTACGACCACGGCTACATTTCCTGCGACCACGACTTCATTTCCTGCGACCACGACTTCATTTCCTACGACCACGACTTCATTTCCTGCGACCACGACATCATTTCCTGCGACCACGACTTCATTTCCTACGACCACAGTCTACCGTCCGACGACCGCTCGGACGGTGTTCTTCAACAGGTCCGTCACCAACTCCGTGGTCCGGATGATCTTGTACCCGATGTGGTCGATCAGTGTAATGGCCGTGGAAAAGGGGGTGGGAGCGTCCTGTGTAGGCCGGTAGGTGAAACGCGTCGGTATCGCGTTGGAGACTGCGCCTGCGCCGATCCAGCTCATTTGAGTGGGCCTGGAACGACAATTGTGATTAGTTATTCGCGTTCATTTTACGTGTACCTACCTAATGTAAATCGGTTGGGATTATTTTATCTAGATGTAACTTCTATTATGGCTGTAGTAAATAGGCACATAACTAATTTATATTCATGTGCTTAGTTTATATGTACCTAGTCAGGTCATAAATTCTGTCACATGTTTTATATAAAATAATTGAAACAAGTTTATTCATTATGTAACCATTTATATACCAAAATGAACTTAACAAAACATAGATTCTTATGACACTAAAGTTTATTCAAAATGACCTCCGTGATTTTGAATACAGGCCTTCAATCTGCGCGGCCAGTCGTCTATCGCAGCACGAACGAGGTCCATGTCAATATCGGCGGCTGCCTTAATCAAGGATGTCTTGAGTGACTCCAAATTGGGATGAGGCTTTGAGCACGCCTTTTCCTCCAAGTGTTGCCATATCTTGTAATCTAGCGGATTCAAATCTGGACTGGAGGAGGGCCAGTCTTCGTGCCGGATGAAGTCGATTTCACGCGCCGCCAGCCAGTCTTGTGTGCTCTTCGCTCTATGAGCTGGCGCCGAATCTTGTTGGAATACCCAGTGCCTGTTATTAAACATGGTATGAGAAACAGGTTCCACAAGGTTCGTCAGGACTGTATTTTGATACACAACTGCATTCGTTTTTACACCTTTCTCACAAAAATGTACCTCTGTTAAGCCCCAATAAGACACTCCCAACCATACCATGAGCGAGGATGGAAAATGACCTCGTTGGACACGCGGAATACGGTTGCTCGCTTCTTCACTACTGTGTGCGTACACCTTATCATTTTGTTTGTTGTAGCTCTCTTCTACGGTAAAAATTTTTCATCCGAAAAAAGAATTTCCCGATATTTTTTTCCCGCGTACCGCTTCAACAAAGCGCGGCATCTCTTCAGTCTCAGGTCCATTAGACGAGCATTCAAATGATGTCCTGTTTTTTTTCGATATGCCCGAAGCCCTAAGTCTTCATTTAACACCCTTTTCACCGTGGTTCTGCTTAATCCCATCTGAAGGGCCAACAGTTTCTGCTTACGTTTGGGATTTCTTTGAATTCGCGCCTTCACAGCTTTTATCACTGCTGGAGTCCTAACAGACCGAGGGCGACCACTTCTTGGCCTGTCATCTACACTAGAGTCTTCATTGTATCGTTTGATGGTACGATAAACGAATCTCTTGGTTATATTCAAATTTTTCAGTATGTCAAAAATTTGAATTGGCGCGTAACCGCAACGATGCAACGCAATAACTGCAACACGGTCTTCTTTAAGCGTCCACTCCATATTTAAAAATGAGTAAAATTCTAAAAAGTATACATTTTTATTTTCATGAACAATTCGAAATTCGAATTCAAGAAACTTTTACAAAAAAGTTTCTTTTAGAATGCTGGCCACAAGGCCAGCATTCTAAAAGAAAAGTTTTTACTGTGTGACAATACTTATGACCTGACTAAGTATATAATAATGTTTATCAAAATGTAGACTGGAAAAAGATAAATAATCGATTACAAAAACAATGAATGTTACATAGGTACTACCTTCATATTTAACGATGATCTCGAACTATAATAAAATTCAATAACCTACGTGAATATTTATAAAAATAGCTAGGTCGGTAAACAAAAAATATTTATATGCTTAACATTATCGATATTCAGTTACCGGTAGTTCTGTGTTAGAATAAATTAGATTTAATAATTTGAAGGACCCGCTCCACATGACGTAGAATATTTTATGAGGAAAAAATATTGACAGCTTAATTAGGTAGGCATCCACCTGCTTCAGACGGCTTTTTATGATGTAGGTACTTAGACACTAGACAGGTACCTACCTATACTTATTATAATGTAAGTAATATTTTATCAATATGTCAGTACACTTTTAGCGGTCAAGCGCGGGCAATGCACCAGAAAACATATTATACTTAAATATTAAACATGACAGGTTCAAGATCTCTTCTTGTTCAATGACCATCATTTATCGCCGCGGGCACGAGAAGTGATAATGATAGGTAAGTTTAATGATTACCGTGTCTGTATAGCGGGCCGCGTGGTAGACATCTTCGTGGTAGACGGAGCCATGGTGGGCCGGGTGGTTCCAGTAGCCGACGACGGACTACCCATCATCAGCTCACCATCTTCACCGAACCTGGAATTTAGAAACAGGGATGTTAGTCACAAAATAAATGTATAGTATATCTAACACTATAATTGCGAAAGTGCGTATTGTGCTGTCCTTCTTTCAAGCAGCGAAGGATTGGCGTGATGTTTTCGGAGATGGGTGATTCTTGAAGAAATAGACTATAATATATGTATAGGTACTTTTCATTACGGATAATTTACGGATTTAACGGTTCTTGTGTGAAACCACGTTTATCTAGTAAGTAAGTACTTATACGTTACAATATTGAGCCATGCTGAGACATGACTATTGACCAAAGAGAAGAGAGATGCAACCATTTGAGAAAGGCAATAATATGTAATATATCGTGTCTAGCTAGCTATAAATATCAGGATATAGACGCCTAGTTATTATAAAAATAGCTTAATTACATCACTTATATACCTACTCTACGGATAAGTGTTATCAATGGCTATTTATGTTAGATGTGTTGATCAATCAATGCCTCACTGACCTAGACAAAATGATTTCATCAACACATGCAATGCTGTGAGAAAATATCTCTCGGCATTGTCTCAGATAGGTAGGTGTACGTACTGCGTACGTTTCCCATTGTGGTAACATTAATTATCACATTCTCTATAGAAATTCGCATAATTTCGCTCGTTATAGAATTAAGTTGCCTGTGCGAGTATTGCGACTACGTTGAAGAAGCGTGTAGCGTGGTAGCGTGTAGCGTGCTACTCGCGTTCGCTGGATACAGATTCATCTACTCAGTAACACAGGTCCCTTATTTCTTATAGAACCTTCCCAGCATCTCCAGGAAGCGTAGGATAAGAATGGTCTTACATAAATTACGTAATCGGCACTACAAGCTATTCAAAATAAGCGCAATCACCAAAGAATGTTGATCATTGACGAGTTACGTCGTTGTTTCCATCTATACCACCAGATCTCCTGGCTGTTATCATAATTGCTATCATAATTTTATAGGCATAAAACAATTCAACTCAGTTGATCAAAAGGAACTGGTCCAAACCTTACGCGAAAGCTGTGGTACTAACTGGCCTCGACCAACCTTTTTGATATCGCTAACTCGCTTGTTCTGTTAGAACTATCACCGAGTTTTCCACACAGTTGTCTCAAAGTAATTGGGTTTTCTTATACCCACTAGTACTTAATTGAGGTATATACTCGTTTATAACCAAATCAAGTAGGTACCTACTCGTAATATCTCAATTCCAGCGTAGTTCAAAAGCGCGCGATTGACTGACGCCCGTGACTACGCCGACTACGTAGTAGTCGCTATTGTCGTGTTGGTATGTTGGAATAAAAATGTCACTGTAAATAGCCTTGCTAATAGCATTGCATTGATAAATAACGTCTGTGCGTTTTCTCACATCAGTTAATTTAATAGTTCGTTCTCAGTATAAATAAAGGATTTAGTGTTACCGAGGAAAATGGTGGTGCAGTTTTATAGCGAGGCCAATCGGCTGTTTTATGATCAGTCGAGTATTGGTCTGTAACCAGTTTAACACATAATGATAACCTATGCCACAGGGTGAAGGTAGGCACTACCGTAGACACTGTGCTAATACCTAGTAATATATTTTTCCGACAAAGGAACAGACTAACTGGACTAAGTATGATTTTCAAGAGGGGAACACGTAGCATCAATTATTGTGCGGCGGCATTCCAACTGTGACCACTTGTGACCCCCTGATTATGATTATGTATAACGGTTACCTATATTCCCAAAAAAAGCTAATAGATCTTTGACAGACAACATTAATTACCATAATCAATAACCATCGCAACAACCACATTCATTACTGACTGTTACCATTCGGTATACAGTAATAAAGAACCAGTTTGCCAAAACACGGTTATGACTTACACCTACCTACCAATGATTTTATGATAGAGCAACGTCGAATAATTTGTTGCACGCAAATGGAATTAATAGACGATTAATCGTATTATATATTGGTATTTTTTTATGTAACTTCTTGCACGGCAACGTCATAAAATTCTTTTGACCTCACTCGGATTAATTTGGGTCCAATGGACTATAAAAATAAATTTCAAATTACAAATTAATAAAGGACAATTATTATGTAACCAGGTTTTGCATTTCAGGAAAATATTTCTGCAGACTTAAAAACTGGTAAGGTTGTAATCAGTGAGTCAAATCAAAATTTAAGCGCTTATTAAGTTTTTGTTCAACGTAGAGTGCAAAAACTGAAATTAGGTGGAATTTCCCGAACACGTACCCAGATAAATTTAGCGGTAATTTGTGTCTATATCGATGAAATATCAAGCTATAGCTAATTTAATTTATATTCGTTTGTGCGCGAATTAGACCCGTTTTTAGCTGTTCGCGTAAGTTTAAGAATTAGAATCAAGTGGCGTCTAGATATAACTTGGGGCGGGTACATTACTCGAAATCGAACGCCTAGGTTAGGTACCTTTTGATACTTTCTTGGTGCTATTTTCTCTATCAGGTATTCCGAACTGCTTGTGCCATATTATAAGTTACCATATTTTGTGCGTACCATATTTAGCTATGAATTCACACATGAAATTTCCTTTTTCAACCTCATTCAATACATGAGTTCGGTATGTTACCATTAATTTATCTGCATTTTTTTATAACGAAATCGTTTTCCTTACTCAAATATAGTTTAGTAAGGTCGTTGGAAATATAGAGCAGCGGGATTTTATTGGTTACCACGTCATCATCATCATCATCAGCCTGTAGACGTCCGTCCACTGCTGAACATAGGCCTCCTCCTTAGACCGCCATACGGAACGACAATTTGCCACTTGCATCCACCGGTTGCCTGCGACTCTTTTGATTTCGTCGGCTCATCTAGTGGAAGGCCTACCGACACTGCGTCTTCCAGTCTGTGGTCGTGGCGTATTTACCACGTGGTATGGCATAATTTGATAACATACTTAGCATTTTACCTTTCGCTGATTAACGCATTTTTATTTCTGAGTTCTAGGCTTATTTTATGATCTGACCTGTTAACTATGACTGGTCTAGGTGGCGTAGACATTGAAGGGGCTGCAGGGGCTGCAAGGGGTTCAGGGGCGGCAGTAGGAACAGGCATGGGCTCCGGTATCGGTGCGGGAGCAGGGACGGGCGCAGGCGGCGGCGGCGGGGGCGGCTGCTGCGTTGCTGTCGAGAGCGGGATCACGAGGTCTGGAAATAGGAGATAATCAAATATTTTAATTTTTTATCTATGTATCTATCTACACAAGTAATAACCAAGGTACCTACATTGTCTTAGTTCAAGTTTCAATTTACATATTGGAACAGAAAATATTATGATCACGACGAAACGCTTCATAGTCAAAGTCAAAGCATTTATTGTATAAATAGGCAATTATTAAATCGCACTTATACAAGTCAACCAACTAAATCTCACTAACAATGAGAACTGTAAAACATAAAATATGATAAATTAAACTAAATAGCAATTAAATATGGTTCGAGTTTAAAAAATAATGTTTCCTTTTCAAGCGTTGATCCAAGATTGAATTTCGGACAGGAAAAGGAAGCTCGGACGCTTGAACCTGCGACCTCGAGTGTACCGTAAGTCGGTCAAGCAACTGAGCTATTAGTTATCCTGTCCCCTGAATTCACACCTAGTAATAAGACATTTTCAAGCACACGCTCCTAAAGCAATAACAGTCAATGTCTTTAAAGACAGGGCCGTAATAAGACCGAGCAAGGGGCGTGAAAAGCAATTAATTTTTTTTAAACTCGGCAACCTAACCTACTGTTTTATAAGTGTAATCCTACCTTACCTTTAGATAAGATCAATGGCCTTTAATCGAGATAGAGGCTTCTGTGGGTAAAATCGCATAGCACATCACTGATTGACCTTCTCTCCCATCAAAGTAAGGAATTTAGTATTAGACTCTTCCTACTATCAACAAAAACGTTTTGTATTGATTCATATTCATAATTCTCATTAGAATAATGAGCCCTATTTTTTTTTTAAGTCACAATATCTATTTGAAGATTTTACGCAGTGTTTTATCTACATAAACGAATGTTTGACGTATTTAATACCTGTGTCATAATTGTAGCATGTGGATAGATGAAATACCTGCCTACCCCTATGGGGAAAAGCCATAATTATATGTATAATGTGTGTGTGTGTGAGGGTGTGTGTGTGTGTGTGAGGGCGTGTGTGTGTGTGTATTTATCTAAGTACTTCTCAAAAAGATGCCACAAAAACAGTTTCATGCCTCATTACTCGAACGAATGACATGGTCTTCAAGTTTTTATATATTGTTGATATTAAACTTCCTAAACAGTTTACGTAGTTACGAGTAGGTGCCTATTCCGCCATAGTTTTGGCTATTGTGTTGTAGACAATGTGTAATGTTTTTTTTTGTTATGGCAAATCAATAAAGATCTTGATTGAATGGGTTCTATCAGCAATTAAGGTGTGGTGGAGTTTTAATAAGTTCAAGGAATATTGATTTCGAAATATTAGTTACAAAAAGTATCTAAATGCTTTTTATTATACAAGTATCTACTACCTGCTATATAACAGATGGACGACCAAGCCATTGCTGGCATAATTTAATTTAAAATTCAATTTATTTCGGGTATTTAAATTAAAATACATGCATCAGATTGTTATTCGTTTAGTTTTTTTCTTTATAGGCTGGTGTTTGACCAATTATCTCATGCCCTATTTTTATTTCATTCAAGTGGTAGCCCCCATTACTTGTTGTTTGCGAATTGAACATTGTTTACGTATTGGTAAACTTTTTATTATTTAAAGTTTCCAAAGATTTCAACCTTTGCAAGAAACTTTGAAACTCATTACTTTGAAAGATGAAATTAAATATGGAATCCCAGTGGGGTAATGATGCCAACATCGAAAACTCAACTTACCCGATCCGGGGATAGTGTTGAAGTGTTCCTTAGCCAGGAACTCCTCGAAGTATCTCGTGAAGTCCCCGGTGGGGTCCCAGCGGCCTGACACCTTGGCCCACTCCTCCGGGTACTCATACTTCAGCCGCTTGATGATCTTCACTGCAGTCCGCTGCTGCCTCTCTGTGCACCTCACGCATTTCGTTCTCAACGCTTCTGGGAGGAGCCCTGAAAAAAATATGCATACTGTCAAATTCTTCTTAACCCTCAAACGTCAAAGCCTGAAGTAATCATTATATTATAGTTTTTGGCAGCTTTTTTTAGTATTCCCCGATATATAATTACTACAGTAGTGCCAATTTAACCTCTAGATTTAGTGATGTTTATCTTCCCCTAAAGTAATTTTAAAAGCAAACGCCACTGAATGTAGGTAAAAGACAGTCATAAGAAAACTAATTTGTAAAATGCAAATGGCGGAGCCGAAACTCGTGAAACATGGATTACCTACACTTTAATTAATCTTGGAAGATCCCAGTTTTTGTTCTCGCGTTGTAAATAACACGTACCTAGTTTGGTAGGTTTGTGTCATAATATGGATCGAGAAATCGAGAATTCTAGATTATCCTTGTATTTTTATTATGAGCACTGGAGATTACATTATTATATATAATGTACTCATAGTATAATCATCGTAATATTAAGCATTCATAAGAATTCATGATTAAAGTGTTTTTGCATGTCGTGCACTCATTCGGATGTAAGCTTTGCTCTACGCCATTTTTGTAATAATTGCTAACTTAATGGATTTATCATATTTTTATAATTCTACTTATACTAATATCATTGTAGTACCTAATTACCTACTGTAAAATTATACAATTTTATATATAACCCAATATTGATACATACCTATTCTGCGTACGCTATTTTACGTTTATGAAATCACAGACGGTATTTGGCAACTAAAATATAATTGTTAGTGGGATCGTAGCATTGAACATGGCATCCGAGTTTTGTTAATAGATATTGTTGGTAGCGAAGGTTAAAAATAAAAGTGTTTTTTACGACTGCATATTATGATTATACTTCGTACGTTTTCGGCCCAAGTTTATAGTTTATATTGAAGGCGATCCAGTATATTCATATAGCTGTTTTTGCATACCTAATATCGATAATTGGTTAAATAATGGTCGATTTGTATCTAAGTAAAACATTATTAGCAAGGCGCTGCATATTGTTGTACTAGTTATAAATACAATGATAAAAAATTGATATAATATATTATAATTATAATCCTGTCTTTATTTTTATTGTCAAGTAGGTTTGAGTAATAATATATCATAGCAGGTGTTAATAAACAACAATTAAAGTGTCGCACCGTGTGTTAGATGAAACAGCGATTAATTAGTACCTGCCTAGATATAAGTAAATATATAAATGTATAATATTACATAGGTACCATGATATACCTATTTAGTTTACTACTAAAATATATCACATTGGTAAAGTATACGATTGTAATCGTAGGTACGGCTATGGGCTTATTAACGGCCGAAATTAATAATCAACCCAATCCAAATTTTGCTATCTGGGATTGATATCACAATCCATTTTTAGGGCCAAACGTGCCAATAACCGATCCGTGGATTGGTTTATAAAGGCACGCAGATTGGAAATCGATCGAACGATAAGCAGCAATCCAAGATCGATTTCAATCTTGGATAGGAGATACAATATTAATTTCGGCTTTAAGTCAATATAAATAAAAACCAGGGGTGCAATAAGGATGATGCAGAAATGGGGCTTTGGGATATTAATGCGAACATGTAAATCAGAGACCAACATTATTGTCAGTAGTATACACCAATTGATTGAACTGTCACAAGTCACTACATTTCATAAAAAAAAACACGTAAAAATTTTTAGCTGAAAAAGTTGTCTGACGTGTAAGAAATTATCGTAAATACTTTATAAGCGTTGCTGTGTCGTTTATATTACGTCTTATTGGGATAACATTGTTTACAAACATTATATTATAGGAAATAAGTAAATACTTAATATGTGCAGATTTTATAAGATAATCGTTTCTAACGACAACATAGACGTCATAACTAGACGGTTTGTATTCAGTGTTGCGGCGCACCGATCGATTCGATCCGATGACGCTGTGTTGTAACAATTTCCTTATTTGTAATATACCATGTACTCGTATATTATTATTACACATGTAAAATACAAATGTATACTTGAACAATGCATACATCGAGTATAGGAACAAAGTAATCCATAATTATGTGTTTTATATGGTAATATGTATTAGGCTTCCAATCATCCTAAATCGTGAAGCTGTAGGTACCTACCAAACCAGTTTGTTTGTATGTCAATGACAATTAGAAACCCCCACAAAGACTACCTAAATACTTAAATGTGATTTCGAATTAATTTATAAAATAATTACGTAGATTCCCTATAAAGCACAGCAAAACTAAAGTACAAACTATAAGCCTATTATTCTGTAATCTGAAGCTATACATAAGCAACAAAATATGCATTATTGTGTGAATATAATAAATACGTCCTACATTAAGTTAAAAAATTTTTTTTCGATGGACATTAAAGTACCTATATTATGTATATATATTTAAAAATATTGTTAGGGTAGACATTGCTTAATTTTTATAAACTCAGTTCTTACTTTGATTTCTAATCACAGCCACGATAGATCGACGATAATAGGTATTTATGGTTAGTATTGACCGCATGCTATTTTTAGATGTACCGCAAATGCATGAGCGAAAAACCGCACACACACATTGTAAATAAAACAAAACCTTAATAATATTACAGCACAGAAAATATCATTAAAATAATATACTTAGGTATACTAGTACCCAACTTATAAGGCGCGTCGTGAATCTTCGTTCGCGCAGAAAAGAAAGTATGGTCCGAAGATTAACGAAAGAATGCTTAAAACTTACAATCAACCTAAGATCACTATTATAAGGTTCATAATACACTGCAGCTGTTAGTTCCATCTCACTCATGCCACGCGGCGATCGCGAAGATGGCGGCGGCTGCCGACCAATAAATAGCGGTCAATAGCATTTCCCGCGCTTTGAAAATTCATCTTCTGCGCAGGTACATCGATAAGCCATATCAGTTGGGTACTACTTTACCTGGCTACCTAGGTATATCTAAAACGTAATTATTATGTCTACTATACACACCTACTGCTGAAGAGAGGAAATAATTGCCAGTTACATTTCCTATGGAAATGGTGAATCGTTCCGTTTCTAAGAAAGTAGGTGAGTTACTGCATGTTTGCGGTTATATTTTGAATAGATTACAAACCACAAGTGAAATTGATATGTAAAGAGTGAATCGATGATAGATATTTTATCCAAAACTATCAATGACGCACTATAGTTGCTTGATGATTATGTTGCGCATTGTTTATTTACATATTATCTAACTGTAATTTTAGTGTGCAAAGAACAAAGGCATCTATTTTGTGTTAACGAGTAAAATAAAGTGTATTAGACTGAATCTTTATTCGCTTAAAAAACAGTTAATTGTCAAAAACGTATAAAATAACCATTTGTTTTTTGTCGATTCTATACTTGGAGGCACAAAAACAAGATTCCTGCTCCCACTAAATGACAACATAACGTGCATTTAGTTATAAAAAAATAATGTGCGGACATTCTATAAGACCAAAGTTGATTGAACTTAACGTTTATTGAACGAGCCAGATATAATAAGAACATGCGAGTAATTCCAGCCTCCTTCAAAGGCGAACCAGTTTGATACCCCTTTTCAGTATATTGATTGTACATTTGTTACAAATTGCTTGCTAAAACACGATCATGTCTTGTTTTTTCATAGGTATAATTATTAAGTTTAGCTACCTACATCACAGCTTAATACTTATTAAATTTCTTATGTAAGTACCTACTTGTAGTTGTGAAGGTACGCTTTGTCTAAATAATGATTATTATATTATTTTAAATTCATAGCCAACATATTATTTCAGAGTTAAGTAGGAAACCAAATTGACATGTAGACCTAATGAATGCATACATAAATCGCGAGAAAAAAGATACTCCAGTGAAAAAATAAGAACCTACCTACTTATTTCTGTCTTTCAGTAGTAACACTTTTAATTACATTAATTAAATATCTCCGATGCATTTACTCCGAATATTTTTGTAAATTTCGATAAATTCGGTTGTAATGTAATAATAGGTAGGTACAATACAGTTGATGATTTCATATCAATATGAAAATAATTTAACAATATCTGAAGAATCGTGAGGTCATTTCCATTCAAAGTTAAGTAGCGATTAGCTAGGAAACACCTGTGACCTCAAACAATGGATGAGGTAAACGATTGAAATTCTTTTCATTGGTGGTCCGGTGTGTCAAATATGGCCTACAGTCATTGAGTCAGTTACCCATATCTAGTATGTTTGTCCATTGCTTCCGTATAACTGTTCTGCTTCTAACATAGCCCGAACTTAGTTCGGTAGTCAGCAAAAGAAAACTCTTTGGTTCAGGTAGATTACATCGCGTCAGATGCACTTGACCACTTGCCCCCCTGGCTGGTTCGAAATACTTGTTACTTATTCCAAACATTGAATTCTCGCTGAAAATATCGATACCTTTTGTCTTGAAAAATAGGTACCTAATGTAATAAAACTTATAATTTGTTTTTTTATTAGTTAAGTGTTGAGAGAAATTAATCTTACAATTAGTAAACTATCTCCAAAGCGAAAAAATATCCTTTAGTTTACACTAGATATTTTAGGAAAACAAATGAGACACATTTCAGACCTTTACATATAAATTAAATTCAGAGATCTCTACTATAATAGGTACGAAATAAAATGTAGGTAGGTATATGCTTACTTCCTGTTAAAGTGCTGAAATGAAGCAGCGTCAATCACAAGTGATATGACATTGGATTATAATATTGTCTTCCTGTACCACTCAGACGATATTTATAGCTATGGAAGTCATGCATATTGCATACTGCATATTGCATATAATATATGACAACACACATGTCATGATACGATCATGCATGACTATCATGACAGTTCCGTAGTAAATGCTGCTGTAAATGCAGACATATTGTATGGTTCATCCTCACAACGCATAATATACGCCAACTGCTTAGCATTCCTAAAGAGAACTAGGCCTTACCCGGTCCGGATTGGTGGGTTCAATCGAAATAATTATTAGACTCATAATTAAAATTGAGATTAGTTTACATAGTTCCTAGTAGTTGTGTCTTATCTATTGACAGTAGTCGAATGTCAGCGAGCATTATTCTGTTTACGGATTTTCTGTATAGATAGGGTAGGGTGATTTCAAATTGTTTTGGGTTTATCTCACACACATATCAAAATTTTCAATGAATCGATAAAGTCAAAGTAACAAATCTTTATCCCCGGCCTCATGAAACTTAGCTGTCTCTATCACCACACAATTATTATTCATTGCTTTGGACCTCACTATACGCTCACAAGTAGATACGCTAATTCAATAAACAAAGAGAGACAGTCAAGAGAAAGCCGCCATCGAATCCTTTTCTCGTTAATGTGAAATGAAAGTAGTGAACAAAGAAAATGTCGTAATCAAATAAAAATTGTGAGGTATCTTCTCTTCAATTAAGGCCACGGAATAAAATGAAATATTGTGTTACATTTATCACAATCAACTGCTATACAATATACGATATTATATAACAATATTATTATATAATCAGAAAGTACATTATATTCTTTATCTGCTAAAATTGTTACGTTAGTTGGCAGTTCGACATCTGACACATTTATTTAGGTACTAGCTGCGCCCCGCGGTTTCACCCGCGTTTGGATAATATACAATAATTAATCTTTATTAATTGTAGTCTATGTGTAATTCTGATATGTAAACTATATTATTGTGAAGTTTCATCAAAATCCATTCAGTAGTTTTTGCGTGAAAGAGTAACAAACATCCATCCATCCATCCATCCATCCATACTCACAAACTTTCGCGTTTATAATATTATAGTAGGATGTACAAATAGAAGAAAGTCGATAAAGTTCGAATAGAAAGGAAAATACTTCGTCTTTATAAATCAGCTTTTGACAACTACAATTTTTCATCATAATTCATTAGGCATGCTGTATCGATCATCGTAAAGTGAAATATTAAAAGGGTTTAGTTTAGACAGTTGGCTGCAAGGTTTTACCCCCCTTCGCGTTTAGTGCAAACGAGGTTCATAATTTATTTCACTTTTGTATGTTTTGGCTCGCTGGTTCCGTGCATTTACCAGCGTCGACGTCAATTTGTATATTTTATATATTCAAAATGTCGATTCCCGGTCTATCAGGAAATCAGTCAAGGTTCTCAGTATTCATTTAAACACAGACACAGTACATACGAGTAAACTTAGATGTGTTGGGGGCATCCCGCCCTAAAGAATGTCGTCCGTACTATTTTTATAGAGGGCGACTCGGCCGCACGTACAGAGTAGGTACAGTTAGATATAAAACGAATTGCTTAATATTTGAAATTTGGTCATTTTTATAGATGGCTTTGTAAATTATTCGATTAGTTTAAAAAGTAGATGCGGTGCGGTATGTCAAATATACATAGAACGCTTTCGTTTTCTCTACAATTTTTATTCAAGCAACTCAAAGGTGCGCTGGTGAATTATATTTGTCATACTGGAGGATGACAAACAGAACTCCCAGGTTGGCAATTAAGATGTCTTACCCATAGAGTAGAGGATTATTATATACCGGAAAGTCTTACCTCATCAATGATACATAATTATACCCCACCTATACTTATATCTAGCTCTCGGTAAGTCATATCGATCAATGTCGACACTGAATTTAGATTTGCTTTGTAATAACATACTTAAAATGTAATATGGCTTGTTTTAAAGCATAATAATGGTGTGTATTATGTACCTACAGGCTTCGTTCAGATAATATGCAGACGGGTCCAAAATAATTTAAATTGCTTCAGTAAAAATATTATGCCCCATTTAGACTCTGCCTCTCCCGCTTACGGCAATAATTCCATCTAGAAAATTGTGTTTGCATACTGCTCACCGCTAACTTCACTTTCAGTTTCGGGAGCACGAGTAGATATGACAATCGTGTTTACATACTCGTCCTGCCCACTGCCCCTGCCTACTTCCCTGCCAATGCAGCTGAATATAAACGGGGTATTATTATGTCATACGTCACATCATCAAACTCGGGCACATTCTTCGCCCACTTCTGGTGATATTTGAACATCATCAGACTCATTGACGGGCGTATAATTACCAACAATCGCCACCACTAATCCGCCGACACGATCAATGGTTCCGATCGAACCGTGACGCGCATGCGTAATGCCGGCCTCCACGCGATCCGTGTCACACAACGGCGCGGGCGCACGGTGAAAATGTAAACAATGACATTGACTCACTCTCCGGCGCTGTACTGCTACATTTGACAGTTTGAGCTTTAGAATAAGAGCGACTGGAGAATTAACTCAATTGGAAAGAAAAACTTTTAATAACTCAATTAATATTGGTACCTAGCCTAGGTTCCTTTGGTGTTCCTTTGGCGCCAGGTGAATAAAGTGGAATAAACGCATCATTTAGCTTCAATTTAATAAATATGCAGTCACTGTACTTGTAGTATCCTTTAAAAGTGACAGGGGATTATAAAAGTGTCAAGAAAACCAATTAGTTGCTAAAATATATTGGGCATCCCATGGCGTACAAAAAATATAAAACTTATAAAATAAGACATCAAAATACAGGTCTGTAAAGGGTCTTCCAAAAATATATAACACTTTTTATATTATACCAGCAAGCAAGGCAAGCAATAAATTGTTTTGACCTTAAAGAAGCTAAAGATCGGTGACTTGAAGATAATAATTATACTCTTTGGTCGAAACAATTCGGATGAAGGGAAACTAAAAATTTAAAGTAAAAATATCCTAAGTATGTATGTACCTACCTACTTGAAACTGGCACAATGTGCGAAAAGCACCATGACCTAAGAAGAAAGAAAAAAAAGTACCTAGCTACTAAAAATGACATAATGCGAAAGTGTATTTGACCTACCACGATACGATACAAGTTACAAACTAGTACCTACTAAATTCTGAGTATAAGTATATTAATTTCTAACTGTTGTCGAGCATACCCACCATCTGCATAAATGTGGGTGAAATTGTAGCCAATATTGTTGACACAATTCCAATTTGTAGTTTAACGGTCTTATTTATAAAAAAAAATGCGTATAGAACAGCGACCTCAATGGTGTAGGTAGAACGTCTTTAACGTTCATTAGTTAAAAAGTCTGATAAGTAGTGATATAGATCAGCTATAAATAGACGTGTTTTAGTATACATAGGCACATTAGAAATTAGGTTATAGATTATCAAGTCATCCAAAAACGTCTGTTCAGGAATTAACTTAGGGCTTTTTCCGATTGGGAATATTACCTATAGCGATAGTGAATACAATTTTGAAGAGCCTTTATTTATCTCTACTAAGTGTTATTTATTAATAACTGTAATAAACAGCTTAAATGGAACCGATGTTATGGCGACTTATTTCTTTTCTTCTTTGGCCATGGTGCTTTTCGCACATTGTGCCAGTTTCAAGTACTTACCTACTTCTATGGCGACTTAAACTCCAAAATTAAATATTCAAACCACAGCTGTGTTTAAAGCTATTTTGATATTAAAAACAAGTACCACGTCACTATGGTACCTACAAAATAGGAAGTATTTAATCCAGAACATTATTTCAAATCTGTCCGCAAAGTTAACCGACGACGCGACATCGTATACATACGTCTACTACTTATATATAGCTACCTACGTCTCGTGCTAGTATTGTAATTATTCTAGTACTAGTTGGTGCCCGCGACTTCGTCTGCGCAGGATTAGTATTTAGAGCAGCTTATTATTAGCGTGATGTAGAAAAGAACTAACGTTATAACATTCAAATCACACATTTTTATGGTTCACGATTTTGGCTATAATGGCTTACACATAAGATATAGATACATACTGTGGCGGGCTTTTTTGTAGAACTATTTAAGATAAACATTTCCATTATACATTACATATGTATAGCTCTAGTGGTTTTGGCAGCGCACGCCTGAATAGCGCGCTGATGGTAGATTTTTTCCTACTTACTTGACACTTATCGTCATATTTTAGACAATTCACATAATAGCTATATACATTGTATCCTATGTGTTATTCTGATGTATAAGCTATATTATTGTAAAGTTTCATTAAAATCCATTCAGTAGTTTTTACGTGAAAGAGTAACAAACCTACATCCATCCATCCATCCATACTTACAAACTTTCGTGTTTATAATATTAGTAAGATAAACGAAGTGTTTTTTTAACTTCAATTTAAAAAAAGAATAATAATCGTATGGTCTGTCATATTTTTTGTCTTCATGAAATATAAATATATAATTATATGATAGGATTTATAGGTAGGAATAAAACGTATATTATATAGAAAACTATTTATAGAATTTGCTGTTATGATGCTTCAATATGCTACATGTCATTTTACCTAACATACAATGTAAGTGCATATAATTTAAGAACACACATAATTAAATAGTTTTAGGCAATTGAAAAAATATATACTTACAGACTATAAAACAATACGACAGACAGTAGACGACATAGATGTGTAGACCTACGTACTTTATTTTAACTAAAAACCGTCCCTTCTACAATATTATTATCATAGGTAGGTATATTAAATTTCCCTACGTCTGTCTAATTTCTGGACAAAGTTGCCATGTTTGTCACGTCGTTAACTGAGAGGTTTTCACGAATACATATTACCCATTATTTTTTGTTTCTCACCTTTATTGGTAGCAATTTGGCTATTTATATACCTACAGCCTATTTTTTATTCACCAGAAGTTGATTTTGTTTGGGTTTTTGCAAATGATGTAACTTATATTATGTAGTTTTAATTTGAGTTGTTAATTAATCAGCCAATTAACTTAGTTCGTTAGTGCAAGGTTAAAATATTATGTAGATTTAACTACGTCTGGTACGAAAGTAGATGTTGTTTTGTCATATAAATCTATGGTTCATACAATTCTAAGCTACCATTTTTACTCTACTTTCTTTCGGGACTACGCCCGTTCGAGAAATTAGCACAAGAACTTTACGAAGCTCTCAGTTTTATTGGTTCAATTATTCAACAAAAGTTTTATAATAAATTAAGAATTTATTTTGATTATAGTAGGTACCGAAATTGGCATAGTATGGCCAGGCGAGCAACAAAAAAAGATCTATAACAAAACTAGACAAAATCCTAGAAAATAGAACAAAACTAGACAAAATTCTAGAAAATAGCATTTTGTGTGCGACATTAACGCGATTTGTGGAACCTGTTTTTTGCATCAGCGATATCTACATAAGTACCTACATCTAAAATGTGAATATTTAATATATATTTTAATCAAATGCGATCCAATTTGTCGGGTCTGTATTCAGTGATATAATATTGTATAAAAAGCAATTATATTGTGAAATATGTCATGTAAGTGGCAAAAAGACTTTCATTGACTTACAAATGGATCTGTCAGGGTCTCATCTCAATTCGTATTACCTATTATTATATTTATATATATCCTCAGTTACTTAGGTAGGAAACAGAAGATGACCTTCACGTTTCGCTCCTTTCAGTTTAAAACGGTAATAATAAATAAACCAGTTGAATATCTCAACACCTATTTCCTTGTATAATAATGCGATTTTATCAGATGTTTCCTATATACCAAAAAAGCTACGAAACGTTTCGAGAATCAGTTCAGGCCCGACTGAAAAAAATAACTTCCCGTAGCATATAATTTTGGAATCACGGGAATTGTTCGTCAACTCGCGAGCGTGCCGGGTTAAATTGGCAAAATTAATAACTTCCCGTAGCATATAACTTTGGAATCACGGGAATTGATCGTCAAATCGCGAGCGTGCCGGGTTAAATTGGCAAAATTAATAACTTCCCGTAGCATATAACTTTGGAATCACGGGAATTGATCGTCAAATCGCGAGCGTGCCGGGTTAAATTGGCAAAATTAATAACTTCCCGTAGCATATAATTTTGGAATCACGGGAATTGTTCGTCAACTCGCGAGCGTGCCGGGTTAAATTGGCAAAATTAATAACTTCCCGTAGCATATAATTTTGGAAACACGGGAATTGTTCTTCAACTCGCGAGCGCGCGGGAGTTAAATTGGCACCTTGATTTTACCTATTTATTTTCTCGATAACGCGCTCGATCGTGAATATGTGACGTATTTATCTACAGTCAGCTACAAAAATGTTAAATTATTAGAATACTCTCCCGTAAAAATGTAAAGGATCCTGTGGTATAACAGAATCTATAGTAAACGCGGATGAAACAGCGAAGTGCCGCTACGAAAACCTATTATTATAAACTTACTTATATTACACTACGAATTGAAATTATTTAAAAGAAGAGCAGGTAGCGCAACAAATAAGGCTTTTCTATTACGATTTGTTATCTATCCATTTTTCATCATCATTAGGTACATGTACCTAACATGGTCATGTACACACCGAATGTAAACTCCAAGGATTCTTGCACATAAGTACGATTAAATAATCCTACCTAAAATGCTTATAAATGCATAATAAATATTTTATTTACGAGTATGTATATTGTATATACCTATACGTTACGTACTGCTGCAACCGTGGAATGACGCAAACTGCACCTGCAGGCATTTATACATCTTATTAGCATTATTGCTGTAAGTATGCATATGATGAAATTGTGGTAAATTATTATTTAATTCTTTAATTAATGTTTTATTCTTACTTTACTAACGGACAATTTGTAAATGAAGGTGTGGTGGAGGTCTAAAGAATTCAAGGATAAATAATTACAATAAAAATCTAAAATGACTGTAATACTCGTATTTTTATTAAATTATTATATTTTGTATTTCAACAGGAGTATACTAATAAATCATTTATTTATTCATGGTTCTACCAGCTTTTTTGCTTACTGACCTATAAAAATATTAGATTTAGGTATTATAATAGCACCTCGTTTACAACGAATTTCAGAACGAGCTACGATGTACAAAGAAGATAGAGCATTATATAGTAGGTAATACCTAATATGTACTATAACATAGATATACCTATATAACTAAAGTATAGCATTTAATATGAACGTCATAGAACAAGTATATTTGAATAGACAAATAAACAAAATAAACCGGTCGAATTATATTATATTTAATAATATCTGTCCGAGAGATGTCGCCCACATAATATTATGAACTTTTGATAACCTTGTGCATAATTATATGTATTTAAAAATTAACGTCTGACTCTGTGATTATACAGTTCCTATAAACAAAAAGATTAGGTCATCAGATCGGTATAATATATCTTATCAGTAACTTGGCAAACTTCGATTAATTTATGTAACGCTAAAAGGCCGTTTAGATTAAAATGTTTTGAACGTAGTAAAAGTCATTATATTTTCATGAGATTTATTTATATAAGACTAGCTGATCCGCAACTTCGTTCGCATTTTTATATAAAATGTAAACTGTTTAGAAAATCAATTGATGTCGCGGGGAACAGTTATAGGTAAGAATATATCTCTCTCTTTTTCTCTCCCTTTTCCTCTATCTTTCTCCCTCTCTAGCTCTTTTTCTATCTTTCTCCCTCTTTCGCTCTTTCTATCCCTCTTCCTCTACCTCCATCTCTTTCCCTCTCCCTATATCTCTATACCTTTCCCTATCTTTCTATCATTAATATCCCTCTCCACTCTCAATCTCTTGCGTTCCCTCTCCCTGTCCATCTCATCCATTATATTTATTTCCCTCACCCTCTCCGTCTATATCTCTTCCTTTCCCTCCTTCGCTCACTCCCTCTCCCTCTATTTCTATATATTTCGCACTCAATCTCTCTCACCTATTTCCCCCCACTCTCCCCTCCTTCTAGCCTAACTCTCCCCTCTTTCACTCCCACTCTCCACTCTTTCTCCCCCCACTCCCCTCCTTCTAGCCCAAATCTCCTCTCTTTCACTCCCACTCTCCACTCTTTCTCCCCCCACTCCCCTCCTTCTAGCCCAACTCTCCCCTCTTTCACTCCCACTCTCCACCCTTTCTTCCCCCACTCTACCCTCATTCTACCCCACTCTCCCCACTTTCTCCCCCCACTCTCCCCTTTTATCCCCCCCACTCTCCCCTCTTTCTGCCCCCACTATCTCATCTCTTTCTATTCACTCTACACTCTTTCTCACCCCACTCTCCCCTCTTTCTCACCCCACTCTCCCCTCTTTCTCACCCACTCTCCCCTCTTTCTCCCCCGCTCTCCCCTCTTTCTCCCCCCACTATACACTCATTCTCCACGCTCTCCCCTCTCTATCACCCCACTCTACCCTTTTTCTCACCCTACTCTCCCCTCTTTCTCCCCCCACTCTATCCTCATTCTCCCCTCTACCCTCATACCCCACTTTCCCTCTCTATCTCCCCACTCTATCCTTTTTCTCACCCCAGTCTCCCCTCTTTCTCCCCACTCTACTCTCTTTCCCACCCCACTCTCCCCTCTTTCTCCCCCCACTCTCCCCTCTTCCCCCACTCTTCCCTCTTTCTCCCCCACCCTCCCCTCTTTCTCCCCCCACTATACTCTCATTCTCCACGCTCTCCCCTCTCTATCTCCCCACTCTACCCTTTTTCTCACCCCACTCTCCTCTCTTTCTCCCCCCACTCTATCCTCATTCTCCCCTCTACCCTCATACCCCACTCTCCCCTCTCTATCTCCCCACTCTACCCTTTTACTCACCCCAGTCTCCCCTCTTTCTCCCCTCACTCTCCCCTCTTGCTCCCCCCACTCTCCCCTCTTTCTCCCCCACTCTCCCCTCTTTCTCCCCCCACTCTCCCCTCTTTCTCACCCCACTCTCCCCTCTTTCTCCCCCCACTCACCCCTCTTTATCCCCCCACTCTCCCCTTTCTTTCTTCCCACTCTACTCTCTTTCTCACCCCACTCTCCCCTCTTTCTCCCCCCCTCTAACCTTTTTCTCACCCCACTCTCCCCTCTTTTTCCCCCCACTCTCCCCTCTTTCTCCCCCCTCTTTCCGCTTTCTCCCTCACTCTCCCCTCTTTCTCCCCCCACTCTAACCTTTTTCTCACCCCACGCTCCCCTCTTTTTCCCCCCACTCTGTCCGCTTTCTCCCCCCACTCTCCCCTCTTTCTTCCCGCTCTCCCCTCTCTTTCTCCCCACTCTACCCTCTTCTCCCCTCGCTCTACCATCTACTCCCCCTTTCCCCCCACTCTCCCCTTTCCCCCACTTTCCCCCTTTCTCCCCCTCCTCCCATCGCACTCTCCCCCCTTAATTACTTTCCAATTTAAATTACGAACCGTTTAGCCGTTTATTGTGGTCTGTAGGGGATGATGCATCTAAAGAATACCTCATAATTTCAACCCCCTTGCTTTTCCCTCTTTAGGGATGATTTTGCAAAAAAGCTGAAACCCGTATTTATTTATTTCTTACCAAAAGCCTAAATAAGAATTTTCAGATGCCTAACTTGAGGAATTATGGATTCCCCATACAAACTTTCAACCCCTATTTCATCCCCTTCGAGATTATTTTTTGAGACAAAAGATAGCCTATGTCCGTCTCATAGGTCCAATCTACCCCTATACCAAATTTCATCGAAATCGGTTCAGCCGTTTAGCCGTGAAAAGGTAACAAACAAACAGACAAACAGATATACAGACAGATAAACAGATAAACAGATAAACAGATAAACAGAGTTACTTTCGGATTTATAATATTAGTATGGATCTTCTAGAACCTATTCTTTCATTTACTTTAGTAAAAACACCGCACCATTCGGTCACGGTAGGTTAGTGTAGTTACATAAAAAAACATGGAACTGTGAATTTCCTACGTTTTGATTTTCTAAATCTTGCGTTCTTTTATTTATTTTAAGCTCCATTTACATAATCGGACTATATAAAAAATAAGTAGTCATACATACTTTATGGGCGATTTACCTTAGATTTGCAATTAAGATTTTCCTTAACAATAGAGATACGCGTAAAAATTTGAGCTAATTAACGTAACTTCCTATTAAGGTAATGGTAATTAATAAATATTACGTTAATTATTTGCGTGACGTCAATTTAAAAAAGGTTTGTTTTTAGCAAATTCATAGGATTGGGTTCAGTTGTCTACGTTTACAGGAATACAGGTATGTAGGCAAGTAACCTGTCCGTTAATTTAGAAGTATTTAAAGATCCTCATAATACGTATTATAAATCTGGTCAAATCAGCATCTAGATATTCCTTTTTCAAAGGTTATTCTTGAAAGTCTGTACTTACTTTTCAGGGCTTTTCCTTCAGGCGTGCACCTGTTAGCATTGATTAAACAGTCCACATAGTTCCTCACTAGTCTCTTGTTGGTGAATATCGCGTCTACGTCCAAATAGTCATATCTGGAGTCGTATTTAGGCATTTGCGACATGTCATTTTGGTTCTGGCACACCACTGCACACACGCACACGCATAGGGTTAGCGCTACCCTCATTTTGTCACCTTTTCATAGCCACAGAATAAAAAAAATATGAAAGTTTCGCGCCTTCTTTAATCAACACCAAAAAGTTTCAGTTCTATTGCAACAAACAAAAAAGTTTTCTCCCGGCAAAGTTTTCGCGCGATCTAATAAGGTTATTGCGTCGACAAGCGTGCGCGCGCGGCCGAAGTTAGCGTGAGATTGCAACCTGCGCACGGGTCGACGAGCGGTTATATTATACGGCGAAGTTGTATCTAGTTTTGTGGGTTGCAGGTTGCAGGCTTTCCTTTAGTCGTCCCGGACGGTACAAGTCGCTTCAAGGGCGGCCGAGATGAGGGTTAACTGATAATCTCGTTACAGATAGCGTTTGAGGTGGACCAGTTTTATCTTGGTCAATAAAACCACCATTAAGCTGGTTATCGCGAAGTTTGTGAACACATTTTTTTTTGCAGAGTATCGAAATTAAGATCGCTTCGGCTGTGTACGAAGACGGTATCATAGTGTTTTAAAAAAATTGGTAGTAGGTACTGAATATGTTTTTTTTTCAGATATTTAAATTACGTGTCTTTTTAATTTTAATAATGTTTGAGAGCGTCAATACGCAAAGCGCAAAAAGGATAATCGCTTATTACCGCGGTTACCATTACCACTGCGCTTGACATTGAACTATGATAGTGTAATCTTTCGAGTTCACATGAATTAGATCCGCAATGGAACAGCATGGTTGATTATGGCCCATTCTCACTCTCTGATAGAGTAAGTACGACTAGTAAATACTTGACACTGGCTATATGCATAAACCGTGCGAAGCCATAACTAAAACAAAAAAAAAGTACGAGTAGTAGAGTAGACTACAAGATTGATTAACCAGCCAATCATGGTTTTATGCGTCTAGGTACTTTTTTTTTAATTTAATTTTTGCTTATATGCCCTGGAAAGATATTGTTTTTAATTAAACAAGTATCTTCTATACTTTTGTATGGTTACGTGCCGCCTCACGTGTCTTCGCGTAATTAATACAGCAATGTTATTCAAGTAATGTGAGGCATCCGATAACAAGGCACTTGATCTAACGGAGTAATCTTACATGCTTCGCTAGAGTAACTAATTACGTACGTGCGAGTTTTTTTTTTATTAAAAAACGTAGCCCCACACTAGGATTGCTCCTGTGTCGTGGGTACCGCTTACAGACATATAATTTCACATACATATCACACCCAGACCAGAAACAAATATCTGTGGATCGCACAAATATTTATTCCGGGCGGGAATCGAACCCGCGACACCAAGCGAAGCAGTCCGATTGCTCAGCCACTACGCTAAGCGTGCCTATATTATGAGGACAAAGATTTGATTTTTTCTTAACAGTCACGTGATTTCGTTCTGTCAGTCAGGTTGGAGAAAACGAAATGAAACGTTATGTGTGTATTTATATCATTTGCCTACACTCACGAACGTACTGGTCAATGTTCCACCAATTACCATGCTATTTCGAGAAAAATAAAAACTTACCTTATACTAAATCCGCAGCATTACGAGTACATTTTCGGTTTTCTACTAAAATCTTTTCGATATTTGAATACTTGTTTATTGCTGATTGTAAAACTGTGTGGCTGCTTGACCTGAAGTGTAAACAACACCAATGTACTTACTTAATTTTACCAAAGGAACGTTTACGTTAATATACTAGGATTCCTATAAATAAAGTCTTCGCCTTTCGCCATACCTGCAACCATCTTCGGTAAACGATGTTGCCCCACCTACTGGAACCCATTACAAATAATCTACACTAATATTATAAAGAGGAAAACTTTGTTTGTTTGGTTGTAATAAACAGCTGAACCGATTTAAAAAATTTTTTCACTGTTGGGAAGCTATGCTATCCCCAGGTGACATAGGCTACCTTTTATCCCATAAAAATTAATGGTTCCCGCGGGATAGTAGTTAACGCGGGGAAACCGCGAGGCGCTTCTAGTCTCACATAAAACCATAGATGGAGTCCATTCGCTTCGATTCCATCTGGTCGTGTAATCGTTCGAGATGGGACGAACGAGGAAGCCCATTGTGTGGGGTCAACCGTCCGGAACCACTCTTGCTACATGTAGTCTGGGGGGTGATGGTTGTATGGAGCAAGGTCTTTGCGATGCCTTCAATGCGGAACTTTAGCTTAAAAATAAATGAATAACGCGTTTCGATCATACTTATATTAGATCGATGATTCCACTAATTTGAATTTTCAAAAATAGATAAATCCCTCTTTATTGGTACCTACCAAAATGTATAAAACAGAAAAACAAACAAAAGGCGGTTTAGAGTAAATCACCATTTAAAAAATGCCTATAATGCTGGAACACACACCAATAAATTATTTAAATATCTATTACTCTGACGTAACCTTTTAATTTACTACAAAACTTAAAAAGAATATTCTTCTCGTCTCATCATTATTCATAGTTCCACGAAAATCATTATGCAAGCAACCTTACTCGAAATATCCAACAGCTCTTGGTCTAAGGTATCTACGCGAGCAATGTACAATGTACATACGCAAAGAAGGCGTTTATAGTTTCCACACGGAGGTGCATGTCATAAATCACTTTCCGTTCGTGATTTTAGAGAGATCATTCTACATTTACCCGGCTACCGAAGGAGTAAGTATAAAGTTTTTCGAGTGTATGTATAATGTAACTCTCTATATACTATAATAATACGAGTATGTCTGATTCAATGAAACGCTCTACTACATACACACATCAAAAAAGTCTAAGCAACATGTACTAATTTCTGGTTCTTTTCTGGTTCGCCGAGCTGTATGTGGACGCGCATTGACATCGGAGCCAAAGGTTAGTGCAAATGGATGGACATAAGGTCTGAGAATATCCTCAACGTAATTTTCAGCGTTAATGTTTCCATCTACAAAAACGAGCTCAGTTCGCCTGTTCTTCATAATACCCGCCCATACCATAACTGTTGAGCCGCTGTATGGATGAACTTCCTGAACGCACCTGAGCCTTTCAGTATTTCCGGGCCGACGGTACACTCGCACCCTTCTTGTATCAGGCCTAAACCCGAATCGCGACTCATCGGAAAACATAATTTTATCCCATTGTTCCTGGGTCCATGTTATGCATGCATGTTGCTTAGACTTTTTTGATGTGTATACTAGACGTGTGCGCCGATGAAAAATCGGCGGCGGCGGCGTGTTTTCGGCGTGAAATCGGCGTGGGAACATTTTATATAGACTTTAATAAAAACAAAATTTAAACTGTTTTTTCTAATAAATAAACACTAATAAACACCAATATATATAGAAACAACTAGATAGCGTTACAACGGAGCTCTTAGAAGTAGCAGGAAAGCCGGTACTTCATGAGCTCTAAAACTTATATTACCGTGTAAATGTGTATGATTCAAGTACAGAAGTATACTCGTATTACTAATGACTTTACCGCTACATCCGAAATCGTTCACGGTCGTGGACAAAGTCACCTAGCTTGTTATAATATGTTTAAAAATGTAGTCCGCCGCGCCCGCCTATCGCCTAGTCCTAGTAGGACATGGAATACTGCTGTTCCGGTTTAAAAAATAGGCAAACCGGACTACCACCGGATTGTAATGTAGGTATTCTGTCTTACTTTTGTATCGGAGCACTAAAATCTGGGTCGTATTCGATGCTTCAAACGCTTATAATGGAAGTGAAATTTCTGCGACAAAGCAGCTCGCTGTTGTTGGGATAAAAAGGAAATGGTATGAATGAAATCTGTCGCCATAACACCTGTCAAGGGTGCTCTGGTAGCAGTTAGAAGTCCTTCAGACACTTATGAGCCTGGCCATTCTAGGTTAAGCATGCTTTTCACTAAATACCACGTCATGGTGTTCAAACGAGTTGGTGGTAATTTCGGCAAAAACATTGTCAGCCAAATGGCCGAATTGTCCCCATTTAATTTTACCTATTTAGTAGGGGGCGGCTCGGCCGCCCGTATATACTACGGTCATATATAAATACGCATGAATTAATACGCACTCTCTCAGAGAGTATACCATCAGAGTAATATATAATTATGAGGTGTTCAAACGCAGGTCTACAACCTACAATATAATGGTTTAAAAAAGCACACACCTATGTAAAAAGCTTTTCATCCAAAGTCAAAGTCCTTCGCTTCGACGCTCTGGATACAAAAAATCGCTCTCGCCCTAAACACATTATTTTGTTCCTTTGTACAATCTACTAATTTGGCACTGTTTGTTAAACTACAAAAAATATCGATGTGTCATTCATTATCTTAGCTAAATTAATTTTCATTGTGTCGTCTACGGAAGTGAGCAACAATTCTAGCAATCAATTTAACATCCAGAGGCTGTCATATCAAGTGAAGTCAATATGGTACTTATACAAGGTGTTGATTATGTCTTGAGTGCTTTTGTCGAATGATAGGATGTAAAGTGCAAAAAAAGAACAAACCTATGTTCTGACCTGTTTGTTATTGAGTGTTCATTCATATTATAATTTGTGACGCTGTTTTGGTAAATTATATTTAAGTAATTGTTTATTGACTAAGAGTAGAATTATAGGTAGGTACCTACGCAAATTATGTAAGATCTGCGGATGTATAACCTAACTGCTAATAAAAAAAGAATGAAGTAGGTAGGTACAGAATACTTTGACGTAGCCCAAGATTTACGAATAGGAAGTACTCCAAAGGTGGTGACTCGACCACGCGGACGAATTTTATTGCGGTCGAGTTAACAACCAACTCAAATATTTTGTTCGGTGCCCCAAATCTAAAAACGTAAATAGATATATTATCGATGAACATAAAGAAGAACTTGAAAAGCGGTTAAACATTATTTTGGAATGTTTAATAATAAAGGAACGTAAGCATTTTTAAGGTTCAATCGCTTTCTATTCTAAATCGAGGCCTGATGATTAGATGTACTTACTTATAAAAATAAATTACAGCAAATTTTCATTTAGTTCTCCGGCTGAATGTGCAAAACGAAGCCATCTATATATAACTATTATTTTAATAAGTGTAGGTATTTATTTGTCTTCCATTCATAATTTAATACCATATTTAGGATTACCTACATACCCTTTTAATTAAGATCGCTCTTGAGTCTATTTGTCCGTTTGTCACAGCTGTTTTACTCGAAAACTACGACACGTAGGTAAATACTCGTATATACTTTAATCTTGGCAAAGGAAAGATTAAATTATTAACAGCATAATATATTGTTTCACCACCTGTATAATGTCAAAGAATTGTTTCCCATTTTATACAATAAATTTTGTCTAGATTATAGGCAAATAGATACCTAGTAGGCATAGAAATTTAAAATTTATTCTAGACTAAAATTTCGTTCATACATTTTAATTTTTATCACTAAGTTATCGCTTTATATTTTATGATTGGAAATCTATTCCTGCTGAATATATTTTCATTTTAAATGCCACATGTTTATGTATGGGAGAAACAAAATACTTATCTTAAATTTTTTTTTTATAACCTTTATGGCGCCGCTACTTCGGTAGGAACTCCAACTATTTCAGAGTAAGACATTTTGTAAAATACTAGGTGTTGAAAAAAAACAATACTTCAGGGCCTCGAACCGGTTTGAAATATACCGGTTATAAACGTTAAAATAACGGTTTCTTGGACTATTTCGTTCCGAGTGAAAACGTTAAAAAGAGCGTTAATGAAACCATAATTAACCGGTAAAATCCGCGATGCCAGTGGTTCAAGATCAGCCGTGTATGCGGGGTGCGGGAGAGGTTAGGGCGGGTGGGTAAACAGACAGGCACCGACTCGCTCTCGCGTCTCGTGGCTTCGGACGGCGCGGCGTTGGTGAAGTACGGAACGGTCGGTACGCTCCGCGCCACGTGGCTCGAACGCGCACTAACTTGTTAACTATCTGACCTGACGAACGCTTCTTTATAACACAACGAGCGATTAGGTATCTCAAAGACGATATAATTGATCACGTCCTCGTCATCCAAAATAAAGAGTTGCCTTATCTTACTAATATTAATAAGCCGAAAGTTTGTGAATGTGCATGTGTGAGGGTGTGTGTGTGTATTTGTTGGTCATTCACGCTCAAACGGCTGGATCGATTTCAATGAAATTTGATATAGGAATAGATTGGATATATGAGGCGGACATAAGCTATCTATTGTCTTAAATATAATCTTAGAAGGGGATGAAATAGGGGTTGAAAGTTTCTATTGGGTAATTAATAATTATTTGAGTTAGTAATCTGAACATGTATATTTTGGCTTTTGGTAAGAAATAAAGAAATAAGAGCCATGTGTGTAAGCTGTTCTCAAGAGTCCTTACGAACCATCTCGAACGCAGGTTTGATGACTTCCAGCCTCCCGAACAAGCCGGTTTCCGGAAAGGCTTTGGCACCATAAACCACATACACACGCTCCGCCAGATTATACAGAAGACTGAGGAGTATAATCAGTCGTTATGTTTGGCGTTTGTGGACTATGAAAAAGCCTTCGATTCAATCGAGACCTGTGCAGTATTTCAGTCCTTTCAGCAATGCCATATCAAGTATAGGGTATATCAAAGTGCTGAAGTGCTTGTATATTAACTCCACCATGTCAATCCGACTACAGGGCGAGAGCACAAAACATACCCCATTGCAGAGAGGCGTGAGACAAAGAGATATTATTTCTCCGAAACTGTTCGTAAACGCATTGAAGGACGTTTTCAAGCTCTTGGACTCAAACGGATTCGGCATCAACATCAATGGTGAATACATCACTTACCTTCGTTTTTCCGATGATGTAGTCATCATGGCAGAGTCCCTGGAGGATCTCAATACTATGCTCAGCGAACTCAATAGCGTTTCCCAACTGGTGGGTCTGAAAATGAACACGGACAAGACGAAAGTCATGTCCAATGGCAATGAATGGTACTCTCAAAGTTGTTGACCAGTACACCTACCTTGGCCAGATCGTCCAGGTAGGCAGTTCCAACTTCGACAAAGAGGTCGCCCGAAGAATCCAACTCGGATGGGCAGTGTTCGGAAAGTTACGTGACATTTTCTCGTCCAAAATTCCACAGTGCCTGAAGACAAGGGTCTTCAACCATGTTACCAATGATGACATAATTATGGTACTGACTGAGTTGTGGTCCTTATTAACTGCTGGCCTTTTGGAAAAGCTCAGAGTGACACAGCGAGCAACGGAGAGCTATGCTTGGAGTTTCTTTGCGCAATAAAATCCGGACCGAGGATATTCGCCAAAGAACTAAAGTTGACGACATAGCTCCTCAGGGTTTGCAAGCTGAAGTGGCAATCGGCAGTCCGCATCACTAGTAGAACTGACAACTGATGGGGAAGAGTTTCTAGAGTGGCGACCACGGACTGGAAGACGCAGCGTAGGTAGGCCTACTAGATGGGCCGACGACATGAAAAGAGTCGCAAGCAATCGGTGGATGCAAGTGGCAAATAGTCGTTCGGTGTGGCACTCTAAGAGGGAAGCCTATGTTCAGCAGTTGACGTCTTCAGGCTGATGATGATGATGATGAGAGATCGAGGTAGAGAGAGAGAGAGAGAGAGAGCGAGGAAGAGAAGGATAAAAAGAGAGCAAGAGAGGGAGAGAGATTGAGAGGGAAATATATAGAAATAGAGGGAGAGATCGAAAAAAGGAGGGAGAGAAAAAAGGAAGAAAGAAGGAGATAAATGGATAGTGAGAAAGTGAGAGAGACATAGAGTGAGTGGAAAATATATATAAATAAAGGAAGAGAGAGATAAAGAGAGCGAGAGTGAGGAAGAAAGTGATAAATTGAGAGGAAAATATAAAGAAATAGAGGGAGAGATATAGAGAGAGGTTGAGAGTGGAGAGGTAAATATATAGAGATAGAGGGAGGGGGAAAGATATAAAGATAAAATAAGAGGGAAAGAGATAGAGGTAAAGGGAGAAAGATAGAGCTTCCTCTGTCTTTCGAGCGAGAGAGGGAAAAAATGGAGGAATAGGGAGAGAGATAGAAAGAGAGCTAGAGAGGGAGATAGATAGAGGGAAAAGGATAGAGATAGAGAGATATACTTACCTATCTGTTACCCGTGAAATCAATCGATTTTCTTAACAGTTGACATTAGGTATGATATTTAATATAGGTAGCTAGTTAAAACTGCGAACGAAGTTATAGTATCCGCTAAATAAATCACAGTAAAATTTTTAACGCTAAATAAATATTAATTAGGTACGTGCTTCATAAAAGCTACTGTCGAGCCTGAAGATACTTAGGTACTTTAAGCTTGCATAATTTACTTATCTATATATTTTGCCGATATGTTGGTCCCTACCTAGACCTAGTTTTTAGCATCATAATATTTTACCATAATGACAAGGTGAATACGGTTATTTTTAATTTAAAACATTAAAACACCTCTCATTCATGAAAAATAGATAAAGGCAGGTAGTTAAGTACCTACTTACATAATTACAATGATAAAATTACTTATCCATCGGCCATCATTACACAAGGCGCGAGCCTTCCACTTAACACGGTGATCCCGATAGATGTAAGTTTACGAATGGATAGTTATTCGTTGTTGCAACAGAATGGCAAAAACCGGTAAATATTGGTTTATTGAACATTAACCTATAATGCGAACTTTATTAACCTATAACCGGTTAATGAAGGTTAAAGGTAGAACGAAACCGCATCTAAAACTCCCTATGTACTTAGGCCGAAACCGGTTCGAAAATTAACCCGGTTTTCAAGCCCTGCAATACTTATCTCAAAACAAAATAGTAGGTAAGTACTTAGTTACAAAAAGTACCAAAATCAAATAGATGAATAAAGAGAAAGAATTGGAGTCATAAACTTTAAATAGGTACGTAGGTAGGTATTTATGTCACAATTACTGTTGATTTGATGATTATATACGAAATGTAACTCACCATCACAAAGAGTTTATCATATAATATCTACTCGCATCTCATCTTACTAAATTAAGTTAGCACGAACATTCTATTAAAGTAATGAGAATATCTGTAATGCTATTATGACTTGGCTCGCGGCAAAACGTTATTAAAACGGTTGTATCCAAGTACCAAGGTAATGTATCTGGCTGGATACAACTTTATCAAACGTGCAATATCACAAAAAAGAGGTTCGAATTCTGTTTTGACGGAACATTACCCCCTCCTTCGCGCAGTCTATAAATATGTAAAGAACTTTTTTTTTTTTTTTGTTTTAGTTATGGCTTCGCACGGTTTGTGCATATAGCCAGTGTCAAGTGTTTTATTTTAAGTATTTCTTAATTTCACATTAAGAAAGTCACAGCAATGTTATAGCAATCGTGGTCAAGTAGTCAAGTCAATTATTTACATCGTCAGTCATGATTCAGTAAAGTAGTGGATGCTTTACTGAAACTTCTTGGGAGTTTTGGAAAAAATGCGAAATGACACGTTTTTTGAGTTTATATCATTCGCCTACACTCGTGCACGTTAACGAACACTTAATGGTTAATATTCCACCAATATTACACATTAACACTCGAAGAAACACAAGTTTGAGCTAATAGTACAAAACCAACAACATCTCACTATCGGATTCCCGCCAAAACTCTCATAAAGAACTTTATATACAATAAATATATAAGTAACTTTTAAACAACATCTTTGGTATTTTTGTTATAAATCAATACCTACAAATAATATACAAAAGTGTCTGTTTGTAAATTACCGAGGTAAATTAACAGTTTTATTCATTATACTTTTTGTTTTTGTGTGTTGCGGGTAATCTCCGAAAAGGCAGGACGGATTTTGACAGCTTTCACAAGCAGATAGCTGATGTGTCAAGGAGTAACATAGGCTACATTGCTTTTAGTACTCCTGCGGGATAATAGCCAACGCGGGTGAAACCGGAGGTCACAGCTAGTAATACATACAGGTACTAATACGAGTACTAAATGCACAAAAAGCTGGACATAAAACAACCCGAAAGGGCTATTTTTTATGTTTTCGCCCATAATTAAATGACCTCAAAACAACATAATTATGGCCAGCATAATTATATATTAATTCGTTTCCTTTGATTTGACATTTTCCTTAAAATGTAAGGTATAAACGACACAAAAAATACAAAAGTTACAAAAATTATGTAGGTACCTACCTACGTTAAAAAATAAGTAAACACCAGTTTTTTTAATTACCGCAGTATTTTCTGTAGAACATATTTTTGTTTATTTCTGGCAATTTACGTACTTAACTGAAAGCAAGGGATTGTCCTTTCCGCTGTACAAAGTCAAAACGTACGTTTTCAGCCATATAACAATGTAAACATAATTAATAATAATGTATACCTACTTAATCGTAATTAAGCTACTATGATCTCGTGATTTTTTATATTTTGCTTGTCAGCACATACCCATAGGTACATATAGTTATATGTACCTATATAAATATGTCGTGGTACACGTAAATACAATCGAAAGTGCAGGTATTAGGGGATAATGTGATTGTGCTTGTAATTATCGACCGCCAAAATTGATGATTTTACGCGGCGACGGCGACGCATAAAATCATGACAGACATGACATCCCGCTATCCCCGCTGGATGTATTTCCGTTACGGGGGCATCGGTAAGGAAATCAATGTCGTCCCGTTGTCCCCGTAACGGGGACACGGCTTTCGGGGAGAACAATGGGACCACATCGACGTGATCTCACATTTTTCTGTTAAAGAAACGGTTATTGAAAAGTTTAATAACATGTGACATTTGTACTTACCTACTTACTTAGTAACTGTTTTTGTTCGGTTATTTTGGCTATTTTTAGAGAATGCGTTTGTTCTTTTGTATGCAACCATAAACAGCTTTCAGCAGCGTCAAGGAGATCTTGTTGTATGTATTATTATCGGGTATTAACATTTAACAGACTTGATCGACAGGTCTTCTAAAATGAATGCATAAGTAAATATTTTTGACTAATGCTGCGCGATTATAAAGGTGTTTTTCCTTTACCTAGGAAGTGTGGTATTTTGATCGCTCCTAAGTAGTTTTCCATTTCCCAAAAATACCAGTAAGTCTAATTATTATACTCTCCTACCAGTATAAGTATAATTATAATTTTATATAAGTAGATATATTTATATTTGATTGGATAGTGATTTGGATACCAACGTAGTATTTTTGTAAGCTTATGTTTCTTCTTGTGTTATTGTATTATGGCGTGTGAATAGTCTACGTGTCTCAATTTTGTTAAAATTTTACCATTCTCCATATTGCTCAATTATTTATTAACATATTTATATACTGGGGAGAATAGCTCGCTTATTTATTTCTTCAATTCCCCTTCTGCGGAGTCAAAAGAAGCAACTTTTTTCTTTAACAATAATAAGGTAGTGTTCTAAAAATACCAACTGGCAACTTTTCCCCACAGGAAATTAAAAAAAAAGCAAACACATTAAGTAGCAGAACACAGCTGTTAGATAAGACAGATAGTCTGGTATATAGAGATGTACATAGTAGTATTGATTTAGCAATATTTTTCTTACGGACACGCTTCGTTCACCGTGGTAATGGAACACAAATCACTACGTATATTCCAGCTCCTAGCAATATGCACAGGCGTCAGTCGCTAGGTAATTTGAGCCGTGTTATTAGGCTAATTAACAGTTATTACATAGACTATTCCTTGCACTGGATTAGATATGCAACGGCTGGAAAAGAAACACCATAACGATACTTACTGCACAGATTACCTACTAAAAGTTGCTACTTAACTTAGTGAAAATACCATTTACAGTCGAAAATTATAATTATGACTGTAAGCTTCACTAAATTCTGTATAATCATTGGAAAGTAGATGTTTTTCTAACGGAAAATACATAGGAATACATAGGACATAGGATAACATACATTATACATGTAGGACATTCCTATTGATATTATAATGTAATTATATTATAATTAGGAATCAACACGTGGTAATTATATTATAATTATATCATAATTATCACGTAAGTATTCCTATCCTTATGAAATAAATTCATACCTACATATTTTTTTGTTTACTTACTTTTACAATCAAATAGATTGGTTGAGAAGTAAAATGGTTTATTTTGACCTACAAAAATTTACTAAAATAAAAAGAGAAATACACATTACACAGGCGTTTACGTACCTACCTCTCACTCTACTTAGGTACATGGGGCTAGGAAGATAAGTCGAAAAAGGCTATAAAAACGTGACTGTACCGAGCAGGACGTCACGTATCGTGCAATTTTTTGTATCCAGTGAGATCACATGAAGCTACTTAGTTATCGCATCCCATCTCATGTAAATCCACTGAGACGTTTAAATAAGTAGTTACCGGCAAAACAGCAACAAGTTTTGAGAACTCTGTCAAAATCATCTTTTTGTAAATCTCTCCGTCATTTAATCGTAGTTGTAAGATTTTAACTTGTGAAAAGGTTCTTAATTGATGCTTGATAAAGAACTGTGTACCTACGCAAACAATTATTGTTTCTTTTACGAGTATAATGGCCACAGCCACATTGTAGACGGCAGACAGTATCCCACACAATTTGTACAGAGACCGTAAGCAAGGCGGCCGGTCGGAGCGTGTGGGCCACCTCGCCATTGTATGAATATCAATTCAATACAATTTTAAAACACCGAATCCTTAATGTAGCACTGAATCCTTTTAGCAGGATTGTGCAGATAGATATTTATATGTCTCATAGAGTTACCCAGGTAGTCAGACAAATACGTTATGTTATTAGGTATGTTCAATTAGGTCTCTATACCGCTGAATACGACATCCATTTAAACGTACTCACTGACATTCAAAAACATCAAAATAATTTAATTACTATGGCAATAATCTGTATCCTCAAGCAACCTTCTATGGTTATATTTTAGAAGATATTTGTATTTGATTTAGGTAGACTTTTTTTTAGGTATAAAAAGGTAGACTATCCTAACCGAAGTTTTGTCTTTGTCCATTTATTTCATGAAGACGAAGGAAAAAGAAGTGCGGGGCTAGTGGCCCCTTTTGAGTAGTCCTGATTTCGTCCCTACTTTAGCTGTAAAGTCATGCCACTTGATGCCACCGTGCAGTGATAGTGAGTTTAGTCAACAGTAACGACCCGCTTTTGCTTTATAACCGGTTGAAAAGAAATCGTTTCCGGCACTGTGGATATGCGAAATGTCACTTTTATTTTTATATAATGGAATCATGATAAAAAGATTGTATGCGGAACTACTAAACTAAAAATACTTCAAATTTTAAAGTTATCTGCAATTACATCTCAATTATTTTCATAATATTAATTAGTGAAATAATTAATAAAATTAGCTAATTTATTAAAACTAACTAAACTTTCGAGTAATTTTAAGCCGCACATCATTTTGTGACATTAGATTACGAAACAAGTAGGTACAGTAGTACCCAACTGATATGGCTTACCGATGTACCTGCGCAGAAGAAGAATTTTCAAAGCGCGGGAAATGCTATTGACCGCTATTGGTCGGCAGCCGCCGCCATCTTAGCGAGCTTAGAGTGAGATGAAACTAACAGCTGCAGTGTATTATGAACCTTATAATAGTGATCTTAGGTTGATTGTAAGTTTTAAGCATTCTTTCGTTAATCTTCGGACCATACCTACTTTATTTTCTGCGCGAACGAAGATTCACGACGCGCCTTATAAGTTGGGTACTAGTATACCTTGGTAGATCTATGAACCATCATGCCAGAAGGAATGTGGGATAAAATCTCATCAAATCGCCCGTAATGTTTGTTAGATAGTGGGATCCTGCTAGGTATTGTCAAAACATTCTACAGTTAGTCGACATATATTTCGATTAACTGAACTAGTGGGAACTAACGGCGAGTGAGTGACGCGCACATGAACTGTCACATGTCGTGCTAAAGATAACAAAAAAATAAGCAGGTATAATTTTCGGTGCGTTTTTTTTTTACATCAATCTACGAAAATTAGGTATTACCATGACGTCTTATTGCGATCCAATTGAGGGCCTAAACAGAATTGTTTCACTTTAAATAATAGCACTACCGTGCTTCCGATATTATTTAGATATTCGATAATCCCTTTAGATTTAAAATCAACCTAAAATTAGCGTCAACATGTCACAACAAGACATCGTGCAACAAATAGGTAAGTAGTAAAACGATTCTGTTTAGGTCCTCAATTGGATTGCAATAAGACGTCGTGGTAAGCCCCCAGGACCTATTCTTAATAAAAAGCGTTTTTCGAGTCTACGCATGCATCTGTCAATATAATGTAGAGTAGGTATACCGTGCATCCGTTAGTGTTGTAACGGATCCGTTACAGTGTACCTAATACACAATTATTAGTCTTTATCCATTAGGTACCGGTACTTGCCATAAAATTTGGAAATCCCTAATCATGCAATCCATTTTCGAAGAGCCGAACGCACAAAATTTTTATTGTATGTATTAGCTAAGAACAGACCTAATTCGCGCACAAATGAACATCGAAATGTCATTTTGTACATTAATTATGTTATTTCCAATGTGGTAGGTACATTGATTGGATTACATTACAATGACACTGGAAGTGTAAAGTTATTACTGATTTTGTTTCGTTTACATTTGAAACCAATGTATAGTATACAGCTACATTTGACAATGTTTGAGGGTTTGGTAGCTTAGAAGAAATAATTGACGTACACTTATTTCTTGAATAATTGTAGAAGAAATAATATTTTTGAATGTTTTGAATGTATATATTATGTTATTGCTCGTGACTGTACAGTTCGGACAGCTGTTGCTGAGAAAACACCTGATTCGCACGGAAGAGTCCCTGAAATGTCGGAGGCGAGTCTGCAGTGAGTCATCGGCTGTCCACCCGTGTAGTATTTTTGATCCCTCTATCCCTTTATATACAATCTCGTCCTCGCCTCTGAATCAAGTGCCGCCTATTGGTTCGGGAAAATAAGAAAAGAAGAAGTACATTATGTTTTAGTATTACTGTGATGAAATATATTAGGTATTAGGAGAAAATTTTGAGCGCGAAGAGGAACGATTTCTTTTTATTTGTATAAGTACCTATTATACTCGTAATTATAATAATACTTATCATACTGAATTAAATGACTACTAAACCAATTTACATGTGTTTTCGTGTTTTCATTCTGAATACGAAGGTAATATACCTACTATTGACACATAATATTTCTTGTTGAAAAATTGATAACTGGAGAATATAAATGTGAACAATGAAAAAATATAGAAAATAAAACAATTAACTGCCTTTGACCCACACCTGATATTTACGGTCTTGATAAATGATGCGACCACAGATTTTATAACGAGTTATATAATAGTTTTTACCCACAATTAGTAAGTTATCTAACATATCCGCACGGTCCAGTGAAAGCCTAATTATGTAAGAGTGTCAGTGTCGATTCGAAGAATTTCGATTTAATTACAAACTTATTGTTTACGTGAGATTGAGAACGCGTTCCGGATTTGTTTTAGTAGTATTTTAATGAGAACGTAGTCGCCATGAGTTAGATATGTTAACGATTCGCTAATATAAATAAATTTCACGGTATTTGGCAAAAGAGAAATGTTAATGTTGAATTTGGATTATTAATTCAACCGGCCCGTATTTTATTATCCACTAAAGGATATTATTATAAGTATTTTAATTTTAACATAAATTAAGAATTTACTAATGTGGGTACAAGAATTTCTAGTCTTTAATTAAGTCACGATAATGCTTTTAAAATGATTCTTCATGGAGTTATATTGCAGCCTCGACAGCAAGGTGGATATAAAATAAATAATCATCTCAGAGCACGGGAAGCCAACTACGCATCAAATAAAGCCAGTTCTCAGAGTAATACAAATTCTTACTTAGGCACCTAGTTAATTAGCGAAAAATTGGTAAAATTTTAATTAAGTAGTAGCCTGACAATGTTGCCACTTGAAAAATGATGAGAGTTTAATCTCAATGTTGATTAATACAATATACATACATAGGTACCATATACAATATACATACATTATTACGTTAAACAATTACCCAATTTTTTTTGTCCCATTAACCTTGGAAAATTAACCTAATGCTCAAATGTAGTTAAAATCTTTCTTTGTTTCATCTGTAGAGGTCATTTTTTTCTTTAACTTTATTTTAATGTATGTTTTGTTGATATCTGTGCATTAAACCTCAGTTTTAAAGTTTCAAGGAGTTGGTAATTTGAAGTAATATTTTCGAGAACGTCATTCTCTGTTTCTAGTTGAACCAGGTGAACTAAGAGTCAAGATAATAATAATTCAGCCTGTACTGTCCCACTGCTGGGCAAACGCCTCCCCTTACTTTCGTGAAGAGGGTTAGGCCATAATCCACCACGGGGGTCCGGTCCGGATTGGTGGATAACATGCCTCCGAAATAATTCTCGGGCATGTTGGTTTCTTCACGACGTTTTCCTTCACCGAATAGCTAGTCATAATTACGTACATAATTATGCATTGGTACGGTGCCCGTACTGGGATTTGAACTCGCCACCTACGTTTTGGCAGACGGATGTTCGCTCACTAGGCTACCATCGCTTAGTCAATACATAATACAAAACAAATATTTGAGGTTTGTTTTTATCCGTACATTTTGATTGCTTACTTAGATCAGTAACCTGTGTTTACACTATCTGGTTACTCTGTACTCTACCAATACAAACCCTTTTTTTTTTTTTTTAGGGGGGGAAATGCCTTCGCACTTCCCTTCCGCCACGGGGGTGGTGGAAGGGGGTATGTGGGACATGAGCCCACTAAAATCCCCCCGTGAGCCGTCGATCCGCCCGAAGTGGGGCGAGATGGGGTCGTGTTGGCATTCACCATCTCAACCAATACAAACCCGGCTTAACAGAACGTGAGTACTTACTCGTAGGTACCTACGTAATACAGTCGCAGAGAAAGTCGGTTAGGGCTCGGCTCGATGCCAGGACCTTTCTCTTACGATGTTACTTGAATTCCAACACGGCGCAGCAACTGCATTGAAGACAAATGCACACCTACTGAGATGCTTTATAATTATTTTTAATTTTGGCTTCGCACGGTTTGTGCATTAAGTCAGTTTCAAGTTTAAAAATTTTCAAAGTTTTACATACGAGTAGTTTCACAATAGGAAATGTCTACGTCTCTTTATCGGATTCCCGCCATAACCCACTTAGATACTTCTTAATTATACATCCTATTTAATGATCGTGTTAAAGTAGTAGACTTCTCTGTTGACTACTTACTATTTCACACAAGCGGTGTGGTACACTCTTGCTTTAGACCTTTTCATTCGTGACTGACGATTTGCATGGTACCTTACCTTTCGGCAAACTCAGATTCTGGAGTTTCATTCGCTTTTTTCTGTTTTGACATCTCACAATTTGTTAAGTTAGCCAATGTCATTTTTTTCTAGCTTTATTTCAGATTATATAATTTTAGTAAAATGGGCTAATTTTTTTTAGTTTGGCAATACAGACAATTATTAAAATACATTTGCATGGCGCCACGGTGCTCTAAATTAAAATACTATCAAAGAATCGTTGTGATGTGGCCTTTAAAAAGCAAGATCATTTACATTTTGTTATTAGCTAAATTCTACGGTTATCGACCCCATTGTACAGTTGAAATAAAAATAAACAAGTTTATTAACATTTCATTTATAATTATATTGATTTTGTATTATAATATTCTAATTTAAAAATCTCCGTCTAATTCAATGTTTAATATTGTTATTAATAAAATGAATGTTTTGTTAATTTCATCAAAAACATTTAATAATATAAAAAAACTAAATTAAAACTAAAACTAAGTAAAATGTAGGTAGGTACTATGTCGCTCGCTACCAATGGGCAACGTTCCCCAAATGCTGGGTGCATTACGACTTTGTATTGTACGAGTATAACAATATTCCATCTTACTCGTATGTGACAAAAATATGTGACAAAAATAGACACCTAGTAATAGTATTGCCGCGACCAGACGCCCGGATAGGTCTTAATAAATTTTGTGGACTCTGTCCTCATGATCCCAGAGCTTCGACCCCAACATGAATTATTGTATTGTGTAGGTACCTATATCTATAAAACACGAGGCGATGCGAATTGCATTCATTGATATTCTTTGTGTTTACGTGTTGAGATGTAAGTAGACTATACTTATGAGCATGTAGAGAAATGACAAACAGTTTATAAGTTACGTTTACGTAGGTATGTGTCGTCTGTCTGTGGTATCGTTGCTCCCGAACGACTGTATCGATTTTCAATTTAGTTTATTGTTGATTGCGTGACTTGATTGAGAGTATTCTTATGTATTTTACAAGTATATGTTTTTGTCTTGTTTATACTTATGTAAGTATGAAAAAAGGATTATATATTTTGTGGCCTACCAAGTGAGCGCGTTGTATTCTTTTTTCTGGTGCTGTGTGTTTAATATAATAAATACATACAAAAGACATCAACGCGCGCTTGACCCGGAAAAAAATATTCATAAAAAATAATTATCCTACTACTACCATGAATACATTAAAGTTATTTGTCTTACAGAGTGTGTGTATGTGTGTGTGTGGTGTCTGTATGCGTGTTTTACGACTCTGTTATAGTTGCACAGATTTTGATGCAAAATATATATTTGCATAACATGATAACATACTGGAATAACTAAAGGTTAATTCGGGTGATAATCGCAGGGCGTGGCTTATCTTGTTATACGTCGTCAATATAACTTTGATGGTAGATGAATACGGATTCAGCCTCTCACATCTTGACCTTTATCAATAGTGTCACTAGACATTAACAATGACAAAAGACGATGAAGGCTGCCTTCACAAAGCAGGCATCGGCCTCCATTGATGAAAACGTAGTATGTTGGCCTCAGAAACAAACATCTATCTATAGATACATACATTAACATAGTGTTAATAGATAACTATGACTAACATCTGCATTCTTCAAACTAACATCTGTGATCTTCATCAATCCTCGTTTCCACTGAAACTTTCCACGCAACAAAGGTTCGACCCGACATACTCATTTTTTTTAACTACTTTATAGCCTAGCTTTTCTACCTCTCTCACCTCTTAACTCTCAGGATCGACCACCAGACAAAACACCTAACAATTTAGTAGATAAATAAAGCAACCAACAAAAAATGTATATGAATTTTGTTTTTTGATCAAAATGTCTGTACGCACTTATGCATGTGAGTATTGATGACGCATTATAAATATTGACACAAATAGATACCTAAGTACAACGTATTTGCTCATGTCATGATTATTGTAGGTAACTATTAGAAGTGTCACATCTAAACACTATCCGACTAATCTATGGATAGTCGAATGCAGTGAATTGCACGGAATCTAGCCAGTCCAGTTTGCATCAAGGCTAACGTGCAGAGCGAATGCACATAATGCACGTTCCACTCCATTTAGCTTTTGTCCTTACCCCTCGAATGTCGCGCGGAACTGTTAAACAAAAGATGCTACATAATTATTATCTCAATAATTAGGGTTTTTTTAGTCCCACACTGGGATTGCTCCTGTATCGTGGGTACCGCTTACAGACATATCATTTCACATACACATCACACCCAGACCAGAAACAAATATTTGTGGATCGCACAAATATTGGTTCCGGACGGGAATCGAACCCGCGACGCCCAGAGCAGCAGCCCGATTCCTCAGCAACTACGCCAAACGTGCCGTCAAACATTTAGCATCCGCTTAACATTTACACGGCTGTAGGAGACTTTTATTCGCTGTTTTATGGTTCTAGATTAATATTCTTTTGCGTGGCTTATCTATGGCAACTTATTAATAAATTTAATTACATAGTAATGGACGTAAAAGTTAGGTAGATTTTCCCGCGGGAATAAAATATTATTCAAGGATGAAATATTTAACACCGCTCTGTTAAATTTTGCCCAAAAGCTTCTTGAGCTGTACGAGTCTACCATCATGTGTTTATGGACATGGAGTCTAGTACAAAAACATAGGTACCTACCTAGTTGTTAACATATCGTTTCTATTTATGGAGCACAGGTGTCATATTATACATAAACAAGTCAAAGATAATGAAGGGAAGATTTTTCAATAATTGTAGTCATTAAAACTTTTTGCGTTCTTTAGTGATGCGCTACTTTTTGCGTTAGGTATATTTTAATTTAATCTAACACGTATTTAAATGGCTTTCAAAGTAGCAGGTACCTACGTTAATTGCAACAGCCTCGTTTTTTTTAGCTATTTTCTTTGACATTGTTGTTTAACCCCGGGTTTCTTCATGGGTCATAATTTAAGCCTGTTTTTTCCTTAATATTTCCAATTAATTTTTTAGGTGTCATACATTATCCCTTTTAGTTCAAGTAGGTACCAACGTACCTGTTTAGTTTTCAGATTTTCAAAAAGATAATACGTACACCAAAATTAGCACAATCTTATTTTAAAAAAATAAACAAAAACCTGACTGCGATCAACACAAGGTGAGGGATGAGTTTTTACAAAAACGGCCAGTACAAAACAGTTTAATTGTTAAAAAAAAAACCTCTTTCAATTTTCTACTTGTATAGGTTTCGCGCCGATTTTATCGGCCATTTCTTTGCAGGAGTCTATTTGACCCTGGGAGTAGGAGATAGTTCCTTTAGCCAGTGTCTTCTTTGCATTGTTACGTTCCTTGTCGCCTGGGGCCAGGACTGGGAGCGCGGGGTCCACCTAGGATGAGATAGGTGAATGTCACAGATAATAGCAGGGTACAGATAACTTTTTTTTTAATGGTGCATTAATACATTTCATCAAAACCAGTCCATTGGTTTTAAAATTAATCGTAAACATAAATGTTGTATAGAAACCAAACAAAATCGGGCTTTTTATAAGTCGAGAACGGTTGGCCCGATTTTTAAGAACTTTGTTTATTTTTTATTTGTTACCGCCCTGAATAACAGAGTAACTAATTAACCCTGGGAAAGATTCACAAAAATAAAGTATGTCATAATATAGGTATATCATTTTCTCCATAGAAATAAATTATTTTCTCTTGTAGGTACCTACAGTTTGTATGGGACACTATGCGAGCTGTTGACAGGACAACGTCTATCGGCTAGTTTTTTTTTGTTTTAGATATGGCTTCGCACGGTTTGTGCATTTAGCCAGATCGGGCTATTAGTTAATTTGTTATAGGCTACATGACATTTTCTTACACTGTACCTTTCGTACAGTCGAGGAACAAACCAAATGGTTAAAATCGAGATCTTTGATTTTGTTTTTTGAATCAACAGTTCGTTACCGGCTCCAAGCTCCTCCAGTGGTTGAGGCAGCTGGCGACCCTGTCTCCGCAGCCCGGCGCGAAGAACTCAGGGTCGATGGCGATGAAGCACTGGCCGTTGTCGGGAGGCCCCGACTGGGAATCCAGCTCCCAGCCGCGGATTTGTTGCGATATCTTGGAGCCTTCAATTGTAATTCATATATACACAATGCCATTCTATGTAAGTATGTATAACTGTCACCAAACTGTCACCAAAACCCTATCAAGGTGTTCCGGCAGCCGTCCTTGAGAGCAAGCCTCATTAAAGGCTGAGCTTTAGACCGGTGAGATAAGGATCAAAATTGTAGGTAACTTTGGTCAGTTGGTCATGCGTTCTACGTCTCGTAGAGCGTGGATTCAAAATCAGCTAGCTGTGTTCAAAATGCGTAACATTATGAGCGTACCTGACAGCCCACTGCACAATACTTCCACCAAGGCGCTTAGTGCGTACCCCTTGTACCCGCTGGTGGATTCAAACCCACCCAGTGGCAGTAACCGGCCGGCATCAAACGCCTGCAAAAAGTTTGAGAGCATGGTTAGCGCCTACACTTTCATTATTGCAAACACTTCCAAATACAGTAGACTTTTGCACTAAGAATTCGAGTAGGCGCGGGAAATGTTATGCATGAGTTTGCTCGTAGTATATCTATAGGCACTGAAATCTATCTCGATTACCTACTTATTTAAATTGTATACCTTGATAGCATCGGTGGTAACATTCCCGTCTGGCCCCAAGGCCCAGCCTTCGGGCATCGGTTCTTTCTTGTGTATCTGGACTTCTATCTAAAAAGGAAATCATGTTTAATATTGTGATCTACAAAAGGATAATTAACCCTCATTAGCCTTCTCCCTGTCACATTCCAGGTTACATTTTCGACAACTAACCATCTACAACTCTTCCTAATTTGACTGTAGCAGATAACTGAATGGTTAATTAACCAACCACCACAATTTAACCACTAGGAAGTATTCACAAGTAAAAAAAAAATCCAACTAACCTAAGATTTGTTTACTCTCACTGCAAATAAGTACCCATTTTATTGTACCATGTAACAACCTAATATATAGCGTGACTTTTGATATGGTTGAAACTAGCGTCAATTTTAAGTTACACGCGAATAAATTTGGTCAGATCACCCGTCAACTTACTTTATACTGGCCTCCGGACCTACAATTACCAAGGGATAGAGGTTACCTAAATATTCTTGCTTCTCTGTTCCTTCCTTCATCTTCTTGAACGTACCTTGCCCATCGCCACCGTGGTGGTGGCCATGTCCACCACCAGAGCGTCGCCACCGGTCGCCGGTGCCGCCATCGATATAGGGTTAGTTCCGAGCGCAGCCTGCAATTTGGAAAATATTTAGTGAATACAATACCCTTGCCTATTACTTGATACTCTTGAGAGTATTTTTTTATAACTGAATAGGTTTGCATTTAACCACTACCTAGATAGGTTACTATGCGATCTGAACACTCCCAGGTTATAGCTATCGGGAATCATATTCGTGCTTCTTATCATAGAGTATCGTATAATGGACAATTCACCTCTTTAGCTCTCGTGGGCACCATGATAGGTGAGGAGTTGGTAAAGGACAATCCTATGAGACCTTTCTTCTCCGCCACCAACGCCCAGTATGCAGCCATTCCATAGTGGTTGCTATCTAAAATCAAACTTTCCGTATTTCTATTTACAGAACAAAATAAGAAGTGCAATGCTGAAGAACATTAAACTATCCTGGATATACCAGATCTAAATTGGTACCAGTAGGATAGGTTTCCGGAATGGAACGCCTCTAAAAATGCCTGTCGAAAATCATTCTAACCAGCCAAGAAGAGCATCTAGGTAAGTAAGTTGTGTCTTCAAGACCTCCATTATTCTTAAAGCCTTTCAACTGCTATATAATTTTGATCGCTCCCGTCCTTACGTTTAGCGGCTACAATGCCGATTCCCGTGGCCTTAGCTTTCTTGATAGCGATGTCCATACAGAAGTGTCCTACTGTGGCACCTAGGGCGTCCTTGCCGTCCACCCAGGCCGAGGCTGCAGCTTCCTTCAGCACGACCGGCTTGGCATTGGGATCGGTCGAGCCAGACCTGATGTCGTTTATGTATAGCACTGGAAAACAACAAACACTTATTTTCATAGTATAGGTTTGAATATACGTTTGAACGAATACTAAGTTGCCTTGTAAAGTGAAGATGCGGTCTACGATAGTGCAAGCTTACCTAGAAGTACCTACCCTGTGCGCTCGTGACTTGAAGACTCCTAGGTTATAAACTATAGAGAAATACAAATTCCGACAAGGAGTCATTTGCAAGACACGAGTGACTTTGAGTGGTGATGAATCGATTCTTATGATTCTAAAGATGTTTCGAACATCTTGGACAGCTCAACTGCATCATCGCAGTCATTAAAATTTAATTGAGAAACTAAACGGTTGGTTTAGGTTAGACACTTACAGCCATGTCTGTTTATTTCTTGCGGAAGATACGTGGCGTTCTCATTGGTCATACATTTTTAAAGCCTTGAACACAGTAATCATACTGAAGTGATATTGATGTACCTACAGTTGCATATAGACTGCGACGTGAACATTACATATTGGGATCAGATTTCATCACGTCCTGTCTGTTTTGAGTAGTTACAACAGCCAACTTACCCAGTCTGTTTAAACCGTGGCTGAAATGGCCAGTGACGTCAGCATGCAGAAGTAGCGCTGCGTGGGCCTTCGCTGCCTCCTCGGGTGCTCCCACCGCCCTCAGGCTGTCTTCCATGAACCTCCTGACCTCCTCCAGGCGTACCTCCGGCATGGTGGATACTGGGTGAAAGCGGACTGTACAGAGTGTATTTATAAGTACGGGCTGGGCTACAGGATGATAGAACTACATAACTCGCAATAGTCTCCATGCAAAATTAGACATGGTGAAACCCTATATAAATTACGCGTCACGTTGTTTGCCCGCGATGGACTCCTTAACTACTTCACCGATTTTATTTAAATTTGCACACCGTGTGCAGTTTCATCTAACTTGAAAGATAGGGTAGCTTACATCTCAATTTATAGTCGCAATAACAAATACTTAGCCACAGCAACGCGTGGTCGTGTCTGTTAGTGAATTATAAATTTAGGTCATTTGGCTAAGGAACACTAAAAAGTGGGGTTGGAGGTCGGAACGTCTTACAAGCATTTGTGGATGCTGAATTTGGGCGGCACACAGAAATAACTTATAGATGCACAGTGTTGTTTGATTTTCTTCGATTTTTGATTTTTGATTGGTTCATACGCATCTTTTTAATCTACAGCAGAGCAATTCCTTCATGCAACGCCCTGTAGATATGTACTATGATCGAATTTCATCGACCGCAGATATCTTGCGACCACTGCGGAGTTGACAGCGGCTACACATGCACGCCTCGCTTTTCTCACAAAACTTCAACTAAATTTTGACGGCACCCTTGGCGTAGTGGCTGAACAATTGGACCGCTGCACTTGATGTCGCGGGGTCGATTCCCGCCCGGAACAAATATTTGTGCGATCCACAGATATTTGTTTCTGGTCTGGGTGTAATGTGTCAAATTGTATCTCTGTTAACAGTATCCACGATACAGGAGCAATCCTAGTGTCCTCTAATCCTATATACGTTAAAAAAAAAAGGCCCACCCTCATTGCGAAAGTCAATCAAACATTAATCATGCAATAAGACGCCACAGTATGATCCTGACCACAAATATTCGCGCTATCTACAGAATCAGGAACTACAAAGAGCAGCCCCACCCATAAACCCCCAGCCTCAAAGCACATACTGTAGTACGAGTAGATTCCCGCCTGGGACAAATATTTGTGCGATCCGCAACTATTTTTTTCTGGTCTGGGTGTGATGTGTACTTATGTGAAATCATAATATGTCTGTAAGCGGTACCCCCGATACAGGAGCAATCCTAGTGTACGTGGCCACACGTAAAAAAAAAAAAAAAGAAAAGAAAGACAGTAACCAATGCCAGGCACAATAGATATTTAAAAGTTATAAATGGTCCGTACGGACCAGTCTTTCGCAGGAATTATTGTATTGCAGCTGACACTAATTATTTGTCCGTAGGAACTAGGAACCGAACCCGCATCTCACAAAGTCAAAGTCAAATCATTTACTGAAAAACGCACTTTTACAAGTCAAACACTCCAGTCTAATTAACAAATTAATAAAACCATAACAGAAAACCAAATATAATTAGTTGATTCATGGTTTGAGTTTGAAAAAGGATGTTTCCCATTCCCACACGCTTCCCTCGTCAGCCACTAACACACAATATTTCAATTAATTTAAATTTACACTATCATTTCGACTTTGTAACAAATCTGCTAACCTTTCCTTCATATATTTACTAAACACAAATTATATTTTTCCACTCGATTTTAATCGCAACACTTAAAAGATCGGAGAATGAACTAAATTAACTTACATACTTTGAACTAAGATAGTACGTTGCGACAATATTATGTATACGTTTCTCTTACGCTTGATAAGCCACGCCGTACACTTGAGGACACAAGTAACAGTACGATTTTATTTTACCTATCTAAGTAAGTACCTATAAAATTATGATAGTGAAATACTAAAATCTAAATACCTATACCGATTATATTTTAAAACACATCCTACTAATATTTTAAATACTTGTGCAAACAACTATAGCTAATTAGCTACGCGAAAAAAATCTTCTTTTTTTATTTATTTATTCATCATATAACTGCAACATCACAGAGTACTCCATTACGCTACATTTATCACAGAAATTACACATTTATCAAAGAATGTTTAGATGTGAAACAAAAAACATGATTCTAAACTGTTATAACAATATCTAAGTATAGATGAACGTAAAATTCAGTTTCAGTTTACATTTATTTAAACATACAAAAATATACTCACACAAACACAAAATAAAAACTTAAACCCAATCTAATGACTCGCTACCAATGGGCAACATTCCCAAAATGCTGGTTGCATTGCTACGAGTTTCAGTTAGAATAGATAGATAACTCTTTATTGCCTTAAAAAGTATAAAAACAGGACAAACTTAATAATTGGCACAATTGGCGGTCTAAGCGGTTAAAGCGATCTCTACCAGACAACTTTTCCTGAATTCATTTATGTTCATAGGTAGGTAAGTGTTAGGTTAATAGAATATAAACAAATGAGGTTCTAACATTTGGATGAGTTTTTTATAATTTGGAAGTATAACATTTAGAGAAAAATTAAAGTCCTTATACAGCCAAAAAATAATCTGTTATAATTTATTTATTTATTTATTTATTTATTTAATAATATTATAGTACCGTCAGGTGGGCATTACAGTTTCCCAATTCACCCACCCTTGGTTAAAAACTTAAAAAAAAAAAAAGTAAGTAACTAAAATGTTAATATACTTAACTACTTAATCCTAATATATTTACTTAACTAAATTTATACATTTTGGTGGCAATAAAGAATTACCTATCTAACTATCTACCTACATTAAACATTATAATACATATTATAACAAACTATACATTTTGGTATACATATACATTTTGGTGGCAATAAAGAGTTAGGTACCTATCTAACTACATTATCATACATATTATAACAAACTAAATCCATTGCCGCCCTGTGAAACTCATTATCCGAGCTCTCAAACAGATCCAAGTCCTGGCCCTGGTCAAGCACAGCATTAAGCAGTCTCAGCGCTCGCGATAACGGCGACTGCCTACCAAGCTCAGTCCTGGACCACAGAACACCAAATAGCTTGTGCCTACGAGCCCTAATGTAACTATCTGGGACGGAAAAATATATCCTCTCCAGAACCAATGGGTTGCTTGTTCGTCCTACAACAATACGGGTTACAAACTCTATTAATGAAACCGCACGCCGCACCTCTAGAGTATTATAGCCCATCATACCAAGTATGAACTTACTTGGATATATATATGGATACCCTACAAAATATCCATATTGTTTCTGGTAGAGCCATCTTAAAAACTTTTTTTGTATTTTTTCCACCATGTCCACGTATTTGACCTCATACGGGTTCCAAATTATTGCGTTACTCTCAAGCTTGCTCCGAACAAAAGCATTGTACACCGACTTTATAGCAGGAATACTATCCAAATGCCTAGCCTGCCTCAAAACAAACCCGAGAGTTTTGAAGGCCTGACTACAAATTTTGGTAATGTGCACCCTAAAAGATAAGTCTTCGCTCATCATAACACCCAGATCCCTCACAACGCTTGCCCTAGGTATTACATCGCCATTGAGATGATAATCCATTACTATTGGGCCTTTAGATCTCGTGAACGTAACAAGAGAGCATTTCTTGTCATTAAAAAAGAGCTTGTTATGTTCACTCCACCTTCGTACATTATCTATATCCTGTTGAAATAGGAAACAGTCGTTCCTGTCACGAATTCTTAAAAACAATTTCAGGTCATCAGCAAACAAAAGACAACGCGCTGTACTAACAGTCGACGGCAAGTCATTAATCATCAACAAAAATACTAACGGCCCTAAATTACTACCTTGACTTACACCCGAATAGGTGTAGTACGGCTCTGAAGTATAGCCTTTGTACTGTACATATTGCCGACGGTTACACAAATAAACACTGAAGAAACGAAGTAAATGAGGAGTAAATCCGGCCTTCGAGAGCTTTCGCAGAAGAATATCGTTATCTACCGTATCGAACGCCTTGCGAAAATCAAAGTATGCTGCATCAACACTCATTCCAGAGTCCACCGCATCTACCGTATACGTCCAGAACGAGAGAAGGTTAGAGGCAGTAGACCTACCAGCTCTAAACCCGTGTTGAGCATCCGCCAACTGACTATCCACCTGGTTGGCAATTCGACCCTGTAGTATGGACTCGAATAACTTGCCGAAAACAGACAAGACTGCCACCGGTCTATAATCATCTACGGTTGACCCTGAACCCTTAGGAACCGGTACAACCCGCGATAGCTTCCATAGTTCTGGATAAAAGACACTATTGTAGCATAATTTAAAGATATGGTGCAATGGTCTGATGAGCACTGCCCTACAATCCTTCACCAAGTAGGGAGGAACACCATCAGGGCCCACTGAACGCTTAGGCTTGAGTGAGTTGATGGCCAGCTCCACATCCTCCTCCAGGATAGTTGAAATGTGCACCCGAGTATTACCACTATCAGCCCATTTCATGGCCTCTTCGGCATCTAGTTTAGGCGGGTGCTGGGAGTACACTGAGTGGAAATAATTAGCAAAGCAAATAGCAGCTTGATCGTCCGCAATTATTCGGCCTTCATGTAACAATTTTTTGGCAGTTTTACCAGTTGCTCGCTTAGCTGCTACATATGCCCAAAAAGTAGATGGATCACTTTTAAAGTCTTTCTCCATACGGTCTTTGTAACATTTAAAGTCGTCCTTAATACTCATTTTTACCTTCGCTCTAAATTCCATAAAGCTCATCCGGCTATATGGAGTGCCAGTAGCTTTATAGGCACGATGGTAATGAGCTTTCTGACGAATGTTATTTATAGTACGCGGAGTATACCACTCAGGATACACATATCTGGGCTGCCCAACTATACTCGACCTTACTGGCACAAATCTACTGATACTTTCATTTAAAACGCGATACAAATAATCAACAGCTAGATGGGGATCTTTAATATTATATAACGAATCCCAATTGGAGACTCTTATAGCTTCATAAAGCCCGCCAAAGTTGGCCTTTTTGAAATTCCGAACCATCTGACTAACTATGACTGGTTTTTGACTAAGTACAGCATATTCAAATGTCACATCAATAGCTATTGGTGGATGATAGCCGTCCGGAGGAACCAACCACTCATCCTCCTTTTGAACCAACACCTGATTCAGCCCTGCACTGACCAGCACCAAGTCCAACATCTGATCTCTATTATTCTTTATTTCATTTACCTGAACGAGCTCACAGAACGACAGAAGATATTCCAACCTAGCACAAATATTAGTAGAAGCTGAACACAAATTAAAATCTCCACATAGCATTACACAATTATACTCAATGCAAATAACTTCAATGACATCAAAAATCTTTATATACTTATTTTCATCTAGACTAGGTGGTATGTAAAGACTAACTGCTACGATTATTAAATGGTTACCACGATAAATACCAGCACACACCAGTTCACATCCTGTATCCGCGATCTCTATTGGAATTTGAATTTCTCTCAGTTGAAATCTAGGGGTCACTATTATTGCGACACCCCCACCCCGTCGCAATCCTGGTCTATCAACACGAACTATAGAGTATCCATTGGGGACTACCTCCTCATCCGAAATACCGTCAGCCAACCATGTCTCTGTTATAAAAAATATGTCAGCATGTGAAACCACAAGGGCATTAGAAAAATCGTGCAGCTTAGTACGCAACCCTCTCACGTTCTGATAGTATGCTCTTATCGTTGTCTTGTTATTGAGTACATGACATGACCTCTTGGCCCCCTTGCCCTCTATGCACCTGGTTTGTGGCAATGTTTCTTCTCCGAAACCACTCATTAACCCTGGCATTAAGAGGCCAATTTTCTCCCATCATAAAAAAGTCAAAATAGCTCTCCGGTACAGTTACAACAAATGAAGCATAATTTGTGTGCTTGAGAACTAGCTTTTCAACCGCATAAGCTTGCTCGTTTGCAGGTTTCTTTCTCGCCATGTAGCTAATAACTTGGTCAGCCGTTGTCTCTGTTTTCAAAGACCACAAATGTATCCTTTTTAGGCTTTCAACGGCTTGCAAGTCATCATCAGCTTCTCCTGCGCCACGAATTGTAGTCCGATGACGCCGATGGTTCATTACCACGGTCCAATTTTCCGCCTGGAGATCATTTTCTTGCTCAGACGGTTTTGCAGCAGTCGAGGCCGGTGGCAATACCCTCAAGCCTGAAGGCTGCACTTTATTTGCCACCCTCTTATCAGATGTACCCTCTTTAGATGATATCAATGAAGCAGCGTTTGTAGAGCCACTTAAGGACTTACCAGCTCGAACCTGGAGAGAAGTGTTCTTCGCTACCTTAACACTCTGTTGCCGATTCCACTTGGATCCTTCCAACGCTGCGTGATGACCTGGATCACAAACTTGGTCCGTAGAAGGTGACCGAGTGTACTCTGACATCCTGTGCTTCTCCCGTATCTCCCGAAGCTCAACATGGAGTGTCTTAACCTCTTCTTCGAAGGCGTTGAAAGTTTTCAAACTTATCTGAGTTTCACAGAGGTCGGTTCTCAACAGTGTAATTTCCTGCCTCAACAATCCTTCATTGGCGTTTAGGGTACGTACTTGAACAGATAGTTCCCCCACAAGTAACAGCAGCTGCTGAGTAATATCCAGAGCAGTAGGCGAAGGCGGCTTTTGCTCTACCTCACGCGAGCTATCTCGCTCTAGCGCTTCCTGCTCCTCCAGCGCTCTTTCCTCAACGTACTGCGTCGACACGCCTCTTACTGGAGTGGAAGGTTTATTATCACGCGGTAAGGTGGCCTTACAGCTGGGGCACAACCACGACGAAGACACTTTAACTTTCTCAGGTATATTGACGCAGGCCCGATGGTAAACTCCTACGCATCTACTGCATTTAGCGCCCTCTTGCGTCGACAGAAACTTTCCGCATCCTCCACACTTCAGCATGTTGACAGGCTGGTGTCGTAATTCTGGCAAGATAATATAGATAGCAGTGCCCACGTTTCCTTAGCTACTCGACAACAGATGGCGCCACTGACAAAAGTCGGGATCTAGCGATGTTATAAGATCATTGCGAAACCAGGGTAGGCACACAAAAAAAGTTGTAAAAAGTACCCCCTTACTGCCACAAAAACCAAAACAAAAAACAAGCAATAGTCCTTTATACCGACAAGTAAAGCTTGCTAGCCACCGTGAATTACACCACAAGCCTCACTGACTTTGTCCACCTTCGATTCACAACACACACTATCGAAATGTAACTTTAAACCAATATTTTACGAATATCAAGCGGAGCAATATAGACGTCGTGCAACGGTCACTGATGGATAATATATTATTATGTTTAGTTACATAGCGTTATATACCCCAAGTCGGGGCTTAGACTTATTGCTAGACATTATCGAGTGATTCTGCTACTTACAAGGAACAATTGTGAATTATTCTCTACGGAAGTTGAATAATTAAACGATATGAATTAAGTAAATATATACTAAGTAATAATAAATAGTCAAACAAAGGAACTCTCGACTATCTGTCACGTTTCTAAGGTCACTTACAATCTTACCACAAAACATTTAAACAAGAGTTGAACAGATGTGTCTAAATATTTTCTCAACAAATCGACCTCTAACGCTTTTTCTAACTCAATAATAAATTCACGAGTAAACTAATTGGAAATGCCAGGTTTGAGTAAGATAAACGCGAGTGATAGACGTCGATTTTGAAGAACTACATTTTAGAAACATCTGTTTAACTCTGGTCTAAACTTTTGTGGTAAGACGGTAGAGATTAAGGGCGGCACAATGGCGACAGTGGGCGGCAGTAAGTCCATTAAAGTGGCCCCCATTTGCCATAGATCGCTGGCCTATTTTCTTCAAACATAATCTAGAGTGGAGCAATCTTTTCGCGGCTTTGAATCTAGTTTTGTGTAAAGTAATTGTAGTCTGAGTCTGACAAGCTGTATAGTAATATATTATGGGATTATGGGATTGATACAGGCCTAGCGTAAAGCGGGAATTCAAGCTACTTGGAGTGATGGGAATGCTAAACGGGAAGCCATTAGAGCAGGCTGAGCGGGTCGCTGAGTAGGTCGCTGAGTGGGTCACTGAGTGGGTCGCTGAACGGGTCGCTGAGCGGGTCGCTGAGTGGGTCGCTGAGAGGGTCGCTGAGCGGGTCGCTGAGTGGGTCGCTGAGTGGGACACTGAGTAGGTCGCTGAGTGGGTCACTGAATGGGTCACTGAGTAGGTCGCAGAGTGGGTCGCTGAGTGGGTCACTGAGTAGGTCGCAGAGTGGGTCGCTGAGTGGGTCGCTGAGTGGGTCTCTGAGTGGTTTGCTGAGTGGGTCACTGAGTGGGTCACTAAGTGGCCGACTGCTAAATGGGCCGCTAAGCGTATTGCGTAATCGCGTTAGTTCTTGGTGTATGTAGTCGTATATTATTTATTTAACCATTGATAAGATAATTATTGTAGGCACCTCTGAAACTGTTTGTCGGACTGCTTTTGTATTATTATGTTACTAGTAAAAGAGATATCATTTTATTTCTAAATGTAATAACTAAAACCATTATTTCATGGTATGTTCATAGTAATCATACCTACATTGTTCATAGTTCATGAACAAATATTCATGATTCAAGATAATTACCCCATGTGTATATTCTTAAAGCTACATAGTGTACGGTAAAATTATTGTTAGCGGTTGGTTTTAGTAAATTAAATAATCATGTGTTTAAGTATTATAATCGCAGTATTTGTATCTCATTAGGATTGTTAAGGCGTGTAAGGTCATCACAATCAGTAATAAACTTAATAAATGTACCAAAACATTGTGATTCGTTGCTATCAGGAACTTAAAACAACTCATATAATATGTATACTAAGTAAGAACTCATTGCCCTAATCCTACTAATATTATAAACGTGAAACTTTGTATGTATGGATGGATGGATGTTTGTTACTCTTTCACGCAAAAGCTACTGAATGGATTTTGATGAAACTTCACAATAATATAGCTTACATATCAGAATAACACATAGGCTACAATTCATAAAGTAACATTTCCTTATTAAATATAAATAAAATAAAATAAACTAGCTTAAACTAAACCTTACAAATCTAACAAAAGAGGGTGTCCATGTGGCATGGTACCAAGAACGCTGGCTGCATTACCTCGCTGAATAGCAATGGCTATTCTCTGTGCGAGATAAGAGCCAGCCCTCTTGTCACCAGCGGCGTCGACCGGCCGAGGAAACAGATTTTTGAAAAGAATTGAATTCATAAAGATTACTATCATATATTATCCAAACTCGGGTGAAACCGCGGGGCGCAGCTAGTATAGTATAATTAACTAGTCTAATCTCATGGAGTTAAGGTCTCTCTCTCTCTCTCACTCTCATCTCACCTCATGTCATCTCATTTCGACTGTCAATAATTACTCCATGAGATTAGGAATCCGAGTAGGCAGGTAGGTATAGGCTGCGGCGATTACGTAAGTGTCGCAAACTAACAATATCAGGAATCAGTCAATACCTAACAATAATAATGATATAAATAGTTATAATAATATTACCGGCCTCTTTCAATCAGTTTTGATTGCAATCAAGAATAGGTAATAAGTTGGTTCTCAACTCCACCGCAATAAACTTGCACATGCGGTCGAGTTGCCACCTTTCAAATAATGCATCGCGACACGTACACAGTTCCTGGTTCCGTTCCTGGTTCCTGATTCAGATCTGACCCTGAGATCAGAGATCCTCAGGGTGGAAGCCGTAACAGTTTTCTACCACAAAACACGCCGAGTAACTTGTTTAAAAATAATTATGTTGTCGCTGCGAGCAGCTGAGGTGTCCTCACCCAATGATATTAATGAAAATTTCGAAATCCTCCGTATGCGTAGTGGGTGATGAGCTGCTGCGAAGCGTGAGGCTGCGGTGCTCGATTTCCGCACAGGGCAAATTTAAAAAAATCCTCTCCTACCTTGTAGTTCGTGAACTACAGATATTTGTCCTCAGACGCGGTCATTGTAGGACTAATAATTATGGGATGGTGTATGACAACACGAACCCATGTCGCCCCACTCCAGGCGGATCGACGGCTCACGGGGTTTAGTGGGTTCAAGTCCCACACGGCCCTCTCCGCCTCCCCCGTGGCGGAGGACATAGTGCGAAGGCATTTTCCCCCCTCAAAAAAAGAAAAAAAAGACTTATAATTATAGTCTTCTTTGTTTCTAATTAATTCCTTTTGATATAGAGAATCCGGCTAAGGGTCTATGTATGGGATCGCGACGCGTTAATTAATCAAAAAATATAAGAAGCCATCTAATATTCCATTAGTAGTAGATATACCTACTCGTAAATACATACCTAACTACGATCTGCGTAATAGTAGGTGTACCAAAAACTGCTGCGGCATTTTAGCATAGCCTGGTAATAAACATTATGCATACGCACCGTCAACTCTAATCCATCATAATGACAGTATAATGTAGGTGAGATATTTTACAACTTTACTTATCGGTCAATAACTGAATCAACCATTGCTTGCTTGCAAACAGAATCTGACAAGCGCACGACAAAAATAAACACATTATGGCAGCAGAACCGGCCGGCAGTCTGCCGACTCCTTTGCAGAGGCCGCACGTGTGTGATATAAAAAAAAAACAGTTTAGTTGTTTTTATCGAGAAGGACGAGAAAGGACATCACTACCACCTACCTTCTGAAATTAACAATACTACGTTTTGTTTTAAAAGGAAAAAGGATCGGTGAGTTTTTTTTAATTTAAGTCTTTAATCATAATCATTTTGGTGATGGGCTGATGTATAGTCCAGGTAGTGGTGTACAATTGTACATGCTACGTACATAGTTAGGTACTTACCTACATTGATCATTATGTTGATTCTGCAGATGTTATGCGCGATACAAGGCCATCCAACGTTTGAGGACACAAGTTTAGTTCGATGGCAAGTTTATGGACACGCTTAGAATAGAAGAATAATTCCTAGGTAACACATTAAAAATGTTGTTATTTTTCAACTTATTTCAGTGTGCCCCATCTATCTACCTGTCTATAATTATCAGCCTTCATTAACCTACTGCTGGGTATAGGCTCCCACATACTACATCCATACTAATATTATAAATCTGAAAGTAACTCTGTTTATCTGTTTATCTGTTTATCTGTTTATCTGTATATCTGTTTGTCTGTTTGTTTGTTACCTTTTCACGGCTAAACGGCTGAACCGATTTCGATGAAATTTGGTATAGGGGTAGATTGGACCTATGAGACGGACATAGGCTATCTTTTGTCTCAAAAAACAATCTCGAAGGGGATGAAATAGGGGTTGAAAGTTTGTATGGGGAATCCATAATTCTTCAAGTTAGGGATCTGAAAATTCTTATTTAGGCTTTTGGTAAGAAATAAATAAATACGGGTTTCCGCCTTTTTGCTAAATCATCCCTAAAGGGGGAAAAGCAAGGGGGTTGAAATTATGAGGTATTCTTTAGATGCACCCCCAACGGACCACAATAAACGGCTGAACAGATCGTAATTTAAAGGGGGAGAGTGCGATGGGAGGAGAGGGGGAGAATGCGGGGGAGGGGAGGGGGAGAGTGGGGGGAAAAGGGGAGATGGTAGAGTGGGGGGAAAGAGAAGGGAGCGCGGGGAGAAAGAGGGGAGAGTGGGGGAGAAAGAGGAGAGAGTGGGGGTAGAAAGAGGGGCGAGTGGGGGGAGAAAGAGAGGAGAGTGGGGTGAGAAAGAGGGGAGAGTGGGGTGAGAAAGAGGGGAGAGTGGGGTGAGAAATAGGGGAGAGTGGGGTGAGAAAGAGGGCGAGTGGGGGGAGAAAGAGGGGAGAGTGGGGGGAAATAGGGGAGAGTGGGGGGAAATAGGGGAGAGTGGGGGGAAATAGGGGAGAGTGGGGGGAAATAGGGGAGAGTGGGGGGAAATAGGGGAGAGTGGGGGGAAATAGGGGAGAGTGGGGGGAAATAGGGGAGAGTGGGGGGAAATAGGGGAGAGTGGGGGGAAATAGGGGAGAGTGGGGGGAAATAGGGGAGAGTGGGGGGAAATAGGGGAGAGTGGGGGGAAATAGGGGAGAGTGCGGGGAAATAGGGGAGAGTGGAGGGAAATATGGGAGAGTGGGGGAAATAGGGGAGAGTGGGGAGAAAGAGTGGGGAGAAAGAGGGGACAGTGGGGGGAGAAATAGGGGAGAGTGGGGGGAGAAAGAGAGGAGAGTGGGGGGAGACAGAGGGCGAGTGGGGGGGAGAAAGAGGGGAGAGTGGAAGGAGAAATAGGGGAGAGTGGGGGGAATAGGGGAGAGTGGGGGGAAATATGGGAGAGTGGGGGGAAATAGGGGAGAGTGGGGGGAAGTAGGGGAGAGTGGGGGGAGAAAGCGGGTAGAGTGGGGAGAAAGAGAGGGGAGAGCGGGGAGAAAGAAAGGACAGTGGGGGGAGAAAGAGGGTAGAGTGGGGAGAAAGAGGGGGCAGTGGGGGGAGAAATAGGGGAGAGTGGGGGGAGAAAGAAAGGAGAATGGGGGGAGACAGAGGGCGAGTGGGGGGAGAAAGAGGGGAGAGTGGAAGGAGAAATAGGGGAGAGTGGGGGGAAATAGGGGAGAGTGGGGGGAAATAGGGAAGAGTGGGGGGAAATATGTGAGAGTGGGGGGAAATAGGGGAGAGTGGGGGGAAATAGGGGAGAGTGGGGGGAAATAGGCGAGAGTGGGGGGAAATATGGGAGAGTGGGGGGAAATAGGGGAGAGTGGGGGGAAAAAGAGAGATTGAGTGCGAAATATATAGAAATAGAGGGAGAGGGAGTGAGCGAAGGAGGGAAAGGGAGAGATATAGACTGAGAGGGTGAGGGAAATAAATATAATGGATGAGATGGACAGGGAGAGAGAAGGCGAGAGATTGAGAGTGGAGAGGAATATTAATGATAGAAAGATAGGGAAAGATATAGAGATATAAGGAGAGGGAAAGAGATAGAGGTAGAGGAAGAGAGATAGAAATAGCGAAAGAAGGAGAAAGATAGAAAGAGAGCCAGAGAGGGAGAAAGATATAGGAAAAGAGAGAGAGAAAGAGACAGATATATTCTTACCTAGCTGTTACCCACGACATCAATTGATTTTTTAAACAGGTTACATTTTATATAAAAATGCGAACGAAGTTGCGGGTATCAGCTAGTAAATATTATAAATTATAATATACATATTACGTATTAAGTAACATAATATGCAACTGTGGGTTTATTCTATTAGTTTTTTAGTACTACGATATACTATAAATACTAATATTAAACCATAATAATAATTATGTGCAACATTTTCCTCTACTGATCGCTGTGACGAAGTTTCTAATTGGAATGATTTATTGTTTCTTGGAAATAAATAACCGGTTACCGGCTATAATTGTAGCTATAGTATTTAATAATGACTGTACCGTTTCCGCCCAATATGGAACCCGTCCAAAATGGAATCCGTTCAAGATGGAATCCGTTCAAGATGGAATCCGTCCTAAATGGCCAGAGCGAAACAATTTAAATACTTCTCTGCTATATTTGAAATGAATTCCTTAGGTAGGTACGTAAAGTTACGTTTAATTAGCTAATAAGTACCTACACGTAAATATGTAGGTATTATCCTAAAAATGCGCCTATAAATATAACTGCTTTTAATATTGTTACAAACATTACATTACCTAAGTAATTACACTGATCCCTCCCTAGAGACATTTTTTACATTTGAATAATACTTTTGCATACTAACGAAAATATAATAAACTAAGTATATAATAATAATAATAATAATAGGTCTTAACTACTTAATATTAATAGGTATATAATATTATTATTTAGCCTTGTGGATAACTAGGTTGCCAAGTTTTCCTGTTGGTCATTTAAATTCAACAGTCGATTATAAAGGAGGAAAGGAATTTAAATTAAGTTAAATTAAACTCATGTTTATGTAAGAACCAGTTCGGTAAATAATTTCACCTACTAATAATACCCTATAATATATGCATCAAAATGTCTCATTCTACTTACAAATATTCTACTTCTATATTCTACCACCTTTTATCTACATAGAACTGCAGTGCTAGGCTGGACAGTAGTGGAAAGCCCATGGGGTCTATTTTTACTACATTGACATTTAAAATGGATCCAATCGCTCTATCTATAACATTACCGTGTTATAGGTACCTCACCTGCCTACCTACGTGCTTCCAGACATGCATTAGGCCATAATTACGTCAATTTGAGTGCCTCGGCCGCCGCTCTAAACGGTGACTAACAGTACCTATACTTACCTATGCTGAATTACCTACGTATTACGTACCCACATGAGTACGATCAGTAGGTACTAATTGAATGCATGTTACGGGCAGTAGCTTAGATATAAGTATTTTATTGTTGTTCAATAAGTTTAGGGTACGATGGGACTAGCATGCCATTTTTGGTCCCAAATACAAGTAAGAATAAAAAAATTAAAATAATAAAATGAGTATTTACCTATACCTAATGGTAGACAAAGATTAGCGCGGAATATTGCGAAATAAAAATAGTTATTGATAGGGAAAACCGTTTTATGGTTGCAATGGTTTATAGCAGCTATTTTATGAATCTACTTATTGAGGTGTCGGCCAAAATAACTTCTCATTATTCCGGCTTAGAAGCAGAAATATCCGGTTGTCATAAATACATAAAATTGTAAGTATACCTACTACAAGGTACGTATTCTCAAAATGGCCAAGTATCCAAAATTACCTAGGATAATATCAATTACTAACCTAAGCTAAGTAAATCTTTATTTAGTTTTACTTCCATGAAGGTATATTTATTGCGAAGCAACACAACAACTCCGTAAAGTAAACTATATTATTATGTTTATGTCCAATACCTATCTGATTCCTCGAACGATTCAATAAATCAGTATGAACAGAAACAAAATGAACAATTACCAATCAGAAAAACGACATCGTTAACGTCAAATCATAAATCTCGTCTGTTCACTATTCAGAAACAGCAACATGGGCAAGGTAGTGACGGCAGACGCGTACCGATTCATGACGGACTGCCTCAAAGCGGTGGGGGCGGCAGCCAGGGCGGCGGAGCAGCAAGCGGAGCTCCTGATCCAGGCCGACAGGATGGGACACCCGAGCCATGGACTCAATCGACTTGGTGAGATCACATCAACCCTTGGAATAATAACGCAAAGAAGGATAGTTCCATGCGTAGTTTCAGTCAAAGTGAGGCCACTTTTTTAATGTTGCATGAGTGGCATGTAATTATCATCTCCAAAACGTACACAAGCGCAATGGAAATATTGCATGCGTGTTGGTATTTAGTCCAAAAGCAGGAAAAATTAATAAATATTTACCATAGAAGCTTTGATTTCGAGCAATAGCGGGTCAAAGTCAGAACTAGGTCGAAAAAGTCTCAGTAAAAATGGCTACACGGCGCTAGCGAGTACTTGATTTCTATGTGTTATTCTAAGACATCAACCCATTTATGCGCCCACTGCCGAACACGGGCTAATCCTCACTTTTGTGAGGATACGTGCTCCGTGCACGTACTCCAACTTTCGAAAGGCCATCACCCACCACGGTCGCCCAGTGGTGTGAGACTTGCCCGAAAGATAAATGCTTGCCCAAAGCTTCGACGTAGGTAAAACGCCTTTCTTCTAAAAGCGAGGTATACCTACAGACTGATGGTAGAATACCTACATAAATTTAGTTGATCACTGGTTTTAGATCTTGTTTATCTCGCATAGTATGATGTTATCTTATCTAATTCATTATAATGTCAAGGTCTTTTCCACAATACACTCGTCAAGGGATCTTAGGCCGCAGCAGATAAATGTAACGGAGTAGTCAATAGACCCATTTATCTTGTTTATTGTAGCACTAGTTAGTTATATCCATTAGTGACAGTATTAATTTATCATTTAATAACTCCACTACCGAGAGGTTATTAAACACTGTCTGGTTCGACCAACGCTCGTTAAAAATCTATACATACTGGTATTTTTATGCAAACTTCAATGTTTGCAACGTGGCGTGACCAGACTCTTTGCCAATCCTAGTTAAATATTAATTTATTTTTTGCTCATTCAATCGATCTTTCTATTTCAGGCATTTAATTTGTAGTTTTAGTTTGTAGCTACCTAGTAGGTTGATCTCATTATGTATCACTTTATCAAAGTAAGACTACATAGGTACTTCTACTTACTGTTATTTGCATAGGTCATGCTAATCACAATTTGTTCATTTAAAATAATTGTACGCTAGAAATGGGCAAATTATTACAACTTACTCTACACCTAATAACAACTTATGTATACACAATTTATACCTACAATAGAAAATATTCTTATATTCTGACCTAAATCTAGTTCTAGGTAGTATTTTTAGTAACCTTGAATTAATTTTATCAAATGACACTTTAATATTCCAGAAATGTACGTGAACGACATACTAGCCGGCGCTTGCATGCCGAACAACGAACCTAAAATAGTGAAGGAAAACCTGTCAACGGCTCTCGTAGATGCTAACAACGTGTTGGGAGCGACGGTCAGCCACTTCGCTATGGATATTGCGATGAAGAAAGCGAGAGAGACCGGTGTTGGATGGGTGACCGTCCGAGGTTCGTACTGCCTCGTACCCCAGTACTAACAGGTCATCCAGATAAAACTGTAATCATGGTTTGACGCGACACTTTTGTCGATAAGTTTTCAAAGGTCCACAGCAACATATCAGATTCCGAGTCGAATCAAATCCAATACACTGTTTACATCTGGTTTTGATACTTGTAACTCTGATATTGCCACAGCATTTGCTTGAAAGTAACTAGCAATTCGTTATTGTCTGGGATATTGAATTTAGCAGCTAACAAATTTCTTCTCACCGGACAATCTCTTTCTTTTAGCAGTCTATATTTTCCTAGACGACACTGTCGTAATTTCGGTTATTTAGCCACAAAAACCACATAGAGAGATGGAATTGAAGTTGACTAACTCTTCCAAATGATAGTTAATTTGATCCGCTTAATTCAGGTTCAAACCACAACGGCATGGCTGGTTGGTGGGCCAGTAAAGCGGCAGACAAGGGTCTCATAGGCATGGCGTTTACCAACACATCGCCTCTCATGGCGCCAACAAGAAGTAAACAGGTACCTAAGTCTATTAGAAATAAGAGAGAAATTACCTGTTGTACAGATACTAAAACTGGTACAGATACCTACTCCTACAACTCTTTACTGATAGGAACTCTTCTTCAATTCAATTCAACCAGTTCGCTTTAGAATGCTTGCTGCTCCGTTATTCATCTATCAACGAGGAAAAAGATTCTTGTTTTCTGCCTCTCACAATGGAGATCTTCTTTAGAATGGGGTAGGTATCTCCTAATTAAAGTTGTTTTGTTACAGTCTGCCCTCGGCACAAACCCTCTATCTGTAGTAGCGCCGGCTGCCAACGGCGAGACGTTCTATTTCGACATGGCTACTACCGCCGTTGCCGTGGGAAAGGTAAGAAAATATTCCAGCCACAGTGTTTCCAATGCCACCACGTTACCCAAAAGACTCCGTTAGGTTTGTTAAAACCCTTATCTGCGAACGTACCGTTGTTTTGTATAGTCAGTTTTCACTAAGTCCAAACTTACACGATGTGTCAAAACTTTTTGTTTCTTTTACGCGGTTGCAAGGGCCTTGGGCGAATTTGATGTAAGCTACACATATTCACAGTCCGTTAGACTTCTAGGCTAAATAAAAAAAAATATTATGCAGCTTTCCATTACTGCTGAATAGCCAGAGATTAGATCGAATTGAATGAAATCGAAAAAAGCTGCGGTAGAATTTGAGGTCTAAACATTGTATTTTCTTTCTCAGATAGAAATGCAGCGACGTAAAGGCGAGCCTTTGCCCCCGGGCTGGGCGCAAGGGCCTGACGGAAAGGAAACCACTGATGCAGACCTGGTAGGTACCTACCTAAATGAATTACAATTTCATATAGGTAGATTGGTGGTAATAAAGCGGTGGTAGCCTAGTGGGCGAACGTCCGCCTTCGAAAACGGAGGTGGCGAGTTCAAATCCCAGTGCGGGCACGTACCAATGTGTTTCTCGTTAAAAACATATGTACGTAATTATCACTCGCTTTTCGGTGAAGGAAAACATCGTGAGGAAACCAACATGCCCGAGAATTATTTCGGAGGCATGTTATCCACCAACCCGGACTAGGCCCCCGTGGTGGATTATGGCCTAACCCTCCTCACGATAGTGAGGGGAGGCCTTTGCCCAGCAGTGGGACAGTTACAGGCTGAATTATTATTATTATTATTATTATAGGTAGATTATACGTTTTTTTAGTTCAGCCTCATAAAAATTCGACAGCCTGCAGTGCCTGCACGCGTGGTTGGGGATAAGCCAAATGTAAAGCACGAATCTGCGGATTATTCTGTTCTCAACTGTAAGCGAGATATGTTTTATTTATTTTGACAAACCTGTTTTCAGGCATTTCAAACGAGCTGCCTGATGCCGTTGGGCGGGGGAGAGACGAATTCCGGCTACAAAGGCTTTGGCTTAGGAGCCATGGTGGAGCTCTTTTGCGGAATATCATCAGGTAAAGTGTTCTAAGCTTGTTTTGGTCTTTGGAAGTCTTCTCTGAAGGATATTTTTCGTCTCCAAACGGAGTAACTTCATTGAATTAATCTGGATAAACTGGTCTAAAACTGGGATACAATTATTTTAGGGGGAACAGCGGTGGTAGCCTAGTAGGCGAACGTTCGCCTGCCAAAACAGAGGTGGCTAGTTCAAATCCCAGTGCGGGCACGTACCAATATGTTTCTTACCAATAATAATATGTACTATATACGTAATTATCACTCGCATTTCGATGAAGGAAAACATCGTGAGGAAACCAACATGCCCGAGAATTATTTCGAAGGCATGTTGGTTTCATCTAGAAAAGAAAGAAGAAAGATGATGAATAATTATTATAATTTTAGGGGCTTCCTTTATCTTCAGGTGTCTCACTAGCGTTTTCAAATCATTCTTTCCAGGGGCCAACTATGGCCACCATGTCCGTTCGTGGTCCCACAGTGGCTCCGGCGGGCCGGCCAACTTGGGCCACTGCTTCGTCGCCATAGACCCTGAGAACTTCGCGCCTGGCTTCGGAGACAGGCTGGCCGAGAGCATGCAGCACTGGAGGCAGCTGGAACCGGTAAAGACACGGGGAGGCAAACTGCTCAGCGACTATAGCGGACATAGAGCTTGGAATTAGTGAAAATGTGTTTTTATAAACCGGCCAAGTGCAAGTCGTGCTCGCGCACGAAGGGTTCCATCCATACCATCTATAAAACTGGCAAAAAAAAAACTGTTTGTTGTATGGGAGCCCGGGGCAGGGGGCTCCGAGCCCCCTTAAATATGTATTTTATTCAATTTTTTAGTATTGTTTCTTATAGCGGCAACAAAAATAACATACTTACATCGTCTATGAAAATTTCAACTGTCTATCTGTTGTTAACAGACGAATCCAGCCTTGCCGGTCCTGGCGCCAGGCGACAAGGAGCGGCTAGCGGCGAAGGAGACAGACAGGAGAGGGACCGTGTCCTACGTGAAGCAGCAGATAGAGTCCAGCGCGGCACTCGCCAAGAAACTCAACGTCAAGCCTATGGATGTGACGCAAGACTAGAACAAAGAGAATACAAACGCTACGCTAGACTAGACTGTCAACGGCACGGCCGCTGCCTACGTAGCCCGTGTACCGATTCGGGACCAATCACAGCGAAGCTGACTGTGAACGAATATAATTTATGTAACAGTGAATCTATCTGTTACCTAGATACCTACTGGAATGTTACATTAATTTTATATAATAATTTTACTTGAATTAAATTCGTGAACATTTAAAAACGATTTTTTTTTAGTAGTAGTAGGAAGGTAGTTAGTAGGTACCTACTTGGTAATAGGTAGGTATACCCTTGACATTTTGTTACAATCAAAGGATCATTAGCCACTGACCTATTGTTTCGTATAGAGATAAATAGTAGGTACTTTACCTAGGTATCTAAGTTACTTACTTATATAGGTAGGTATTATCTTAATATAATAATATTATACCAATTACCAAGTAGGTATAGTATGTACCAATTTTTTATGAGTAGGTACCTATTGCACTTAGTTGTGATAAATTAGATTACACTTAGATTAATTTATTGATTCTTGAGTAAACGTTCAACAATTTATTTGTTACCTAGGAGTTTTCGGGCGGGAATCGGAAGGGAAGGTTTGTGTACTTTGTATTTTTTTCTCAAACTCGTTTTTCTTCGCGTGTTAATGTGTAATATTAGTGGAATATTTTAATCATGGAGTGTTCGGTAACGTGCACAAGTGTGGGCAAATTATATAAACCCAAAAATACGTCATTACGCATTTTATCCAAAACTCCCGGGAAGTTTCAGTAAGCATCCACTACTTTACTGAATCGTGAATATGTAGGGTACGAGTTACGACGCGACGGACGTTAGTCTGTGTCATGTCGGCATCGGCACTTTAGTCCTAAAGTTTCTGACTTCATTAAATAGGACCTCATAATGACAAAATATATCCTAGGAACATGTGGAAGTGTAGATAGGTCATAATATTATCTGGAGTAACGTCTGTACGAGGACCTCTACACGCTACCTACATACATTACCAACTGCCAAAACCAAAATTAAGCGAAGCCGAAAGCTTGAATAAAAAAATGAACTGTCAGTAATGTCAGTTGTCAAAATACTACTTCAGAAATCCCGGCCGTGTCAAACAAAACGTTGTTGTAGTTTAAAGTGGTTTCGAACTCTAGCATGTATTCTATTTGTCTCTTTCACGCAACATAAATAAATAGTGAGAGTAAACGAGATAGATTTGATCGGACGAGGCGACAATTACGTTTCACAGCAACTCAACTCAACTCACAACACAATTTGTATTTTTTTTATTGCAGTCGGTGTCATCGCTCGTTTGAGAGGCCGCGCCGCGTATAGATGTTTCATTCAATCTGTAAAAAAAATATATCGCGTGCGCGAAACGTCGTTTCTATTGTTTTGTTACATACAAATGTACCCTAAAAACTTATAATACACGTTCCTCAAATGTACAGTTTTGAACCTACCTTTACATAATTAACTTTCACTTCTAATGTCACCGACAGACGACTGTGTAATCACTAAATCAGGAATAGGAGTTTTGGCGGGAATCCGATAGTGAGACGTTGTTGGTTTTGTATTATTAGCTCAAACTTGTGTTTCTTCAAGTGTTAATGTGTAATATTGGTGGAATATTAACCATTAAGTGTTCGTTAACGTGCACGAGTGTGGGCAAATGATATAAACTCAAAAAACGTGTCATTTCGCATTTTTTCCAAAACTCCCAGGAAGTTTCAGTAAAGCATCCACTACTTTACTGAATCGTGACTGACGATGTAAATAATTGACTTGACTACTTGACCACGATTGCTATAACATTGCTGTGACTGTTTAATGTGAAATTAAGAAATACTTAAAACAAAATACTTGACACTGGCTATATGCACAAACCGTGCGAAGCCATAACTAAAACAAAAAAAAAAAAAAAATCAGGAATAATCTTCTGGACGGCTGTCAAGCAAGCAAGTGTCAGTTGTTTTGAAATTAATTCTACTACAACTCCACCTGTTAAAAATAATGTCTTTTTTGTTTCTATATAAATTAAACAATTGAGTCGCGGCATTATTATTGTAACTAAATAGATAAAGCGCTTGACACAGGACACTGAACTGACAAGGGGTACGTGAGTGAAAAATCGTGTTATATTTTGTACCTGCCTGCCTAGTTAGTGAATACGATCCTATTGATGAACAACTACAGGTGAAATTATAATCTTAGAATTCAGTGAAAGTTCCAAGTGCTGTAGCATTGATACGAGCTTAATTTGGCAGTTGTTTAAAAGGTGAGTTACCAACCATTCCGTTATTTGGGCACCTAGGTACCTGTTTTACACAATAACAAATAAACTCGTACCTACTGTTTTACCGACTTCGTCATTTGTACTTATATTTTGTAATCTAATCTCTACTAAAACATGTGTCTTATTGTTCTATTTCCAGGTCCTGTCCTTATCCTATGGTCCAAATCTTTGAAGATTTATTTTTCACCCCACAGACTCCTGCACTAACAAACAACTTTTCAGATAACAAATCTGATGACATTCTGTGATGTTTAAAAGAAATGAGATGCTGATATTTGATATACTTAATTATCCATAAAATAAATAGTAAATCAAAACATTTTAGTAGCCAAATACATTGAATAACAATCCCAAAATCGGTTTAGCAAAGATAGAAATTGCCTTCATCATTCCCAGTCAGCATTATAGGTACTTTCCATGCTCTGGAAGGATAATAAAAATAACAATTCACACCCACATAGGTAAAACATCTATGCATTTTGGGAATCAGGAACTACATGAATCATGGTCCCACAAACACCTACTCTCTGAATACCTCATAATATCAAGATTGCTGATTCATTTTCACCACCTCTTTGCAATTGTTAGTCACTGAATGAAAGTTGGACGGCTGATCTTATAGAAAGCAATATTGATAGCCAACACCATTGGATATTGAGTGCTCTGTTAGTGGTTTTAATAGTAACTATTTACCATCAAGAACACAAAAGTGTGACTGACTCCATAAAAAGCTTTTTAACTTTGTAATCAATAAATTTGTAGGTATTAGCTATAGTTAGTATATAATATGCTAGGCAATGTATTGAAAGGTAACTATGGGTGGTAGTATATCTACCAGTGACAATTTTTAAAAGGTATGTAGGTATTGTTATTTTAATAGGTAGATATACAATTGGTGGGTCATGTCTGCCGTGCTTTATTTTCCGTACTGGCAATTAATTGACAATCTTGGGGTCAAAACCACAATTAACTTAGTGTATGTTGTAATTTAAAGTTGGTCATATCAATGTAGTTTATAAGAACACAATATAATAGGCAAAACAATGATTTAGGTACCTTGAGTATATGAACCTATGCTCATAGATTTACATAATTTGTTACTATGGGTAGATAAAATGAATGATTTTAAAATAATACATTATCATTGTTGTCGCCTACATTAGTTGCAGGATGTTGGGCCTACCAGTACCATCCTATCTCTCAACTGATACATGCTAAAAGGGTTGCCATGTTGAAAAATGAAAAAGGAGAACTGATATCCTGCTATATATTTATTTTACACAGAATTTTTTTTTTTTTTTTAATCTGCAATCGGCTCTGGAGCCATAATCAGATTTGGTGTGTTGACATTTGATTCCGTATGGATTTGACTCCTTTGAGCCGCACCAAACACTTCACTTTATTGAGACAGAATGGAGAATATGTTTTAAAAAAGGAGGACATCATTAATTAAATAAATGAAAATGTTCACTTCCGTTCGATAAACTTATGATTCTTTACTTTTAGGACACATTATATGCACATATTACAGATTTTCTACAAGTTTTACAGACAAATCCGTCCCATAATTTGTTCATTTCTGAAATGAAATCAATTAAATTGCAATGCATTGCAAGCAAATCTGAGATTTCGTGTACCTGCCTACAATGTTACTTTTAAAAACTAACTTCATTGGGAAGGTGTCATCCTATGCTCGTTTTTTATTAAAGATGGCAATCGTTAGATGAGGGAGGACGGGAGGACAATTTGCCGAAAAGGAGGACATGCCCTCCTTTTGGATATTATCTGGCAACCCTATATGCCACGCGCATTGTTTCCTGTTTCGCACGCACGCCTATTTGTTTATTGTCAGATAACAACAGGCTGCTCGGTAAGAGTAGGTAGGTACATACATACACTGGTTTTCCGTTGTTCTTATTGAGAGCACGGCCACAGAATATACACGTTTTCCAGACGACAATGCTAAGTTTAAAGCTTTGAGTGGAAATAGGCATAGGTTCGTTCAAATCATCTAAGATTGATATGATATGACGTTCAATTTTTATCGGGATCCCACTTCTGAAAAATCACTTGCATGTCGTTTCCACCTTGGAATGCCGTAAAATGTGTATGATTCCCATAAGTAGCCGGAAACACGCTGCCCGGAGTGGGTGATGAATGAGTGCTTCATTCAGCAGTGTAGGTTTTATTCATACCATCTTATAATAGGTACTTAGGTAGGTAGGTCAACTGAAAAATGTTTTACTTGCCTCGCGATATTTTTTTTTTTTTTAAAACGTAGCCCCACACTAGGATTGCTCCTGTATCGTGGGTACCGCTTACAGACATATAATTTCACATACACATCACACCCAGACCAGAAACTAATATTTGTGGATCGCACAAATATTTGTCCCAGGCGGGAATCGAACCCGCAACCCCTAGCGCAGCAGTCCGATTGCTCAGCCACTACTCCAAACGAGCCGTCATAATGGTGGCCCTCTTGAGTTGGGGTCATCTCGGCTGGCCGGAGCTGCCCCTATTCACATTTCCCTAATTTTGATGGGGGCAACTCGGCCGACACTTAAAAATTCATAGGTAGGTAGGTACGTACGAGTACCTATAAGTATATGTATTAGTAGGTAGGTATATTATTCTCGAACCATACATTATTATGACACGAGAATAATTTACTGTGAGTAGGGTTCATAACTTCACAGCAGCATATAAATATAATACTTAGATTCAAGGTACATACACAATGCATATACATTTATCAATAAATGTGACACTCTACGATAAACAGCTCACTTATACAGCCTTTCGAAGGCCGATTGCATTTATTGTAGGTATAGGTTTACTACATTACAAGTCAAATTATACCGATAACAATCGCCTTTGAACCAACGGCCTTCGGTTCGGTCATGGTATCATCGTGCCAGCTTGCCTGGTACCTAGTCCATACTAATATTATAAATCTGAAAGTAACTCTGTTTATCTGTTTATCGGTTTATCTGTTTATCTGTATATCTGTTTGTCTGTTTGTTTGTTACCTTTTCACGGCTGAACGGCTGAACCGATTTCGATGAAATTTGGTATAGGGGTATATTGGACTTATGAGACGGACATAGGCTATCTTCTGTCTCAAAAAATAATCTCGTAGGGGATGAAATAGGGGTTGAAAGTTTGTATGGGGAAGCCATAATTCCTCAAGTTAGGGATCTCAAAATTCTTATTTAGGCTTTTGATAAGAAATAAATAAATACGGTTTTCAGCATTTTTTCAAAATCATCCCTAAAGGGGGAAAAGCAAGGGGTTGAAATTATGCGGTATTCTTTAGATGCACCCCCTACAGACCACAATAAATGGCTGAACGGATCGTAATTTAATTTGGCAAGTAATTAAAGGGGGAGAGTGCGGTGGGAGGAGAGGGGGAGAGGGCGGGGGAGGGGAAAGGGAAAAAGGAGGAGAGTGGGGGAAAGGGGGAGTAGATGGTAGAGTGGGTGGAGAAGAGGGTAGAGTGGGGAGAAAGAGGGGAGAGTAGGGGTGAAAGAGGGGAGAGTGGGGGGAGAAAGTGGGGAGAAAGAGGGGAGAATGGGGTGAGTAAGAGGGGAGAATGGGGTGAGAAAGGAGGGAGAGTGGGGTGAGAATAGAGTAGAGTGGGGAGAAAGAGGAGAGAGTGGTGGGAGAAATAGAGAAGAGTGGGGTAAAAAAAGGGGAGAGTGGGGGAGAAGGGGGGAGAGTGGCGTGAGAAAGAGGGGAGAGTGGGGGGAGAACAAGGGGCGAGTGGGGTGAGAAAGAGGGCAAAGTGGGGAGAAAGGGGGTAGAGTGGGGCGAAAGAGGAGAGGGGAGAGTGGGGGGAGAAATAGAGTAGAGTGGGGTAAAAAAAAGGGGAGAGTAGGGGAGAAAGAGGGGAGAGTGGCGTGAGAAAGAGGGGAGAACAAGGGGCGAGTGGGGTGAGAAAGAGGGTAGAGTGGGGAGAAAGGGGGTAGATTGGGGCGAAAGAGGGGAGAGTGGGGGAGAAAAAGGGGAGAGTGGGGGGAGAAAGAGTGGAGAGTGGGGGAGATTGAGGCAGAAGGAGTGGAGAGTGGGGGGAGAAATAGAGTAGAGTGGGGTGAAAAAAGGGGAGAGTGGGGGAGAAAGAGGGGAGAGTGGCGGAAGAAAGAGGGGAGAGTGGGGGGAGAACAAGGGGCGAGTGGGGTGAGAAAGAGGGTAGAGTGGGGAGAAAGGGGGTAGAGTGGGGAGAAAGAGGGGAGAGTGGGGGAGAAAAAGGGGAGAGTGGGGGGAGAAAAAGGGGAGAGTGGGGGGATAATGGGGTGAGAAATAGGGGAGAGTGGGGTGAGAAAGAGTGGAGAGTGGGGGAGAGAGAGGTAGAAGGAGGGGAGAGTGGGGGGAGAAATAGAGTAGAGTGGGGGAAAAGAGGGGAGAGTGGGGGGAGAAATAGAGTAGAATGGGGTGGAAAAAAGGGGAGAGTGGGGGGAAAGAGGGGAGAGTGGCGAGAGAAAGAGGGGAGAGTGGGGGGAGAACAAGGGGCGAGTGGGGTGAGTAAGAGGGTAGAGTGGGGAGAAAGGGGGTAGAGTGAGGCGAAAGAGGGGAGAGTGGGGGGAGAAAAAGGGGAGAGTGGGGGGAGAATGGGGTGAGAAAGAGTGGAGAGTGAGATAGAAGGAGGGGAGAGTGGGGGAGAAATAGAGTAGAGTGGGGAAAAAGAGGGGAGATTGGGGGGAGAAAGAGGGGAGAAAGATAGGGGAGAGTGGGGCAGAAAGAGGGGAGAGTGGGGGGAGAAAGTGAGGAGAGTGTGGTGAGAAAGAGGGGAGAGTGGGGTGAGAAAGAGGGGAGAGTGGGGTGAGAAAGAGGGGAGAGTGGGGGGAGAAAGAGGGGAGAGTGGGGTGAGAAAGAGGGGAGAGTGGGGGGAGAAAGAGGGGAGAGTGGGGTGAGAAAGAGGGGAGAGTGGGGGAGTAAGAGAGGAGAGTGGCGTGAGAAAGAGGGGAGAGTGGGGGGAAAACAAGGGGCGAGTGGGGTGAGAAAGAGGGTAGAGTAGGGGGAAAGGGGGTAGAGTGAGGTAGAAGGAGGGGAGAGTGGGGGAGAAATATAAAAGAGGGGGGAGAGGGCAGAGTGTGGGGAGAAAGAGGGGGGAGAAAGAGAGTTTGAGTGCGAAATTTATAGAAATAGAGGGAGAGAGAGTGAGCGAAGGAGGGAAAGGGAGAGATATAGACGGAGAGGGTGTTGAAATAAATATAATGGATGAGATGGACAGGGAGAGAGTAGGCGAGAGATTGAGAGTGGAGAGGCATATTAATGATAGAAAATAGGGAAAGATATAGAGATATAAGGTGAGGGAAAGAGATAGAGGTAGAGGAAGAGATATAAAATGAGCGAAAGAGGGACAACGATAGAAAGAGGGCTAGAGAGGGAGAAAGATATAAGAAAAGGGAGAGAGAAAGAGACAGATATATTCTTACCTAGCTGTTACCCGCGACATCAATTGATTTTCTAAACAGTTAACATTTTATATAAAAATGCGAACGAAGTTGCGGGTATCAGCTAGTATAAAATAAGCAGTGACGCAGGTACGAATAAAAATAATTATTCTACCAAGTAACTTACTTATTAATATTCTTTTTTATAGATATACCGTAGATACCTTATTACCTATACTTACTATGTATTAACACGAAATGTGAGGTAGAGAATCGTAAAATAATGGCTATTGGAACTGGAATCTCAAGCTCGATTTGTTCCATTCAAATGGCTATAGGTATTCCAGAATACTCCAGATGTTCTCACAAGCATTAGGTAGGTATACATAATGCGCCATAAAGCTAAAAATAACGTGTTGTATTTTGTTTAATGTCGTTCTGTATTTTATATAAGTAATACAATTTGGATCTTCCCGTACCTGCTACCTAACTATTACGAGTTGTACATCCAGTAACATTATTCATGCATTATTTATTGTATTTACTCATATTCGCAATTCGCATTGCAATCAATTTTTTTTTGTCGACATGCGAGAGGACGCGACGCAAAAACATCGGAAAACCCCCACTGAGTTTTATTAAGCCATATGATTTAATAACTATCGCAGTCAGTAGCGCGATGTGGGTCATCCAACACCCGCCAGATGATGACGTTATCTACTACACAGTGGACGTAATTATCAGTAATTTAGCTCATGAACTGCCGCTAATTCGGGCCACTGTTATCGGTCTGCAGATGATTGGATTGAAGAGCTACCTACATACCTACCTTTTCATTCAAAGCATTGGTACATAATACACAACAATAAATAATGTATATTACCGAACACACCTAGTCACTTGGCAGTCCGGCTTAATTATGATTATTTCGAGGGCCTATTCCCAGACTACAAATGTTTTTAGTCCTAAAATAGGTTCCATTGCATGATTTTAAAGGCAACTTTAAAGAATTATTATCATAAGACGTAGGATTTAAAAATATAGGTAATCTCAAAGTAGATACCTATGAAGTGAAGGTAGGTACCACTTTAGCATCTTTATCTAGCTCCCATAAAGTAGGAATACATACATTGATTTCTTTGTTAACCTTTCGTTGTTACCTATGTGACCTAGATTGATAGCGAGATGGGACCGTCCTAACATCCCGAGCAAAGGAGTAGGAACGGCCAAGGTGTTCCCATTCATTTCTAAAATTTTTTTAAAGGGGCGACTTGGCCGCACGTAGAAAGTACACTCAGATATAAAACTTACACAAGTAAAAAAAATATTATGTTCATTAATTTAGTAGATAGGTATGAGTCGTTCAAATTAGTAAGTACACGCCCAATTTAGGAGCATTCATGAGCATGATTACAGTTTTATTAAGTTTGCTTGTCGTTGCGTCGATAGATATTTCGGGTTTATTTTTGCCGTACCTAGTAAAAAAAATACGGGTTTTAAAATGATTACTAGTTGGGATGACGGCTTTTATTTATGTTACTTATTTCCCGTTATATATTTACTCCATATCGCTGTAATGTAATATATACCTGAGTAAAGTTGGTAATTACCATGTCATCGCCATAAAATATTTAAAAATAATTTTCATAATGATTCACAATATTCCTGAACAGTGTTTGCTGAAATTTTGTGCTGCCATCTATGTTTTCGTCAGCGCGCCACCTTAGTGAGACAAAAGGTAGAGGTTCGAGCTTATAGAAAAGCTCCGGTGAGCTTTTACGGCTAGTTCACCTGAAACAAAATAGGTGTCGCTAGTATATAATGCTAAAAAAAATCAGGAATTTTCCTTTGGAAACATACTCGTGCGTAGAAAACCAACAAACATTAGATACCTATAAGTCTAGCCTAGTCTTATTAGATACCTAAAAGTCTTGTTTTTTTGAGCTTATCTTTCATAATTAAATTCGATTCGTTCCAGTGCATCTACTTAAGTAGGTAGCCACTTATATACTACCTACTTAAGTAGCTGCACTTTATCTAAGCATAAGTTACTAAGTAGGTCCTAAAAATGAAGTGACAATAATAAGGTAACCTTACCTACTTGGAAAGGTATGTAGCTATGTAGGTACTAGGTAGTTCAGCTAATCGAAATAAGATTTTACTGTTTAATTTCCACAGAAGTACCTAAGTTGCTACCTTATGTGAAGATCAACGCGTTCTGTCCAAATTAAATCATACAAAATTACTAGGTAACCCTACAGCAGCGGTTCTCAAACTTTTTTGGTCACGGAACCCTTTTGACAAGCAAAATACTTGACAGAACCCTACAATAAAATATACAATATAAAATACAACAAAAAAATGCGTTGTAAACAATCTCGACTTTATGTTTTTGAAGATAGAGCCGAAAGTCGCTTGTTCACAACTATAGCGTCTAATTCAGAGGCGGCTTTTTTTTTTTTCTAAATTCTTGCGGAACCCCTACAGGGGTAGCGCGGAACCCTAGGGTTCCGCGGAACACACTTAGAGTACCGCTGCCCTACAGTAATATAAGCGATACGATGATTAGACGTCAAGAATCTGCTTATCGTTCGTGTTCTTGATTAAATTTTGCCACACTCAATAAGAAGTTTTGATTAATTTTATAAGCAAGCTGGGGTGCATGACTTCATGCATGATTTGAGGAGGCCATTTCCGTGACTTTGGAAGAGAAGCACCTTAGCACCTCACAACAATATTATCATAGCTGAAACTGTCCCAACAGAAAACTGTCACTATACTTAATATTATGGATAAGAAATGTTTATTTATCATTTATATACTTATTATTCATTCCAATTTATATTTCCAATGCGACAGCGTAAACGGCTGTCTCGTTGGGGATCTTCTTAAAAAAACAGTTGCAACGAGTAACAGTGTGAAAAAAATGGGAGCCCATCATTAAATGTGAACTAATTAATACAATTATGGGTAACATGTGTAAATGTCACCAAAGAACATATACAATATCAAGATCGGAATGTAGATGGTTGCTGACCGTGACTTTAAAATAAAGTAGTTAGTTTTTCACGTCTACGTACTTCATAGCTTTGAATAACAACAAAGCGGGCATCTAACTATAGCTCCAGATTTTAATTGATTTGTTATCAGTTAATTGATCAATCGATCACGGCACAGAGATGTAATTGGACCGCCTTATCGATCACATAACCAATCGACCAAGAAGTTAATCAAAATGACGTTCTCACTGGGATTGGAAGACACGTAGACAGACCGTAACAGGCAGGACACAAAGTAAATACCTATGTACAGTAATAATCGAACTTTTATATGCCAGTTCTACATTCTAAACGAAAGACCTTACCTTTATTCCATCTCCGTTTGTAAAACATCATGGCAGAAGCATAATAATATAAACATTTATGGAAAGCTAAATTTCCGAGAACGATGTGCTCAGAATCTCTGGGACTAACCCGTGAGACTTCGATGTCGTGATTTTCATAGATCCACGGCCCACAGATTGGTTGAATAATAAACTCACTTGGATAGGTATAAAGCTGGTAGATATTATAGGTTGATAATATAATGTCAAAATAAAGCTTGAAGCTGACGTTTCAGCTCCCAGTTTCTGAAACGTCAGCCAACTTTGACTACAGATTAATTATATTGCCATCCTTGTCAAATGTATATTGTCAGATAGAGACAACGATAGTTTTAATCTACTGTCAAAGCCAACACACGTTCTAGAAACTGGGGGATAGTGTTGCCAAATGTTTAAAACAGAATGAAACAGGGTTACTCTTGTGTAAATCGTTAGCAAAAATATTATAGGTTAGGTTTAATTATCCAGATGCATGCATACTAGACAAGCTATAAATCACTTTTTGAAAGGTTTACTCCGTGCTGGTCACAGATGCAGCACCAATATATTCTCTTGCGACGCTTCCGAAAACTGCAACGCTCCGAGTTTTATTTTCTAATTAAACTTTTAATCACTTTCCCGTGTTGCGGGCTTTAATCACATGAAGGGGACAGATGGCGGCCTGTGCTGCAGGCCGCCCTGAAGCAGGCAGTCGTGAACGACAACGAGCAGAATTTTGATAAATTACCTTGTATAAATCCGTCGTTACTCAGTCAATCATTCTGTATCGATACTGATCCCCACTACATTTTATAGCCAGATATGTGCGTAACATACCAGCATTGAAATGAGTTTTAAATAGCTGTTAGTTTTTTTTTACAAGGCCTATCTTTAAACCTGTACGAAGTCACCCTGTTTTCCCCTATTATAAATAGGTATATAGGTAGAGCCTTAGATTTTGCAACAAATATTTCTACTTACAAATTTTCCAGTTTTCATTTTTTTAAACGGCTGAGTAGTATCTAGAATCAGAACTAGGAGTAGGTAAGTAGGTAGCTACTACATACCTACCTACTTACCTACTCCTAGTTCTGATTCTAGATAAGACCCAAGACAAGTTCTCACCTCGGTATCTCGTTATAAATCATCGAAAAAATTCAACTACTTACAGGAGTTCTAAGCTAGGTACAATTAAATGTCTTAATTATTAATTAAATGAAGATTATACATATAATATACACATACTTAATTGATCCATGCAAGCTGATGATAGTTAGTTCGTTATCTCGACCGCAATAAATAGTTATACCTACAATAATTTTGGTAGGTAGCTACTACATACTAAAGCTATTTTCATACTAGGTATATATTATGTTACTCGCTACGCGGCTTCGCAGTATCACAAGCATCCACTCTTACCTAAATACCTACTGAATTTATCCGCATAAATTGTACCATTAAAAGATGAAATCACATCTTTAACGAGCGGGTAACCCTACTGAAACTAGGTCTTCGACCGCAAATTATAAACTTGTTTTGTGAGTGCAGCCACAATCCCGTGCGGTTTTGTGTCATTTGGAAAGTGCCTATTGTTTCGTGTTTCTGCACATTGAATATTAATTAAAACCTCACCACTACGAGATTTACCACTTTTACTAGCACGCGGTCGTCCGGTGCATAGTTTCATGGATACATAATTCAACACGTAAAGTAGGTAGGTACCTATAAGTATACCTACTTACCTAAGTATATTCACCCTACATGATAATAAAAAATAAGCAGGTAGGTATAATGAATACTGAATGCTTTATAACTGAATATATTTTTGCTAAGAAGCTACCGGGTAACCGATGCTACTTATTTGCTTGCAAAAATGCCAAAATGGATGGAAAGAGGCATATTTTCGATGCACATTCTCTAAGCACCTACCTACGGTAGATACGAGTACAACTAGAATTTCTGAACATTATTCACCGCTAATATGCAAGTATTCCTTTGACTAGTTTGGGCTTATATAATGCACAAGTTTCCCAAACTGAAATTTGTGGAACATCTGAGTTAAAACCTACACCAGGGAACAGTTTTCATATATAATCTTAGGGGCTTCTCCATCGAAAATGACACTTACCTATTGGTTATTGCGTAAGTAACAGGTATAGTAATCTCAGAGACGAATTAATAATTACCTACTCTTGTTACACTATTTTGTAACCAAAGGAGTGCCGAAATTAAAAGTTTGAGTGCCTGTGTTTGAGGCGTCCACTTAATCACTTAACCATGTCATGATTATTCAAATACTTGGCCTGGCTCGCAGGAAAGGAGATAATTCTCCTGCCGTAAGCTTTGGGAAAAATATTTTAAAGGGGCCAAGGGTATTGAATATTCATTGTTTAAAATAAGTGTGGTTTAGCGACTGCGCTTTACCTACTGACATTTTATTTTGTTGTAACGCGATCTCTGGCGTAAGCCGACATCGGATGCGCTTTCTAGCAAATCGCACGCCCCCGGAGCGCCAGCCAGCTTCAATCAATAGTCATTTTATTGTAAAGCAACAGAAAAAATCCCACTCTAAAATGGTCTTTGCTTGCATTCTTCAGTTGCGCTATGGTTTGGAACACGGAACAATAACTTAAGTCAGTTCGGACAACAACTGCGTGGCAAATAGGCTGGTATTAATTAGCAAAGGCGATTCTTGATTGATGTAATATCTGCACCAATGTAATTTGAGTGTGATCTCATTTGAGCTCAGAATGATTTCAAACATTGATAGTGACAACATCGGTTTGGTCATGTTTACAAACAGTGTTCGAGAACTAAAATTATCTGATGGCCGCGCTCTATAAGGTCCGCTCCCTAATCTAACCTGAAATTGTGATGTGAGTTACTAGAAATGATCTTAACTCAACTAAATAAATGGAACTAAACCAGCGTACAAAACAGCCGGTACCAAATTGCGTAAAGTAAGTGCTTACGAGTATCTAGTATCTTAAAGTCAAGCAAAGTGAAATGCATTGTCGGCCGTTGTCGCTGCAGAAGGGGCTGGCATTTGTCTTGGTTTAGACTAATTAAACGGAACTGCTCTTCGCACCTGCAGCCTTGCAACAATGCTCCCATTTTGACTAACTTAGGAAGAGTTTAGCTGCGTAGTTAACGGTAGTTACTTATTAGCTAAATGCAGTTTGGGAACTGTGACCATCAAAAACGAGGTTCTGAGGTCTGTATGTTTAACTAACGAGGAGTTCCTAAAAGTAGCTCTCGCCCCAAGAGTAAGGAGTGGTTCAAGAACCATCTCCATCGTACCTACATTAGGTCAAGCAGAACTAAATGATCAAAGGACAAGCAAAAGTACATCCGCCGGGTATACTGAAAATATTCAAACTATTATTGTGCTTTGAATTCAGTCCGCTCAAACGATATTTTGTAAATATCTTTGGAAGAGCGCGCGAGCGAATGTGGACCTACATTTATCTTTATCTTTCTTGTTTGATACGTAGCCCCACATATCCTGCTCCTGTATCATGGGTACCGCTTACAGACATTATAATTTCACATACACACATCACACCCAGACCAGAAACTAATATTTGTGGATCGCACAAATATTTGTCCCAGGCGGGAATCGAACCCGCAACCCCTAGCGCAGCAGCCCGATTGCTCAGCCACTACGCCAAACGAGCCGTCAAACATTGTTCTAGTCCTATTTGATATTATGGTAAATAATCGAATCCAACCCCACCAAATAGGTCCTCAATCCGCACTCCCGATGCGCGAGAGTGCCAACGCTTACAAGTAGGTAAGTAAGTAGATAATTGTTATTTTATTTGCTGAGCTCTCTTTAGAACTTTCTAGAGATAGGAAAATCTTGTTATACCTATTCATCTAAAAGGTTCCATCACTTCAACAAATTCACACTTAGGTATCTAAGTGTGAATTTATTGGTACTGTTGATAGCTAAGTGTGAATTTATTGGTTCTGTTACTAATATTAATATAATATTTTACGATGCGCATGTAATAATTTTCATATAATTTTTACGAAATACGGCAGATTATTTGCTCATTTTATTGGCGATCGTAATATCCGCTGTGGTCGACCGCCCGTAAAACTCCTCAAATATCGTAAAATATACACCCGGTACTAACTCCGCGACATATTTGGTGGTTATCGAACCACGACATTAATTGAAAACCCGTTCAGCAACGTTGTTCAGTGCTTGTCCACATTCAAACTTGGAGATTAGCGAGTAAGACCAAAACGCGCTGCTCTACAATATTTAGGAAAACTAATTTTTCAGTGCTACCTACCTGAAAACTGCATAGAACTCGGGAAAACACTTAATTATATTGATAAGATACTTGCCAAGATAACGTTCGCGGCAGTCGTTCACCTCTGCGATAAAAATAACAATTTCTTTCAAGAAAGATTAATGGTTTGTCTCGTCAGTGGCGGTGTCGGCACACTACATATTTCATTCTGCCATGTAAGGCACCATCTTCCACTTCGTAGAGCCATCTAATAAGCAACCGTAGCCATTATGATTTTTCAAAAGTTGTTCTTCAGGGATTCGTACCTACCCAAAGGGTAAAACGGAACCTATTTCTAAGGCTCCGCTGTCCGTCCTGCCACCAGGCATCATGAACCGTGATAGTTATACAATTAAAATTTTCACAGAATGAGTGATTTCTGTTGCTTAAATAATTACCTTAATTACTAAAAAACAGAATATAATAAATATGTTAGTGTGCCCCCATACAACAAACGTGATATTTTTGCTCGTTTTTATATATAATGGTACGGAACCTTTAGTGCGCGAGTCCGACTCGTACTTGTTTTTTACCGAAATAGTTTTTAGTTTTAGTTTTTTTTTTTAAACGTAGCCCCACACTAGGATTGCTCCTGTATCGTGGGTACCGCTTACAGACACATAATTTCACATACACATCACACCCAGACCAGAAACTAATATTTGTGGATCGCACAAATAGTAGGTATAGTATATTGATTCCTACTTAATTTTATCAGTGGATAAATATTGCAACTATCTATCTATTCGCATTTATCATGTCACAAAAATGTAATCATTGTATCGTGCGTGTCGTTGTAAAATGATTATCGTAGCGTCTTCAAGTTTTTTAATAGATATACTGTTTTATGATTATTCACGCATACAAGTGAAACGCTCTCCCATTTACTACAGTCGGATATCTCGAAATCGGTCCAGCCGTTTAGCCATAAAAAGTAACAAACAAACAAACATACAAATAAACAGACAAACAGAGAAACAGTGTTACTTTCGAATTTACAGTATAATATTTGACAGTGACTAAATGCACAAATCGTGCGAAGCAAAAACATTGAAAAAACTGGCTCATAGCTGAGCAGAAAGATTACTGGAAGTGTGCTAAAAATAAAACGTCAGAATATGCATCCGCCAGATCCGCCATTATGGAAAACGGAAGTTCACTACATCTTCATTTTAATATACAATCATAATCTGCTCCTTTGATTAACTCCAAACTATCATAAGAAATCCCAGTTTTATTTAAGTGAACAATCTAAAAACGCGTTTTTGCTGCTAATTTCAGTTACAGGTGGTGCAAGAATAGTCATATTAGCCATTATTCTTTACACACAATGGAGAATAAATACAAAGTAATAAAGGTTATAATAAAAGTTTAGTAATCGTCGAAGGAAGTCATTTACGGCAACTAAGTAAATAAACCAGTTGTATACCATGTAGAGATTCTGTTTGCTTTATTTTTTTGGAGAACAAACAGTAAATTCGACGAGAAAATTTTGAGGAACAGCGACATACGTCCTCTCTCTGAAACGCCGTAGCGGGTACTGAGCCGCCTAGTACGCGCTCAAACTGATCATATTCTCGTCGTTTTTATTAATTTAGAAGAACGGAATCGATTCAGTTCATTGGAAAATTCAAATTTCATTGGAAAATAAAATTGCCTTTTTTATGGTTCCAAAAAATATGATAGTTGTCGCTGAAAATGTTGAGCATTATGTGACGAAAGATTTTTTTCGGGTCCTTTGTCGTGAATTTTTTTCTCAAGATACTAGACAACTTTAGTCCAATATTATTGATTTATTAGCTAACTGAAACACTTGGCTATACACTGTATTTTTTCTGGCTTATAAATATTTGTAATTACAGCTTAACTTTTTGACAAAAAACCGCCCATTTTACGGAAGCTCGCTGCCTACAGGTCCTTAAGTACCTACGTATAATTAGGCTATTTATTTAATTAATATTTGAGTAGTTACCTATTGTAGAACTAGCTGCGCTGGTTTCGGAACAAGAATTTGCCTATGTGTTAATTCAGGGTGTTAGCTACCGCCATGCAAAATTTCATCAGAATTGGTCCCGCCGTTTGAGCGTGAAGAAGTAACAAACATACAAACACACTCACAAACTTTCGGCCATAATATTATTCGGGTTGTTGAGGAACCTCGAGAAAAGTTCAATGAAAGCTACGAGTGAGGAACTTTGTAGATAAACGCGCGACTTACCATACTATGATATGATACTGATCTGCCTCATTTTGTTTGGGTCACTTTTCCCTTTATAATTATTCTACTACTACATTCTACTACCAGTATTCTGTAAAGAACTTATTGGCGTGCATAATTATTCAAGTAGATATTCAATGTAGTAGCTGTAACAGAAACTACACTGAAAATGAGTGCACTAAGGACTACTATGCTAAAGATGAAGTTGCACGCTCTCGGCTCGGCTTATGTCACCCGCCAGCACACTCGCTAATTAGCTCAGAGTGACGCACAGTTAGAGCAGCCATCGTCGGGTCGTCGGCAATCATCGCGTTAAGCGGTGTACAACTTTTAATGGCTCATTAACTTGATAGCCGCCTATCACGAGATCAGTGCGCTAAGACCGCGACCCCATTTCCTGTTTTTGAACTCCGATCTTCTTACGTTACGTCTCACTGGCGTTTTTAAGAAAAATATTCACGGATTTTCAAGGAAACAGGACAGTGTCGTAGGCTTGTGTCGATGGCACTTGGTTCAAATTAAATTAACCGTTGCAACGTATGCAGAACGCAACGAGGCTAGCTTTTTTTAGCTAGCAACTATTTATCTTCTCTCAATGCTAGCAATAAATGTGGTTGGTTTTGAAGAATTTTTCAGATGAGGAATAAGGAATGTAATCCTATATGAGACTGACGTGAAACGAGTGAACAAAATGAAATTTTCAGTCATGAATTTTCACAACCTTTCATTGGAATCATAAAATCAAACAAAACACAATCAATGGATGGCCGGCGCCGCAGTGCGCTGTTTATTACGAACTTGGTAAAATCCACAGTAAGCGCTAGTTCAGACACGGCGGGAACCGCGCGATTATAGAATCGCATGGAAATCGCGCGGGTCTTATTTATATGAGTTAGTTAGTAATCGTTCAGACATAACCGCGCGGTTAATCAAGCCGCGCGGTTACCGCAACCCAACCGCCAGAAAATAGAATCGCGCTGCTCCCGCGCGTTTCTATGACTATGGAGTCTTTACTTCGCGTTCAGTTGCATTGCGGATACCGCGCGGTTAGCACCCAATACCGCCTTTCTCTTTTCTTTATTTTAAGGAGCAACCACAGTAAACACACTTCTTCGTCGACTTCCATTTTCAAACTGACGTTATCCTCGCACGAAAATCGCATAATAACCGCCGGTGTCTGAATAGCATCACAATTTTGCGGGTTCAAACAGCGCGATTTGTAAACGCGCGGTTCCCGCATGTCTGAACTAGCGCTTAATCAAATCTGCCGATCGCCAATGCATCTCAAAAGGGCCTATAACAGGAGTAGGACCAGTCCAGGCAGGCACTTTTAGATACGAATCTTTCAATCAAAGAGGTCGAGCGCATCTTTGTGCCGTCGAATAATACAGGATGCATTGGGAATGGAAAATCTGCAAACGAGATCCCGCCATTGAATACACGACATTACGTCATCCAATCATATTATACAAAGTGTGGTAGATAATCCCTTAATTTTATCATTTCATACTAGGGCATTGACGCAGGATTAAATTTTACCTACTACCACAGGATGGATTCAATCGGCTGAATCGAACAAAATCGAGCAAAAGACAAGCTCGAAGCAATACCGTCGTCTGAGTTGTACCGCGCGTGCACTCAATAGATACTCAATCTCGTTCAAAATATATAAAACAAATTACCGATCTGCCATCTTTAAAAATAGTGTCCCTTCTTTTATTTATACCTACATAATAATATGTATTCGAAGTGCATAAGTACTTACCTGAATGATAAACGTGTATTGACGGTTTTTTAGCCACATGCCATTGTATAAAGAAAAGATTTGGCTCGATCGATAGGTATCACAGAACGAACAATGTTAAGAAATATGAAGTAAACTATACACTTACCAACTTGAATAAAATCATTGTTGTTGAAGTTCAAAGACTGCTATTGAGACGTATGTGGGTACATCTATTTGAAGACGTCAGTAGATGAAAATCTTTAATTTACAATATGTATTGTATGGAGTTATAGCTTCTCATTCTACGAATATAAGAATGGACTGGCGTTTTACGTGGGAAATGCTACTGCCAGACAATGTTAAGTCGGCCTTCGGTCACAATTGTTGAAAGAATGTTTTCAACGTATAAGAAATCCAAACGGGTAGGATTTTACCAATAATCCCTCATGCCGGGGCCACACGGTACGTATCGTGATGCCCCGTTGTTTGACGTCATTTGACGTTCGCCGTAAGTGTAGCCACATAATCGGGATAATAATATGGCATGGGCAATGGGCATTGCCGTTGAATATCCCGATTTTTAACGTTCACTTATTTTTTTATTTTAGTTTATTTTTAATTTGGCTGTTGACGATGACGATAGTGTGGCCAGTCAAATTTATAGCGATAAATCATCGGGATAATTTCAGCGTTGTTTAAAGCGATGTCGGCCGTTGACGATGACGAAACGTGTGGCCCCAGCATCATCCATAATCTTTACCTTCGATATTTGTATCGAGAGACAAATTGCTACTAACAAGCATTAGCTTCTGGCTTCCATAGTACGTACGGTCGGCATCAAAAGTAGCTTAACATCTCTGTATCTTAAATTTAATATACACCCTAAAAATATACATTTTGCGTATCTACAATTGAACGGCCTCTAAAGTAGTTGAACATCTCCGTATCTTAAATTTAATATACACCCTAAAAATGTACATTTTGCGTATCTACAATGGAATTGGAAACTAAAACATGTTAAGCTACTTTTGATGCCGACCGTACCTTCGCCATTACCTACTGTAATGTTTCTCAATAGATCGCAATTCGCATTCCCCTGTCTAGCTGCCCCGTCCATAAAAAATTTTGTATTTTCTCAGGATACTCGCACCCTACCTACTCCTTTTGCTTATATATCACTCGGGAATATAATGTAGCTATCTCTGAAAGAATTGTCAGAATCGGATCCTAAGTTTTACCGATATCGTGTAGTCGAGTGTCATGCTCCTCGTGTCCCACATCCTGTACAATAGAGGAATTTACCGCAGCCTCAGACAATGCGGTGACTTTGGCTACATTTCTAGCCAAGGTCCTGTGAGTTACGACCATTGACTCGAAAAGAAGAATCAGAAGGCGATTTTATCCCAAGAAAATTTAGAATTTCTGCGGGAAGTAAATCCGTTAGTGTAAAATTTTACACGAACGGATATACTTCCCGATGAAATCGCCTTGTCACTCGACTACACGATATCGGTAGTTTAAAAAAAAAAAAAAATTGCTTTACAAATTACCAATAATACCTCATACATGCTAACAAACAAACTTTGTATAATATTATGGATATTAATATGCGAATGTATTACATAGGTAGGTTTTCATGACTTCTCTATAAAATTTCAAATAAACTTACCTGCAATAGTTATTTTGACTATAAATTAAACTGTCGAATATTTAGTACCTAGTGACATTTTATTTTTTGACGTTCTGAGTGTTGAAGTTTATTATCCCACCCCTACTTTTGTCAGCAAAGTTTTTTCAAAAACAACGCTTCTGCAGCGCGTGCCGATTGTCCACAGTGGAGTGGCGCACTTCAATGGGGCATAATTCAAAATACGCATTTTCCCGACACGGCGATGGCACTCGACACGAAGCGGCTCGATTCCCGAATGGCCGAGTGGAAGCCACAAGCGGACGCCATTTATTTCGCCTTTCTAACCCCATTTAGGAATACCATACGAAATCGGCGAATAGGCCTCATTCTCATTTAAATGAATGCGGAACCGCTGAAAGAAAGATGGCTGCTTTATTTGTTAAACAACCGTCTCTGGTAAACAATTCTGGTTTCCGTGTACACGGAGATCCGGTATGAAAGCAATAAGTTTTAACAGTTTTGCCGTACCTTAAGTCTGTAATGATTGAAATATAGCATCTAGAGGACCTTTTTCGCAAACATGTACGTAGGTAGGTACAGTAGTACCCAACTTATATGGCGCGTCGTGAATCTTCTTTCGCGCAGAAAAGAAAGTATGGTCCGAAGATTAACGAAAGAATGCTTAAAACTTACAATCAACCTAAGATCACTACTATAAGGTTCATAATACACTGCAGCTGTTAGTTCCATCTCACTCTAAGCTCCCTAAGATGGTGGCGGCTGCCGACCAATAGCGGTCAATAGCATTTCCCGCGCTTTGAAAATTCATCTTCTGCGCAGGTACATCGCTAAGCCATATCAGTTGGGTACTACTGTACATGTCCAGTTAGTAACTTTTTTTGTTTTAGTTTAGTAATGGCTTCGCACGGTTTGTGCATGTAGCCAGTGTCAGTATTGTAGTATTTAAGTACCTATATCTTATTTTCATAATAAGAAAGTCATAGCATTAAAACAATCCTCGTGGTCAAGTAGTAAAGTCGATTTATTTACATAGTCAAAGTCACGATGCAGTAAAGTGGTGAATGTGATACTGAAACTTCCTGGGAGTTTTATATAAAATGCAAAGTGACACGCTTAATGGTTTTATATCATTTGCCCACACTCGTGCACGTTACCGAACACCTAAGAAACACAAGTTTGAGGAAAAAAATACAATACCAACAACGTCTCACTATCGGATTCCCGCCAAAACTAACATACGGTTATTGAAATGTACCTGTCTAAGCTAGGCAATGATAGGTACCTACCTAATTAGTTAGGTTATCTATCTATATTAACATTCATACGTAGGTATTGAAATACCCCAGTTCGGTTATAAATACTGTCTTAGCAGGTTATGAGTTAGCATTTCCTCAATATGAAGACCGCCTCAGGATATGACGTCGCGGGCGGAAATCGACAGGATATGAGAATTATATGCAATCTGCAAATAACCCTGAAGATATCACATAATTACATTCCTACCTTATCGAACGAAAATTATGTGCTTAGTGCTAAGCTAAAATATGCTTCTATGTTTTGGCTTCGCACAAAGTTTGCATTTGGCCAGAGCGAGTACAATTATTATTACGAGTATTAAGTTTTCACCCGACTGCTTGAGGACGGTTGTTTTATTTTTATAATTAAAATGTAGAGTCCCAGTTTGACTGTATTTCTCTAGCTTACGGTAGTATCTCTACCTATTCTGTGGTATCATGACTGTCACGATTCAATAAAATAGTGTAGGTATTTACTTAGCTATTCTGAAACTTATTGCAGTTTTTCAAACGCCATAAACCTTTTGTTGTTCTGTAAAAAAAAAGTTAACCATTTGATTTCCCGCCTAAATTGTCTGAAGTAAGTATCATATCAGTTCTTCTTTCGTGGATGGTTCACCAATTTTTATCATTAGCCAAAAACAACTCTGGAAAAACAAATAAAAAAGCTATTATCTCCCATTGACCGAACAATGCTGTCCACGATTACATCAGGAATGAGCAATTCGGGACAATCGGCCCTTGTTTACTGGGCATGGGGTATACACAAACAGTAACATGCGAAAAATAATATGAAAATCCTTTTTTTTCGTCACATCTGCTATCGATTGCTAAAATCACAGCAATGAAATCGCATTTAGTCGTTAAATTTCGATGTGGTGGCCGTTCAACTTCCCTCTTATACAATCACAGTAAGGCCGTGGTGTCCTATAAAAATCTATCTACAATACGGTCTATAGTAACTACACTATGACGCGGTATACGGCGTGACGTTGTAAGGCGTTTATAGAGACCACAGCCTGGATTCCACATGTTCCACACATACGTAAGGTCTATCCAGCCCTTTCCTACTCAGTCATTGGCATTATCAAAGACGCGATGGTAGCAACTTAACAAGCCATAGTAAAAACTAGTACTTATAATAGTATCGCAAGTGACATTGGCCGCATGGCAATAGCAGAGTAATAACATCGTAATAAAAGTTGTTTCCCATCCCTATTGTTTACAAGGTAGGTACCTACATCCCCACTCAATTCCACGGATGTCCGTTGGCGATGCATCGGTATAGAAAATTGCCAATAAACGATGAACCTGGAGTTTGGACATGCAGCACATAGATTAAGTAAGTGTAGCTGGCGCTTTGCCAGCATCCTACGGATTGGCATTTGTCATTTCTATTTGGAACTCGGAAGTCTTTGAAGTTGAAGCTCTCGAAGTCAAGGATCTGATGTACGGGCAACGTCCCTAGACACTAGTTACTGTTTAGTCACTAAACGGTAACAGAATCGCACAAACTTTAGTGCATAATATTTGGGCATTTCTGTGCTTCGGAAAGCTCACGAAACCGTCGGCCCCGGTTGTTATCGATCGGCTGGAGCCCCGAAAGTACAAAAATGCTATAGCAGCTTACTTTTTTCGTGGATTTTTGGTTACAAATCGTCTATACTATACTATACCTTCAAAACATAATAGGAACCCCGTTTTATCTGGTATCCAGTTTAGCATACCTGTCTCGTTCCGTTGACACTACAATATTATGATTACAGAGGGCTAATCTAATGATCGAGATGGAAGTAGACAGTGAAATCCCTCATAGATCGACGTTGTATGGATTCACTTTGTTTAGCCTGCACTAAAAACGTATGCATAAAAACGCTTCTGGGAAGCATTTAAAAAACGTTGGTCTGCTGTTTCTCCTTGTATACTATGGATATGGGAGTAAGTAGTAGGTACGGATGGAAGTAGTTCGGACGTGCATCGAACGGGCATATTGTATGTTAGACATCGTTAGTTCCCACGTGAAAAGGCTCTGATTGATACTTCTACTTGGCATTCATTTCCTTTGGTTCGTAGTGAAGTTAGAAGGTAGAAAATAAAAACTGGCGAAGGGTTTCGTACCATCTATAAAAACGACAAAAAATTACGTTTGTTGTATAGGGCCCACTTAAATATTGTTTATATATTTCTTGAACAGAAATACATCATCTGTGAAAATTTCAACTGCCGTCTGTCTGTCTGTCACTAGGCTGTATGTCAAGAACCGTGACAGTAAGGCAATTCAAATCATCAAACTCCATCCTCATACCTTCTAAGATCCCACTAGTTTACTCTCATCCTTCACCCCCGCTGCGCCTGAATTCTTGCCGCAAATTCTTCAGATACAAACTTCAAGTTATTTCACAGAGTAGCAGTTCTGATACGCGAAACATTCCCGACCTTCGAAGCAAAATACACAATAGCCGTGAAAAAATCTCGGCATTGACAAAGTTATGACTTTGAGTTTTTGGCGTAATTTATCAGGCTTTACGCCATGAGTTCGGTTAATGGGCACCACAATAGATAGACTTTAATGCAATGTTTCATTAAAATTAATGTGCGAAGTAAATGTCTTTTGCAGGCCTTTTGAATCGAATGAAAGAGGAAGTTCTTTTTTGTAGTACTTATGAACACAAAGATGCAACGTAGGTAGGTATATAAAAATAAGTAGTTTGTTAAAATATTATAAACACCTAATTACTTATGTAGTTATATATTTTCAGATATGGAAAACGGAATTTTCGTTGAGTCAGATTAGGCGCTAAAGTATAGGTAGGTACTAATCTTTACTAATGTACCCCTCTGATAAGCCCCGGTAAGCCGGATGCGAACATAAAAATATATGTAAATAATATTATCAAGTATCACCTATTATCTAAAATGGCGGATTGCAATAAATTAGATTACAGCCAGAGTTGCGTAATCGCACATCCACAAAACGATGATGTTGCCAGAAAACATAGCTTCTAAAAATAACTGCTATTTCCAAGAAAGGACTTTCTTAAAACTTTTCTGAGATGTGGAGCGTTGCTATTTTTACCCGACTGCCGAAAGAGGGCTTTTTTATGAGTTTGGATCAGGTGCGTTTTCAAATTGGATTGTATGGAGGTGACTTTATATGACATTCAATTATTGCATTGCCACTGATAACACAGTAGGTAGGCATTGGCACCAGTGTTCAGGGTAAATGTCATTGTGAAAAAATGTAATAACCGTTCCTTTTTGATGGTGTCCGTGTCTATGATATGTTATTCGAGAACTGAAGACACGGCGCACGTCCAGTTGAATCAAACTCAAAATAGGTAAGAATCTACCTATATAATTTGTTTCTTCGTCATCTGTAGGTACATGGCAAGATTTTTTAGGGTGTTCAGACAGTGAGTCTTAAATTTAAATTATGTTTTATCCAAACAATGGCAGGTTATGACTTAGCCGTTTGCAAAGCGGGTTTGATGCAATCACAGCGCAAAATATATTAGTGTGAATTACTGATTTTGTTTCGAGTGTTTGTGAACCATGGTCCTTGTAGTCCCTGATTTCTAGATACCTACAAGGAATCCTAGTTTTCAGAATATCCAATAAGTGATCGTGATTCATGTATAACAACTAGACTAGGTATAGGTACCTACTATATTTGATACGTTATCACGTAAAATGATCGCCCGTAAACCGACTTTACAAAGTCTTATTTTTTTTCTTCAAAATACCTACTTTGTTAGTTATATAGTTTGTACCTACACACGTGAGCATGTTAGGCGTTTCCTGTATGAAAAAGAAAAATGGATTCACACATCTTACATTTAACTTTGTTTGTTTCAGTTACAACTGCAACGACAATGATCCGATAACGCTTGAAAAATAAGAATTATAATGACGATCGTGTGGTAAGTAATTATTGCTTTTACAAGCCGTCTCCCTATACAGTGCATTACTCCATAGCCTGCCTATTTAGTCGGGTACCTACCACATAAAGCGTAGGCTACACTGCACTGCGAGAAAGCTAACTTAGCAGCTTATCTTTGCTCCCAAGCGGTGATGACGTCATTCAGCTTCGGCAAATCTTTAACAATCAAGATTTTCTGTTCTATTAAATTCTGTAGTGTTCGAAGGACACCCAGATCATTAAGTTTTGTATGTATTGTGTAGCGACGACACAGCAAGTTGTTTACTTGATTAGTCGATAATACCTAACCACACCAAAAATATTAACCCAGAGATATTGGTTGTAAAGTTTAATAAACCTAGTAAGTAACGTTGGGTAATTCACCAACTGGATACGAGCGGCTCAAAGTCAATATTGGTATCACTTTAGCTGGAAACAGTGCCGTTAAAACATGATCAGTACCTACCCAATGTTTGGAGACCACTGCTCTGCGGATGCGGCAAAATGTCGTTATTCCCCCGGACTCTTGCAGTAGAAGCCTACCACTGCAAATAGGTCGCATAGCATACGACCGCTACTCGCTCGCATGCTAGCTAAATGTTGGCTAAGCTTGAACTAAGCTAAATAAGTAAGCTCCGCTGGTCGTGTGCCCTGCGCTTAATCCATAGGACAAAAGCTATTCTGCTATATATTTGTTTTGTAAGGTTATAAGCTGGGATGTATTTAGCTATTTATTTGGGCGCGGGTATTGTATGTTTTACCATATAGAGGTCCAGATTATATCCCATATGAGTTTCAGGGTGGTTAGTATGTTTGCTCGTACTATTGTTTTAAAGTTTAACTGGATGTTTGACTATATAATGTTATATATATATACACAGACCGCGCACAAACACATTCATTTTCCTGATACGATAATCGAATTCCATTTCCTTATTCGATCACCCGTTTCAACGCGCCGGAGGCATTGCCCTGTTGAATTGCAATGCTATGATGTAAACATGAAACAGTAAGTCTCGTCTGTCCGTTCGTACAACGTCGGTAACGTCGGTGCAAGTGCACTCAACAGCTGGAGTGGCGGCTAACGTAATTGCCCCCGCTTGCACAGGAGATGATTCTTCAGAAAAAAACTTGTATTTTGTTGCGTGTTTATAGTCTGTGCTGGCATTTTTTAGTTCCGATATGAATCTAAAAGCTTGAATCCACTTTGAATTGTGCGTTAATTGAAATTCTGTAGCCGTGTAGTGAGCTGTTCTTATGCCCTCTTTCTGAACCTATGATAGGTAAGTCTATCTATGTCTCTATCTGACACTAAACATATGACAAGGACAACAATACACTTTTCGGTTAATCAAAGTTAACAAAGGGTTCAAAAACCGGACATAATAATACATAGACAAATTCACAATTTTACGTCTATTTCAGATCAAACTAAAATTGACTTCAAAAATAAATCTTAAAAATGCTTAAATATTAATGGCAAGGTATTGGGCACCGTTATAAAGTTTGTACGAGAAAAATCTATGTTCGAATCATAAAAGCAGATTTAAGTACCTACCACACCTATTGAATAGAAAAATAAAAACTATAAAATATTTCGATGCATTTGATTCTGTACCCTCAAAACCCTACGAAGACTCGCTCTTGGCAGATTTCATTAATTAAGAACTCTCTTTCCGATGCTGTTAACGAAAGCCGCAAATTAATTAGCAAACAGCGAGTCTGCTTGTGATCGTTAGCTTGCTAATATTGAGAAAGGCGACGCGACGTGAGAACTGAGAAGTAAGTGATTTGTTTTCAGAAAAATCATGAGTAGGAAGAACTTATTATGTGTCCAAACCGCACCCGGAAAGAAGAAAAAAATACGAAATTTGTATAAATAATCGTTTCTTTTTTTTTCTTTTCTTTATTAAAACGTAGCCCCACACTAGGATTGCTCCTGTTTCGTGGGTACTGCTTACAGACATATAATTTCACATACACATCACACCCAGACCAGAAACAAATATTTGTGGATCGCACAAATATTTGCTCCAGGCGGGAATCGAACCCGCAACCCTTAGCGCAGCAGTCCGATTGCTCAGCCACTACGCTAAACGAGCCGTTAATATAATATAACTTTTATTATATAATAAAAAAAAAATAAGTAGTAACCTTTGGACAACTTTTTTAGAGAAAGAGCGAAGCGAACATTGCGAAATTAGATGTAAATAATATTATTAAAAAAAATATGCAGAACTAAAAAAAATATTGAACTTAAATTGGACTACACAGTGTATACAGTAACTAAGGTATAATTTGTAATAAGTAAAATGTAAATGAAGGATGTAGCCGTAAAAAAAGAATAAGGACCATCTATAGGTACGAACTCTTTTACGAACTATCTGCATGTCAAGACTGGATGAAGATCTGAAGTCTGAAGCACGCTCCACATTGTGCCGAGATCTGGCGCTACCCGGGCGAGTCAAGTGAGTTCGAGGGCGGATATACCTTGAGCCTCTATCTTATAGCCAGAGATTACAATAGTATGCTTTATACAAAATTCCTTTAGTAACAAAGCAGATAGCACCGCGGACTTTAAATTATCCAATTTGCAGTGCGCTAAATCTAGCGCGCTGCCTAGTGCACTAGATGAGTAAGCGGGACGGAGTCAATGCGATTGCATTAGATTGGATCACTAACCAGCTAACTGCCTTCACACGATTCAAAGCACGCTAACTCACATAGTGGTCTGCTAATTGGATAATGTAATAGGCGCTTTACACGTTGTTTTGAGTCGTCTGAGCGGTCGTTGCAGGCGGTGCCTTTATGAAATATATTGATAACTAACATACAACTAACAACAATAACTAATAACAATTAATCACCTCCGGAGCACAGGATTATAGGTAGGTACTATTGAAAGAAACTAACTAGCCTAATAAAGGGGGGAAACGCATGAATGAATGAACGAATTACCACACGCCTTGATGCCTCAATACAGTGCATTAGGAAATTAAACAAGCCGTCATGTTAGCTTGCCATGTGAGCAACACATTTGTACCAGTATGTAGGTACGTCTATTTCGATTTGTAAGCTTCTACGATGAGGGCGAACCACAGAATATAGTACATGCTTTTAATATTTTTTTTCTACGTTACCTGAGTAACGAGATGGCAGAAGGCATCGCCACTTTGTCTTATGTATCGTGTGATTCATGAGATTGAACTTGGTAGAGTTTATAATAAAACTATAAGTACGTATTATAATTATTATTTTTATTCCATCCATGTTTGACTATGCTACAAAAATATAGGCAATTAGCTGATATACTGGTGATCAATAGTAAGGTGGAAACAATAAAATTATACATAGAATATATGAAAGTAAACACATTTTAACAAATGCATTTAGTAAAACAAAGTATAAGTGAAATATAGTTTGAAAATAGTAAAATACAAAACGTGAAATGGTCGGTTTTCAGTGAAAATAAAAAGCTTATATTTCGACTAGAGTCGCCTTAAATTAAAAACGCCATTAGTGGTCAAAACACTACTATGAAATTCTCTTTGGTCATTAAAAATAACGAACAATTAAGAATGCGATTTGAGTTTACCCACGTTAACGCTTGTGTTTTAGTAATTAATTCATAACTTAAGTAACGAATCTGTAATTTTACATATTAAACTTAAAGGTATATTAATCTAATACAATTCCAATGTAGGTGTGTTGCCTCTTAAATATGAACTACTTCAAACAATAAAATACAATTTTATATTACTGTATAATTAAAGATTTACCTAAAAATAAATCTAGTAAGTACCTATACCTACTATACTACAAGCAAGCATACTATAAGAAATTTTAATTAGGTCAGGATATTATCACATTTTCGTTTGACAAATCATTTCAAACAAAGCAAAGCAAAGTAAATGCCGTTTCAAATATTATAAATATCACTAAACTAATACTAATTAATCGTATCGTTTACCCTTAAAACTATTCTTACCCTAGTCATAAGACCATTTCTGAACTCGTTATTTTATATTTTAGCTTTCATTTTTAATTATCTAAAAGTGTCTTTGTTTGATGAAAGATAATTTTAAGTTACTTGAGTAGAATGATCAAGATTCACATGATTATGACGTGCCAGGTGCTTGTTCAAAGTACATCCAACTTACATCAAATTCAATGCGCACAAAAACTGAATACAAACGAATATCACTTTAATGAAAAAAAAACATGCGTGCGTACAAAGTACACATGTCAGAAGTGAAACTTCTTTGGCGAACTAATTTATAAATCTTGTATATATTTCTTGTTTATAATCCCTACTCTCACTCCACGGCTAGTTGCTCATGCTACGTTCGCCCTGTCTTACTCTCTCTCAATCGGTCTCGATCACTCTCTCTCTCTTTTCCGACACTTCCGTTGCATACCGGCGTGACGTTTCATCTGTAAAAATTTTACCCTCATGCGCCTAAAGAAGTTTCACTTCAAAAATACCTTATTGACTCGCTTATCTAATGGCTCAGCTCGTTATGAAAACGTGTAGTCAGGTCACGTGATCTCGAAGATAATCACGGATTCAAGATGCATCGTGGGAGACGCAATTTCCCCGACCCCCCGAATCTGACGTGTTTGATGAATAGCCAGGGACCGAGCCTGCTTGAAACGGATAAAGCTTACAGAAACTTAGGGGAAAAGCTTACGGGTTACTGAACTTTCGACAGAAAACAATGCTTTTTACGCTTTTCAGGCATCTTTTGATACAAGTAGACAACGTTTTCCTTGGAGAATCGGAACGTTTTATGCATGCTAGTGAGCAGCTAAGTGGGGTTTAGAAAAAAGTAGGAGATAAAATCGACTAATAAAATCAGTTTGATGACGTACTGGCGAAACGTAATGAGCTTCTGAACTAATTATAGTGTGTGAGAGAGCTATTATCACTTATCGACACTAATTGACTCCAAATTCAATTATCACACTTGCCTACGAAATCGGGGGCAAACCACACCTCGAACGATATCTCCAACCCGATTACCCGAGCCATGCAACATGGAATCGAATAGCTATAATTACGTATAATTTATTGTGTTTTAGGCATACAGTCTCGAGTCATTGCAAATCACATTTGATGAATGGCCTTCCAAAGAAGTGCCTGACGCGACGGAAAAAAACTCCATTAGGAAACCAAAGGTTTCTGAACTGTGGACAGACAGCTGAGGGTTCTTTCAGCGGGGACGGGAGTTTCAAGGCAATTAGCAAACAGCCTGCAGTTTTGTTTCTTAAATGGAAAACTTGATTAAGGGGTTCAAGCAGTCTGAAAATCATCCCGTTTCAAGTAGATTGTTGTAGTTTGAATCAATTTTCGAATAGTCAGTGGTAATTAACGTTTTTGCAAAACTGTGCCTTACCTTTATATCTTTTAGTCACAAGTGCATTCTTGACAAAAAAAAGCTGATTGCAGAACACACTGTCATGAAAACATCGAGTCATGCCAATACAAATACAGGATAATATTATTATGATAGTGTCGTGGTGGACACGGCGAAACAAAAGATCGACTTTACGACGTGCGAAGGCATGAGAAACGAGTGTGGACGTCGGACCTGTCGACCTATCTATACAATTATGTGACGCTAAACCTAACAAAGCTCTATAACTTGGTATCCTTCAGCAGCACGGCTGCCTCGTACGATGGTAGTTCGCTGTCACGCCGCCTGAGGGCGTGGCAGCGCGGGCGTGGCTCAGTCACCACTTCCTGGAAATTAAAAAACATAATCTGCTTAAAAGCAATGCTGATAAAGTCGATTATGATTAAAGGCATAGGCAGTAAATATGAAAAGCTTGTAGTAGCTGTAGAGTTCATCAAAGAATTTGAACCAAATGTAAAAAATATAGAAACTGTTTAGTCAAACCAATGCCGTTTAGTCAAACCAGTGACGAACACAGTTAATCACTGCCGAACGCAGGACCCTCCCTCAACGCAATGTCTTAACCTACCCTTTGGCCCGTTTTGAGCCATTGTTTTTCAGGTTTGGATAATGGATAGGTGGAAATTTGTAACGAAAGTCTCGAAAATTAAATATAGATTTTAAAGTAAATATTACCTCTAAAGTGTAGCAATTCTTATTGTGGTCCGTGGATCCCTCGATGACGGTGTCGTAAGCAGGCGGAGGTCCCGGGAGGTCCATCGAGACCTGCAAACAGTGTATTGGTCTCATACAAATAGATCTATACATACAACATGAACCTATGAGAAAGTGAAGCACTCAAGATTATTTGACGATCTGTACCCCTAGTATGAGTTATTACTAGCTCGACATAGTACGCGTCAACTAGCGCTTTTGTATGAAGATCCTGTACAGCGCCCCTATCAGCGCGTTTATGAACGAAAAATCATACAAAGAGCTAGTTGACGCGTACTATGTCGAGCTAGTAAAAACTCATACTCAGGGCACAGCTCATGCCCTCGCCACGCCTTGGGCACACGCACGTTAAGCCGATAGACACTAAGACTTTTCGATTATTTCAATATAACCAAACACGTAACGCATTGTTGTTTTCTTTCCAGTAAAGTCAAAGTCAAAGCATTTATTGTAAATAGGAAAATAAATCGCACTTTTACAAGTCAAACAGCTAATTCTAGTTGATAGAATCAGGCGTTACTTTGCGGAAATCCATTTTCAAAACAATGAAGTAGAAATATATTATTTAACTACATATATTTCTACTTCATTGCTTTCAGCTAATTCTCGTTAACAAAGAGAATCATAAAAACAAAGTTCACAAAGGGGCACATCACACACAAATTATACGCCTTTTCTATTTGGTGTCATGCATCCTTCTATTTCTATGTTCATGAAACAGTTAAAGATCTCCATGAAGCAGCCTAAGTGTCCTCTGAACATCTTTTTGAAATTTCCCGCACCCTTCCGGTAATCGGAAGCGGTAAATCAGACTGATCTTACCATTTCCTCGATTTATTGGTGTTTAAAGTTGGTGGGAAATGTACGTTTACGAGTAATCTTCGACTACCCTCTGCCTACCCCTCGCCCGTGACGCGTTTTGCTTCTGTCCTATTGTCAAAAGTCGGACCGAGAAAGAAAGAGATTTTCTTCCGTATGTTCAGGTACTAGCTATTTATTACATTACCAAGATTCATGAACATTTTAACTAACACTTTTGTAAGCACTCACAGGCGATTCCCAAGAATGGGGGTCTATAGTATCAGCCAGAACAGCGGTAGTGTTTCGAGCTGGTTTCGAAAAAAATACCCCGCACCTAATAGCCATGAATGACGTTTGAGTGCGTTTCCACAGCTAGATTCATGACATATTTTATTTATCAAGTACCTAATAATAGGCATAAAACAATTAATGGCTAAACTTTAGATAATTATTGTTACTTACATATTAATAGGCACAAGGAAAAGGAAATGGAAACTTGATTAATATATGTACTTACCTACACTATAACAGTGGGTTTGTATAATGGTAGGAAGTTAATTAAACCAAAATACCTAGGGCGATTCGAACTCCTCGCAAAATACATTAAAACATATGATAATACCTTATCTATACCGGGACCTAAAACAACAGAGAGCGGATGTTTTGGCCGAAATTAGAAGAACGGTACATAGCTGCTTTAATGTTACGAATTACCAGCCAACAATTAGTTATCCGGCTACAATGACATATTTTGCCAGGGGTCAAATACGTTGCGTACTTTCAACTATAACGATGTAGGTACGGTCGGCATCAAAAAGTAGCTTAACATGTTTTAGTTTCCAATTCCATTGTAGATACGCAAAATGTACATTTATAGCACCGTGCGACCTAAACCCGCACTTAGGTCACGCTTTGCGCTGTTCAAAGTAGCACATTTTTAAACGGCCTGATGTTCACTAACTTCACACCGTTTAAGAATATAGCCATCGTTGCGAGCGTAGTACTGAACCAAAGCTAATCATTTTTACACCACTCACAAACTCATAGTAAGAAAGAGAAGATACGTATAACCTGTAACGTGTGGGACCGAAACGCCAATGTCTTTGGCGCCATATTTTTGCATGTTTTCATTTTGGTCTTCGTCGGACAATATTACGTGAAAACGCTATACCTAAGTTAGCGATATTAACCGTACTCTGTACCTGTTATTCAATTTCTAACCCGATTATAATATAATTATTGAAACATAAGAATACTTACTTGATTTAGAAATGTTGCGTTTTTTTGTTGTTTACATAAAATGTAACCGACACATGAACTATTTTCACTGAATACACACACTTTCAATTATTATACACCATATTATATAATATAGTCTCATAGTGAATACATTTATGCACAAACCAGATCAATCACAGATTCCTATATTAAGTAGGTGTAGGATGATACGATAATGATTCGGTTACAAAATGAAGCACTACAATATTGATATTTTTCACTGTTTTTTAGTTGAAACCTGTTTAACTATTATTTAAACACTATCACAAAACAATATTACACTAAGCAATCCACGAACCATATATATGCATCCAAAAATACTAATAACCTAAAACACAAATCTAGAAGTGATACGGGTAGGTGTCAATTGTGTTTTCCCGTTCTCTACTGGTGGGATGCCAACCTACCCACATTAAAATTTGTGTGTTTATTACTAAGAGTCAAATGAACATCTTTTCATTGCATTAATTCGAAGATTATTTTAAAATAAATTAAATAGATGGCGGGTTTATGTCGCACGTGCTATAAAATAGTATACGATACTCGCTGCGTTAGTAAGTATATTAAATACGCGGCGGTTAGCACCCTCGCTTCGCTCGGGCGCTAACTTCACGCCGCCGTGTATTAATATACTACTTAGACAGCTTGTATCGTAATGTACTATTTTAGGGTGTTTATTAAATTTAAAATACGGAGATGTTCAACTACTTTAGAGGCCGTTCAATTGTAGATACGCAAAATGTATATTTTTAGGGTGTATATTAAATTTAAGATACGGAGATGTTAAGCTACTTTTGATGCCGACCGTACGTACGTACGAGTATATGGATTTCGTTGGCTTGTGCTTAGATTATAGAACAATCTATATTCTGAAGGCTTGTGGTACAGTGTTTAAGAACCGCAGTCGCCAATGCCCATATCCCGTGAAAGATCTCTACCCTTAGTGCGAGATTTTACTATAGTACGCGTCACCTAGCGGTTTGTATGAAGATTTGTCGTTAATAAACACGCCGGTAGAGGCGCTGTACAGGATGTTCATACAAAAGCGCTATTTGACGCGTACTATGTCGAGCTAGTAAAAGCTCACACTAGGGGTACAGTAATTCATATCCAGCCACCGAAGTGGTTAGACGTAGCAGACGGCTCCATCAATTTTCTGAATCAAAAACTTTATATTTCAATCATATTTAATTTATTCCTTTTTATTTTCAGATGCACACACTACGAAGACTATTGTATGAGGCTTAAATAAGACAGAAATAACCTAAACGGTGAGTGTACAAACCATCAATTACTCATGAAATCGATTTAATGACGGTAAGAATTTCTAAGTGGCCACAGGTGGTACCTTCCACAGGCTTCTACAACGAATCGATTGACATCAAAAGTAAGTAACTACTGCCTATGAAAATCTTATTATTGAAACTACACTTATGGGTTTATCGATGCTTTTGGTAAAGGTGATTATTGATCAAAACCATTAATTAATTATGGACAGGTACGTTATTGGACATGGTCGCGACGAAATCGTAATACATACTGTATATTAAATTGAAAGATTCCGAAGGAGATCTTCTTTAAGTTGTTGGATGAAATGATTATTCGAGAAAGCTTTTGTGAAATATACTTACTAAATTTAATACTGCAAGCCGATAAAAAAGAGGACAAACAATCTACTGTTAGTCAGTGAAGAGTTCTGCTCCGACACTATACACAGAGGTCTGGTACACATGAGGCGTTTTGAAGCGCACGCTTTGGAACAACCTTTATTAAAGCATGCGCTTCAAAACGCCTAATGTGTACCAGGCCATAATGTACATTCCACTGTTCCGGTTTCTACCTGTGTGCCTAGTGCGAGTTTTGTCTATTTATTTACGCGCTCGGTCCGTTTGGCGTATACTTGAAATTGTATGGAATAAGAGCAGCGCCATCTAGCGTCAGTGAATCAGTCACTAGATGGCGCTGCTATTATTCCATACAATTTCAAGTTTACGCCAAACGGACCGAGCGCGTAAATAAATTTACAAAACTCGCACTAGGCACACTGATGCCGTCACTATCATATTTAAGATCAGCACGCGAGCTGATCCCATCGCTCGCTGTCACTACAATATTATATCTTCGAAACGTGACCGGTAAACTATATTTCAACTGAACTGAACAACCGGAACTAGGTCAAAAAATGGACACGGTTTGACGTAAAGTAACGCCCTTTCAACCGATAAGATTGTTAAAATGAGAATTGTTAGAAGCCTATCGCGTTGTCATCACCAAAGGTGATGGCAAGTTATACTGAATTTGGGCCAAAGAAACAACAACACTACGGAAGTAGGGACTGACGTATATGCACTTTCTACATAAATCTATTTATTCTGCGACTCTCCGAACCAAACAACCGAAGTTAATAAAAATCCCATCTGTCTTTAGTTAATAAAAATCCTGTATGTATAACATAAAAATCCCATCACAAATCCGATACGCCATAAAACTTTTAAATGATGGATGACTCTTCTCTACTCGATACTAATTCGCTGAAACACAGCACCTAGGTACCGAGTTATTTGCGGGCAGCTAATGGTTGCCACTAACCACTAACACAATCTACAATCTAGGAAATGTGTAGGCACCTTCGACTTTGTGCCAATGGAATAAGGATCCAATTGGATTGAAAATGAATACTGGCTGGAATGAAAAATCACGTTACTATGTGGTGAAACCACTAACCCTGGTTTGATTTCGCTGTTTGTGACAGTTAATGTGGTTAGCGATTTCGAAGCTTGATTAAATAATAGGGTTTATTGGACTGACCATTAAAATCCGATGTCTATATGATTTACTGGACTGCCTGCACCGTGGTGCGAATGTGGTGCGTATCGGTGGAACCTAAGATGGGATTCGAACCCGATGCCATTGCCTGCAAAGCGCACTAAACACCTACTACTTCTCTGCTCATATTATGCCTCTGTCAGTAGGATGATGTTCTACTGCTATTTTGATATTCAAGCCGTAAGTTCTAACAGCATTAGAAAAAAAAACTTTTTAAATAACAAAAAAAATATTGTAAATGGCTTTCACTTTACAGCTTTATATGTAATCCACAGCTACGTAACAGAAACTGTGTGAAGTAGTAATAAAAGCAATTATTCTATATCATAACACAGCCCAGGGGGACTTACTATGGCGACTTATTGCGATCCACTTGAGGACCTAAACATAATTGTTTCACTTTAAATAATAGTCATACATGGCTTTCGATATCATTTAGGTAGACGGCGATCCCTCTAGATTCAAAATCAACCTATATTGTCGCAACAAGTCGTCATGGTACGAGTAAGTAGTAAAACAATTCTGTTTAGGTCCTCAATTGGATCGCCAGAAGACGACATCCTTTTTCAAACTCAAACTATAATCAATTACTGTTTAATATAATTTATCATATTTTATGGTTCTCTTTATTAACGGGAATTAGTTGTTTGACTTGTAAAAGTGTGATTTTATTTTCTATTTTCAATAAACGCTTTGAATTTGACTTTGATTTTGTCATGGTGCGTACCATGACAAAGTCAAAGTATTACCTCTACTCTAATAACAAGTTGATACCTGTCCTTGGCGCAGTCCTAGTCCTAGTTAGCGTTATCAGCACCTTCGACTACATCGTCACTGAACTAATACAAAAAACATAATAAGTACCCTGTAAAACCCGACCAGGAAAAAACATGTTATTAAACTATTCGTTATTATGGTAAGAAGTAATCTAACAAATGGTGCTGCTTGTGCGATAAAAAAATCTCCACGTTTATATACGAGTGAGTTATACTAGAGTGGGGCTCTTCTTTCGGAGTATATTATGTGTAAATACCCATATGGTCTCTAAAAATGCAGCGGAGACGTTCTAAATGTCTACTAAACAGTCACACATCCAAGTATGTGACGACTAATAATAGTAGCCGTTGCATATTGGTTTCAAAATTTCGACATCAGCTGCCGCGTGACCGACACATGCTGTGGTCTGCTGATTAAGCTCAATTTGAACAAACTTACGTTAAATCCGTACAACTTGGAACCGTAGTACAAATACATGTTAATTTTGATCATAATATACTTTCCGTGCGTGTTGGGTCAAACATGCAATTAAAAGATATATTCAATAAAGGAAAAAAAAAGTAACCTACTCAAAAAAGTTTCTCAGATAAAAACTCCTTAATTTTTTGAAGAACATTAATTATTATAGAACATATGGAAATATAATGTAATGTATTATCATTAATGTCAGTAGCTCATTTCTGCGTCTTACATAGTTACTGTTATACCATTCATTTTATATGGTTTAAAAGGGACAACAAAACGTTTGACAGCACTTCGGGACAAAGAAACGGCACCAATACCTAAGTAAATTCCACGAGGTTTACCTAACAGCATCGAACCATTGGTAGGGCCATTGTTTGTGTCGGCATCCAATAATCGAATTAAGGGTCGGCATGCGTCCACCAACAATGGTAGGTCGAGAGCTGGACCATACCAAGGTAACGCTACTCCGAATTACGAATACTAGATCTCATGCTTGAGTGAGTTCGCTCGCTCGGAATTCGCACTTTTCATTGTATCTCGTGCTAGATAACGAGAATGCGAACTCTCTGTGTCACAGAATGGAATAGAGCTAGGGAAAATATGATTCTATGCGAACAAATGGCAGTGGTGACCTGCGCATGGTATATAGTATATCACGTATATGCATAGTAGGACACATCCCACGCACTCTCGCTAAGTATTCTACTGAGTTTCGGCGGGAATCCGATAGTGAGACGTTGTTGGTTGTGTATTTTTTTCTCAAACTTGTGTTTTTTCGAGTGCTAATGTGTAATATTGGTGGGATATTAATCATTGAGTGTTCGTTAACGTGCACGAGTGTGAGAAAAAACGTAACATTTCGCAGTTTTTCCAAAACTCCCAGGAAGTTTTAGTAATGCGTCCACCACTTAACTGAATCGTGACTTTTACTAAGTAAATAATCGACTTGACAACTTGACCACGATGTATTTAATACTATGACTTGCCTATTGTGAAAATAAGAAGTACTTAAACAATTAAAAACTAGACACTGGCTAAATGCACAAACCATGCAAAGCCATACCTAAACAAAAAAAAGTATTCGATTTCTTAATACTCTACAAGGTTCTCCTGTGTGCCTAGTGCGAATTTTGTCAATTTATTTACGCGCTCGGTCCGTTTGGCGTAAACTTGAAATTGTATGGAATAAGAGCAGCGCCATCTAGCGTCAGTGAATCAGTCACTAGATGGCGCTGCTCTTGTTCCATACAATTTCAAGTTTACGCCAAACGAACCGAGCGCGTAAATAAATTGTCAAAACTCGCACTAGGCACACTGTTCATAAGTGTGAAGGAAGGCGTCACTATCGAGCAAATTAATATTACTTCAAGGATGAGTTAGTTCCAATTTTGACAACGTAAACAACCTTGCACCATAAATAGTTATATGGATTTTTATTTTACCTATAGGCTAGGTTAGGTGCTGCAATTAGTCAGTCGATTAGGAACTAGCAGTGCCGATAACGTATCAATCCGTGCATGTAAGCCCGGCTCGTTCGACAGAAACCAATTACGGCCAAGGAGTTTTGGCGCGAGACCGAATAGGTGACATTGATTTTCATTTTTTTTTAAGTTTTTATTTAACTTGCAATGTATGTCTGTAAGTATGTTTGTTTGGGTGGAATCTTTGAACTAAATTTTGAAGTAGATATCTTCAACCGATTAATTTTTTTATAATGGTTGGAATATTAACAACGATGATTTTATTCTGTGCACTCGCACGAATGAGTAAATCGTGGACACGTTTAAAATAATGAGGAAGATAATTCATAACGTTGCCCATTAGTAGTGGGTTATTAGATTAGCTTTACTTAGTTTTCGTTTTTATTTTGTGTTTGTAAAATATTCATAACTAAACCAAATAACATTAAATTTAAGATCAATCTAAAAAGTTTCTTAGTCTTCTCTAACGGGCGTAGGTATTCCGAAGCACTGGTTGGTCTAGATTCCTTATCATGTCCTAGATTCAATCTTGGATCAGCGCTTGAAAATTACTGCTTAATTTAATTGATCATTTTTATGGGTCTCTTTGTTAATGAGATTTAGTTGGTTGACTTGTAAAAGTGCTGTTTCATTGTCTATTTACAATAAATGCTTTGACTTTGACTAAGCTGAGTCCATCGGGCATAGTGCCCTGCCAAGAAACCTGACTGCACTTCGTTGAATAGCAATAATTCGCTAGTTTCTACGCAAGATGCGTGCCTTGAAATGGTTAATAAGGATTATAAACTCTCTTGCTTGTAAATAGAATCAACAATGGAAAACGCCAATTTACGAGAATATGGGCAAGTACGGCTTAGATCAGATTAATGATATTATTCCTGCATATCTACTCAAGTAATGGTTTGATCTGGTAGCGTGCCTCGGTTGTGGTAAATTGAACGTAATCTTGTTGTATGTACCCTATTTTCGGAAACTTTAATCGCGTTCGCTACAATAATGCTACGCCGCGCTACGCGGAGCTACAGCGCGCTACGCCGCGCTACATCCCGCTACATTACTCCCAGAGCGGGGTGAGTAATGCGTTTAGCGCGCGTTGGCTTCCGGCGCGGGATTGTTCCGGTTCCGTCGAGTAAGTAGTTCTATGGTGTCCTCAATAAAACCGCAGCTTCTGTACTATGAGAATAAAGGCGATGTTGAAAAATATGCGAACATAAATATTTTCCTTTCGTTTTCTCAGCAGTCCCAAGGATGTTTCATTAATCTCAATTATCGATAATATAACAAAAAATTGTAAGATCTGCTTGCAGAACAGTAAGAGCCCCTGTAAAATTCAGAAACCATGGCCTACCCCTTCGTCACCATGGTTTAGAGTACATGCAGATTATTTAGGACCATTTTATAATAAGATGTACCTAGTACTGGTGGACAGCTATTCAAAATGGCCTGAAATTTTTGAAATGACAAATATAACTAGCAGTCGCACAATAGAAGTATTCAAAGGACTATTTGCTAGATATGGATATCCTGTCCATTTAGTGACTGATAATGGTCGTTCATTCTCTAGTTCAGAGTTTCAACAATTTTGTAGGGTATCACAAATTAAACATACTTTTACAGCACCATATCACCCAGCGACTAATGGGGCAGCTGAAAGATTTGTAGAGACATTTAAATCAGCTGTAACAAAAATCAAAGAAAGTGGTAACAGTATTCCATCAGCAATTAACCTATTCTTGTCAGATTATAGAAGCACGCCGCAGCGAACAACAGGAGTATCGCCGGCTCGGTTGATGCTAGGCAGAGAATTAAGGAATAGATTTAGTTTTCTACGTCCACCACCATTGATAGAGACAGTGCAGGAAAGAGTGGAGAAAAGGGATCAAGGTAAAAGAAATGTAACATTTGCTATTGGTGAAAAAGTTATGGTTAGGGATTACAGGAGGGGAAGTAAGCCATGGGTTCAGGGTTTAGTTATAGAAGAATCCATACCAAATGTCACCTATGTAATAGATGTTAATGGGTGTAAATGGAAACGCCATGTTAATCAAATGCTGACTTGTTCAGAGGCTTTAGATGAAGATGTTTCATAATTAATTTATGTACATATTAAGTGTATTTTTAGTTCAAGCGCTATGTCAAAGTAGTCTTAAGTTTTTATGTTAGTTGGGGAGAGTGTGGGATTTGATCTTTCTGATCATAGTTGTTGTCTGTGGTCTCACACTCTATGAGGACTATGGTCAAGATGTCAGTTGTGGATCAGTTCTAAAATAAAAGGAATTAATTAATTTCCGGTGTATTATTGAAGATACCACAAGTTTCATTAAAACATCAATCAAATTATCAATTAACTAGCGGCCCGCTCCGGCTTCGCACGGGTATCACTACGTTATTATACATATAAACCTTCCTCTTCAATCACTCTATCTATTAAAAAAACCGCATCATAATTCGTTGCGTAGTTTTAAAGATTTAAGCATACATAGGGATATAGGGGCAGAGAAAGCGACTTTGTTTTATACTATGTAGTGATGCAAAGGTTGTATGGAAGAGATTGCCGTTAGCAATAAGGCCCCCCATTGTACCTTGAGATTGCAATAAAGAGTTGTTGTGTTTATCTTATATTAATGTATCACTTCGAATCGATGACATTTTGTTTTGTCTTACGTATTAATTGAAATCAGCGTCTTCCCTACCGAAAAACAAATTCAAAATGACGAGTCCCGACCCAACAAGCAAGAAACTAATTAAAACCTTGTCAAAACACTCCGAGAGTTTACTACGCAGCGGCTCAGGTTAACAAACAATATTATTGTTACACTGAGCTTAAAGTAGGGTTGTGGCGCAGTGAGACCACATAATATAGGCTTGCGGCAGGCACAGTAGCTTTGAGGCTGTGTCATATCTTTAGATTTGAAGGTATTTGTAAACGTATATTGTTTTTGTCGTGTGCGTTTTGTTGTCTGGATCACACTGAGCAACAGTGAGCTTAGGGCTAAGTGAGAACTCTAACGGTTTTACCACAAAATGTTTAAACCACAGTTGAACGGGTGAGTAAACATTTTCTACACGAATCGACGTCTAACCCTCGCTTTTTCTAACTCAATAACAAATTCACAAGTAAAATAATTAGAAATGCCGGGGTTGAGTAAGATAACGCGAGTGATAGACGTCGATTTTTAGAACACATCTACAGAAACATCTGTTTAACTCTGGTCTAAACTTTAGTGGTAAGACGGTAAAGCTCTTTAAAAGCGTTTCCGATGAAAGTTTGCATTGTGAGACGTAAGAACCAATATCACAGGGCGGAACGCAGGGCATTGCCGCTCATAAAGTTGCAATGCAAATTTCTAAGTGACATTGCATATTATATTTTGCAATGCCACTCAGAAAGCAGGCGCGGCGCGGTACAATCCCCCTCTGCATTACGTTGCTTAAAAAGTGTGAGATACTGGCACAGATACTAAATAAATAATAACTTCGTAAATAGTGGTCAAATGCACACCTATGAAGTATGTTATAACAGCTAACTAATACGAATCAACTACCATAGACTACTTGCAATCAAGCTGCGTAGCACTAGCCCCACCTATTCGTTTCTATAAAGGGCATCATCCGACCTTCATTTCACGTTGCTAACCTAATTTACCTCCTGAATGTGAATAAGCGATAATGACTATCACCAGAATGGTCCGTAGGTATGGTTACTTGTTTATTCATACCCTCGCCTTTGGTGCTTAGGGTTGCCACTTGCACTGGAGTTTCAAATTCAAAGTCAAAGCATTATTGTAAATAGGCAATTAAATCGCTCAAATCGCACAGTTATAAAGGAAGACATGTTAATTAAATTGGACATTTTAAATTAGAAAAACACTTTACAAGAGTTTTTGCATAAAGTGACAGTTGCTCATTTAGCAACGTTCCCTTCTATTATATTATTTTAAGACGTATACTTAATAAATAATGTTATAAATGTATTAATCGAGAAGATTTTCTATGAAACACTATTGCCTACTAGTTGAATACTCTTGAATTTATCTGACTGTAAAGCGTCATTTAACGTTATCATGAAATGTTATGTGACAACCCTAGCTCCTCCCAGCTGCAGATTGACCAACTTTTTAACTGTTTCATTAAAATTATGTAACACTTGTTTATATTATTAGGTTAATCATTTCCTGGCGGGGATCGAAATATATTTGGAAATAAGTATTCAAGAAATAGGTTTTTTTTTAGAACTGCTTATATTTATTTAATAAATAGATTAGGTATAATATGGTTTATAATGGTATATGGTTGTCAATTCAGTTACAGTTATTTAAAGCAAAATGTTCGTGTTCTTAATAAACGAATTTCATGTTACCTAAACTTAAAATACGTTAATGAACAAAGCGCCTTTAAGACGCAAGATATTAAAAAAACCAACACAGTTTTAGCCTAAATTCTTTTTCCTTATGGGAATTTACTTTAAGCGTAAACTGTCTGAAGATGAAATGTTTTTAGGAATGTACTGCTAGCGGGCAGAAATATTTTTAAAATTCACAGGTAAGTACTTTACCAAAGAGGTCTTTCGTCTTGTACAGTCAGCGAAAAAAGTTATTGAACATGTCATAAACCAAACTGCAATCCGAGAGTATCGGCGGAAATCCGAAAATTGAATATTAATATTGTTATTGTTTTACTTACGAGCTTTCCCTAACCTACATCTGTGACAATAAAATTCATTTAATTTAAAACAAAAAAAAAAAATCATATCATTGGAAATATAAAAAAATTATTTTTTCCTCAAACTTGTTTTTTCGGGTGATGGAATGTAAACACTAAAGTACACGAGTGTGGGCAAATGATTTAAATGCAAAACGTGTCAATGCGCTTTTTACCAAAACTCCCATGAAGTTTTAGTAAGCATCCACCACTTTACTGAACCGCGACGATGACTCCAACTTGACTTACTAGGATTTCACCTTTAAAAATATAAAATACTCGATATCTTTTAATACTTGACACTGGCTCAATTCTCATAACGTGCGTAACCAAAAACACATCTTTCGTCCGCGCAGGAGTCGCAGACAAAAGCTTGTCCTATAAAGGTGAATACCTTTATAGGTTTGATTTGTTTTTCCAGAGAGCCGGTTTATTGGAAACGGAAAATAAAGTCGACGGGGGAATTCGATCCTCGTAGACTTTAGATTTCCTTCTGACGGTTGCTATTTCCGCTCCTGGTTCCCCGCATTTTCTGGTTTACTTATTTAGTGTTCAGTATTGAATTCTGGCAACACTTTTAACAGCGATGAAATAAATAGATACAAGACTATTACTATATTTAGTTTCTGTAACATTAAAGTAGAGCGACATTTGCTTGAGTATTCGAAGTCATCTAGACTAACCTAGCTAGCGAGCCACATAGGTACTCATTTTTCCGCGGCCCTCTCTAGTTTACTGCTATTTTTTATTTGCCAACGTGCGTGCTAGTGTTGCCCACTACGGCAGAACGTGACACTCCGCAATTTCTTTTTGGCACACGTGATGTCTTCGGGCACAAAGTAACGGTAGGATAATTGCGTTGAAACTGTTTAGCGTGGGATTACTGTATTATTAAGGTGAGGGCGAGCAAACCTTGCCAGTAAGTATTGATGTACTGTTACTTGTAATGTGTGTGAATTATCAGAACTTATAAACAGTAAGGTCATATTTATACATACTGGAGACATTAAATCAGGGTAATAAAATGAATTTTATGGGTTATGAAACATTTTGTAATCGCAAAATAATGGCTATGTAGGTAACAGAAAAAGCTTACATCGTTAATTGAACTCTAAATTACGGCTCTAATTTGATTCTTATCGGGCACCTTATAATTTGTTTTAACAACAAACGCTTTAGAGTATTTAATACAGTGAATAAACCAAAGCTTTAATAAACTATTCCAATCGAATACCTCAACGAATGGATAAGTTACACTATCGTCATCGTCAACAGCCAAATCCATAAACCAAAAAAAAACAGACATGAGAAATGCGACTTCTCAACTGAGCTTGTAATAATAAAATTGTGTATTATCCTATATCCAGACTTTTAAAATAGTCGATAAACGCAGTGATCTTTTGTACCGTGGTACATAATAATAAACTTAAATGTAAGTACTTAATTAAGTTACAACACCAGAGTATTCGACCAACTCCAAAGAAAACTGCAAACAAATAGAAAGAGTTACTTCTGCATTTATAATATTAAGCACATATTATATACCTAGATGTATATCAGACGCGTTACTCAACACATACTAAACAGAAGGGATTCGACCGCACGTATTAATTGTTTGCCAAAGCATATTAAAACACCGCAGAGGCCGTAACCGGAGCCCTATCTCTAATCGGAGCCCCCAATTACGGCTAATGCGATTTTTATCCGCGATTCTGGGGCCGAGATGATCGCGCCCCGGGGGAGAGAGTTAGCGGGGCCGTGGGAAATCTTCGATAGCAGGCAGACATCAAATCATAATTCCTTGTTTTATTTAACAATCTTACGTGGCATGACGTAGGCAGTATGTTGGCCCGTTTGTAATACTGTTATTGTGTAGGTGCTACCTTTGGTAGGGCATAACTGTCGACAGAAACTATGGTATACTTGCCTGCTGATTATTTGATAGCGCCCGGTAATATACACATTAGAATATTATGTGGACGCTATGTTTTTGTAAGGTTATATTTGGCGAGTGATATTTTTTACCCCTGAAATAGTTGGCAATGTACAAATATAATCTAAAGTTACCTCATAATAAATGGAAACCATGTAGTACCTACTACATGTACTAGTTAATACTAATACTACACGTAGTATTAATGGGGATTGTTCGCCCTTCATTAATTCCGGAGTAAGTAAAGAACTGGAAACTATAAGGTGCTTTAATTTTGTAGGCGTATCTTATGTTTTGTAATACATTCTTACATACATATTCGTATCAGATAGAAATTAAAAAAATGAACAGCAACGTTTGCATGTTCGAAAACCAAAGGAAATAAACCAAGTTTGTGTAGTTATAATTTGTGTATGTTTAAATCACGAGTAGGTAATAAATACAATGGAGTAGACACATTGTCGGTTTAGGACTATCACGTTTTGTCCTGTGCCACCTCCTGCCATTCCTCCACCTGGAGCTCGCCCAAGTCCTTCTCAACTTGGGGCAATGACGGCTTCAAAAGAGGTGCAGGCATACCTTTTGAAACCGTCATTGTAGGTACCTACGACGGCCGAGGGTAGCACCACTCAGCCGTCCCACCAGTACGTAAATTTAACAGCTCGAAGTGTTGGCTCTTATTATCAGAGACCAAGACTCAGTTTGGGTCACATCGCTATCCTTAGTTCCATCATGTTTCCCCACGTAATGGCGTACTTTAGAGACGAAGTCCGTCTTTAACGACTTCGACTCCTGCACAAACGCCCCTTGCATCAGTTATTGCATTAGCTAGCAACTAAATACCGGCGATTTCAACTTGCAGCTTTGAGTTACTAAATAGATTAACGGCCTTTGCCTCTCCTGATGGAGTTATGAGCCAGTCGAAAGTTGGGCGGGCGGCGATTCGGACGTTACATAGTAACTACTACATTCAACTGCTAGACAATGACCAAACTAACTGGCTTTATAGGCAGCCCTAATGTTCTAATTAGCACAGAAGCAAAGCAGTTTTACGTAGCAAGCTAGGTACGTTCCTAACTTAGTACCAGTTAGGAACGTACTTGGTTTTCCGAGAGGCTGAAGCAGTCTATTGTTCGGCCTCTTTATAAAAAGGATGATAAGATGAACATGAGTAACTACAGACCAATTACTTTAATCCCCATCTTCTCAAAAATATTTGAAAAGGCCATGCACCGACGTATAAATGATTACTTGAAAAAATTCGACATTATCAAGGAAGAACAAAATGGTTTTCAAAAGGGAAAGTCGACAACCCTGGCTGCTTATTCTCTTTTAAGTAAAGTAGTGGAACGGATTGATAAACGTGTCCCTGTTTCAGTGCTTTTCTTTGACATGAGCAAAGCTTTTGATTTCGTAAATCATGCAATGCTTATTGATAAATGCGAAAACTACGGAATCAGAGGTCCAGTTCTAAGTTGGCTGCTTACTTATCTTTCTGATCGCAAGCAATGTGTTGAAATAGCTTCACTAAACGCAAAACATGTTTCCACGCCTTATCGATCAGTTTATCGAACAAATAGTAGTGGGGTACCACAGGGAAGCATTTTAGGTCCCTTATTGTTCCTGTTATACATCAATGATTTACCATTAGCCATTGACCACAAATGTATACTCTTTGCAGATGATGTATCGGTCGTTGTGACCGAAAATAATAAAATTACATTAAATGACCATAGCAACTCAATAAATTTAGCTGCAGAATCAGTAGTGAATTGGTTAGACTGTAATAATTTACGTGCCAACATCTCAAAAACAAAATATGTACATTTTCGTAATTACAATAGTTTTATAAATAATGATTTTGAAGTATTATGTAGGGGCAAACCCATAGCAACCACGGAAGTGTACAAATTTCTTGGCATATGGGTCGACGAACATTGTAACTGGAAGGCCCATATTGAGTATGTTTGCTCCAAACTGAACCGATTTGTTTTTGCGAGACAATTACGGCGTACGGTAAATGAAAGTGCTGCCATCACTGCCTACCATGGTTATGTCGCTTCAGTTCTGAGGTATAGTCTTTTATTGTGGGGAAATTCTACTAACGTTATCAAAGCATTTATAGTGCAGAAAAAATGTGTACGAGCTATATGCGGCGTCCTTTAGACTCCTGTAAACCACTCTTTAAAAAACTACAGATCTTGACCTTGACTGGCTTGTATATTATGCAGGCAGGGGTTTTTGTTAAGGAAAATCCAAATTTATTTGAAAAATTTGAAACTCATGGGCATTTTCAGTTAAGCAGTAGAGACCCTACCAGGTTAAAAATGTCATCATGCAAGACCACTTTGTACCAAAGAAATTGTAGTATAATGACCATCAAAATATATAATAAAATTCCAATGGCTATAAGGGAGCTCTCGACTAAACAGTTCAAATATAAGTTGCATAGTTGGTTAACTGACAAATGCTTTTATGATATAAAGGAATTCTTCGATTTTAAATTGTGTAAATAAAATGCGAATGTGAACATACCTTATTATTATGTATTATAATTCATTTGAATTGTTCATAGGAATGATGCACTTATTTTGATGACATTAATTAATTTTTCCTTTATCATGCTTATTATAATGTATGAATTAAATTTCTTTTTGACATGAATAATCCAATTAACAAATTTGACTACTTTGACGAAAAAATTGGACATTTAATTGTAAATAATATGAATAAACGTAATTGTTATATTAATAATATTGTATAATTATCTACTAATAACAATATACATTTTGTATGCCAGCACGCTGGTGAGACATGCTGATCTCTATCTAAATTTATAACAGCATTGATGTACCATGTTTCATGCAATAAACAAATTTCATTTCATTTCATTACAGTTAGATCACAACTCATCTATTCTAACTAACAAGTAGTTCGCCCGAGCGGAGACGTCAAACACTCTCGACTGAATCTTGTTTATATTCGAATGTTCAATGAGAAATGTGTTCACAGCCCTAAAATTTTGTGACGATTCACGGTAAACCCCAGTATATACGGATACAAACGCCAATTTTTTCCAGTAGACTGTATGACCTCGCTTAGCCCGTTCAATAATCAATATAACCTTACCCTAATTGTAAATTTGTCATTCTTAGTACCAACCTACCGGTTGAATTACTGAAACTGCCGCAGCCTACCGCCAGCAACCAGTACCTACCTATTTAAGACAAATACAGACTGAGCTGTACTTAGTTAACCGTTTTAAGTTGAGCTGATTGCTCCAATCCGAACTTTGAACTGCAGCTGAGCACTAAAAGCGGATAATGCGATTGATCGCATTATCGTTACCTACTACGTTTTTCAATACTGTGTGCCTAGTGTGAGTTTTGCCAATTTTTTACGTGCTCGATCCGGTTAGCGTACAGGATACCTTTAATTTGTTAAGAAACCCCACTCCTAACCGAAGCAGTTAAAATGTTATTTCAATTTTCATCAAAGTAGACCTTAGTTTCGTACAATGTCAATACGGACTACCATAATATAGTGGTATTTAACTTTTCGCACCTGGGCACAGTAATAAAATAATATTGATTAGAAGAATAGGGGAGGCCTTTGCCCAGCAATGGGACAGTACAAGCTGAATTATTAATATATTTATAGAAGAATATGAAAGTAATAGTAAGCCCACCTTGAAATCCCGTCGTTATAATCTCGAAGCACGCTATGGGGTTGTTACAGTTAAATTTTACAATCCGCAGATTCATAACGTGCCTAGCCGCTTACAACCCTGCTGGAACTTGGTACATCAGGGTTAGATGAAGTAAAGTTGAGATACTCCAAGTTGCCTCTGCTGCCATTGGTCATTAGACTTGCATTATAATATGCTAATTCGTAAATATGTACCAGGAAGTGTTCCTTTATAAGTAGTTTCATTTCACTAGAGATCATAGCTTACGATGTAACTATTTAGTAATCTGTGCCACAGCTCTTTTCCAAAAATATGATGATAAGTATACTATAGCTCTGTAAATCGACTAGGCGCTTTGTAAATCAACTGACTCCAGCAACGCCTGCGGCTGTTATAATATTTGTCACCTTAGTATGTCACGCTAAGCGTAGAACTTAATTGTTTACTCGATTTAAGTTTGTTGAAATTAAGAGCTCAATGTGGTGGTGTGTGGTGAACAGCGAAGGTCGCCAGGTGTAGGTTACGATTTGTGTGGTTTCACCCTATAGGGGTGCGTGGTTTGAATAGGGGGTAGTTTAGAGTAGGTGTAGGTAAACTGAACGCTACGTGGAATCGGCCTATTAGTGATACAGTCAACGACAAAATGGCTTTATTCTGTGAAGCTTTGTATCCTATTTCTATTTCATTTCTTTTAATTCACTTTTTTACGTATTTCAGCATTATACTACGATACAACAACTATTGACTGTAAATACAATAAACTTAATAATACTAAAAAAGATCAACGTCCCGCTTCGCAGAATTGCAACATAGATTTTGGGTAACAGCAATACACGGCATGATTAGCGTAGATGTTTATAAAATTTAAATGTTAGTCTCGTATTGAATCAGTATACATGTTAAGGTTCATGCAAGCGCCCATGTTTGTAATGATAATAGCAAATTGAAAATAGCATACACCATGATCTGATCGAATGCCTTTGATCTGGTCAGTGACCAATATCGGTTAACATTGATCAAACGCCAGAGGCATTTCTTTTCAGGTGAGCGCGCCTCACTTCTGCCGGTCAGTACACTCAGGTAAACAAGAGTTTGCCATCTTGTAACTGAATCCGGTTTAACTAAGCACGGTCGTAAAAGCCGCACTGATAACTATGTTTTATGGTATACTTTGTATGGTAGTTTGTAGATTGTAAATTTTATTAGGTATAGTTCATGTTCAAATAATTTATTTCAAAAACATAACATCTTGTACAAGTATAAATTAGACATAATGTAATGCTTTTCACAATATTACACACGTAGCTTTGTCCCAGTTAGAATTTCGGAAGCGGAATCACGTATAATATGGGTCCCTAAGTTCAATCTCGCAAGTTGCAACGAGCGATGAATGTGAAGCACTTATGCTTCCGGCTGTACATTGGTTCGTGAGAATGCATTGTTGGCCTGATCTCGCATACGCTCTTGGCATTAGATCGGGACGATATTGCCTTCAGATGAGTCTCAATTCAGTGTCGGATTTCACAATAGACATGCTAGGCGGAACTGTTAGGATTTATAATTTTCTGTACTTTATGAAGCCACGGTAAATTCTCTAATATTATAAATTTGAAAGTGTCTTAATATAAATTGTTATTACGTATTCGTTACCACTCGTGCATGATGACCTATCTTGCTATATTGATCTATGACCTATCTTGCTATCATAATTAAGTAGATAATCAATTTTCAATAAAGTTCGTTCATCAATTTCTACGCTGAGTGGTAAAAACCATACACAATAATTTACATTCAAAGTGTAGAATTAATAATAATTAGTAAATTCAGAAAGTGGAATAGGGTAGGAAGGAATGTAGGTTAGGGTAGGAAGTGCGATTGGGTAGGATAGGAAATAGGATAGCTTCAATCTTTCAGTTAGATTGTTACCATCAACGGCCCGTGCCCTGCTCGATCTACATTTATCTAGAAACTTTTTCCACAAGCTGAAGCCAGTTATAGTCAACACGCAATGTTGTTGATGTTTCTGAGTAATCAACTATTTCGGCGTCGAGGCCGCCTGAAACTTAGCTCGAAGGCCGCGCCGCCCCCTACTGTGTACCAATTATACTATTTTCAATATTGACAAGTTATGCTTGTTCAACAATGATGGATCGAGTATTTGAATTAAAAGTTACGTGGAAATGTGATCGAATCAAAAGAGGTCAAATCGATGTGAGAGAAACTCGTCTATGTCTAATTGTCTATACTTTTAATAGGGTTGTGTTTACGGTCGACGGATTTTTTCCAAGAAATCCTAATGAGTGTTTTCGGATTATTTATTTCCCCTATCGGTCCCGTTTCTACACGCCGCCTCAATTGCCAATATTTATTTAATACTAGCTGCACCAAGCGGTTTCACCCGCGTTTGGAGTAATATACAATAATATATCTTTATGAATTGTAGCCTATGTGTTATTCTGATATGTAAGCTATATTATTGTGAAGATTCATCAAAATCCATGCAGTAGTTTTTGCGTGAAAGAGTAACAAACATCCATCCATCCATCCATCCATACTCACAAACTTTCGCGTTTATAATATTAGTAGGATGAAAAGCCAATGTTTTCCTACTGTTAGCGTAATCTACCTGTGAAACGTACTAAGTCCAATTTATGATTTTAAGTCCATCTTAATGAAACACTAGTGCTTAAGTCTCGGCTTGAGCTAGTGTTTAATGAACCAGCCCATATATCACGACGGTGGTGGATTGTGAAGCTTGTGGCTGTCCGTTTACTTGATTTGTTATAGAACTTTTTTATCAGTAAATTAATTTATAAATTGTTAAAAATCCCGACTGCGAAAACAACTGAACAGAGGTAAACACTCTTTAGATTAGACAGACAAAATAAGTTGAAATGCTTGATGCCTTGAACAGAAGCCTCCCCCTTAGACCGCCATTACCGAAAGACAATTTGCCACGTGCATTCACAAGTTGCCTGCGACTCTTTTGATTTCGTCGGCCCATGTAGTGGGAGGCCTACCTACACTGCGTCTTCCAGTGCTTAATCTAGAATTAAAATATCTACTCTTGAACCTACCTAACCTAACTTTTCACGTAGAGTTTATTGGTGCTGTCTTCTCTAACGGGCGTATTCCGAAGCACTGGTAGAGTCATCGGAGTTTCCTTTTCCTGTCAGAGATTGGACCAGTGCTTGAAAGGGAAACATCCTTTTTCAAACTCAAATCAATTAATTATATTTTGTTTTCTGTTATGGTTTTATTAATTTGTTCATGAAGTGTTTGACTTGTAAACGAGCGATTTTATTGCCTATTTACAATTTAATGATTTGACTTTGACTTTGCGTAAAAAATATGTTATCAAGTAAGTAGTACATAATACTTTGAATAGATAACATTCTACATTAGTACATGGGAGTACTAGAAGGTTCGTTAGCATGGTTAACAAAGTAGCATAGCGCCCCGCGTCGGGAAAGGCACGTAGACAAGGGTGGCATTCCTAACTTCCTAATAGACTGTCTTTCTCTGGACAGAACCTTTGTCTTTTACTTTTAAGTGACAGTTCAAGAGTTCTATTTATTACTGTACAGATAGCACCCGTATTTTAAGTTAAACTTAGGTATAGGTACTTACTCAAAAGACAACAAACTTACACAGAAGAAGAAAAAATGACGTTATTACCTACACTAATGGAAACTTCTTACATCTATGTAAACTAAAATCTAGAGTTTCGAGTTTCAAAATTGTCTGCATTGATGATATTTAGACTTCGATCAATGTGTTTGAACTTGAACTTCTAACCTAACTAAATGGCACATATGAAAGAAAGAATAAACAAAAAAAATAGTTTGACAGTTACGAAACCACATTTTCATGTAAAAAAAATCTCAAGGGGTTGGAAATATTTAGCCAGATTCTTCCACTCAAAAATCTAATTCACTCAGTTTCATTGTGTCCTTGATAGAGAACGCCCTGAGTCGAGGAAGGAACTAAACATATTATTCTAAGAATGTCTACGGACCTGCATTGAGTATTCAGGTCAGGCATTTTGCAGCAGTTAATTAACGTTTCGTCACTTAACTATCGACACGCCTCTTCGGAATAGTTTGAACACCTATACTTACCACTTAGTGGACTAATTAAGTTTGTCGTACCGTTTAATTAGTGCGTTAGAAGTGGGCTATTTTCTACGAAACATATCTTTAGTATTGTGTACCACAGCTCAATAAATATACACTGGTACTTCCGCGTACTTATTACGTAGGTATGTAGAGTTTTTGTGCGCTGCAAAAATTATCATACTAGTATATTTCAGACTTTGGTGTGAAAATGGTTTTGGGGTTTTAGATACTATTACGGCTAGAGTCGTCACATAGGCTATAGATGTCACCATTATCCTTCTCCCTACGAATTCTATCATAAACTACTAGGTATTATATAATATAATAAATGCGAAAGTTTGGATGTTTGTTTGTTCCTCGATCACGTCAAAACAAAACGGTTGAACGGACTTTAATGTTATTTAAAACCAAATTATAGTACTTGCGCACCGTATTATACGCGCACTTGCGTATAGTAACCGACTGGCGCAGCTATGGCTTCTAGTCTATGTTTTCGTCAAATGAACTGCCAGCCATAGAGGAAATAAATACTACGTAAGAATGCCAGCTTCCAAGCTAAACTGTCTCGTCTCCTCCACGGTAAAGGAATTCTTTGTCTATATACACTATCTGATTTTATTTATTCCAAGTAATTAACACTACGACGAGCCACGACGCCCGACAGGGCTCTTATGAAACCAGGGTCTAGCACAGAGCAGTACTATTGAGCACTGGCCTATTTCTAGACAAACGAGCTTTAATTGTACCTTAACTCTTTGTTAGTCGTATAAACGTTGGTTCTTGAAAGTGTTGAAGAAAAAATATTACAGGTACATAGCTAAAATTCCGCCAAGTTCGTCAAACGAATGAAAGACGAAAATCCTATCCACTTGTGAGCTATCTGCGGTTGCATGCGGATAACCGTTTTAAAAGCATAAGTGAGCCCTTCACTGACTATGCCAATCTAAGCCTACATGAAATACAGAAAACGACAGCTAGTAACCTTACTAACCTTAGTTATAAGGCCTTTTTTTCTTTGCATCCACTCACCTGACTAAGCCTAGAGTCGGCGCTGACGGTGTAGACGCCGCGGCTCACCGCCGCGTCGTCGTCCGGCTTGTCGGACGCTGGCTTGCGGCGCCAGCACGCCGCGCATAGCATCACCAGCACGCCGCATAGTGCTGCGCTGGGGACGATGCAATGCACGTTAGATTTCCACAAACAAAAGAGTAGAACCTTCTTTACGACAAGCTGATCAAAATGAGCCCAAACACCTTCAGTAAGCAGTGCTACTCCTCAGTGATTAACAGGACTGAGAAGGTCGGCAGTCTACTTTCAGTACCTGTTACTGTATCCTAGTATGAGTTTTTACGAGCTCGACATAGTACGCGTCAACTAGCTCTTTGTTTGAAGATTTTTCGTTCATAAACGCGCTGGTAGGGGCGCTGTACAGGATAGTACCATTACCATAAAGTAAGACAGTCGAACAAACGAGAAAAAACATTCTCACTAATTCGACGATGGACAAACGAGTCGAACCAGTGAGAATAAACGAATACTATAGTGTCAAAACTTTAAAATTCTACTCAAAATTGAACAGAAACTAAATAGTTCACAATTTACCCAACGTAAAAAACTAGACTAACGCAAATTAAATAAAAGCCTGTAATTATGGATTCGGAACAAAAGGATTTTGTGAGATCTAATAATTTCAATACCACTATTAAACACACAGCTGAAATCCGCAATTATGTGCTTTCAGGTAAAACCCACGACATGTTCTAAACAAACCTACAAATAGAAGTAATATAATTCCTATATGTCTAAGATATAACCGATGGATGCGAATTTCCATTCGGCTGGTCGCCCGTCCATCACGCACGCGTTTGCAACTCATCCTGGAATACCCTCGCGTTAGATTCATTCATAGATGCATGAGCAATTATCCCGTCATTAGTGTGATCAAATTCTATGAGGAAATGTGTTTGAGTAGATAGGTACGGTCTTACCACAAAATATTTAAACCAGAGTTAAACAGATGAGTCTAAATATTTTCTCTACGAATCGACGTCTAACCTCCGCTTTTTCTAGCTCAATAACAAATTTACAAGTAAAATAATTAGAAATGCTAGGACTGAGAAAGAAAACGCGAGTGCTAGACGTCGTTTTTATGTACCAAATTTTAGAAACCTGTTTAACTCTGGTCTAAACTTTTGTTGTAAGACGGATATAGTTTTTACTCTGTGAAAGCTGTAAATGGCATTCGCTGGGAAGAAATTCTAATGAGAGAAAAGTCGGTATCTTCATCAACCCAATCCGCCCAGTGCTGGTCACGGCCTCACTCACCTCACTTTCGTGAGGAGGATTAGGCCATAGTCGGTGACAGGCCCGGTCCGGATCGGTAGCACCAAAGCTAACTGCAAATACTACGCATTTCATCCTGTAGGAGCGACACAATTCCAACTAACTTCATTGACGTCACTACACTATACACACGCCCTCTACACGAAGATAGGTAAGCATAAGCCTGCACTATTGTATTGATAAGCATTGATAGCGACTGGGCAAGTGTCATCCATATCGGTGGATTAAACTAATCACTGGATACAAATAGAATGTATGGAATAGCTATTTTTAGATATCATGTCAATTATAATGTAGGTCTACAAAAAATCCAGCCAAGTACGAATCGGAATTCCGCACGCAGGGTTCCGTACCATTGTCTATAAAAACAACATTTGTTGTACAAAAAAATTACGTTTGTTGTATGGGAGCCCCCTTAAATATTTTTCTGGTTTTTAGTATTTGTTGTAATATACCTACATCATCTGTGAAAATGACAACTGTCTAACTGCCACGGTTCATGAGATACAGCCTGGCGACAGACGGACGGACGGACAACGGAGCCTTAGTAATTCTCGTTTTACCCTATGAGTACGGAACCCTGCCAAAATTGCCTTTATTTACTAACAGGATCGACGGTAGTTCCCTGAGACAGCTTGCAGTTCGAAAGTTTCTTAGGAATTTGCATCAGAATCTAGAACCGCCCTAACTAATTATTCCTAGAACCATGGTGAATACATATTTCGCGAAAACCGCTCAACTGAGTGTGTAGTAGTGTCGTGTACATCATCGTGACTGTTTATGTACAGTCAAACGTGTACGTACACGTAGTATACAACCTAGATGTAACACGAGAGATCAAAATATAGAAATTTAATCCTATGGCGCCCTACATTCTACGGTTTTCCACCCCTTGCAAACGCAGCCCTACCACAGAATTGATACTAGTTACTATGCACGTATCCCCATAGGTACCTACAATGGGGAAATGAAGACGTATTCCCCATTTTTGTCCCCGCTGACCCCAACCCTAATCGACAAAGACAACACACAAGACCCCTAAAGCGACCCCTAAGTATTTCGAAGACAGTTGAATATAATACAAGAAATATGGAGGTCGAAATAATAACATAATGATAAATCTATAAATAAACTCAATCAATAGGTTGTTTGCATACACGTGTTCCGGCCGAGTGCCGTGAAATTGCTTATTATTAACACCTATTAGGTTATATTATTATGTAGTACGAGTATAACAATTTAATTGATAATTTTCTTGTAGTTTCATACAGCCAGTAAGTAAGTGTTTTTGAATATCGAATCCTGTCGAATCCAAATGACTCATAGATTGTCAGTATACTCTATTCAAGCCGCAGTCAATGTCACGAGTCAACTAGAAACTAAAGCAGAGACAAAAAAAACTCGGTAGGTAAGTAAATAATGTAGATAGGAAGTTGAAAATCTACACTTGACTCTGGCAAATGCATTGGAAGTGCGATGCCAATATCCTCGAATAAGGAGAAAGAAAAAAATAAAAAGTTGAAAATATAACTTTGACGTTGACTAAGTGGTGACCGTAGTCAATAAATCACGGTGTCTTATGAAAATATCTATTCATAAAATTGAATAAGCTCCACATAAAAGTTGAATCGGAATTTGTGTGGATGTTATTCAGGCGTGTAACAAGATTGTATGCAAAGGTCGCTTTCGCTTTGAAATGGTCCAAATGTCAAGCTGTCACTTTGTTCTTACGCCCTATTAGACTTCAGGCGTCCCAGGTATGTTTGGGGGACGCGCCGCTGCCTTTTCTTTTTTCCTATATTGTCAAATTACAGTTTCACAATATTGTTTCTGTTTATTCGAAATTGTGGGGTACGAACGTCATGTTCGTGACATCCTTGGCTGATCGGTAAATACCTATATTTTACACTGTGATAATAATGAGTCGTACCGTCCACTGCAACTTGACTATAGGTACCTGCTGACCTTATTTCCTCTATGATACTGACTGCAAGTTGTAATTCTTCCTTTGTTTTTTTTTTAAAGCAAGTGCAGCTACACAAAAAAAAATTGACCATAAGAGGTATCAGCAAAAAGTTTCATTACGACTTCACATTTTGACGAAACCGTAACTGCCTGGTTTCGACACATCGTCATCACAGCGTCTTGTTAATTACATTACCGTAATGAGGATCGCGGATAATCTCATAATTGAGCTCGGCACATAATTAGAAGGCAAATTGAATTTTTCACCGTATCAACGCATTAACCTTGTCAGATATTACAATGGAGTTGAGAGGAGTACGATGATGTATATCATCGTAATATCTATATATATAAAAGCAAGAACTGACTGACTGACTGACTGACTGATCGATCAACGCACAGCCGAAACCACTGGGCCTACAACCGTGAAATTTTGCACAAATATTCCTTATGTGACGTAGGCGAGCAATAAGAAAGGATTTTTGAAAATTCAACCCCTAAAGGGGTGAAAAGGGGTTACAAAGTTTGTATGGAGCAACGTGTTTTCTTGGTCTGATCAACTTCAAACTTGGAATTTATATTCTTTAAAACATTTAATTGAACACGTGTTTCATAGTTTTTAAATATCCAACCCCCAAAGGGGTAAAAAGGGGTTGCATAATATTTTTCATCCGATTTAGTTCGACATTGAAATTGTACACAAATATTTCTTAAGTGACGTAAGTGTGCGCTATGAAAGGATTTTTGAAAATTCAACCCCTAAGGGGGTGAAAAGGGGTTGCAAAGTTTGTATGGAGCAACGTGTTTTCTTGGTCTGATCAACTTCAAACTTGGCAGTTATATTCTTCAAAAGATTAATTAAATACTTTCATGTTTTTTTTTATTCAACCCCTAAAATGATAAAGAGGGGTTGCAAAATATTATTCATCAGATTTAGTTCGATACTGAAATTTTGCACTAATATTCGTTATGTGACGAAGGCGAGCAATAAGAAAGGATTTTTGAAAATTCAACCACTAAAGGGGTGAAAAGGGGTTACAAAGTTTGTATGGAGCAAAGTGTTTTCTTGGTACAATCAACTTCAAACTTGGCATTTATATTCTTTAAAAGATTTAGTTAAACAAGTGTTTCATTGTTTTCTTATATTCAACCCCTAAGGTGATAAAAAGGGGTTGAAAAAATTTTCATCAGATTTTGCTTATAATTGAAATTTTGCACATTTATTCCATAAGTGACGTAGGTGCGTAATAAGATTTTTGAAAACTCAACCCCTAAGGGGGTGAAAAGGTGTTGTAAAGATTGTGTGTAACAACGTGTTTTCTTTGTCTGATCAGTTTCAAACATGGCATTTTTATTATTTAAAAGATTTAATTAAACACGTGTGTTATCGTATCTTAATATTCAACCCCTAAATTTGGATAGCATATAGTAGGAATTTTGGAAGGAATGGTAGCTTTGATAGAAAATAGTAGATTTAGAATTAAAATTATAGATATTGGTTATAATTGTATATTTTGGTGTAAATGGTAGGTTATGGTAGAAAATTGTACATTTTGGTACAAAATGGTAATTTTGATGGAAAATGGTGGATGTCGTATGCATTTGATGTCGGATATCGGATGTTGATTTCGAACTCGAGGTCATGGTAAATTTTTAGTTATTTGGAATTTGGTAAAAAAAAATCGTCCGCGCGAACGAAGTCGCGGGCAACAGCTAGTATGTTATATAAATTATGCGTCACGTTGTTTGTCCGGGATGGACTCCTAAACTAGTTAACCGATTTTAATCAAATTTGCACACAGTGTGCAGTTTGATCTAACTTGAAAGATAGGATAGTTTACATCTCAATTTAGTCGCAATAACAAAAAGCTTAGCCACAGCAACGCGTGGCCGTCTCTCCTAGTAATATATATAATATAGAGTTTCATCGCCATATTAGATGTACATATTGTGACACTTTAAAGATATAAATAACGACTTTATTATAAGACTTTCTGAAGTTTGCACCTACGTAATGTTGTTAGTGTGCTCTGTCAAGTTTTCCACCTTCCTAAAAGGTTCATTACTCACTAAACTTCTTTAAAAGTTGACTAACTCGCGACGCGGAGTAACAAGTACTTTATGTCCTAACTCTTAACTATTAGTTTCGCTGAAACAAGTCTGAAAGCTTAATTAAAGTTTTAAGTTAATTTGAGTTAGTGGTAAACAAGGTTAAGTACCTATTTCCCATAGACAAAACAATTGATAAGATAAAGTGCGTGTAATTTTATTGAATTCAATAAGGTGTAAAGCACAATATTTCATATTGATAGCTATCGCAACTATACTTAGTAGGTACATACAGTTTCAATTTAAAAGTAAGTACGGCCAAGTAGGTACGATTGCTAGGTGTTGTGATCAACTTTACAGACGCACTGACCTGAGTAGCATAGACAAGAATTCGACCTCTCTACTCTAGAGCAATTGCAATTCTTTTCTGTGAACTTAACTACTTTCAATGTAGGTACCTAACTATCTTTTACATTTCCCTGCTTCCCCACTTCTCGGGACATTTGCTACGGATTGCACCATTTAGGGTCGAGACGGCAAATAATATTCCCAGATCCTTTGTTTGAGATCTCAATTTTCTCAATAGGTTACCTACCTACCTACTCTGATCTTGCGGGCTGTAGATGTAAAGGAATTTCCTCAAATTGTTTCTAGATAGCCTTGAAGAAATGGTATTGGAAACTTCAATAAAAAGCTGCTCGAAAGGAAACATCTGTATTGCTCAACAGCTGTTTTAGATGTTTGCTATTGAAATTCTTAACATGTTACTTTAAAATATGTATGTCAAAAACTATGCGGGAACATTTTTGTAAACTTTATAAGAAAAATTTTGCAAAATCGTCGACGCTAACGGAAACTTAATAGGAAATATTCCATGCTACCAGTACACACTAAAACAGTACCGTTCCTGACAACTTTTATCAATTTGACTTTTAGATAAGTTTTTTATTCGATGAAAGAAAACAAATGAACATAAATAAAATAAAATAAACGAAAACTACCTAAGTCTAAACCGTACAAATCTAACAAGAGTGGCGTCCATGTGGCATGGTACCAAGAACACTGGCTGCATTACCTCGCAGAATAGCAATGGCTATTCTTTGTGCGACATTAGATTAGATAAATAAGATACGATTGTCGTTTAACTTATTAATACATAACACACTTTACTACTTAGTCATAAATCGATTCAAAATCAATCTAGAAGCCAAATGTAGTTTCCACTAGCAATAATTAAATTAGTTCCTAATCTACTACGGTTGAATCAAATGCCCTACTAATTAGGGTTCACGTGTCGCATTAGTGACGAGAGCTGCCACTAACGGAATTGAAATGAAACCGAGTAGGGATGCCAAATACAGTTGAAAGAAACTTTAATCGCTCGCCTTTTGTTTGAGACCTATGTTGGTGACCTAGACATTTTAAATTAGCTTAAATTCCAACTCTAGTCGAGATCTAAAATCAGCATACGGGCCTTACAGCAGAAACAAAATATGAAATACTTTAATGTACACCAGTTTACGAAAGAAACTTAACCGAAAAGGATCTCTTTCAGTCACCATCATTGCAAGCTTTGAAAATTATAAGGATGGAGCCTTTTTGTAGCAATATTGTATGTTTAGTAATTATTATGTTTATTGTGGTTTGTGTTTTATTGTTGCATATAAATGTTTTTCTTCATCTTCTGAAAAATATAACCCATGCTCCTTCAATAAGTATACGTCAAAACGTTAGAACCTCATCGCACTTCTTTGCATGGTCAGTTGCTGTGACAATGTCATGAACTAAACTGCACTAAACGAGGACAACCCTAAACAGATAATCCCGCGTTCTGAACTATCACAAAGTTCTGACAGTTGTAATGTGTTGGATACGGTTGTCTACTCCCAGCCGGCCGCGTGTGAGGCAACTTTCATGAATCTGGTGTCACCGGCTGAATTCAGACTAATTCGCCGGTAGTCGCAAGCCCCAACTAAAGAGCGAACAACGGGAACTAAATTAGGGTTCGTTCACACCGACCGACTCGGAGAGGAGAGAAGATTTTTGTCACGTTTAAAACAGAGTTTTTAATCTTTGTGATAAGGTTTATTTTTACATGTCACTTCTTTTATTATAAAATTCTCAATAAGAAAACATCAGAGCAAGTCCCATCCATCGGTGGAAACACGAATAATAATAACGGACTTAACTTACACTTTTATTAAAAAAATCTGTTATTATTTTACAAAATATCGCAGGAAATTACTCGTATAAACAGAAGGTTAATTCGCAAACCCCACTAAAGTTTTCCAACGGAGAATATAATTTGGTAAAGGTCGCGGGCTGCAGGTGGTGTCTAACATTATTTTAATTCCTTTATCCCCGCTTATACCCTTCAGTATAATCCCTTGTGATAAATGTGACGAAATACAAAGGTTTGAAAAGTGCATTCAACTATAGAGATTGTATTACTTATTAGGTATTATTTACGTCTGCTAGCTACATGAATGGTGTTTTTATATATCGATAGAGAACAGTTTTTAAAGCTAAACCAAAAGTCCTAGAATAACCAATGTTTATTGCACGGAACACAGATAAGCGTGTAGAATAGTAGTTAACTCGGGTGCAACCGCGAGGCGCTTCTAGTACGTCATAAAAGAAAAAGTCAATTTCAAAGATTCGCTACGTACTTACCTAGCAAAACCTAGCGTTTCCAAGAATCACTATAATAGTTACAGCAGGTAAAATAAAAATAGAATTCTAGAAGCTTTTAGTAACTAAAGCCGGTAAAGGTCGTCGAAAATAGCGTGCTAGACTTGTAACTCAATAACAGATTTTCCGATCGCGTCACAACCCTGAGCGAAACGAAAGGGTGTTACGTGTAACCCTGATGCATTCGATGCAGCAAACTTTATTGAAAAGGTACTTTTGTTGGGAAATCCTATTAAAATCTTCCAAAGTTAAATAGATGATTTCATGTCATTGGGCGACCATATTATAGTGAGTTGAATTTGGTCGTGTCATTTGATTACCAGAATTAGCTAAATGAGTCGAGCAAAATTAAACGTATGAACCTCGCGCAGGCTTAATAACTCCGCAGTGTCGACTAAACACTTAAGTAGGTACTTTATATTATCTCAAAGCGAGTCAACGTAACGATAACGATAATCTCAAAGCGAATCGACGTAACAAGCTTTCTTTGACAATGTGATCTAGCTGGAGACTGGGAGATTGCCTAGGATGACTAAGATGCCTGGGGAGGCACGTAAAGAATAAGTTCAGGACCCCTAATCAAGAGTCAAGGCTGACCTATATGAGATGATGGGCTGGGCTCTATAAGAGATATCACTATTGTTGGAGCGAAAGGATAAGGAGTCTTACCTACCACAAACGAGTTAAACAGTTGAACAGTTGAGTTTGTTATTGAGTTAGACAACGAGAGTGTTAAAACGTTGATTTTGTTGAACGAAATTTTAGGCACATCTATTCAACTCTTGTTTAAACTTTTATAGTAAGACGGTGTCTAAGTCTAAGCGATTTTTTTAATAATTCTCAACCAACCAGGCAAAGACAAAGTTGATGTTGCTAGTGGAAGTTTCAGTCGGTTGCACCTCCGGTGTGGTGCGGTTGTGGTACTGCCTCGCGTGCGCCACCGCAGCAACGGCTGCCATCCTCTGCGTGCCGCCCATGGCCCAGCCGAGCGGGCTGCGCTGTGCGCCCGCGCCGGCCGCCGCCGCCACCACGCACCACCGGCGCCAGCGAGCCACCGCCGCGCCCCGCACGCGCCCGCGCCGCACCTGCGACGCACGCGACACGCTCTCTCCTACTTTCTTTCAACGCCTCTGTTACTTTGTCTTCACTTGTCAGCACGTTCCTTGTCAGTCAGTGCGTGGAGTTTGCGTGGATTATCACCACATTTCTTTGTGACGCGGGGTTTGCATCTGTAACAAAAAGTACGAGTTGAATTGACATAGATAATGCGCCAGTTTTGAGCCATTCCTAATATTTTAGGGAGTTCTTATGATTACTAGCTGATCTGATGATAGATATATATAAAAGGACCACAGCAAAACTTCTCAGTAAATACTGACGACGGTCTGGAGTCATTATTACTTGGCCTTCCCCTGCGAAGCGTGTCGTAAGTATTTTAATAATCTTGTCTGAGAAAATAGTCAACGATACATTTATTTGCAGTCGGAGTCGAATCTCAACTATGACAGTCTTCCAAAAACTTGTAAAACTTAAAACTATGTAACTTTACAAATTAGAAAAGGCCTTTTAATTTCTGAACTCGCTTCCCCTTCGCCCCGTGACAAGGCAACGGCCATAAGTTCAGCAGCAAATTTAATTATACTGTACCACCACCCCCAACAATATTTCAATGTCGAAACGTGCGTGATCAAGCTGATAAAAATAAGAGCCCCAAGTGGAAATTGTTCAGTTGAAACGAAAAACAATAACTTCAATTAATTGGATTCCAACGAATGCCGAAGTTTCTGAGTGAATTAGCATTTCTTCGATTGCTGTCTAGTTAATCTAGTTTGGAAGTTAAAAGGGAATGTTTTGTTAAATGTAGCATTATCAAACTGGTGCGTTTTGACGAAATAAATTTTAATATGAGTACGATATTTTGTCATGGAAGGTAATAGGTAGGTACAAACCTAAATACACGGTACGTATGGGACCGGGGGACCGGATACGTACGTATAACTGCGGGGGAGATAATTTAAGTTATCGTACTTTTTTTTGTACGTTGCATAACTGGAAAAGCCTACTTCGAGGGAATTTCACGGCCAAACGGCTGCTCCGATTCCGATGACATTTTTCGTGTCGGAATCGGCACGCAACTTATCAACCCATTGAACGGACCGTTGGATCGTGAATCGCACATTAAACCAGTTACCCACCATCTAAATACGAAACCGCTACGACAAACGCGTTGAATTCTTTTCTATAGCATAGTTAGACATCAACTCGTCGCACCTTGCAACGTAAAAAATCGAGACACATTACGATCCCCTCTCTGATGTGGTTAAAAATTGAATCCCACAAAGACATTGTTCTATTATTAGAGTACGTCATAAATGTTTCAGGCTTGCTCGTAAACTTCTAGCCAGTCCGGACTGATGTTTGTAACTGACGTACTAAGGAATAATTAATGGGGGTTTAACTTCTTTGACCGCTGGCTGTTTGCGGCCGCTACGAAAGTGCAAGCATTTTATGACGGAGTATTCATTATATAGAATTTAATTATGTCTAATGTAGTTGTTTTAGAGAATTTTGAACGAAACTCGGCTTTATTTTGTCTCACATAAGATAAAAACAAAACTTTGATCGGAACGTTAGGGAATTTTTTTTGTCTTGTTCGTTTGTTGAACGAAGAAGTGCTAAGACTCTGGTGTTAAGCTCAAGCCTTCTGACTGCTATGAATCGACCATCAGCAAGTGATCGTGATCGTTTTCCGACTCTGTATTAGGAGTAAAGTTTTTTATCAACCAGCAAAATCATTACAAAAACTAAAGGTAAAAAGAATGACGAACTGTCAAAAAATTTATAACCTAACTGTTAAAAACTTTATACCTGTAGTCATGGGTTATTCTTTTTTAATTAGGTACTTTATGTTCAGTTAATAATTAATTTACTTACCATTCAATTTTAAAAAGTCGCTCTTGCACTTGTATAAACAGTTATCGCACAAGTTCTTATCGTATTAATTCAAAACTCCGGATACCGCTTAACACATTAACTACCTACGTCTTTATCATTAAAATGTATACGACTGGCAACAAATTGTTATTTTATTTCCACTTGTATTTTCAAACGTACTATATAATAAAAAAGTTGCGTTCACACAAGTTGAAATTACCGGTTATACGGTTTACGTCGGTCACGGGAAAGTTCTGCTGCTGGGCGGGAAACGTCATCCGCCCTCGACCACTGCCGACCGAATGAATGCCAGTTCCCGCCCGCCTATTCCTCGACAAACGTAGGCCAACGTTTGACACGTGGGCCAATGTTTGGCCAACCACACGACGCGTTGGAACTTCTGTCTGACATTTCGATTGAAACTTTATTAGAATTCGTTTAAGTTATTTATGTATGAAAGATAGCCTATTTTTAAGTTCTCCGTTCTTTATACGTTTTTCAAAGTGGATGTAGAGAAAAAAGTAGGTCTAGACGTGGAGGTTAAAGGAAGAAAGTTATTTATTAGTATTAAATGAATATCATTATTAATCATTCATATTTTTAATTATTCATGTAACTTTAATTGTTTGCTTTCGTGTAATACTATGTAAGCAACAAACATTACATTTAAAAAACTTAGCTGTGTCCCACAGTTTCACGCCCATTAGCTATTATCCCGCAGAAACCGTTATTTGCGGGCAAAACCGCGGGGCGCCGCTAGTTCTAAAATAGAAGTAGCCTATGTTACACGTTGTTAAATCAGTTATCTGCCAGTGAACGTCCCGTGAAAATTGGTCCAGCCGTTTTGGAGATAATCTGGAACAAATATACAGGCAGATAAATGTTTAAAAAAATTACATTTATGTCATAGGTACTTACTTACCGTACCTATATTATGCTTTCATATGCATTTAGTAAAAAAATATAATCAAATAAAAATAATGATGTAGTGATTAGTCAATTCATTAAAACACTTCCACGTGTATTGTTGAGGAAAATGCCTAATAAATGCCCTTACCCACCTTGAGTTAACTTTGAACGCTTCGTTTATTTATGGAATACTTTAAACTTACGTACTATATATTTAATACCATAAAATAACTAGCTTAGGCTCTATTTTCTATCGATTCAAATTTATCGACTAACTAATAGACTGACTAATATAATTGACGCCCACTCACACACTCGCGTGTGGCCAAACGTTGGCTCCAATGCCGCCCCAAGTTGGGCGCCAAACTTGGCATTTTCAGTCACTACGCCGCCCGTGGTCGCCCCGTGACGCCGCCACAACCAGGGTACGTAAAACATTGAATTCACTCTTGACTTCGCTGCCACACAAATATGCACCCTATTTTTAACATCGTAACATCTATTCTGAACACTCGCAAAACATATTCTTGCTTGTAGCGCCGCAATTTTCAACTTTATTTGTAAGAGCTTAACGCTTTAATCCTGTGGGAGTTTGTGGTGACATTTTCGTGTTATATTTAATTTTAAGGATGTAATAGCGGAACCATCTATGAGATGTGACAATGACAATACTAGATGGATGGCATTTATAAATGTCACCGGGTAAAGTTTGAATGTCGGTGTATACTGGCGGGATATGTTTATCTTTTGGTTTTATGTGAATTAGGGTTGGAACCGGTCGCTATCTCTCCAACCCTCTTAAGCCTATTTACGCCTACTGTTTGTAGGTATACATCTCTTGTTATTTTACTAATTGTAACATAGTGCTTGAAGGTTCTTTTTCCCGCGTTCAACGTTTATAAATAGCTCAGTTTCCACTCCTCTTTTTTTTCTTGGGAGGTTAATGCAAAAACAAACGGACACCATTTTCGTCTTCGACAGTGTTATAAATTGTTGTTTAGTAGGTTATTACCGATGTAAAAACTTAAAAAGAAAAATTCACAAATGTATAAAGTGATACTTAGCGAAGTATTCACCAAACATACTATTAGCCACCGCTTTCGGTATATATGTCAAAGGTTTTTAGTAAATGTAAAAACAAAATAACGTAGGTACAATATTTTCATATATGATTGGGTTCTGTTTGGTAATTAAAGCTACCATGTCCGAAATTTTGCTCCACCACACAACTACGCATTGGAAATTGGCGAATCCTCGAAAATTGTTAATTATTGTGCCACGTACTTTTTCCAGTTTTTTATTTTGGTTTCGCACGATTTTTGCAGTTTCAAGTACTTACCGTTATTTTATAGGATAAGTATTAGGTAGGTATACTACCTATCATATTTTTACACGACTGCCCAAAAAAGGAGTCTACTGTTTCTGGCTACATTTATTTAGAAAATGTTCATAGTTAATCGATATAGTACCTTGACTCTACACAAAATCCTTAAAGGCTGCTTACCGCTATGAAGTCCCATCAGTGCCCACTTGTGTACATCCAGGAAAGTTAACTCAATTAGGTACCTCATCATCATCATCACTGTCAGCCTTATTTCGCCCACTGCTGGGTATAGGCCTCCTTTCGCTTGTGCCAGCTTCCACGGTCTTAGCACTGGCTAATCGCATCCATGTGCGAGCCGTAATGTTGTTCATGTCGTCTGCCCATCGCGCCGCCGGACGACCAACACTTCGTCACCGTTCTCGGATACCATTCTGTCGATGCCTTACTCTACCTGCTATCACCTCGCCTAGCCATGTGTCCCGCCCAACTCTTGAGTTCCAAGTAATGTACCTCCATCGACAAAGTTAACTTCAAATTTTTCATACCGCAGTTTTCATTGTCTCCATATGGAAATCACAGCGTTTATTGCAGAGCAGTCTAAACTTTTTATTGCTTAAACTCAAAAGGTTGCACCACCTAGTTTCGTTAACTCTCGTTATACTTTTTCACAGTAACAGGAACTTTAACACTTACCCGCTAAGTTGCGAGCTTCGCTTTTTTCGATGTCTCGTCGTACTGGAACACTTCGAAGCTTTTTCTGATGGCTGTCATCTGACATTTTATTTTTGGTTTATTAATTCAAAGACGGAGGAGTTGAACGAATAGGCACCTACCTACCTATCTCATAAATCACTAAACGTACTACTTTGAAACAGTAATCTATAAAATGTATGCAGAATATGTTATCTAGTACCCAACTTATAAGGCGCGTCGTGAATCTTCGTTCGCGCAGAAAAGAAAGTATGGTCCGAAGATTAACGAAAGAATGCTTAAAACTTACAATCAACCTAAGATCACTATTATAAGGTTCATAATACACTGCAGCTGTTAGTTCCATCTCACTCTAAGCTCGCTAAGATGGCGGCGGCTGCCGACCATTAGCGGTCAATAGCATTTCTCGCGCTTTGAAAATTCATCTTCTGCGCAGGTACATCGGTAAGCCATATCAGTTGGGTAATACGTACTATCATTTTCCTAATATGCATTAACGATAAGAAAAACATATTAACTAGATAAAAATGGGTCTAAGTCTAATTCTAGTCTAATTCAAATGGGACTTCGGATACTGTTAGTGTTGTATGTCGTGACGATTATGTTTTGCAAGATCAAACGCCGGTAGTTGGAAACAACACCCGCCGCTCCGAACGGTGATACCCGCATTCACCAGTCTTCTCATGACCACTGTCGATGTAACTCGGCCGAAACGTCGAGGTATGTCAAAATTATATATTTTGATATTTGTTTGTGCGTAAATTAGACCCGTTTTTGGCTAGTTAATATGTAATTTCCTGTTCGAGAAAGTTTAAGATAAGAAAAACCTACATCTTTCAGTCAGTTCAATCATCCAGTCGATTAATAACAATACCACTAGACTAGTGTTATGATCAATTAATCATATTCCTAGGGAGGTGCTGACAAAACGCAATTTCATAAATAAGCCTTGATATGAAGATAATAATTATACCTATCCGATATGACCATGTTACAGCAACACACATTTTATAAACACGCCCTCTCGGCTTGCGTGCCACCTCTATAATGTTTCCTGCCATCGGAACACAAAGCCAGGTAGATGCGACTACATAAATCTCGTACTACCCTCAATCTAAGGGAGATAATGAAATTGCGCCATTTTGAATTTATGTGCGTTTTACAAATGTTCCTATGACGGAACAAGTCTACCCTTCCGCTGTTTATCTTCCCATTACACATAACTATGTTCGTTGTTCATGGTAGGTGTAGTTCAACAATTACAAAGGGTAATAATAGGTATATTATATGCTTTAACAGTGGCTAAATGGTTTAGACACAGACCGTCTTACCACAAAAGTTTAAACCAGAGTTAAACAGATGCTTCTAAAATTTCGTTCCACAATATCGGCGTCTATCACTCGCGTTTTCTTACTCAAAACCTGGCATTCCTAATTATATTACTTGTGAATTTGTTTATTGAGATAGAAAAAGCGAGAGTTAGACGTCGATTTGTGGAGAAAATATTTAGACTCTGGTTTAAATCTTCTGTGGTAAGACCGAGAATACCCATTCCAGTTCTCAAAACGCCATATAAGTATGGGCCAATACTCAAAATAATGGACCAATACCTAGGGCCCATACTCAAACTGGCTAATGTCGATGGACCCATTCTCAAAATGCATTCTACTGGGACTCCCTTTGTGTAGAGAATAGACAACGCAAATATCCCGTTTCTTATGTGTGTAATACTGGTATTGTGTGCCCGTATATGATGACCAAGATATTAGACTTGCCCCCGGTTTCTAGAACCGTTTCGTGTGCTGGCTTTGACAGTAGATTAAAACTATCGTTGCCTCTATCTGACTATAAACAAATGACAAGGATGGCAATAGAATTAATCTGTTGTCAACGTTGACTGACGTTTCAGAAACTGGGGGTTAACCGTGGCAAACCAAGGTAAAGCAACGCCATACCAGCCGTGCCTCATGTCTGTTTAAATAAACTATTTGGAGCACTTTCCTCCCGCACGTTTTCCTGTGGACCTTTACATACAAAATTCAAAAGGTGACATCCATAACATGCCCCTACGTCCAAAATGCGATGATTTAGCGCACCAGCAAATCCTACGTTATCCAAATAGCAGGTTCTTACATTCGTTCGTTGAACATTTTGATCACGAAGGTTCAAAGTTAAATTATTTATTTCAGACAATAAAATCGCATTTTTAACAAATTAATAGAAACATAAAAGAAAACTAAATATAATTTATTGATTATGGTTGAGTTTGAAAAGGGATGTTTCCCTTTCAAGCGCTGGTCCAGGATTTAATCTCGGACAGGAAATGGAAACACCGTTGACTCGACCAGTGCTTCGGAATACGCCCGTTAGAGAAGACAGCACCAAGAAACCCTACGGAGATGTCACGGGGGTAACACCGTTTATTGTGGTAGTGTAGCCCTAGGAGCTACCACAATAAACGGTGTCAGAGTTTGTGAAGCCACTCAAGGGCTTCTGACGTGACCTAACGACTACTATCAATTCAATCGATTACAACGTAGACTGATACGCAATCTCAAAACCACAACGCCTCAACGTATGAAACTCCGTCATTGGTGGCTAAGGATTCGAACCCGGTGTCGTTGGGTTGTAAAGCTCAAAAACTGCCGCTTGAGTACCACCACTCGCATTCTTATTAAAATTATTAGTAGCAAGAAATATTAGAAAAAAAATAAAATAGATAATATTATTAGATAGGTAGGTAAGAAATTAGTTCCTAATAATTTTAACTCGCTTTTATTAGCTTGGTATGTTGTATTTAACGGAATCTCAAAACGTCGACTTAAATGAAACTTTGCACACTTATCAAGAACCGATGCCAACTATGATTTCCAGGATAAGCATATTGTTTATTTTTTAGTTTGCGTAGGTACTCGTTAGTGCGTGTTTTGGAATTTCTCAAACTATTATTTATTCTTAGATAAAAATGTTCAACAGTTGTAATGCCGTTGAAGATCTTAAGATTTCATCTGTCACATTCAGTTAGCACAACTTAATAGGTCCAAACATCACTATTTCAATTATTCAACACATTAAACACTACTTGTGATCTAGAATAACTCTGGAGGAAATTAAACATTTCTCGCATGAAGGAATGGTCCGCCAGATTGTGACTGCGACAAGGTACAGCTGGACCTAGAGTTGGGTGAACTCTACAGTGCGTTACACCTACGTCACGATGAGCAAATAGTATGAAGTAAGTTTACAGTTACACTTCGCAGGTTATCAATGGTGCTAAATGTTGATCAAGGTGTTAATATCCTTGTATAATAATAGTGATCACAGAAGAAATTGTCCGCTTAGTTATACTTCGCTACATAAAATACATATACTTAATTATTATCAAAGTCAAAGCATTTATTGTAAATAGGCAATAAACTCGCACTTTTACAAGTCAAACAGCTAAGTCTCGTTAACAAAGGGAACCAAAACATAAAATTTGATAAATTAAATTAAACAGTAGTAATTTTTTATGGTTTGAGTTTCAAAAACGATGTTTTATCATTTACTTTTATATAGGAATAACACGTATAGTTTAAGGGATCATGATTTTTGGGCTACCTGAGCATCACTATTATACCTTTAAAATGTTACTCGGGTTCCTGAAAAAGCCAGTTCGTCTACACAGCTACTAGAAAGTAATGTAGTTATATACGTAATCTAGGTCACCTACGTTTTAGCAAGAATATTTTAAAATACGTAGGATGCGCCAAATCCAATCGGGAGCCCTTAATAAAGTAACAAAATCGACACCGTACAAGCGCGCATGATATTTACAACTTGCTCGGTTCAGGTCCGCAGATATCTCTCGAGTGGTTGTCTTTACGTAATATTAGAGAGGGTATAAATACAACGTAAGACGTAATATCATAATATCATTTCCTGGACATCCTGTCAATGAATAATATAGCTACACCCACTGCTTTATATTTGGAAATCGAAAATAGCGTTGCAGAACAGTGTGTATTTATAACATACAGAGTTTATTTTATATTATTTATAGTAAAGGTCAGACGTCAAGAATTGGAAAGCTCGAAATGGAGACGGATCTGAAAGCGCAATGTAAGGGAATTGCACAGGGGAACACGGACAGAAAAAGTGACGGATTTAGAAGGAAGGCAAGACGAAGGGGTATGTTAGTTCCAGTAGTAAAAGTTTACAATGTCGCATCAATAGAAAACGAATGCATCTGCTACACATTATACGCCTTTTATCTAAGTTCAAATTGTTTGCATTTTTTTTCTTATCTGAATTCATGAGCCACCAAGTTAAGTGGTATCTATTTCTCATTGCTTTAAAAAAAATACATTAGGTACGTAAATGTAAAAAAAAATATGTGAATATATCAGTATCGGTATCCCTACACATTCGCAATAATTTGCATATTAATATACTACTATCTAGTTGACAAAGGTTCTCGAGTTGGACACCTATTCGGCAGCTGTCTAATTAGTTCGGAAGTTGGTGCATGCCGCCGCACTCAGGGGAGCGGTGATGCTGGGGCCACACTATCGTCTTCGTTTACAGCCAAATTTAAACAAAAAACAAACGTAAAAAATCGGGGTAATCAACGGCAATGCTAATGCCATCCCAATTATGTGGCTACACCTAAAGGTAGTAAATCTATGGGCTACACTTACTGCGAACGTCAAATGACGTCATACAAGTTTCGTGCAACCGATCGAAGTGTGCAGCCACTGTCAAGTAGCCATAAAGCAATAGTCGTATCGCCTAGCGTTCATCGATTTCCTGAATAATATAGCGTTTGGTCGGTAGCGTCAACGAAATAACTATTTCGCAACGTCACAGAATAACTAACTCTTTAGTAAGAAATCATGCGAGTCGGTTGTTAACCTGGCAACACTGAAAAATTAAGAGCATTTCATGTGAACGAACTCACTCCGTTCGAAAACCTCGCCGCAATCGCAGTTCAATGATTACTTTCATAGCGAATTAAACTTTGTTTCTATAACTTGTTAGACGGCGCTCATGTGAATAGCGCAGCTATCATGAATATATTGACCAGGAGACAGGTGGCTGTTCCCAGGGGAACTCCACCAGCCGCCCCGCGTCAAGACAGCTAGCATATAAAATAATCATAGAGAACAACGACGCTCCACGCAGTTTATGCTCTCCTGGTACCTGGCTAGAGTTGGATTCGTACGAAAGCGTAATGAAATATCCGTCGGAAACCCGATAACGGCTGGCGTCCAATTTTATCTAGGCAAATAAAACTTTATTGAGTTCTCGGTGGAGTTTCAGTGCGTTCAACCAACTCGCGTGACGTGGTTTGTCGTATATTCTATCTTATTTGCCTGAAACAAAGCGTTCGCGCGTCTCGCACGTGATTACTACTTTACTTCTTTTGTACAAAGATGAACGGACTGCGCGACATTCAGATTAACAAGATCTATTGTTTTCACAACACCCATGTTATAATAGGAATTACTTATGAATATTACAATAATAATAAGTTATTCAGCACCTTGAGTCACATTCTGAAGTTAAGAAACATTGCTACTGAACACAGCTGAAGGTGCTACATTTCAATAATAATTCCCTAATATTATAAAGGCGAAAGTTTGTGTGTTTGTATGTTTATGTAACTTCTTCACATACAAACAGTAGGATCAATTTTAATGAAATTTGTTAGGTAAGTAGCTAACACTCTGGATTAGCACATAGGTTACTTTTTTTCGAAAACATTGGGAAACGCCACGGGATGCAGCTACTCGTAGTAAGTTATAAGCGATATTGACCTAAATGCATGCTGGAGTAGCCGGCACGCGAAAGCTAACCTCTGCATTCTTCATGCACGCCTGGTACTCGCCGGCTAGACCTTCGAAGATTCTATTATGCGATAGGTGAAGAAAGGGTAAACGTATTCATGGCTTTTAAATTTTTATTACTCTTCCTGAAGTTACATTAAAAGTCTGCTGAAGAGAAATTGGAAAGTAGACGGGTTTTCAAACTTCAGACGGACGCCAATGCCTGAAAAATCAATTTATGAAGCTGTCCGTGTTGATTTCTTAATCCAGCACATGAAAAGGATCAAACGCCGCTTTATTTTTAGGGTTACGTAGGTGTACCTACATTGTAATATCATAAAGCCAAAAACGGTTACTCATGAGCTTTATTTATTTAATTATACTTTCGTATTTACAGAGTCTTGCGAGGTAGATAAATTATCCGACTGTCACAACTATTTTTGGCAATTTGAATTTTTACATTGTGATAGAACATAATAATCAATTCCTACATATTGCCACCTATTGTTGTGGCAACGTACCTGTAGGGCGACCACTAACCTCTATCGAGAAAGTATTCGATACGTTAACTGTCAAATTAGTTTTAGATTTGATCATACTTCTACAATAGGGCAAGCACTAACCGTTCGCGTACGCATATTGTCGATATTGCAAGGCACTGTGTGCCTAGTGCGAGTTTTGTCAATTTATTTACGCGCTCGGTCCGTTTGGCGTAAACTTGAAATTGTATGGAATAAGAGCAGCGTCATCTAGCGTCAGTGAATCAGTCACTAGATGGTGCTACTGCACTGATCAAATCTAAAACAAATATGACAGTTAACGTTTCAAATACTTTCGCGTTAGAGAATCGTGCGTGCTTGCCCTAGAGTACACGTGGTAGTCGAGTGACATCTACTTCTAGATTTCCACGTGTCTATCTAAACACGCCCTAGCACCACGGTAGCGATGGCGGGTGCCGTGTAGAATTATTGTAGATAACAACAATACAATTATTATTTCCGCATTACAGGAAATTAAATTAACCACTTCAAAAATATACAATGCTCTGGTCTTATGACAGTGGATTAGGGTTGTAAAATCATATTTTCGGTGGAGCATATTTATGGGCTGCCAGATCTCCGACTGTGGTGGTACAGTAAGATTTGCGGCAGTATGGATTATTAGCTCGATTCACGTCACTGGCCAAAACTTTTGGTTATATTGAGTAGAAGGCGTTTGTCACATCATCCAGCTATGTAGTTATGTCTTGTTATGTCGGCTCTCAACTTGGCTCTTCTCAAATCTTCTATATTTTATGCTATCCCCGAGTATTAAAAGATTACTTACCTACTCTTTTTTCGATTCGTGATGCCCTTCATTTACAGAACACGAAATGACACGATTATTGTGTTGTATCTTTGTATCACTTGCTATGTGCTCTGAGTGTGAGTTTTTGCGACAAGTTTAAGCGCTCGACATAGCACGCGTTAACTTGCGCTTTGTAAGAAGATTGTCAACTGCACCCCTACCGGCGCGTTTATGAACGAAAGATGATCATCCAAAGCGCGCGTTGAAGCGCACTAGGCACACTGTTCGGGTTGCGAGTTTCTGCTAGTAGTGTTGCCTAACCCAAACTACTACCATGAAATATGCAACTTCGTAGATTCAGCCAAACCACTTATACCAATTGCAAATGTTGGACATGAACGTATCTGGCATGATATTGTACATTACTACAGGTATTCGCCGAGTATGCAGTCATGCAATATTTTATACCGACAATATCCATGACCAATAGATTATTTCTCCATTTCATGTTTTCAGAACGAATTTGTATCGTGAAATATAAAGATGAATTTTATTGTGTAGCGAAATGTGAACAGCGCTGGTCAAGTTGTTGAATGTAGGTCGCCATTATGTGTTCCGTATTTTTATTGGTAGAATAGACATTGATATATTTAAATCTATGTAGATAGATAATATCTTCTTATGTGTTTGTGTTGACGATTACGAATGAATACACAAAGAGTTTGAGAATGTAGGGCGCAAACGAAGGTACCTATTAAATTATGAATAGGAATAGCTTAGGGCAAGCCCACGCCCTTGTAACGATAGCCTATATTTATGTAAAGAAATATAGGTGTATTCCTTTGATTTTGAATTTTGCCGCACATGGCGCTGTCAATAGAGTAGAAGCAATGACAGCCAGATTATCGAGAAGTTATGTTGACATTTGATTTGTCAGTAGAGTTATTCTTTTGTTTTTGTAGGTATCTATGGAATTTTATTAGTCGGTTAGAAGAAAATGGCGATTTTTCAATGTTGGTTGTATAGTGAAATAATTTACAAAAGAACCCATAAATTGTGAAAGAAACAACATACGAAATAGAAACTTTAAATGTCGTTTCTTTGTTTACAGGTAGGAGTCTAGATAAAGGCTAATAGTGTATTTAGTTATGTAGGTAATTCTAACGAAATAAAACTTTGTTTACAGAGCAACACAAGTTTATCTATTTGCTTTTCACAATTGATTGGAGATAAATACCATTATAAAACGACATTTGTTGTTTATAAAAGCTAAATAGAAGCACAGAACATGGAGAAGCTTTGTTTTGAATTTACAATATTACCAAAAAGCGATGGAAAAACTAACGTCAATTGTTTGACATCAATATCTACAAGTGATAATAAAGTATATGCTTTACCAGAAGACTTTCAATTTGTTGGACATCATGCAGAACTAATGAAAACAGCTGCTTATAACAGAGTAAAGAATAGTCTAAAAAAAAGGTACCAGACACGAAAGGTTTGGATAACAGTGACAGAAGAACTTAGACGAACTTACTGCGATGAGGATGGTAATATACAATTTCAAGAACAATACCTAGAAGAAGTGACTCAAAAACAGACTGTGGCTGCACAGAATCAAGACACAAGTGTTCTGGAAAAACTGTTTGAAAAATTAGTTCAAAATACGCAGGAGACTAAACAGCAGAGTTTGAAACATGTTGCAGAGAAGTTTATAATTGAAAAATTTACAACCAGAAATTCAAATGTGAACCGATGGATTGACACTTTTGAAAAAGAATGCATCCGATTTGATGTAATAGAAGATGAGAAAAAAATTGAATTACTCAGATTATTCATGGATAAGAGTTGCATTGATTGGTATAGTTCCATGATCATTAAATTGACCATGAACTCGGAATGGTCAGTATGGAAAAACAAATTTTGTGAATCATTTGCAAATAAGGGATGGAACCAAGTCACCTATGCATTGTTATTTAAATACAAAGATGGATTATTGGTGGATTATGCTATAAAGAAAGAAAAGCTTTTACTGGATATGAGAGAATTTATTGATACGGGCACACTGATTGATCTTGTTGCCGCGGGTTTGCCGGAGTTTGTACTTAGCAAGATTGATAGAGAGTCATTGAAGGATACAGTTGACTTGTTTAATGAGTTGAAAAAATATGAATATTTGGTAAATAAAAAGACTTATTCAGTCTTCAGAAAATATGGAAGTATAAGAAGCAACAGTAGGACTGAAGATCGAACCCCATGTAAAACTTGTGAAAAATTAAATAAAGGTACTCGTTATCATCCCGAATCTGCATGCTGGTTTAGAACAAAGGAAGAGGACAAGGTGCGAGAAAAAAACATTAAACATGTTAACAATGCGGTGATAGAAGCTGAGTTAAATGAGAATGTTCAAAAAAACTAATAGTGACACCATTAATAAAAGTCAAACTAATATTGAATGAAACATTAGAAGTGTACGGAGTGTATGATTCTGGTTCAAATGTTTCTCTGATTAATTCAAAGCTGTTGAAGTTAAAAGGAAAAGGGAGCAATATTAATGAAGCAAGTTTAATTACAATTAATGGTGTCAAAAAGACAAGTGGTTTGACAAACTTAAAAATTAAAATCTTTGAAATAGAAGAAAATGTTGAACTGTACATTATTGATGAACAAAATTTCAAATATGATTTTTTGATTGGATTAGACATGATAAAAAAGTTTAAACTAATACAAAATGAAGACTTACAGATAACTCAGAAACAATGCTTGGAACATGAAAATATAAAGAAGGTCACAGAAATTTCTACAAATAAAGAAGCAGAGAATATTATACATATGATTAATGATGATGAAAAGAACATGAATACGAAAGAATACAAGATAAATTTCAATGAACATGTAAAAGAAGAGGATTTTGAAATTAAAATAAATCATTTAAATGAATATCAAAAATCAGAAATAAATAAACTGATTAATACATATGAGACAGTTTTTGCAAAAAATAAATACGACATAGGAACTATTAATGGTTATGAAGCAAAAATAGACTTATTAGTAGACAAGTATTGCAGTAAAAGACCCTACAGGTGTACAATAGAAGATAAGAAGGAGATAGAAGAACAAATAGCAAAGTTATTAGATAACAAGCTTATAGAAGAATCCTACAGCCCATTTGCAGCACCTGTTACATTGGCATTCAAAAAAGAAGACAACAGGAAGTCTAGATTATGTATAGACTTCAGAGATTTGAATAAAATAGTAGTCCCTCAGGCTCAACCATTTCCATTGATAGAAGACCTAGTGACTAAGACAAGGAACTGTAATTTTTATTCAACTTTAGACATAAATTCAGCTTTTTGGTCCATTCCATTAAGAGTGGAAGACAGAAAGAAGACAGGATTTGTGACACAAGAAGGACATTTCCAATGGACTTGTCTACCATTTGGTTTAAAAACAGCACCATCAACTTTTCAGAGAATATTGAGTAATATACTAAGAAAGTATAAACTCACTGAATTTGCTGTAAATTTCATCGATGACATTCTGGTATTTTCAAAATCATTTAATGACCACATTCAGCATCTGACGCAGTTGCTGGATGCAATTAAAACTGAAGGTTTCAGATTGAAATTTCAAAAATGCACATTTGCATCACACTCGGTGAAATACCTGGGTCATATAATAGAGAATAATTCTGTTAAACCAGTGAAAGATAATCTAATTTCAATAAGAAATTTCCCTATCCCGAGAACACAGAGGAATGTAAGACAATTTTTAGGAAAAATAAACTTTTATCATGAATACCTACCAAGGAGTGCAATAATACTAGATCCATTACATAATTTACTCAGAAAAAATCAAAAATTTACTTGGTCGGATGAATGCCAAAAAGCATTTGAACAAATAAAAAGTCTGCTATGCTCACAACCAGTTCTTGAGATTTATGACAAAGATTTACCTATAAATATTTACACAGATGCATCTTTAGAAGGTGTTGGAGCCATTTTGAAACAAACACAACCTGATGGAAAAGAGAAACCAGTAGCTTACTTTTCGAAGAAGCTAAGTGGAGCTCAAAAAAAGAAGAAAGCGGTATACTTGGAGTGTTTAGCCATCAAAGAAGCGGTGAGGTACTGGCAATACTGGTTAATAGGTAAATCATTTATAGTTTATTCGGATCATAAGCCATTGGAAAATATGAATTTGAAATCAAGAACCGATGAAGAGCTGGGTGACTTGACATATTATTTATCACAATATGATTTTAACATAAAATATGCCCCGGGAAAGAGCAATTTGGAAGCAGATTGTCTTAGTAGGAATCCGGTATTGGAATCAAATGATAATATAGATGAACAGCTGAAAATTGTGAATCTTATCAACCTGGAAGATATCATATTGGATCAAAGGCAAAATGTAGAGATACAAAAAGATATAGACAGAATTATAGAAAAACAAAATATATACTATAAAAAGGTCAGAAACAAAGATAAAATAATTATATCGGAAGAATTTAGTATAAAATTGTTAAGAAGTGTACATGAAAATCTGTGCCATATTGGAATTAACCAGATGCAAAAAACAATTAGTCCGCACTACAATGCCAGAAATCTGACAGAAAATATTAAACAAGTTTGTAGAAGCTGTGATGTTTGTATACGGAATAAATCAAGAGGCCAGGATAAATTTGGATTCATGTCTCACTTGGGTCCGGCCACCAAGCCATTTGAAATAATTTCAATAGATACAATTGGTGGTTTTGGAGGTTCAAGATCCACAAAGAAATATTTACACTTGTTGGTAGATCACTTTACTAGACACGCATTTATTATAACATCAAAAACTCAGAGCGCAAATGATTTTATTAAACTAGTAATGAACATAACAGAATCAGAGAATGTTGGTATGCTACTGACTGACCAATATCCAGGAATAAATTCAAGAGAGTTCAAGAAATACTTAAATGACAGACAGATACCTATAATTTTTACAGCAGTAAATGCACCATTCTCAAACGGTCTAAATGAGAGGTTGAACCAGACTTTGGTAAACAAAATCCGGTGTAAAATAAATGAAGGGGAGAATAGAAGAGCCTGGACTACCATAGCACACGAATGTGTTAGTAAATATAATCAGACTATTCACACCGTAACAGGTTTCTCGCCTAGTTATCTTTTGTATGGTACAGACGTCTCAATTTTACCGAAAGAGTTGAAGCAAGAAAAAACACATAATGACTGGATCAGAGATAGACTAACAGCACTTGAGAATACAAGGAAGTCGCATAACTACAACAAGATATTATTTGACAGAAACAGAAAATACCATGAATTTAATGAAGGAGATATGGTTTACGTAGAAAATGGCAACCAGCTAAACAGGAAAAAATTAGATGAGCTGAAGATAGGACCATTTAAGATTATTGAAAAGGTTTCTAAATCAATATATAAAATTAATACTGGACACAAGAAAATAGAGTCGAATCTTTTTCATATTACGAAACTTGTCCCAATACCTACAATAGAGGAAGAAGGAACTGAAGAGGAAGATTAGAGAAAGAGGATGATGGCTATCTTGGAAGAAAATTCATGCATAAATTTTCTCTCCCGGGGGGGGGGGAGATGTAAAGAAATATAGGTGTATTCCTTTGATTTTGAATTTTGCCGCACATGGCGCTGTCAATAGAGTAGAAGCAATGACAGCCAGATTATCGAGAAGTTATGTTGACATTTGATTTGTCAGTAGAGTTATTCTTTTGTTTTTGTAGGTATCTATGGAATTTTATTAGTCGGTTAGAAGAAAATGGCGATTTTTCAATGTTGGTTGTATAGTGAAATAATTTACAAAAGAACCCATAAATTGTGAAAGAAACAACATACGAAATAGAAACTTTAAATGTCGTTTCTTTGTTTACAGGTAGGAGTCTAGATAAAGGCTAATAGTGTATTTAGTTATGTAGGTAATTCTAACGAAATAAAACTTTGTTTACAGAGCAACACAAGTTTATCTATTTGCTTTTCACAATTGATTGGAGATAAATACCATTATATTTATTTATATTTTTCGACAAATCAGTAGGAATAACCAGGAGGGACGGAGAACTACAAATGATTATATTGTATAATGTACTATGGTATGAAATTAAACACTATAAAAAATATTCCAATTCCAAATAGTGTGGTTTACAAGGTTTAAACTACACCAACTCGAATTTAATTAACAGTTGATCTCCGTCAGAAAATTATACTTCCCTCGAAGGAAATGTTGGTGCAGAAACGCGGTGAATTTCATAATTATGAGATCTCGAATTACGGAGACGAGAGGCAAAAACCCGGAATCCTAGATAATAATTACCAAAAAAAATGCCTAGACTTGAATCCTGCTACTAACCTCATAAAACAAGGCAAGTACTTTTTCATGTTTCGACTTCGCACGATATGTGCGTTTAGCGATCGTGTTTATTAATTAGGCGTAACTCGTGTTTCGGGTGTATGCTAAAATTTGCACAAGTTTGAGGAAAAAAACATATTCAACGTCACATCTTCTTCGAATTACCTCCCACCATCTGAAGCTTAATATTATTTCTCAAGTTGTACCTAGCAGATTGTACTAACCCGAGTCTTTATAAAACACATGTTTCGATGTAGCGTGAATATAATTTATTACCATTTCAAACACCTGTTTTCTCACTATGACGAATTAAGACAATTATAAGTAGGTATATTACTTATACCTATTATAACAGGCAGTTTTATGTCTTTATTAAATACACGATAAACTAACCATGTAAACCACGATAATACTAACCAAATAATATAGTAAACTAGCTGATACCCGCAACTTCGTTCGCATTTTTATATAAATAGTAAACTGTTAAAAAAAAAAAAATATCATTTGATGTCGCAAGTAACAGCTAGGTAAGAATATATCTGTCTCTTTCTCTCTCCTTTTTCCTCTATCTTTCTCCCTCTCTGGCTCTCTTTCTATCTTTCTACTTCTTTCGCTATTTCTATCCCTCTTCCTCTACCTCTATCTCTTTCCCTCTCCTTATATCTCTATATCTTTCCCTATCTTTCTATTATTAATATCCCTCTCCACTCTCAATCTCTCGCCTTCTCTCTCCCTGTCCATCTCATCCATTATATTTATTTCCCTCACCCTCTCAGTCTATATCTCTCCCTTTCCCTCCTTCGCTCACTCCCTCTCCCTCTATTTCTATATATTTCGCACTCAATCTCTCTTTCTCCCCCCACTCTCCCCTATTTCTCCCCACTCTCCCCTCATTCTACCCCCACTCTCCCCTCTTTCTCCCTCCACTCTCCCCTCTCTTTCTCCCCCACTCTCCCTTCCCTCTTTCTCCCCCACTCTCCTCTTTTTATCTCCCACTCTCCCCTTTTTCTCCCCCCACTCTCCGCTCTTTCTCCCCCACTCTCCCCTCTGTCTCCCCCCACTCTCCTCTCTTTCTCTCCCCACTCTCCTCTCTTCCCCCCCCCACTCTCCCCTCTTTCGCCCCCCACTCCTCTTTCTCCCCCACTCTCCCCTCTTTCTCCCCGCGCCCCCCTTTCTTTCCCCCCACTCTACCCTCTTTCCCTCCACTCTACCATCTACTCCCCTCTTTCCCCCCACTCTCCCCTTTTCCCCCCACTCTCCCCCTCTCCTCCCCCGCACTCTCCCCCTCTCCTCCCATCGCACTCTCCCCCTTTAAATTACGATCCGTTCAGCCGTTTATTGTGGTGCGTTGGGGGTGCATCTAAACAATACCTCATAATTTCAACCCCCTTGCTTTTCCCCCTTTAGGGATGATTTAGCAAAAAGGCGGCAACCCGTATTTATTTATTCTTACCAAAAGCCTAAATACGAATTTTCAGATCCCTAACTTGAAGAATGATGGATTCCCCATACAAACTTTCTTTCTTTCTTTCTTTTTTTCAACCCCTATTTCATCCCCTTCGAGATTGTTTTTTGAGACAAAAGATAGCCTATGTCCGTCTCATAGGTCCAATCTACCCCTATACCAAATATCATCGAAATCGGTTCAGCCGTTTAGCCGTGAAAAGGTAACAAACAAACAGACAAACAGATATACAGATAAACCGATAAACAGATAAACCGATAAACAGATAAACAGAGTTACTTTCAGATTTATAATATTAGTATGGATACACTACAAAGTTATTATAGTTTTTTTTCGTTGCTCATCGAAATTCAGCCTCAGGTTTAGCACTTTGTTGTTATTTTTTCATAAATGCGGTGGGTAACTGATACATTTCTTTTTTTTGGGATTCCGCTAGCATTTGACCACAATCATTCTCACGTGATGGGAACCGACCATGAGGCCGAATTTGAAGCGAACTTGCCTTGAATATAACTCTGCACTGTTGATTTGAACACAGCTAGGTTCTGGAGCGGCTGCGGGCCATGTTGTCGTAGTTTCTCTTTACATGCGTCGCACTCAATTGTTGGCACTTATTGTTTAGTAAATCTTAGTACCTACCGAGAGACGGGCCGTTGCTGTGAAGCAGCACTATCTCTCTCTTTTCGTATTTATTTCGCCGTGGGTTAAACCCTTAAAAATCCCTCAAAGCGATTGTAAAGTGCCCACGCAGACTGGGGTGCAACGCACAGGGGTTCAGGCTATTTTGTCATACCTATGCAAAAAAAAACAAAACGATCTGCAATATAATAATGATTGTACAAACTTACCATACCTACCTACGTAAAGAAATGATTACTCTAATGCAATAATCCAGGGAGGAAAATGGGGAATATATTACGTACTTATGTAAAAAACGGTGGCGACACGTTTCGTTCTTAATATGTAGAAGTAGGAAAGTAGAATAATATTCTACTAATAATTGCTAAAACAATGTTATTACGACTAGGTATATTATACCTAGTCGTAATAACATTGTTTTAGCCATTCTATCTTGATAGGCCCAGATAGGACACCAATATAATGATCTTTGAACCATGTCACATTAAAGACGCATTGGAAATTTCTCAGTAAATCGCATTAGACGTAGAGCTAACCTATAATAGACGTCTTATATCGTAGCAGTGTAAAAACCGACGGGTCTAAAGTAAGCCGCTCGACGTTCTCCGGGGAGGTTACGCGAAACGTCTTCACAAACCAGACAGAAATAACTTGCCTCGGATATCGAATAAAGCCTTAACTTAGCTTGCCAAGTATTCGTTATTCTGTAACTTAGTTTGATTAGATTTTACAGAATAGTATCGATACATATAAAGTGTCACGATGCTATATATACGTAGATCTTGACCCATACACAGCCCTAATTATGGCTCCTTGTTAAACAGTTTGTATGTTCTGATACCGTTTGCAATTAACATTTGCAATATTATAATATATGCGAGTCTGGATTCTCAGCTATAGTGTAGATTCAAACTAAAAATCGTACCAGATTAGACGCCAAAGATTATGCGACTTGTGCTAACGAAGAAAATTCGTCATTAATAATTTAATATTGTTGCTGAATCCATACAACAGCATTCGTCTAAATAAATTATAATTAAAATAAAATTTCATAAGTCTGTTATAGATGCGTTGTTTCCTCTACAATTTTATCCAGCAGGGGTCCATGATATTTTTAAAACTGTGAAAGTGGTCCATGCCTATCCGAAGTTTAAGAACCACTGATCTATAGAATCAGGAACTACAAGGAACATACGCGCCCAGAGTTTGAGCAAATGCATGTGGTTTACACAATTATTTGTTCAAACATTATAATAAAAACAAATAAATTGTACTTTATTTTGATACCATGTACTTTTTTTCTTACCTATAATAACTACCTACATGTACTTTAACTGCTAAATAAAAAGATGGCAACCCTAATTGTATGGCCGTACTTACTCGACCAAATCTGTCTATCTATAATATGTAGATATATGATTAGTTAAGTAGCATAGTCTACTGGCCACTATGCCGTTTACTCTCCCCGTGTACCCCGGCTATAGGTATAGCGTATTTCGCGGAGTGAAGTGACCTAAAAGCAAGACCGTCTGACGCCTTTTAACTCACTTCAGAAATAGACACCTCGCCTCGTCTTCCGTCTAGTCACGGTAAAATAAATACTCTTCATTTCTGGTTTGTTATGTTTGTAGCAGGTGGGCTATAAAAATGGAGGGATTGAAGTGCATTTGCCGGATTAATAGGGATCATATTTATACTAAGACAGTTTTTTATTTTATAAATAAACTAGCGGCGCCCCGCGGTTTCACCCGCGTTACATTTACCTACAACACCTATAGGTAGCTATTTGAAAGGTTTGTGCATAATTATTATTATTGTGTCATCATAGTTAGCATCCGGGTACTGGGGCGACTGTCTGTACATTAGTTAGTTTCCGATATCGGTCGCTAAGTCATAACGTACCGAAAATGAAACAGTATGAAAGCCACATAATTATTAAAATTCTCAGATTAAACCGAGATCGAGGGACAAAGTTAAACGTACCTAATCTTACTGCAACAATGTGAGTTAGTGTGTGTGTATGTATGTTTGTGAGTCACATAATAACATTTATGGTATAATCTTATCTATGATATATACCATCTCTATCGCTTTCTCCTTCTATCTCTATATCTTTCCTTCTCCTTCTATCTCTACATAATATGTCCCTTTCTACTCTCAATCTCTATTTTTCTCCCTTTTCCTCTTTGGATTTCTCTCCCTCTATTTCTATACACTTCCCTCACAATCTATCTCTTTCCCTCTCTCACTCTCTCTCTTCCTAGGTCTCTCTTCCTTTATTTCTACATATTTTCCACTCCTATCTATATCTATATCGCCCTCTCACGCTCTCTCTCTCCCTTTATCTCCTTTCCTCTTCCTTTTCTCTCTCCCTCTCCCTCTTTCGATCGCTCTCCCTCTATTTCTATAAATGTACCCTCTCAATCTATCTATCTCCCTCTCTCGCTCACTCTCTCTATCTCTCTCCCTCTCTCGCTCTCTCTCTCTTCTTAGAATCTATATATTTCCCACTTCCTCTATCTCTCCGCCTCACTCTCCAACTCTCCCTTTATCTCCTTCCCTCTCCCTTTATCTCAATCTACATACTTCTCCCTCTATCTCTTTTTCTCTCACTCTATCTCTCTCTCTCTCTCTCCCTCTATCTCTTTCTTTATCGTGTATCCATTATTATCTATCCCCTTGCCAAATTGCATGACGATCCGTTCAGCCGTTTATTGTGGTCCGTAGGGGGTGCATCTAAAGAATACCTCATCATTTCAACCCCTTGCCTTGCCCCCTTTAGGGATGATTTTGCCAAAAAGCTGAAACCCGTATTTCTTTATTTCTTACCAAAAGCCTAAATATACATTTTCAGATTCCTAGCTTGAAGCATTGTAAATCACTCATACAAACTTTCAACCCCTATTTCACCCCCTTAGAGATTATTTTTTGAGACAAAATATAGCCTATGTCCGTCTCATAGGTCCAGTCTACCCCTATACCAAATTTCATCGAAAACGGTCCAGCCGTTTGAGCGTGAAGAGCTAACAAACATACACACACACACACTCACAAACTTTCGGCTTTATAATATTAGTAAGATGTTTTTACGTGCTGTTCATAGTTTTTATATTTATTGAAATTTTAGTGGAATAGCTACGTACTTATTTGCCACGAACGCTTTGGTAACGATACTGATGAATTATTTTGAAGATATCGAATGGATTACTTTGCTGTGGAAATTCTGAGTATATCTAGTAGGTATTTGAATTTTTTTCATTGCTAGGTCGCAAATCTCAATGTGTATATTGAAATATCTAGCTGTATAAACGACGGATTCTACAACTTGACAGCGACAGAGATACTAAACTTAGTTTATTCAAGGAGTATTGGACTCCAGTCAGCTGGTTTCAAAATGTCCTTATAACCGATTTCTGCATGTTATAACCTGTACCTTTGCCTTGTCCGCAGATGCATCACCGATAAACGCCATGGCGTCGTGGGGCGAAGCGCTGACGCGCGGCGCGTCGGGGCACATATCGCGCGTGGGGCGCATGCGCCGCGCGCTGCTGCTGCTAGCACTGCTGGCCTGCTCCGCCGCCGCCGTGCTGTACTGGCGGCAGCAGAGCGACGACGCCGCGCGCCGGCCCATGCACTCCATGTTCACGTGAGTATATGGGCTCGTCAACACTCTAGACGACGTCAACGGGCCTTCTTCCCGCGGCGGCAGAAACTATATTTCTATCACTGTACACAATTTGTTTCCGCAGAGGCATCGAGCCACAGTGGTCGTGGATCTGCCGCAACGAGCGCTGCGAGCGGCTGGCGGCGGCGGAGGCTGGCTCGCTGCAGTCGCTCCCCACGTGCAACATGCTGTGCGCGTCCACGCAGCTGTGGCCGCAGCCCACCGGGCCCGTGAGCCTCGCCTCCGTGGCCGTGCCCGTGCGCTCCGACGCCTTCCGCATGCAGATCCTGGCGACGCCGTCGCGCGACGTGGCCGACCTGCTCGACGAGGCTTTCGCGCTCGTGCGGGAGCAGCTGCACGCGCTGGAGCGCGGCGCGGGCGCGCGACACACGGACGCGGGCGCCGCGCGCGCCGTGCTCGTGCGCGTCGCCGTCAACGGCTCGGCCGACCCGCGCATGCGCCTCGCCACCGACGAGAGCTACAAGCTGGCGCTGCGCCCCGCCGGCGGCAGCCTCGTGGCCGACGTGACGGCGCGCTCGTTCTGCGGCGCGCGGCACGCGCTCGAGACGCTGTCGCAGCTCGCGTGGCTCGACCCGTACGCGGGCTCGCTGCTGATGCTGGAGGCGGCCGCGGTCACGGACGCGCCGCGCTTCCCCTACCGCGGCCTCATGCTCGACACGGCGCGGAACTACTTCCCCGTGGGCGACCTGCTGCGCACCGTGGACGCCATGGCGGCCAACAAGCTGAACACGTTCCACTGGCACGTGAGCGACTCGCAGTCCTTCCCGCTGCAGCTGCGCAGCGCGCCGCAGCTGGCGCAGCACGGCGCGTACGGGCCCGGCGCCGTGTACACGGAGGCGGACGTGCGCGCCGTGGTGCGGCGCGCCCGCGTGCGCGGCGTGCGCGTGCTGCTGGAGGTGGACGCGCCGGCGCACGTGGGCCGCGCCTTCGCCTGGGGCCCGGCCGCGGGGCTCGGCCACCTGGCGCACTGCGTGGAGCTGGAGCCGTGGAGCGCGTACTGCGGCGAGCCGCCGTGCGGGCAGCTCAACCCGCGCAACCCGAACGTGTACGCGCTGCTCGAGCGCGTGTACGCCGAGATCATCCAGCTGACGGGGGTCGACGACCTGTTCCACCTCGGCGGCGACGAGGTCTCGGAGCGCTGCTGGACGCAACACTTCAACGACACGGACCCGATGGACCTGTGGCTGGAGTTCACGGAGCGCGCGATGCACGCGCTCGAGCGCGCCAACGGAGGGAAGGCGCCCGAGCTGACCCTGCTGTGGTCCTCGCGGCTGACGCGCTCCCCGTACCTGGAGCGGCTGGACGCGCGCCGCGTGGGCGTGCAGGCGTGGGGCGCCTCGCGCTGGCCCGAGTCGCGCGCCGTGCTCGACGCCGGCTTCCGCACCGTCGTGTCGCACGTGGACGCCTGGTACCTGGACTGCGGGTTCGGCTCGTGGCGCGACAACTCGGACGGCCACTGCGGCCCGTACCGCTCGTGGCAGCAGGTGTACGAGCACCGGCCGTGGGCGGACGAGGCGCCGCCGGCGGCGCTCGCGAGCGGCGGCGGCGGCACGGGCGCGGCGGAGGGCGCGCAGGCGGCGGGGGCGGGGGCGGGGGCGCCGGCGCCGGCCGCGTGGCGCGTGGAGGGCGGCGCGGCGTGCATGTGGAGCGAGCAGCTGGCGCCGGGCGGGCTGGACGCGCGCGTGTGGCCGCGCGCGGCGGCGCTGGCGGAGCGGCTGTGGTCGGATCGGGCGGAGGGCGCGGCGGCCGACGTGTACCTCCGGCTGGACACGCAGCGGGCGCGGCTGGTGGCGCGCGGCGTGCGCGCGGCGCCGCTGTGGCCGCGCTGGTGCTCGCACAACCCGCACTCTTGCCTCTAGCCCGGCGACGGAGCGACACCCTCTGCACTGGCGCCGTGAGCGCCGCGTCACTCGACGGTCGACTTCGTTCGGACTCGCGTACGAGTCGTAGAACGATATGGACGTCTTGTATGGGACCGATTCGTGGAATTGGCGACGGTCGGGGCCGCTTTTATTTTTGTGCCCGAAATGCGAGACGTCGACGAGTGTTGTACATGATATTTAATTGATTAGTGCTAAGCGTAGATAGACATTTGTACAGCTTGCCGGTGTAATCGAGCTAGGCAGCTTTGAGAGCTTTGGCGCCGGCGTTGAACATACTAGAGAATCACATGTTACCTTGACACTTGACAAATGTTAAATGTTAACTATGTATAACGCTATAACTAAATTTGTCAAAGACTGACAAAAGCCGAAGTCAAAAAAGTAGTTGGCCTGCAGACAGGGCATTCTTATGTATATTTGTGATATTACACACCATATTTGGAAAAGTTTCCTATACATTCAGTGTTCGCACAAAGATTTAAACCAGAGTTCAACAGATGAGTCTAAATATTTTCTCCACAAATAGACGTCTAAACTTCGCTTTTTCTAACTCAACAACAAATTTACAAGTAAAATAATTAGTTATGCCAGGATTGAGTAAGAAAACGCGAGGGCTAGACGTCGATTTTGTGAAACGACATTTGAAAACCCCCTGTTTAACTCTGGTCTAAGCTTTTGTGGTAAGACGGTACTTATATGTATGTGTCAGTTACTATTATTAAACTAGGATATTTCCTATATCGTAGGATATTTCCTGTACCGTTTACAGACTTAATTTCACATACACATAACACCCAGACCAGAAACAAATATCTGAAACAAACAAATAAGCCAAACGTGTCGTCAAATTAAAATAAAATATAAATAATTAAATGAAAACTTGTTATAGTTTGTGTTACGTTTTTGTTAATACTTTGACTGCTTGACTGTATTGGCTTGACGTGCGTATGAAATGCAAATAATCTATAAACATTGAGCAGCTCATACTTACAGCTAGCATAATGCTAATAATAAATTAATTCTTTAATGTTATTCATTGTTAGACATGAAAACAGTGTTTTTGTTTTGGTGGAACTGTTCGGCTAAATTTTGAACTAAAAACTAAAACCTATCCTATTAAAAATAAGACAGTGTCATTCAGGATGGCCCATTTTTATTTAGTGACGTTGTTACTTATTGCGTAGAATGAAACGCAATCATGTGTATTTTTATGGTAAAAAAATTGTGAAAAATCTTTGAAAACATTTTATGGGGGCGTGTAGGTAGATACTAGAGAATACAAAATACCATCGTTCTTACAGTGATAATATATTATGACATTGTAATCGCCGATGACTTTTAAAAATTAATGATTATAGCCACTTTGATACCTATGAAGTTAGAATCACAAAATCTTGACCGATTCTTATTTTTATTCTATCGATTTATTTTTGAGTTACCTGTATTATTTTTAAGGTCAGTAGGTATACAGAAATCATGTTCTATATAGGTAATTATGTATAATAATATACATAAGTGACCTTTACAGCTCGAAGTTGCCAACGTCTCGTTTTATAGTTAGATTTTGTGTTCGATAATTTAGCCTAACATCCATTACAACATTTCCAAAATTACACCTCTCCAGTGCTTTGTCAAGGATCCTGCCGAGAAAATTGAAAATCTATTGTCTAGAATTACAGCAGCGGAGAGGTTTAATTTATTATAATCAATTAACAGTAGGTACCTACTTTAATATTGGTGTTTTTAATGATATTTCTCACTTTTACTAATAACTGTAACTAAGTATTCTGACTTTAATTATCGACCTAGAGACTATTGTTATTATGATCTTGATCATTTTCATTTGTCAAAATATAAAAATGATATTATGAGTTTTTCGAATCAATGATTAAATTGTATTTTAAATAGGTTAAAATTATTATGAATCAGTTTGCTAAGGTTTATTTTGTTTTACAAGTATAAGTCAAATCACAATATTTTTAATAAGTTATTAAGTAGGTAGGTATAAATTGTAAATAAAATTTTTTTGTAATGAGATTATTTATTTTTTAAATGAAGAATTTAAATTTACATTGTTTTTATAGTTTTCACTCAATTTTTAATAATTATGCACTTTTGAAGTTTATGTAAAATAATGTTGTATTTTCATGTAGCTTACCTACAATTCATACACCAGTACTAAACCATGCAAGCGACAAGTAGATAGGTATATTTCTTTTGCAAATTCCATGTAAGTGTACACATGTTATTCAATTTGTGGTATGTCAGCTACTGGTAAGTAGGATGAATTGTAGGCTCAACAATAATATGGCAGTCGAAAATTTTACAATAAAAAATAAATTAAGCAATATTGCAAAATTTGCGACTGACAATAAAATTTTACTCATTTTTGTGTGTACTAAATTATGATTAGATCTACAAATTTGGATAATTAGATATTTATAATTATTTATTTATATAAATGAGCATCTAAAATCAATTAATGAAATAACTTATGACGTTCTTTTCGCCCAGCCGGCTAATACAAACGTAAATCGTCACGCCATCAACTGAAGTTCAAAATTGCCACGCTAACGACTAACTGAAGCTAACATAATTATGTCACGTTAGACTAATGAAGGTCTACTTGTCACTATAACGACTAATGGAAGCTAAAACTTTTTATACCAGCGACTAATTACTATAGAACTTATCACGCTAACTACTAAATGAAACTCAAACTTCTCACGACAGAGTAGGTACGATATCAAAATCGTTTGAAATTACTCAGATATTATGTAATTTACCTGTTGCTCTGTGTGCAGTACCTTCCTTGACTGATGCATAACGCATAATAGTATTTATTTATTATAAATAATTTTACCTAGTTATTTAATTCTGTTATAATGACAAAGGGCACCCTTGTGTAGAAACCCAAAATGTTATGACGTGAGATCAAAAGTGACCTACCTAATTATATGCCTAAAATAAAATTCTTGCAAGACTTCGTTTTAGCGTGGTTTGTGTTCAAAAAATCACGACGGTGTAGCTAACTTAAAAAGTTTGTAATATTGTATTAACAGAATAAAATTAATTACTTATGCCACATTTGCGCTCGTTATCTCAATTATGTATCGTAGTTAATTTATTATAAATGGTTCTCCTACTAGGTGTAATGTCCGAAAGGGTTGAGGAGCCATTCCCGATTTGAAAAAGTCCCATCTATTTTATATAACTTAAAATTATATAAAAGGGGCTTTATTCTTATTTAATCTCATTTAACAAACCTTGACCGTGATTGACTGATTGTGGAAGACATGTTTTTGTCTAGTAGGTAGGTACCTAACCTACTAAATGTGAATTATATTTTTAGTACTTACCTAGTTGCTTTGCTAGGTACGAACAGATTGACTGTCTTTCTACTTGACCGTGTTATCCAAAACGCGCGATGGACACACGACTGTAACGAAAATGCAGCATACCTACCGTCAAATTGATCAACTGCATTGCAATTCAAATGTTTGCAATGCTGGATTAAGTCGCAATATGTCGTCGCCACCAAAGGTTTTGTCAATTACAAGTAACTATAAAAAAAAATTCAGCTCCCGTTTAAAATCGGGGTTGGCTTTTCAACAGTTTTGGGTATCTAGGTGTGATCGTAATAGGCACAATTTTTGTACATTTTGTATGTAATGTTTGGTGCTATAGTGATTTTTGTGGTGTACTTCTACGAATTAAAACCGTGAGATAAAATAACTAGTGATTTTCTTTATACCCAAACCGCCAAACCCCTTTAGGAGTGATCCGACAGCGGTCCTTGTCAAGCGTCAACCAGTTCCATTCTAGGCTAAACATATAGGCTAAACGTGTCCATGTACCCTATGCTACCCTGGTACTTCTGATAAACGAATGTAGAACTAATTATCTCCATTCGTTACGAGATAAAAAAAAGATAAATAATTTTATGTATGCTCACTCAGTTCTCCCAGAGAAAAGGCGATAAATGCAAATGTGTTAAGTTTACACAGAATATTTATATATAAGCCATATATATAATATGCTTCCCTGGTAGGTCTGGTATAAGATATGTTAGATCTAAAACACAGTAGTCATACTGAATGAAACAAACGGCGAAAGGGACCTCCTTGTATCCTATGCTTTCCTGGTACTTAAGATATCTCGAAAACAGTTATTCTGGATGGAAAACGATATGAAAGAGACCCCGTGTCCTATTCTACCCTGGTACTTCTGGTAAAACACGTTACTCAGTAAACAGTCGTACTGGGCGGCACAAGAGAAGAGGCGAACACTCTTCGAATATTTTTGTTTATGGAATACCGTTCCTAAATGTGTAGGATATAAATGAAAGCCACATTTATAAAGAAATAAATAATTACAATTTATTTAATATACAACAATTTCGATAAATGCAATGTCAAAAATATTATTTCTTCCTGAAGATACTACTCAATCTCCTTGCTCGTGGGGTTCCCTGTAACAAAGAAAACGGATATTTAATTAGAACGTGTCTGCCTGTGGTATACACAAATATTAGAGTCCTGCACGGGAATCGAACCTGCAACCTCACTTCGCCGTCGACTCTTCACTAACTTTCGCCATGGAAGCCGTGTCTATAAATTCTCGCTTGTAATATTTCACGTAAACTTTTATTGCGAGGCGTTAGATCATGCGGCAATAATACCATAATGTAGGTAGGTATACTAGTACCCAACTTATAAGGCGCGTCGTGAATCTTCGTTCGCGCAGAAAATAAAGTATGGTCCGAAGATTAACGAAAGAATGCTTAAAACTTACAATCAACCTAAGCTCACTATTATAAGGTTCATAATACACTGCAGCTGTTAGTTCCATCTCACTCTAAGTTCGCTAAGATGGCGGCGGTTGCCGACCAATAGCGGTCAATAGCATTTCTCGCGCTTTGAAAATTCATCTTCTGCGCAGGTACATCGGTAAGCCATATCAGTTGGGTAATACTTGTACGCCGCAATTTATATTTTTTTACACAATATAATATCATATAATTATTATCTTAGACGAACGACTGTTTCCTCCAATAGCGGTGATGTAAGTTAGCGGCCGCTTTATAGCGTCGACTAATCACTAACGATTATTAGTCTCCGGCAACCATTTTCGACGCTCTGTAGAAAACCACGTCATCTTGTTTGAGTAACCAACGGTTGAGTGACGTTATGCAACGCGTCCGCTAAATGACTGCACCGCTGTTGCAGGAACCCTTTTAGAGAATATAAAGCCCGCTACCCACTTCGTTGGTGTCGTTCTTGTTGAACCGCAGGAAAGAGCGGAGCCGCCCGGGCGTGCTCGTCTTGCGCTCCGCGTGCGGCTCGCTCTCCACGCGCAGCGACTCGCGGAGCTCGGAATCCTGGAAAACGGGAAAATAGACCTCACGACAGCTATACAGGCAGTTTGAAGATGTCGAGACCACGAAAGAGAGGGACAAGTGGAAGTAAGAAGCGGGCGGAGCGCGCATGCCAAACATATGACTAGCAGCTCATAACCAACGCCAGTTTTCCCATACATACTATGTCCAACTCTACGTCAACGTCACAATGAAAAATGTCTTATGTGCAGTTTCGGTGCCCATTAAAATGAAAGATAGGCGCTTTTCCAAGTAAACGCAGTTTATAAATCTTTGTAGACAGTAACTTTCAATTTTCTCGACAGTGGTTCCGACACAGATGTCAAGTCCACTTCCACTTCCGTCTATGTTCCGTGTTTTTCTTCTATTAAAATTTTCTATTGTGTGTACGTACCGTGGCGGAGAGCCGCCCCGCTTGCTTGCTGGGCGTGGGCGGGCCGGGCTTCTTGTAGGCCGTGATGCCCACCTCCTTGCGCTGCGCACGCGCCGCGGGGGGCGCCGCGCCCGCCTGCGGCATAAAGGTCGATTAAAATGGGTCCCAAACATTATGATTCTACGGGACTACAGCTAACGATCTCATTATCAATGTAAAAAAAATGTATTGTGAGGAAATGTGTTATGAATTTTACAGTAGTGTCCACTTTCCAAATGAATAAATAAATAGATAGATACGACATGTAGACACACACCCACACATACACCGCGTGACATTGCAGTGTAGTGCTTAACATTTGCACCTGTAGACAGAGACTATAGTAAAATGTACGAGAAAATTTAAAAATGTACCTTAATTTCCTCTTCGTCCAAGATTGGAGCGAACTGCGTCTCAGCGGGGTAGGAGCTCTTCAAATGCGGCGGACACAGGGAGTTGCGCCACTTCAGCTCGGAGAGGCGGCCGGGGGCGTCGGGGGCGTCGGGGGCGCCGCGGGGGGCCTCGCGCCGAGGCGTCGCCAGCTCCTTCAGCCAGCGGTTGTCGAATACCTCGCCTTCCTCGTCCGACATGTGCATACCGCGGCCTTCTGGGAAATTCAACCCTCGGGTTAAAGAAACAAAGTCTACGAGATTGCAGTGGTAGCCTTTTATGCACGTCCGCCTGATATTCATCTACCAAGCCGTACTGTTGCTACAACACTACTGTTGCCACATCAACCGCCACATTCGATTTGGCGCTATCTAGCGGACAGGCATCGAACTATCTCGCATCAGGAAAACGATATTAGAACGCATTATTGTATACTAGTACCCAACTTATAAGGCGCGTCGTGAATCTTCGTTCGCGCAGAAAAGAAAGTATAGTCCGAAGATTAACGAAAAAATGCTTTTAAAACTTACAATCAACCTAAGATCACTATTATAAGGTTCATAATACACTGCAGCTGTTAGCTCCATCTCACTCTAAGCTCGCTAAGATGGCGGCGGCTGCCGACCAATAGCGGTCAATAGCATTTCCCGCGCTTTGAAAATTCATCTTCTGCGCAGGTACATCGGTAAGCCATATCAGTTGGGTACTACTGTACCTACTTCTATTGAAGATACGATTGGACAGCGATGACCGGTTTTGAATCGCTAGTTAATTTTACCAACAGTACCCCTAGTATGAGTTTTTACGAAATCGAAATAGTACACGTCTTACCACGTTTGTCCTTACAGTTGGTGTCTGTGACAGGCAAGGAGCGCAGAGACTGTGCGTCGGACGGCCGCGACGGCCGCTCCCTAGGCGGCACCAGACCAGACTAGAAACATATACAACGCCTCATCACTCTTTGGAATCTTTTCATAGAAAGAATAATTGCAAAATGAAAACTGCTGCCCGGTAAGAGCAAAAATGGAAATTCTATTTATGGAATTTTCCTATAAACTAAAGAGCCATAACTCTCGACTCGAACGATGGATATGCGTAACTCTTTTTGCATAATTTTTAATCGCCACACGCCTGGTAATTGAGCTAAAGGCGAATGTATTGTTGCTATTGTGCTATTAGCCACGAGGACCTCTATATGGCATTCTGTTGTTAGCAATTTTTGTTTAATTGGTTTTGTTCTGCTGTTCTTCCTGACTGTTCTTCTAAACAAATAAATAAATACAACTCACAGAATGCACATGCTGAAGCGACATGAGCGACCCGGAGCGTTGCTTCTTGCGCAGCCACTCGGCCTCATCCGTCTTCACGAGACACTTCTCCCCCACGCTCCACAGCTCCCGCGTCAGCTCGCGGATGTGGCTCTCGTAGGCTCGCCGCGACTCCTCGGTCCGCTCGCGGCTCTTCTGCAGCTCCCGCTCGAGGAGCCCGATCTCCTCCCGCTGCTTGTTCTTTAGCACGGCCATTTGCTCGTTGAACAAGTCTTTCTGCAATTCGATTTGCGGTTTAGAGACCGTAGTTGACAAGGCTGATGACTATGCGAGTTCGTTAGATCGATTGTTCTTTGTTACATAGTCTTTTGCAGTCTTACCACGAAAGATTTAAACCAGTTTTAAATGGATGTGTATAAATATTTTTTACACACATCGACGTCTAACGCTCGCTTTAACTAACTTAATAACAAATTCACAAGTAAAATAATAAGGAATGCCAGGATTTAGTTAGAAAACGCGAGTGATAGACGTCGATTTTTGGAACGAAATTTTAGAAACATCTGTTTGACTCTGGTTTAAACTTTTGTGGTAAGACGGTTAACGTCCATGCATATTTCAAACAAGCAGCCTCATCATGCTCATGCAAAAAAAAAAACAAATGGAATTACCTTATTTCAGTCTCAAACACAAGCTATAATATCTATGTACAATGAACACTCAAAGCTCAACTGAAAAAACTAAGAAATAAAACAAAAATGGCAACCATTAACATACTTTATTCAACAAATAAATAGGAGACCTCGTAACAGTCGAATCGAAAAGCCACATCAATGGTCCATTTGAAGATAAAACCACCACACTACTTGATAGAGCAATATTATGAACAGTAGAGGTAATATACTGACCATTTTAGCCTTCATTCGGTTGAGTTTGTCCTCGTATTCAGCGCGCACCTCCATGACAGTGGAGGCTTGGGACTCCTTCGCGCCCTCTCCATTGACGGCGCGAGCGACTTCCTCCAGTAGCTTCTGGAAAGACTTCTCCAACTCGGCCAGCTGTATTTCCAAGCCAGTGCTCTGGAAGCTCGGGGTGGCGAGGGACGATCGCTCGCTGTCGCTAGTGAACGCTTGTTTTATCTTCTCTAGGGATACGGTCCTGCTGATGCACCGTTCGACCCACCGCTCTAGGTTCATCGTGCACTCGGACAAGTCTTGCATCGCCGCTCCGTACCCCCGCTCCAACTTGCACATGGTAGCGTCAGTGACGCGCCCGTCCAAGCTCAAGATCTCCCGCCTCACCGTACGCTGCACAGATATCACTCGGCTCAGCTTATGCCCGTACAAATCTTTCACCGAACTGAACGTTTGGAAACTGACAGACAGTTCCGTCAAAAACTTCTTCAGATTGACTATCTCCGATTCGTTTATTCTGTTCACTTCGGTGAGTCTGTCCCTCTCTTTCTGCAAAGCGAATTGTTTCTCCGAACATCTCTTTAGGTGTCTGTCCGTAGTGTCTAAGAAGTTTTCCAAGTCTTCCATCGTTATAGTGCCCGCGTTTAAGCTGCGCCTGAGTTCGTTATCACAGTTATTGGAGTTACCGAAATTGGTCAACTCTTTCAAGACGGTATTGGACTTTATTTCAGCGATCCTCTTCAGTATCATCGCCTGGTACTTCGCGGACACTTTTATGATCTGGCTGGCGCGATTCTCCGTTGCGCACATTTTGGTGACTTGCTTTTTCAACTCTGCTATCTCTTCGTTCTTCAGATAGACTATCTTCTTCAACTGATTGGAGAGCTGATCGCAGGTCTCTTTGCTGACTTCCAACTCTTTGTTGACGTCCAGGAGCTTTGTCTCGGACTCGGCCATCAGTGTTTTCAGGTATGTAATGTCTGTTTGCAATGTCGTTATTGTGCGATTTTTGTCGTTGATGATTTTCTCTAAGTCTGTAATGGTCTTTAGGCTCTCGACGGATGAATGCGTGTTGTCTGATGATGAGTTATCTACCTGGTGGTGGTCGCGAGGCTCTGCATGGCAGATATATTTCTGACCGGCCTTTTCTTGACTAAGTGCAGTGACTGCAATAAAAACAACAGCATACAGTAAGAGAATAATTTAATAATAAAAAAGTTAAGGACAATTTCGTTCATCTATTTTACTATCACGTAAAGCTGATTGCAATGCTGTTGACCGCTTGATAACTTAAAACTGATATACATTGCATCAAAATACGTTGAGTAGAAACCGAGTCTTTCATGGAAACTGACTTATAATATCACGAAAGTTTATATAAGTTGAAAACGTGGGGCCAAAATTCGCCCCTGTGGGACACCAATACAAAGTGTGATTTTTGAAGCTCATAGATTATGTAAATTATATTACGTGGTTAGTATAATAACTTCCGTTATGAAATTCTTATATTTAAAACAATACAGTGCAGCTTTACAGTCAATGTCTTCTAAATGGGCTTGGCTTACTCTATCAAAAGCTTCATATAAATATATGAATAGATATACATAAAATTGTCTACATTTTAGACATAATACTTACAAGTCTCTTGTTGTCCAATGGCTCTGATTAATTGTTCATTTTCTTTCTGCAGTGCCCTGATTTCCATATTACTTTTGAATTCAGACACAAGAGATTTTTGAGTTTGTAATTCTATCTCACATTTCTCTTTCATGATTTTTTCTGCCACAAGTTCTTTGCTTATTTTGCTTATAATGGCATCTTTTTCTTTACTCACTTTAGAAATAAGTCCATCTTTGGCTTTCGAATCTTGCTCGCCTATTTCTACTTGGCATTGTAATGTTTCAATATCTTTTCTTAGCGTAGCGATTTCACTTTGACGTTCCTGCAGTTCTTTGTCAACTCTGGCCTGATATTCTTGAAGCTGGGAACATTTATCGGCCGTCGTCAGCTTTTCATGTTCGTGAAGATCCCGAAGCTTGTGGTTTTCCTCCAACTCGTGTTTAATAAGCTGTTCCAAGTTTTTGATCACTGAAACAAACACGAAAAAAATTGTTTCTTCATGATCATCCTCACTCCACAACATGATACGTAGATATGGCGTACAATACATATTTATTTAACTTACCAGTTTTGTTCTCTTCAATTGTACTGAGTAACTGTTGATTTTCATTCGTTAACTGAACCATCTTCGTTTTATCCTCCAACTCGATGGTATCTAATTTATCTTGAAATTCTTCAATTTTAGTTCTACTTTCCTTTAGCTCTTGCTCCAAATTACTTTGCTCTTTCAAAAGCTTATTCACGTTACATTTTAACTCTTTAACCTCAAGTTGGACTACAGTGAGTTGCTGAGTTTTTTCCTGTAGCGTTTTTTCTACCTGACATTTTTCCTTTAATAGTTCGGCTAAATTAGCTGCATTTATCTGCAACTCATTTTCTACTTGCGATTTTTCTTGTAAAACTTTTAGTATTTCACCTTCAAGAGCATGCATAGATGTTTTCAATTCCTGATTAACTATCTGAGCAGATTCAAGATCTAAAAAATTAAGTTTCATTAATATTTTTTAACAATATACAGCTCTAGAACTTATTAATTCTAAACTGTCTTACCATTTTTCATCTTTTCATAATCTCCATGGAGAACCTTTTCTTGGAATTCCAAAGCGCTTATCACAGAAATGTTTGCATTCCTCTCTTTGCTAATATAACTTACGACTTCGTTCAAATAATCCCTGAGGATTTCAGATTCCTTCTCCACTTCGTCTTTACTTTTCTTCACCAGTCTTAATAATGAGAGCAGAGACACATAAGCCATTTCTTGAGCTTGGCATTTCGATTCTAACTCTTTTAATAGATGCTTAAGTTTGTTGTTTTCCACATTCAAACAATCTTTTGCAACTACATGCTCAGTAATTATATTATTCAGACTAAGTTTTTGATCCTCCATTACGGATTCAGTTACTGTAACCATATTTTTGAGGATTTGACGTTCGGCCTCAAAATCAGATGTTAACTTATCAATATTTTGCTTCTCTGTTTTAACATCGTCTTCTAAGGTTTTTATAACTGTAATTAAGATGACATTTTACTTATTACTTTACTTTTACTGTGTGGATTATCTACATAAAAACAAAGTAAGTATTTCTAAAGTCACGCCCTTAATGACCTGTTTGTATTGTCAGTAAATAATATTTTTTAGTAAATACATTTAAAATTATAAATACAATTCCACATACCTTTGCAACTGTCTCCCACCGATTGCTGCAGCAGATCTTTGTCTCTTCTTAAATTTTCCAACTCGGCAGTCTTTTCTTTTAAATAATTACTCAGCTTTGTGATCATAACATTCATGTTTTCAATCTGACATTCGTAACTCTTCTTCAGTTTATCGGTCACAATCTCGTTCTCTACCAGTTTCTCCTTCAGAGAATGCACTTTTACTTCCAATTGTACTTTGACATCATCCAAGTTGTGTTGAAGTATTTTGTTTTCTTGGTCCAAAGTTTGAATGTCTTTTATTTTTGAATTCAACGCCGTTGTGTGAATCTCGGATTGTTTATTTAGTTCTGAAATTATAGTGTTAAAATTTAACCAAAATATAGGTAATAACAAAAGATTGTCAATTCAATTTGCGTTGCAGTAACTTGATGTCTATGATATGTAAAGACATTTTTATGACTGCCAGACGTTTCGAACTTGTGCCATTGACTAGCAAAGCTTACAAAAGTAAAGTTTAGGTCTCTCCGAATAGTTCAACAGAAGAATTATTCTTACCAATTTTATTTTCATACATTGACTGCTGTAGCCGCTTTATTTCAGTCTGCAGGTCGGATACATAAACGTCTTTTTCCTTTATTGATTCTTGCATTTCAGTGAGCGCAACATTCAGTAGCGAAACCTTCGACACCAAAACATCAGTTACGTTAAAAATGAAATGGCAGGCTTCTGCATGCGACATATTGGCGAATTTCTCATCGCCTATTAGCTTTTGCAAGACATCTTCTGTTTCAAGTTTATGCATTAGCTTATTTAAGTTTTCGTTAAACGATACTGATATTTCGGTGTTTATGTCTTGAAGATCTGAAAGAAAAGCTTGATTAATTGAAATTTTGATGAACATTATTGTCCAATTTGCACTGAAGTAAAAAAAAGTCGAACATTCATAATCTGCTTGTAGATGTTTCAAAGCAGATTCGAATTGTTTGGCCTCCTGTTCCTTTATCGCCACATTGCACGAATATTCATCGCAAACAATTTCATACTGATCCAATTTATCAGTCAAATCTTGTAACTTCATAGTTAAATCGTTTTTTTCAGTTTCCATTTCATCTCTGGCACACTTTTCTACATTAAGTGATGTAATTAGAGAGTGATTCTCATCAATAAGCAAGTCCTTCTCTCTGAGAAGTGCATCTCGTACTCCTCTTTCTTTAACCAAAGCAGCTTTCAACTCTTCAGCTTCCTCATGCATTATTTTGCTTTTCTCTTCTTTGTCGATCAGTTCTAACTCCAACTTAAGAGCTAAAGCATTTCTCTCAGATTGTATTTGATCACGGATGGATTTCTCAGCGCTCAAAGCTTTATCGAGAGATTCTTTCTCAGCTTTAAGTACATTTTGAGCATTATTCATATCCAATAAAAGCCACTCCTTCTCTTTTAGACGAGCGTCGTGTTCTTTATTATTTTCTTGGAATGCTTCTTTCAATGTTTCATATTCTTCAAGCAAAGTTTTTTTTTCGCCTTCCCTGTTAATAAGTTCTAGTTCAAATTTAGCAGTCATATTGTTTTTCTCAATTTCCATAGCAGATTTGTCGCGGTACAAAGTAATTTCAAGCGATTCTTTTTCACTTTTAAATTTATCTAGAGTAGAATTTAAGTGAAGAATGTTAGTTTTCAAATTATCCTTTTCACTAAGTAAGTGCTGTTTCTCTTCCAACAAATTAAGGTATAAAGATTTTTGTTTATCTAATTCTTCATTCAGCATTCTATTTTCTTCGTTCATTATAATTAATGCTTCTTTTTGATTTGACAAATCTTGCCGTAATTCTTCTATTTGTTGATTCAGACTATGATTTTCCTTCAATTTATCTTTTTCATTTTCAATCACTCTTTCTTCAAGTAACGCTTTCTCGACAATCAAAAGATCTTTTTCCTTTTCGGATATTTCTTTCGCGTATTTCTCTTCTGTCAACAATTGTGTCAAGCAATCGTTTTCTCGTAAAAGATTTTGAGTTGTTTCTATTTCTTTATGTAGTTGCTGTTCGATTTCTACCTTTTCAGTTAGCAAAACACTTTTATCTTGCTCCGTTATAATCTTAAGAGATCTCTCTTCTGCTAGTTCTTGGAATAATATAGCTTTATCTTCTAACAGCTTTTCTTTTTCAGAAACCAACTCCATTTTCTCAATTTCTACCATCAACTTGATTGACTTTTCTTCATTTAGCTCTTTCAATAAAAGCGCATTATCTGCCAACAGTTTTTCTTTTTCAGAACAATGGACTTTATTTTCAATAATAAGTATTTCTTTTTCGGATTCCAGACCATCTCTAACGGCTTTTTCTTCACTTTCCATGGTTTCCATCTCGACTTCAGCTTGCACAATACGTTTGTATAGTTCACCTTTTTCTTGTTCAACCTCATTTATCTTTTGTTCCAACGAAAGTACCACTTCGTTTAATTCGGCAATCTTGTCTTCTCTTTCTTGCGTAGCTGCCTTTGTTTCTGCTTCAAAACAATCCCATGAGGTTCTCAATTCTTCGTTGTAATGGCGTAAGTTGTCAAACTTATTAATATTATCCCTCACTTGCTGCTCTAAAACATCGATGATTATTGTCTTCTCTTTAATAACACTGTCATGATTATGTTTTGCTTCTTTTATAGCTCTCTCCAAAGCATGTATCATTTGTGTATTCGTTTCAATTTCCGTGGTTAAATTCTGCTCAACCTCTTTGTTGACCAATTGTAATTCAGAAATCTCGCTTTTTAGTTCCTTGATTTCCATCTCCTTTTGACAGGACAATTCTTTTTTAGATTGCATCTCTAAGTTAAATTTTTCTTCTAATGCTTTGAAGTCTGAAACAACATATAAATAAAGTACATAGTATGTATTTTACATTTAATAACCTAAACTGCAATAACCAAATTATCTTTATGCTTACCTTCAGTTCTAACAGTGACTGCTTTAAATAACGATTGCATTTCTTCTTTCAAAGAATCAATTTCTGAATTTTTGGCCATAATTTCTTCCTTGAACTGTGCAGTCAGATCATCCATTTTTGAATTTAGATTTTGGTAATCTTCTTCAAGATTTTGCTTCAAAGAAATCTCCTCACTCAATTTGGAGACAAGAACTTCATTTTCATTTTGTGTTCTTAGTAAAGTATTTGTAGTTTTCTCATATATCTTTTTTATTACCTCCAAATCCTTGCATAGTTTATGTAAGAGTAACTCTTTCTCTTTAATCTTTAACTCCATAGTTGTAGATGCTTTTAAAATGGTGCTTTGTATTTCTTTCATCCTGGTTTGTACGAGTGACATACCATTCACAAATTTCGAATGAATATCAGCGCTTTTTTTACACTCATCATTTAATTTTTGTTCAATCAATTTCATTTCTGCAATAGAGTACACAATAAGGCATAAAATAAAATTGGAAGTAGGTATAGATAAACAAAAAGTAATCTAAAAGTTACTCACTTGTTTCACTTTCTTCAACCTTTTGAGACAACAGTTCACATTCATTACGTAGAACGAATATCTCTTCAAATTTTTCTGTTTCCATTTGAGATTTCTCCATAAACAATGCATCCAACTGTAATTGTAATGTTTCTCTCTCTGCTATTTCAGTAAGCAATTTAGTATTGGCCACCTCAGTATTATTATCATTCTTCTGTATTTCTTCCTGTAAACATTTAGTTGTACTTTCCAGTTTTTTGTTCAGTATTTGTAAATAGTTTTCCTTGGCAGCAATATCGGCTGCCATCTTAAGTATATTTTCATTCGCTTGGTCACTTAGATTCTTCTCTTCTTGTATGTATAAGTCCATGGCATTAATAGTTCTATCTTTGTCTTCAATTTCAATTCGTAGCTTTGCTAATTCAGAATTAAGCTTTCCATTTTCTTCTGACAATGTAGTTTTTGCTGTTTGTATTTCAGCCAATTCATTTTGTAGCCGGACTTTAAATTCAATCTCATTCTGCAATTGAACTTGAAGAGAAGTGACAGTAGCATTTCTCTCATCCATATCTTGGCATAATTTATATTTTTCTTTGTTAAATACCTCACTGATATGATTAATATCTTTGAGAGTCTGATCTATTTTTGTTTCACGATTCCGAATTTCATCCAGTAGCTGTTCCCTCACACCATCTAACGTTTTACAATTCTCTTTTAATGATTCATGTAATGTATTCAGCTGTTTTATCTCCATGTTCAAATCATCAATAACAGTGTTATTCTGTTGCAATTTTATATGAAGATCCTGAACTTCATTGCATTTGTATTGCAAATCATTTTTAATTGCGTTACTTTCTTTTGTAAGATTCTGATATTTATTCGTAAGTTCTTTAGATGCCTCTTTTTCTTTTCTGAGTTCAATTTGAAGCATCTCTATCTTTTCACCTTTTTCAAATACACTATTTTGTAATTCAACCAATTCATTGTTCCTGTTTAATACCTTTTCATTGAGCTTCATAACATGGTTTTCAAATCCTTCTTTCATTTTAGACCGAGCCTGTTTCTCAGAGTCTAATTCAGATTTCAAGCCCCTAATTTGGTTTTCCAGTTTCGATGTCTCATTATTTAGACTTTGTAGCAAAGACAGTTTCTCTTCCTGTAAAATTTGAATATCTAGCGTTTTCTTTTCAATTATAGATCGTGAGTGCTCCTTTCTATATTTTAATGTTTGTTCTAATTCATTTATTTCATTGTTTAATTTGGTCAGTTCATTATCGCAGTGTGACTTCAAATTGTCCTTCTCTTCTATTTCTTCGTTGATGCGATGTTTCAGATTGAATATTTCGTTTTCCCTCTGAGCTACTGTGTTTTCTAGTGTCTTCTTTTCGGTTTCCGATTTTTTATTCAATTCATTTATTTGCTCCTATGATAAAACCGAAGGATTATTTCTTATTTTGTTAAAATTTAAGTTATGAAAGCATGTTAAACAACCTATTCTTACCTGTAATTTCAGTATTTGTTGATTTAGTACAACAATCTTTGCTCTCTCTTCTCCGAGTTGTACTTCGACAACATTGACACAAACCTCACTGCAGAGAGCTGGAAAATATATTCTTGAAATGAAATTTGTTACCATTTTCAGAACGACACCAACAAAACGTCACGTGACAGTTTCATGTAGTTGAAGCATAAAAGCTTTAACATTGAATCAATATTATTAATTAGTTACATCTAGCACCTGATGATTATTTTCTTTTAGAAGACTGTAAAACACGAACCTAAAATGGGTGTCTCCCAAGGACTACTACATTTTCAATTCAAGTTAAATACACATTCAACTTAAGTAAGTAATAAAAACTTACAAGAATTATGCGCCAGCGATTGAATACTACCATCGGGGTCATCACATTCCAAGGAACTGGAGTCCAGTCCGTTCAACTTGTTATGCTGCTGCAGTTCAGCCACAAGGTCCTTCAACGACTGGACATTGCGACGTTCTGTGTCCAGTACATCCGACAGCTCCGATACTCGAGCATGCGCCTGCTGACTTTCAGCGAGCCACTTATCACGTTCTTGTTTCAGTTTGTCGATCTAGAACGAGTGGAAGCTATCGGTGTTTCTTTTTGGATGTCATACCCAAAAGGTAAAACGGGACCCTATTTAATAAGACTCTGTTGCCCTTCCATCTATCTGTCTGCCTGTCCGCCGGTGACAAGAATGTCTGTATCTATGAACTGTGGTAGTTAGACAGTTGAAATTGATGATGATGATTTCTGATGCAAATACTATAAAACTGAATAAAGTAATAATTTGTGCGGTGCTCCCATACAACACGTGTTTTTTTTGCCGTTTTTATAGATAATGGTACGGAACCCTTTGTGCGCGAGTCAGACTCTTACTTTGCCGGTTTTATTATGGAATAGCTACCTACACATTTGACCACTCTCTCACCTGATGTTAAGTGAAGAAACGGTCTAAGAAGGTGCACACTAAGTAACTAGAATTAATCATAATTATAACAAACATAACTTCATTGTTGAATAAGGGGGTTTATTAAATGACTTTCTTACAGAAACACCAACCTTATCCTTGAAATCATCTCTTTCATACTCCACATCTTCCAACCTTGCCTGCGTCTCCTCAAGTCTCTGTTCTGTTAACTGCAGCTGCTTCGTTAGCTTAGCAGTTCTATCTGTGCCGCCCTCAGCCCTCTTGGCGTCGGCTTCCTCCCCACAGCACAGAGAGATCTTTGCCTTCAGATTTAATATGTCAAGTTTGTACTGTTCCTTTTCTTTTACTAGAATAAGAGAAGTTTTATTTATTTATAGATGAGCATGAACACTGATATGACAGTATTGAAAAGTTGCAAAGTGTTCACTAGTCTAATTTTTAAGAGTTATTATTTTTACTAGTTTATAATTACTATGAGACAACATTGAATTGGATCAATTTGGCTTTGTATTGAAAAGTTCTGAATTGTCTAGCTGGTTTTGATGGGTTGGAAAGACTATGCAGCCACCATCGCCTATTTACGTTTCTTCTATGTATAATGTATATCCCGGAATCGTACTACTAGACACAATAGATTTTCCATTTTTTTTATTTATTTTTCATTAATGCCGCAGAGTACAGGCTAATATACTCACTGAGATGTTCAAGTCTGCTATGTGTCCTCAACAACTCGTCCTGCAAGTAGTTCCGGTCAAACCTCTCTGCATCGAGAGTCGCATTCAGTCTCCGCACTTCACTGTGTAGCGACCTTAAGGCAGGTGGAGTCTCAGCAACAGTATATTGGCGGGGTACCTCCATTGCCGCTATATCTTGGCCACATGCCTCTGCAAAACAGAATTACATTCTGTGAGATGTTAATTTAGGTGTGCCCAAAAATATGAATGCCATTATAAGACCACTTGAGGGTACAACTTTTTGTCTGCCATAGCTGTTTTTCTGGTAACTACAAAACGGTTGACACATGGGATAGTGATATTTTTACTAAGTTTTTCTATTTTAATTTTCCAAATAATAAAATAGGTATATCCACATTCATTTATTTGATTTTATTTAGAAATTCAAATTTTGACTCTTTTAAAACATGGTTTTAGTTATCAAAACAACCACAATAACAAGAATTTACAAAAATCATCATGTGAGATAGGTACCTAATTCACATTTTTTCAGCAATAATGATTGGGATACATATTTTTTCATGACAAAAAGTTGAATTTACAACTTTTCCACCCACATGCCACACTTTAATATTGTAAGTAAATGTAAACACTTTGAACTTTAACTAATAACTGAGACTTGTTGGGCTAGTCACCCCAATAACAAAAACCATCTGTTGTGAGCAGCTGCTTAAATGCAAAGGGTAACAGCTGTCCATTAGGTGCCTGCACATAAGGGAGACGGGGAGGGGTGGGAGAGGGGAGAGGGGATAGGGGAGGGGGGGGGGGGTATAGGGTGCTGTTTTACACTATATTATTATATTTTTTGGTGTAATAACACTGAAACTATACATGCTTATTTAGAAGTGGTCTGTGAAATCAGTAAGTTGTTTTAAAGTAAGAAAAGTATTTTTTTTCTGAAAACAACCATCGATCAACCCTAGTTAACAGCTGGGAAAAGCCAATGAACTTGAGGCAAACCCTGTAGAGATGTGAGATTATGCATAGGTACAATATTAACAGTGTAATACAAACCTGTTATGGCCGCCTGTACTTCCCTCACACTTATTACTGGACATTCCATCAAACATTTGCTGAATTTGAGTATGATTTCTTGATCCTCAGAACTCAGTTTGTTGCACATTGCACTTTTGATGTCGAAATTCTTTGAATTCACACAGACAAAGAATAGCAGAAGGGAAGCAGACAGGCACACTTCTTCTTCATTGGTCGCTTCCACCGTTCCATTTTCAAACTTGAATTTGGGATACTTGTCACAGATGAAGTCCTCGAGAGTGTGAGCTTCAAGAATGGATGATTTCGACTCATCCAAGTTTAAATTCTCACGTAGGTGGGATATAATGCTCAGAAGCGATTCGATGTTGAGGTTCTTCTCATTGTTACTGGTGTCATTGAAGTAACAGTTTATCTGGAAATTAAGAACACATTTAAGGTTTTCTATGCAGTCAGCTGATGATAGATCCTACATACTAATGCTGCTAGGTACATAAAATTACTTATGTTAACTAATTTTGGTTTATTAATACATTTTTTCATTCTTTTAGCTGCGCTGCGCGGTTTCACAAGTTTTGAATAATTTATTAGCCAACAGCGACAAAATCACTAGAATCCGTAAGCAGCTACGATTAAATAATACCGATACAAACAAAGCGGTATAAGTTGGTTAAATTATATTCTAATTATATATGTATTGTACTGTGCGAAAAATTTGATAGCAAACGAAATTTACAATGACTTGATTTGTATATTTACTTACCCAATTTGTTAAAATCCGTTTCCACTGTTGTAACATGCTTCTCTTGTTTATTGGCACTAATCCATTTAAAACTATAGAGAACTCGATACCTATCTTTTATTTTGTCGATTTAAATAGTAAACTATTAATTTCGGTTGTTTCTCTAAACGCCGGTAAATGCCGTTGCAATTTGAATTCTTTTTTGTTTGATTTTCCACTTCACAAACGAAACGATGGCGGTTGCTAAAATATTTGAAATGAATGAATGAGTGCATAGATAGTATAAAATGATGGACATTGGACGGACTCTCGATGGAATGAACCCGTAGAATGAACCTTCTTGGTATATCATAGACAATTCAATAAATTAGGTTATTATTTTTTTTTGTTTTAGTAATGGCTTCGCACGGTTTGTGCATATAGACAGTGTCAAGTATTTTATTATTTAAGTATTACTTAATTTCACATTAAGAAAGTCACAGCAATATAGCAATCGTGGTCAATTAGTCAAGTCAATTATTTACATCGTCAAAGTCACGATTCAGTAAAGTAGTGGATGCTTTACTGAAACTTCCTGGGAGTTTTGGAAAAAATGCGAAATTACACGTTTTTTGAGTTTATATCATTCGCCCACACTCGTGCACGTTAACGAACACTTAATGATTAATATTCCACCAATATTACACATTAACACTCGAAGAAACACAAGTTTGAGAAAATAATACAAAACCAACAACGTCTCACTATCGGATTCCCGCCAAAACTCCATTATGTTATTTATTTATAGAAAATTAGAAAACAATCACATCACTCGACTCGACCTCGATCGTAGGTAGGTAATACTGTAGGCAGTAGGCACCTACCTACCTAACTTTAGTGCGTCAGGGTCGAGTTTTGGCGGGAATCCGGAAGAGACAAGAGAAGCGTTGTTGATTTTGTATTTTTTTTCTGAAACTTGTGTTTCTTCGAGTGTTAATGTTTAATATTGTTCATTGAGTGTTCGTTAACGTGCACGAGTGTGGTCAAATGATATAAACCCAAAAAACGTGTAATATCCCTTATTTTTCTAAACTCCCAGATCGTTTCAGTATGTAAAGCATCCACCTCTGAATCCTGAATCCTTAATTTGCCTATAATAAATTGACTTGACTACTTGCTTGACGAGGATTGCTTAATGCTATGACATTCCTAATAACTAAAACAAAAAAAAAACTTGTCAATATTGACAGCCCAATGGATTTTGATTTGCTGGTCTGTGCAAGTGACTGACATCCCGATTCCCGACTCCCGAGTGAATGAAATAATCATTGATTGGAGTTTTGGCGGGAATCCGATAGTGAGACGTTGTTGGTTTTGTATTATTAGCTCAAACTTGTGTTTCTTCGAGTGTTAATGTGTAATGTTGGTGGAATATTAACCATTAAGTGTTCGTTAACGTGCACGAGTGTAGGCGAATGATATAAACTCAAAAAACGTGTCATTTCGCATTTTTTCCAAAACTCCCAGGAAGGTTCAGTAAAGCATCCACTACTTTACTGAATCGTGACTTTGACGCTGTAAATAACTGACTTGACTACTTGACCACGATTGCTATATTGCTGTGACTTTCTTAATGAAATTAATGAAAATAATGAATGAAATTAAGTAATACTTATAATAATAAAATACTTGACACTGGCTATATGCACAAACCGTGCGAAGCCAAGACTAAAACAAAAAAAAATCATTGATTGACTTGTTGTTATGACTTTTTGTTACTTTGGTACAGTGCTTCCAGACCTACTGTAATTACAGTAGATTTACTGTATTTTTAAAAAATTTTTAAATTTTTACTGTATACTGTAATGAAAAAATACAGTGTGGGGATCAACTGTAATTTATTTCACAATACAAACTATTCAAATACATAGGTCAATGCGTAAAACAGAACGTTCCCAAACTTGTTTACATTACTCGCTGATAGGGAAATCCCCGTGTAATCATAGTATCAACTTTAATCGTTCATTCGTTCATTCAAATTACAATCAGATTTTTCTCCGGTTGTGAACTTCAGACGAAATTCAGACAATTGCGTAGATTTTAAGCCTACCAAAGAAATGCTGTCGAGGATGACCTCAAAAATTTATGAAAATCATGAAGATATTATTCTAGACTAGGTAAATATCAATAAAAAATATAAAATTAAGCTTGTTTCTATTTTAAAAACTTAACCCAATGACTTAGGTGAGTTGACACACCCCAAAAATATTTTATTTTTTTCAATCTTTTCTACTGTAAAAATACTGTATTTCAATTAAAAAATCTACTGTTACTTTTCGGAAAATACTGTAATTTTAGGCTGGCAGCACTGTAATTTTGCTTTCGCAATCTGGAAGCACTGCTTTGGTAATTGAGGTCTACTATCAAGGAATGCTTGTTGAGTTTACTTTACACTTCCTATCCTAATTTAATTATATGTTAAAGCTAATGGTGTATTATGTTGATTGGGCGAACGCGACGTGTACAGGTATAAGTGCATTCTGCTGAGGAAATAAAGTTATGTCACCAACTAAAGCAGCAGGATTAGTAATATTTAGAAAAGTAAATCAGGCTGTACAATTTCTTTTGCTGCAAACGTCATATGGGCAACATCATTGGACTCCTCCAAAAGGTACCTACCTATTCTATCCTTCTACAACTTCTACAACACTTGTTACCTGCTGTATTTATGATGGCCTAATGCCCCATATACCTACTATACCTTCCTTATACCTACTTATGTGCTAATCGTTAACATTCATCATTGCTTATTTACAGGACATGTAGATCCTGGAGAATCGGATTGGATTACTGCGCTAAGAGAGACGAAGGAAGAAGCTGGCTTATCAGAAAATGACTTAGAAGTAAATTTAATATTATTATAATTTTAAGTTTTGGTCCTCAGCAAGTACCCAGTCCTACCTATTAAAGTATTGTTTTAATTTCAGATTTACAAAGACATATCCAAAACCCTACATTACAAGGTCAAGGGCAAACCAAAAGTTGTGGTATACTGGCTGGCAAAATTAAAAAACCCAAATCAAGAGGTAGAGCTCTCTGATGAACACCAAGATTTACAATGGTTGTCATTGCAACAGGCGCAGGAAATAAGTGGCTACGAAGATATGAAACAACTTCTGGAAGAATTCAATGAGAAAGCTAAACAGAAAGTTTAATTAAATTCATATTAAAATATGCAGCAGTTTTGTTATTTTCGTTGCCTATGTACAGCTAGATAACACTCAGTTACAGTCCAGCTAGAAACACAAATTGAAGAGCTGTGATGCTATATAATCAGTGCTAATAATATAGTGTGATGCAACTGATGCAGGCAGAGTACCTTCCTAACTAACAAAAAGTATTGGGCCGTTGGAAGTTAGTGAGTACCTACCCCAAAAACCTTTCCCAAACGTCTGACCTCTGTTCACTCCGTTTTACAGTAGGTAGGTATCTACGCATTTTGAAATCCTACCATTCTTTGTTTCTTATTATACTGGTAATACTGTCATATTGTTGTCAATGTCAAAATCAAAACCATTCATTCATTCACTCAATTCACTACATTATGTAGGTAGGTACCTATGTTCTCTGTTGTGTTGTAAAAACATGGGGTTTTCTTTCAGTTATCTTGGAAATTGACAAATAAGCCATGGTTAAAACAGAAAATGATAATAAATCGACTGGTACTGAAAGCTCTGAAGAAGCGTCAACTTCGAAGAGCAAGCAGAAATATCAGGGGAAGAAAAGAAAGCGGTGAGCAATGCGGTATTATTGTAACTCAACATTTGGCGCCTAAATATAATATATTTTTTGAAATAGTGATATCTTCCTACTTCAGAAGGCTTAATTGTATCTACAAGTATAAGAGCACTGATATTATTCAAGAACACTATCAAACTTCTCCACTTTGTTGCAGTTTTGATCCTTAATTTCGTATTTTCATTTCTCTAGGGAATCGAGCGATAGTAGCAATGACGATCAAATTATCTTACCTGATAACGCCATGGAGACGGAGAGGAACGTCCACGCTTCAGCATTGAAGAACAACCTGGACGAGACGAGTGTTAGAAAAATTATAAAGGTACGAGATCTGCCTCTTTAATTTCACTAAATAATAAACCAATGTGTTCCAAAATACAACTTATAGATAGAGTGTCTCTATACTCCACATAATAATATTAAATATTATTACATGGACTCTCTAGCTAGACTGTAAGTATATATGATTTTCATAAATGTTGAGCCTGAATAAACTAATAGATAAAACAATATAGATACCTATTCTGAATGTTGAGACTGAAATATATAAGATTTAGGTGAAACCTACTAGATATAACGACTATAGATATTCAGAATGTCAAGTTATCTCATAAACCTACAATTGTTAATGTTTGAATTACATTTGCAACAAATTAATGAAAACATATAAAATTTACAATTCCTTTGATGTTCCACCAAATTATATGTGGCATGGGTGATGAGTTACTATGATAATACAATGTGTACACAACATAATATGTACAGTGCCATGCTTTTCCAGTTGGGGAGGGCAGAGACAGAGACTACATCTTTTAATATGTAGTACAAGTACTTTCCGGAATTCACAAACAAACTGTTTCAGAAAGTAGTAACAAATGACCACGTGCTGGCTCTTGTCCAGTTAAGGGAAGAAGAGGAGAACTCCAGCACAGATGATAAAAAATTGCAGCCAAAATTAACAAGAGCAAAAGTCAAGTGAGTATATTCCTCGCACACTCACAATGGTTATTTGTGGTTCTGAAATTAGGTTTGGACATGTATCAGTGAAACAGTTTGATATTGCATAGAGTAAGCGAGATGGGATGCAGTGACAAACAGTAGAAAAAGAGTGAGACAGTTGCACAGCACTATCTTCACCTTCTTAGTAGCTGCAGTGCGGTGCAGTCACTCATTGGCAGCTAGCCACAGAGATCTGCAGCGACAGTGAGAAAAAAAAGAAACAAGATTTAAAAAAAAAGCACTTCCATTTTCAGATTTCCTTCAAGTCTTCTTTGCCAACCTTGTAATATTCTGGTCCATTGGCATAATTTACTAGGTCAGCAATCAAGCTAAGTTAAAGCAGTGGTCAAGCCACACCAGAGGCCTTTAGGCAGCCTGATGAACTCGGACACCGTAGGCCTGCATTACCCCATGCAACAAACAAACACCTTATAACACATCAACTCTTTTCAGAGAGCTCAAGAGGGTGTCCCCCAAATTGTCAGCATGGAACTTGGAGAATCTGGAGCTGACCCCCATCAAGCACATCCCAGTGAAGACCAGGCCCGAAGTGAAAGCCTTGATTGCTCAGGAGCTGCCCGAGGACGAGGATGATGAAGAGTATGAGCCTACGCATGATGATGTACCAGTAATTATGTTTTACACGCTTTTTACAAGTTAGTTAGAAAGAAAAATTTAATTTATTTTTATTTTTAATGTAAATATTGGCTATGCCCTGTGATTTCTGGGCTAAAAAGTAGCCTATGTTTTAGTCCAGTGCCTGATGAGTGATGAGCCACAAAATGTAGGTAGATGGATGCTCTGTCACCAAATTTCATACAAATGTATTAAGCCGTTTTGCTATATTAATAGTAGGTTACCATTTTAGTGATTTCGCATTTATTAAACCACTGGCCCTGTATTTTAATCTCTATGTTCAGTGTGATAAGTCGTGTTTCCTCTGGCAGAGTGATGATGATCACACGGAGTCGTGCAGCGACCTGGACTCTCAGCCGAGGACGCCGGCGACTCCCGCGGGCTCGCACTCCGACAGCCCGAAGGTCGTTAAAGATGGACCTTTCAAAGTACCACAGGTCAGTTTGATCATAACATGTAAAATAAGTCACTTTTTTCTTCATAATTTGGCTTTGCATGTTATTTGCATTTGGCCAGTGTTTTGTTGAAACAGTTACAAAAAAGCTGCAGTCAACATCACAATTCAGTAAAGTGGTGGGCGCTTTACTAATACTACTTAGCAGTTTTAGAAAGAACAGCAATTGACAAGCTTTTTGGGTTTGAATTATTTTTCCTCCAACATTACACATTCATACGGCAAACAAGTACGAGAAAACATTTTCAGTTCAAAACCACTCCGTCACTCAACTACCTCATTTCTTCTCCAGGAGGTGTCCACGGCCCGTCGCAAGCTGGAAATCGAGGAGGAAGAGGCCACGATAGCCCTCCGGACCCGGTCCAAGCTCAGCCTGTCCGCCACCTCCATAGAGCACATCGAGAGCACCTTCGTGCCCCCGGACGACCTGCCGCTGCAGGACGTGGACGAAGTGTGGAACCAGTTCCTGAACGAGTGCCTGAACCCGGCCTCCGCCGCCAAGCACGAGGACGACGACGAGGCCGATCCAGAGTATAATGTGGCCGCTGACCCCGATGCGCGTAAGGAGGTTTTGTTCATGAATAGAATACCTATTAATGATTTATGCCATATTCGACCCGGTTTTTCGGCCCGTACCATTAAATAAGTTCGTATTCGTCCTGCACGATAACATTTGTCCACATTCATCCCGCATGCCAAAATTATTGTAAGTACAACTAGCGACAAAAGTGTGATTTGTCACCACAAAAGAAAATGTGGCAGGGAAGACCTTTCACTCACTGATAATGTAGATACCTTAGAAGTAGGGACGCTCCTTCTATTTTTAAATTAAAGCGGGATGGTAGATTGGGAATTCGTATGAGATTACGAGTGTGTTGGGGGACCTATTGAGTACCGACGCAGTACCAACGCGGATGACGCTATCGCTTACATACAGTTTCGCTTGTCCGATTCAGCTGTTTGCCATGGAGTGTTTGTATGGCGGACAGTCGATCATTGGAGAGATGGTGGTCGAGTGGTAGCTTGTGCGCTTTAGAATCCACAGATACCGGGTTCGGTCCTCGGAGCTGCACCGATGACTTTTTTCTTTGTGCGTTTTTCCATCGTTTCGCGCTTAGGGCACATTATCGATTGACAGAAGTCTTACGTCAGAACCTCGCGAGCGGACTGACAAACACTGAAACTAACAAAACCCAGTCTGTCACTAAACTCTGACACTAATCATCCAACAAACAAACACACAGTACATAACATGTATTGTAACCGTGTCCACAGATGACGAAGACGAGGAATCACTAGGCAACTCCTTGATCAAGATCTCCAAGAAGGAGCTCAATGATCTGGTGACGGAGCTGTTCAGCATCTTACCGGAGTCCGCTGAGGAGGAGCTGGCTGGCAAACTGGCTAACTCTGTACTGACGGACAACAGTCAGACTGAAGTAGGTACATGAACAGAGTTACTTGCACTAAGTTTAGTTTGCAGGTTTAGTTATAGTTTGCCTCAGACTGAGGTACATACCTTAACTAGTAAGTTTTTTATCTGAAGTTGTCGCCGAACTGCGGACAGGGGGGAGGGATGGCGACGCGACGCTGGCTGATGCGAATTCATATTAAGTAATACATTACGACTGCTCACGTCGGCTGTTTGGCGAATCCTTTAGACTAATAAGTCTATGGCAAAGTTGACTTAACGTGAGGTGGCGAGCTGGATTCCACACAGGCCAAATTATTGCCTAAACCAAATCTGGTTCGACGTGTTTGTTATTACATAGATACAGGGAATCCTGGCATTAATTGACATTAATTGGCAGGATTTATGTAAGTAGGTATGTGATTGCGCCGCGTTTTTACAAAACTTTCTATCCCGAGAATCGCGGGTGAAACCGCAGGGCACAGTTAGTATAGTGCCTATAAATTAATGAAGATTTCTTTTTCACCTTAGGTACCGCAGTGGGAAGGCAAGCAAGAGCCACTAACAGACGACGAAAGCAACGAGAAACCGTCGAAGCGTTTGAAATTCGAGAAGAAAGAGTACAATCGGTCATCTCATGGCGAGAGCGAGACGGAAAAACGACTGAACGTTACTAGTGTGGGTGGGAAAGAGATGGCGATTAGGCAGAGTGAAAAAGAAAATATTGAGGCGACTAATGTCGTTGGCATGGTGAAGGAAAAAGAACAAAGCTCAGTGTAAGTTTTAATTTACTATTCTACTATTTGAGTATTGATGAAAATTTATTTGGTAGTTACATGTTCTATCTTTTTGTTGCTGACTGCACCTCCATGGTAGTCTACACTAATATTATAAAGAGGAAAACTGTTTGTTTGGTTGTAATGAATATGCTCCGAAACTACTGAACCGATTTGAAAAATTATTTCACTGTTGGGAAGCTATGCTATCCCCGGTACACATAGGCTACCTTTTATCCCGTAAAAATTCATGGTTCCCGCGGGATAGTAGCAAACGCGGGTGAAACCGCGAGGCGCTTCTAGTCCCATATAAAAATTAAAAAGCGGAGCCTAGAAATAGGGTAGAAGTAACAAACATACAGTTTCGCCTTTATTATATTAGTAGGATTTCTGGCTTGCAGTCCACGCCTGACGATCACCTCCAAGAACAGAACGATAGAGATATCGATAGAGGAGCGCGAAGCAACAGAGGCGAGTGTCGCGCAGCACGCGCCGGCGTCGCTGCGCAGCAGAATCAAGCCGGCGCCGCCAGAAACGGTGCATATAAAAGTCGATCTTACAGTTACTGTGAGTGCTTTCTTGTACTATTATAGTCAGATTGTTAATCTTTTGGAGTAAATTGACAGATAGAAATGAGATGAGACGAAAGAGAGAGAGAGAGAATTTTAGTCCATAAAATTAAAAAACCGGCTATAGTTTGTGTGGCTGCAACTATAGTGCCCGTATTCGCTATGCCACTTGCAGAAATAGTGTGACGTCACAACGTGCTGTCAGTACAAACGCTTGACGCACTTTATTTTGACATTTCATCTCTTGCACTTAGCGCGCCACGTTCGTTATTTTGACAGTTTATAACGTCCCCGTAACGCGCCTACACGCGTTTGTCAGATATCGCAATAAGGCACAGGAAAGTCTGGGGGGAACGCTCGGCATAACAACCACGCTTTAGAACGTTCTAATATGAACGTTATATCGAAGTCGTTACGACCGATTTTGGCACCGACACGCTTCGAGCTGGCGTCCCGCTCCGCAGATGACCCCGGAGCAGCTGCAGCTCCTGCGGCAGCAGCTCCGGCAGCACGTGCAGCTGGCCGCCTCCAACTTCATGCAGACCGTCGTGCACCCGGTGCACTGGAAGCTAGCGCCTACCTACAAGGAGTACTTGGTATGTACAAGTTTCCATAACAACTCCCGAGGAAAACTATCCTACTATCTAATATTATTGTATGATTTATACACTTGCAGTTTGAATGTGGAGAGAAAGATCACAATCACTATCGATACGTTTATTGTACGAAGTTTGTACAGATAATTATACCGCTGATGTTTCCTTCTCGTTAGTTACAATCCACACTAAATGCTAGAATGTGTGAAATTTATTAAATACCTAAGTATGATGACGCGCGCTCGTGCCAATCGCAGTGTCATCAAAAATGTACAGTTGAAGACTGTACATCTTGGCAACCCCAAAAGAATAGTTGTATACATACGAGAAAAGGAAAGATCATCACAGAGTAGAACAATTAATAAAGCAATTAATTAAAATCGAAAGCAATGTTCCTAATTCCGTTGCTGGAGCTTCGGCGAGACGTCCTGGTGCCAGACCCCGCGTTGTTGTCCTTGCTCGGCGATGACGTTTCGGTTGGTTCTTTCCTCTCGATGACTTGAAGTTCAATATCTTCATGATGGCGCTGTTGCGCAACAGTTGAGTTTTTTAAAACGGCGTCGACAGCGCTTCCTCCCAACCACCACGAATGCCGTTAAGATGGCGGCGGCCAATAGGAAATAGCTGATAACATATTGATGAATATCATGTATCGTTACTGTTGTTTGTTGCGTTTCACTTTCCTTCTGGAATTTAATTCTTTTCTCAATCTTTGAAATTTCAATCTCTGTCGACGAAAAATGATGTGTGTTTGAAAGGTAGTTGTGTGATAAGTTCACAATGTTGTTTATAGACGTATCCAAAGAGGGAACTGTCCACTCGTAGTCCATCTTCATATGGCTGTTGTACTGGCGATGAGCGTAGATCGTTAAGTCTTTCGACTGCAGGGCGCATCCTTGGGATAACGTCACTAGACTCGATGACGTTATGGTGTGCGATGCAATGTCATTATCACATGTTGTACGTAATGAGCACGTATTACAGCATATTGCCAACCAGCTGTTCGGTGCGTGTAACTCGATCCATTTATCCTTGCATTCAGTAGTCGCTATGTTACACGGCGCGTTGTTTTGATGCGACAGCAGTTTGGCTTCACATGGCGCTTTGGTACTATGCAAATCGTAAGATGGTAAATTGTTCTTGCAAAGAAAGTTGAGTGACCCTTGTAGTACACATTGTTTGAAGTTATCTTCAGTCAGCAAAATATAGGCGTTCTTTCTGAGATTGACAGCTATGTACTTGGATGTTGTCTGAACATACACGGATTTCGTAGTAGTTTCTTCTGCCTTTGTAAACGGCAGTGGTACTACTTGGTAGATGACGTAATCTTCGTTAGATACGAGTGGTATTTGCACTTCAAAAATAAAATAGCTTTCCGTTACTCGTGCTTTTACGTTTATCAGCTTGTACACCTCCTTGATGTTTTCGTTGTAGTTTTCAATCGGCAATGACACAGTTTTTGGAAGATTTCTCGATATTTCACCTAGTTGTTCAATTAAATGTACCGGTGTGATCAGATGAACATCTATGTGTCCTTGATAGACATTTGTTAGGGTGTTAAACAGCATTTCTTGAAAAGTCTTCAAACTGTTGATCAGAAGATATGCGTTCAGGGAGGCTGAGTTGACATAAGTTGTTGCTGAAATTATTTTAATTTCCGTTTCGATGGATGCTAAGTTCATGTTGGTCTGATTGACGAAGCCTTCTATGCTATTAAATTGACGCTGAATATTGGCTTCGCTTTTCTTCAAAACATGATTTTCTAATTCCACTATAGTTGTTTGGTTCTTAATCAGAGTTAGTAGGTATTTTTCGTTGTTTTGAAGTGATTTTATATCATTCTGATATTTCTCAGCAAAGCTTTGATCCAGTATACCAAACAAACTGTTAGCTATGTAGCCGACTGCGTTCACTAAACCACGTTTCTTTCTGTTGCTAAGATGTTTATGCGGATTTATCAGTACGGAGTTGTAATAGCTCAGCAGCTCCATTTCATGACTCAGCTGTTCCATAGTAGTTCGGCAGGGTTGTAGCTTAGTTTGCAAGCACATGTTCTTTAGATTCTCAAAGAAGGTTTCGGTTCGTTGTACTCCATCCCAGTAGTTAGTTAAGTTGTAGTACATGATTAACATCCATTCATCGTGTACTACTTGCATTTTTCCGACAGTGTCATAATAAACAGGCCGCTCTGGTTTCAAGTTCGTAATCCGAGAGCCGGCGCCGGTAGTCATGCGCTCGGTGTCACTGACCCCATAGGCTCCTGATATAAATGTAAACAATGTCAATGTTGTTAAGAGTAATGTGGCAATAAGCTTGTTTCCGTTCGTTTGAGGTTTCGCTTTCTTGCTCGTTTGTTCATCTCTCTCCGCTTCAATTTCTGTGTCCAAGGGCAATGGTGATATTTTGACCACTGGGCGTTTCATGGTTCCCGTTTGAGTTTTGATGGTTGTGACTCGAACATAGCCATCGGATCCAGGATGAGTTTCCATGACGCGTCCCAAAGCCCATTTTCCCGGTGGCAGATTATCTTCCTTCACCAGTACAATGTCACCTTTCTTGATGTTTTTGTTGGGCTTATTCCACTTGCTGCGAGTTTGTAGCGTAGTTAAATACTCGTTTGACCAATTTTTCCAGTATTGATGAAACATTTTTTCGCAAAGTTGCCATCTGCGGCGTAAGTCAATGTTCATATCATTGTAATCTGATAGCGGCAATGACAATATTGGGCTTCCTGTAAGGAAATGTCCAGGAGTCAGGCAGTTGTTGAACTCTTCTGGATCTTCGGTCAGAGGACACAGTGGCCTCGAGTTTAAACAAGCCTCTATCTTGGCCAACAGTGTAGCGAACTCCTCGTAGGTAAGTTTTTGAGTGCCCAATACTCTTCGTAGATGGTGCTTCATTGACTTCACGGCAGCCTCCCAAAGGCCGCCTGCGCTGGGCCAAGCTGGTGCATTGAAATGCCACTCGACCTCTAGTTTTGCTAGGTCACTGAAGACTTCAGGGTTAAGTATTTGTTTGAATAGTTCGAATTCTTCACGAAGCACTCTTGCAGCTCCGACAAAGTTTGTGCCACAGTCTGAGTACATATGCTTTGGGGTGCCGCGCCTCGCGCACAGCCTCTGGAAGGCCGCTATAAAGGTTTCCGTGGTAAGGTCTGATACAAGCTCTATATGAACGGCTTTTGTAGCCATACATATGAATATCGAGATATATCCTTTCGATGTTTTGACGCCTCGACCCTTGTTATGCTTGACATCCACGGGTCCGGCGAAATCCACACCTGTATGCGTGAATGGCCGACAGGGAGTTATCCTTTGGCGCGGTAGGTCTCCCATTAGTTGGTGGCTATCTGTTTTGTTGAAGCGATGGCAGCGGACACATTTTTGAAGTAAAGTTTTGACTGCTCTATTTCCGCCGACAATCCAGTATCTCTGTCTAAGATACATCAAAGTCAGCCGGGCTCCGCCGTGTAGTGTGAGGGAATGTGCTTGTTCAATCAAAAGTTGCGTAAGTCGTCCCTTGTGTGGTATGATGATGGGGTTCTTCATCTCAGGCGATATACTAGAGTTCTTCAGTCGCCCTCCGACGCGAATAATCCCTTTATCGTCCAAATAGGGATTTAGCTTAAATATAGAGCTCCTTTTTGATATGTCTTCATTTCTGTTAAGTTGTTTGTACTCGAGATCGAACTCCATTCGTTGCACATACATGATGATCATTATTTTCGCTGCAGTCAGTTCGCTTGTAGTTAGGTAGATAGCTTCTGGTTTCATTTTGTAGCGCGTGCTAACAATGAATCGTTGTATCCATGCGACGACTCGAGTTATTATTGTCATTAAACTGTGTTTATTCAACAAATAACTTATGAAGTTTTGCTGATGTTGAGTTATTTGTTTCGTTTCCACATGATGTGCGTAGTCGATGATTGTTTGAAATGAGCACGGAATGTTTTCAGAATGTTCTTGTTTCGTTAAAAAATCAGGACCTTGCCACCATAAATTGTAGCTCATTAGTTTGCTTGGCAGTAGTCCTCTAGAAGCACAGTCGGCTGGATTATCTTCGGACTTCACGTAATTCCACTGAGCAGCGGGGATTACATGTTTGATTTTCGTAACTCTATTGGCTACATATGGTTCCCATTTCGAGGAATCGCCTTGAATCCAGGCTAACGCCACTTGAGAATCGGACCACGCCTGTACAGAAGTGCTGAATCCAGCTAGTGCTGTTTTAGTTTTTTCCATCAGGTTAGCCAATAAAACTGCGCCGCATAATTCCAGTCTGGGCAGGGTTGTTTTTTGTGTCAATGGTGCCACTCTTGTTTTTGCGACGAGAAGCGTTATTATTGGTTGGCCTTGTTCTATGTTCGACTGTACTCGACTGTAAATAACGCAAGCGTAAGCTTTTTCGCTTGCATCACAAAAGCCGAGTAATTCTACGCGTTGTTGCGTATCGCTTATCCATCTTTTTAACTTCATGGTTCTGATGTAGGTCAGTTCTCCATTGAGTTTTATCCACTCTGTTTCTACATCGCTGGGCACTTCATCATCCCAGCCTAGTTTACTGATCCAGAGTTTCTGGAATAGTAGTTTGGCCTTGACCGTTACTGGGGAAAGCCACCCCAAGGGATCGTAGAATTTTGAAATCTCTGAGAGTAAAGATCTCTTTGTCAGTCGCTTTGTTTGTGGTACCCGCCAGTTGAAGTGAAAGGTATCGCTTGACGGGTTCCACCCGAGCCCCAATGTTTTCGACGTTTCGTCTGATTTGAAGTCAAAGTTACTCTGCTTCGAGATTTGATCTTCGTTTAGGTTTTCAAGTATGGCGTGGTGATTGCTTGACCATTTGCGCAAGTTCATTCCCCCTCCTCTCAGAAGTTGAATAAGGGATTGTTGTAGTTTTTGAGCTCCTTCGACGCAGTTGTGGCCACTTATGACGTCATCTACATAACATTCCGTTTGAAGTATTTTGGCAGCTTCGGGATGCTTGTGTCCGTCGTCAATGGCAAGCTGTTTCAGAGTGCGTATGGCTAGCCAAGGCGCGCTTTTAACTCCGTAAGTGATCGTGCATAGACGCCAATCTTGTAAGGGTTGATCAGGCGAAGCTCGCCAGATGATCCTTTGAAGATCTTGTTGTTCTTCAGACATCCAGATGCAACGATACATCTTCTCGATGTCCGCAGTAAAAACATACTTATACGTCCGCCACTTAAGGATAAGTGCCTGTAAATCTTGTTGAAGATTGGCACCTTTTTCCATGAGGCTGTTAAGGCTGTAGCCACTAGAAGTTTTCTGAGATGCGTTGAATACAACTCTTAGCTTTGTAGTTGTTGAATTTTCCCTCAAAACGCCGTGATGTGGTAGGTAACAGCTGATAGGTGAAACCTGAGTTGTATGCTTCATATGACCGAGTTCAATGTATTCTTCAATGAATGTCCGGTACATGACTGAGAGTTTTTGTTTCCTTTCAAAACGTTTCTCTAATTGAAGAAATTGTGAGACGGCCACTGATCTGGATTTTCCCAATCGTTCCTCAAAGTTCGTAGAAAGTGGCATTTTTACGATGTATGATCCATCTTGAGAACGTTCTAAGGTTTCCGTATAGAACTTTTCACATAGGTCGTCCTTGGAAATGTCCTTTGAGAGTTGGATATCTTCGGTTTCCCAGAATTTTGTTAGTTCTTCCAAGTTGATTAATGCTACGTTGCAGTTAAAAGTTGTTTTTGTTTTACCGCATAAAATCCACCCTATTTGCGTTTGTTGTGCAACAGGGGATTGGTTGTTTCCTTTCAGGACTCCATCCAAAATGATCTGCGAATATACATCAGCTCCCAACAAGATATCAATTTGGCTGGAAATGTTATAGTCCGGATCGGCTAGTTTCAAGTTCATCAAATGCAGCCATTCAATTTTACCTACAGTTTTCGTAGGTATGTTGTTCGTTAGCTTCTTCATAATAAGCGCTTGAGTTGTAAAATAATAATCGGAGTGAATCGATTTGCATGTAAGGTTGAGTTGTCCTCTACAATCGCCTGACACAGTTCCGATTCCGGTTACGCAAGCGTTGACGTTCGATCGTGGAAGACGAAGGAGTTGAGCGGCGTTCTCAGTGATTAAATTCACTTGAGAACCTTGGTCGAGAAGAGCTCGTAGTTTCACATGAGTCCCATCTAGAGACTGGACCTTAAGTTGCACGGTCGTTAATAAGACTTCCATGTCCATCGTATTTACGTGATTCGACGTATGTTGTTGAGATGCCGATGTAGATGATGAAATCTTTTCTTTGTTGTATTTAGTCGATGTTGTATTTTTCTGACCTGGGTTGTGCAATAAGGTGTGGTGTTTTAAATTGCATTCTCGACATGTTTTTGTAGATTTGCATTCTTCGTTTCCGTGGCTAAATAAACAGTTTTTGCAGAGCTGCAGTTTCGAAACGGTGATGTTTCGTTTGCCGAAGTCCATTTCTAGGAATTTGTCACATTGCATTAACACGTGACCCCTCCATTGCAGTGTGGGCATTTTTGTTGTTTGGCGTAATAATTACAAGTTTTGTAAGAGAAGTTATGTTTTTTCCCGCTGTTTTGCTTGTTAAATTTCCAGTTTGGCGATTTTTCAGTTGAAGTTGTTGGAGTTCCTTTCTTAGCAGATTTCATTGATTCATATGCCATGAATTGAGTTTCGAGAAAATACAGAAAATCTCTCAAGTTTTGGATCTCACGGTGATCTTGATTTTCTTTCATGTAGTCACTTAGCGTGTTAGAGTCCAGTTTAAGTGACATGATGTGCACTATCATCGGACCCCACGTTGATGTGTCGATGCCAATGTTGGATATTCCGTTCATGCATTCAGTGATTACGTCATGCATTTTCTTCAAGTTGAAAGAGTCCGGGTTTTGTATGTTCGGAAGATGTATCATGCTATTCATAAATGATGAAAATTGCAGTCGACGATTATCATAACGCTGATTTAGAATTTCCCAACAGGAGTTGTAGTTATCAGCGCTAATGGTTAGATGTTGTACCAATCACTCCGCTTCACCTCGCAGCTTTGTTTTCAGATGCTGCATTTTCTGCGCGGTGTTGATCATCGGGTTCTTGTGAATAGCCTCCAGGAAGAGATCTTTGAACGAGATCCATTGACTGTAGTTTCCTGAAAACTCCGGAATTTCGATTTTAGGTGCCGATTTTGAGAAGTGAACGGTCGACCAAAGCTTGGAGTTCAGACGTTTTTTCAGCTCGTCGTATTTTTGTTCGACATCGGTATAAGTCTCGTAGTAGCGTTCGTTTGATCCCTTCACTAGGAAATCAATTTCCCAATGGAGTTTGTCGATGGATTCCCATTTTGAGTTTAGGGTGTTAAGATGGTCTTCTAATTCCCATTTTTCTTCAATTGAAGCGTTGTTGATTTTCGCAATGGCTCGGTATATGGCATGTAAGTTACATTCTTGTTTGTTGAGTAGAAGTTGCACTCTGTCTCCGCCATCAACTTGAGCGGCTTGAAGCGCTGTCGACGCCGTTTTAACTTGAGCGGCTTGAACGTCACCTGACGTCCCAGCTAAGTCAAACCTCACGTTCTGTTTTTTCGTCAAGTCTGACAGTTTGTTTATGATATCCTGTTTAGTTGTCAAGTACATTTCCTTTGTTTTTCCATAGATATCATCCGCGAAATAGTTGATTGTTTTGTGTTCCAGTTCCAGGACTAAAAGAGCGTTTCTGCTATCAAAATCCTCCCATTGGCTTTCTAGCGAGGACAAGCGTTTGTTCAGATAGTCTGCAGTTTTGCGGGCCTCAGAGTCCTTGCGATAGTTAACACACAAGGTCTTGATGTTTTGAAAACATGTTGACTGAAGCTCTAGTTTGTCCATGTTGTTGATTGTTAGTTCGTTGGTTAATTTGCTTGTAGTCGCTTTATTGGCTGATAAAGCGTAGCGTTGAGTTAGAACTACCAGAAGCGTATCTTAGTTGACAGATTTCTTCTAGCAGCCGGTTTGGATAGCTCGTAATCACGTAGTTGACAGCGACCGATGAGCGTAGTTGTTCTCCTTACAAGTACCCAAGGATCCGTTCTTGTAGTTTCAAGAGATTTCCGCAATCCTCAGCAACTTGAATAGTCGTTGGTTTCTACTGCGTTCGCGCTCCACGTACGATATTATGCGCCTTCTCAATTCAACCGGGGCGACCCGCTTGTGGGAGACCGGAGAACCGATTCGCTATCGTAAATAGAGACACTTCACACAGTTAAGCTCGAAGGACCATAAAATGTATGATTTATACACTTGCAGTTTGAATGTGGAGAGAAAGATCACAATCACTATCGATACGTTTATTGTACGAAGTTTGTACAGATAATTATACCGCTGATGTTTCCTTCTCGTTAGTTACAATCCACACTAAATGCTAGAATGTGTGAAATTTATTAAATACCTAAGTATGATGACGCGCGCTCGTGCCAATCGCAGTGTCATCAAAAATGTACAGTTGAAGACTGTACAATTATGAATGCAAAAGTTTGTGAGCGTGTTTGTTTGCTGAAACGGCTAAACCAATTTTGTTGTTTGGTATGAGGTAGTTAACACCCAGTTTAAAAAAAAAATATTTCCCTGTCTTAATTATGTCAAGTACGCATTAGGCGAAACTAAACCATAATGGTATAGAAATAAGGTTAAAAATTATACAAATACTTTTATGGCGTAAGAAGAAAGGATAGTAAACTCAAGCCATTTCAACCGACTTCGAAAAGGGAGGAGGTTCTCAATTCGAGTGTATGTTTTTCTTGGCTGTGTTTGGAATTTTGGATGCATTATTTCATCCAAGATGGATATGAATGGATTAGTAGAGCAGTGCCGGTTTGACCTGTCGGACGTTTCAACATGATAAAACAAAAGTATCTACGTTATGCGACAAACGACGAGTAATTTCACGGTCCCATTATTTCCTCCTATAATTATCCCATTATTTTCTCCTTTGTTTTCCCATTATTTCCTCCTATTATTTTCCCATTATTTCCTCCTTTTATTTTCCTGTTCAGAGATCGCTGTTGCAACTGGTAGAGGCCAAGGAGAGCTCGGTAGTGAACGTGTGCAACCTGAAGCCAGCCTTCGACCTGGTGACGACCTGGGAGAAGTCGGTCTCCGAAGACACGCCCGAAAACAGGGAGATGATTGAGTGAGATTTTTTTTAATACCTTATTATTCGGCCTGCCTGACATATGTCATTTGTCCTGTCAAGTTAATCCTTCGGCTCCTTCCATACAAAATGTAGGAGACAAAGAATCATTTTTATGTTTTGGTTATCATGAATTATCTGCCAATTGACTATTTCACCATTTTTTTTTCTTTACAGGTTCATTCAAAGCGAAGTGGACCGAAGGTATGTTAGTCCAGTGGGTTAGTAAAAAAAAAGGCTCAACTACACACATTCTATACAAAAATTTCATTGGTACTCTAAATTCAAGATGGCCACCAAAACCCGCCATCGCGTAGGCCGCCATTTATATTTGGCGCTGAAGCTCAATATCACGGCGATTTTATTATACCTTCTAAATTTATAGTTTTTTTTTTCAGTCGTCGTCGCACTGCCGGCAACAGCCTCTACGTCGGCGAATTCCACGAAACGTTCAAGAAGGTTGTTTGCAACAGCCCCGTGTTCCTCTACCCGTATCTGCTGCCGGCGATGCCGTACCGGCCCGACGCCACGCGCCGCTTCTGCTACCTGCATTCTGAAGACGTGTGAGTCAGCAGTAGTGTGTTACTCCGGGCGCTCTGTACAATGCGCCTAGTGTGAGTTATGCGCTCGTAGTACGCGTCATCGCGCGCTTTGTATGAAGATCTTTCGTTCATAAACGCGCCGGCAGGGGCGCTGTACAGGATCTTCATACATACTATGTCGAGCGCGTAAACTTGCCGCAAAAACTCATGGTCTCTCTTATGGCCGGTTCACATTATTCCAGTAGCATATTATTCCAATCCAGCGATCGAATTCAGAGCTTGAATGTCTATCTATATACCTGGAATATATAATGATTTGGTATTGGAGTCTCCTAGCCCTACCTGAAATGGAATTAGCAATCCAGTCCATTCCGGTATCGACTCACATTATCCCAGTTCTATTCTAGCGCTGGATTCGATCACTAGACTGGAATGCTACTGGACTAATTTGAAACAGGCATTAGTGACAATGTGGTCTAAGGTTTATCATGTCCAGCCTATGGGACTGGTCCTTATAAGAGCTTGGCCACAGATTCTACTTGTGGGTGGTAGCTAGCCAGGCGGATTCTATAGCGCCCTACCACCAAGATGTGATGAAGTAATGAAACAATGGTGTTCCAGGCTGATAGTCCTCGGGCTGGACCAGTTCTGGCAGTACGTGGAGAGCAACCCCCAGCTGTTCCCGTGCAGCAAGGGCTCGCACCCTCGCGTGCGGCGCGGCCTCAACGCCACCATCGAGCTGGTCTGCAAGCACATGCTGCCGTGGGCGGCGCCGCGCCTGCTGGCCGGGCACGTGCACGCGGCCAGGGCGCAGGCCGACGCCTCCAACCCCATCCACGTGAGCTGATCATTATCATAATGAACTTCTTTGATCTTCACAATACCAGTGTTATATTCAACCGTCTTTCCAGAGGTACTTCAAACACAACGAAGTCCCTAAGACGGAGCACCGCCTGCTGCCCTTCAACCCCAGCATGACGCTGTACGAGCAGCCGGAGCACGAGGTGCCCAAGATATGGCTCCGGTACCTCGCCAAGTCCAGCAAACGGTTCAAAGTGAGTTAACTGACCGTTAGTTAACCATAGAGGTTGTTCAATGTTATCTCTTCTCTTAATCTTCTATTTTCTCTTATCCAAATCATAGATCTTCTCATAGTCCTGTATGTTCTCTTATTCTTGTATCCTTTCCTAATCTCATATTAGTGTCTCATAATATATATTAGTGTCTAAGGGCCTTGGAAAGAGTGATGTTAAAACATAGGAGCACGAGTCCAATAAATCTGCGAATATACCTGATTATAAATCGCCTCTTAAATTCTAGCCAATCTAAAGAGAACCCTAAATTATGGATATAAACTTCATTTCAGAACTACCTCTACAGACGGCACAGCGTCATCGGCCGCCAGCCAGACGGCGTGGCAATAAACACGGGCCTCGGACCAGACACAACCATCAAAAAACCGCTACCCATAGACTTCACCAAGGAAATCCTCTGCCACCGGTCTAACCTGAACCCCAAACCGCCCCAAGTCGACAACGACAAATTCGACATCAACATACAGAGATTGGACAAAGAAAACGCACCAGATCCAATAGACAGCCGCAGCACATCGGAAAACATAGACATCAGTAAACTGGATCCGACGCTTCCAACTCCAAACTTCTACCGGCTAATCCAAACGAACACGGGGGCATTTCTCCTGCCTCTACAAGTGAAAATCGTCGATAATCCTACGGCTACGGTGAACAATCCAGAGGTGTCAGTAATTCCAGCTGTCAATACCATCATCGTACCTTCAAATGTGACACCAAAGACAATTATCTACAGCGAACATTGCACATGCTGTGTGTTGCTAAGAAAAATATGCAAAGTGAGACAGACATTTATAACCGACTATTTCAGTAAACGTGTAGTGAAAAAATGTGATTGTAACAGTATTACATTTCCAAAGATATCTAATAGGTTAAGGCGGCTAGTGAGAAGTTATAAGAAAGGGTCCGAGTTAGTATTTAAGGAATTAGAAAAGAAATTGGATGGTGTAAGGAGTAGTGAGACTGAAATGCAAGACTGTGATTCTAAAGATATGGGTGAGTTGTAATTATTCTTTTCATGCTGACCAAGTGATTGTATCAAATTAATATTACTGTTGCTGGAAGGCCTGCAAAAATTACAAGCCATTTCCAACTTAAAATCCGTCTTAGTGCAATATATGCAATACAGATTTAGCAATGAAAGTTCTGGGTGTCACTGTGGAGGTCAAAGGTGTGGAGTGGATTGTGGTGACGATGATCCACTTCAGAAGCGCCTCCCAACATTCCGGGAAGTCTTCCGACCGAGCCAGGTGATATTGCTCGGGGACAGCTTTCCTATTGCTCCTCGTTGAAACTTCTACTTATACGTCCGGGCCGCGCGAATATCGTTTGCGCGATGCAAGATAGTTCCGTAAATGCCCGCTACGTGGCGTTTTTGTCTAGTGTTGCGGATGAGGTTCGCCACATCACTTATTTGTTATGAGCATTGAGCATGGCACTTACCATCATGTAACTGCCCGCCTTTCTCAGACTTAGTTGTAAATGATATATTATGTACATTGAATATTAGAAGCTTCTTTATATTGTACATTTCATTTGTATTAAATCTTGTGACTCAATTTTAATCCAGTCAGTGCAGATTTAGTATATTCTATTTGATATGCTTGCTTTTACATGCTGAATACATCATAGAAAAGTAAATGTTTCAACCGTACGTATTCTCTTTCAGGCCACGCGCTTGCGTATCAACTGAAAGTGTTCACCCAAGCGTCCATGTCGCGACGCATATTCGTGAAGAAGCGGGTCACCTCGCTGCTGTCGAAATTCGACGAGGAGTCCGGTGACCCCGTAGCTCTGGCCAGGGACCTCTACAAGGCGTTCGGAGCGGAGCTGGTGGAACTGTACCTGGACTTCCTAGGTTTCCTCACTGCGGAGCAGGCGGACAAGATGGACGTGTTCCGGGATTACTTCACCAGGAACTGTGCTAAGGATCTGATGGAGCGAGTTGAGGTGAGAGACGGTCCACTCGTAAATTCCAAGAAAAAAGCTAGCTAGCACAGCGTGGACACTCCATACAGACAACTGATTCGGACAAAAGACAAGTGAAGCTGTATGCGAAGCAATAGCGTCTTCCGCGTTGTACTGCATGTGTACTCAATAGGTCACCAGACACGCTCAAAATGTCTCACAAAATCCTGATCATGCTTTAATTTAAATATAGAGAGAGTGTCCTTACTTCTAGGCCTCTAGGGTATTAAAATTGGTATTCTATGCCTCTAGTTAACTGACCAACAGATAAGCCTATCGTGGTCTCTATCTGGCACTAAGCAAATGACAAAGACAGTAACACTTATCGGTTGGTCAAAAGTTAATTGGGGGTTCAGAAACCGGGCATTAGTGGCTGTCTACTACTTTTCCTGGTCTCCGATTGGTCTGAAATGTATGCAAATGTACTATATTGGTATGTGATGCACCAATCCGGACCGAACACCCGTGATGGATCACTGTCCTTGTGTCACGCTGGGGCCACATGGTATCGTGGTATAAACACATTGACTATCCCGTTGTTTGACATCATTTGACATTCGCCGTAAGTGTAACCACATAATCGGGATATGACATTTAGACGGGTTTTTGACGTTCACGTTCACTTGTTTTTTTATTTTGGTTTATTTGGAACTAGAAGCACCTCGCGGTTTCACCCGCGTTAACTACTATCCCGCGGGAACCATTAATTTTTACGGGATAAAAGGTAGCCTATGTGTACCGGGGATAGCATAGCTTCCCAACAGTGAAATAATTTTTCAAATCGGTTCAGTAGTTTCGGAGCCTATTCATTACAACCAAACAAAGTTTTCCTCTTTATAATATTAGTATAGATTTGGCTATCGACGATGACAATAATTGTGTGGCCAGTCAAATTTATGGCGATAAATCATTGGGACCAATTTCCGCGTTGTTTAGAGCGATGTAGGCAGGTGACGATGACGATACGTGTGGCCCAGTGGTGGACAAGCGAGTGGGGGACAACGGGAACGATCGATCCTCCCCACGAAAGTGAGCCGAGATGCAGCAGTGAGCGAATATGGGTTGTAATATTATGTGCTTGGTAACCCAAAAATTTGATATCGTTTCTATGTTTGATTTTAGGCACAAGTGAGTGACAACGAGGCGCGTCATAAGATCCTGACCCAGCTGAGGAGCGTGTGCAGCTGCGTCAAGTGTTCCTCGTGTGCGATGTGCAGCGGTCTGCTGCAGACCATGCGGGGCTACCCGGGGCTGGCGCGGTATACCTTCCATCTGTTCCCGCATAGGAAGGAAACTAGGTAATGTTTTGAATCATAACGTTTATTGCGTGGCGTTGCCCGCGATTTTGTTCGCGTGGAGTGATTTTATCGCGATAAATAGTATCCTTTCTTCTTTTCCATGATTCAGTCTATCTCTATGCCAAAAATCATCAAAATCGGTCCATGCGTTCAAAAGGTTTACAGAGTTACTTTTACATTTATGATATCAGTATCCGTCTCTAGTCTCTGATAGCTACATAAGTACAGGGATTCCTAGTCAGGGTTTAATTAAATCTATGGTTTTGTATGATTATTATTTTAATTAACCGAAGTCGCGGCAGGTAACAGCTAGAGAGATCACAACACATCTTTTCTTAATTTCTTTTTTATTTTCCTAATCAAATTATAAACGTGAAAGTTTGTGAGTATGTATATATGTTTGTTGGTCTTTCACGCAAAAACTACTGATTAGATTTCGATAAAACTTCACAATAATATAGCTTACATATCAGAATAGCACAGGCTACAATTCATATATCGTGTATTATCCAAACGCGGGTGAAACCGCGGGGCGCAGCTAGTTATAAATATAATTGATTTCAGGCCACAGATGAGGGCAGCGGCGGGACCTCTGCCGCGTGTTGAAGAGCGAACGGACGCAAGCGACGCGAAGCACAACGCGGCGGACTACGAAGCGGACCATTCTTCTTCGTAAGTTACATACGACATTACGCAACTCAGTACTTTACTAGTATTATGTTAATCCACTGCCTCATCCATCCACACCTACATATTTTTGTAAGTAGGTAATAGTAATAATTCAGCCTGTACTGTCCCACTGCTGGGCAAAGGCCTCCCCTCACTTTCGTGAGGAGGATTAGGCCATAATCCACCACAGGGGCCTGGTCCGGATTGGTTGATACATGCGTCCGAAATAATTTGTGGGCATGTTTTTTTTTTTGTAAGTAATAGTGAATATGACAGTTATGGACAAGTAACAGTCGGGGCGTCACGATTCAGTATATGTAGTGGTGGATGCTTTCGTAACATCCTGGTAGTTTTGGAAACAAAAGGAAATGGCACCTTTTTTTAGCTTGGATCCACCTAAGAGTACAGTATATTTCACTACAATTAACAATCATTTGAATTCTATTTCAGTGGAGAAGATTCAGACGCTATGTCTATTGATATGGAAAGAACAGTGGTAGAAGGACAAGATCTCAATACGACTGTCAAAGTGGTAAGAATAATAATAATAAAATTGATTACATATCATTTTTGTGATGATATTCCAATACAGAAACCGTCAGTTTTTTTTTTAATTTTGGCATTATACTGTTTGTGCATTTAGCCAGTGTCAAATACCTTTTTTTTTTTACAAGTTTTCATATTTGCACAATAAGAAAGCCATAGTATTAAAGCTTATATTAAAGTAATCCTCTTGGTCTCTCTTTACAGTCATAGTCACAAAGTGGTGGATGCTTTACTGAAACTTCCTGGGAGTTTAAGAGAAAATGCAAAATTACACTTTTTTGGGTTTACATCATTTGCCCACACTCGTGTACGTTAACCAACACTCAATGATTAATATTCCACCCAATATTAAATAAAGATATTTTCAGGAACCTCCAGCTGAAGACGAAGAAATAGAACCCTCCGCTACGGCAATAAGCAAGACGGAAACTGAAGAGTACGAGTCTGATACGACAGTTTCGTGTTACGATGCAGACAACGTTAAATTAGAAGAAACCATCACCAACTGGTCACGAGACGAAGACAAGTTTGTTCTGGAAGTCTTACAAGAACACCTGACTCCGGAAGAAAGGAGACAGAAAACCTTTTTGGAAGTGTTAAAAGAGAGGAACGTGTACGGAATAATCTCTGAGAGTCTTGTGGATAGGCCTTTGGAGCAGATCAAAGAGAGAGTGTCGCATATACTGTCGTTGTTAGTTTTAAGTGAAAAGGACAGTTAGTGTGTGCAGTATAAAATATGGTAAAAAAAAGCATGGTGTTTGTTTTCATTTTAATGTTGCTCAGCAATGTAGCTTTTGGTCAAGGAACAGTCATTAGCAAATCAATACAAAATTAATGGATTAATGATAGTAAAAGTTAATTAACATCTGTCTAGGTCAGACGACGGTCTGGCAGGAAGGTTCAAGAATAAATACATACATATTATGTATTTATTCTTGAACCTTCCTGCCAGACCGTCGTCTGACCTAGCGGTCAAACACATGACCCTCCGTTGGCTTCCCGTAGTCGGGTAATAAAATGGGTCTATCAACTCAAGCCCGTGACTGTTTAATGTACAGTTTTTGGTCCAATTTATTTGGTTTACCTTCTATGAACCTGCACATGTATAGTTTCTTTGGAATCTAAAGACTAAGGAGGATGCATGGGATGCATGTACCTATCTATATTTCTTTTCTATACAAAAATATCGATACTATTTATGTAGGTATCGATCGGCAACGGTAGGTACTGTGTGCCTAGTGCGAGTTTTGTCAATTTATTTACGCGCTCGGTCCGTTTGGCGTAAACTTGAAATTGTATGGAATAAGAGCAGCGCCATCTAGCGTCAGTGAATCAGTCACTAGATGGCGCTGCTATTATTCCATACAATTTCAAGTTTACGCCAAACTGACCGAGCGCGTAAATAAATTGTCAAAACTCGCACTAGGCACACTGATAGGTACTGAAATACCAACAACTCAACCAAATTGTTGAAGTTGAAAGTTGTTATGGAATAAAACTACGTGGCATAGAGGAAATAAATAATACGTAAGACTACATGACTTCTGGGGCTTCTTGCAACGTCGCATAGCTGTCTAGAAAGATCATCAAAAGTATTGTACACCCTAATACCAGTAATGACCACCGATAACAATATCGGTTATCGTAAATATGGGCTTAGTATTGATACCATTGTCGAAATTTTATTATTATTATTATTATAGTCAACGCCGATATTTTGAATACCTATATGAATATCGGCCTTTGTGTACAGTGCCTAATAAGTAGAAAAAAAAAACTATAGTGCTGTCAGTGAAATGTCATTGTCAAATTCATCGCGTTTTGAAAGTCAATGTCAGTCTTTCTTTCTCATCTAGCTAGTTCAAGTTCATTCCATTCATCCTGTCCTGCTCCTGTCAGCCAGCAGTGTCTGTCAGCTCAGCAGTCAGCACTTCAGTCAGCTTCAGCAGTCAGTCATTCAGTCATTCAGTCACCCAGCAGAGTTTAGGAAAACCGCTTGTTTTCTTTGAATCTAAATTGCACTTTTCTTTCAAAATAATAATATAGAACGTGTACAATAAACAATGGCTCGTAACAGCAACGAGAACGATGATGATAATATTGATCCTGCATCAATTGTCTCCAATTTGAAGAGTTCTCTGAAACCAGTGAGTACAACTTACTAACGTTATGTTGGAATCATAAATTGTATTTGAAGCTCAAAGCAGAAAAATATTTTTTTGTAATGCAATTAACGCTTATTAGGCAAATTACACTATCGTTACTAACTGAGATAACATTTTGGAAATTGCGAGTAGGTATATATACCTAGCCGCATGAGTAACATTACCAAAGCATTAAACTTTTGTTCGCACAAAAAAAACACACATGTATGTTCGATAAATGCCGATTACGGGCCCACAGAATAACAGGCACATCCACCTATTCCCTAGCCACATTTTTAATTATTCAGGATCTTATAAAAGAGCTGCTACACAACTCATTCCAAGATAATAAGACGAAGCTGGGAAACGACGCGTTAACAATGGTTGTGGAGATAGCCAAGTGCCTTGTCACCGAGACTTGCCTGCGAGCCTCCACACACGCCTTACGGGAGAACAGCGACAAGGTCGACATTGAGCACATTGAGAAGTGCTTACCGCAGCTGGTAAGTGTTAATTTAATTCTATCAATTTAGTGCTCACACTCCATGAATGATGAGCCTCATGTTTCATCTACACTAAATCATAGTCAACAGAAAAGGTTAATTTCAATTACAAGGGGTCACTCAGATGGACAGAATGACTGAATTGTAATTGTGCAAGCTTTGAGACGTTTAGAATCAGTTTGTTTAGGTATACCTACAGTCCTATTTCGAAGCAAATTGAAGTGAATTGAAATTGCTCATAAATTTATTGTTTGGCCACCACTCCGTCCATCTGTGCTGAGTGCTGACCCCACTTACGTAGCATTTATTTTGTATATAGCTGATCTGCTATAGATTTCTTTGTGCATTTACCTTTCTTTACTACAAAGTATTATCTAACTCATATTATAATATAAAATATGACAGTTAGACAACATAATAAAAACATCACACAAAAAGAGCTGACCATTCGGCCTAGTTGTGGAAAAGAAGCCCGTTCACCAAGTAGACAACATAATATAGAAGGCATAAAGGTAGTCCAAGTATTCTATCTCACTACCAGATCTCTCAGCTGGTGGCATTCCTAACAATATACTCAAATGTATCTACACTAATATTATAAAGAGGAAAACTTTGTTCGTTTGGTTGTAATGAATAGGCTCTGAAACTACTGAACCAATTAGAAAAATTCTTTCACTGTTGGGAAGCTATGCTATCCCCGGGTGACATAGGCTACCTTTTATCCCGTAAAAATTAATGGTTCCTGCGGGACAGTAATTAACGCGGGTGAAACCGCGAGGTGCTTCTAGTCTGTAATATTTAAATACCTACTTATATGAAATGTTGATTCATGAATTCAAATTCCAATATAGATTCCTTAACAAATAATGAGTAGGTGACTATAATTTGTTTAATTTCGTTTTCAGATGCTGGACTTTCCATAAGTGTACTGAGGCATGTGCTAAGGCCCAGTGCTTGTCCCAGTTGGATGAAGAAAATGTTGAAAGTACAAAGAGAATAATATCTTTAATATTGTTGAAGAGAAACCATACTTATGCCTCAATTTTGTGCCAGAAGTATATAATACCCAGTCATGTGTTTTGTTCTAAACTGAAATGACTAAATACATAACTATGTAGTCTTGATTTAATATTAAGAATTCTTAGATGGTTCTATTATTTTAATTTGAAGTAAGCAAGTGTGTTGCCGGTCAAAATATCTGCCAAGTATTTGATTGTAAGGGAAGCAGCTGTGAATTGATGAAAAGCAATAAATCATAGTTTTTTATACAATTGATTTTCTTTTCTACCATATTATATGCTTCAAGACGTCTTTTACATAATTTCCAATCTCTTACTACAGAAATAATGTTCTTTAATAATCACGGATTATTTTCTTCATTTTCTTCTGAACTTCACATACTTTCACCTAATCACCTTTCACAGTTATCTAATCTAGTGACCAGAGAACCTCTCTTGTAACAATGTTTTAAAACGAACTGAAATTAAGTATGCAATGCCTATAGGCATGCCAAAAATATTTAAATCTTGCCTTGTCCCCAAGTACTAAAAGAGTATGGGGGTAGTAGTGGTTATCTGGTTCATGGAATCCGGTTATTAGCAAGTGAGTACATACGTCGCGATTTATGTTCGAGTGGGACTTCGGATACTGTTAGTGTTGTATGTAGTGACGGTAATGTTTTGCAAGACCAAAAGCGGGTAGTTGGAAACAACACGCGCCGCTCCGGACGGTGATACCCGCATTCTCCAGTCTTTTCGTGACCACGGTCGATGTAACTCAGCCGAAACATCGAGGTATGTCAAAATTATATATGTATTTTGATATTAGTTCGTGCACGAATTAGACCCGTTTGTAGCTAGTTAATAAAATTAAAACAGAAAATTACTTTCAAAAGGTTTATTATACAAATTATCTCACCGATGCACAACATCCAAGAGCACTACAACATGTTATCGATTCTTCAAAGCCACATGTAAATGGTATGAAAAGAATCATCCACGCTTTTCGGCGTGTAATAAAATATAAGTCGATCAGTATTCTTGTTCATACAGACTAAACTAATACATTATACTTAACGACTTCCTCATGTATTTGCGGATAAGCTATAACTTTTACAACACTTTCACATAATAATAATTGGATGAGAACAGTATGGCCAATATGGGCATTTAGTAGAAATTATGGTCCACACGCATTAGTCGTGCAAAAGGGTCGATTCCGTAAAAAATATTTGCAATACGTCAAGATTATGTTGGCGGTGCTGGGAGTGAGACGAGTGTTTTTAACTCTTGGGCGGCAAACTGGTCCGTACGGACCAGGCCTTAATTAATCTTATCTCATAAATAACTTCATATTCAAGACTGTTTCAATACCAGTACATTTCTTTGTTTTATTGAGATTGGTCATTCCATTGAAAAAAATTCTTGAAATTAAAAATGTAGATATTTTATTGAATTGTTATTAAGTACAGGCATACCCCTCTATGCCTTTATTCAGATACAAAAATGTATCTAATGTACTTACCATCTTTGCTTTGAGGTCATACCCATGCTGTTTGTTTGTAAATCGTATTGCCAATAAACTTGGAGGAATATGTATATAACCCGCGTTAGTCTGCTACAACAGATCTCGGGCTTGGTTGGTGTTTCGTTTGACGCTTCTACATAATGCCCAATATTATGCCCAAAGGATTCAAAATTATCATTTTCAATGGTAACAACAAATACATTATTAGCACCGGTTTATATTGCAGACAAAATGGTAACCACTATCAATGTATGAACTAGATATTATATAAAATTATATCGAGAATTATTTCGGAAGCATATCCACCAATCTGGACCGGGCCCCGTCGTGGACTATGGCCTAACCCAACTCACGAAAGTGAGAAAGCCTTTGCTAGCAGTGGGCAGTACAGGCAAAAATATTATTTTTTAGTTTCTTTTAACCTATTTTGTCTGCAATAATGCTTGATTACAATCTTCTAGCGTTGACTTACATTCCATTTACATAGTAAAATTGTATTGCATTTTATAGCATTCTTACATAAAATACTGCATCCAATTGGATATATTATTTCGCCAACATTTGATATAGAGTTTTGAATGTTATACTCGTATATTAGGTACGCTACCATGAATTCTACTAACAATATTAGAATTCGAGAGATCGAAAACGCAGGCCAGGAGTTTACGGAAACACTTCAATTTGACTAGGGCCCCAGAATGTCTGCTCTAGATGGGGTCCGTGTTATGGACCTTTAATAACACACGCTTAAGGTACATTATACAATATCTGTTTTTTTAGAAACTTGGCCTCGTTTTTACAGTCCATTTTCAGTGCGCAGCTTATCTAGTTCTAGTTAGATACTAGTTTTATTGTCTATGTGCGGTGCTTGCAACATCAGATTTTGGTCGTACCGTGCATACTAACTGTGTTTACATAAATCTAAAACCGTTACGAGTTCACGACCAAAATAAAACTATATACGTTAGTTCTACATCTTTTCCAGCCAAGTTAAAGGACCTCAGACATTGTTTTTATAATATAAAAAATATGTTATAGGCGGATTTGAACACAATGCCCAGTTTCTTTATAATATGTTACTTACTCTGTTGATCTGCCTATTTTTAAGTTGTCTCTAATTCACTTCTAAGTAGGGAATATTAGTTAGGCGCACTATATTGTCCCAAGACTTCGAATTATACTCATTAACTTTGGTTCTAAAAAGTCGTTATAATTTTGACGACCTCGTTTTAAATGTTACGTATGATAGACGAATATCTGCATCAGATTTATGTTGTCACTTTGATATTCTAATGCAAATTATATGTCTCATCATATTTCTAGTTAGTAAGTAAAACGGCAAAACTTTAAAAAATCTATCTAATCCCTAAACTGTATCTACTTTTAAAATTTCACCGACATATTCTAGAACGTTTCATAAATTGGCAGTGGAGCAAGTTACTTATATTAGTCGCAAAAGCGTTAGATACTGACCTAGTACCCTTCCTATTAGTTATCATAAAATCCATAGGTTTGAAAATATCATAACGTTTAAGGCGATTATTGCTGCCGATGCGTAAAATACGCACTAATGCGTAGGCGACTTCTGTTAGTAGATAGAAGCGCGTATTTGCATTGCGACCGATCCAAACCTGGGCCGGCAGTCTGTTCATGTAATCGCTACATAACGATCGCTAAATCCGTAGCAATTAACCACGCTTGCAGTAACGACACGTTAAATGCAAGTCTAGGGACATTTTGTAGACAAGTTGCAATCGAAATCATTATTTTTTTTGTACAATCTTTTCTCACAAATTTTACTCTGTCCCGCGATCTTGGTTCCATCCTAACTTATATGTAGTTTTCATACTGTCTCATCTACGGTACGTTAGGCCTTCAGACTGTCGCCCATGAAACTATATAGTTGGTGAATTGGTGATACAATTATTTTCCAACTTTCTAGGATTCGTATCGGCCAGTGCTACGCTATTAGCTCTGAAATTGTTGGTGTTAATTATTTTTTCATGAAGATTGCACTATAGGTACTTAGTTTTAGTTGGCTGTTTTAGCTTCTATACAGTCTACAGTTACCTATATTATTTATTTCCAGTTCTTGCTGTATATAAAAACGTCTAGTCATAATCATAATAATCGACCGGCTAAGCTAGGATTACGTAACCACTGTTGCAATCAATAAAAATCAAAATTGACCAACAAAAACCGGTTGTCCGATCTTGATTGCAACAAAAGCTCGTAATTTTACCCGACTGCCGACGGAGGGTTAGTTTTGTCCTGACGTTTTGAACGAGTCTACATTTTAGTTTAGTCCAGTCCAACGATTTGTTGTCTCTTTTCAACCTTATTAAAACGAAAGGGTCGGTTGTAACTGAGCTGTCAAATTAGTTTAGTTAGTGTCAACAAAACTGGTTCCATTGAACATGAAGAACAAATATTCCCATCTATACCATTAGTTACATATTATTATACTAAATAGGCATAAAGCTATAGTATCGGCTGACAATCCAAAGGGGATTCAACTACTCCGATACACTGTATTACAGAACAGTCATCTTAATTAAAAACGACCGTAATATATAGGTTTATAAGTTACAAAACTAGAATTCTTTTAAACCTAAGATAATTTACCGTTATACTATAAGTAAGAACCCGCGTTTGGCGCAAAGGCGTAAAGCGTGGCGTGCAGCGACAACTTTAAATAACATAATATAGGGATGGAGCTACTACGCGTATTCACAGGGTAACAACGTTAATGCTCTAAATAGCTATTTTCAGCCAGAAGATTTCAATAAGTTTCCGGCATATATCTACCATCCACCTATTTCGATGTGACTCGGTATTATTTTTTTAAGGTCTTAAATAAATTAATGCATATTATAGTATTAATGAAAATCTGTCGCCACCCTCTATAGAGGTGTTCCAGTAGCAGCCCCATTTTAGGCTGAGATAAGTAGTTCAATGTATGAAAATAAAATGAGTTAACATTTAACCAAACATAGGAAAACCACATCCCAAGCTTGTTGGAAAACGCTAACCGCCACGCTCCCGCCCCTGTCCCCGAACTCGAGCCCTAGCATATAGTTACAAGTAAACATAGATCCATTTAACTCATTACACCCACTAAACGCGATTTATATTGGGCAGAGGAACGACTGAGCACCAGTTAGACCCAACAGCCTCCTGATAGCGCCCACCATAAGCTCACAGTAACCTCCAAATCAAATTTGCTATCACACTCCGTGACGTGATAAACGTAAATTCTTTCAATTGTAGCTCTTATTGTAACTACCTAAATGCTTTATTCCACAAAGCCTTCTCACTAGGTATTCTCTTGTTCTTTCATGATTACAATCCAATACATTTGGACCATTTGGAAATTAGGTACATTGCTGGTATCCATGGTATTTTCTTCAGCTTCACACGATTATCCAATCGACGAAAATCGAATGAGTTAACCACACGAAAAAAAGTTAAAAATGTAAATTACGTTTTTGAAAGTTGCTAGAGACATAACTCTACATGGTAAATAAATACCCCATCAAAAAAGACAAGACTCAGGTTACTGACCATGACAGTCTACAATCTTATAGTCACTTTACATCCTTTTGAGAAGGAAAGAGTTCAAACTGCCTTCGTAAAGATATTTCTTCCAAACTGCCTTTCTAGTATACATCACAGCACGATAGCAAAACCTATGTGGAGGCACCGTACACTCACTCAAAGGCCGAAACAGCACAGCCATCCGATACTGACCTACGCTACACCTTAACCTAGAACAAGTCCATATCATCATTACACATCACCTCCAGGTAGTCCCCGTCCTCGTAGTCCTGGAGGGGGCGGGGGTCGCGGCGCGGGCGCGGGGAGCGGGGGGAGTGGGGGGAGTGCGGCGACGCCGGCCGGTCCGTGTGCGAGTGCGCGTCAGTGTCGCTCGAGCAGTCGCGCGCGTCGGTCGCCGGCGACGGCGGCGGGTTGGAACCGTGCTCTGACTGCACGGTGGACTCCCCGCGCGACAGCGACGGCAGCTCAGACTCTGCCGACAACACACCTGCATATAAAGTTGTATAATATCACATATCGAACTTAATTAGGTGTATGAATTGTATTTCCCCAAAGATAACAACATTCACAGTCGAAAGGGTTTCGTCAGAAGAATATCTTTATCGGGTCTTCAAACTTCACTGATCCAATTCCATTCAGAAATGCCTGAGATATGAGGTACATACATAGATACACAGACACAAACAATCATAATTATTACAACTAAGTACCTATGTTACTATCTCTCTTACCAGTGAGACTCTGTTTCAATTGCTCGACGACCTTTTGACGGCTCTGTCGTGTCCGTTTGATCTTCCGCTGGTGTTCCCGCCTGTCCTCGGTGAAGATCTGGCTACTCAACTCGTGCGAGACGCTGTCGTCTCGCTTCAGGAGAAAGAAATAGACTCCGCCCGGTGTCCGGCGGCGCGTACCATTCTGTTGGGGAAAACAGATCAGTATTAGTTTTACCGCAAAGTTTTCTAAAAACTTTCTTACTGTGGAAGCTCAGTTTTTGCCGAAATAACGTACTGCAGCGTGCAATCTGAAGATGAAACTGAGGTAACATCGCAACAAAGGATTTTTATTGAAAAGAATTACATACCATTACTAACATGCCCCCTTCAGCCTCCAGCCTTTGGGTTTCTTTGTACAATTCCATAGCTTTGCTGGCGCCTAAAACTGTGACGATCCGTTCTGAAAGATTTATGAAGATTTATTAGCAACACTAAATCCTCATTGATATTAAGAAAGGAAATATTGTAGTTCATTTCTATGTTACTTGTGCAATCTTAGCTATTGTGTACCGAGACAACCAAGAGACGCATATCAGCCATTGACATTCAGTATGTTCGAATTTGTGCCTTATTACAATGTTAAGAATGAAATTAAAAAGGTGTGAGCTTCACGCTTATGCATGTTGCTAGCACCTTAGCTTGTATTCAGTAAGATTGCTTTTGCCTGGTTTCTTAGGTACAGGGAATGCTCATTAGATGCCAGAAGTATGTTATATGATTGTCCTTCCCTACTAAAACTATCCTAGTCTAGATTAAAAGAAATATATAAACAAGACATACCAATTAACTCTTTTTTCTCTTCATTCAGTTTCTTGGCAATATCAGTTGTGATAGCTTCTGCTGTATCTTCAGGAGTTACCACCAGATTATCCAAATACTTTGGTTCTTGTTTCGCACATGCAAACTGATGACTATTTACCCTTTTGCCTAGCCTCAATTTCACGTTGGATCTATCATCGTTGCGTCTCTTGTTAGATGTGCGCTTTATATCATTGCTGCTGTTGAAAACCTTCTTGGAAACGTAATTGTCATCTAATCTATACTTAATTGTGTAGTCATAAGATTCAACGCCGTATCTACTTTTTCTGGATACATCACAGCTGACCATGTCTTCTGTTAGGAGCTCCTCCTGAAATGTGTTTAGTTGAAAGGAATTAAGCAGTCATTTTAAAACAGACATTACAAACTAGATGTGCCCTGTGGATTCACATACATTGATTATTACCAAACTATTGATATTCCAAATGCAACTAGCAGTTGTGGTGTGAAGAACACACACACATACATTTATAACATTAATGGGATTAGTGAGAAGTGCATTCTCCAACCCACATCATTCGCGGCTGGTAAGTTTGAGAATTATGCATTAGAAGTGGCATGCTACCTGCAAAGCTTTGCACCAGACATTATATTTCTCCTTCTTGTCTGGGTGCTGCGGGGGCGGCGGTCGTCGCGGCCTCAGCTTCGTACGTTTCGCGCGTCTTCGGAGCTCTTCGTCAGAGTCGGAGCAAGACGACTCCTGCGCGGACGCCTCGTCGCTCAGCTCGTCCTGAATCTGCATGTTCACCAACGAGGGCGGGTTGAAGGCCTCGGGTCGAGCCAAGGGAATGTAAGCTCCCTCCTCCACATCTGAATCCTCCAACTGAAACTCGCAAGAAACAAGAACTAGGACGCAAAATTTTCATGACAAAGCACTTGTGTGTAGGGACATTTCAACGCTTTGCATTATTGTTTGGATTTATAATTTAGGCAGCATTGCTTTCACTGTGATTGCTAGGAACACTTTAGTAGAGATAATGCAAGAAAATGTTGAAAAACAATACGAAAATACCAATAAACAAAAGTTGTACTCTTACCTCTCCTTCTTCTCGGTCTAGGGGCACGTCGACGTCCAGTTCGCCTTCCGTTGTCGACATCATCCTCAAACGAAGTTGTTGAGATATAAAAATGTAATACCATGAAAATTATTTAAGAATTATACCATATTCCGCCTTTTAGTAATTTTCGTTGGCCGTCATTCCATTTCCATCCATCATACATTCTTCTTACTGTCAGTCTGTTCTGTCACTGTCACTCACGCTCAACGCCACTGTCGTCTGTCATTAGTGAGTCGCTTTTCATGTATTTTTTAGTTTTTATATTGACTTCGCAAGCTTTGATGGTAAATAGCGTGGGGTGGGTAATAGGGGTGGGTAACGGTCATTAGAGGAAGTATCTACTACGTGTAGGTCATATAGGAATTAAAATACTACGTGTAGGTCATAGCGGAAATACACTACATAGGTAGGTGTACTACAAACGCTATCAAATTAGGGTGGTAGCCGTGGTAGGTACTCATCGGTGTATAGTACATCCATAGGTTGGTAATAGGATACCTACTTCACACATTATAGAATACCAGTATGGAATATGGATACTTTAATCTGTCTGTGGTAATAGGTAATGATTTCCGTCATCCTATTAGTCGGGGCAAAATAAATATTTTTGTATGGAGTACCTTGCATTAATTGCACTTCTGGTGATCTTTTGGCCTGTCGTAAATACTATTGAAATAACATAAATCCGAAAGATCACCAGTGTCCGATGTATAGCCATATCCGATGGTAGGTACAATATAATGAAACAAGCCATATTGCCAAAAATTACCAGTCTCCTACATACTTTTCATACAACATTTTGTATTAAAACTTTGAAGCCTTATAATTATTACAAAAACTTTACATCGGAAACTGGTGATCCTTCGAATTTATGTTATTTCAATAGTAGGTATTCTACGACAGGCCAAAAGCTCACCAGCAGTGCAATTAATGCATGTCAAAATCTTATTTTGTCCCGACTCACATAATTATTGGAATTTTAATTCGTTGCGTTCTCTTTGATTGTAAGTAGGTAGGTACCTACTAGTAATATAGGTACCTATTATCTGAAGATTATTATTTTGACCAGAGGCAATAAATATGTAAGTAATTTAAAATAATATTTATGGTCATTCCATTGAAGAAACTAATCATCATAATCATCATATTCATCATCCTCCACTATCACCTATCACCCTTTAGACCTTCAATACCTACCTACCTACCTATGTTGTAATAATACATGGAAATTAACGCATAGAACTTAGAAGCAAGCAGCGTTCCAATTTAATTAGGTTACAATATCTTTGGTCCTTCAATTCCAGGGCCGCCTTTGAAAGAGTTAGTGCGGTGACCATTCATCCTCATGACCGAAGTTCAACGATTGACATTCGTTCCGCTAGGCTACCTGCCGCGTTGGACCGCCCTTCGCCTGCGGGGCGCGATGGCTCCATAGAGGAAGAGTATGATCCACGGGCTCACCGAATACCTCCCTGTCGTATAAGGTGAAACACAATACATTTTATTTTTTTCACATTTAAGTAAAACTTGATGTTCGTCCCGTGGATCCGTTGATAGATGATGTGTTTTTCTAGCCCATGGATGGCGTATTTTAATCTAATACGGACGGGGTTCGGCGCGGGTGTCCTGGGAATGCCTCTCGCTATGAGCCAGTCCGGCATCGTCCTCGGACCCGTTCTGGCGATGTCCACTGGTCTACTTGTAATACACACGCATTTAATGCTGGTATGGAATAATTCTGAATAGCACCTTTTCGCTTATTCTATCCACCACTGGACCCAGTCCGAATCAGTGGATCACATAACCTACCTTCGAAAAAATAGGTATAGAATTATTCCTAGTTGTCACCACCTTCAATGCCCCCAGTGGTGACAAATGGAAATTTTCTCAAGCATCCGAGTTTCTTCGGGTCGCCTTTTTATCATACGATCGATATATCTTTACCTAGACAATTTTCCTCTAATAATCTTTCCTATTTTACTTACCTACCTATATTTTCCAATTTATATTATTATTTTTTTTATTTTCCTAATGTTCAGTTGAATTCTTTGAACGAGGTCAGCAAGCAGCTTAGAATACCGTGCATATCGTACAGATACGGGTTCCGTATTGCTTTGCTCCACGGCCCTCCAATTATGCAGTGCATCGGGCGGAGAGGACCGTAAGTAGAAATGTTTTGAAAATAGGCAGGTATAGGTAACTTTCTTTTTGTTTTTTTTTTTTAAACGTTGCCCCACACTAGGATTCTTTGTGACTCGACTCCTTTACGACTCCTTGTCGTGGGGACCGTTTACAGACATAATTTCATATAATTACACAACACCTACCTATCGTGAGTACCGTTTACAGACATAATTTCACATACTTACACAACACCTACATAATTATTATATTTATCGATCAGAGCACGTAACGTTTTTAAATAACCCTCCTTGGGTAGTGGGGTAATTACTCAATGTGTCTAACAAAACATTAGTGTTGTACGCGCTTTAAGGACCTGTAGGCAGCGAGCTTCCGTAAAATGGGCGGTGTTTTGTCAAAAAGTTAAGCTGTAATTACAAATAATTATAAGCCAGAAAAAATACAGTGAATAGTCAAGTGTTTCAGTTAGGTAATAAATCAATAATATTGGGCTAAAGTTGTCTAGTATCTTGAGAAAAAAATTCACGAGAAAGGACCCGAAAAAAATCTTTCGTCACATAATGCTCAACATTTTCAGCGACAACTATCATATTTTTTGGAACCATAAAAAAGGCAATTTTATTTTCCAATGAAATTTGAATTTTCCAATGAACTGAATCGATTCCGTTCTTCTAAATTAATAAAAACGACGAGAATATGATCAGTTTGAGCGCGTACTAGGCGGCTCAGTACCCGCTACGGCGTTTCAGAGAGAGGACGTATGTCGCTGTTCCTCAAAATTTTCTAGTCGAATTTACTGTTTGTTCTCCAAAAAAATAAAGCAAACAGAATCTCTACATGGTATACAACTGGTTTATTTACTTAGTTGCCGTAAATGACTTCCTTCGACGATTACTAAACTTTTATTATAACCTATAATACTTTGTATTTATTCTCCATTGTGTGTAAAGAATAATGGCTAATATGACTATTCTTGCACCACCTGTAACTGAAATTAGCAGCAAAAACGCGTTTTTAGATTGTTCACTTAAATAAAACTGGGATTTCTTATGATAGTTTGGAGTTAATCAAAGGAGCAGATTATGATTGTATATTAAAATGAAGATGTAGTGAACTTCCGTTTTCCATAATGGCGGATCTGGCGGATGCATATTCTGACGTTTTATTTTTAGCACACTTCCAGCAATCTTTCTGCTCAGCTACGAGCCAGTTTTTTCAATGTTTTTGCTTCGCACGATTTGTGCATTTAGTCATTGTCAAATATTATACTGTAAATTCGAAAGTAACTCTGTTTCTCTGTTTGTCTGTTTATTTGTATGTTTGTTTGTTTGTTACTTTTTATGGCTAAACGGCTGGACCGATTTCGATAAAATTTGGTATAGAGAGACAACAAAAATGAAAATGAAATTTGGTAGGTATATGGGAGAAGGAAAGATGAGGACCTGGAGAGATGGGGAGATGGAGAGTAGAAGCTGGAGAGATGAGGAGATGGGAGATCGGAGATGGATGAGGGATGGGAGATAAGATATTGGGAGTTGGGGAAAAAAGCGATGAGGAAATAGGAAGATAGAGATGTTTTAGAGATATTGACAGAGACGTGACGTGCCCGATTGATCTACAATAGCATACAAAGTTCACGCATATTGTGTTCTTACTAGCTGGATTCGATTTAAATGCAGACGAAGTCGCGGGTAACAGCTAGTATTCCATATTTTCACAACCTCGTGGTAAAGTAAATTTACAGTCATAGCCACGATTCAGTAAACTTTACTGAAACTAGCTTTTACGCGCGACTTCATCCGTATATGAAAAAGCAACTTATAAATTGAAAATAAATATTGAAGTCTTTGTATCTCTATCCCTGTCCCTGTCCCTTTCCTTTTCCCTATCCTTAGTCTTAACCTTTATATTTTAGCAAGAGCCTAAAATAATGAAGTGTCAGATCACCTACTTGAGAAATTATGAATTGCCCATATAAATTTTCAACTCCTATTTATTTGGATTCAAATATCTCTATTTTTTCTGACGAAAAATAGCCTATACCCATCTCATAGGTCCAATCTTGGTCAAGATTGATTCAGCCGTTTAGACGTGAAAGGATGGCAAAAACTAAAAAAAAAACCAACAAACACACACACACAGTTTCGCATTTATATGATCTTAGTACGGATGCCTGACACTGGCTAAATGCACAAATCTTTCTGACATTTGACGCATCACAAATCTTTTACTCCGTCATTGTCATTGTCAAAATATATATCAAAAAGAAAATTATGGAAGTGGACTAAAGAGGATGTATCAAATGGACTTGACAAACGCGCATACCAGAAAGGACCAACACTAAATAAATTTAATACAACTTATTTAGGTGTGACTCCAATAATTCGTGCGGCATTCTAAATTTGATAGGATTATAGTCAAGGAGGTAATAATTTATGTAATGCTGGCGGTAATGTTGGTGCTTGGTGCGTACGCCAACAAAGATAAAACATTTAATTAATACATTATTTACCTACTACAGATTGTGTTTATTTTTCATTGTAACAAACTACTTATATACATACACCAAAACAAAAATCATACACAAAAAGTTTCCCGGCAGCAGGTTTCGAAACTTCGAAACTACGTCTTTAGGAACGGAACGTAGCATCTCAGACCGCTCGGCCAATCTGACATGTCATTACAGTGTCGAAATAATTGAATGCTTCAGACTAAAGCCTACGTAGTAACTATCTAGTAATCTGTGCTAAGGCCACGTGATGCCGTTAGTAAGAGTATAATATTATGAATTAGCGTTTTCGACTTGCCGTGAGCGCGGAGCCAGCGTGGCGCGCGGCCCGGCCAGGTAACTTTCATCTTCTAAAATACCTGAATCGCTCCTATATTAGCGCCTTAATAAATAATTCTATAAAAAATATCTTAAATTTTTAGGCGGTTCCTTATGATTCGTTCCAATTCCAAACCACTTTACGCGTGCTAAGCCACAGACTCCAAAAGTCACCGGAAACTTCTAATATCGATGTAAAAAAGCGTCCGCGGGTACAATATAGTAAAGTGGTAGGTAGTAGGTACGTAATGGGTGCTCAGTAGACTAACTCATTATTGTTTTTCAGAACAATTATTGCTGTGTTCATGCTTATGAGTCAAATTGGAATATGCACTGTCTTCGTTGATTTCACGGCTGATAGTTTGCGAGATGTGAGTGCTTATTCAGGTACCTCCTACCATTTCTTATCACGGTACAATCATCTTCCCTTCTCTGCTTGCTTCGAACGTCTAGGGAGTCGTACGTTCTGGATAGATTCCTTTCCCTGTTTATTATAAATGCACGCCCTACCTATATTGTTTTCGCTCACCCCAAATAAACAATACAGAGAAAAAATCAAATACTAATAATTAGGTAAACAGGGAGAGTACAATGGCTGGTCTTATCGCTTAAAGCGAATAATCACTGAATAATTAAAATTTCAGATAATGGATTGGCAAAACGGGAGAACGGCTATGTTAGCATTAGTGCTGCCATACTTGTTTCTGGAATTCTTTATGAAGACATTGGCCATCGTCAGTTACATTTCTATGTTTGGTAAAAACTGCGTAATTTCTTAACTAATTACGTACCTATGCTCTAGACTTGACAAATTACTCCAATGTCTAGACACCTGCGTGAACGGGTGCGAGCGCGATGTCTAGATGTCTACGCAGTAATATATACCTATAATATTGTTTCCGTTATTCTTGCATCTGCTGGGGGCTTACCATGACGTCTTATTGTGATCCGATTGACGACCTAAACGGATCGTTTCACTTCAATTAATAGTATAATACATGGCTTTCGACATCATTTACGTAAACGTCAATCCTTTTAGATTTAAAATCAACTGAAATTGAGCGTCTAGATGCCACAACGAGACGTAATGGTGCGAATAAGTAGTTCGAACGATTCTGTTTAGGTCCTTAATTGGATCGCATTATGACGTCATGGTAAGCCCCCTTATTGGCGAAATATAGTTGACACCAAAATGTTACGTAATAATTATGTAACTTGCGTAAATAAAGCTTGTATTTTCTAGGCAACTTCCTGAACGTTGCTGGTGTCGCTCTAATATTCTACCACATCTTCTCAGACCCACAGAAAGAGCTTATTTGTTATACTACAGAGCCTTTGCCGTTGCTTCTAGCATTCGGCACATTCCTCTTTAACTTGAGCGCCGTTGGTGTGGTAAGTAACTAGGTCTAGTCCATTGTTTTTATCATACTATTGCTAATCACTGAGGAAGTCCGTTGTCTACCTTCCGTCTCCATCATCAGGTCAGTTCGTCTCAAATTACTGTTTCTTAAATATAGGTAGGTAGGTATTTAAATTGTACTAATTTGTAATAGGTTCATGCAGCTAAGCGATTTGTTATTTCATAGATTCTTACATTAGATAAGGCTCTCGAAAACCCGGTTGTGATGGTGAAGAAGTGTGGAATCGTCACGACGGGTATACTGATACCAACTGTCGTGGCCACGATATTCGGAGCCCTGGGCTATTGGTCTTTTGGTACCATGGAAGAGAACGTGATCAGATCTTTGCCGTATGATGATGAGTATGTTACTACCTATATATTATTCTATAGTAACATGATGTGAGGTTACGAACAACATCTTACGAAGTCAGCTTCACAAGCCCGCAGCGCATCCTCCTGACTAACGAACGAGGCTCTGATGATGACTCACCAACACGCGCTGGACCAGCGTGGGGGGTTATGGTCCAACCCCCATGAATGAAATGGAGCAGACCCCTTTGAGTCAAGTCAATGCATAGAGAGTAATTAGATAATTGCAGAAACCAAGTAAGTACCTACCTACGTGCTATGGATCTGTTTATCCAGAGCTATATTATTATGTACCTAGTCTGCTTCCTACACGTTTTCACCCATTTCATTTGTTTTTCAACTATACCTACTTTCGGGCATCGTAAAGTACCTATACTAAATGGCATGTCGTCCTCGAGAAATCTGTAGGTAGGAATTATTTTACTTAAATGTTAAATGTTTAAATGTTAGGCTACATTTATATCACACCATATCTTTGATTTCAGCACAACCATGGCCGCCGCAGGACTGTATCTATTTACAGTGGCGTTATCATACCCGATCCAATGCTATCCCGCGATCCAGATAGTTCTTGAAATCATCAAAAACTACGACGAATATTACGAACCCCCTCCACACACCTTGAAGCTGGTGGAAAATATAGCTAGACCAACGTTCGTGTTTTTAACATGTTAGTTCCTTTTGAACCGTTTGTAAGCCCCTCGATTGTTCCAAAAATTGTTTCATGAGGAACATCATCAGATTCTCAAGTACCATGCATGGCCTACTTGAGAACGAGGACGCAGGCGAAGCGTGCCTCATTTATGTTGTATGTTTTTGTGTCCAGTAAAAATATAGCACGCCTCTCGCCAGGCAGAATGGAATCTAGCGGGACCTCAGATTCAGGGCTTGAAAACCGGGTTAATTTTCGAACCGGTTTCGGCCTAAGTACATAGGGAGTTTTAGATGCGGTTTCGTTCTACCTTTAACCTTCATTAACCGGTTATAGGTTAATAAAGTTCGCATTATAGGTTAATGTTCAATAAACCAATATTTACCGGTTTTTGCCTTAATTTGCCATTCTGTTGCAACAACGAATAACTATCCATTCGTAAACTTACATCTATCGGGATCACCGTGTTAAGTGGAAGGCTCGCGCCTTGTGTAATGATGGCCGATGGATAAGTAATTTTATCATTGTAATTATGTAAGTAGGTACTTAACTACCTGCCTTTATCTATTTTTCATGAATGAGAGGTGTTTTAATGTTTTAAATTAAAAATAACCGTATTCACCTTGTCATTATGGTAAAATATTATGATGCTAAAAACTAGGTCTAGGTAGGGACCAACATATCGGCAAAATATATAGATAAGTAAATTATGCAAGCTTAAAGTATACCTATCTTCAGGCTCGACAGTAGCTTTTATGAAGCACGGACCTAATTAATATTTATTTAGCGTTAAAAATTTTACTGTGATTTATTTAGCGGATACTATAACTTCGTTCGCAGTTTTAACTAGCTACCTATATTAAATATCATACCTAATGTCAACTGTTAAGAAAATCGATTGATTTCACGGGTAACAGATAGGTAAGTATATCTCTCTATCTCTATCCTTTTCCCTCTATCTATCTCCCTCTCTAGCTCTCTTTCTATCTCTCTCCCTATTCCTCCATTTTTTCCCTCTCTCGGTCGAAAGACAGAGGAAGCTCTATCTTTCTCCCTTTACCTCTATCTCTTTCCCTCTTATTTTATCTTTATATCTTTCCCCCTCCCTCTATCTCTATATATTTACCTCTCCACTCTCAACCTCTCTCTATATCTCTCCCTCTATTTCTTTATATTTTCCTCTCAATTTATCACTTTCTTCCTCACTCTCGCTCTCTTTATCTCTCTCTTCCTTTATTTATATATATTTTCCACTCACTCTATGTCTCTCTCACTTTCTCACTATCCATTTATCTCCTTCTTTCTTCCTTTTTTCTCTCCCTCCTTCTTTCGATCTCTCCCTCTATTTCTATATATTTCCCTCTCAATCTCTCTCCCTCTCTTGCTCTCTTTTTATCCTTCTCTTCCTCGCTCTCTCTCTCTCTCTCTCTCTCTACCTCGATCTCTCATCATCATCATCATCAGCCTGAAGACGTCAACTGCTGAACATAGGCTTCCCTCTTAGAGTGCCACACCGAACGACTATTTGCCACTTGCATCCACCGATTGCTTGCGACTCTTTTCATGTCGTCGGCCCATCTAGTAGGCCTACCTACGCTGCGTCTTCCAGTCCGTGGTCGCCACTCTAGAAACTCTTCCCCATCAGTTGTCAGTTCTACTAGTGATGCGGACTGCCGATTGCCACTTCAGCTTGCAAACCCTGAGGAGCTATGTCGTCAACTTTAGTTCTTTGGCGAATATCCTCGGTCCGGATTTTATTGCGCAAAGAAACTCCAAGCATAGCTCTCCGTTGCTCGCTGTGTCACTCTGAGCTTTTCCAAAAGGCCAGCAGTTAATAAGGACCACAACTCAGTCAGTACCATAATTATGTCATCATTGGTAACATGGTTGAAGACCCTTGTCTTCAGGCACTGTGGAATTTTGGACGAGAAAATGTCACGTAACTTTCCGAACACTGCCCATCCGAGTTGGATTCTTCGGGCGACCTCTTTGTCGAAGTTGGAACTGCCTACCTGGACGATCTGGCCAAGGTAGGTGTACTGGTCAACAACTTTGAGAGTACCATTCTCAACGATTACTGGCACATACAACATGGCCATTGGACATGACTTTCGTCTTGTCCGTGTTCATTTTCAGACCCACCAGTTGGGAAACGCTATTGAGTTCGCTGAGCATAGTATTGAGATCCTCCAGGGACTCTGCCATGATGACTACATCATCGGAAAAACGAAGGTAAGTGATGTATTCACCATTGATGTTGATGCCGAATCCGTTTGAGTCCAAGAGCTTGAAAACGTCCTTCAATGCGTTTACGAACAGTTTCGGAGAAATAATATCTCTTTGTCTCACGCCTCTCTGCAATGGGGTATGTTTTGTGCTCTCGCCCTGTAGTCGGATTGACATGGTGGAGTTAATATACAAGCACTTCAGCACTTTGATATACCCTATACTTGATATGGCATTGCTGAAAGGACTGAAATACTGCCCAGGTCTCGATTGAATCGAAGGCTTTTTCATAGTCCACAAACGCCAAACATAACGACTGATTATACTCCTCAGTCTTCTGTATAATCTGGCGGAGCGTGTGTATGTGGTCTATGGTGCCAAAGCCTTTCCGGAAACCGGCTTGTTCGGGAGGCTGGAAGTCATCAAACCTGCGTTCGAGATGGTTCGTAAGGACTCTTGAGAACAGCTTACACACATGGCTCTTATTTCTTTATTTCTTACCAAAAGCCAAAATATACATGTTCAGATTACTAACTCAAATAATTATTAATTACCCAATAGAAACTTTCAACCCCTATTTCATCCCCTTCTAAGATTATATTTAAGACAATAGATAGCTTATGTCCGCCTCATATATCCAATCTATTCCTATATCAAATTTCATTGAAATCGATCCAGCCGTTTGAGCGTGAATGACCAACAAATACACACACACACCCTCACACATGCACATTCACAAACTTTCGGCTTATTAATATTAGTAAGATAAGGCAACTCTTTATTTTGGATGACGAGGACGTGATCAATTATATCGTCTTTGAGATACCTAATCGCTCGTTGTGTTATAAAGAAGCGTTCGTCAGGTCAGATAGTTAACAAGTTAGTGCGCGTTCGAGCCACGTGGCGCGGAGCGTACCGACCGTTCCGTACTTCACCAACGCCGCGCCGTCCGAAGCCACGAGACGCGAGAGCGAGTCGGTGCCTGTCTGTTTACCCACCCGCCCTAACCTCTCCCGCACCCCGCATACACGGCTGATCTTGAACCACTGGCATCGCGGATTTTACCGGTTAATTATGGTTTCATTAACGCTCTTTTTAACGTTTTCACTCGGAACGAAATAGTCCAAGAAACCGTTATTTTAACGTTTATAACCGGTATATTTCAAACCGGTTCGAGGCCCTGCTCAGATTAAAGGATAGGTACTATCGTATAGTTTGGATCTAGTATAGATTGCTCGATGTATGTTTCTCCCTAACAGCCGAAATTAATATTGTAGCTCCTATCCAAGATTGAAATCGATCTTGGATTGCTGCCTATCGTTCGATCGATTTCCAATCTGCGTCCCTTAATTTATATACCATACCACGGATAGGTTATTGGCACGTTTAACCCTAAAATGGATTGTGATATCAATCCCAGATAGCAAAATTTGGATTGGATTGATTATTAATTTCGGCCTTAACTCGTCACTATGTTTTTTTCACATTGTTACAGTTTTGATCGCATATGCGGCACCCTTTCAAGGTCCCTTCGTGGCCTTCGTCGGAAACCTTTGCACGACGATGCTCGCGCTGGTGTTTCCCGCGATGATGGATCTCAGTCTCATGTACCCTGGCCCGTATGGAAAGTACCATATCTACCTGATCAAGAACATCCTGATTATTCTGATAGGTTTAACGTCATGCTGTTTTGGCGTAGTTTTCTGTTTATATCTCATTTATGTTAGGGTAATGGCGAGTAGGTCGCCGAACGACACTGATTATTTCCGATGAGATTATATTTTGTAATAAATGTATTTATTGAGAGTTCTTGATTTTTGGACGACGCAAAGAAAGGTGGTAATCGAAATGATATGTTTAGGTCACGGAACAATAATTGAACCATAGTTTAGTGTTAGTTTTTCGAGCATTTAGCACTGCGCTAAGACTTAGGTAGGTAGTGGATTAACGATTTCAACGAGGTAAACTTGTTATGACGTTGCCTTCTTGTGTACAAAACAAGTTTTGAATATCAAACTTGGGACTGTCAATGAGTCGAATTATGGTAAGTCAAAACTATGTCATAACGTGACAATGACGACCCAAAAGAGATTTATTTTGGTAGGATGTTTGGAAGAAAATCCCTAGAGGGAACAGATTTTATTCCAATATAAAATGTAGCGACGTGTAACAAAAATGAATAAATCTGGTCTATGATGCCTCTTAGATAATGCATCGATTGCATCAAAATACTGCTGCTTTCTTACTGCTTTTCAATATCATTCCCATTATTTGTGAATCAAATACGTAAGTATCTTATACTTATTACTTATTACGTTTTTTGTCAATAATAAAGAGTTACTGGGACACTCGAGCAAGGGGTGTGATTATTAAGATAGTAGGTATACCTACTAACCTACTTACTATATTTTCAGGTCCAACGAGCCGCTGTGGAATTGGGAGTGTGTGAATGATATGTGTATACCTTCAAGAGCATCCAAAGCAAACGACGTCAAGCTACAGTCGTTAGAAACGTGCAGTATGCTTTGCTCGGTGGCGTTACTATGGCCGCTTCCAACGGGTCCATTTAGCCTGGCCACGTCAGCGGTGCCTGTAAGCTCAGACTTATTTGAGATGGAACTGGTGCTAGTTTCCACAACCGTTGTACGACAGTATTTACGGGACGCGTTTCAGTTGTTCATTCAAGACCTCCGAAATATGGAAGGCAAAGCAGAACCGGAAGAAAGCAAAGGAGAACCGTACAGCGTTATCGTTCGGTTAACAGTTAATGATAGTGGCGATGCCGACATGCAGCTCAATACGGATGAGAGTTACCAACTGTCGCTTGAGTCTGTGGGTCCACCTACCTTGACTTTGATATCTGATATCGTCGCGCGTTCCTTTTGCGGGGCGAGGCATGCTCTGGAAACATTGTTGCAGCTCGTCTGGTTCGACCACTACAAGGGTTCATTGCTAATGATACGAGAAGCGACAGTGAGCGATAAACCTGCTTTCGGATACAGAGGTTTGATGATTGATACGGCACGGAACCACATTCCTTTCGTTGAGCTACTGCGGACCGTTGATGCGATGGCTGCGTCTAAATTGAACACTTTACATTGGCACGTTAGTGACTCTCAGGGATTTTCGCTGCATTTGAACAGCGTACCTCAGTTGGCTTCGTACGGAGCGAATAGTGCATCAGTAGGCCTATTCACAAATCTCGGAAAGCTATCGATTCCGAAAAAGCAGAATTCATATCCGATCCGACGCATTCGAAATATGCGATTCAGAGATCCGAGAAGATCCGATCGACAGGCGTTTCCGAAAGATTGCCGTGTCTGAAACATAGACAATACCGGTAATTAAGGAAACTCTTGTTGTTCTATGTAGTTTGACGTTAGTTGTGCGTTTACGAAGACTAAACGGTATGGTAGAAAGTAATTATCTTGGTAGAATTATTTTAGTTGTTAATAAAAACTATGAATCCCATAATTTCACAACAATATTATATGCAGACTTACAATATTATGTGTATGCAAATTTTTAAACATGTATTACATATTTTAAAATCAGCGTTTAACGAAAGAAACAAATAATTTTATAAGATTTGTTTGTAGTGTAAATTCGCTTTGTAAATGTCATGTCAATAGATGTCAAATTGTCACAAACTTGAACTAAAAGAAGCTGGGCTTGGATGTATCGTATTTCTATGCGACTTGTTTTGTTTGTGAACTGTGAGGCGTCTTGAGACACTTCAACTTTTGTTTTGTCTTGTTGGAAGAACTTCGCGCGTAAATAAGATGAGCATAGTGAGTATAATATATCCAAATTAACTGTACGTACATAGGTAAGTATTATACCTCAATGATTATGTCACCCATATATTCTTGTTTACAAATCCTTTGGAGGTAAATAAAGTTCTATTGATTTGTTTAGTATAAATAATTATGTGGTCTCAGTTAACATGTAACTTGTTGTATAAACTCTTAAGTATTTCAGTTTTGCTATCGTAGGTAATTTTGAGAGCTCATTGTTTTTTCTACTTAGTATAGGTACTGTAGTAATAAAATCGAAGACAGATAATAATGGTGATTGGCCATCAGCAACTTACAATAACTTAGTTTTAATACATTATGTTTTATTATATTTACAGGAGGCTTGCAAGTGGCCCGAGAGGAGAAGGTAGAAGCTATTGAGCAAGTGGCTGTAGGTTTACATTAAAAGCCTCCGAGTTGCGTGAAATCGCTAGAGACTTGGGAAATTTGCTAGAACTAAGTAGGTACTAAAGTTTTCCTCGTTACTTTTTTTGGTTGGAATGATTGGATCGGGAAAATAATAATATGATGTATTACTTTTATGTTACAATCTTTTTAAACATACTTAATCTATTTATTGCATACAGTCTTATTTCTTAACTATGAACACTTTGTTGCATAAGTTTTGCTAGTTCTCAGTGTCAGCATTTAGAGCTTTGTTGAGGTATATTCCAGCATGTGATGCTTATTATCTAAAGCGTTCAAAACCCTTAAACAATGCTAGATACAATTGTGGGACTGAATGTGCAACTCTGTGTAGTGTGCCTCTGGGCTGTTTGGCTCGCCAATATACATTGGTGTGAAAATACTTGGGTCCAAGGGGTACCCTGAATCACCTAAAAAATGAAATATTGTTATTACTTACAACAAGTTAATATATTATTATGAATTGTTCCAGGTAACTTCACTAGTCTGCAACTGTCACAAATCCGTGCCAGACGTGCAAGATCCCTTGGAGTTAATAGTGTTTAGAAACCAAGACAGCAAGATGTTGCCTCCGTAAACCCCTTCATCTTATTTCTTAACAGCCTACTCCTTCAAATGAAGGCGTCATGTGTGCTTCCTGGGTAGCAGGCCAATAAATATAATATAATTATCCAATTGCTGTCACATACCTAAAGCCACAGAGAATAATTTAGATAGGTAGTACTTACTCAAAGAATTTTTTTTATCATCAGCCAATTACTATTTATATGTGATAGATATGGTTTAATTTAAAATGAATAATATACCTATACTTACTTAACATAAATGAACATTGAAGTTTTGTTAATAATATATATTATAATTAGGTACTTACCATAATTTTAATGCTCATGCAGTTTCATTACCAAAATAAATATTTACTGTGAACTCATATACCTTTTATTTAGTACCTAGTATCTACCTAATTACATTGAGAAAGTGAGTTCGGAAATGTAGTACTTATTACTTACCTACCACCTAATATCAAGTAAAGCTGTGTGTTTGATATCATTCATTATTATAATAATAGTAGGTACCTACATATTACTATTTATGTTAGGTACTTATTTAATATAACATTCATTACCTACTCAATACCTACATCATTTTGTATTATTTGCTAGCTTTCTAACACACCCAGGGCAATAGCGCGACTATAATATCACGCCCCTTCACACCAGTGTGTAGCTGTGTGAACCAATATGAACAATATATAAACAATATATGCACCTACATACTTAATATAATTTCAATAAAATAGCAAATAACTATTTCTTCAAGTATATACCTCAATCTTTTCCAAGAAAGACGGCTTTCCGTGACTCAATAGCTGTCGGAAGAGTTTTCGATTAGGATCAGCTGTGATCTGTCAAAAGTTATCGATTTCGGATTTGTGAATCGCGATTTCGAATCTAATCGGAAACTTATCGAATCCGATAGTTTCCGAAACTTGTGAATAAGGGTGCAGATGTGTACACTTCTGATCAAGTCAAGGCATTAGTGCATCGAGCTCGATTACGCGGTATACGCGTCGTAATAGAAGTAGATATTCCAGCACACGTCGGTCGCAGTTGGAACTGGGTTGCAGTGAAACGAGTTGATTTAGTGCAATGTATTGACAGTAAATCCTGGAAGTCGTACTGCGAGGACCCACCATGTGGCCAGCTAAACCCTCTTAATCCGTTGATTTTAGACACGCTACAGAAAATTTACTCAGAAATTATCCAGCTGACAGGAGTACACGATATTTTCCATCTCGGCGGCGACGATATCTCTGAGAATTGCTGGACTAAACACTTTAACGGCTCCGATCTCATGGAGATTTGGCTAGAGTTTACTAGGTCAGCTCTACAGCGTCTGGAATACGTAAACGGAAAAACTCCCGACTTGACGATTTTCTGGTCTTCGCGTTTATTCGATTACGTTAAAAGTGATTTGGCTGACTTGAGTAATCTCATAGGTTTACAAGTGCGTAATGCAACGTGGCTCACAACCTATATAAGCGGATTACGCACAGTTGTGTCTCATGAAGACGTATGGGACTTGAATAGCGGGTATGGCTCTTGGCATGAAGATAAGAGCAACAGGCCGTATAACTCGTGGCAGAGGTTTTACGAGCATCGACCTTGGGTTAAAAGTGGTAACAGTGTAATAGAAGGGGGGGAGGCGACGTTGTGGTCTTGGGTGGTTGGCGAGGGAGGGCTGGACGCTCGTGTGTGGCCTAGGGCGGCGGCTCTGGCAGAGCGGCTGTGGACAGATCGCCCCGAAGGAGCCACCCGGGCCGTGCACACGCGACTGGATAGACACCGCGCGCGACTGACGCGTCGAGGAGTGCAATGTGCACCTATATGGTCCTATTGGTGCACGCAAAATCCTAACACTTGTAATTAACAAAAATGTAAAAACTACAGAAAAACCTATAAAACTAATTAACTTACATAAAGCGTCATTCAAAAAAGGAGGCTTGGGAATGAAAAAATTGTATAATTTTATTTTGCAATCACATCATACATTTTCGAAGAAGAATTTTTATCGACATTTTAGCTAGGTACCTACTTCTACTTGACAAACATTTTCGCTCCCCAAATTTACTGCTAAAACTATAAGCTCGCATAAGTAAGAAATGAGGGATCTGAATCTCAAAACTAATAAGTATTAATATACAATTACTTACTTGTATCTACCTATTTACTACGTCATCTTATAATCTGAGTCTAGAGATGTCTCAACGGCGCATTGCTTCGGAAAGATGTGGATGGGTAGGTAGATGTTCTTCCAAAATATTCGGTCTATCGGGACAAAATCTACCTGCGCAAACAACTTCTTCGGAACAAACTATGATGCTGATGGGCACTCATAAGGAAGCCAGACAATGGAAACATTAAAAGGTACCACAGAAGAAATAGAACAAGGCGGGTAGCTGCTCTGATACCTAGTATGATGTACCTAGGATGTTATGATACCTAGTAGGTACCTTTCGTACATTGATAAGATGCCACCTTGCCCCGCCCTTCATATGGTAACATAATAAGCGGTTGCAGCATGGTTGAATGCTCTATCGATATCGATAAACTAATAGGATGTTAGCACAACACTAGCAGCACCTAGACTAGGATACGGAAATGACGTCATCTCATAGGGATGTATTAATGACGATTTTGGTTTTTCCCACACCCATAAAAATATTCCATCCAATGCTAAATGATCATAAGTTTTATAATGTCTTGTAGTAATTAGTCGCATTACCTCTATATTGTACTCTTCGTGCTATATTGTACGTGTTTAGGGTCGGATTCAATCAAGAAATGAAATCTCGTTAGTATTGCCAAACTACAAATCCGATGAGCCTGGAGCAGCATGAGAAATTAGGAACTGGATGTGACGTAAATTGTTAGTCTATGGTTTAACTTTAGTGTGCACTTAGCTTTATGTTTGATCTATATTTGTATTTTTATCGAATTTGCCTACTCAAATTATAAAGTATCAAAGACGATAAGAATCTATAAAAATAGCGCAATTTCTTTTAAACACTTTCTTCAAAAACAGATAAATTTAATACTTAAAATTCTTAGGGCTTGAACATGATGGAACTAAAAAAAATTTCAATCAAATTAGTCAGTCTATGGCCAATGTGGCGGCTGAGTGCTTGTTGCAGCGTCGAAAAATGGCGTTTTGTGAATTAAATTCGTAAATAGTGTATTAGTAAAAAAGATTTAATTGTGTCTAGTTTTGTAACATAAATGAATATGAGTAGATATTACGATTACGGTAACGGGATATCATGGTGAGTGTCCTTCGATTTGAACACCTGACAACCATATTGTTTAGCTTTTGTATACGTTTTCATTTCAGGGTTTATTTTCATACAAATACAACATTTTTTGCCATAGCACTTGTAAGATCTGTTTATTTATTCGTGTTTGATACCGCCACATTTATTGTGTTGATTTGATGTTATGATTTTTTTGAAATAACTGCGTTTCCAACCTACCTATCCCTGAGTAGGAACGTGGTGGATATTATGATCCTGAAGACTCGTCATTGCGTGCTTCAAGGCCATCAAGTTTCTAGCAGCGTTCTACAGACACCGGCATTTCCTTCTCACGAGCAGTCTATCCGAAATACATAGCTAAACATGCTTAAACGTGTACTTACCTACTTTTTTACTTCAGGAGTAGTTACCCCACTCAAACATACCTATTACTTCTTTAAATTTCACCATGTAATCAGTAGATTTAGATTACAAGTATATTGCACATGAACCCATCATTTAGTTTGATGCGGGACACAACTGGCTCAACTATGCGATACAAATTTCAAATATTAGCAGCCCTATTTTAGTAAAATAAGAAATATGTATGTACCAACCATATTACCATGAAATAAATCTGCAGTTTTCTGGCATGTTGACAATGTATCCCATCATACTGTATAAATATTTCAAATTCCTACCATTATTGAAGTATTCAAATATAAAATATTAATTCCAGTACAGCTAACCACTCTACTGTAGCAAAATCAGAATTAACATTTGACTATAAAACGCTTTTATTAATGACACCAAGTTACATATATTATTAATATTTAGGTTTATAGTTCATCCTCTTTGATCATGACCTTAGTTGAAATCTGTATTCATTAAATAGCGTAGATTCGTAAATGAAAAGAGATTTTGTATCTCATGGAACCATTCAAAATATAATTGTTTTACCTTGTTTGTAGCTATGAATCATCACATATTTTACTACACCTGAGTAATTCACTAATATTAACATGTGATCCTATTGATATCTATTTAATGTGAGATAACAATTTGTCTGGAAAATTTCATTGGCAGGACAGTCCTCTTATTTCTCTGTGAGACGTGCAATTTGTACCTAGTTCTGTCGAATTCTTAAATGTAACTTGCTAATGTACTTTCTCTCCTTAGCAAAACCATTTCACAGCTGCAGTGGAATAATTTGTCAAAAATTTTTGTAAAGGATCACCAACATTGGCTCCAAGTCAACATATACGGATCTATTGTTAACTAGTTTTAAATCAGAGCTGTAAGACTTGTTTTAACCATTGACGACTAAAATGGATAATTATTCAATTGCAGATGTAACATGTTAGTGTCCTTTACCCCGTCATCTCGCCGATCTAAGAGAAATAGGAGGCCCGTCATGCTATTTCTTTCGCCATGTCGAAGAAATTTTCCAGATAGTCATAATGGTGGTAACATTTGACTTACGTTTGCTCGTCCATTTTGGACTCCTGAATTTCAGTTGACATGACATGGTCGCTCGTCAACAATGGTTAAAACACGATCTTCAGCGAGAGTAGGGAGTGCGGCTGCCAGTGCGACCTCTGAGAATGGAACCTCTTCTGAACTTAGAACCCGACTCAAAACTACACAGAATGGCCACCGCCCTCAAAAGGCCAATAGTCTTACTAGGCAAGTGTGCTTCGGTCCCGTTAAGCTCGGCACTAACTCTTAGCATGATCCCGGCACGGACAAACCCAGTAATTGAGAAGAGCTACATAGAGCTATGGCTTGGGAATGTTCACGCCACTGTCAACCAGTTTCTAGAATGTTCATTAACTTGACAACATGTTTATTGGCAAAACTGGCAGCCAACCAATGATACCGAACTAATTCATTTCTGGTTGTTATTGACTGGTAGCCACATCAGTGGCCTTTGACCGGCCTGATTAAGTCTAAAAGCGGAGATGACCCTACCTCATGAGACAAACAACAACAACAGTTTATTGATGTCCTTGTCATTTGTCTATAGCCAGACAAAGACAACAGTAGACTTAATCATCTGTCAAAGTTAACAAACGTTCCAGAACCTGGCTGTTATCCCGATTTGTGAATGTCAGTTCCGGCTTCGGCTCTCTTCTGAAACTGGTACCTATGCTAATGCTGTGTGTATAAAATTGGCTGCACTATTGAAAGGAAGCTTCTGGTATCGGGCATTTGAACTCCACCATGCAAACGTTGACAATGTGTAGTTGTAGAATCCTTTCATGTAGACCGGCTTGGAGCGGAAAAATTTAGATCATGGACCATTGCAATAAGGTTTATACAAATCACTTCTAACCACGCTTTATTATGGGCCAGTCTACGTGAAAGGAAAAAAAAAAGGTCGGATTATTGCGTGGTAAGACCAGCTAGCGTCCACGGCTGGTGTAAGCGTTGGTCTGCTTTGCCAGGAACGGGCAGGCGCTCACGTCGAGCGGCGGCGGGCAGGGCCAGGGGAAGGACCCCCTGGCGCCCGCGCTGCCGGGCTCCCGCGCCGCCGGCATGTACCAGCACCCTTACACCACGCAGGACACCCGCGGACAGTCGATGCCCGTCTCGGTATGTGAATGAAGGAACTACTACGCGGACTGTTTTGTTTTTACCTGTATTGTATACTAGCTGCGCCCCGAGGTTTCACCCGCGTTTAGATAATACTAGAAGCACCTCGCGGTTTCACCCGCGTTAACTACTATCCCGCGGGAACCATTAATTTGTACGGAATAAAAGGTAGCCTATGTGTACCGGGGATAGCATAGCTTCCCAACAGTGAAAGAATTTTTCAAATCGGTTCAGTAGTTTCGGAGCCTATGCATTACAACCAAACAAACAAAGTTTTCCTTTTTATAATATTAGTATAGATTCGATATATCTTTATGATTTGTAGCCTATGTGTTTTCTGGTATGTAGCTTACATATTATTGTGAAATTGCATCAAAATCCATTCAGTATTTTTTGCGTGAGCAACAAACATACATACATGCTCACATACTTTCGCGTTTATAATATTAGTAAGATATATCTATACCAATAAGCACAGACATATAAGAAGGAAGCAGACCGGGCATTACAGATGTCTGGTGATCTCAGAAAAAATGTCATTCAGACAGGACCGAACTAAGGTATCTACTTTAGTTCGGTCCTGTCTGAATGACATTGTATGTATGTATAGTTGTCTTATCTAAGAAAACTATACATACGTTCATAAAATTTAACTAAAATTAAAAGTCGTGCTGAATGTTTCGAGTAGAAGGGCTCTCAAAATGTCGCTGGCATCTCTCATTTATCTACTGGATTCACTAGAAATCTGTAATGGCTGGTCTGCTTCTTCTTATAATGTCTGTGACCAATATGAAACTATGTATGTAATTTTATGTATGTAATTTTGAAAATAACATCTTCAATGTGAGAGCAATCGTAATAGCGTAGCACTGCCTGATAAGAATCCGAAAAATTCCAAAAAAATTACTGCCGCTTTGTATAACTAGTCAACCATTCTTAGGAAGAATGTAGGTAAATGATGAAGCGACTACAGAGCGTCAGGTGGCGGATATACAGGGAATTCTAGTTATGGGTCAGGAATTGTGTAAAATCACCATGCCGTCTCTTGGAAATGATAGGCGTACCAGATGTTCGCGGCAATTTGTGTTTCGGACCGTTACTATTGTTTCAATTGTGTTCAAGCGCTCAAGAATGTATCGATTGCCGTAGTAGGCAGTTAACGTTAATAATAGGATATTTTTGTTTAGTCGTAACCATTGTATCACGGCCCTATTGTGTTGCCGCGGCAGAATGTATTATTAGCCGTAACTTCTTTAGTTTTAGAGAAAACCATTTTTTGGAAAGGGCAGTGCATTGGCATTCGTGATAGAGTCAACAAGTATTACTAAGCCAAGTAAAAAATATACCTCCAGTAATTTCGGAATTTGGTCACTGCGTACGTCAGCACCTGAATCGTCTACAGTCTGTTTATATTCGCGTTTTTATTTATTTTGCGTGTACCAAACGAAAAAAACTAAAATAGTTCCGTCCTTTGCGATAGCATAGTTAGTTGACTAGTGACGTGACGTAGAATCAAAGTAGTATCGGTCCATGGTTTAGTGGCAAAATAGAACAGAGGTGCACTTGCAGGCCCGCCAGAACCCGATGTACCCGCCGGGCATGTACCACGGCTACGGGGCCGGCGCGGGGGGCGCCACGCTGGCGCCCATGCCCTCGCCCTCCCCCAACGCCCTGCCGCCGTACCCTGTGCACCCAGACGTCAAGTATAAGAAGTAAGTTACCTTCGTTCATAAACCCAATAAACGTGTCATTTCCCGTTCTTCCCAAAACTCCCGGGATGTTTCAGTATAGCATTCAACCTACTACATACTAAGGTTGACTGATGAGGACTTGACTTTTGAACATAAAAAATACCTGAAATATTTTAATTCTTGACCCAGCCCAGTGCACAAACCGTGCGAAACCAAAACAAAATTTAAAATAAGCTTAATTTTCCAGGTTACCTTTCTATGATGTGCTAGCTGAGCTGATGAAGCCCTCCACAATGATGCCCCTGCAAGGAGGCCGGATGCAAGAGGGCACATACGTGTTCCACTTGACCCCGCAGCAGGCAACGGAGATTGCCTCCGGCAAGGATGTGGTTGGCACCAGCAACAAACTGGATTTTGTCATTCAGGTATGCTTACATTACAATGATGGTGAACTCGCTAAGAACTGGGTGAATGTCTTCATAGGCAGCTCATGGGGCTCAAGCTGTTGAAATACAAATTTATACTGACACAGTTCCGTAGAATAAAGTTATTCTTATTCTTCTCCCTAAACTTGCCAGACTGTGTGAATGAATGAATGAATATTCATGTGAGATTCAAACATTTACTTGTTATCAACTGCGAGCAGTCGTTAAGCCATGTCAGAGGCACTGACAAACTGACACCATAGGCCGGCACTACTATTAATGTTCCTAACCTTGTTCACAGGCACAACTGAGATTCTGCCTTCTGGAGACATCGTGTGAACAGGAGGATCATTTTCCACCCAGTATTAGTGTAAAAGTGAACAACAAAATGTGTCCACTGCCAGTAAGTGAACTGTCTGTTAGGGGTGACATGTTCAAAATGTACAAAACTCGGGAAAGCTTTTGGTCTAGTACCAATGACCCTCATTTAATGCCTTCCGTTCTTGGTGGGCGTTGTGTTGAAAAGTGATAATTGGCTTCAAAACGGGACTGGGCGGGTCTTATGCTAGTCTCCCAAAGGCTTTTGAATTTTAGAAGTTCTTAAACTTTCGCGAACTGAATACATGTTAGCTAGAATTTAAACGGGTCTCATTATTTTTAATGCTTTTTGATTTTGTTGGTATTTACCCCGTTTTATGGCACGCCTTCGGTCAATTCATTCTAACTGAGAGATGGTGGCCAAGCGGTTACTTGTGCGCATTAGATGCCACCGATACCGGGTCCGATCCTCGGCCGAGCACCGATAAATTTTCGTAAATTATGTTTTTATTCCCATCGCTCGTGCTTCGAAGGGCCCGTTAAGCCGTCGATCCCGGTTGTTAAGCCACGTCAGTCTCTCGGGTGGCATGATACATTCTGACATTAGAGCATAGAATACCTATAAGACCCCTCTTATAGGTATTCTATATCAATTTTTTAATTAAAGTGAGACTGCAGATCGGGAGTTTGTATGACATTTTGAGCGTGTCGGGTGACCTATTGAGTACCAACACTGTCAACGCGGACGACGCCATTGCTTCTTTTAACAGATTCAGCTGTTTCTATGGAGTGTCCACTGTCCACCCTGTGTGGCTAGAGGCTAGAACAACAAACAAACATTCTAACGTAAATGAACCTTCCAGAACCCGATCCCGACGAACAAGCCTACGCCTGAGCCGAAGCGGCCGCCGCGGCCCGTGAACATCTCCTCGCTGGTGAAGCTGTCGCCCACCGTGCCCAACCAGGTTCGCTTTGTTTAAGACATTTACGGCCAGTTTCTGGAACATTTGTTGGTTTTCACAATAGATTAACGGCCGAAATTAATAAGCAATCCAATCCAAATTTTGCTATCTGGGATTGATATCACAATTCATTTTTAGGGTCAAACGTGCCAATAACCGATCCGTGGATTGGTTTATAAAGGCACGCAGATTGGAAATCGATCGAACGATAGGCAGAAATCCAAGATCGATTTCAATCTTGGATAGGAGATACAATATTAATTTCGGCTGTAAAACTATCGTTGTCTCTATCTGCCTCTAAAGAAGTGACAAGGATGGCAATAGAATATCTGTAGTCAAAGTTGGCTTACGCTTCAGAAACCGGCAGTAAGTCATTTGTCTTGTAAACGCGAGATTTTATTGCCTATAGCTATATCTATGTATTATACTAGTTTGGCGTAGTGGCTGAGCAATCGGACTGCTGCGCGTTTGGTGTCGCGGGTTCGATTCCCGCCCGGAACAAATATTTGTGCAATCCACAAATATTGGTTTCTGGTCCAATTAGGGGCTACGTTTAAAAAAAACTATATTATTATTATAAAACAAAGTAGTGTCAGTTACACCATTTATAACTCAAGAATCGCTGGACCGATTTTCAAGATCTTTGTTTTGTTGGATTCGTCTCCGTTCCGAATAGCAGAATAACTAAAAATATGGGGAAAATCCACGATAAAAAAAGAAATATGAGAATACATACAATATGAAAATAATTCTCACACATTTTGGGAATGGCTTGACAGTTGACAGGCCAGCTAGTTTGCAACAACGCTTCGCCTTCGCAGGTGCACGTGACGTGGGCCTCGGACTACTCCCGCGCCTACGTGCTCAGCGTGTTCATGGTGAAGAAGCTCACCTCCGCGGAGCTGCTGCAGCGGCTCAAGAACAAGGGGACCAAGAATCCCGATTATACTAGATCTCTGAGTAAGGATGCACCTTCTGTACACATAAATACAATTGCAGGGTCCGTTTGTAATGACAAAATAATAGCTTTTTATTGAATGTATATAATGATAGTAGGTACCTATATACGGCATGAAAGCAGTAGTTTTATAATTTTTTGTCGGTCTGTCTGATTGTTCCGGCTAATGTCCGCTTCGTGGCCAAGCTCGGCTCGTGGTCAAGTAGTCATATTAATTATTTCTATTGTAGAAGTCACAATTCACTAAAGTGGTGGATGCTTTACTAAAAATAATTGGGAGTTTTTGAAAAAAATGGAGAGTGGCACACTTTTTGGGTTTATATCATTTGCCCGCACTCGTGCACGTTAACGGACACTCAATGGCTAATATTCCGCCGATATTACACATTGACACTCGAAGAGACACATATTTAAGGAAAAATACAAAACCAACTACAGAAGTTCTTAATATTCTTAAATTATATAATTTTGACATACCTCGACGTTTCGGCCGAATTACATCGACCACGGTCTCGGAGAAGTCTTCTCGGACCACGGTCGCTGTAACTCGGCCGAAACGCCAAGGTATCAAAATGTCCAAATTATATATTTTGAAATAAACCCGTTTAAATTCTAATTAAAACCAAAAGCGTCTCAGTATCGGATTCCCGGCAAAGGTCCCGGCTAGGCACTAACACGGCACTCGACTGTCGCTGCAGTAAAGGAGAAGCTGTCCGAGGACTACGACAGCGAGATCGCGACGACCTCGCTGCGCGTGTCGCTGGCCTGCCCGCTCGGCAAGATGCGCATGGCGGCGCCGTGCCGGCCCGGGAACTGCCCGCACCTGCAGTGCTTCGACGCCTCGCTGTTCCTGCAGATGAACGAGCGCAAGCCCACGTGGCTGTGCCCCGTGTGCGACCGCGCCGCGCCCTACGACTCGCTGGTCGTCGACGGGTCAGTTGGGGGACATATTATTCTCTATTTATATTACGAGCTACAAACGAGCATGTGCCATGGACTAAGGAATCTATGGGCCGTATTAATAAATAAACCTCAATAGCGCTACCGAGTGCGCTACCGGCTGATCCACACTATTTAATAAATGGATATTGAGATGTGTTCAATTGTGTCATAATCCGATAGCACTTAACCGCTGAGTGTCATTTATTAATTTGCCAGATATCATGTAAGATATCTGGCAAGATAAGATGTATACAAGGTGTAACAGCAAGGTGTAGTAATACTGAAACTACGCATACACATACATATTTCGAAGTAGTCTGGAGGTACTATAAATCTGTAAGTAGTTACGGTAATGAATTATTACACGTCAAAGTTTACTGCAAAACTAACCATCGTTCAACCCTAGTTATCAGCTGGACAATGTCAGTGAACTTGAGGCATAGGCTAACATGTACAGTCTTACCCAACTTATATGGTGCGTCGTGAATCTTCGTTCGCGCAGAAAATAAAGTATGGTCCGAAGATTAACGAAAGAATGCTTAACACTTACAATCAACCTAAGATCACTATTATAAGGTTCATAATACACTGCAGCTGTTGCACATCGCAGTTCTACCTGCGCAGAAGATGAATTTTCAAAGCGCGGGAAATGCTATTGACCGCTATTGGTCAGCAGCCGCCCCGCCATCTTAGCGATCGCCGCGTGGCATGAGTGAGATGGAACTAACAGCTGCAGTGTATTATGAACCTTATAATAGTGATCTTAGGTTGATTGTAAGTGTTAAGCATTCTTTCGTTAATCTTCGGACCATACTTTATTTTCTGCGCGAACGAAGATTCACGACGCACCATATAAGTTGGGTAAGACTGTACACCTCTAGCCGGCGGCATTACTCGTAAAAGTTCCACCAAAAATTACTAGATGGCGCCAGGGCCGTTTCTAAGAAATCCTGCATCGCGCAAGCGTTGTGTGACCGGCGTAACGTGACGTCATCCGTATCATGTTAGGGTTGTAATATTTAGTTATTTTGTCAATTTGAGTGAAAAAATCGATTATCGATTTCAGGTTTTAGTACCCTGGCAAATGATTCATCACCAGGTACACATACCCACATTTCAATATTACTACACCTTGCCGATACACCTTGTATATTAATTAGAACGAAAGAGCAAGTGCACACTGAAGATAGCTCTCAGAGCTAAGTTTGATTTATTAATACGGCCATATGGACGGCGGCCCAGCATGGCCGCGTGAGACAGAATATGTCATGTTGACGTAAATGTAGGAAGAATATGTGTTTGTATTGCAGATCATAATTGGTTGGGCTACTTACACGGCTAACCTTGCAAAAAACCGGCACGCGCTAAGGGATACAAATAATGTAGTGCTATCTTTTTCCACGACGAGTAATATTTAAATATTATTTTCCTTCCTGTGAGAAAGAGACTGACGATACCAGCCGTCTATAGCTTTCTCCGTCCATGGACCTAGTTGACGATAAGTGGTCACCGCCGCCTATGCGTGCGGTGCCTAGATAAAATGAGTTGTCAGAGAAGACTCTTCTGTATGCCGTAATTCTGGGGAAAGCTCTCAGATAGTCACGACATCAAACAGTTACTAACCACTGATCTAGACTATTTTGGATTCACACAACTGTACTGAAACGAGTATTAATGGTAATTTCTGTCCCCCAGCTACTTCCAGGAGGTGCTGGCGTCGGCGCGGCTGCCCACCGACTGCAACGAGATCCAGCTGCACGCGGACGGCAGCTGGTCGGCGCACGCGCCGGTCAAGTCCCAGCCGCAGCAGCAGGCGCAGCAAGCCAACGAGTCCGTCACGCTCATCTCCGACGACCTAGGTACGGCACAGCCGCGAGTCCGTCGCGCTCATCTCCGACGATCTAGGTACGGCACAGCCGCGAGTCCGTCGCGCTCATCTCCGACGATCTAGGTACGGCACAGCCGCGAGTCCGTCGCGCTCATCTCCGACGATCTAGGTACGGCACAGCCGCGAGTCCGTCGCGCTCATCTCCGACGATCTAGGTACGGCACAGCCGCGAGTCCGTCGCGCTCATCTCCGACGATCTAGGTACGGCACAGCCGCGAGTCCGTCGCGCTCATCTCCGACGATCTAGGTACGGCACAGCCGCGAGTCCGTCGCGCTCATCTCCGACGATCTAGGTACGGCACAGCCGCGAGTCCGTCGCGCTCATCTCCGACGATCTAGGTACGGCACAGCCGCGAGTCCGTCGCGCTCATCTCCGACGATCTAGGTACGGCACAGCCGCGAGTCCGTCGCGCTCATCTCCGACGATCTAGGTACGGCACAGCCGCGAGTCCGTCGCGCTCATCTCCGACGATCTAGGTACGGCATACGTCTCTCATCAATATGGCGATCGGCATCACTGGATTCACTATAATATGTCTGGAATATCCGGTCTGTGATAGTGATTAAATAGTGTTTTTCAGTTATTTCTCATTCCCCTCCTCACGAAAGTGAGGGGAGCCCTTTGCCCAGCAGTGGGACAGTTACACGCTGAGTTATTATTATTTTCTATTCAGTTATTTGCGTTATATAAACAAATATCAGTAGACAGTTTCCGTTATAATCCTACAACGATACCCACAGAGGTGATACCAGTGGAGAGCGGCGCCAAGCGCGCGGCGGTGGGCGAGGAGCGCAAGCCGAGGGCCGCGGAGGCCATGGTGGACCTCACCTCGGACTCGGAGGACGAGCTGCCGCTCAAGCGCAAGGTGCCGCCGCCCAAGCCCACGCCGCCCGCCTCCGAGTGCAGCGTGAAGAGCGACGACAACTACTCCTCGTCTAGCGGTGACAATACAATCTAATCTTACTAATATTATAAATGCGCAAGTTTGTGTGTTTGTGTGTTTGTTATTTCTTCACGCTTACGCGTGATTACACGCGTGATTAAGCGTGATTACACGCTTACACGTTACGCGTACGCTTGAACCGATTTGTATGAAATTTGGTATGCAGATAGGACATAGACACAACTTAACACATAGGCTACTGCAAATCCTGAAAAATTATAGTCTACGCGAGTGAAATCGCGGGCGCAGCTAGTAGTATATAAACGCGAAAGTTTGTAAGTATGGATGGATGGGTGTTTGTTACTCTTTCACACATGAATTACTGAATGGATTTTAATGAAACTTTACAATAATGTAGCTTACATATCAGAATAACGCAAAGGCTACAAATCATCAAGATATAGCGTATACTACCACACACGGCCACGCGTTGCTGTGGCTAAAGATTTTGTTATTGCGACTATAAATTGAGATGTAAGCTATCCTATCTTTCAACGTACAGACAGCCCGTTACATTTTGATTGTATGTATAGATTGTGTGTGTTGGAGTGCAATATAGAGCTGTTGTGTCCCTCAGCCGTGGAGGCGGTGTCGTCGAGCGGCTACCGCTCCCCGGGCGGCGGCGGTGTGATCTCCCTGGACAGCCCGTCCCCGTCCCCGCCCGCGCCCGCGTCCCCGCCCGCCGCCGTCCCCGCGCTGCCCGACCGCCCGCATCTCTCCATCACTCCCGTCGACCGATGTGAGTCATGATTTTTTTTTGAAGTAAAACTTCTTTAGGCGCGACTAGGGAGTAACTCAGATTTTTTTTCTGACGGAAGTAACGCTGAAGTAAAACTTCTTTAGGCGCGACTAGGGAGTAACTCAGATTTTTTTTCTGACGGAAGTAACGCTTACTATAATCTGTGTAGTTCCCGCTATTTAAAAAAGGTTACATTGACATGTCAATGATATTAAAATGAATTTTAAATAGAACATGAAATGAAATAGTGAATATTAAATAAAATGGCAGTCCCAGGAACATTTTACTCTTTCATCAATAAACGAATAAAAGAAAAAATCAAGTACCTGATAATAACTTGACCTGTAAAAACGTAAGTGTTCATTTTTCTATTGTTAAACATATTTTTTATTTAATATTCAAATAAAATATATAAAATCTCATTTGTTAAGATAATGTTATTATAAGATATTTTTTTTATTTTAGGTAAAGAAAATACTAAAGCTGCTCAAAAGATGAGATTATATCGTCAGCGTTTGCGAGAAAAGAAAACAGCTAACGGATCTAATAAAGCTTCTAGCTCTCCAGCAATACGTGAGTTTAGTCGGTGACAGCTTCAATTATCAATAATGTAATGAATCATAAACCGATGTATACATTAATTTTTCTTGTACGGTCGGCATAAAAAGTAGCTTAACATCTCCGTATCTTAAATTTAATATACACCCTAAAATATACATTTTGCGTATCTACAATTGAACGGCCTCTAAAGTAGTTGAACATTTACGTATCTTAAATTTAATATACACCCTAAAAATGTACATTTTGCGTATCTACAATGGAATTGGAAACTAAAACATGTTAGGCTACTTTTGATGCCGACCGTACATACATTAATTTTAACTTTTTAATAATAATTATCAAAAATAATAATCATTTACTTAACAGGTCATAGGGCTCTTACAGGAGCGGAAAGATCAAAATTGTGGTATCAGAGAAAGAAACATAAGGAAATGAATTTATTAAATCCTAATCAACAATCTAGTGAATCTCGAAACAGCGAGTCTATTGTACACAATCATGATTTACGTAATACTGAAAACACTGCGGTGACAAGTATGTATTTTTATTATCAATTTACTTTTTAATATCGGTTAAAATAATTTAAGAATAATTTTATTTTACTATGTGATATTTTTAGGTGTAGAGACTTTAGCTCCGAATTTACATGGAGCAACAGGATTACACCAAACGCAAAATTCAGATTCAGCAGTAAATGTGCCAGCATCACTTATTACCGAAGCAAGAACTGATCCTTCGCAATAAATCGTAAATATATCCTTATCGAGAGTTTCATTTGCATGAAAAGGCCCGAAAAATGTTTAAAAAAAAAATTCTAGATGACAGTTTTGGCTTTGCGTTATTTGTGTGTGATCGTATTTGGGTCCAATGTGATTTGAAAATGTTAAGTGAAAATCAAGAACACGTACTTCAGGTTAATCTTTCAAATATTGATTTTAATGGTCAAGTGACATGCAATTCTTGTCGGAATTAATTAAATTTATACAATAAACTCTCTCCTAATAGCACAACAGGAAGAATTATATAACCTTGTAAATGGGAGTAACATCACACTATTAATCCTTCGACTGCCAGAGTTTACGCGCTCATATTACTGATCTGAATGATATAAGTATTGAAAAGGTCCACATTGCTGTTATTTTCCGAAACTTGGATGAAAAATGACGAACAAATTCGTATTGAAATTTTTTTATTGCGTTACCCAATACAAACGACCCAACTCAACTGCTGGTGGAGTAGCTGTATATCATTCATCTACAGATACACTGAATAATGTAACATCAATTCAAAATATTTCACCAACTATATTATCACTAATTTCCGATGAGGTTTCACAAATTGGTGACATCGCCTTGGTTCGATGTGTTAATACGAATGACCAACCTGTGATTATCGTTGTTCTTTACATTTCTACAAATACTAGCCTGACAAATATCATACAATTTATTCATCAGCAATTACTTCACTTCACAATTGAAGGTTCTCGACTTTTAAATAGTAATTATCATGAATTACCGATGATTCTAACTAGAGATTTTAATGTTAATTTTCGTTCTCAGGAATCTCAGCCGTTAGTTGATTTTTTAGAAGAAAAATTTGATCTATCTATGAATACTTCTCGACTTCAATCAACAACGCGTTTCGGTACAACGATGGATGCTGTATATTCAAGAAAAGTAGCAAATTTAGAGAGTAAAATTTATGTTTCACATTATAGTTACCACAAACCTATAATTTCATACGTAAGAAATTATGATGACATTGAGTACCAGTTTCGAATAAATAATTTAATATTAATGTAACATTTCAATAACCTTTGTATAGCACATTAATAATAAAAATAATTAAATTACAATATGATATTTATTATGTTAATATTTGATCATTTCAGTGATAATGCCGTCAACGCCAAAGAAGTTTTACTTCAATCGCGCGTAAAGGTTACACGCACACACTTTTTTTGTTTTAGTTATGGCCTCGCACGGTTTGTGCATTTAGCCAGTGTCAAGTATCTCGTATTTCTTATTTTCACAATAGGAAAGTCATAGCATTAAAGCAATCCTCGTGGTCAAGTAGTCAAGTCGATTATTTACATAGTCAAAGTCACGATTCAGTAAAGTGGTGGATGCTTCAGTGAAACTTCCCGGGAGTTTTGGAAAAAAATGCGAAGCGACACGCTTTTTAGGATTTATTACGAATTTTCCACACTCGTGTGCGTTAACGAACGCTCAATGATTCAAGTTAGTTTCTCAAAAATGGTCTATATTCTATAAAAAGTATAGGGCAGAAAATTTCCTAAACGCCTATTCACTAGATTTCTAGAAGTTTTCATTCATACAAACCTCGTTCTTGCAAATTATGCACACAACAAAAAAAAAAACAGCCAAATCAGATCGATTTACGTTTATTTATTGCATGATTGCAGGCACCAGCAACAACGCGGAGCGGGAGGAGAGCGAGCTGAGCGCGCCCACGCACTGGGCGCCCTACGCGGACGACGACGACAACTATAGGAAGTAAGCCTGTCTCCAACTCAATCATATTACTGGTGGTTCTGTGAACAGTAGACCTCGCGATTAGAGGGGAGTTTTGCATCCTCCCTTTTTGCCCTCAAGTTTAACACCTTTTTTTTCATAAAAACTTGTTGAGAATTCAGTAGGTACAGTAGTACCCAACTTATATGGCGCGTCGTGAATCTTCGTTCGCGCAGAAAAGAAAGTATGGTCCGAAGATTAACGAAAGAATGCTTAAAACTTACAATCAACCTAAGATCACTATTATAAGGTTCATAATACACTGCAGCTGTTAGTTCCATCTCACTCATGCCACGCGGCGATCGCTAAGATGGCGGCGGCTGCCGACCAATAGCGGTCAATAGCATTTCCCGCACTTTGAAAATTCATCTTCTGCGCAGGTACATCGGTAAGCCATATAAGTTGGGTACTACTGTACCTACTTAAGGTTTTCATCAAATTTGATAACCTTTGCTTAGGGCAATTTTTACTTTTTGCCCCCGTTTCCCTCCAACTTTATAAACTTTTATCTCAACAACTTGTTCAGAGAGTTTTCCACCAAATACCATAACTCTAACCCAATAAATGGCTCTATAGCACAATCCCCCCCTTTTTGCCTCCATTTTTCCCCCTATCACCATACCCAATCTCGTAAAAATTGGAGGAATGCGACCAGTGCCCTGAGTATGAGTTTTCACTAGCTCGACATGGTGCGCGTCAACTAGCTCTTCTCATAAAGATTTTTCGTTCACAAACGCGCCGGTAGGGGCGCTGTACAGGATGTTCATACAAATGCGCTAGTTGACAGTTGTTCTTTGTTCAGATACTGACAGCCGGAGAGGGGTGATCGCCCGTGGCTTCCCAGCGTTCATTCCGATGACGGCGAGGACGCGAACAACGAGCACAGCTATGCGGAGGTGCCGCTCGCGTACTACGACTACTCCGCGTGACGTGAAACGTCCCGGCCGCAGTTGGAAGACCACGTTGGCGGTTGACTGTATGCAGGAAAAATCTAGAATGATGTAGTACATTTTGAATTTGTGTTATTTGCTTTGTTGAACTGACCACTCTGTATAATGTGTGATTTGAGAATGGTGTACAGATTTTCTATTTCACGATGACCGTGTAGCCATGGATGTGGTAGTGCCGTGTACCGATAGAAAAACGTGTCTGTGTGGGTGTCGTGACTTTGCGAGCTCACGCACACTTTGCAACAATACAATAGTACATGAATGTTGTGTTACGCTGGTGGTTTCCAAACTCAATATCTTATCAACCGTAGGTAGGCAATAAGTCAAAAAATCTCATAATCACCACCCTCTATATTATGATGATGGCATTTGAGAATGATGTAGTACATTATGAATTGTGTTTAATTGTGGTTGTTGACCACCCTGTATAACGTGGTACTTGAGAATGGTGTGATACAGTTTGAATTTTGTGTCATTTTGGTGACTGACCATACATTATAAAGCCTACCCTACACTACTGGCGCCGTGGACTATGCTGCCATTCAAAAGCCGTGAAAATGATCTTCACTCCCGTTCGCGCAAGAATGTAGAGTGGGCTTTATGTAGAACGCAAAATATAATAAATTCGATCGTCCTTAGAGTTATTATTATATAGCTAATACCGCGTTACAAAAACAAAAATGCTATCTGATTTTTGATGAATGATCACAAACTTAGCACGCCTTTTTGCTTTGCATCTGCTTGGCAATGTCTATCGATCTCGGCCTGAACATTTCTCCGAGAATATTATAAGATCATTTAGTAAGAGCAGTTGCTTAGATTTAATATCATATTGTTAGATTTCATAAATCAATCGTAAATAACAGACTTCACTGTTCTCTAGCCTTGCCTTTGTATCACTTATAATGCCAGTGAAGTTAGTGATTCTCATACTTTTATAAGAAATGCGTACAGAATGATGTGTGACGTGTTTTATAAGACATGTAAGTTCGAAGCGATTACAGAATCGCTTCTGACATATAAGTCGCCAAATGGACTTCCGTTAACTTAGCTCTTAAAGTTTTACTACCAAATATGGGTTTATTTATTGGAATTATGTTTCTGGTGAAATATAGATTTAAAAATTGCCAGTAAACGTAACGAATGTAAGTGTTATTTGGTAGCCGAGAAGCTTGCGCGGCGCCGGATAGCATAAATTTTGTATGGCGTAGTTCCCATCTTTAGTATATAAGAAGCAAAGGGCTGCATTTTTTAGAAGCCAGTCCTAAACGTCTAATATTAGTTTTCAGTAAAAAAAAAGTGTTTAAGATGAGACGTTAGGTGTCAACGCACACTGCGCCGAATCTTGTCCTGCGTCTCAATTGGATTCTGGCATCCGGATTCAATTGAGGTTGCCGCGGTGTGGTTTGGCACTCAATTGTTTAGAATAGTGTATGAACTTTCATGTATAAAATCATTGTAGATTATAGAAACTCTGTTCCTTTTGTAGCTCGATTGTAGCTGAACCCAATTTCAGGCCTAAATAGTTTGACCGAGGAAAGATTTATAGGCGATATTCCTGTCGACTTTTCACTTATACTTATACATTATACATACACATTTAGTTAATTCTGATAAGGTGGATGCGTTGGATGTTCTGATATTGGAGTTTTTCTAGCAATTCCTTACATGCCAGCGAGTCACAAGAGCAGCATAAAAGTCGACAAGGCAGTCTCGAGTACAACCGCCATAACTGTTGGTGCCGAAACCAGGATTGGTTTGCGAGTTTGCGTGGTAAAGCAAAAATTTACGCAAATTTACGCTTAGTATAACAACCGTATCGGTCATATTATTCTAAACTGGCAATTTTAAGCTGTGTTACAAGCTGGTCAAAGACTGATTTGGCCTCAAATTGAGTTTAGACGCTTGTGGTTTCAAGAAGATTGTTTTATGAGACATTCTCTTCAAAATAATTAATATTTATATGTAAAGTAACAACATCTGCGTTGATTTTAGTTAGGAATTATTTCAATTATCAATGATTTATTTCAGTGCACATAACATTTCATTAGTTTTATGTACGTGTATGAATATTTGATGGGTTGTTATAGATAATCCACGATGACATGACGCCTCCCACCAGATAAATATTTGAGTCAATATTATAAAGGGCCAGCTGAACTCGCGTAAATATTGTGTGACTGTTTGTCGCACGTCATGGTGTCGTGGTTTATCTCTACTTGATAAATGCTTCAGTTACCTAAATATAAATAGTTAATTCTTTATCGATCGCATTTTGTTTTATCAATCTATTTCAAAAAGTATGTTCAAAATAAAACGTGATAATCATTTGATCGATTATAGTTTTTATCCGAGACCCAAATATGATAAGGTAAAACGATAGTTATGTTTCCTTAGTAATATAGTTCTCGTTTGACCGATTTTATCATCCATTCGTTTATCAAAACTAAAATACCTACCATATTTATATTCTAGATGATTTTTTATTTATTTATATACATACGTAAGGTTTAGAATACATAAAATTAATTGTATAAACAGAAGGACACCGGCTAGTAGAGTTGTCGCTTCGATAATGATTTGATAAGAATGTTTTGTCTAAAATGTTAGGATAATAAAATGTAAATAATTGATTATGTATTTTTATATGCCCCAAATCCTGTTAGCAATGAGCATGGTTGAAACGGACTAATACCTTGTCATAGAATACCTATTTACATTTTAGACCCTAGACCTTGTGAAAGTTGACTTGACTATTTCGTCTCTGACTAACAATTTCACTGTAGGTATGTATGAATTTTTTTACACTATTTCGCTAGGCCAGATGTTTTTAATTTTATCAATATAGTAATCTCATTTCTACCATCAAGTTGACAGGAATGTAGGAGAATGAAAATTGAAAAACTCAATTCCGGTTAGTAAGTATACGTACTTATGTTAGGTGGTAAAGTCAGCAACGAAAGTGGTTGAATATTTCCAATCTTTCAAAGTTATTATGTTATTAATTTTTGTGTAAAGTTAAATAATTGGAAGTCAGAACCTGTTGAGTTACTTTTATTGCCGACTGTACCTATATTATTTCAAGACCTGTCAACGGATTTTGATGCCTAGGTACTGCACTTGACTGTACGAAGTAGGAATTAGGTAGGATGCCTATATTAGCATGGCATGTGAATATTTTATTCAACATCAGTTCAACATGAATAAATTTAAATGCGTGATGAGCGGCCATAATGCTCAATGGCCATGGCAAAGCCTCTGCCTTTGTTTCGAGATTTTTTCTCGACTCCGGAAACTAAGACGTAATATCGTGCGAAAATAGTGAAGAGAATATCCGAGAGAGCGCCAACGACCTCAGACACGGCGCTTTAATTGTCGGAGATAATTATTGTAATGAATGGGACTGTGCCGTTGCCGCCACAAACTTCATTTATCTATTCACTCGCCGGATCAATCCCAGAGATAGCTGCGGTCTGCGGTGTCGAACAAACTCTGTTCTCTGTGTACTGTGAGTCCGTCCGTAGGGCCCTTCTCACATTTTTATGCCGCCCCATAAAAGCTCTGCCCTCTCAGTCTCGCCCCCAAAGCTCCGTGACAAGGCGTCCCTCTCTCATACACCTCGCGTACCGGGGGGACACGTAGCGTGCCTCGCTCGCGTCAACTTCAATTCAATCCAGTTCCGCGGTCGTCCGCCGACTCGACGCGGCGCTGACGTGCGTTACGTTCTACAAATTGCCCTGTGTTTCTCCAACTGAAATCACCAGTGTATTTGTTTATACAGCAAAACATCGCTCCTGGATTGTACTGCGATATCGCGAGGACTGTGACTGTGAAGTGCTGTTTGTGTGAAGCGAATGCTGTGAAACGCGTCGGCCGTGCCGTGTTCGTTTGTGTTGAATGGTGATTAAAAAAGTAATTTGCTTTGGTTTTACGGTGTTGAGAGTCGGTTATCGATCCTGTTGAGCGACTGCTGTATTGTAGCGCGGGCAGTGGCCGGTGCAAGAGGTAAGTGGCATGGTGTGGTTGTACTTATTCCGTGTAAACGGCCCTCGGTCGGCCGACCGGCGGCGGCGAGGTTGCCGCGGTACGGTCACAGAGTAACCTAGTACAGAAGCGCCGATATGGCTTTTATTTGCCTACAAGCGCTTCTGCCGACAAAGGAATTGTAGCTAGTGAAAACTGGATAGGCATTGATTGAAAGCGTGTTGTATTTTACCAATCTGATTATCTGTGACTGTAGAAGTTTATATGCTATGGTATAATAGCCACTTCAACCGATTAGTAATTGAACAACCGATCCATAAAAAATACATTTTATGCTTAGGTAATAGCTTTCTTACACTAGGTATTAAATTTTATTCAGTCTTGTAAACTTACCTACATCAATGTTGACACCTGGTTAGTAGCTACCGACATAACTCTTACATTAATAGATTGTACCTATCTACTTACTTAAGTATAAGTACTTAAAAGAAGACTTATATGTACTAGTACTAAAGTACCTACATAATATTCTTGAAATCTGATAAAATTACATTGTATTAATACAATGCGTTCACTTTACCAATACCCTAAGCCGGATTAGTTGTGTCATTTTGTATTAGTAATGTTAAGCTAACCTAAGAACGGACATCTAAGTGCCAACCTACATCTACGCACGTTCATAAGTCATAAGGTCTTGTTTTGTGGCGACATTTCAACCATTTGCTTCGTATAGCAAAAGAAGAAAAATAATTTAAAACAAGAAAAGGCAATGTAACCAACTCTTCGCCATATTAACTAAAAGCGGTCGCGGCAATAATCTAGATAGCTAGCAATCTTTATTGCGGCTACAACGGGGGTAGTCCTGTATACGTGCCGTCGCCGCGGCGAACATCGGCTAATAGCTTCACATTCTGAGTGAGTAATGCCCTTCCCTAATGGGATAATGGCACGCCGCGCTCCGCGCTCGAAATATTTATAAAGCGGTAGAAACGCCGTGTCAACAATGTCCGGCCGTTTGCCCTCCCATTTAGGCAGGCGGCCGATAAGGCGGCATCGAGAGCCGCAATCGGCATCTGGATTACACAGCGCGACGTGTGTAAAGGCAGCTCTGTTATATTAATCTTTGACCGTTTTAATGAGTCGAACACATGGTCACTGCTCGTTGGTATTCGTGCGCATCGCGTCGACGTTTATTTTGATGATGGCAGCAATTAAAGTTTAGTTAGGTACTAAATTCGTATCATGTAGTAGGGTGCATGTAGGTCATAGATGTTAATTGAAATCGCTAAGTCAATTTGAACAATAAATAGGTGCGAGTAACTACTGGGTACCTACCTATACGTACATTACCGGGGCACTTATATTAGGAACCTAGGTATGCCTACGCTTAGTCTGTCTTACTTAGATGACTACACTACCCACACGCTAGACACTAGTTCAGTAAAACTAATGAAATTAAAATTATTATCACAGTTATTGTACCTAGGTACTAGATGTGCAAAAACATACCAACTTAACGACAAGGGTCCGGTATACGTTACCTATCTATATACATACTTATATAAATCTATCAAAATTGTATCATTCTGCGCCCGAACCCTTTTCCTGAAATATTTTCTATATGTATATACAGCTATAAGTATACGGAGGCTACGGAGTGCATAGACCTCCAAAAATATATGTAGGTAAGTAGGTATTATATGTAGAGAATAATAACTCACCTTATTATTACAGTACCTACCTAATGAAAGAAAACCTCATCCAACCGACATTCATAGGTACTTACTATACAAACACTAGTAAGTAGGTACCTTCTCTCTTCATCATCAGATCTCTTTCTGAGATCCCTTTTCATCATCATCATCGTCATTTGCCCACTACTCGAGCCCTCTTCTAATGGTAGGCTATTCCGATACTGAGTCCGATATTTGGGCCAAGTGCCAGCTATAATTATTCCTTTTTTTAATAAAACTAAATAAGTACTTAATACTTTTTGTGGTACTTACCTAAAGTTACCTTCACACATAACTTTACATATTCTATACCTACGCTGTACGGCCGTATGTAAAAATGGTAAACAAAATCTAAAAGAAAAATGATAAGATTACCTTTCATGAATAAGAAAACGCCTCGGTCTCGACAGGCTCAAAGACTTAAGTCGAGGCCACGTTAGAAAACCTATTCGGAGTACCGCATGAAATCCTTATGACATTAAATCGACATTCCACAAAGGAAACTCAAGAGGCTGGAGGGCCCTAAACCACGCTCAATAGCACTTGTAAATGATAAGTAAACGTCACCTACCTTTTCGAGATATAACGAAACAGTCGTGTAAACAAAGCTTTTACATTTTCACCCCACTCAATGGGGTAAAACGGTTAAGAAGTTGTAGGGCGGTGTCTAGCAAGTTGACGGACTTCTGCGCAAGTGTGGGACGCGTCGTTTTCTCATTTCCTTTTATGAAGTGTCATTTCACGTCGCATAAAACGTCGGCATGAGTTTATTTAGGTCCTCGTTAAACAACGTATTTTGGCTACACGGCCATCGCCAACTGGATTTTCTCCGTTTAAATCTTTTTGTAAACAAAATTCATCAGCGCCGCTTAATTTACAAACCATTTGGAATGGCATTTACGATCAAACAATCTATAAGATGACAAATTGTTTGGAGAAACATGTTTTCCGAACGTTGCGTGCGCTTGAACCGGTATTCACTTCGGCTGCCAGTGTATAAATATCAGATGTCGTTGAAATTAGCCAAGTTAAAATATTACAAACAAAATCCAATTAGGTTTAGAGAGCTTAGATTGAATGTTAATTTAAAATGGCATTTGAATGAATTTATGAGTATACCTACTTCTTAGAATGGATTTAATGAATAGAAATGCCAGCAGAAAGATTGCAGTTTCTATATGAACTCTAAGCTTTAAATAAAATGCGGCTAGTTTGTAGGTACTATGGTGGTTCTGGTGGCACTGGCAGATGGCCGCTAGCGCTTGAACTGGAAAATTTTGTATGTTTTTATTTATCACAAAAAGTGATAAGACGAAATTAGAAAATGTAAGTTCCCAATCGCTTCCTTAAAAAGCCACATAGGTAGGTACAATTAAGTTCTTGAAGCAACTGAAGTGGCAAAGTGGAAACTACGGCCATACTAATTAGTGGAAAGTGTATCTACTCACGCCAATGAAGCAATTGATTCAATAACTACGATGCATTGCAATACGAGTGCGAGTAAGCCGAGTGAAGCATAAATAATATGAGTGAATGTTTAAAACATTGACGCTCGTTAGTGATGCGTTCGAAGCACGCTCCTCGTTTCCAATTTGTAAGTTTTTCGGCGATCGCCGCGCTGCGGGAGCCGTGGCGGGCGGTCCGCGAAACACTCGCTTTGTTCACGAACCTTTGCCTCCCTTTCATGGGGACGGTTATTGTACACCACATTATATTATTTGCTCTTTGTGGCTCGAATGTTGTCAGAATAGAATTGCGATCGCCTGAAGCCTTTCAAACATCGTCGTGTTCGATGGGTTTATAACAAGTTGTTTGTAAATGATTCTATCTTTGAACATAACAAACGCTATTCTCATTTTTTACGGCGCATTGTTATCGTCGTACTCGATCAGTGTGGGCACCGCGTGTAACGGTCTCGGAGTTCCGATGATGATATCGTCGATCGACGTAAGTAATAATTCAATAAGTAGTTAAGTGAACCGTTAACCGGTGCATTGTGAGTATTGTGACAGTCTGTGACGCTGCCGTCTCGCGCTCGCGGCGCACGACCCCTCTGCTCGATCAGCGGCACTCCATTAAAATCACACTTGATTAGATCGAGCGCGGTTTAATTGAACCTCCACCGCGGTATGCGCGCCTGGTCCTCACAACACGCGCGCCGGCCCCGTCGCACTACCGAGAACTCTCGTATATTTATTATTGCTTCGTTCAACTCCCATCCGATTCCCTTTCGATTTTTGCCCTTTGTCTCTTTTGTTGGATTCCATATCCTTCTGTTTTCCAGATGGATTAATTTTAATTCAAAGAATTTTCAATTTGTTTTGATGGTTTTTTATAGATCACTTCGGTGATCTTTTTTGTGTGCGCGAGGTAGGCAGGCAAGCGTGCGCGATGTTGCGCGCTGGATGTAATATTTATCGCAGGGGTCGTGAGATCACGGCGCGCCGCCCACAGCCAATTTGCCGTGAGCTTGTGGCGCGCCGCTCTCGACCGCTCTGCTGCGAGCCATCCCGCTCCGACTAAACGCTATGGTAATGTAATGGGCTCCATTTGATCACGGCCCACGGCTCATTTCAAATTTTCAATGAGACGTCTGTGCCAGCGACTTTATTAGACATGACTTATTAGACCGCTCTCGCAGCTGCGCCTGCAATACTGACGAGCATTGCGACATTTCAATTTGGCCGATCTCATCCTTTTTTATGTTATTGCTAACGTTTATAATCGGACCACCTCGTGATTCATATCATTGCCTTTGGATATTAAAGAGGTAATGAGTCAGATACAGATAGCTTGGAATCTCTTTTTTTGTTATTTCGATGATTCTACCTGCGAAATCCACAATGGATCTTCCCAGAAAGGCCGTTCTTTCTTATCGTGTCGTTTTCGAAGTAATTGCGGGTTTGACGTACCCATTTGAGTATTAACGTTTCCGCCGCATTTATTCCGAGGTTGATACCATAGCGAATGCTAAATTTTTAATCGAGACAAATTGGTGTTGCATCCATTGAAAGCTTTCCGTTGTCTGTGTCAGCACAGTGCGCGGCGTCGTGTTTGCAGCGAGTAATATTCGGAGGGTGCGCGATGAATATGTCGGCAATTTCCGCGAAACCATCATACAGCGTTGTTTATGTAGCCATTTGTGCAACCTCTCGAACGGCATGTTTAACACTCAATTCCCGTCTGTTTCTCGGACGGGTTGTCTTCGCACGGAACCGGTATATAATGCGAGTCGCATGTGTACTGGAGTGTCGAGTAGGTAGCCGCTCGTAAATCACTGCGCGGCCGTAATGCGTAGATAACAGCTCTCTCATTTGTTTTCCCATTTCCCAAGAGAAATTTCTTGGCGACATTACCGCGCCGCACATGACGTAACGAACAATTACCGTTCGCGTGTGTTCCTACATTTTCATGCTTCACCAGTTTACCACACCTATGCCATCTACGTCGTCATTTTGTGTTTATAGATAAAATATGTTCGGCTGTTCATCATACCTTTCTCAGTATTGTTTGCTAAGATTGAGGTTGCGAAATAGAAACGTAACAAATAGCGTTTTGTTTTTGTAAGACGGCTTGACAGTTGGAAAGTTTTCGTACCGCAATTTGTTGCAGCGAAATTGCTATTAAATACAGAAGCGCAGATATCAATCGACACGAGCAATTGAATAAAATAAGCCGAGCAATTACCGATTGCAAATGACTGAACATAGAAGCGACATTGGTTCGCGCACGCCATCTCGCTTGATTAAAGCCAATTATAGTCTTCACGCGATTATACGCCGTGATTTACGGATAATCCCAACATTTAAAGAGAGACGCCTCTTTCATTACCGTGCTATGAATTGCCATACCATTCCCATGTTCGAAAGCTTAATGACTGCAAGCTGGGGATTAAATTAATAGTCGCCCCGCATGAAAGCATAGCTTGGCGGTCGTACGGGCCGCGCAAATTACAATTTTGACAACGGTTATGGAGAAGAAAATTTGCGTAATGATCTTTTGCTGAAACCGATTCCAAATAAGCCTGTGAATTAAATCGAGCTCATTAATATTAACGAATAGAGGATACAATTAGGTGCACCATCGGCATTATAAATATGGTTTTAAACCGGACGGCGTACCGTACAAGGGCTTGGCCCCTGATCACTGCGATAACACGTTTGCTTATCGCGAAAACAAATTGATTGTCGTTTCAGTTTGGTTAAACTTCCAATAATTCATTTTGTTTGAAATGTACGAGCGAACTTATTGTTTATTAAAAATGTTTGTTTCGCTTTCAAAGAAGCGCGCCCCCACAGTCATCCACTTAGAAGTCCGAGACAAGAGAACAAATAAAGATACAGATATTACACCGGTTTTATGCTCTGCTTCAAGATTATTTAGGTACATTATTCTGAAATAAGAAAGTTCCAACTTTTGTAATTTATTATTTTCGTAAACTCAAAGAGTGTTTTTGTGGATTTGTTTGTGTAATCGTTATTATATTACATATAGTATGTATATCTAGCATATCTTACCACTATAGATAATCTTGGATGAGATTTAGATTATACTAAGGTTGTCTCTAAAAATAAATTGGATAATATTTTGTTTTGGCAGTATCTCGCAAAGTTTTTCTTCGTATGAACTCTGCGCCGTCGGCAGTGGTTGTTACGGCGTTTTAATATTGATTGGGGTTTTTCATCATATTTCTAAGGCCGATTAGATTTAATGCTTATTATTTATGTCGAAATAATAAAAAGAAACTGTCGATAGATTTCCGATGGAAATTACAATAAAATCAATCGAGCGTGCCGATCGGAGCGACCAGGGGAGCATGACCGCGCGGAGCGAGCCGTCGAGACGACGAAGGTCGAGCCCGGAACCAGTTTGGCTGGACGACGCAAGGTGCCGCGGGCCAGGTTAAGTGCACTGTATTAGCATCATCGCCCGCCCTTTCATGTCTGCTTATCTCCTGGTCTAGGCAATTCAAATGGGCCTATTGAATTGCCGCGAACCTAGACGCCTGGAGCGCTCCGCTCTCCCGACACGTCATTACGACTTGCAAGGCGTGACATTTTACTTTATGTTTTTGTTAGGGTCTATTGACTTTATTTAGATGACATTGTTGTTTCTTCTGCTACATTAGAGGAGCATTTCGAACAAAGAGCAATTTTGGCGGTAAGTATATTTTTTTACAAATCTGTGGTTTAGCTCTTGCAATGTAAAATTGTCATATGCTTATGACATCTGTGGCGTTGTTGTAAAATGTGTAAAAACTTTGTAAAATGTGACGACTGAATTCATGAATTATAATTATTATTGAACTTAGATGAAATTATAATTATATGCGCTCCTTTTAATAAAAAAAACATGTATTGTGGAAAAAATAAAAACCACATTCTTACAATATTGCGATGGACGCAAAACGATATCGTTTTGGAATTTGCGTAGGTAGTGTTCTTATTTAGATGAACGCGTATGCCATACAGGTAACGTCCATAACAAACAATTATACTTTTACTTGATAGGATATTAACAAGGTATAAACTTTGCTAGATCTTGAGCAATCCTCATTTCAACGCGTGTCCAGTATCAATGCCAACTAAGTGCTAAAATTAGTAACACGCGAGTCGTCTTCTGCACCTACTTGGCTTTAGTCTATAATACTCTTTAATAGTCCCAGTACTTATACCTTCTTAATGCCCACCAAAACGTCCAAAGTCTTAATTAATCAAGCTAATTGAAATAGCTACGTTGTAGCCGGCTTTGCCACGTACCGCATTAGCGTCGCGTTAATTGCGGCCGAGGGCAATTTATGTGCATTGTCCGTGGTCCGTAGTGAATTCCGTGCTTGTCGAATCATTTGCCTTCTCAGCGTTCTCGTTTTCTGTATTTGATTGACGTTGACGGGGCTTTCGCTTTGCGCTGCGTTCGTGGGCTCTATTATTAACCCTCCGTTGTCAAAGAAACGTCTGGTTTCTGCCTTGCATGTGTCGAGGTGTTCGTTATTCTTATAATCTCTGTTGTAACGTGTGTGTACTGTGACTTTCATGCCAAACCATTGCCTTATTCGAAGTGACTTGTTGGAGTTCCTTGATTCACAAGACTAGACTGCTCTACGCATCATCAATATTCATGAGATACATTATCTCAAGTCCCGGCTCAGCTACGTTACGTTACTTGATTATGTAGGGTTTTAATCATTACTATTTATTTAGGTAGGTATTAACAACAATCAATTAGGTAGGTTTATCTAATGTTTTTTTTTTAGTTTTCGTGTTTAATTCTGTATACAATTTCTCCAATAGAATCTCTCATTCCGTGGACTTGAGTAAATAGTATTTATGTTACACTTAAGTACCTATCTAACGTCGTTCTGTCTCCATCAGTAATGTGTCTTGATAGTATCGTTCGAGCTGTTTCATAATTTCCCAATTTGAAAGCTTTTACTGATAAGGAACTTTACGAACCAACGCATTCTCCCAAAGAAAGACATCATAACCATATCAAACTTCGTTCATTGCTCATGAAATACCCGTTGCACTCAAAAAATGGTATCGCCGATCGCCTTTGTTTAATTCTCCGGGACACCCGACAAAATCTGGAGGTGCGAGGGTAGCCGGAGCCACGGTTGCCATAACAACTCGCGCCTGGTGGTTCCCCCTGCCCGCTCCCCCCGCCCCCTCGCTCTATCGATCCAGTCCCGCCCCGGCCCCCGCGCCTCTCCAAATCAAATTACAGAAGCGAGAGAACGCTCGGCGGCCGCATGCTCGTCGACTCAATCAACTTTGTATGCCGTAATAGTATTTTAATTCTATCGGCGCGCTTTTCACTGTTGCAGATTAGGCATCAGTTTATAACTGATGCAGAGTGTTACTGTAATAGTGATGTTTGGTACCTAATGTGCCGGCGCCCTAATGACATGTTTGCACATTGTTGCGTACACGTAACATCGGATTTGGCACGTTTCATCGGGCGCCAATTTGGGCTTCGATGTTCTCTAGAGCTGTAGCAAACCGTATGTATTCGGTACTGAGTAACGGGTACGCCATCTAGTAACGAGTACCGAAACGTTAGTCGCTAATCCATCTCGTTACTCGCATGTTTCGTATGCGTCGTATGGATACACCGTACACGTGTGCTGATAGTTTGTTTTACGCATGCGATACAAATAAAGATGTTTGTTTATTATGTAGGTACCTAAAGTAATAATTTGGAAATTCGTCTTCCAAGTTTTTTACCTGTAAGTTTTCTACAAATCACGAATTATGTGACGCCGCGACATCATACCGCACGCGTACGAAATGCGACTAGATTTGATACGACTCTCTAAGCATCATAGCATGTTATGAGGTATCATACGGAAGTAACGAGTACCGATACGATAGTAACGGGTACTCATTGTTAAAGTAACGAATACATACGGGTACGCTTTGTTTCGTTACTTTTACACCTCTAATGTTCTCGTAATTAATTTAGTTAGGGGGGATTATAACGCGTAGACAAGAACAATTATTATCGAGTGCTGTAGATAGATTTGAAGATATCGATTTATAAACGATTCCCGGTGCCGACAATAACACGATGCGTCTTTATAGGAGCTGTGAAATCTTATAAAGATTTTGTCTGTCTAGATCTTTTCTTGTTTTGGAGAGTGAATCTAAATTTCATATTCATGGAGATTACCTATTCGGCTCCACTTGACCTCTCTGGAGATTTTTTACGAATGATTCCTTTGAGTTTCATTTAGATCGATTTATGGAAGTTTCCGATCCGGAAGGAACCCAGTAAGATGATGTAATATCTATTTTTAGTCAATCTTGGAGGCAGGGTGATTTCTTTTGTTAGCTACAGTCAGTTAGTTGGGTTATGAGACTGTGAATATATAGTGAATTTATTTATTTATTTATTTATTTATTTGTAGGAAAACCAACAGCAGAAGATTACTTAACGGTTAACTAAATAGCAACAGAAAGCTAATTAAAGGTTTTCACGAATAGAAAATATACATAGAGAAATATTTAAGTGCGAACACAAAGTCGACACGTTTCGCAATGCAAAAAAAAATATATACTTAGAGTTGATTTATATAAACAGAGTCTCGCAAATTACCACATGCTTATAAAAATAATAATAATAAACATTTTATAAAAACTAATAATAATGAACGCTTACAAAACTGCATCACCAACAAAGAATTCTCTGCTCAGCCGCCGTTTCGCTGATTGCACACTCGTACAGAATAGGTCTAAGTCGACCATACTCTTGCTCAGCCTATTGAAATTATTACTAGCTCGCAACATAAATGAATTTTGGCGATAATTTGTTCCAACTATAGGAGTGAAAATAGGAGGATTAAACCTAGTTATTTTAAAAGGAACGTTAATATTGATCAAGTTGAGTAATTCGGGACTGTTAATATTGTTTGAGGTAATTTTTAATAAGAAAGATAGGTCTGCAATTTCGCGTCGTTTCGAAAGAGGGAGAAGATGAAATTTTTTACAGAGAGCAAGATAGTCGTTCGACCTGTACCGAATTTTTAGTCGATAGCAAAGGTACTTAATAAATTTGATTTGAATTCGTTCGATTCTATTGATGTAAGTGTCATAACAGGGGTTCCATATTTGCGATGCATATTCGAGTGTACTACGAACGTAGGTACAATAGAGAATTTTAAAAGTTTTAGCTCGACTAAAATTGGCTGAACTTCTCATGACAAAACCCAGGGTTCTAGAAGCTTTTGATACTATTGATTCAATATGCTTGTCGAATAATAACTTGGAGTCCTGCAGTACACCAAGATCCCTTATAACGCTACATTTATTTAATGGCTGCTGTTTGAGCATGTAAGATGAGGACACAGGTTTTATCTTGCGGGTGAAGGTGACCACAGAACACTTAGAGGGGTTGAGGTCGAGTTTATTAATGGAGCAATAGTCATCGAGTCTCGATAAATCCGCCTGTAGAAGATCAGCATCACTAGAGGATTTAATAATTTTGAAGATTTTCATGTCATCCGCAAAGCATAATAGGTGGCTATTGAGAAAGCAATTGCCGATATCGTTAACAAAGACTAGGAAAAGTAGGGGACCGAGTAGCGATCCCTGGGGAACACCACTGGGGATAGAAACCCAACTAGAAATATAATTATTAATAACTACAGCCTGAGATCGGTTCCTGATGTACGAGGTGAACCATCTTAATAAGTCGCCTCTTATCCCAATATAGTAGAGCTTGGAAATTAACAGTTTGTGGTCAATCCTATCGAAGGCTTTACTATAATCAGTATACACTGCATCAACTTGGTAACCACAATCCATAGCTTCCGTCAGGAAATTATTAAACAAAACAAGGTTAGACGTCGTAGATCGACCTTTCAAGAAGCCGTGTTGTGACGAGCTGAACGAATGCTGCAAGGCAGCGTACATCTGATTATAGACGATTCTTTCAAACATTTTTGCTATTATACATAGCTTAGAGATTGGTCTATAGTTACTAACTTCAGTTTTCGACCCTTTCTTATGAATAGGTGAAACAAAGGCTGATTTCCAGAGAGCAGGGACCATACAATCAGAGACAGACTTTTTAAAGAGAAGGGCTATTGGAACACAGATTGATTTAGCACATCCGATGAGAAATATAGAGGTAACGCCATCAGGACCAGCAGATTTGGATGTGTCAAGGCCTAGAATCAGTTTGAGAACTTCATCAACACGTATCTCAATACTACCAATGTCGTGGGCACGGTTCAAGTCACATTCATCCTGTGGTAGGGTATCAGACGATTGCGTGTCAGATGATAAGAAAGTAGAATGAAAGTATGTTGAGAACATATCGCAGATAGACTCACCAGTGGAAGCTGAAGCGTTTAGATATCTTAGACAGGTAGGAATACCATTCGATTGCGAGCGGGTTTTCATGAAAGACCAGAACTGCTTTGGATGTTTCTCTATGCTATTTTCGATTAAAGATATGTAATTTAGGTAACACTGACTTTCCACTGAGCGAGCTCGGTCTCGTAGTACTTTAAAGGTTTCCAGGTTGGATCGCATACCATAGGTTTTAAATTTTTTAAGGTACTTATATTTTTCTTTTATTATTTTAATAAGTGCTGGAGAGTACCATTTAGGGTAGGAACTACTAGATACAATCTTTGAGGGAATAAATTGAATTTTTATCTGATCAAGAATTGAATAAAAATAATCCACCGCCTCCTCAAGGGATCTAGAAGAAATTTCCATTGGCCAGTCGATATTGGATATTTTAGAATTAATAGAATCATAGTCGCCTTTATTATAATAATATTTCATGTAAGACTGTGATTTAAGATACGGTACATTCAAGAAGTTAGCCATAATAGTAACAGCTTTGTGGTTCGGATCGAGGGGGACTGCAAGGGGGTCATGACACTCTGCAACGGCAAGATCGTCATTGGACCAGACTAGATCGAGAAATCTACCATATTGATTGATTACACCATTAAACTGACGGAATTCATGGGTAGACATATCGTCGATTAAATGCGTTTCGATTGTAGTGGAATAGGATGGTAAATAATGACCGTCAATACTTTGCGTCCAGCTTATATTCGTGAGGTTGAAATCGCCCAATAAAATAAATATGTCAGATGGGTTCGCGAGAACTACTTCATTAAGTTTGTCAAGATAATTTTCTAACTGATTGTTAAACGTAAATCCACGATTTTGGTTGCATAGATAAAGGCAACATAAATGAACTTTAAAGACAGATTTATTGACGTGTTTGATCGAAATAGTCACCCATATGTCTTCAGCGGAAGATTGAAAGGATGTATTAGAAAAAGCTTGGATACCTTTGCGCACAGCTATAAGTACGCCACCGCCGTATTTCTGCATTGTAAGGTTGTAATCCCGATCCCGGCGCCATACAACGTACCTATCGTCAAAAAGCTCGGATGTAGATATACTTTCCGGGAGCCAGGTCTCAGTTATAGCGATTACGTCATATGAGCTTAAGCACAAATTGCGGTAGAAAGTAAGTGTCTTAGTACGTAGCCCCCTAACATTCTGATAATAAATATTTAATTTATTTATGGTTGTACTATCCATAATCAAAGAATACACATAACGAAATAATAGAACAAGTATAAAAATAATTGAATGGATGAATATCATAAAAAAAGTGAAGGAATTGGTTCAGTTTTAAAATGTTCTTCTGCATTTAATTTTTGCTTCATCCCGAAAATGTATATACTACCTACCATAATAACAGGAATATTATGATTATTTATAGTCTCATTAGAATAGTTTACTAAATCAATAATATTACTTATTAAATAATTTACTAGCGAATAAGTTGAAACAGAAAAATTAACTAAGTATGTATACTGACAAATAAAAGTTTTCTACCAACATATACGTACGAGTATACCTAGTTTTGTAGTCACAGCCTAACCAATTACTCTCCTGTGACACTTGTGGTGCTGATGGCCGACAAATCCAAGGAAAATACTACTCTAACAAATCGAAATGGCCCTACAACAAACAAAGAAATCCCACCCCGCGCGGGCCATGCGCATTGACAACACTCTTTCAAAACAAACTCCGAGAAAATTGCTATAGGTGTGACAGGACGACTGAACCTGACAAATAAATACTAGCGAGTTTGTATCGTCCATAATAGAATCGATTATCGTAACTCGTAACTTGTAGTATCGAATCAAATCGACTAGAATCGAAACGCGTGGTGGACGCACACTAGCTTTGGCGTGTCATTTGGGATAATCTTAGGCACCAGTTAGATAATTGTTGTTCATATTAGGTTCGATTTACAAGCGGCGACCGAAGCGCTGTATGAAACTGAATTCTCGAATGTTTCAAAATGTCTTATATTCCTCGCAACTTTTAAATTCTAAATCTCTTGGCTAGAACTAATTTCAACGCTAAGCCCTTTGCACAGACAAAGATATGGATACTAATAGAAAGGTACAACATGCGTCCTTAGTATGAATAATGTTGAATAGTCATTACGGGAAAGTTAAAGGGCTTGTGCAAAGTTAATAATAGTCAAATGACAATGGATAGTATAACATGTGGGTCCCATCAGGGGCGTTTAACGACGGAATGCCGTGACGGCACCCGTCGCCCCGACCGGGCCCGGCGAGCGGGACATTTGTCTCCCCCGAATAATGGAAAAGCGCTGAAAGCATATTTATCAAAACCGACGAATGTCTTCCCTCGCTTAGAAGAATGACACTAAAGAAACCAAGTAGGTACTCGCTAGCGCCGTGTAGCCATTTTTACTGAGACCTTTTGGGTCTAGTTTAGACTATGACTCGCTATCGCTCGAAATCAAAGCTTTTATGGAAAATATTGTATTCATTTTCCGTGCTTTTGGACTAAATACCAATATGCATGCGACATTTTAATTGCGCTTGTGTGCGTTTTGGAGAAGATAATTACATGACACTCACGTAAGTGGCTTCACTTTTGAGTGAAACTACGAAACTACGCATCCTTCTTTGAGTTATTATTCATTGTTCCCTCGCTTATTTGATTCGCTACATTCCATCCTACGCCAGGAAACAAACGAACCAGAAGTCCCCAATACGTCGCGTATCCACTTTTCATCACATTGTACGCTCGGGTATCGCCCCTGAGATAATAAATAGCTCCACTGATCGGTATTTTCAGTGACACAGTAAATTTGTCGCTAAATGATGCCTGCGTTGCGTGATTCCGACGAGCCGTTGGAGCCACGCCAGCCGGCTTCCACCAACATTCTCAAGAAATCGTTTTCGCCCGTAGTGATTCACTTCTGTTTCATTTATTACATTGTACGCTTGTCAAACAAAACACTAGTCCACTTTTGTTGCCTAAATAAAAAGAGGAATAACTCGCCCGCCGAGCTAACATCGAATAAAGTTTTAAACCGCTCATGCAGTATACTAAATCAGAATTGTAAATGACGTTGGAATTCCGCCAAAGTTACTTTGTTTCCAACTATCCGAGTGTTCGCGGCCTAATCGAAATACGGTCTCGGTGTCTTGGCGCACTCGTATCGTTTTCACACGGACCGAGTCCGGACTGTCTGTCGGAATAATCGGATTAATTAAAATACTTACGAACCTCGATCGGTTTGAAAGTGAACAGCTGGATTGGAAAGTTTCGATTGTCTGAGAGCTCAATAATTGGGACGTAATCGTAATCAAACGGTGCGGTCGGCCGTGGGAGCACGTGTTACCGGGAATTCGTGATTAGTGGAGCGATACCGAGGTCGGGGATCGCGGGGCAAGTCGGGTCGACCGCGCTCTACACGTAGCTACGTATTAACATAGCTAGAGGGCGCTAATAAACACCTACGAACCAACGCACGTACAGAGCCGCTTCGTGCGGACACAAATTGCTTTTGTTCGGCCTCGGACGTGCTGTGATGGAACCTGCTGGAATTATTGCCCTCTTGTTGTTGATGGCTGATGGACTCACAATGAGCTTCCACTCGGATAATTACTTAACTTTTACCTATTCTAATGACATTAGCGGTTGTATCTATGCGAAGTTGACGTCCTTTCAAAACGTGCTTTGAAAGGCTCGCTCAATAGATAGCTAGGTACTTACTTGTAGTTAGTTTACTAAACCGTTATGCGAGCGAAGTCTCACGGGACGAGGTCGGTGCTCGTAAATAAACACGTACATGCCTGTTTCAATATTAACTCTTGCTGCTTAATGGGAATGACGGCGGTATCACAAACAGATACTGATATATCAAAGATAAATACAATCATTATTCCTTTTATGAACTGCTTTAACACATAAATCTCAGATAAGATTTATCCTATACGTACCTACATAATATCTTATCTTTATTGAAATAGAAAAGTCAAGGTTACGTATCAACATGTGAGCCGGTTCTTTATCTTTGAGGATAGCTGATATACATTATGCCTACTGCGTTCTATTGTAGTAGTGATAGATTATTAGTTCGTTGTGTCGTACTATTAGCCTAACGGTAGACGCCAGACATGATATTTCTTTTCTACGTAAACAGAGCGATTTGGTATCACAATATCAGAGTACGGTTATACAATATTGTCATTTACGTCGTCATTTCTGTTCGGTCATTTTTCTTGTGGTCCTACTTATGAAGTTACAACTGTTTAGTTCTGATGACTTGGGAGTTGAGACTGTTATTGTTATTACTACGACAATGTTTTACTGACTTCACCAGAGCGTGAGAATAAACATTAATATTGTTTTGTCAATTCGACGGCATACAATATTGGATAACATAAAAGCGTTGTGTTATTGTAAAGGAATCTCTTCAAAACAGACTAGAATTTTCTCTAACTACAAGTACCTACAATAACTAGAAAGTATATCGATGTCTACACAAATGTAACTACATATTTTATTAATATAAACACGATGTTATATTGGCTTGTGCAAATATTGACTTAGCTTTGTTTTATGTTCTCGGTTCTGCGCGGGTGGATTTTAATTTCATATCGTAATTTATGGTTACCATGACACTTTCCCACGTTTTAAAAGCATAATTATTGATTGATAAGCTATGCTTAGTCTATTATTCTGTATACGCTTCTCTCATATCTACTCAAAGTACCTACCTATTGATAATTGACTTGAACGAAAGATTGATGGGTTACACCTAACTCCCGCCCTACAAAGCACAAGTGAAGAATCTATCCCGATATAAAGAGTCTTCTAACCTGCATTCGAATATCATTTCACTCGAAATGTATTCCGCTTGAGAGGCAAAAAATATTTATATTAAGGTCAATGTGGGGAAGTCCGGCATACTTTTCTTCAAATTGAATTCAAGTCAACATAATGAGTCGAAATATGCTTTTTAAAATAATTTGTATAGTCGGAAAAGGTGGATAATATATTGATTTACCTATAATAGTCTAAAAATAAGATCAATTGTAATGATCCTTAGATTTATAGCATTTTTTTAAAAGGTCGGCGTGTAGACGGTCTTCCCATGTAGTTTGAGGTAAGTCCGTCTAGTAGCAATAAAATCATAAGTTGTAGGGCAAATATGTTATATGTATGAAAAGTTGCACTGATGGTAACCTGGTGATGAAATTATCGTCGTATCTGCCTACCCTAAGGTTTACATTTCAAAGATAATTAATTTTATTTACTTTTTGGGTAAGACCGTCATATTTTTCTTGACAGTGGTTGCGAACATTTTCAAAAAAAAAAATAAGTGATTTAAAATAACCAAATAACAAAAAAACAAATACCTTCTAATTCGAAATTAGTAGCTGCAAAATCAACAATGAACTTTGATCATTAAATCATTTATTATCGTATTACAATTATTATTTCTTGGCACCATGGCCCACATGGGCACGCACTTTTGTTCCGGAGAAGATATTATTATTAATTCATAATACAAAATAATGTAGGACATTACTAAATAAGAAGTGGCAAGCAAGTATGAAGTGGGTTATAACATAATAAGCGAAGACCGTTATTGTATGTTTAAACTTTTAAAATCGGTTTTGCAATAAACCATCGATACCCAAAAATCGCCATAATGTGAAAAGCTACATGGCTTATAATAATTTCTGAAAAAATAATGGATTGGATAGTTTTTAGTGGACTACTGTTAAGATATCATATTAGGAACTAGCTTAAATGAAACACTAAATACCTTTTAAACTTATTTTATTCATCAGCTGTACATAACCGTTATTTATTATCAAAGTCCACTGCTATTAACCTTCAGATCGTTATTATTACCCCAGGTAGCTGATTACTAGAACCTAATAATCAATTACCTATGTTTTTACCAACATAGGTACCAAATTCAACTGAGGCCATACAAAACTACGCTACTTTACAATCTTCAGTTTATTTTACAATAATTATAAATATTCCTTCTTGTACTTAACTTTATTTTACGCGCTTCCTTCCTTAATTACCACTATCCTTGTTGTTCCCCCTTTTCCTGCTTTTCTCCAACCACCAATTTCTATTTTCTTCCACTTTTTTTTTCGTCCGCCACCTTCTGTCTTGCTTTTTTCACTGTTTTTCAACCCATTCTCTGCCGTCTGTACTTCGTAATTGCCAGTCTTGAAATATTATTTTAAGTTACCACTTATTGCCAACAATAAAAAATTGCCTCAAATATTCATTATTAGATTTACAACAATTAATTTTGATACAAATCAGTCTTACAATAATGCAAATTATAACAGTTCGTCCATCCTGACAAAATTTGATACCACGCAAATTTAAATCTAGACAAATTAGCTGATAAATTGATTCAAATTATCTAAAAGATTAATCATTAACTAATTATATTCTATCTGATACATAAAGTTGTCTTAAAATCATGTCTACTGATTCAGTTCCGGTTTTCATGATCAGTTGTTTCGGTTGATCTGTAAAATAGAAGATAATAATATTTAGTTGACTTAGATTAAAATATACAACTTTGCCCATATAATGTTGGGCCGGTCATGTACAATTATTTGCACATGCCCTGTTCTCATTATATCATCTGTTATTTAAATATTGATTAATACTATTTAATAATTTTAATATGTACATTGTACACAGTAGATATTCAATTCTATTGTACTCTATTTGCCAAAATAATTAATTACTTGAATTATTGATCGCATAAATAGGTACATTCTTAAAATTTAACTATCACACTCTCTATAATTTGTTATATTGTTCACTGTTAAGTTCGCCATCATAACTCTTCATCATTACGATCTCTGTAGTGGGCCAAGTTTATTTAATTGCCCAGTCAGGCAGCGCCTCCTTACCATGATTTTCATGGTGACCACTGTTTATTTCATCGCCCAGTTTAGGCGGCCCTTCATCACCACGATTTCCATGGTGGCCCATATTTATTTCATCGCCCAGTTTAGGCGGCCCTTCATCACCACGATTTCCATGGTGGCCCATATTTATTTCATCGCCCAGTTTAGGCGGCCCTTCATCACCACTATTTCCATGGTGGCCCATATTTATTTCATCGCCCAGTTTAGGCGGCCCTTCATCACCACTATTTCCATGGTGGCCCATATTTATTTCATCGCCCAGTTTAGGCGGCCCTGTAGTCAACACCGAGTTTTTCATGGTGGTCCTGTTTTGTTGCATCGCCTTATTAGGCGACCCCTTTGTTTCAATAATTCTCAGTAGTATTCTGATCAATTTCATTATAGTCTAATCATGTATCACTGAATATAATAACCGTTCAGTGGTCCCTCACCTCTCATCCTTCAAGTAAATCTATAAGTTCTTCTGTACTGTCAGCTTTTGATTCATTCTCGCTGGAACTTATTTCATTATCTCGATCAATAAACTTTCTCAATGTATCAGAGGCTACTGTTGCGCTATATTTCTTATACCCTTTTATTCCTTTTATAGAAGATATAATGTATCTGTCATTGTCAAGTACTTTTGTGACCTTATAAGGACCACTGTACTTTTCTTTAAGTTTACGAACGGTGTCTTTTGTTTTACTTTGCGCTCCTTTCCACAAAACGAGGTCACCTATTTTATAAATCACAGGCCTTTTCCTTTTCTTGTCGAATCTGATTTTCATTGCTTGAGATACTCTAGCAATGTTTTGAGAGGCTTTCTCTTGGTTGCAGACAAGCATTTCTTCGTCGTCGTAGCTATTAGTTGACATTCCTTGCATTAGAGTACGAGTTCCTTTAAACATAAGTCTGTAAGCTGTAAATCCAGTAGTCGCATTGATAGTATTGTTTATGCCCCATACCACTTTGTTAAGACATTTATCCCAATCTCGTTCATCAGAAGTACTTTTATTTATAGCTTCTAACAATGTTCTATTGAACCGCTCGACTTGTCCATTGGATCTAGGTGAAGCCACTGAATTAACAACGTGCTTCACTTGGTTTGCTAAACAGAACTCTTTAAACCGTTTGCTCGTAAAAGCTGTACCACTGTCAGATATAATTCTAGTCGGATGACCAAATGAACTAAAGATTTCCTCTAGTTTCTGTTCTGCTTCAATGGATTTTGTAGTTTTTGTAGGTTTGGCCCAAGTAAATTTTGTGTAAGAATCAACCACCACAAACAGATACGACATGCCATTACCACTTTTGCAAAAGGGGCCCAGATGATCAATGTGCAGCGTATGTAGTGGTTCCGCAATTTTTTCTATTGGGTGTAATTCTCCTTCAGTTTTGCCATATTGTCCACGTTTGTAAAGACAATCTACACAGGCATTAACATACTTCCTTATAAACCTTGTCATACGTGGAAACCAGCAGTTTTGTTTTATCAACGTATCGCATCTCTTGAGACCCGGGTGGCCAATATCGTCGTGATATTTACGCATAATATTCCATCGCGCCGCTTTGGGAACCACAATTCTTAAATCAGTACTTCCTAATTTCCTGTAAACTTTGTTATCTTGCAAAATATAATTGTTCTGGATATCAATGTCATTTACCTTGTTCTCCAATTTTTGTTTAATGGTTCGAATTGTATCATCTTGACTTTGCAAGACATATACCCAATCCAACAAGTCTAAGACAAGTACTTGTTCAGCCTCTATTGGTGTTCTACTTAGTGCGTCTACATGCTTATGACTTATTCCTGGTTTGTGTATAATATTCATGTCATATTCCTGAATACTGAGCCACCATCTTGCAACTCGCGGCAGTAAATCTTTTTTCTCAAACGTTTGTCGAACTGCAGCACAATCTGTGACGACCGTAAATTTTACTCCAGCTAAGTAAACTCGAAATCTTCTGAGGGCTTCTACCACCGCCAACGTTTCAAGCTCAAATGAGTGATACAGAGCTTCTTCTTTACTTGTCTTTCGGCTGAAGTAAGCTACAGGCCTTAACGAGTCTGCGTGTTTTTGTAATAAGATGCCTGCTATGCCTTTACTTGAAGCATCCGTATGAACTTCGGTTTCAGCTTTCGGGTCATGAACGGCTAAAATAGGCCTCTCTGTCAGAATTCGTTTCAAACTATCAAATGCAGTCTGCTGTGAGACTTCCCAACTCCAGCAACTTTCCTTCTTTAATAGCTTATAAAGGTCGTGAGTAATTAGAGCGTAGTCTTTAACGAATTTTCTAAAGTAACTTGTAAGTCCCAAAAACATGCGGAGTTCATGAACATTCGTTGGTTCTTTATATCTGGTGACTGCTTCAATCTTTCTTTGCGCTGGTCTAATGCCATCTCCACTTATATCATACCCTAAATACTCAATATGAGTTTGCAAAAATGTACACTTTTCTATATTTAGTGTTAATTTAGATTCTCTCAGAATCTGCAGTATTTGTTGTAGTACCAGTAGCCCTTCATCCTCTGTAGTACTAGGGATCAATAAGTCATCTATGTATGGCAATACTGTTTTAAATCTCAAAGGACCCAGTATTTTATCCATCATTCGTTGGAAAACACAAGGTGAGTTGGCCAAACCAAATGGCATGCGAAGAAATTCATAGTGACCCTCCGGTGTGACGAACCCAGTCTTGGAAATCGAGTCTTTATCCATTGGGATTTGATAAAAGCCTTGAGATAGATCAAGACTAGTAAAGTATCGCTTCCCAGCTAACTTCTCTACTTGATCTTCTATTATTGGAAGTGGATATTTATCCTTGACAGTCAAACTGTTTAATTTTCTATAGTCGACACACAATCTGTAGTCCCCCGTCTTCTTCTTTACTATTATAATTGGACTCGCAAATTCTGAGCTAGACTCTCGTATGATCTTATTGTCTAAAAGATCGTCAATTTTGGTCCGAACTATTTCTTTTTCTGGAAGGGAAAGCCTGTATGGTCGATAACAAACAGGTTTTTCTGTGTTAAGCTCTATCTTCATTGCTATTTTGTCCGTACATCCTAGTTCTGTTGTGTTAATTGAAAAACAGTCGCTATATTCTGCGAGTATGTCCCAAAGCTTTTTCTTCACTTCCGGATCTGCTGTGCCGCAATTTACCTTACTGAAATCCACCGTCATGACTGGATCAGGGTCAGGAGATATTGTTTGGCATTTTGGCTCCCCTGTTTCTACTTCAAGGCATCTCAGACCTCTTGCCAAAGTTTCTCCTCTCGTCAAATGTAAGGGGGCTCTGGATTCATTGTATAACTCCAGTACACTTTTCTCTCCGCTGACAACACATGCTGGTATAAAATATTCTCTATCACAATAAGTTCTCTTACACGACTCGATGTAAATGGATTCTCTTAGCTGAGAATCTGACATTATTTCTATAAGCATTATGTGTTTGGGGGGCACTATTAGGTCATGTGCGCATCGTAATTTTACTTTGATATTTTCTTCAGGTGCGTAATGAATTCCCAAAACATTATCAGACGAATGATCCCTTTTCCGTATTGTGAAATCAGTCCCCGAAATAGTGAAAACATAATCAGAGTGGTTCATTAATGGCTGTCCTAGGATGATATCCATTTTACCCATGTGGCAGTCAGCTATGTGGAAAACTGTCTCAAAAACATGATCCTCCACCCGCACTTTCGCCTTAAGTATGCCTTTAGCAACGACCGGGTTGCCCCCAAATCCCCCAATCATTGTGTCACAATCATTCATCGGTAAGTCAAGTTTCCGAAAAAACCCTAAACTCATTACATTTATTTTTGCTCCTGAATCAAAATAAGCTTGTCCAGGGACGTTGTTTATATCGAAAGGCCTAAAGTAAATATCGTTTACCTCTGTTACCATGTTGACCACTTCCTTAGATGACACCAGTGGCGCTGCAGACGTGCTTGGTTTGTAGTAACATCTTTCAGATAGGTGGCCCCCTTTCCCGCAATGAACACATACAGGTTTGTTGTTAAACGTATTTTTAGGGCAACGCCTGATGGAGTGACCAGGTTCGTGGCACAGAAAACACGTAAAAGTTTTTCTTTGTTCTTGTGTTTTTATGTTTGTTGGTCTTCCGTTGGCGTCATCATTTGCCCTCGGTACCGCATAGGGCTGTGTCTGTCTTGGTTTGAAATTGTCAGTCATTACCGACAAAAACTTTGAAAACAGTTCACTCGCCGATGCGTAGTTCCCTGCCCTAGCTGGTGCCTTCAAATGATGTGGTAACCCATCAATGATGCACGCTACTGCTTTGTCGCCGAATATTTCAAGTTGGTTCAACATCGCAAGTTTTTTATAGTAATATTGGGTCATATTTTCGGTCGGAATCTTTCTCTTGTTCAACATGTCACGCAACAGTTCCACAAAGTCAGTCTTCTGAGGAAAAGCTTCTAATAGCTGCTCTTTCCATTGCTGCCAAGTCATATCATAATTTTTAAGCGACATGTGCCAAACTTTCGCCATGCCTGATAGTCTTGACTGCATAAAGTAAGATTTTTTTGAATTACTCCAATGGTGAATTGCGGCGAGCTGCTCAATTTTGTTGAGCCACTGTATAGATTCAATGTCATTTTTTTCAGGATCGAATAACGGTATTATGTCAGCTCTAGCACTGTCATTGTTAATAATGTAAGGAACGGGCTCACCGGAATATTCTTTACTGCGATGCTTGTCGTATTGATACTCTGCATCAGTATCCGTGGACTCCTCTTCGGACGTTTTTCGTGGTCTCCATGGCCGCCATCGCTTTCTGGCGCTCGGTGAGTCTGGGCTCTCCGATCGGTCTCGTCGGCGCCAACTGGCTTCCTTGGCACGCTTAGGCATGATTATCCCACTTCTGAAACTGTTAAGATATCATATTAGGAACTAGCTTAAATGAAACACTAAATACCTTTTAAACTTATTTTATTCATCAGCTGTACATAACCGTTATTTATTATCAAAGTCCACTGCTATTAACCTTCAGATCGTTATTATTACCCCAGGTAGCTGATTACTAGAACCTAATAATCAATTACCTATGTTTTTACCAACATAGGTACCAAATTCAACTGAGGCCATACAAAACTACGCTACTTTACAATCTTCAGTTTATTTTACAATAATTATAAATATTCCTTCTTGTACTTAACTTTATTTTACGCGCTTCCTTCCTTAATTACCACTATCCTTGTTGTTCCCCCTTTTCCTGCTTTTCTCCAACCACCAATTTCTATTTTCTTCCACTTTTTTTTTCGTCCGCCACCTTCTGTCTTGCTTTTTTCACTGTTTTTCAACCCATTCTCTGCCGTCTGTACTTCGTAATTGCCAGTCTTGAAATATTATTTTAAGTTACCACTTATTGCCAACAATAAAAAATTGCCTCAAATATTCATTATTAGATTTACAACAATTAATTTTGATACAAATCAGTCTTACAATAATGCAAATTATAACACTACTTACAACTTCTAAGTATAATAGCAAGTAAATAGTAATACTATAATAATTATATGAGTCATCCATACAATATGTGCTGTTGAAAATGTTGACAATATCTGCCTTTGGGGCAAGACCGGCATATGACGGACTTTCCTTTAGCTTGGTAGACGGTCTTCCAAATTGTTACATTTTAATGTTAACAGTTTCTTGTACGTTTAAGTAACGAAATTGAAGCGTTTTAAATTAATTCAAGACCAGGAATAATCGTATGGATCATTAAACTATTTGCTAAATCATAGAACCTCTACAAATTCTTTAGTTTTTCCGCATTTTCTTCGAATTTTTAAAGAGACGTCACACTCCATGTACAAGTACAAAACGCGAAAAAAATTGAACAGTAAATTTCTCCTAACATAAGGATGTGAGCGACATCTATGATTCTCAGTTCGAAGTAGCTCCATAATATTGGTTTACTGACCGAGCCCTAAGGCGCTAGCTATTCAAAAAAGGAAGTTATTGCCGCTAGACGGACTTACCGCCTAGACGGACTTCCCCACATTGACCTTATATCAAAAGAAAGATCAAAAGTGCTCACAGTACGCGAACGGCGCGGGCAACGCGAATATAGGAGTAGGGGAGAACCGGGGAAATAGAACCGCGAGGGATTTTATCGAGTCCCCCGCATTGATGTTATGAGTTGACTTATACGATATAGCCGCGCCGCGTCGGAAATATTGTAATCTAACATGAATACAGAATTCAGATATAGGTAATACGTTTTACGATGGCTTTGGGCGTAATATCGTCGAAGTTTTTACGTCTTCGCTTTCTTTATATTAAGCATATAAATTGATTTCTTTCACGGGACAGATAAGCGGTTCATGTGAGTGGATTGCAGCCCGTTCTCAGCGAGTTATTGGCAATTTGAGGTTGTTCAGTCAGTTGCATTGATAAAACATCGGCATCAAGCATTATTTTGGCCGAGATGACCTTCAACTCACGTTTAATGGGGATATCAAAAATAAATGTATATACAATTCTAATTAGTAGGTATCTGAGCAAAATAAACGTTTGATAGGTCAATGAATACAAATTCGCTCTAAAGGCGTTGAGACCAAAAGGTTGGCTACAAATGAACTCGAATGACTTATTATAAGCAGGTTCGCGGGTAGGTAGTAAGCTCGTATACCTACATAAATATGTGTCGTAAACATCATTATTTTTCCTCCACGATACAAAAGTAACTAGGGAGTTAACAGCATGCAATGACTGTGTTGTGTACACTTATTACGTGGTGAGAGCCGGGAGCGAGGCGAGGGGCGCACGCCACATTAACATTGCAGGTGACGTTTCCTTCGCTTATACTGAGTTTTTTTTTAATTCAAACGAAGCAACGGTTCTAAAGTTATTCAGTCTCGTTCAAGCTCTTGAATTAGTTTTAACGCTTTCAAACTTAAATAAAACCCCTAATTTTCTGAGAAACACTCGAATATAAAATAAAACAATATTTACGCGTCTTATCTCGGCGACCGAGCTTAGCAAAGCTGTCTAGTGAAAATAAATGTGTTGAGTGAGGAGCATTTCGTGGGGAGAGGGGGCCCAAGCGGCACGCTGTATTGTCCAAATTGTTTGGGGCGTTCATAATTCGTCACACGCATCACTTCGTCGCTAACTGTTATTTTCGTGGGTAACATTTTTATTTAAATTGTTACGAGTAATTTGAAACAGAAAAAGAAACGAATGAAAGAATGCCACTCGAGCCTCAATACCCTACACAATTAAAAATAATCGATCCGACCTTAGTAGGTAAAGACAAGCAATATTTATAAATTAAAATGAGACATAAACACGATCCTAATCAGCTATGTTGCTTTTGTTCATTGAATCGATTATCCCACGCGCTCTCAGATTATTTCTTGTAACGCATTTTATCGACGAACCGATCTTATCCGATGTGAATCTCGATTCATGTATCCAAATATTATGTGGGTATACTGTTGAGAATCAAAGTGAATATATTTACTTTCATAATTACGAGAACGAATTAAACGCAGCAAGATTAAAATGGAATTCGTTTAAATGTAGCGTCCTCTGGAGCTGAGCCGAGAACAAAAGGGAATTAAGTTTAAAGAGCTCCTTAGCGATTCCATCGGGTCTGCGCGAAATAGAGTTGGTGTATTTTATTATGAAAGCCACTAAGGCTAACTACAACTATCTAACCGAGGCAATTCTAGGTGACGCGACGCAAAATTGACATCAACCATCAATCACTACGGAACGAGCAAGTAGGCCGCGCCGGTAATAGTGTATGGTGTCATATTGCAGTTGTGGTTATCGGGTACAAATTGCTGTCGCTCCAGTGATTAACAACGCGCAACTCGCCACGTCGGAAACACTGACAAACTAAAACAAACATCCGAAATAGAACGCTCAAACACAACCCGATGAACGCTACGTAAGCTCGTACAACAGTATCTAATATACCCGTAGTCAGCGTAACACAATCGCACGAAGCGTTTCAAAACGTCGCATAAAATGTTTGCACAACCAGTGAAGGATTTCGTTCAATCGAAATCGTCGAGGACAGGTTTAGATTATGGATTAAAGGATGTGACAATCCCGGGCTTAAAAGTGAGCCCATGTCGATTATAGTTTCCGGTATCTGTTACGCTCCATTGTGTGCATTGTTGTGGGTCCGGGCTGGGAGCGGGTTCCATCCGGCGTTTATAAGGTCGTCTTTCGTAAAGCCAAACTTCCCAAAACTCACCGGTCTCCGGCTCCCCGTCTCGTCACCCGGTACATTACAATGTCAATAGCTGTTGCGGCCATTATATTGTGGTCTTGGGAAAGTGCGACGACGAGCAATCTTCCCAAATTCTTTCGTAGATTTTAACTGTGCTCTGACTGGATCAAGCACATTTACCTTTACACTTTGTTTTATTTACCGCGTACAAACTACTCTAAACTTATCTCATTATTTTTGTATAATGAGTTTTGTTTGCATTCTCCTTACATGTTCCCCGTTTTCAAATTTTATGTCTGAGCAAAGTTTCGTAGTTAACGAGCTCGACGTGTTCCGGTTACGAGAGCGACTTTTGAATAATACTTCGGTTTTTCTTATTCAGTGAGTCCTCATACAACTCAAATATAACAAAGAGCCAACCGCGCAGATCTCGAATCTCGACAAAAGAATATGAGAAATATCTGTGCTTCTCGTACAATCCGAATCGCATCGCTACTTCGATTGAATTGGAAAATATTTCTTGCTTCTCGGTCGACGGCAGAACGCGGGCTCCGAGTCTTCGCCAAACATAAAAGGAATGATCAAACAGGAATGTGCTAATGGTTTATTTGAATTCTTTCTTGTGCGCGTTAAAACTTAAAAAATAAATGAAACCCATTCATAAGTTGAATACGCAGCTGATGCTCTGATTAAATTTCTTCCGCTTCGGAGGGCTCTTTGTCGCCAGTAACTTCTATTGCGACACAAAAGCAGTCGTCCAAGGCAGGATAATTTATTTTAAAGAGCACTTTGCCTTCGTAGACTTTAACGGCACCAATTGCTTTTGAATGAAAGACTGACGCTTATCTCAGCTTTATCTTGCACATTAAAATGACATTATTGTTATTAATAAATAGTTAAAATATGGTTTCAGATGTGTAGATATTCATCTTGGCTGGCATATAGTTCTTCAGTTTAGATGAAAATAAATACAAAAATATGTTTATATAAACTGTATAAGTTTATCCCTATTGCTCTTTGAAGTCTGTTACTTTTAGTATTTCTTTATTATTATAAACCAACTCAGCGCCTCGTTTTGAGTCGTGCGTTTACGTAAATCAGCCGGAGTTCTCAGAAAGATAAAGCGATACATTACGCCTCTAAACCCCGATTATTTAAAGGCAATCCGTAGCAATAAATTTATTCGAATGCGCCGCGCGCCGTCCTAACCGTACATAAACGCTTTGTAATTATCCGTTTGTTTAAAGAATGTATTACACAAATATAAACTTTACGAGTCCAATGTTCAAACATCACTTTTTATTATCTCACATGTTGTCTTCGACGCACACAGAGGAATGATACGTTTTATCGCCCACCGCGCTCGCAGCGCCAGGCCCGGCCGCCGCGCGGACGCGAGCTCGCTACACATTGTTCCATAATTTGTCCATTATGTCAACCGTGGTCGCCCGTGATCCATCATTATTCCACTACAAAATAAATAAATCCAATCCGAGGGGTATAACAGCGGTAACATTCTGTTATCCCGTCATGCATAAATGTTTTTGTAATATTTCGGAAGCCATATCCAGTTTAGGCCCCTCTCCCCTCGCTCTGCGCCACAGTCGGCCCTGCGGGCTGCGGGCGAGAAGCGAGCGCGAGCGCCCGACCTCGTGTGTGTGCCACGTAGCGATGCAATGCCAATGCTCCGACTATTCCGACTGCACCGATATCTCTCCCAACTCCCAATCATCTTGACCCCATATCGCGCCGAATTTCTCATAACTTTAGTTCGCTTACTGCGTAGACTGTTACCTGCAACCGACGACACCACTACAAGCTGTATAAAAATACTCGCACGATTAACATTAATGAATATTCAACGGTCTCTACATCACTTGAAGTGGCTATTATGATATAGGATGCAATATCTAATAACAAGGAGTCTAGTGCCTCACCCCAGTGATTATTGCGCACTACAAAAACCGATTTGCGTGTGATTTTACACTTTACTCTCTCACTTAGTGAGGCGTGTAATTATTGTGGCACAGAACATCACGATTTGAATTCAGTGGCCGCGGCGCTCGACCGAGCCGAGCGACAAGTCGAGCTGGCTGGCGAAGCGAGTTACTCGACCGACTTCAGCCAGTCAGTGTTCGTGCACCGTGCGATTACGACGCGCGTATTTATATTCCGCACTCTACGCGCACACAACAGTATTGTGCAGCGTTGGATATAACTACAAAGTTCACGTTCTGGTGTGCAGTGTGTTGATACGACCCTTTGTCTCTCCGTAGGTGTGGAGTCAGCCTGCCAGGATCTGCCGGGATGTCAGTGTGTCTAGTGATGGTGCATTGAGGTCGTGCCAGTACCTTGAATAGTGTAGTGTAAACTAGTGCTATAAAGTGCTGAATGGATTGTGTATCATTTGGATTGCCATCGCGAGTCGTCGATAGATCAACTTGGGAACGGTGAGATTTAATTATATATACCTACTTTACTTATAAGTATCTACCAACTGATAAGATAGTTCTAACAGCTGGACATGTTTACGAATAATTTATGAATTCTAACTGCAATTTAACGAGGTTTATATTCAACTAGAAGCGTCTCGCGGTTTCACACGCGTTAACTACTATCGTAACAACTAAAAAAGCGGTCAAGTGCGAGTCGGACTCGCCCATGAAGGGTTCCGAAGCAGTAAGTAACATAATATAAAAGTTCTTGTAGTTCGTTGTAACTTTGATCGATGTTTTAATAATAGTGTATTTTTATTCGATTAATGACGTTTAAACAAACATCTTACTAGATCTCGTTCAAACCAATTTTGGTTGTAAATTTGCATGGTAATGTACATCATATATTATTTTTTGTTTTTTTATTCTCCTATTTTAGAAGTTAGAGGGGGGCACACATTTTTCCACTCTCTCGCGCAAATTGTTAAGTTTAGAAAAAAATATATTAGGAACCTCAATACCATTTTTGAAGACCTATCCATAGATACCCCACACGCATGGGTTTGATGAAAAAATAAAATTTGGGTTTCAGTTCTAAGTATGGGGGACCCCTAAAATGTATTGTTTTTTTTTTCTAAATTTGTGTGAAAATCTTAATGCGGTTCACAGAATACATCTACTTACAAGTGTCAACAGTATCTATCAATAGCTATCTTATAGTTTCTGAAAAAAGTGGCTGTGACATACGGACGGACAGACAGACAGACAGACATGACGAATCTATAAGGGTTCCGTTTTTTGCCTTTGGCTACGGGACCCTAAAAAGGACGTGAAAAAGCACCTAGGTACCTAAAAACATAACAAAAACCTTCGCATTGATAATTTTCAAGTAGGTACCTTCCACGTAGTTACGTACCTACCTATAGATGACGTGGCAGAAGTAAGTAGGTATTTTATGTAAGGTATTTGCTACCTGTGTTGAGTTTTTGTAAGGGTTCATAACCACCTATCTAGGCACCTAGGTACCTATTTAATTAGGTAAGTAGTATACAAACTTATTTTTAAGTGTGCTATGACCTTATCTAATCATTATTTTAATTAATTATGTAGTGCTTTCATGTGTAACACTTAACGGTAGGTAGGTACATACGCGATTAAAACTTTTTAAGGAAGATTATAAAATATGTAATAGGTACAATACATACTAGTATTATAAATGAGAAATGACTGTTTTTTTTAGTCGGAATAAAAGAATAGGAAGTTCTTTTTACTTTAATGCACGCAAAAATATCTCTACCTATATAATAGGTATACGCCTATACTTACCTACCTAGCAGGCGCATCCTAATTCTTTAAATATTTTGTACCATAAAAAAGTAGGTACCTACTGAACCAATTTTCATGAAAATTATATCATCTGCCTACTATCTAATTGAAAAAATAATCATTCAGATCGGTCTTATTGTCATATTATACCTGTATTATTATACAATAAATAATTAATCGTTTGTGTGTTTATCGCCAGACTCCATTTTGCAAGCTCAATTGCAGCAGCAGCTCGGTGCATGTTGGTGTAAAAATCAGCAGAACTGCTTTGTAATAAAGTTCATATTGGCGCGTGCAGTACCGATGGTGCTACGTCAAAAGCTCTGCGACGTGACACGCCATAAAAACCTTTTTGACGTTGTATGTTAGACAATTTAAATACAATATAATAATTATACGATAAACGGCAAAAAAAATGTAAGTAAAAAATAAGAGACTAATGGTGCACTTTTTTAAGATAACATGGATTTAATAATGCTGCAAGGAAATTCACTACAGTGAAGCCTAATCTATAGAACTGAGCATAATCTTTAGTTGTTATAACTAATCAAAAATGATGACCAAATTACAAAAAACGATGATTGATTTCATGTTTATTTTTACCTTGACATCCATTCATATTGGCAAAAAAATATTTCTGATAATATAGGTATACGTACTAACTTTATTCTGTCGTGTCCATCTATAATTTAGAATTAAATTATATAAACAACTTATCTGTTAAATCTGATAATCTAAAAGTGGTGTAATAGGTAGTTACCTAAGAAAACATTTGTCATTTACACTATGCCGCGCTTACCCCGCTCTCCCCGGTGTTTCAGCCGAGATTTATGACCGCGCAAACATCCTACTAATATTATAAACGCGAAAGTTTGTCTGTATGGATGGATGTTTGTTACTCTTTCACGCAAAAACTACTGAATGGATTTTGATGAAACTTCACAATAATATAGCTTATACATCAGAATAACACATAGGCTACAATTCATAAAGATATATCGTATATTATCCAAACGCGGGTGAAACTGCGGGGCGCAGCTAGTTTACAATAATGCTAATGACTTGGAGAAATATTACTGTTATTTATTTAAAATTTCGTGGGCAAATAAAGGAGTTTTTGTTGGCATGACCTTTTCTTCTTGCATTGGCTTTTTCGTAGGATTTTTATACGAATAGGTACCTATGCGTTTGCATCCGTTTGATACGTGTATCTAACTAACCTTATTTAAGGCGCTGTGGGACTGAGTTTCAGGCTTTTGAAGCTAAGGAAACCTATTAAAATGTAAGATTTATGAGTAAAAAAAAATATTTTGTTAAAATTGAACTTATTATTTTTAATTTACGAAAGACAAAAACGTGATCTCGAATGATTGGCTCGATAAAAAAAAATGGCAAAGATGACACTACTTCGCATCTGACTTTATCTCCTGCTAAGAGATTCCATCACGAAACCACGTGAAAGTTGTACCAATAAACGGGGATTTTTATATAGGAGTGGGGTGAGAAGTACTTATTCTAAACTCGTTACCACTTTTTTCCTATAAATAAAAACATACAAAATCTAGGAGTTGTACATTCAGCTACAGTGGGTAGGACATTAAGATAAATACAGAAGGCTAATTACATATAAAGTTTACACAGATATTTTATAGACAGATCAGATGATAAAATATAGGTAGTCCCCATCGTACTGTACAGTAGACTGTGGGATGTGCATAAACATAGTAAGAGAATATCACGGAAAACAAAATAATAATACCTAGATAAAATATAGATAACGCCAAAGGTAAAGATAGATATATTACGTCTATACTAGCAGACACGGCCACGCGTTGCTGTGGCTAAGGTTTTTGTTTGCGACTATAAATTATTGAGATGTAAGCTATCCTATCTTTCAAGTTAGATCGAACTGCACACGGTGTGCAAATTTGATGTAGTTTAGAAGTCCATCGCGGAAAAACAACGTGACACGTAATTTATATAGGTATATATTAAGATAAGATTATGTGAACTATTCCTTCATAAATAAACCCAGATTGCTAGATACCATAGACCTAGAACTAGAACCTAGACCTACATAGATACGATCTCGCTGGTGGTCATAGCAGTTCTGGTAAACAGGAGAAGAGAGTATCATAGACCACGCTGGCGCAGTGCCGGTTGGTGGATATCCCATCAGGTTAGAGATTCTTGGATTTATCAGTTAGTACTCAGTACCTACCTGGAGTTTTGGCGGGAATCCGATAGTGAGACGTTGTTGGTTTTGTATTTTTTTCTCAAACTTGTGTTTCGTCGAGTGTTAATGTGTAATGTTGGTGGAATATTAGTCATTGAGAGTTCGGTAACGTGCACAAGTGTGGGCAAATTAAATAAAACCCAAAAAGCGTGTCACTTCGCATTTTTTCCAAAAACTCCCAGGTAGTTTCAATAAAGCATCCACCGCTTTAATAAAGCGTGACTTTGACTATGTAAATAATTGACTTGACTACTTGACCACGAGGATTGCTTTAATGCTATGAATTTCCTATTGTGAAATTAGAAACTACCTACTCAAATCACTGGCTAAATGCACAAACCGTGCGAAGCCATATAAATAAACCAAAAAAAAAAGTACCTGCCTATCAGTGTCAGTTCGACGCTCCTCGCTCCTTCTTCACTGAGATAATACGGTTTGTCCCCACCCCATATAATACAGTACATTGTCCCGAGTTCCAACGTCTTAACGTTTCGGAATGGGAACTGATTGGTACGTACCTATTAAAATTATTATAAAGGTCATATTCTTATCAAACGACTATAATATACAAGTTTAATAATAACTTTGTAAAAATATAAATAATTACTTGAGTTCTGGTCCGTAAGCGTAAATAAACCTTATTTATCGGCGCGCCAAGGGTTGACCCTTTGTTTATTTTAGGAGGGTTGCCAGTCAGGTATTAGGGTTGTCTATGGAACTGTAAAGGGCCGCGTGTGGCTATTGGAGAGGAAATAACTATGGTAGAGGATTTCTTCACTGACCTATTCTATAGGTAGGTACTATACTATTATAAATCTATACATGCATACATGATATATTTATATGTAAGTATACAAATTTAAATAAAATTGATTTGTCTATTTCTAATTTCAAAATAACAGCTTTTTACTAATAATGCATTATTTTTTAAATATTATACGATACCTGTACCAAAAAATGTAAATTCATCGAGACACCCACTTTTGTTAGATTTTTAAGGTATTTAAGTAGTTTTAGCTAGCTTTAGTTTTATAGTTTTATTAACTGTTTTCAGTGGGTACTTATAAAGAAGTTTAGATTTTAAGATTTTATTATTTTCACAATAGGTACATGTCATATCATTAAAGCAATCCTCGTGGTCAACTCGTATAGTCAAGTCAATTATTAACATACCTAGTCAAAGTTACGATTCAGTAAAGTGGTGGATGCTTTACAGAAACTTCGTGGGAGTTTTGGGAAAAATACGAATTGACACGCTTTTTGGGTTTATATCATTTGCCCACACTCGTGCACGTTATCGAACACTCAAATTCTATATTCCACCAATATTACACATTAACACTCGAAGAAACACAAGTTTGAGAAAAAAAATAGAAACCAACAACGTCTCACTTTCGGATTCCCGCCAAAACTATCCACCTTTATTATTCACTATTTTTTTAACAATTAGGCGCTTACGAGCTTTTCAAATATTTTGCGCGCTCTGTGAATAACAATAAAATTATTGTTGTTGTTGTTCAAGTTCAAAGCTTTTTTGTCGACATAAATTGTAACGACAGTGAACTTTGAAGTTGTTTCTGATAACCCTACCTACGTTGAGCAGTTTCCTCATTGGCATGTTCTTCCAGCCATTTTTGTTCGGTGAGCCATATTAAATTTGTCGAATCATATTCTACTGACACTTTCATCGTAGACCGAAACGCATCCTTCCTAAACCGGGAAAGTTTACCCACCACGGGGCCCTAAACTTTGTTATTCTGACAACACCACAAGCGTATAGAGATTATGAATTTATCATTATTGTCTTGACAGCTAATCCACCTACTACTTCCATTCACTTCCTTTGGTATTGTCTTAAAAATTGCTAAAAATCAATAATTTACTACATAATATACTAACTAGGTACTTACTATACCTACAGTAAAAAAAATAAAAGGTAAGTACTTACTTACTATATTTTTTTGACAACCATGCAGTCCCGTGAAATCTTTACAACTCTCCAACCCGGTTTTTCTCCCGGCTACGTGGACCGTAGACCGGGAGTACCGGGATAGAAGGCCGGCACGGAGCCAAGTAGCGCGCCGGCACGGTAAATCACGGCCGTGCTTCGACTAAAGTGGTCAAAAGAAAATCATGACTGTAGTATAGGTATTAGGTACTACATGATTGTGACTGTGACGTTGGGTTATATTTTATGCACTAAGATATCAATCTGACTCAAATCGATGTTATTATTTATTAGGGAATTTACACCTTGTTTAATTGTTGTCTATCCGTATAAGTCAAGTGAAGGGGAAAAAACATGGCGCACGTCATTGCCTCCCTTCGGCCGGTGAAAGGTGTCACATTGACAGATGTTGTCTGTTACATTAGAGGCGCGGGCGCCGGAACAGTGACCTATTATTGTATTTTATAGGGTTCCGTACTCAAAGGGTAAAACGGGACCCTATTACTAAGACTCCGCTGTCCGTCCGTCCGTCTGTCCGTCTGTCCGTCTGTCTGTCTGTCTGTCTGCCCGTCGTCACCAGGTTGTATCTCACGTACCGTGATAGTTAGACAGTTGAAATTTTCACAGATGATGTATTTCTGTTGCCGTTATAACAACAAATAGTACTAAAAAACAACAAAATAAATATTTAACGGGGCTCCCATACAACAAACGTGATTTTTTGCCGTTTTTATAGAAATTATAAATAGCCCTTCGTGCGCGGGTCCGACTCGCACTTGGCCGGTTTATTTTATTATGTTGCGGCTTGCATTACAGGCATGCGAAATTTTATGCGAACTCCATTACAATAATTACTTGTCTTCGCGCGTCTAATAGTCTTAGAAACGTCCCACCCAATGAATATTTTTGAAGTTTGTAGGTACCTACTTCTGAATGTAGTTGCAAACAAATATTACGTGTAATTACCAAAACAATCCGACGATACGCCCGCGCCACGCCATGCCGCGACCCTACTTGATTAATCTCTCTGACCCTAGACTACAAATAAACATCGAGTCCAACTCACTGGCGAATTTAGTAAACAATCTTCTGAGTAAAGTAGGGGTAAAATTACGCAATAAAAATATAGACAGGTAAGTGACCTAATTATTATAGAATTTTCCAAACCGTGCCCAAAATCGATGACGCTGCTAGATAAGTCACATATCCGCTCCCTACATTATAGAAGAAAACTTACAGAAACACGTTGCAAAATGGGGCAAACGGCGTGAGGCCATTACACGTCCAAATTGAACTGTAAATAAGGCAGGCAATTAACTTAATACCATACTCGATTATACCTACACTTAATTAGCAAGCCTTAGTAGGCTTCAGCAACAAAGTAAGAACAACTTCGTTGTCCGCGCGGTGGAATGAAAACGTTTTTTTACAGATGAAAAAAACGAAACAGGTTCTCAAGTCGACACGTATATTTTTAAGTTTTTTATTTGGCTTTCGAAGGGTGTATGTAATCGTTATAATAACTGTAGCGTGAACTGTAAACAACTCTTTGTAAACGGCTCTTTCATGTCAGTACTTATTTTATTTTCGTAGTTGTAACATAAGAGAGAGAAATACCTACCTACATACAATAAATTAATAAAAGAACACAAATGTAAAATCGCGTCTGTCTGTTTCTTTATTGTGTTATTTGTAAATACTAGGTTTCCGATCATTAAAAAACATAATTAAAAGCCACCAAAAGAGACATTCTCAACCATCGCGTGTTTACCTCCTTGTTTACGCGGATGATTCGTCAGGCAGTTCGTAATAAACTCAAAAGAGGCCCTTACGAAAAAGTGGCCTTAGCGAACTCCGCAAACATCCGTAATACACATACGAGTCGTCATGCACATCCTACTTCCCGTATAAACACCGGCCCTCAGTACCAGGCTCGCATAAGCACGCGCGTCATAAAAAAGTTACGAGGAGTTATCAAAAGGGCGCTATAAAACCGGCATCGGGTGACGGCGCCATAAACCGGCCGATGGCCAGCTCCCTAGCATTATCCGGCCTTTTTGCATGTTCAGCCGCCGGATACTATAGATTACTGCATGAAAAAAAAACAAGGAACAATAAAAAAGTTGAAAAATCCGATTAGGTCAGCTGATTATTGCGTAAGGATTTGTTTGCCAGGTTGTGCCAATCAAGTTTTAACTACAAATAGTATTGAACTTGGGTCAGAGCATCGAACCAAACTCAATGCTACTCGATAATTAAGTCTAATTGATGAGGCCTTCAGATCTTGCATGTGGCAACTCTGCACAATGTATATATTTTACCACTGTACCCTCTACTGCCAACTTCTCAGCGTTGGATGTACTGAAAAGTGCTCCCCATGGTTTTCGAAATTGTTCCGAGTTTTTGTCAATAGGGAGAAGTTTGACAATTGCGTCTGTTTCAACCCCTCTCTTCTCTGTATCTGCTTTCTATTCACCTACGGTATAGCGTGTTAAACACCCTATATAATCCATTCTCGTTACCATGAAATAAATATAATATCTTCAGTGAAGATAAATATCAAAATCAGTTTAACGTGATTTTTTAGGTTGAAATGGCCTGTGCCATTAGAACCTGTTCCACTGGATAAAAGCTTCCATTCTTTCAACATATTTCAAATTTTAGTATGACAAAAACTGCTACAGCCTCTAAAGATGCCTAGAATAATGAGAGAGAGAGAGAGAGAGAGAGAGAGAAGAGAGAAAGAGAGAGTGGTATTCTGAGCTATTCTTTGCGGATTTAGCGACACATTGCATACGAGTATATTGTATTACATGCTGAATCAACAGATTGTACCAGTCTACATCCCACAGGCAAGATAGGCCCCACAAGTCTTAGACCTATATTGAGTGAAACGGCATAATCTTACATCCTTTGGCTTCCTTTAACTCTTATGTGACGCAGCATCATAGGTAAAGAGTTTTGCTACTTATCCAACTTTCTTTCTTCTAAATGTTCAACATGAGCAATCCTTCAACAGCTTCTTCTTACTCTAAGTGTGCCTAGGTCGCGTTTATGATCCGCCGTGTTGAGGAACCTAGCTTATCTGCGCTGTTTTACGACTGTTTTACGATTATAGCCCGTCTGAATCGGTTATAACATCGTACGATATTAAATTTTCTCTAAAGGAATAATTTTAAAATGGACATGTTCACATAAAGTGGCTTTTATGGCGGTGTATTAATTTTTATGGGACCGAGGAGTTATTCCAGTTGATTCAGTTTGGCGGGTCGGAACTCGTTGATGAAATATAGGGCTATGACGGTAATCGATTTCTCGATGTATGTCGTATCTTTCTTTATCAATACTAATTCAATCAGTTTTTAATTAAACCTCTGATAACAAATTAGTACTCACGTTACATTACAGGTGATAATGTGTAGACTCTATCTGGATAATGCTCTCTATCTTCGTAGGCCGTAGCTGAGTAGCAGGTTCCGCCTAAAAGTTTTTTTCCTTGACATTACCGTTATCCGTGAGTGATGTCGTTCAGGTTATACCTTTTGTTTCAACTCAATCGGATGAAAGATGCGCACACGCATAAAAAACGAACAAACAAACGAACATTCGTGTTTAGATGGGCACTAGCGCTTGAATGGCGTCTGGCGAATGGGACGATAGGTTTACTTCTTGAGGATGGTAGCCGGTAGCTACCTAGCCAGCCGGACTGGACACTAGTGCCTACCGCCGAGGAAATTTTGGCTAACGAGTGGTTTCCTTGTTGCAGGGCTACAATGGTGTGTGCGTGTGGTGGCGCGCGGGGGGCGGGCGAGGCTCAGCGGCGCGCATGGCGGCGCCAATGAGGGAGGGCGCGCCGCCCGGCGGAGCTCGCCCCGCGCCCCACGCGCACCCCGCCAACTTCGAGTACGATGACAACGAGTGGGATATCGGCATCGGCGACCTAATCATTGACCTCGATGCCGACATAGAGAAGACCGACGAGGCGGGCGGCATGGCGGCGCGCGCCGAACAGGACACGCAGCGCACCGCGCTCAAGATGAAGATCAAGCGCACGAAGCCCGGCACCAAGAGCTCAGAAGCCAAACACGAGATCGTCAAGTCGAACGAGATGAACGGAGAGCCCAAGCCGGGCGGGCCGGCCCCGCCCGCCTCCGCCGCCGCCAAGCGAGGCTCGGGCGGCCACCGGCGGGACAAGGCCCGCGACAAGCACCACCACCCCCACGCACCGCACGACGTCAACGGCGTGGCGCGCGTGCCGCCCACGCCCAACGCGCCCGGCCCGCCCGGGCCCGCGCCCGCGCCGCCGCCCTCCGCGACGCCGCTGCCGCCCGCGCCGGCGCAGGCGCCGCGCCTCGACGCGAAGCCCCCGGCGCCTGCGCCGCCGCCGCCGGCGACCGCGCCCGCGCCTCCCCCGCCCCCGCCGCCCGCGCCCTCACCGGCCGCACCTCCCTCCAAACCAGAGCCCGACGACTCCAGGCAAGACTCCACGAACTCGTCACAACCTCCGGCTAAGAAACAAAAGACAGAATCTAAGGTAAGAACTTCTAGAAGCATGACTTGTCATCACGGAACATGAGATCAGATGGTGGTAGAGCAAACCAAATATATTTGTGAACTCACACGGTACATAAAACACACAATGTTATGCCTGCTTGGTCTCTTTTCCTGCATAAGGTATTATGATATAGGAACTTTTCTAAGTACCTATAAATTAATTGACCAACCCAAGCGAAGGTCTCCATTTTAACAGTGGCCGATTTTGCTTCCGTCCGGATGTAAATATGTATGTTCCGGACTACAGGTCGCATTTCTCAACCGATTTTTACGAGGTTTGGTATACAGGTTCTTTGATTTTTATTGGTTTTTTTGTCTAGAGCTATTTTTGATAGGGGGGAAAATAGGGGCAAAAAAGGGGGACGTTTGATTTTTTTTGACGTATTGTCAGTTATTGCCTTGAGTTATGATAATATTAGGTGAAAACTATAGTATTAAATTCTGAACAAGTTGTTGTAAAAAAAAGTATTCAAAGTTGGGGGGTAAACGGGGGTAAAGAGGGAGGTTGCTTATCACCATGATATTTATTGATGTTAATTGAGAGGCCGCAATGAGTTATCTCCTGGGAAAAGATCCATATTATTGTATCACAGACAACATGAAACACGTGCATTTTCCACACATGATTTCGTTATTGCGCCTAGAGACAGTCGGAATCACCGCCCTTCCGGCCCTATCTGTCCATTATGCTATCAAGTAATCGCGCTAATCGGCAATCGCTCTTATCGCACATAATACATCCGATTGTTTCGGAACGTTGTATTTAATTGTCCGGCTTAAAGCTGTTTGCGAGGTTGATTGAGTGCAAACGTTCGCGGGGTGTAATCCGCGCTTGTCCCCGCCGCATCGGTTCATTAAATCACCCCTATACAGGCAACAGCCACAGCTACGACCACCCCTTCTTCCTCTTCCCACTCCCCCTCACAATCACAATGTCCACTGCACTCCTCAATCAAATTAATGCGATTGTGGTCGCGCCGCCAAACGGGCCTGTATCTCGATTTCCCGAACAACTTTACAACAGCAATTTCCAAGCCTCTAAGCCCACAAAGATTGTCTCCTCCATACAATAACAACCGATTAATCTGTCCGCTAAAGGAACAACTGGTTTCGCTATCCTAAAGCAGACATTCAATGGGAGGAATGTCGTGTTGTCACAATGGCGAATAAAAACATCAACCTTACGACCGTCCGTAGAAGTAGAAAACATGGAAATCGCGTTACACCGCAATCAGTCGCTTTCGTAGTGTCATATAAAACGGCGAAGTTATTCGTGAAGGTGCAATCTGTGAGTGCTGCGACCGAGACAACGCGAATCTTTCCCAACGACGCGACACGCATCGTCCATCACGGGGCGTGACTCGCAGATATTGCCAAACCCTTATGCAAACCTCTTATGAACTCATCACGATCGACGCAGACTTATGGCTGTGGAACACACCTCGGGATTTTATCAAACTACCAACAGCTGCTTAAGTAATGTCGGGCCGCAATATTTTACGAGGAGAGATTATACATCGGATGCCCCGGGTAAAAGTAAAGATAGGGGCGTCTGGGTCCCCTATTCCGTTATTATTCGAGGGCTCCGCTCTCCAGACGCAGTCATATCGCAGTCTCCGAAATTCCTTTCATTAATCACTGCGGAGGGTTCTAAAAATTTCTAAAGTGCTTGTGGAATCAATTTAACGTTCGCCCCCTTGCTGGTAAAGTTGGCGAGCGTGATAATTAAAGATGAGATATAAATTTTCGTGTCTTCTATAACAATTCAAGTAAGAGAATACCTCTAGATTGCCTAGGTATATACATTTTACATTTTGCTCATAAGAAACGATTAGTGTCTGCGGTTACGACAATCATGCATGCTATATTTTGTGCTAACTCTGCTGACAGCTTGCCAGCTTTCTTGAAATTAATATTATACATAGTTTATTACCATTCTGTGGTTTTATGGAAGCCGTTTTATGACGCAGTCCCGCAAATACCTAGTGATTATTGTCGTGCACAACTGCCGACTGTAATTGTTTGATTGTATGCAAGCAATAGGGTTCTGTAATGTGTTTTATGGCGAGACACGGGAAACATCTCAAATGAAGAAATTCCTCTGTTCATATAATGATCAGATACATTAATCGCTCTGCTTACATGCTGTATATCGTCCTTCCATGCCCTCGTCTTTCCTGTATCCATCCCAAATCAAACATAATAGTACATCTATTATTCTTGGTCTATAGAAAAGCACCCCACGGTTCGCCGCCATTGTCTGGTTTAATACTCGAACTGCCACCAAACGCTGTATTATTTATCACCCCGATTCTGAAACGAGGTGACTCGATAATACCTTTTCAATAGAATCCGCGGTAATACCGCTATTTGCTTTGCTACTCATTGCATCGACAAACTTATTGACAGCAATTTAAATTAAAATTCCATGACTTTGTCGTCCTTTTTTTGTAACAGTACGAACAACATGCTAGTTTAATTACTTGTCCTTGGTGAATGGAGATTGCTAATTCTTAAAACGTTGTGGTATTTAGCTATTTATTCAATAGAATTGATTGGTTTGGTCTAGAGATGGTATTTACTTATAGTCTTTTGTGGCAATTCTATTCGACTTTACTTAATCCTTTTGCCTTTTCATCCATCACATTGCTAGGTCTCGGCGGAATATGTAATACAACATTTAATCTCACAATAGCATTTCTATTTCACATTCACCTACCTCACCTACTTGTTATTATTTTTAGTAAATTATTTCTACAGACTTACCTATCTATTGAACGGAGATTGGCTACCAGATCTGAATTCACATATAATATAATAACTTTAGTAATACAGCTAGTAGATACTTCAAAAAATATTCCAATCACGTCCAGTGTTCCTCGTTCACTTTTATCTGTTCCTTTGATTGAAGCACACTCTAGTTCCTTATCAATATTACCATTTCCTAGAACTTTGCGTGCAGTACCGACGTCTAAATTCAGAATCGAAAGCCCCTCTCCACTGCTCCGACTATTAACGACAACGATATCGTTTCTCATCGTTAGCGACACTAATGCTCCATTACAACACCATTAGATATCTATATCGCCACCTAAACCAGCACACATATTATTATATACAGGGATTTATAAATAAACGTATCAAAATGTGATTAATGCAAGATTTCTATCAAATTGATCTGTTGAACCCGATGTTTAATTATGTATACGTCGCTCTAAACGAGGTTAATAACACCGCAGAAGTAACTGGTGTGTAATCTGTGCGGCGCTTGATGATCGCTCTGAATAAATTTACATGTTGATGTCTCTAGACTCTGATCAGTGTTCTCAGTAAACCGAACGGCTAAGTAGCTGCCTGTTCACGGCTGGTTAGTTAAAGACCTCAAACGGGGGTGGGGCGTGGGGGATTGGCGGATATCCCCCTCATGACCCTCGAAATGGAACGTGCTCAGAAAATATAACATTACGTCATTTTTGGTAAGGTTCCACTCAAAATCTCTGGAATATAGTTATTGTGACTATTCATTGAGATGTAAGGTATCATATCCTTTAAGTTAGATCAAACTGCACACGGTGTGCAAATTTGATTAAAATCGGTACAGTAGTTTAGGAGTCCATTGCGGACAAACAACGTGCGTTTCGCGTAATTTTATATTAAGAAAGATATAAGATAAGATTTTGGGATGTATGCAGTTGTCATTTATAACGAGCTAGGCATTCCGATGGTTAAACAAATATCTGTTATTCCATGGTAGATCCTGGGTAAGGTCTCAACTTACGAGCTCTCTCCCCAAGTGCCTATCAGGAATTTGAAAATCAATTTGTGCGTCCTTATGCGACTGTTTCCATATAAAGCGCCCTCCAAACCGGCCCGATCGGAAACGATATTCATAACGAACGCACCTAAACGGGCACCGACTCATATATTCCATATTTGATTTGCTAGAAATGACGGCGTACCCGATATCGGATAACGTTTATGAGGAACAATATCAAAGCGCGAACACCGAAAGCAATCGCGCGATAAATTCTGATGAATTTTTCACTTCGACGACTTTATTTATACAGAGCGTGTACGCTATCTGCCCGAGGCGCGTCATTATTCATATCAAAAGCTTTTATTGCTTTGGCCAAAACTCGATCCGGCTCGGACGCGTCATGAATTAAAATTTTAATAACCTATACTCGAAGTAATTGATTGACGCGATAAAATAAATCGCTTCTCGCCGGACGCGGCGGCTATAACCTGTGGGCCTGGAACGAATCTCAGTAATTAAATGCCCTTACGATCACGAGCATCGTTTAGCTCATGGTCGCAACCTAGAAACGAAGGACATACGAAAAGTTAAGAATGGAGAATCGAATACAGGTGAGAACAGTCTCATTTGTCTCAAGCGAGATATTAAGTGTCAAGAGAAAAAGACCTTAGCGTGTAATGCGATGCGACTCCGCATGAATTTCTTTTGAAACGTTGAACGGCTCGTGTAACATTTGTGCAGTTATGTTATTAATCGAGAGGCACAAGCAGCTGCCGGCTACTGTGTAATTATTATTGGCGTAATTAGGATGCGCGGCTCGCGCCTGCCCCGCGGCGTCGACTGGCAACTCCGCTCCAACAAATGCCATCATTATTTCCGGTTCGCATTATACTCGGGTGCGGTTTGTTAACTCTCGTTTATTATGTCGTGAACAATTGAAACTATAATGAATACGGTTCAGCAAAGCGAATTGATTTGACATTAATTGCGGCTATCCGTGCAATTGGCGCGGCCGCTTCCATTTGTACAGTTACTCTGAGCGATGTCCGTCCACTGCCCACAGTTTGGCTGAGATACTGAGTATTATTCTCGCCGTCTCCGTTGGCCATTTGACAACTGCTATAATAAGACTGTACCGGCTGTACGTCAGATATTATAACATCAATTAGTTGCCCCTCCATAATAATATGTGTGGTTAACATAGTACAAATTCCCGTTTCGATGTCTCCAATTCCCTGTCCATAAGTTGTCGTGAACCCATTTAAGTTATCCGGTGTGTGCCGTGTGGGCGGGTGAGCGTCCGATCGAGTTGTCTGGGAAGCGGTCGGGTGGTTCGGTCGGTCGGTCGGTCGGTTCGATTCGGTCGTGTTGTGTGCGCCGGCACTAATCCGCACCCGTCGTGTTACCTGGCTGTGTTAGTCTCTTTGTTCTCTGTAAACTTCGCACGGATTCCTTGTCGCATTGGATATTATGGATTTCTGCCGTTCTGACATCTTGTTTTGTTATTCCAAGTATATCATTTAGAATATCATAATCAACGTTTAGCAAACGGGCCCTTTCATTTAGGTAAGTATACAAATTTTTGAGAGTTAAGCTATTCTAAAGAGTAATAATTTAGTTAGAAGTAACAAAATAAGTAAAAATATATAAACGCCATAAAAACTCAATACTCTCCCATTTGCAGAGCAGTTCGTCGACCAATAAAACGTTAACAAAACATGGGGGAGCTTTGGGATCAAAAGGCGATTTTTTGTTACAATTTTTTAAGCAGCCGTTCCTCCCTCTTTTGTGCCGCGTTGTTTACTAATGGTTCTGTTGGGTTCGGTTCGGCTTAAGATAATAACTCTGGGGTTTCTCGCCATGTGTCGCGAGTTTTTGCCGCCGGAAGGCGATAGTGTTGGGACGGATTAAAATGTATATTTGTTGATCTTTTGGCTCGATCTGTAAACCGAGCGCCGTGCATGCATGCGCCTTGCGTATTGTTTTATTTCGGTGCGCGTTCTTCGTTTCACTGTCGGCGAGGAAGTTTGTTCAACAAATTGTTTTCGTTTGCCCCTCCCCCATTTTTCACAGCGCCGCAATAACCGTAATAGGCGATGGTTAATCAATCATTGCTCCGATTTAATTCCCCAATATCCTGCGGTTCCAACTAACAATTACACGAGGGGTCGGTATCGGTGCGTCCAGCTCTGCCAATAACATAAATTGTCGCGGGGGCGGAAGTGGCCCTCGCCTCGGGCCCCTACCACAGATCTATGGCCCCCAAAAGACAAAGTGCGAACTCGGTGGGTAGGACCGTCGTTACGCGCTTTATTACCAGCGATTAAAAAAATGATCCACGAAATGGACGATAATTTGTATTTAGCACCTTATTATTTTGACACGTGACTTTGTAAATATTGACAAATAATATTATACCTAATAATGTAAGACGCATAATGTAAGTTTATTATAATATCTTGGAAAGAAACGATGTGTTGAGTGTTGCCATTTATTTGTTCGCAGTGCAAGGACTAGTCGTAAAGCGCTGGTATCCCCCTCTCAGATAGCTGCCATCGTGTCTACAATCGATATTCAATCTCTTTTGACGTTTTATACGCTCCCCGCTTTCTTACTTTTCTTACTTGGCGTCGACGTTTAGGGCAGATGATTGCGATTGGCGGCCATCTCTTTAACAGCTGCATTTCTATGTGTTCACTCACTATTTTTTACTGAAATATCTTTTGCGATTGGTGAGTTTGTGATTTGCACATTCCACTTTATTCCGCGACGCAAATCGCGCATAGATTTACACATGACATCCAATGTCACAATTGTCAAATCAAACCACGTATACAAATGTTTATTCGCTAATCTTATTAGCGTTTAGCGACGCACACACGAACGTCAGCTAACATGTTTTTACTTTTAATTTATTGGCAATTTATTTATTTGACCGTCTCGGCTTTATTTAACGAATGTGCTTACAGCTGCATTGCCCTTGCTTTGACGACTTTACAGAGTGAGCTAAAGGCTTTTAATAGCATGTTCACAGTTCCGCAGAACTCATAATTGCTACACGGTTGAAGTAATTAGCAACTCTGTGCCGGCATCCGAGATAATTACGAATCGCCTTTATCCGTGCTATGTGTACCAAGTTAAATTGAAAGCTCTTTGGAGCAGAACGTACGCTTGTTTGTTGGCTTATTTAATAAGTGCCGAGTTGGGGCCATTTGCCACTTTATACTATCGGCCAATATATTAAAAACAAACACGTGTTAGTTACACCATTTGTAACTCGAGAACGGCTGGAGTGCTTTCCACGAACTTTGCTTTGTTAGATTCGTATCCGTTCCGAATTAGCGGAATAACTATAGAAATACAAGTTAATCTGTTTAAATTTAAAATAGGAATGGTTTAACTGGACTTGGCCCCTAAACCTAACGTGGCTGGCCCCAATTTGAACCCCTGAACCCCTGCCCACGCTCTCGTGTATCGTTATTAGGTGCGCATACGTAATTTGTTTGTTAAAGACGGCACGCAGTTATACCGGCTGGGAATAATTTAAATTCATCCCCTGACGGGCGGGGTGGCCCCCGCTGGCCCCCGTTATTGATTCGCGAGTTTCGAGTCTGTGTGCGTGTGCCCTACTAACGGTTTGACACTCATCTTTGGCATGCGAGGGCCTTGGCCCCTTGCAAACAATTTGGTCAGATTGTTGAATGAAGTAATTTGGTTTGGAGTGTAGGAAATTATCATCATTGTAAACAATAAGTCGTGATCATGGAATTAAATGTGTAGGTAGTGATGATTATAGATGCCTTTTTAGAGGGTTTTTTAAACTGCGGTAACCTACAAAGTTTTAAATATGGTAGTAAGTATAGGTAAAATAAATCCGATAATAGTAGCGAGATTTGCACATAATAAAGAAAATTCTGACCAAAGTGCTTTTTCAACAAAATAATCTTGTTCCAACCTAGGTGGTGTAAAAATAACTGCGAAATAAAAAGTAACAATTCAAAACGAAAAGCCACAAAGAGGACAAAGCGGCGACCCGCGAAGCGTAGGTATGAGAATATTCGGTATCCACGTACTAGATAGATAGATACTACCTAGTATGCTGCGGGCTGCAAATTCAACAATTTAGTTTTACACTGGAAGTTTTGGGACTGTTTATTTTTTTTCTGAGTGAGTTTTGGCGGGAAACTGAAAATGTGACGATGAATTTCAATACTATTTTGTTTAACTTGTTGTACAAAGGTTAACACAAAAACGTGTTATTTTATGTTCCCTACAAAATTGACAAATAAGTTAGTCCAACTAGATGTCCACTAAGCATCAACACACATCACTAATTGTGCGAAGGCAAAACATAAAATAAGCCTAGGAAGAAACTTACTTATCATCGTCCCTAAAAAAAGTGTTAGCAACTATGATAAAATTCTGGAAATTATACACTATAACCACAACCATAGAGTAACAATAGTACTACACCACAGCTGAGCAAATAGAGCAGTAGAATTTCGCCACAGAGATGCTTGCCTAACTACGGAACACAGTGCAATGTTTGCATACGTATATATAGGCTGAGAGGGCATCGAAGGTAACCATAGCTTTCTAGTAGCAGACACCCTATGAAGAAGAGTAAAAAAATTACGTCAAAAAATTTTGTTCTCAAAAATTACATAAAAAAAGTTAAGTGTGTATATAAAGTTGCCCATATGAAGTAAGATGTGGGGAAGTCCGTCTAGGCGGTAAGTCCGTCTAGCGGCAATAACTTCCTTTTTTGAATAGCTAGCGCCTTAGGGCTCGGTCAGTAAACCAATATTATGGAGCTACTTCGAACTGAGAATCATAGATGTCGCTCACATCCTTATGTTAGGAGAAATTTACTGTTCAATTTTTTTCGCGTTTTGTACTTGTAGATGGAGTGTGACGTCTCTTTAAAAATTCGAAGAAAATGCGGAAAAACTAAAGAATTTGTAGAGGTTCTATGATTTAGCAAATAGTTAAATGATCCATACGATTATTCCTGGTCTTGAATTAATTTTAAACGCTTCAATTTCGTTACTTAAACGTACAAGAAATTGTTAACATTAAAATGTAACAATTTGGAAGACCGCCTACCAAGCTAAAGGAAAGTCCGTCATATGCCGGTCTTGCCCCAAAGGCAGATATTGTCAACATTTTCAACAGCACATATTGTATGGATGACTCATATAATTATTATAGTATTACTATTTACTTGCTATTATACTTAGAAGTTGTAAGTAGTCCACTAAAAACTATCCAATCCATTATTTTTTCAGAAATTGTTATAAGCCATGTAGCTTTTCACATTATGGCGATTTTTGGGTATCGATGGTTTATTGCAAAACTGATTTTAAAAGTTTAAACATACAATAACGGTCTTCGCTTATTATGTTATAACCCACTTCATACTTGCTTGCTACTTCTTATTTAGTAATGTCCTACATTATTTTGTATTATGAATTAATAATAATATCTTCTCCGGAACAAAAGTGCGTGCCCATGTGGGCCATGGTGCCAAGAAATAATAATTGTAATACGATAAAAAATTATTTAATGATCAAAGTTCATTGTTGATTTTGCAGCTACTAATTTTGAATTAGAAGGTATTTGTTTTTTTTGTTATATGGTTATTTTAAATCACTTATTTTTTTTTTGAAAATGTTCGCACCTACTGTCAAGAAAAATATGACGGTCTTACCCAAAAAGTAAATAAAATTAATTATCTTTGAAATGTAAACCTTAGGGCAGGCAGATACGACGATAATTTCATCACCAGGTTACCATCAGTGCAACTTTTCATACATATAACATATTTGCCCTACAACTTATGATTTTATTGCTACTAGACGGACTTACCTCAAACTACATGGGAAGACCGTCTACACGCCGACCTTTTAAAAAAATGCTATAAATCTAAGGATCATTACAATTGATCGATGAAGGAGTTTTTCCCGACGTAATGAAAAATAGTAAACTAATTCCTCTGTATAAATCCGGAAATAAAAATGACCCGACTAACTACAGACCCATCTCAATACTTCCCGCACTAAGTAAAATTTTTGAAAAAATTATCTTGAACCAATTAATGACTCATTTTAATTTAAACAGCCTGTTTCATACTGAACAATATGGCTTCACTAAAGGGCGTTCTACCACAGATGCAGGGATAAGGCTCTTAAAGCATATTTTCGATGCTTGGGAGAAGTCGCAGGATGCTATTGGTGTTTTCTGTGACCTTTCCAAAGCATTTGACTGCGTTAGTCACGAAACATTAATTTCTAAATTACAGCATTACGGGGTTCACGGGAAAGCTCTCGATCTTGTCTTCTCGTATCTTAGTAACAGAATCCAGAAAGTGGATATAAATGGAGTAAGGTCATCTGGGTCGCTCTCTACAATGGGCGTCCCTCAAGGTTCAATACTGGGGCCATTCTTGTTCTTGGTGTATATTAACGATCTTGCCTTTTTTGTAAAGAACTTATGTGATATTGTTTTGTTCGCTGATGACACTTCACTTATTTTTAAGGTTGACAGAACAGACAACAATTTTGACGATGTTAACAAAGCAATCACGCTAGTTCTTAAATGGTTCACGGTAAATAATTTAGTGCTAAATTCTAAAAAAACGAAATGTATAAAATTCTCACTACCCAATGTTAGAAGAGGCCTCACAAATTCAAGTATTTTAATTAATAATGAGCCGTTAGACCAGGTAGAGTCAACCACGTTCCTGGGAATTAATTTAGATTCTAGATTACAGTGGGGTCCTCACATATCATCTTTAACTGGAAGATTGAGCTCTGCAGCTTTTGCTGTACGTAAAATCAGACAATTTACTGATGAAGCCACTGCAAGATTAGTATATTTTAGTTACTTTCACAGCGTTATGTCGTATGGCATTATGTTGTGGGGCAAAGCCGCGGATATCCAATCTGTGTTCGTGCTACAGAAAAGAGCAATTCGGTCAATATATAATATGAAAACCCGCGATTCTCTCCGGGAACGATTTAAAGACATCAATGTTCTTACAGTGGCTTGCCAATATATTTATGAAAACTTATTGTATATTCATAAAAATATTAACAAGTTTGCTAAAAATTGTGACGTACATAATTTCAACACTAGAAATAAAAATAAACTCCATGTACCAAGATTTCGGTTGCAGAAGGTTAATGGTTCATTTATGGGGAACTGTATACGCTTTTATAATAAGTTGCCAGAGGGAATTGATCAATTATCCATGCAAAGATATAAAACTTATATTAAGGCTAATCTCATAAAGAAAGCCTATTACACTGTTAATGACTATATTAAAGATACAAAGGCATGGCCTCAATGCCCCCAGCTCCATGGTAGTAATAATTAACGTGAATTTTATTAATATGTTTTGAAATTTTTATTTTTAATGGTAATATTTATACCTACTTATGTAAATATTGTGATTGAAAAAAAATGGAAAGAAATTATACAATATGAGAAAAAAAAAAGACATCCCCGTAGAGTTTCTTGGTGCTGTCTTCTCTAACGGGTGTATTCCGAAGCACTGGTAGAATCAAACGGAGTTTCCTTTTCCTGTCTGAGATTCAATCCTGGACTTGAAAGGGAAACATCCTTTTTCAAACTCAAACCATACCTTATCAATTAATTATAGTTTGTTTTCTTTTATGATTTTATTAATTTGTTTATTAGATTGAAGTGTTTGACTTGTAAAAGTGCGATTTTATTGCCTATTTACAATAAATGATTTGACTTTGACTTTGACTTTGATCTTATTTTTAGACTATTATAGGTAAATCAATATATTATCCACCTTTTCCGACTATACAAATTATTTTAAAAAGCATATTTCGACTCATTATGTTGACTTGAATTCAATTTGAAGAAAAGTATGCCGGACTTCCCCACATTGACATAGTATTTTAGGTCACTGAATGCAAGTAACTTTTTTTTGAGCCCTTCCCTCATAGGAGTATGCTGATGTGGTACTTGATGACCTATGGTTACCTGTAACGCCCTCTCAGTTCTACAATAAATATATTCAGAAAATAAAAATTTATACAATAAATGCTGTACAACGGGCGGGCCTTATCGCTAAAGCAATTTAGTACAGGCAATCTTTGGATAGGCAAGAAGCAGACGAACAAAATAGAAAAGTTACACTAGTCCTGTGGCTAAGTCAACTTGCCACAGATAGGAGAACAGTGAAGTAGGTTATCTTGTTACTATAAAACCGCCACTACACTACTCGCGAAGTTACTGAAGGGAAGCGAGTGTGAGTACAGAATAGTATAGAAAGTCACTTCGAGTCCCTTCCGTTGTTTGCCCCGTCAAAGGAAATCGAAAGATCCCGTAGTTTCTCGCGGGGTTGCACGAGTGTACGCACTTCAGACTTCGGTCAACTTCGACACTAACCCCCAGTTTATGGAACGATTGTTGGCTTTGACAGTAGATTAAAACTATCGTCGTCTCTATCGGACACTAAAGAAATGACAAGGATGGCAACATAATTAATATGTAGTCAAAGTTAGCTGACGTTTCAGAAATCGGCAGTAAGTAGGTTCAACGCGAACACGAAGTACTTCGTCGAAGCAACTTAGCGAGAAGTGGCCGCTTTATAGGAGCAGTCACTAACTATTTCTACTCTGTGGCTTTTCGGATAGCCAATTTAGGCGTGTTCCATTGCTATTAGCACTGTGGTATTAGCGAACAAGAATACCCAGATTAATCCTGTAGGGTGAGCAGGAACCTCTATCGAGAAAGTATTCGATACGTGGTTTTAGATTTGAACAGTGCCTTGCAATATCGATAAGATGTGTACGCGAACCGTTACCAATTCATCGATACGTTAACGAACACAATGTTAAATTTTTTGTGCTTTCACCCTATTGTAGGAGTATGATCACATCTAAAACAAATTTGTTGTCAAAATTGATAAATCGAACACTTTCTCGATAGAGGTTCTTGCTCGCCCTGTACTTAGCTCGTTCGCTCGGCGAGCCACACACAAAGCTAGACTTTCAGTTGACGTGGCTAACTCCCAGTTTCTGAAACGTCAGTCAACTTTGACAACAGATTAATTGTATTGCCATCCTTGTCATTTGTTTAGTGTCAGATAGAGACAACGATAGATTTAATCTACTGTTAAAGCCAACAAACGTTCTAGAAACCGGGGGTTAGGGTGGTTGCGTTGCGAGACGTTAGTTCACTCACTTTCGGATCCCTTTCGGCCAGAGAGTCAGAACGAAATCGGGCTGGGTTCAACCTTCAGCAGTCTCTATCTGTTTAGATTTATCATCACCTTAGGGCGAACTCACGTTGCTTTACTTAACATAATCCCTTTGCAGCAACGCCATAAAAAAATAAAACTTCATAACTGAGCCGATCGTGAATTATTCATGGGCAGTTTTGCTTTTGAGATGCTAATTTCGTTCTAATTATAATAATCGTATTCAAACGTGTAATATTATCCGTTGACAGCCCTAAGTTAATTCGAATGGATGGTTTTATTTAACTTACGTGGTCAGTAATTTAATTGATGTTGTATAAATACAAATATTTTGTTCATTAATTATCTTACCCTAGTCTATGAATATATCTAATTTTATCTACTAATGAAAACGGAAGAAGATCTAGCACAAGATTCTACGAATTCAAATCAATTATGATGATAGGAAATGGCACTAATCCTACTATCCTACTTCCGTCTAATATTATTAACGCGAAAGTTTGTAAGTATGTATGGATGGATGGATGGATGTTTGGTACTCTTTCACGTAAAAACTACTAAATGGATTTTAATGAAACTTTACAATAATATAGCTTATACATCAGAATAACACATAGGTTACAATTTATAAAGATATTGTGTGAATTGTCCAAAATATAACAATAAGTTGGTATGGCATGACAATAAGACAAAATATGACTTACGTCGAGTAATGACTTACTCGACGTAAGTCATTATGTAAATGTGACAATGTAATGTCAAATGTTCGTTCGTTTCTACGTCACGCTAATAATAAGCTACTCGAAATACTAATCCAGGGCAGACGAAGTCGCGGGCACCAGCTAGTAACCAATAAAAAAATCCCCTACTCCCTACCACGTCGTTATCGTTAGAATTAAAAATCGCTCCAATTGACTCGAGACTGAATAAAAGAAAATGCCACTGAACACCGATAATACCCCATTGCAGCTATCGGAATGGCCAGGTGCGATCAGTCGCCGACAACCCTGACATGCCCTCGGTATTTCCATTATAGAAGCCGCCTCATTAAAGACGTTCCTTGATCAGAGAATTTACTTAGATATTTCCACGATGTCGGCAAGGGGGATCGATTCGAAGACAAAACCATAGTGGGTGCAATGTTTACTTTGAAACTTCTTTTATCTCTTTCTCATTTTCATATACGAACGCCGGAACAAAAATTTTAAATTTAGTTGAATTTAAAAAACAGTGAATAGACAATAGCAAAAATTTCATTTCATAGGTGGGATTTTTTCCCATGTCGGTGGAGTTTGGATATCGACAATACTGAGACAGTTCGGATATAGGTACTACCTGATAAAGCCTGTGTTAATGATACGGTATATTATTATTATGTATTTATCTCGCGAGGGGAGGCATTTGCCCAGCTGTGGGACAGTACAGGCTGAATTATTATTATTATTTATTTTTAGTTGTCTCACTGCGTTGAATATAGCAATATCTGGTAAATTATTTGGAGACCGCCATACATGTAGACTGTAGAGCAGCTAGCAAAGCACAGAATAAGTAATAGTGCATGAGAAGCGCCATTTGAGATTAAACCGATACCTCTTCGCGTTTGCTGCTCGCCTAGTACTTTCAATCTACATTTTAAACTAGGTTACTGCGAGATTTTTTGTTACAGAGAATTTAATGTATCGACAGTACCGGTAGTATTTTTTTAAAAGGTAGGCAAAAAGAAGGTAATGACTATATTATGTATATTGTTTCTTTTTTCATAATATACAATCTTTCACAAAAAGGAAAGAACTTAACCCCCACGTACACTCGTGTCCGTCTATTATTTTCTGGTTTTACGAAGCAGATTTATGTTCGGGTAATGTTATATTATTATGTTACCACAGTATGCGACCGTGTATTTTCTGTGTAACATTCTCACAAAATTAATATTCTTTGACATGTGCAAAATGTGAAAGTCTCTAACGAATCGCATAAAGTTTACAGCACCATTAAGTTTGTGTGATAAATGACACTGCGTTCAAATTGTAAAATTAAATGTCTCGTCACAAACCAGTCAAGTCTGCTAATGTAAGATCGCTTCAATAAAATCTCAATATTATAGTGGCTTCAGAATAGTTTGTGACATTTCATTGTGACATTGATTCCAAATGTTCTTATTAAACTAGCAGACTAATTTAAAAAAAACCTGACTTAAATGTCACAAACTAAACTGAAGGCACTTTAGTGCAGCGTACAATTAGCAGAATTATTGACCCCTAGCTCACTGTTAGTTAGTTAGTACGTACGTAGGCAATTATGAGGTTTACTTCAATAGGTAGGTACTATTGTAATAACCATCAAAAGTTGTAACTTCAAGCGCCTTTAAGGTTTATTTTTCAATATGATTTGTGTCTAAAATCTGCTATCCGAGCCGGTCTGTGTGAACGGACCCTTTTTGATCAAATCCCGGTCAGCGTTGAAAAGTAACACCGAAATATTAGTAAATGCCTCCGCCTTATCTGGTACGTCTACCTCAGTGACGGCACAAATCTAGGGTTACCACACAACTGGATCTACGAGATCCTCGTCTTTGTGTTTTCGTTGGCTTCTTTATCTGAAAACAATGCGTTGTGATTGGTCATCACATCACTACATGACACCTTACGTAGGAAATGCGGAGGCCGGTGTGTCAAACTGAACAATATCATCGACATCGCGACCTTCCCCATTTCTGATTCTTGTCGAGTTCGTTTCGATACTTTGCCCTTAATTCAGTAAGTAATACTAACCTACTTGCCTAGTACAAAGTCTCAGTACACGACACCCGTCAAATTCGGACGATATATTTTTTTTATTATTATTTATTAATAATTTGAAATTTGTTAGGCAACTCCTATTCTGAAAGAACTCAAACGCACACGGAATCAAGCGAACTCGCTTCATTATGTTTGTCATCGCCAAACCGGTCGAATGCGTCGCTAACTCGACAAACAATTGAACGGACACCAGTTAAACGGGCACGATGCTAGGTCAATTATTATTATTCGTCGAGGCCGCCGCGATGCAAGCTATTTTATTTAGAGCGTTTATCTGATAAACTGATAACGCGCAACGTGCTGTGTTCGTAAAAATAAAACGTTGGATTTTATTTTAACGGAAACGTTTCACGTTCACGTATCGTTTCTGAACAGGGTTGCCACTTACTGATAAAAATATTTATTGTCAATTGTTTGTTTACTTTACTAACAAGACACACAGTATGATATAATCGCTCGACCATGTTTTCAATTTTGCATAGTGCAACCAGATCTCTGGCTCAGTAATGAATTCTTACAAAAGGAATGAAATTTTTATAACAGATTTACAACCGTTACCAACAAGTCAAGAACCATGCTAAAAGCTTTTCTTTCGAGAGCGTGCAGACCTTAACTCTAAAAAAATACGTCACGTGATAAAAATAAGGGACACATTATGTCGTCGCCAACCCTACCGTCACGTCGGTAGGTATACCGCCAGCGGAATGGCATGGCGGCGGTCGCTACACATTCAATTTCCTACAAAAATACTTTATACGGCGACTGCAGCAGCTCGTCAGATTTGTCATTTTCTGTAGCTAACTGTATTTGTCTGTTTGCGTTTATTTTTGTACGTGTTTCACTTTACTCTAGCAGATTTGCCGCTTTTGTAAACAAACACTAGGTGTGAGTGTTTATTCGTGTCTACTCATTCTCTTCTTTATTCGGCATACCGACCCTAACTTAAGTGGAAAGGTATTTGTATGAAACGTTTCATCTTATGAGGAGACTTTAAACTTTTAAACCTTCCTTTTTTCGTAAGGAACGAATAAGCAAGATGCCAGCGCCCAGCATCTTCAGAAACAACCGTGCCTATTATGTAACCCATACAATCCTTACATTCCTACTGCATAGTAGAAAAATCTTGATAATAGTGTAGGTAGTAGAGATAACATTATTATAATAGGTTGGTACAGCCGCTCATAAAATGAATGCACCCGAGTCTTGAAGCAGGAAAGTTATAGCACCTGCTCCTATAGAAATAACTTGTGGAACTAAAAGAGCGAAGATAAAATGTAGATACCAAGGTAGTTAAAATTACTATAATAATTGCCAGACGATAAATGGGCAATGAAATAACAATAAAGGACGGCTTTTATACTGCGGTCTATTTTAATTGATATAATATAAAAGCCGATATATTTGGTGACGGATTCTACATCTATTAGAAACGTAACAATACATTCTATAAAACATTTTCAATAAACGTGCAAACGATAACGAGTAGGTAGGTACCTTGTTAGTCATTTGTCATTTGCAATAAGTACCTATTCATATTCATCGATTCAACTCGCAAAGCGCCTGTGAGTCTGAGTGTATACGACTGTACGTAGTACCTAGTAGTAGGTACCTACTCTATCAATAGCGCATTGGAGCGGTTATTTCTCAGTTGACACAGTGCCGGCTCGGTCTAAATATTACGATAGCAGATTGTCAACAAAACTGTACTTGGCTTTGTTTCAAAAAGATACTTCTGGAGATGGAAATAGAAACCCGTTTTGTTGTCACCTTCACCATCTGTTTTTTTTTAAATTCGGGACAGAATCTTAAGGCCAGGTTGTACTAAGGTTCTACTGGTGTACTGGCAGATGGCCAAGAGAGCTTGAACTGCTAGTTTTTGTATGTTTTTATTTATTGGATAAAATGTAGGTAGGTACCTATATTGAAATTAGAAAATGCAAGTTCCCAAACTGCTTCCTATATTTATATAAAACGCCCTATTTTTTGGTATAACTTTCACTTGGTTTCATGATGGAATCTCTTTGTAGGGGGACAAGTAAAGATGCGACTTAGTGTCAACTTTGTGATTTTTTTTATCGAGTCAATAATTCCTTATCGCGTTTCTATCTTCCCAATGGTCTTCATTGTATGATCAATTTTAACAAATATCATTTGGTCTCTCATAATTTTAATTGATTTCCTGAGCGTAAAACCTCTGAAATTTAGTAAAATCTCGTCTAAAGTACTTAATACTTACAGGTACCTGCTGTGTTTACCTACTTGTGCTGCTTACATAAAGTTGAGCAGGATAACTTAACTGTGTGGCGTGTGGCTTGTGGTTACAAGAATAGCGGGATGAAACGGATTTAAGTTAGGCAAGAATTTCCGATGATACTTGTGCCGGTAAATTTGTAGGTATGTGATTTTTAAATTTTGGTTAGTATCCACGAGACTATTCTAGTGAGAAATAACGCAGAACTTCTTATTGCAAAACAAAGCCGAAAGTACTTTACCGCTTTTATGAGTGTGCAATATCTACCTAAATAGAATGGGAGATTCGGTGTAAAGTTATCTCCCGTCCTGTTCTTTCCTAACATGGCGTATATAAAGAAAATACTATTTAAGTAGGTCAAGCGGTATATTAATCAGTAAATTACTGAAACTACGTCTACCTATCGTGCCCGGGGGGTGACGACTGATGCGCCCCACATGCACCTTGCATTGCATTAACTCGAGTCAGCAGAATGCAATGCAAACGCAATAATGTGTCGCTACAGTACCTTCGCCTATGTATAAGTTGCCTTGAATCGCTATCCTAGTCCTTTACTCTTGCACTAAACCTAAATACTGCTCGAAGGGTGAACCAGCAGTTAATTGTCGACAGACTTCTTCGAGAATGAAATCGCAGTCTTCCCCAATGAGTCGTTTCGCGCGACATCTACGCGCTAGAATTTTTCTGCGATTTCATTGGTCAGGTGTTCTTTCGAGTGAAGAGTCTCACATACGAGAATGCGCTCCGCTGCCGTAAGAACAGTCCTGCCTCGGCAGCCAGCACGGTCACCCTAAGCAGATCGTTCCTTTCGAAAACATTTCAGAAATAGCCGTGTTCTGTTGCGTGGGCGAGCCATCGCAGCTCAATATTATGGACATTCCACATTAGTTGCGGATGGAAATACTAATTCTCGTAATATCCGAGATGTTTTTCTCAGACTGGAGAATTTGGCGTCGAATCAACACATTTTATTGTCTTCATTATAACTTAAACGTTTTATAAATCGATTCAAAAGACGGCAAGGGTCGTCATTATTGTTATGTTTGTTACGTTTAGCATTTTGAATTGATGATACCTTTAAAATTCACTCGTGTATTAAGTTCAAGGATTGTGTACCAACTGAATTGTTCCAAAAAAGAACATTCTCCAGCCTCCCCCTGAATGCCCTGAGCGATGCTCTTCTAAAAATACCCGAGTGGGGCTTTTATTGAGGAAAATAATTTTAAAATAGTGAACCCCATATAAGTAGGAGCCTATACATATTTGATATTGATTGCAAAATTTCAGGACATAAAAGTGAAGTTAAACGCTTTCTTAAAAAAAGTCGACCTACCTATTATATCTAAGAAGATATTATAAGGCCACTCCACTCAAGCATACTTATGTAAATTGGTATGCTTGAGTGGTGCAGTTACTTACATAAGTAAGTACATAGTTACACTGCCCGCGATATCGTTCACACGCCTCGGACACCATGAACGTCTAAAAGCTACTTATTGCTAATTTTAGTGCTAATGACCTACTCTACAGTAGATAATTCATATCGTGAGTAATCTTCCAGGAACGCAAAATAAACGACAGTCGGTAAGTACTCGTATAACGAGCAACAACGCTAGCGCACGGTAGGTAGGTACATAGCGTGCGAATGATCACTGTATCGACACAAAAACTAAATGAGATATCGATGCGGTTCTCGGAATGAGGTTGGTTAGAGGAAATTTGCAATTGCTTTAATTATCATCAGTTTTCCCGCGGGATTTCTGCATAAATCTAAATACAAAATATATAATTTTACTCCGGGAAAATGTATGGATTTCCCACGGCCATTTTGCATCCGGGGATAAAAAATTAAGTACCTACCTAGCTAGTTATCTGAGGAACAATGTGATTACTAGCTTATCATACCGCAGGGGGCTTTGCCTTACACGTGATACGAAATGATATAATAAATATGATATAAAAAAACGTGATATTATCTCCAGAATACAAATATTGCCATCTGAGAAAATGATATCTGTGAATTGCAAAAAAATATATAGTTAACGTTAATTTAGCCACTTTAATGACTATATTCGCGTATTATTATGTCGACCGTCGACCATTCATCTCAACAAACGATGCCTAGTAGGCATGAAACGATTCGAGCAAAAACGGAACCAGTTTGTTCCGTTATTTTTTCCATTCTTAATTGCACCTCATATGTCAGTTACGCCTTTTAAAACGTTGAATGATAAAAGTAATGATATATAACAGCTCATAAATAAGCGAGTAATACTTATTCTCTTTGTTGATAAGCTTGTGTTGCAAAAACTTCGTTTGGGTAATGTAAATCGATTTCATGATAATTTTCTGTTTAAATAAATTAACACATTCGAAGATCAAGTTGTTTCCATTCTCAATGATAAATTAATTAATAAATTAATGTACTTTATACAACTTTACGATAACCCCTGTCTGTTTTAATCAGTAAAGTTCGTGTTATACAGATAAACATGCTGTTGATAGCTGATTGAATGTCAGTTGGGTACCTACTTATTTCCTCTTAAATTTTTGTCTGCAATTATTTTCAGAACTTTGCCCATATTTCTCGGAGCCGGACGTTGTTTTCTCAGATGTTTTTGAGGTAAATTTTTAACGACAAGGAACAATCCATGACTTGATATTAAAAAAGAAATACCGGATTTCTCATTAAAGGTTTTGTTCTGTGTTAGCACTTACTTACTAATCTCTTCTCATTAAGAATTCTCAAAGTTTCGAATGAAAACAACTGACCTAATAGACGTCCTTCTTTATTTATGCTCTAAATATATCACATCTGACGCCGCAATTGTCTCCGCGACCCTGCTGCATCCACGGGCATTGGTCTCTGGTACGTAGTTCAGGGACTGAAAACCTACCAATTTAGCGGTATGTTACCGGTTATTCACCACATGGGATGTACGGTAAACTGAAAAATAGCTTTTATATTGGAATATAACATGGTAACGCCATATGCATTATTAGGTATTACACATGCGAAAGGTTTTTTTATCATAGTCTTAATATTAGTTATCTCAGTCTCCAGCCTGTCGGAAATTTTCTTTTAATTTTCATATAGAGATATTATGAATACTCATATTTTAGGTACTACGGTCCTAGTAGTTACTAGGGGAGCGTCCACCGCTGAGCGTGGACGCTCTCCTAGTAACGTTTTATTATTTAATGAGTGCACTTAACTTGCTCGCTCTCAGTGTCGATATTTATGTCAGTTTTTAATTTATTACTAGCGTCCAAATCTGGAATATTAGCGGTTTATCTCCTAGGAACAGTCACGTGATTTTGAAATTTCATAAGTTATTGCAATTACTTTGAACAGCTTTATTGAATGATTCCAAATATCACTCAGTAAGGTTATGGTTATAAGGGTAAGGTATAAGTAAATAATAATATGTTTAAAGATTAGTGAAGACTAATTAATAGAAAAAAATAGTACAAACGATAAAATCTTTGTCAAAAAGTTTGTAAGTAAATTCTGAACTCCAAGCCATAGGGAAAAGTTTGAAAGACACCTAATACTTCACTACTAAAATATAATCTTCTTTGTGGAGTGCTCCATTAAGTTTTCACTAAAGTTCTAAAGATTTTTTTCTTACGGTTTTTCTTAGAAAGTAAGATAAAGTAATTTACCTCTTAAACGAATTCTCTTCAAACTTTTAATTGTTTTTAAGTTTCATAAATTATGACTTTGAAAGCAGTGCCGTGCCAGAGCCTTTTCATGGAACTCAAACAAAAATAACAATCCCGCTTCAGTTAATGTTTTATGAAGTTTTGTTCATTATATTTCTTTGAGAAATAATGATTTTATGACATCACGCGCGGATAATGGGATAAGTAATTAATGAGGTTAACCCTTAACCCGAAATAATTGAGATGTGAATGAACTTGAAACCAATCTTTGGCGCTCCATAATTTATTTACTTTCTATTTTTTTTATTTTATTAAAATTTAGTCGTCATTCTTGAGCTATTTATGATCATGGAAATAAATGTTAGTAATGTAAACTTATAGCCTTTCCAAATAATATGCTAGGTATTGTATACTGTCCATTATCTATCTAGAGTAGTATTTTACTATTTACTACTTCCCATTGGCTCTTTTTATTTTGAATATTAAATTAATGACAACTGCCAGTTGAATAGCACGGCAAGCTATTAAAGTTCCCAAGTTTTAGGATAAAAACATAAGCATGATATCATCGCGTAGAATAATTAAAGTATCTTAGAGTTTTTATGTCCCCATTAGCATGTATGAATATTAATAGCGTTAATTAAGAAGATATTAACGAAATTATCTGTGTGTTTAACCTTAATAGTTATTTCGTTGGTTAATCCATGCGGTATTTGATTTGGATAAAAATACAAGTGTAATTTAATTTAGAAATTATAGTTTGATTTTTATTTTGTAATTCTATAATAAATGAACTAGTAAAGTTCTGTCAAAGTAAATGACGTAGCACGTTGTAGAGACTATCGACGAAATGCAGCAACATCTTAGTTTTTATTTATAAATGTGCATGAATCATGTAGCTGTACCGAACGATAAACACTAAATAGAATTAATAATAAATTATAAAGCACTATAATCACAAGTCTATTAATTTATTCTAAAATGCAACGATATCGGAATAAACAACTCATTTAAATAACAACACAGTGGCCGGAAACGAACAGACAATTACACCTGTTATGTTTCAACAGACACCAAGTGGAGCGACGTTTGTAAATAATGTCCCCACTTTGCTGCTGCAATAAAGACAGTCAAATACTCTGTTTATACATACACCACTCTGACTCGACCACTTCTAGCTTGGCTGCAATCCCGGGATCTGGGTCACCTCTCTCGAGAATTAGCTAGCAGACACGTTAATAATAACTGTAACAAGACGGACATTCATTTTAATGATTATATTCATAAGTATACTTCAGTTTAGTTCCGAAGCCTCCCATTTATTTGTATACAAACATACCTCCCTTTTTCCACCCCTGGTTTGTTGATTAGAGCAATCATTAATCATAAATAATATGTGACATACAAAATCGCTATGTCTGAACGTTTTTTTTTTTTGATAGGTTATTTCTATAAAACTGTGGCTCTCCAGAGGTCAAAAAAGTGGTGTCGTTTTATGACGTCTACAGTTACCTACTGTACAAGTATATGAGGCAAATGATTAAAAACTCAAAAAGTTTCGACGTAGAATAATTATTATTTACAGCCTTTAATCAGGGAATACTGCGGGGTAGCTAGACCGCAAGTGTTTTTCAAATGTCAATACCGGTAATATACGCTAGCTTTGCGGTATTTTCTCTTAATTTTGGGTAACGCTCAATCGGACTCGTTTGCAAAGGTGTGCATAATTCTACAGTTACTGCTTGACTTTCTGAAAGTGCCCTCCGTTATTTCTAGTGCTCTTGGCAATATTCTGCCAGGATTCAAACGGGGAATCAACTGCGCTCTTCAGTTATTATGCTCGCCTGGTACAGACGGTTTTCGTTTAGAACGACTTCTCCGGTGGCCGTAAAAGCTAGATTTGCATCTCGAGCATTTTATTGCTATGTTTTGAATAATATCTTACATTAAAATTTCCATTTACAGTGTGATCGTAAACTTAGACCTGGCAAATAGTATTCACAATTATTATTATGCTATGGTATTATACTTTTTAATTTAGTGTCACGTAAGTGAAATTAATACGTATATAATTACATTACACTGCCATGCATCTAGACTTGTAGTTATTAAAATGCTGCTGCGGTCATTTCATATAAAACTAAGCTAATAGTAGTTTAAAACATGATGACAAGATCTGCTTCCATTTATCGATTTCGACCTAGATTCTTGAGCACTTTTGTTTCTATGATATATTTTTTGTTGTTGTAATAAATTTATAGAGTCAAAATTTTTTAACTTCGTCTAAACTATGTCTCAGTCACCACTCCTATCTCAAAACGGTCAGATTGCATCTGTTGAAAGATCACCCATGTGTCCACAGATAACCTTATCTGAAGTATGCTAAATGACGCATTTAAAACACCACGCTGCTGGCGCGACTCCAACGTGCACTAACTGTGTTCTTTTATCTTTTGCAGGTAAGAGACTGGGCGAGCAGGTGAGGGTTTTATTCTCTTTGCGGTCCCAGAACGACATGTGTGAACTTTATTATTACCGGCTTTATGTGCGGACAAACGATGCTCCACGGTCATTTCGGCCGAGCTCCCATAGACAAAGTATAATGTGGTTGAAAGAAGCGCCCAAATCACAGACGCGCACTGAACGTCTACTCACATAGTATTCGATAGATAGAACAATGTGTCACCGTGGGTGTAGGTGTAGAATTTATAGCTGTACGCAGTTTGAATAATCGTTATCTACCTACTAGCCAAATGGCTGGACGGATACGTTTAGTTGTTACTGTTGTCAGCGTCTAAAAGTTTTATAGGAGAGTCATGCTTATTTGCTCTGGTACTTATGCTATCGCAAAGTAAATTTACACGCACGTCCAGCGGTTACGGCAGTGAATTTATCGTAATTTACGAGCCAAGTAAAAACGTTGGCGTCTCGCTGTTTGATGAGTCGACGGTGCGTGTGAACTTCTTTGCCCGTGCTTTCGTGACATTATCGTGGCGATGGGCTAAATCACTATCTTCAAGCTCATTAGAGAGTGTGAACGTCACATTGCGCTAAAAATTAACTTTGATTCTTAATTAAATCAAACTAAGCACTGGCTTACCCTCAAGGATGGTTTTAAAATCCTAGCTGAATATTTAAATCTGCTGAATCTTAGTGTCGCATGCAAAATCTTGATTTCACAGGTAATGTTTTGATGCGTGATATGTAAACATCAATAGACAGACCACGGACGTAGTAAAAGGTTTTAATTATAAATAGAATAAATTAACAATCATTAGCTCTGCACCGTGAAGCGTAGCACACGGTTACCAAGTGAAAATGCTGGTACTGATAAATTCACAAGTCGTTTTTCTCTTATATGGGTTATTACGGTCTCTTCAGTTTAAACTTTTAAGACCCATACTGTTTTTACGTCGAGACTAAACGCCTTAATGACTGATATCAACCTCCATTCAGTCTGAGAGTCTCATTATGCCGACATCAGGGCTTACGAAGAGCATTAACGCTCATAACAATAACGATCGAGCGGGGCGAATCGCTATTTATTGCGGTGACATTAGGCATCTAGTGCTATACGCTCTATGGTTGACGACAGTCCATCGTTTTATTTATGTGAGTACCGTCGGCATTAAGCGCCTAATGCGCGGTACCGTATTCTAATTTTCACATTTTAATACCTATAGTAATTGAGCTATATACCTATAGTAATTTACAACCTCCGAACTGTAGCTAAAATGGTTCACGTTAGCCTCAATTTCAGGTACCGGATTTTTGGGTTATTCAGTCCTGTGTAATAAATTCGGGATGTAGCAATTTAATTTTACAAGTTGTCTTACGCCTTATCTATAATAATTATCGCCCTTATCGCGTTATCTATCTATACCTCAAATTCGACACATAAGGTGACAAATTTGATGATCAATGAAATAGTAGAGTAGTCATCACAGACGAAAAAGCGGTAAACCCATGCCGTCGAGAACTGATAACCGATTGATTCATTTCATCACAGATAAAGTCTCATCTTGAGACAGGGTTTACGAAGGTCATAAAGACGACATCGAGATCGAGGATATAAAAGTGGTCGGTCGCATTCCAACACTAATAATGGCTTCAGCTATTTATCGCTCTAATTTAATATAATTTATTCAGCGCTGAACTTGTTATTTGTTGTTCATTCGCATCAGAGTGTTAGGTAGGTTAGTGCCACATCGATTACAATAAAAAGCAGGATGTATTAAATATTGTATATTGCAATAAAAATGTTATTTAAATACTCGTGTATTTTATAGTCAGTGAAACAAAGCGCTGAACATTTTTAAGTATTTCGTACATCTGTTAAGCTAAACTTTTTGCCCCAACGCGTAAATTTGAAGTTCCTTCGCTGTACGTGTCGTTAATAAGTCTGCTGACAGAGAACCCTATAATTCTATGTCTGCCGACGTCTTTATTCTAAAGTAACCCCTAACGTTAAGGGTAAACTTCATCCCCTCGTTCATATAGGTATATATATGTTGGTTCGTTTTAAAATCTGGAGTATTCCGATGGGAAAATCATAATTTAAAAATCCGATAACAGGGTAGCATAAAACACAAGGAGGCCTCGCCTTGGATGAATAAAAACTAAAGATATGTTCTTCATATATTTTCACAAAAGAGTTAGATAGGTATTTTATAGCAAAAATTAGGACTACAGTCAACCACTGCAACGTTCGAAAGACCCGACACTTTTCTCGGGATCAAAATAATACAAATAGATAAGTACTACTGACAAAGTTCAATATTCCATTAGCACAGAATACCATAAGTGAGCTGTTATTATGTGCACTGCGTACCAAGTTACGTTGTCTACTATCGGCGCTCGATACGTCCAGCAGTAATTTCCTGGCCGAATGCAAATGGTGCCGGCTGCTCTAACGGCTCGCGTTTTATTTCTGTACGGCCACGTCCGTCCATTCGGAGAACTGATGAACGTAAATTCCTAGCGTTGCGCTATTGCTGTTGTATTTACGTATTAGGTACGTATTTTTACTAGTTTTTTTTTAGTTCTCTGGTACTCTTGGGTTTAACGACTTCGATTCGTATTCAGGGAACTACTTACCATAAGTTTTTTGGCGTTCGAATCGAATGGCGATTGGCGTTGGCACTATTTGTGGCCATCAAACACCAAGAATAGTAAAATGGCTACAAAAAATTTTATTCGAGGCAGTGTTGAATAGTCACTAGTCAATCTTGATTTAGATAAATTAATTCAGCCCCACCTACGCAATAAAAAAGAAGCCAAAACACTAACGAAAGAGGCAGAAAATGATATCAGATATCATAATTATCATTTCGTTATTCATCATCACCTGAGAAAAATCTAAATTACATAATATTATCTTTAAATGATTGCAGATGAGCCAAAGATTTAAAAGATGTGATGGCAATAAAACCAAAGATAAATGTGATAGGTACAATGAAGCATTCCTTTTCTCTTATATTTTCCTTTCTATAGGTACACGATCGAAGTGTTACAAAACAACATAGTACGCCTGTCAGCAGACCGCAGATCTAACTGTAACCGATTAGACCGATAATGGCCTCGAATGAAACGTTACAAAACGCAATTAGTTTAATTCGACCAGATAAAATCCATCTGATCTATTCCTTTGAATCACTCTGACGAAACCAACTAGCAAACGTTCAACGGCCGATGATTTATAAAGATGTTATTTTAGGTGTTTTTTACTACAAGTTGTATAATCTAAGAAAGTACTAACCATTAATTCTTCAATTTGTACTTTATTATGTTGGCGTGTTTTATTAATAATTGATAGCGATAATCAAGCTCACTATACATTATTCATTTCAAGCATAAGTAATGTACCTAGGGTAGGCACTTACTTATGTTAATGTAAATCTATTCTAAATCGTCTAAAAACTCTATTTCAGACTTGTCCATGTTTCGTCTCTTATTCTAAAACTTTGCTTACATAAACAACCTTATTTAAATATTTCAATTCATATCTCGTATTTGCTATCTTCGAGTTTATTCAAATTAGATTTTAAATACGACTACGGACAAGTATAAATCTTTCTGGGTTTCTATGGATATGCATTTTCAATACTCCACGCCGCGCAGCTTTTATGTTTCTGTGGCCAATGGTGAGCCATATCGTTAATAGAATGATTATAAATATTGTTAAGCCGCTTACTGGACACTTTGTAACATTTTATTATCTTTTGAATTATCCTTTTAGTTACATAAATCATTACTTACGAATATTATGATTCATCTACGTTATAAAGTTCTATAATTTGACTGGTTTTCGTCCGTAATCCACTCGCGTACCATTAATGTTATCTATGTAATTTATTTTATCACTCGTACTAATAGTAACTGCTTCATCTTGAATCAACTTGGCTTTAGTAGTTCTGTTTAGTGCCGAATTATCGCTGTCCCCATTAATTTATATTATCACACGGGAAATACTAAACGGGTTTCTTAGTTTTTGTAAAATCCACAATTCTAGTGTCGCGTTTCGTCGAGAAGCGAGAAGTTTACGACCGTACCTTGTTGTAAAACTACAATGTTATCGCGCAGAATAACCATTCATAATGCTTTTAAAATTTTAATATCGCAATTTGCGATCTGCGAAGTGCACTTGCGTGCCAAACTGTCTAAAACTTTAACTTACTCAACTGCACTAACTCCGCTTGGTGTAATTGGCTCGCTTCACTCGGGCAGGTGGTTGTTTCCTTACTTCTTTAAAAGGCTATTAGGCTAAGTGCAGTATGTTTTAATTATTTTATGAGTGCGGTCCACACATGGCATGCCGCCCCCGCCTTACCAAATGTGCTTCTAATTGCATAGCCCTACTTCTAATAACTGCTAGTGGATACAAATTAGCCACTCTGTTCTTGGTTTGGTTTAACACGATATTAAATGGTTTGTTTTTATTGGCTTCAGTGTTTTTACTTTTTGATATGCGCATGTCCGCAATGCGAGTTGAGGTTAGGTTTTAATTTGGGACTCATTCGTATGATATAATAATTTTACAAAATGAGACCGTGCTACTTATTTGCTATCACTGCGACCTCTTGTCTACGTTATAGTATAATTATCTTCTAATATTATAAAAAGTGGGTTGTGTTGTCCGTTAAGTCTGTTTATGATGGCTAATCTACGAAAATAAATATCCCATTCGGAAAATCCTTGATTGATAAAGAGCTACTACATTATTCCCAACTGATATAATGCACTGTTTTATTCTGGAAACCCTTAGAGCTAGTGCCGAAATACGGAAATTACGCGGGCGAAGGCTCAGGGCGTTGCTAGTCTTTTAAAATTATTATAAAACTTTTCTCCAAAAGGACTTCTTGTCATTTTCCTATTATTTTCTCTCGTATTGTTATCCGTGAATCCCACTGAAAAGCCCGTTTCAACTTTTATCTCGGCATAAATTGTATTAGTTAAATTTTACTTGGCAAAGTAACCGTTTCAACGAATTGAAGTTTGTTCAACGATTCTTTGCTAAATTAATAAAGTTTTAATTGAATTCAGTCTGAAAGCGATTTTACGAGGATGTCAACCGGGGTCTTTTTAGTATTATCTAGCTGTGACCGTGTAAGAAAAATCATCTAAGTATAATATTACTAACAGAGAAAATAATATTATATATATTAAACCACACGTTATTACTCGTGCTATCTGTCTAACATATTATTATCTTACAATAGAATTGGTGGTCAGAATATGAGTGCATTTTTTTATAACAATGCTGTTATGTTAGTTTTTCACGACTATTCTACGCTTACAATTAAATCTGCCAGAAGAATTGACTATGGTCCGGAAAAGAAAAGTCTTTGCAGTGGAAATATAAGCTATGTGATGTCGGTACATAGGTGTAGGTGTCTTATCAAATTAAAATCGTATAAAATAAAGCTACTGAAGAATTATATTCTACATCTACACACCATGTTTGAAGGATTATCTTGTACCATCTGTTTCCGAAATAATTATCTGCCTGCTCGGGTAAGGCAGTCACGAGCTTGCGATGCCTTTGTCTGCGAGAGATTCCCCGAGCTTTTGTGATTCTTTGCGATAAATATCTCGGGAGTTTCGACGTGAATTTCTCGCCAAATCAGCCTCATCGTTGTCGGGTTATTTGAAATTTTCTGTACTCGCCACTAGTGATAAAAAATATTATCTCTATCAGAAAATGAGCCCACCACTAGACTAACCATTTTGCTGTCAGAAAATGTTCAACTATGAGAAAATAATATGTCATTTCTCTGGATATTTTCTTTCTGTAGCATTAAAACGTGAAGTAATATTGCCTAGTGGAGTGTGCTCGTGTACCCACGCTCTCAGTCCCGTCACGGCCGACGCAAATGTCTGTAAATCAGAGTTAACGCTTTCTTTGCCTCAGTGAATTTATGGCGGAAGGGCCGCGTGTATCTCCCAGGGTTTATGCTCCCCTGGTACCTTTCGCATCTGCCAACTATTACCGGGAATTTTAGATCGGGCTTTTAACAATACCATTTTATTTCAATACACTCGCGTTCTTTGCGCTCAAATCAAACAAATATAACTAAACACGGATATTTATACGTTATTAATCACGGTCCGTTTATAAAACCTACCCATCATATTAAATCGCAGCGAATAGGTAGTCACGAGCAAAATAAACGATTCGGATATGACAGGAATAAATGAGACGTCTTGTAGTTGAAATAGTGCGACGATAGCGGAGCAATCGATCACGTAGCGGTGGCTCGCACGAATTGCAACATTTATACAGATCCCGGCTGGGCTTTCCCACTTTTATCCTGGCGAGATTTATATTCACACGCGACACCTCCGCCCTTTGAAGTTGCGAGATGGGGGAATAAATTCCGAGCGCGGCCGTTGTTTTTAATTAAAATGCCATGAGGTTTTACGGCTTATCGCTTTACGAATGAGAGTTAGAACAAAAGAACGTGGATTGCCGATATGATAGATCAGGGTGGTAATAAAGACGGTGTAAACGTTAAGAGCTATTACGGAAGGCACCGCGAACCGTCCGAGTGAGGCTCTAGTTAATCCGGCGGAGTCGGATAACAACGCTAACAATGTGATAAAGCGGCTCGGGACACGGCGCGCTCGCTGGCAATAACTATAAACTATCAACCGCAAACGTCTGCCATCTTGTAGCCGAAGTCGATGAAATATCCACCTCTCCCTCACTCCGCCGGGCGACAGAAGCGCCCTCTCCCTTTGCCACCCTTGAGGCTTCCCGACGAGCGCTCGACACGCAGCGATCGCTGAAATCTCATCCAATTGGCCTCCAACTTTCAGAACATTAAAGAACTCGAGTCTAACAAGAGCGCGATATGGATTTATACACGTGCTGATGAAAATATCGTTCATTCAGCGAGTTGACGACAGCTCGTAAAGTTGGCTTGGAACGGGAGCTCGGCGTTCGTTAATTAACTCTTGGTGTAACTTGTTCGCATTATTGTATTTGTTGGGTTTATGACACGGACCACACACAATACCCTGCATATTTTCGTTCAACATTATTCTTGGTATTTTATCATTAACATAAAGTTTTTGTGCTCTCTCTTTTACATTTCGTTGCTCCTATTCTTTAACACAAATTACATTTATAAAAAGTGTGTTTAGGTTGGAATCAAATGTTTTTAATTATACTTTTGAATTCCATTAACATTTTGAAAAATATCATATTCCTGGGCCCGCGCTACGTTTATGAAACCAAGGACGTGTATTGGCAATGACGCAATGATGTTTCAGAAGTAACCGCTCGTTTGCAAACCCGATGTTGCCAACCACCTCCTCATTTTCATATTCTCCTTATATTGGAGTTGGAATTACACGAATTAATCCTGACTGTTTCGACCCGAGCTTTAAAATCTGCTTATGGCTGTTCTTGTTAGCCCTCAAATCACATGGGCATCATTTTTATAGAATATTTTTTAGTCATGTTTGGTTGACCCTTTTATGCTTTTGAAGAATAATTAGCTGGTAGAAAAAAACGCTTATTAATTAGCATGCCATCAATATCATGCATCAACGCTATCGCCTGTATTTGTTCACTCTGCCACATCTCTTTATGAAAAGCTCTTTATTTTTTGCTCTTTATAAGAAGCAAAAGAGTGCGAGTTTTGTCTGTTCTCGTCTTGTGCTCACATTGAAGATCACAAGGAAACGTATTAGTGATTCAACGGCTGAATTAGTATGGCGTTCGCAGAGCACTTTCTCAATGGCGCGATGCCCCATGAATTATTGATGGAGCAGACGCGACCGCTGCTGTGAATCGCGACATCTCCGCGCACCATTCCATTGTTATAAATTATTCTTTCCACCATTTTTATTACAACATCACACAATTCGTCCGCTTTATTGTCCCCCATCACGTTTACTGCCCATACAACCTTATTTATTCCCGCTAATCTACACAACTCATTATGCTTTGGCGTTTTTAGCTCTCCAATAAAACACTTAATTGAAATCGTGCCAAGGGAAGTCGTAAAGCGTGCATTAAAATTTGACTTCGAAATTGTTACGATTGAATAATATAAAAACGTGCAACGCATTCAATGAATGTGTTATTAGAGCCCATTATAAAAATAACAGTCGTTTCGAATGTACGTAGTAATTTCAAACCGCTCGTCTCGCTTCGTTTATTATAACTGGAAGTGAAATGACACGCATTTATTAAGATTTTAAAGCGACCAACGAGCCTTCCCAAATAGGCGGGGGTTGACCGGACGGCAACGCAGCCGTCACTCCTCGTCGACAGGCGCTCAAACTGTTAATCAATTACACACGCCGTCGGAGCGGACTTTTTCCACCGCGTAATGGATACCGCGAGGCACACACGTACCGGTAATAAGTACATATGCGTCGTTCGGTACTCGGTACGTACTCGCGAGGCGAGCGACCGGGTTCACGCACGAATGCCTTCACGAGTGCGGAGGGTAAGCCGGCTACATGGTGTTGCGAGCTCGTGTGCGGTTGGCCGTTCGTATCGTGCATGTGTGGCAGCTTTACGGGCTAGATGCCGGCCCCGGCACCGCACCGCGTCGCGTGTGAGCTGCTGCTATTTTTCGAGAGCCCGCTTGCGTGCTCCGCGCCGTTTTTGCGCTCTCTTTGTTTTATTGTTTTCATTTGAGACTTCAGCGACGAGCGGCCTCGTCGTTATTGTTCATTCGACTCTTGTCTTCGGTTCGGTTCGTTCTGCCGCGGCGATTTCTCAGAGCCGATTCCGTTGCATTATAATAGGATTATTAAATGCCGTAATAGGCTACGGTTTTTGCCTTGTTAACGCTCTATTCATGTTACGTTTTTGTTCGTCTGCGATCGTAAACGACGACGTTAATTATTTTGCCGTGAATGAAATGTAATACTTGACACGATGAATTTCCTAATAGGATTACTGCATGTAATAAGCTTTTGAAGAATCGGCTATTAATTGCGCCGGTATTGCATTTACATAAGGTCGCAGAGTGAGCGTCCGCGGCCCAAATAAAGACGGTACGCAATTTGCATATGCAAATGCCTTTTCGTTTCATGCAAATACTTAGGTGGTGTATTACAGGCGGCTTAATGGTACTTACACAGCCTCTAAGATCCCTCGGGAAGCGCGCCGCTCCGGTTACAGCCGTATTAGAGTCTATTTGTGTCCCTGTTGCTATTAAACGGCGGCGGTCATATTTAATTTGCATGACATCACGCTTGTTCATGGAACGATTCCGCAAAGGAACATTGTTAAGCGGATTGGAAGCGATATTTAGTGTTACATCGATCGTGCCAGCTGGTGCCTGTTCAGCGATGAGTTTATTGTGTGTCGTACACAATCGAAGAGCTCAACCGCAAACAGGTTTCCGACTGGAGGCAACAAAAATGTCAATCATCCTATTGAGCCGAGAGAGATATTTTTTGCCGTCTCGAGGTTGTCAAGAGCGATGATAATAACACTTCGCGAGTACCTAATTGTGGTGTCATTACCGTATACGTGTGTTGTTACATTAACATAACCACATCTCTGCTTATAATAAACACGCTTTATAATGTTATTGTTGGAGTTAATTTACATTGCCGTTAATTTCATACGAGCTACTTTTTCGATTAAACTTTGATTTATAGGTGCGCTGTATTATATTACTTAGAAATCTCTGTGGTTAACGGATTGTTTACGGTGCGAGCATGTTTCGCTGTGTACATTGTCCATTTTGTGTGTTTTATCTGTGTATCGCATGCCGATGTTATTTTATTTCTTTGCAGCGCTGTAAACATTGCGGTGGCCTGTTTTCTTACAGTGTGTCGTTATTTGCTCCGTGTTTATGTTAACCTTATCGCATATGAGGTGCTAAGTAATAGCATCGTCGTATGTTTTAGCAACAGGATAGATATTATGTTGATTTAGTCCGTTGGTTTATTAGCCACTAACCTTATGTTGTTGCTATGTTAAACTATGTTATATCACAGAATATTTAACTAATAAGTGAACGAAACAGCTTTAGCGTTTAGTGGTATTATGTTTCAACTTTCAAACTACAGTTGTGTGAATCAAATTAAATTGGTTTTGGTGATAAACTGTCTCAATGACTGCAAATTCAAGGATAATATTTTACCAATCTTTATTGTACCTATTAGTGTAGAATTAAAACATACTTACGAGTACTTATCTAGTTTATACTAATGTTTCATCCAAACATACCAAGACACTACCCATTACATTACAAGGCCATGAAATTGCGATTCCGTATTAGAGCGAATTACCTTCCATAACTCTGGTACTTCGTATGTTAATATTCATAATATGAAGTGTATGACAGAAATCAAGAGACTATTAATTAGGTTGCTGCAAACAGAAGTTAAGTACAGATAGGCTAGCATAACGTCAAAACAGTATTAAGAAGCATCAAAGTCAATATAACAATAATAAGTGATAAACCATAATGTGGTCGTGTCGTTCGCCGCAGCCTCCGGGCGATAACATCTCCACTAGCTATACAAATATCGCCATTAACCTTAACACCGGTAAACGCGACATGTTGAGAACCGCTGCTACGTCCATCCTGCTCTACCACACGTGTTTAGCTAGCCGTCCTTGTCGTTCTAAACTCTCGTTTAAAATGAACGCAGTCGAGCGATGAATTAAACTGATAACTTGTAGTGGAGCGTATATACATGACATAATACGAAGTAATTGATAAAGTAGGTTATTATTAGCTAGCGCGGGAAGAGGCTCGGACTTCTAACCAAGCGATAAATACAATCTTTCCCTAGACTCGTGCTCTTATTGATTATTCTGCCGATTTTTCTCTATCCGTTTAACGATGTAGGTAGTGCGTTCGTATAATAGGTAATACCTAGGTAGGTACGTATGTCCTATGATAATATGTACATAATTTTGTTTATTTCAGGCGAAGGATACAACATTAATAGGTAGGTTTTTTCCTTCTAACGAACGTTTCGCCTGTAAGCCACAATAAGTAGGTATAATTTCCATTTCAGAATTAATCATTTAAATTAGATTGATTAATATTTTTAATGGAAAAATGAAAGTGAGGCAAAATACGAGTACATCGATAGAAAAGAATGTTACTAGATTAGATGCAGCCATCAGATTTAGACAAATTCGTGTTTACAAATTTTGTCGTCTAAAGAAAGTTATTATAATTATCATTATGTTGTGAAATCTTTATGGGAGGTTTACATTAGAAGTGGAGAGTATCTAGTAGTACCTATCTATCTATATAGCCGTAAAATGGTTAAGTATAGAGATTCCAAATTATAAAAAAAATGCGAACTTGACAATTTTGGTCTACTTTGATGAAATCATGATTTGAATAGTAGGTAAGTACTTAATTTACTTTGAGTAGTTTTAGTAGGTAGTAGGTAGTACCCAATTTTTTTCTGTTAATTTGTTCAATACCTATAAATAAGGAAAAACAATTCCAAACGATATTTTAATTAAGATTTTATTGACTAAACTTAATTCTATTTATTAATTTCCATTAGCGTGTGAACCTCAGATCCGAGCGTTTCGTTACAATCCAATTATTACAGTTAATTAAATCATTTGGGTTCCATTTCCATATGATGTTTATTTAAACACACTCAGATACCATCAAAGCGTTATGATTTAATTAGTTGCTTATTCACTAAATATATAATATAACAAACAACATGCTGAATCCAAGGTGATCAAAAGACAACACACTTGAGTGTCTTCTTCCGATCAAGGTTACTTTGTGAGAGTAAATATATGTTGCACCAGTCCGATTACTTACTTAAAAACATATCGTGAATTAATAATATGCTATTTTCGAATGTTGTCTACAATTTTATCTCGAAACTCACCCGCTCGTAAAAAATGCCGGCGCAAGGAAGAATTAGAGATGTCATGTCCGCTTTCTTTGCGCGCGCTAGTCATAATTTCATTTTCTCCGCCAGGGTAACATGAAGCAACGGAGCTCATTTCATAACCCATAACGCGCTCGTGGCATCCCACTCTCTCTCGGCTCGAGAGAGCGAGACGAGGAAAGTTATAAAAGCGTACTTCGTCGAAGTTTGAGCTCTACGGCGCTCAATGTAGACGCAGTTTTGGGTTTGTAGATGCTCCGAGATGCCTTCCGCTCTCGACAAACAGGCGCACTACACAAGTAGAAGTTTTCTGCTTCATTTATTAGCGAGCGAATGTCGACGTGGAGCCAATAAACCGGGAACGCCACCCTCTCCAGACGATTTATGAGTGAAACCCGCACTAATTCCACTAACAGAGCTCCCCCAATTTGAATGTTAATTTTTAACAATTTAAGACTGTTTAGTGACTTTGTTATGAGTTGGAGCGCGTCTGGTGAATTCGTAATACCGTTGCTCATTCATTTCAGATTTACGCTCGGAGAAGCCTTTAAGGTTGACGTTGTAATGCGATTTTACGATCATTGTTTACCGTAGGCGCTCGTCTATTTCGAATTTAAATGAGCTTACAACATCACTCTCTCTGTCAATTGCAGTTGTACTTTGATCTTCAAATAACATCGTATCGTATTCATCATTTTAAAATGCAAAGTGGTTTCGAATTACGTCTCGAATTTGATGTGCCATCGTTTTACTACGTACTTAGTTCAATAATAACTGTTGAACTAGGTAGTAAAGTTGAATATAGTTTTGATTTGAAACAACTTTAGCTTTAGAATTAATATAAAAGCTTCGTATGTCTGAAGATCAAGCATGAATTACGTTTGATTATAGTTTTCTTTGTTTACAGGTAAGTCCACGTTTCTTGGTCCAAGTTTGAATACGGATTTGAAGTGAAAACATAAAAGGTAAAGCTACCATACAAAATTTACGAGAAAAAAAGGTTACTTCTGTGTTTTGTTTATTACTGTAAGTTGTAACGTCATCATATATTAACATAGCAAGATAGTTTGCATAATTGAATGTTTTCAATAATAACCTTTGGTAAGTGACGCCGGATTTATCAGTAGGTAATAATGGTAAGTTATATGATGAGTTTGTCACGAAGTATTACGTATACAGATGTCGCATTAAGGCAATAATATCTTTATTCCGTAATATTTACTTTCTTCCATTGAGTATAGCATTGGATTGTATTATAATTTTCTCTTGTCTCAATTATTAGATACAAAATCGACGGATTATTTCGTTACTAAATCCCATAGAGACATAAACTTACGATGTAAGTCGTACAAAAAAAATAAACAGTTTGAACAACATTCTAATTAATCTGTAATGGTAACAAAATGGTTTTACCACGACGCTTGTAGCGTACGAGAACTGTTATTGACATAGTCATTAGCTGCAGTAACAACTGTAACAATGTAGCTATCCAATAGATTGGGTCGAAAGATTTTGTATCGGTAATTAGATAAATGCAATGGTTGAATTTCATGGAATCATGTTCACACAGTGTGTGTAAACTCATTACATTTAGCGTGTAAATGGATGTGAGAAACGATATCGATAAGTACTCCGTACATTTTCAAGTTATTAGGGTTGATTTGACATCAGAATAAAGGTGCTTTAAGTAACTTGATTTATAAAAGTCATTTACGACCAACAAAGCTGATACATAACTAAAAAAACCGGTCAAGTACGTACCGCACGTAGGGTTCCATATCATTATCTATAAAAAAGTCAAAAACATCACGTTTGTTGTTTGGGAGAATACTTTTTTTTTGTTTCTGTTTTTTTAGTAAGTACCTATTTGTTGTTATAGCGGCAACAGAAAGACATCATCTGTGAAAATTTCAACTGTCTAACTACCACTGTTCATGACATACAGCCTGGTGACAGACAGCAGACATACGGACGGACAGCGGAGCCTAAGTAATAGGGTCCCGTTTTACGCTTTGGGCACGGAACCCTAAACCATGTTACGTTTATATACGACGACGACCTCGAAGTTAGCTGTACAAGGTTGAAGTGAAACTATAAAATGTGGGAACGTCTCTCAATTCAACATTTTAATAATTTCTGTACAAATACCTATAGAAAGTAGGTACCTACCAGAATCAATTCGAAGTCGATTTCAATTAAATGTGACAGACAAGAATAGAATCTAAATATTTACGTCTCTAGATTTAGAGTTCACCTTTTTACTAATTCCTTTCAACAAATAGCTGAACAGGCGGGTGGTATAATAATATATTTTATCCAACATGTTTCTATAATGTAAGCAGTTTAATCGTATATTCTTTTCAATCTTTTGTTTTATTCGTATGTTGGCATAATATTATAATTTACATAGGTTCATTTACATTGATGACGTAACTGTAAGTAACTGACTTGTAATGTTTAAAATTCTGACGGTTTATTATTCATTCTAATATTTTATACAACTTAGTCGATGTAGATTAAGAGATTAGCACTAGGCTATAGACAAAGTGAGGACCTCATTTTATCTTGAGGACTCGAGCCTTTTATTCCATGATCATTTAACTAAATCGGAATCAACTTCAAATGAGTATAAATGGCGTATAAGTATCCGTACCAATGCTATATCAGTGTAACCCTGGTAGAGTAGCAAAATGCCGAAATCTTGCTATATTATTTACCGGAGGGGAATTTCCTCTCTTTGATCTCGGCTCCCGGCGTTTTCTTATACCCCCGCTTTAATTATTTTGCCTTTGAGCCCGCTGCGCGCTCGCGGAGTGAATTTTAAGAGGCTGTCACAAAATGGACTCTTAATTACGAAAAGACCGAGTTTTATTTGTAATAATTAATAAGTTTTCTTTAATAGGTACAACATTTGGACTGTTACGACTGTTGTTACGCCAATATAATGAAACGAATTATACGTTGGCAATGTCAAATTTTTTTTAGAGTTATTTCATTAGAGAAACGTCTACGTATGACTATTCTATAGAACGCATTACACTTACACCCGGTTTCTGAAACGTCAACCAAATTTGACTGTAGATTAATTATTTTGCCGCCCTTGTCATTTGCTTAGTGTCAGATAGAGACGATAGTTTTAATCTACTGTCAAAGCTAACAAACATTCCAGTAACTGGGGGTTAATATAATGTTACTCCTGGGTAAATGTAGTTGGTTTGTCATATTTTGACAACTAAGTAGGTTATAAAGAGAATACAAAATATCAATTGCATACAGTAGGTATTTGAACAAGTATTTATTTTAACGACAAGTTCAGTTTATTTAATGTGATGATTGATCAAAATTTATTCATTACTTTTCAAGATTTACGTCTTTCAGTGTCGAGGTTATCTTTTAAACGAATATAGTTTTTGTTCCGAAGTTTCGCTGTGGTTATTACGTTGGATTATGTAGATTTGTATCTTCACATTCTGTTTTATGGACGGAATAATATTACCATACGAAATGGTTGCCAAAATCCGACCGCAGTTGTATCAGATGGACGGCGGTCTTCATTATTGGGGTGATTCCCAATAATGATGTATTTTTGGGGGCTGATATTGATAATCAGAATGCTTTGGTTAACGCAATAGAGTCTTATTATAGTTATAGTAACATTGTATAAACTAACGTAAGGCCTACATTTGACAAATACAGAGACATGTTTCGTCAAATTATCCTCCTACCCATACCTATATCATGTTAAATAAAGTTGTATCCGTTTTAATGATTAGACAACTTTCTAGACAATATTCCATTACTAAACGGAATAAAAGCAGTTATTTTTAATATGAAATATTGTTTGTTTCTTCAAAACGTTCTTCAAAGGCATTACAATAAGTAGAAGAGTAGGTATACAATTTTTGGTCTTTTGTTACGAAGCAATGGAATTAATAACTTCTCTTTATTCCGACGTTCCTTTGTTTCAAAGTTCTACTACACCTTTATTATTTACTTTGATCTTTATAAGAATCTTTTAGATGCTAAGAGCTGTTCGCGTGCCTCGCGATGTCTATACGCGTCTTTTGCTTTTCACTACCTACTTACTTTTAGTAAGCATAATAATGTGGTGGTAGCCTAGTGGGCGAACGTCCGCCTTCGAAAACGGAGGTGGCTAGTTCAAATCCCAGTGCGGGCACGTACCAATATGTTTCTTGTTAAAACATATGTACGTAATTATCACTCGCTTTTCGGTGAAGGAAAACATCGTGAGGAAACCAACATGCCCGAGAATTATTTCAGAGGCATGTTATCCACCAACCCGGACTAGGCCCCCGTGGTGGATTATGGCCTAACCCTCCTCACGATAGTGAGGGGAGGCCTTTGCCCAGCAGTGGGACAGTTACAGGCTGAATTATTATATTATAATAATGTAAGACCTTATACGATTCCTGATCATCCGTCCTGTAAATTTTTCCAGTACTTTCGTTTAGTTAGGTAAGGACGTAGCTTAATGTAATTTGGATGGTCTTCTATTAAAACCGATTTCAATATTCCAAATTAATCTCTAATTACAACTTTGGGATAATAATATATCTGACCACTTACATCAATGGATAATTTACAGAAGTTACTTCACTATCTATCACACACAGATAATTTTCCATGTTTTGCGTGTCCCGTTACAATATTATGTTCATACAATTTTAACTGCTCATTTTGGATCCTTGAGCGGCCGAGATGATGACGACAATAATTTTATTGAGGAAGTCGATCCAGGTCGTTAAACCGACTACGCCGATCGACTTAATCCTATACCATTTTATAGTATCATAAACGTTTCACGACTCCCGTTAAATGTTAAAAATTTGTTTTAATTATAAAATTAAAATTCTCATTGAGATGGAAAGTTTAGAGATGGATTTGCTGTTTGCTGAGTGAAATAATGAAATCAACAGAAAACTTGCAGCTTTAGGATATTTCAAAAAACTTATAGATACACGTAACTGCAGGGAATGCTGGTAGGTACATATTGAGAATGTAAACATGGAAGATGGGCGAGGAACGGTCTAGCCAAAAACAGAATTATCTTTCAAATCTATATAAATTACGCGTCACGTTGTTTGTCCGCGATGGACCCCTAAACTACTTAACCGATTTTAATCAAATTTGCACACCGTGTGCAGTTTGATCTAACTTGAAAGATAGGATAGCTCACATCTCAATTTAAAGTCGCAATAACAAAAACCTTAGCCACAGCAACGCGGGGCCGTGTCTGCTAGTATGATAATAAAATAACCATCATGGCTAATATCAGCAGTGGTACAAAATAACGGCAAGCGTCAGTTGGATATGTCTTGTTTGAGAAGGAATACGCTATACATTCAAACAACGTAGCAGTCCCAACAAATAAGGACTATAAAGTGATAAAGAACCTCACCAAGATAAGGAAGGAACCTACACTCCGAAAGTCCGATCAGTAAAAGGGTGCTAAGTGAAAATCAGCCAAACTACCAGGAGAGCATTAACGTGAGGCGTTGGAAGTTCGCGTGCGAATTAGCTCTCAACAAGGGTGGGCGCGTTAATTCCGTTATCGGATAGGTATCCGTAGCTGGGCTCCGCCTAGTCCGGACAACTTTTGCCGGATACACTTCTCATCCCCCGCAGTACTTAATTGTTGTTCTTGGAACACGGCGCCGAAATACTAATGAATCTCTTCCGCTGTAGGAATTCCCGGTAGATGGGCACGTATTCGGTTAATCGTTATCATTTCTTGGTTTATCATTATTGTAAACTTACTCTGTGATGTCTTTGACAGTTGTACGTTCTATACGAATTGGAAATATCTTATCTCTGATCAACCCCACGTAATATCTTCATAAATTGAGCTACTTAGAATTTCATATCTTGAATTGAAACATCATTTATCCTGTCTGATCCCAAGAAATCTCCTTGGCTTATTCTTTTATTCTTGTATTTATTCCTTTGTTATTCGTTTCAGCTATAATGTGGATGCTATTTTTTATACATGAAACATGAGCCATGTAGTTGAATAGTCATCAGATAATGTTCCGAAAACATCGTAAAAGATCTTTGTGTAAAAAGATATTGATGTAGTAGAATTCAATTCCATAGCGAGAGCAAGGACAGAGATAAAGTAAATCAAATTTTTCAGTGAACTCTGGTGGAAGCAATTTGTTTTTTCACCAGTGAGTAGCAGAACAAAGAAAAGCTCGGGAAAACCTTGTTAACTTTTTAAAGCATTCGTTGCTGCTCATGCATTATTCAGTAGTGCCGGTGGGTATTCGTACACTGTACACACACTAGTGAGCTCGTGTGTGGTTGTGTTTGTCACGGCACGCCGCGTACCGTACATGTGTCCGACGCTACAGGGATAACATCACGGGACCGTATACCCTCCTCACAATTGACATTTCGCAAAGAGCCCAACCCTTTTGTAGCTCGGATGAAATGCGAATTTCAATGAAAACGAGGTTAAAATTGCTCGACTCCGCGTGTCCGTGAGCCGTAAAAAAGAGATTTCATTACGGCCTATTGTTGCGTTATGATTTTCACGTTCCATTTTATTTGTGAGAAATTGTTGAAGAGCCGACAAAGCGCAGACGTTCGGCGTAGAGTCTCATTGCCGTCTCGGAGCTCTCGGCGCTCGTGGTGGATAATTAACTCGCCGAGTTGGTATTGTGTATTTCGCTTGCTTTTGCACAATTAAAAATAATTTGAAATAATAGTGGAGGCACAAAGACGAGCGGGACGCGGCTGGAATAATTTGGGCTTTCGGTGAGCCCCTCGAGTTAGCATCTTGTTTCATTAACGGCCCCGAGTGTCTGGCGTAATATTTATATGAGGCGAGATCATGAATATTTACGCCGCGGCCCTCGCTTTACGAGAACAAATTCTGCCAAGAGTTTCTTTCTCTGCTAACATTAAAATTGGGTGGCGCGTTTCGTTGGCAGCCCATTCGCAAATGGATTTAACCAGTGTCGGTTTCACCGGCGCTCAATCTTAAATCTTTTCTTTTTACGGCTCTATCGCCGCTTTAAGTGTCGAAGTGAAGTGTATTGTTATTTAATTTGATAGTTTTATCCGAGAGAGGACACAATAGGCGGGCGGCCCTCGAGGCGAGGAATCGAGCTGCGATATTGTGCTCGTAAAGGGCGCTCCGAGGGGAATAAATAACTCCGCGACGACGGAGGGTCCACTCGCAAACCTATAGATACGAGAGAATCCAATTTGAACAACATCCAATAAAAAATAACGCTACATCGAACACGTTCTCTTATGAACGCTAGAACACTAATAATACTGAAAGAATCAATGCCAGTTCTGTTGGAAAATCAACGTATTTCAAACGAATATCGATGTAGGGAATATCTTTGTGCTGAAAATTGGTGATGTGGCGTTCGATTTGCCAAAAGCTTTAAATTTCTAAGCCTCCTAGTGATTTTTTTACGCAAACAAGTTCCCGTGTTTGAAGTACGTATAATCAAAACAAGTATCAACACAGTTTGTCGTAAAAATAGAGAAGGAAAAGCACTTAACTGGATTCGCGTGTTTCAGGACGTATTACGAGCGCGGCGGTGTGAGTGCGAAACAACGTATAAACGTAATACGTATCAAGAAGAAATACGGCCTACACATATAAATCAGATTATACTCTCCCGCAGCCCACTGCGCTTAAATTAAATGGCTTTGAACGGAATTACGATGTTATTCCGACGGCTTTAAAATTTTTGTTTGTTTGTGTGTGAATTATTTTTCGGAGAAATAGTATGTATTTATATTTTTTAATAAATTCGAGGCGTCCGCGTCGATTAGTCAATGTTTCATTGCGATCACAGTTTCCGTGAATATGTTATTCATATTTTTCATTCGATGTGTCGCCGTATTTTTTCAAACGTAGGCAAATATCGAACGTTACAAATAGTAAGCCTTCGTATATAACGACTTACCTACAGCTGTCTACATTATAATAAATACCGTATATTTAGAACACCGTTAGTGACACTATGAAATTGCAATTATTTACGCGGTATTGACATTTAGAGCTATTAAATGTTATTTTACCTAAACAGGGGCTCGTAACTTTAGCTGTTTTATCGAGACCGTTTTATTACACTACAAATACCTACCTACTAATTGGTTTGTCATTGGAGATTTGTGGGTAGAATGTTGTGACGAGTTAAATGCTGACTATTTAGCTAATTTGCCACGTAGGATCGATTCGATCACAAACTCATTAGAACTTTGAACCTTATGCTCGAGGCAAATGATAGCAAACATGCTTCGCTTTGTTTCGTTTCGTTGTTAGTACATTTATAGTGGCTTGTACTATTCGGTGTTCAGTGGTATTAGATAGGGATTAGATTACTTACCAAAAATTATCGGACTGTATATTTAGAATTTTAGATTTAATAATTAATCTTGACCACGGATTAGGTCATTCTTTTAGTCGGTGTCTATTTGTCTTGTGCTACAACTTCAGCCATGTCTTATTGAGCGGGCAATTAGGGCCAATTTGCAATGTACCCATTTTGTTTTTCCTTTTTCCACTGCCATATTAAAGTTGCCAGTATACTCGTATTACCATTAACCTCAGATCTCGAGCGGCTTCTAAATCAACGTCCCTCTTTATTGCTTTATATGTCGTGTTATTTTATTTTATTGCTTTGAGAACCGGTCCCGCGGTAGAATTTAATATTCAATTAGATTATTTGATGGATGTCTGTGTTCAAATGTTAATCCACAAAATTGCTGCGATAATGTTCTACGATTAAGTATTTAATACGGAGGAAACGCTTTATGAACTTGTTATGCGCTTCTGTTTTATGTATAAATTACATACGAGTAGGTAGAGATTTCTATCATTTTAATGTTAATCCTATTTTGAGCGTAAAGCGCTTATTTTCTAATTTCTGTGGTTGAGTCAGTCGAGCCGATAATGGATTCATTTTGGAAACTAAAAGAAGCTGATTTTGAGAATATCCGATTCGCAAATTGCCACACTGCTGTCGCAATAAGCCACATTTGCAGAACGTACCATTCTCAAAATGTTCTATTCTTAGTATTCCCCATTCACACAACGTTCCATTCCATTGGTGCCATTGGTGACCAACTGTCACTGTCTCACTAATTGGTAAGTACTAATTAGTAGCAAAAATATACCTAGTCAATAATATGATGCAGGATATTGTATCGTGATATGAAGGACTTGAGGATAATTTTACACTTATAATAATTAGCGACGTCCAAACATCCGTCTCTAAAGCTAACACGACACCAACTATTTGTCTGAAGATTGTTAGTGCGCTGTTACTATAAAGGCGGCCCACATTCGATGCAATTTCGCCGTGTGTCACTCGCCAACGGCATTCCACGTCTCATAGCTTCCGAGCCCGGTGCGCTCGGCGCTCACAAAGGACTGCACAAAGTTGCATTCTTCAACTCATCGCAGCTCAACAGTAACTGCGGGACGCTTGGCAACCCTACTGAGAATCTCGCCGGATCTCTGTAATGAATAAACTCTTTGTTTCCATTGACTTCGCCTCTTTGGCCCTGTGTTGGGGTTTCATTTTCATGTTTTAAAGCGTACGATAGCGAATTAGCTTAACGGTTTTGTAAGCATTTGCAAATTAGTACGTAGGTATTATTATGAACTCTTTATTTCAATTTTTGGCACGAAATATCGCGCTTGTTGGGTTCTATATAATATTCGATTTCAATAGAATGTTTTCAATAAATACTAATTTCTAGTACCTACATACCGTGTTATTATGATTTTGTACCCATAATTTCCTCATAATTAATACTGTGAATCTAAAATGAAGCCTAATCCAATTATTTTCCTCATAACATTATTCATCAAAAACAAACTTGTTTGTTGGCTGTTTTCGGTTTATTTAATACCTCAATTAGAAATGTTTCAGAGGCCGGGTGCCGCGCCGGAGGCTGCTTAAAAGTCGCAAAATGAAAATACATTTCTAGGAAATTTTGCCAATTACCTACTGAAAAATAAGAGAAGTAACTGCAAAGATATAAATGAAGCCGATAAACTGATAGATATATATGAGTAACTTACGTTAGCAGGTTATAGAGGTCGTTTGTGGATATTTATTTATTTTATTTATATGAATATGCACTTATGCAAAGATGTACCTATAATGAAGTCTGAACCTATCAATTAGTCATTCAAATCGATTCAGAACTGTACGATAGAAATTGAGTTGATTCAATACGATATACAGCTACGTAGATGATAATATAGACTAAACCGGACAATCGACCTGCAGATTCGATTAGATTTCAACTAATGTCGATTACGGTACCCGTGCCATACGGTAATCGAATCAATTTTGGAATACATGTTGATTTTACGGAGTTAAGTGTGCTAATCGAATAATATCAAATCGAATCGATTCAAATTGAGTTAACGACAAGTTCTGAATCGCCTAGCTGTGCTACAATAATTATAGAGGTATATTGTATGTTACAACGTAACGTTACTCGTCTTACTTAAACTTTTGCTGCTACGTTACCAGTGTACGAATTTCTGAATACTTACGTGAATGTTTGCCAAAACAAATAATTTATTTTTGATGTTTCCGAGTGCTTTGACCTCTTATTTTAGAAACTCCCGCAATTTGTTGGTTACTTGACACACCCTCACCCAGTTATAATATTATACCCAGACTCTCCGGAGAGATCCTGTGTTCTTTTTTACGAGGCTTAAAGATATAATTTGCAAGAACTCGCTTAAATTCTATTTTGTATAACTGGTTTTCCGTTTTCGCCTATAATTGTAATTGAATCTTCCATTGAACCATGGTTTAATTACGCCCGGGCTGAGCTTGCCAGTATTTTTAATTAGTCTCGTTCGAGTTTCCAAACGACGGCACTTTCGCATTATTGCCATAAAAAAATCTTTTTAATCGAGTCGGTTGGATTTTTGCACTATGTTTTTGGGCAATGCCGATTTTTATTATTGGATTGGTAATATTTCTGCGGTGTTGATGAGCCTCCCTCCGTACCATCCACACATTATTAGATTTTGATTTGTTTTATTATGTGAAGAAGCATTATTGTCCAATTGTTGTTGTTGCAGGCGCATAAGTAGGTGTGTGTCATAAATAAAAATGGTGTCAATAAATAATGACCAGTTTTAGTAGGGTTGGGCATAAAAGTAGGTACGCAAGTGCAAATTCAAAAGAATACTCTTACGGAAAAAGGTGAGATGAGAAGCTGCCTGTATTTCTTTAAAATTACATAATAACAAAAAACAAATATATATTTACCACATAGTTATGTGCTCATAACCACCCTATATTAAGAACATGCCCTATTTACTACTTGCTATGAAAGCACATTGTAACATTGTAATGCTATGGATCACGCCACCGTCCCAGACGCACGATCAGCAGAATGTTATCGCATCCGCTCGTTCGTGAGACTGTGACGAACGGCTAGTGAGCCCGAACCATCGGCAGTCGATTAGCATCCAACTCTGCTACCGCTCGTATATTGTAAAATTAATTAATTAAGTTTATAATTAAATAAATTCGTAAAATCCGAATATTGTTTTTAAAAAGTCTCCAAAGCGCTCCCGAAAGATATCTGGCGCAGCCGGTAGGATATCGGTTGTTGCCATCGCGAAAAGTAGCGCTATAGTTTTTGGTGAAATCCTAAAAAGTGAATCGCGTGTGGCAACTAAAAGTGAGAGTGTTATAAAAATATATTTACCTAAAATCGGTATCGCGCTCTCCCCGGTAATCCAACGAACCAAATAAATACGATTCTTAGTGGGACGTGATGACTACGGTGACGGTTGGACAGTGAGTAGTAGTAATAATCTACTAAGTAAAATCCTTCTACTATCCTTCCCTACCAAACTCCTAAAATTGGTTTTAATTTTAAGTTATAAATATTTCTTGTGTGTTTTAACTATATTGTGTTCTAAAATCGAAACATTTGGTTACATTATTAATTTAGAAAAGTGCTCTATTATATTTAGTTAGGTTGACTTTAGTTATTACTGTGTATTAGGTAAAATGGCTCACTCACAAATGCAAGCCACTTCCGCGCCTGTTTTGGTACCACCACAATTGCAACCCGTAGATTTACAGATACCGCGGGAAGTTTTAAATTTGATACCCGAATTTAGCGGCGAAACAAAAACTTTAAATTTATTTTTAAGAAAATGTACTTACGTGATTACACGGTACCAAGGCACAAGGACGCGTAATGAGTTTTTAATGCAATGCATTACTAGCAAGTTGGCTGGTAAGGCGGCGGCATTAATAAGTGAAAGAGGAGACTTTGAAACATATGAAGAGCTTGAGGCTCTATTGGTTCAGCATTTCGGCGATCCTAGAAGTGAAGAATGTGTTGCGATAGAGTTAGAGACCCTTAAGATAAAACCCAGTGAGTCTTATCTCGAGTTTTGTGGCCGTATTCAGGACATCCGCGCAATCCTTTTGTCTAAGGTTAATCAAAATGCGTCGCCCACGCTACGAGAAGCAAAGCGTGTGATATATAACAATACTTCGCTTAATGTTTTCCTATACAATTTATCAGAGCATATGGTTAGATCAGTTAGGATGAAAAATCCTAACTCGCTAGAAGATGCCTTACAGCACGTTTTAGAGGAAGTCAACTTCCGGGAACAATACCACATGCGTACTAAAATGTTACAAAATAAACCTGTACAGATTAACTTTAGGCCATTACAGACCTTGCCTCAAACCCAATTTAAATTTGGTATACCGGATCAAACGAATAACTTCGCACGCCCTAATATGCCCAACTTTGCATATCGTGCACCAATGCCAACTCAATTCGGTTATAGGCCGCAATTCAATAATAATGCACCAGGTCAAACTCAGTTCGGACAGCGACCACAGTTTGGTTTCAGACCACAACCACAAGTAAGTCAGCTCGGGTTTAGACCACAAGCTGGTCAATTCGGTTACAAAACCCAACCAGGTCAATTTGGTTTTAAACCACAACCGGGACAGTTCGGGTACAGGCACCCACAGCCCCAAGGTTACCGTCCACCTCATCAGTACTCAAATGACGTGACCATGAGGACTGCTCCAGTGAGACCTCAGCAGTTACCCGTTAACGAAACATACGCGTTAGAAGGTCAGTACGAGGATTATTACCATCCTTACGAGGCCTATGAATCCTATGATACTTGCGGTGAGATGACTCACGAACATGATACTTTTAACGGTATGTATACTTATCACGAACCGTCAGTGCAACAATACACCTCTGCTGAGAGTAAAATTTGTGAAAATGATACACAAGGTAACGCGCCTTTAGCGCCCAATGATCATGAAACAGTTGATGCTGTGGAAAATTTTCACATAGACGTGTTCCCAGCCACCACGAAATGATTGAAGTAAACTATGACGCTTCGTTAAAATTACCGTATATTTACGTACCGGACATAGATGGAAAATTCATGCTTGATTCTGGAAGCACTCGATCGTTCTTAAGTCCATTAAAAGCAAACGAACATTTCGCGACGTTAAAATCTTACGAACCATTTATGGTCACGAGTACCCATGCCTCCAGCATCCATCATGAGGTGGTTAACATTCCACTTTTCTCGATATTTAACGAAGATGGTCATCATAAATTTTACGTGTACGACGTTGATAGACGATATGACGGAGTGATAGGATGCGATCTTATGTCAAGGCTCAAGGCTAACATAAATTTAAAGAATAAGACTTTAGAAACCCACGGTTCTAAAATACCTATTGTTTATAACGACGATTACGTCATCAAAATGCAACCACGCTCAGAACATCGAGTTAAAGTGCCTGTAAACTTAGAAAACGGTGATGCAATTTTGAACTTTAAACATTTCCATGACGGTGTACGCATGCCTTCAGCAGTAGTCAAATGCCATAACTATTTTGCCACTACAGTAATACAAAACCTTACTGAAAATTTGATTACCATAACGATTACGGCACCTTTTACTGTAGATGAGTTCAACAGTGACATATGTGAAGTAAATTATAACTCAGATTTTACTGACATTCAAGTAGACGATCTCCTGGCCGAAAATTTATCAAAGTTAAGACTAGAACACCTTAATAACGAAGAGACAAAAGCAATTCAACAATTATGCTATGAATATAAGGATATATTTCACTGCGAGAGCTTACCTCTCAGCTTTACAAACCAAGTTAAGCATCGTATCAGGACAGTTAACGAAGATCCTATTTATATCAAGCCCTATAGGCAAGCACCAGCTCAAGCCGAGGAAATTAAACAACAGGTTGAAAAATTACTTAAGAATAACGTAGTTAGAGAATCGCATTCACCTTGGAGTGCACCCGTACATATAGTTCCAAAGAAAATGGATGCTTCGGGACAAGTTAAATACAGAATGGTTGTAGATTATCGTAGACTTAACGAGATCACGGTTGACGATAGATTCCCCATACCAAACATCTGTGACCTGTTCGACAAACTAGGTAAAAGTAACTACTACTCTACGCTAGATTTGGCTTCAGGCTATCACCAGATTGAGATAGAGGAAGAGGATAGGGAGAAAACCGGGTTCTCAACACAAAACGGACACTACGAATTTCTGAGGATGCCGTTTGGCTTAAAAACAGCCCCGGCCACTTTCCAAAGAACAATGAACAACGTGCTCAGAGGCCTGCAAGGCATCCATTGCCTAGTTTATTTAGACGATATTTTGATATTCTCAAATGGGTTACAAGAACACCTTCAGAAACTACGAGCAGTATTTGACAGACTCAGACAGACTAACCTCAAAATTCAACTTGACAAATCCGAATTTCTACGCAAAGAAGTACAGTACTTAGGACACACCTTAACTAAAGACGGACTGCGACCAAATAACGACAAAATACAAGCAGTTTTGACATATCCCATACCACAAACACAAACGGAAATAAAACGGTTCTTAGGATTTGTCGGCTATTACCGTAGATTCGTTAAAGACTTTTCCAAAATTACCCAACCGTTGACATCTTGTCTCAAAAAGGGTAAGAAGGTAGTGACAGATGACAAATACATAGACGCATTCGAAAAATGTAAGGAGTTGTTGGTTAATGCCCCTATCTTGCAATATCCTGACATGACGAAACAATTCATACTTACGACAGACGCCTCCGAAGTTGCGATCGGTGCGGTATTATCTCAAGGGCCAGTAGGCTCAGATAAACCAGTCGCATACGCTAGCAGGACTCTAACCGACACAGAAAGAAAGTATAGTGCGATTGAACGAGAATTATTAGCAATCGTTTGGGCCACAAAACATTTTAGACCATACTTATATGGAAACAAATTTACAGTTTATACTGACCATCAACCCCTTGCTTGGTTAAACAAATTCAAAGAACTTAGCAGTAAGCTAACGCGCTGGCGTTTGCGCCTCTTAGAGTATGATTTCGACATTATTCATAAGAACGGGAAACAAAATACAAATGCCGACGCGCTATCACGCATACAGTTGAACGCATTAGGGAACGACGACGACGTATCTATGATTGTTAATATTGACGACGGTGAACAACAACTGCAAGACCATTTACAAGAAGTGACTGAACAAATGGCGACTCTAGCAGGTCGACGTAATACTGACGATTCAGGGACTATAATAATATCCGACTCTGAAAGAACAGCTACAGCTAGCCCTGAAACCATACCTGACACAAATATATCTGAAGAAGAACCAGACTACCCCATAAGATCTGAATCTAGTGCAACGCAAACCATTCACTCAGCTAGAGACATGGAATCGCTAGGTATTCCTATATTACAAGAAGCCATTGATACCAAACCGAACCAAATTTTAATATTCAGTTGGTTACGTAACAACATGCAAGTCAAAGACTTGTCCAGGGACAATCAAAAGATACTCGAAGTTTTCTTACCACTTAACAACGAAGAACTAATAAAAGACTTTTTGAAAAAGTACGTTCGACCGAAAATCAAGTATTTTATTTACTTTGAAAATCAAGAACACCGAAAAGATTTTAGTAGGGTTATTATAGCTTTATTTAAGAGAGGGACAGTCAATTTTTACGAGTGCACGGAAAGGGTAATTTATATCGAAGACGAAAAAGAGCAGAAAGCTATTGTAAATAAAATACATGATGGGAAAACGTGTCACCGTGGAATTACGGAAACTATCAAAAGAATTCGGCGTACGTATCACTGGCCAAATATGCACGAAACAGTGGCAGCTATGCTCAATTCCTGTGAAAAATGCCAAGCCTCTAAATATGACCGCAAACCAATAAAACCAATACTACAGCTAACACAGACGCAAGACGCTCCTTTCCAGGAAATCTTTATTGATATATTTTCTATAGAGTCCAAACATTACCTGACCCTCATCGATGCATTTAGCAAAATCGGACAATCTATCGAAGTGCCATCCAGATCTACTCCAGAAGTCGTTAGAGCGCTATTGAAATATTTTGCGTTTTACGGCATTCCACGAAAAATAAGTTGTGATCCCGGCACCGAATTTAATAACGAACTACTTAAAGAGCTGACAAGTTTACACAAAATACAACTGCACATAGGCACGCCAAATAATCCAAACTCCATGGGCATGATCGAGCGATTTCATTCTACAATAATCGAAATCTACCGCTTAGCCAAGTATGAGAGGAAATACACAGACGCGGCGTCTGTAATGACATACGCTGTTATGGCCTATAACAACACAATACATAGTGCAACAGATTTAACACCATTCGAGGTCGTATTTGGTCACACAGAATTAAATTCCACATTTGATATTGATTTCGATAAATGTTATAGACAGCAGCTTATAAAAGATCACAGAAAAAGAACATATGAACTATACAAACATCTGACAGACAAAATGATTAACTTAAAGGAGAAAATTGTAAAGAAACGTGGAGGTGAGGCAGGACCGGACCTTAACGTAGGGCAAACAATATTCGCAAAGGCCGTTAATAAAAGGCAATCCAAAGATAAGCCCAAATTCCAAAAAGCCATAGTTACGGGACAACATGAGCGTAATGTTGTACCCATTAAAATAAACGAGAGACAAACTAAAATACCTATTAAAAATATCAAACGCCCTCCACAGGTGGTGCAAGATCCTGCTATGGACATCGATGATCACGACCATCCTTTGCCAAGTTCTCCCCAACCAGGGCCTTCAAGTGGTAAAACTTGAACATAATCCGGGTATATTGCCGGTTAAGCAAGGTCGCGCATTCGTGCAACATGACAAATGGTTAATAATTAAGACGAACAATCTCAAAGGCATTGTTAGAGACCTAAATTATAATGTCGATAAATATTTAGAGTTCAGTAAAATCATAAGTCAGAACAAGTCTTACAGTAATGACATTTTTGAATTAGTAACCCAGGCAGAATACCTACGCGACGAAACCGTTGAGAAAGTTCGGCAATTAATTCCCTCTAAAAGATACAAACGCGGTCTGATCGATCCCCTCGGATCCATAATTAAAGCAGTAACCGGGAACCTTGATCACGATGACGCGATGCGCTATGATAACCTTATCAGTGGACTTAAGACTCGAGAACAGGGCATTTTAAATAAAATCACTCTAGTATCCGAAATGATGGACCACTTTCTCAATTCTACTAAAATTATTAACGACAATACTAAAATTATGAATGAGCGACTAAGTCGCATTGAAAACATTGTAAAGGATTTATCAAAAGAAAACATGTACATTTTCGTATCATATTTAACTAATGTTTTAAATATGTTTATTACCAATTTTAGAACTATATACATAAAAATTAATGATGTAGAGACATCTCTAGCACTCAGTAAAGTATCCATATTGCATAAATCTGTAATCAATTCCAATGAACTTTTACTGTTGCTAGGCGAAATCTCAAGATATGATAACTTAATGTATTCTGTTACTGAGCAAAACCTAATGAATATTGAAGAATCACTTTCAGTAAAAACTTACATTAAAAATGATGAAATAAGATTCATAATTACTGTTCCTTTAGTTATTAACAATACTTTTAATTATTTCAAATTGTACCCTTTACCTATATCCCGGGACTCTCAAACCTTCGTCATTATTCCCGAATTTCCCTTCCTATTAGTAGAAGGTACGAAATATCGTCCAACCGCCCACCAGTGCCGAGAGATAACGGCTAATGAATATTTGTGCTCTGAAGATGACCTCGTCTCATACGCTCCAGAGACCTGTATTGAGCAACTGATGGAGTATCGACAGAATCAATCCAGATGTTTCCCACGTAGAGTCTTTTCAGAAGACTTGAAACTTCAAAGAATCGCAACAAACCGTTGGATATTGTATAGCAAATACGACAAAACACTAGTACAAACCTGTGGCGATGACGTCATACGTGAAAATATGCAAGGAACGTACATACTCACAGCACCTGAGACATGCGACATTTCCATCGGTGGCGTTGTATTACATGGACGGCGCTACCACCAAATGGATACTGGCTATAAGCCCGTTCCACTTATCACCCTACCTGATGTACGGCAGCAGCAGCAGCAGAACCTCCTCGCCGAAAACACCGAGCCTGTTGATCTCAAGGGAGTCGAACTGGAAGACGTCCAGCACCTCAACTATCTACTCAAGAAAAGTGTTAATAGTGATAATGGGCAATATAGTGATTATAGTGTTCAAATCGACAGTGTCAGTGTCGCAACTATAATACTTTATATTATTGTCTTTTTATGTGTTAGTTATGTAATTTACCTTAGATTTAAACATCCAGTTTTAAAAATGTGTGGAAGAGAACAGGTTCATAATGATGGACAAGAGAACCAATCTCAACCACCCTTATTATTAGTGTCACGTTAGGTATTGGCAAAGTTATTGGAAAAACTTCCTTTTTCCATTAACTTCCATCTAAGGAGGGAGGAGTTATGTGCTCATAACCACCCTATATTAAGAACATGCCCTATTTACTACTTGCTATGAAAGCACATTGTAACATTGTAATGCTATGGATCACGCCACCGTCCCAGACGCACGATCAGCAGAATGTTATCGCATCCGCTCGTTCGTGAGACTGTGACGAACGGCTAGTGAGCCCGAACCATCGGCAGTCGATTAGCATCCAACTCTGCTACCGCTCGTATATTGTAAAATTAATTAATTAAGTTTATAATTAAATAAATTCGTAAAATCCGAATATTGTTTTTAAAAAGTCTCCAAAGCGCTCCCGAAAGATATCTACATTGACGTAATGTTTATAATGTTTTTCTTATTTATCACCACGTCAATAACGCGTTGATGATCCTACACCGAAGACCTTTGAAAAAGGAGCAAGATACGATTTATATCTTTTATATAAGTCGAGTTCGGAACCGGTTTCGTAAAATGTAATGATCAATGCCTGAACTCTATAAAACTTTTTGATGGCATATGAATCGATTTAGATACCGTCCTACATCGAATCTAATTTAGGAAATACAATTTTAGTAATGGTAGCTGTTGATTATACTAAATATATCTCGTATATTATATCGTATAATACTAAATATATCGTATATGTGCACTTATACTAAAAAAAATACATGTTTAAACGAATATTTAAACATCGATATCAGCACGCAATAATCCTAACCACAGACTATGTAGGGATACCTCCTAATTGAATATTTTTTGTAGTATCAGTAGAGCAAGTACATCGATAAAAATATCTATACTCACTCACTGACAATATACTCACTTAAGGCTCCTTAAACTTCCCTAAGGCGCCCCACACATTCAGCCACACCCTTTGAAAGCAAGTCGGCACAAAAACAGAATAAAGACCCCATAACTCTAAGGGAGTGAGTGCCACGCATCAAATATTCATAACTCATGAACAAAAAGGGGATAGCCAGTTCGTATAATCCCAAAATAATAAGCTTAAAACATTTGAGAATAACAAGGGTTGGTAAACGAATATCAGGCCGGGCTCGGGCGGCATCCGATCGAATTGTGCAAAGTTAATTACTACGTGTCAACCCTGAGTAGGGTCCTCGAACTAGGGCTGACTAATTTATTAATAGAATTTATACGCAGTCTTTCCGACCGGTAGGATCGTGTAAAAAGTTTGCCAACTTTAAGGCTTTTAGGTATACAACTTGCTCGAAAGTTCGTGAGGTATCTTGAAAGTAATCAGGACTTTGATATTTTTAGTTTGTAAGTCACTTGCATCATATAAAAATTTATCTCAATAGAAACATATTAAATAATTATGTGAAATGAGAGCCAAGTTCAATATTATGATAATTATATGCCTTGGTTGTTGACTTCAGCGACTGAAAAAGTGAGATCTGTGTGCCAAGTTCAATGGTCAGCCCTGAAATTTATTTATAACACGTATAAAATATTTTATAATAACTTAAAACACCATTTTGTTCTTATAACTGACGGCACGTTCGGCGTAGTGGCTGAGCAATTAGACTGCTGCGCTAGGTGTCGCGGGTTCGATTCCCGCCCGGAACAAATATTTGTGCGCTCCACAAATGTTTGTTTCTGGTCCGGGTGTGATGTGTATGTGAAATTATATGTCTGTAAGCGGTACCCACGATACAGGAGCAATCCAAGTGTGGGGCTACGTTATTTATATAAGAAAAAAAGAAATAAACTTATGATAATATCTACACTTAAGTATCATATTATGTAGATACATTAATAGAGATGAATGTAATAGACATACTAAGCTATAATAAAAGTGGAAGGAGTGGAAAAAGTAAAGCGACAACATTACAGACAGCCATCACCTCAATAGTCAATGCCTCAATATGCCTCGACCATGGTATGCCTCAACCTCAACACTCAACCCTCGAATGCTCGCGCGGGGCCTTTCTATCGGTCCGTGATTGAGTTGCTTTCCTAATTGCTCTATACATCCCGTTCTCGTGACGTTCCTTTCCCTTCCCGCAACAGTATCAATCAACACTAAAGCTGTGAGTGTATCAATCAATACTAAAGCTGTGATTGATAAACGTTTTCCAAACGCCGCTAATAGTACATTTAGAACTCACAACACAATTAGTCCAAAATTATTGTCGGATAAAACGTAATAAAAACTATGTGGAATGCCGATAATTACCGATCTGTTAGTAACTTAATCTAACTCGCATTCTGAAGCAACGGCTAAAGGTAATAAAATTCAAAAAAGCTAACGAAACTTAGTATTGCTTGAAAAAACAATACATCTAACTTGGTACTTAATTATTAGTTGCCACTTCACAATGTGAGCGTATGTGATGATGCATTTTATAAATTTTTTGGTCATGTCATCATACCAGAATTGGTACATTTAATACTGAACCTTAAGACGTCGGGACTATTTACCGGCAGTTTTATTGTATCCAATAAAAAAAGGCGCGTAATGGATCGCGATTGCTTATAATGTCGGCTAATGGCGACGACCTGCGATAAATCACTGTCCGACGCTTTGTTTACACTTCTATCTATTAGATCTGCGGGCACATTTAGCTAACGAGGGAAAAATGGTGCACGGTTAAAAATATAAGCAGCTTAATGTTCGGACTTCCGATTCCAATTTGTCTGTTGAAGCTTTTGCATTACGTTTTGTTGTTCTTTATTTTCCATTGTCTCATCCGCAATAATGATCTGTGTCGTGATCTTTTTACTTCGTACGAGTTTTACAAGTCGGTAATGGCGACGTGTTCTGTTCTGGCCCATTAGCCGACACGAACACTCTTTGTCGCCACTTATATCGCATAGCAGAAAATTAATGTTCTGTCCCGGGTGGTGTATAAACAAGATGGTGGGTGCCCCGCCCCTGTATTTATTGCTCCTGGCACGCCGCGGCCGCCATACACCACCGCCATAAACGCGAGCACTAAAACGTGCCATTTCCCTAAATTATTTTAATGACGTATGTTTCCCCGGTTTAGTGGATTGTAATTCGGTTACACAGTTGGAAATCGTTACCCGAACGCTGCCAAATACTCCCGCTCGGGACCGTTCCGTCCCTGCCGAGCCTAAACTGTTACAACTTTTGGAAACGACGCTATTATGAGTCAGCGTACGAACTGAGGAGACGTCGTTTCGAGTCATTAGGCATGTGGGATGGTGTCGCGAGCGGAACGTTCTCCTTTGCACATTTTGCGGTGCGAGTCGGCAACGCGACTACAAATTAGTTCCTGTCCTGCGTCGCTTCGAAAGATCTTCAAACGATCCCATCGACGCCTTAATAGAGTTAAGGCGCGGTAGGCGTTCGCTACAATCTCACCGGCTCTTTTGTTCCTGTCTGTTTTGAATTGATTTACTCCCTATTGTTTTCGTTCGCGGCACCGACCCCTCGGCATGCTTGTTATTTGCGTTCGATATGCCCGCTGGCATTCGACGTCAGTTTATTGAAATTCGATTCCAACTATGTTTTCTAAGTTGCCGCAGAGTACGTTTGTCGAGATAAAACGGCAGATGGACGAGTGCCGCGTTACAGCCGAGCAGAGAGCGTCGAGCTCGGAGCTTCGGCGACCCCACCGAGTTCCGCACCCCTCCCGGCCTACCCGTAACGTTAGAGCCACCCATAAAGGTTTAATAGCGATATGGCGTGTCGAAACATTAATATGTTTGTGGCGATAGTACATCAAAAGGAGATTGTCTCGGCGCGTGTAATGGTCGCGCGCGTCCGTGGGCGGCAGAAGATAGCGCATTTGTCATTCGAGTAACAATAAAGCGTTTAATTTTATTTATAGCCTCGGCGTGGGCATGCTTATTATCGCTTATCTGTTAACGTACACAAATATTTAAACATGACTTCATCTTATGGATTCAAGGCAAATACAGATTGTTTTATCAAGAACTCGACGAGCTTATTGAATGTCACAAACAACGTTTTATTGAAATCAACGAATAACGATACGAGCTTCGGTAAAATGTCTATACGTAATATCGTATCGCAATAAGTTCGGCTGCCAAGCAATATTGATATTATTCTCGTTGTGGAGCATGAGACACGAAAAGATTAGGTATCGTGCGCCAGTAATACCTGTCGGTGCGCATAAAATTTTGTTATTTTTCCAATATTACGGTTTGGAACTCGACAATCTCTCCGATCCAGCAAGTGCTTTACTTCACAATTTGTGATGCCATTAGACGCGCGTGGAGGAGACGGCACTATATCGCCTTCCCTGTCGAGTACCAGGCGCTGAATGTAAATGGCTTCATTTGATTATATTCTACGCCGTAAACGCTCTCTGCATTTATGCAATCCCAGTGGTTGGAAACCGCAATCGTTACAAGTATTTCCCGGAGCAAGTGGCGTGAAAGATGTTTTATATCCGGGAAGAATTTATAGACGTCATCAATGTGGCAATCTCCTTTAGGATATTTGTATATTTTATCTTCTTCTTGTCTTATTCTACAGAGCTAGTTTGCTTTTTGTATACTTAGATTATTCTGTGTTTATTTATTTATGAGTTTTGTGTGGTTACCTTAAAAAATCACAGTTCTATATTAAATGTCAAATGAGATTATAACTATAGTGTTTATAGCGTACATATTTTATGCTATTTCACACGCTATAACGAAATTGGTATGTTACTGTATTAATTTTACAAATAAGTCGCTTATTCTTGCCTAAGTTAATGGTGTAATCTTGTCCTTTTATTAATCACTCTTACAATAAGTATAACTAGGGCTCATCATGGACCATTGGACATTTGGACCCGACCTGAGTCTCCAAGGGTTAACCATAACCATAAGGGAATATTCCATGGCTATGGGCAATTTTGAATCCCTACCATCATAATAGAAGTGAAACGTCTGTTATTTTGCATGGCTTATAAGCTCAGAAATAGTCCGATTTTGATGAAATTTTGCAATAGGAGAATAATACAATAATCAAAATAAATCCTTCCGCCTGTACTGTCTCACTGCTGGGCATAGGCCTCTCACTTTCTCCTCAATTACGACATTGATATTGGCCAAATATCCCTAGATAATACTAGGGGTATTTTTGGCCACATACATTTTCAACAATGAGACAGTTTCGATACCACCTAGAAGCCAGATAGGTAGGATAGGAGTTAAACTGTCATTAATAATTGATGTAAGAATTACACAATACACCAGATTTCCTCTCTAACTCAAGGTCTTGGAATAACATGGGATACTTTTAACCCACGGGTGAAACAGCGGGGCGCAGCTAGAGGACATAACATTAAAACTAACTGTTCCTATTACTTATTGAGATAGCTATTAGAGGAACATTAGATTAATAATAATTGATATTTAATGGGTTAATTGGTAGGGGAAATCAGGTTAATGGTTATTGAAGGGACAGATGTGTTGTGAGAAATTGGACTGGTTTCTAGAAGGTTATAGAAATAATATACTCGTATGTGATTTCGGCAGATTATAATATTTTATAATGTTTAAAAAGTTACGCTAAAAACAAACGTAAGTGTGTTATTATAAATGTTTTGTAAAAATATTGAATGAACCTTAGATTTTGCATGCGAATAATTTCCTAATTGACCCGAATTATGTCGTGTGTTGATTCAAATGAATAAATAGAACTGGCATACAATATTGTGGTTAATTATTAATCTCGTTTCCAAATAAATACTCATGGGGATTTCATGGGATTTTCATAGAACAGAACTAATTGGGAACTAAGCCTAAATAGGCAGTCAACTTCGGGGCGCAAAATAAACCTTTTTCAGCAAGTATAAAAATGTAGGTAGGTACGCTAATCTATTAGTGTGATACGGATTATCAATTAATAATATCAACTTTAATAAGCATAGTCCGCGTGGTTTTAATGAACGCGGTTGTGAACATAATTTATAATGTTTCTGACTGTGATGAATGGTTGATAAATGAATAACGAAAGTTTCATTTTATATTGATAGCATGAAAGCGGGTTAACTTAGCTTCTTGCATTGATTAACTATTATTTGGATATTCTGTACGTACCTACTTACTAAGTGAACTAGGCCAAAAACCTCAGTAAAAATGGCTACACGGTGCTAGTGGATACTTGATTTATATGTGTTATTTTTCTAAGGGCTACAACTAGATAATTAATAGCCGGATATTTGTTTCCAGGAGACAGCAGAAGTGTGCGTGGGCACATCGGTGGGGACGATCACGGAGCCCGACTGCCTGGGGCCCTGCGAGCCTGGTACCTCGGTGACGCTCGAGGGCATCGTGTGGCACGAGACGGAAGGTGGTGAGTTTGTACTAGCGCACGCCGCACCGTAGCGCCGCATACCATCTCCGCACGCTTCTGCACGCCTGGTACATGTGAATGCTTTGCGATGCCACCGGCGGCTGTTTTTGGAACAAAAATATACCGTTTTAAGTATTGATCCAATTGAGAATTGACAATTTTGAGAATCGGTTCATTTAAATCTCATAAAATATGTCTTTTTGTCAGACTTTTCAAACTATTAATGCCGAACCACAAAATACGGGCAGTGCGTCCGACAATATCCAATCGTAGCCAAGTTGCAATCATTGTTTCATAAAGTTTCATGCAACTCACAAATCTCGTGACTTGTACTGGCAATGCTACACAATTTGCTTACATTGATAATTTCATTGAATTTAAACTTGGCTTGATTCATTAGTCGACACTCGACACGCTATGCCAACGTTAATTTGTATATCGGCCTTTGATGATTTATGTTCAAGCCACATCCGCTGGGGGCATAATTATTTTATCATCACCAGCATTCGATACTGACGCCTAAAGCTATTTAAATATTTCTAATTAATCTGATAACTAACCACATTAATATGCCTTGGCGTCAATAGCGAGTGACTTCAATCAGTCACAGGTAGGGAGTCACTGCTAGTTTTATTTACTGCTGAGCTAGTTGAACTAACTTTTAACGTTTGAAAAAGGTGTTATTACATAATAGAATTTTTTGCAGAGTTGGAATGTTAAATTTGAAATGTTATATTTTATCTCTGCCAGCAGCTACTGAAACTAGCGCCATCTTTCACCAGTTTCTACATTCTCATTTATTTTTAATATTAAACCGGATATATTCTGCATCAACCAACGTCATTGGTGCAGATCTGAGGTTTTAACCGGCTGCCGTCAGATTGTACTTATAGCACACTACGGTTCAGCCATCATCACAGTCGTAAATGATAGCTCATAATCACAATATTATATCATCAATAACAATAATAACCGATCACACAAAAGAACAATACCCCGTTCGTGGCCATTACAGAAGCTATAATAAGTCATTTATTTATTACACCTGGCTCTCAGTTAATAGGAGCCTTTTTTGTCGCTCGTGTTTTATTGCCGCATTCACTAGAGACCTTTCTCGAGCTATCTTTACGAGCTACTATTATGAACGAGCTGTGCCGAGTAAAGCTATTCATATTTGAATATTTAATGCTGAGGACTTGGCTGACATTGTTTCTAGTTCGGTAGGTACCTATGGGTCTTTATAGGGGCTTATCCGAGGCGAACATAAAACTGACACGATGGTATTTATTAGTGAGTTCAATTAAGAATCTACCAATACCAATAATCGACCATGTATTGATATGTTCCACAATCCATTTACTATTTCATTACTATTGAATAATTAACCGACATCAATACAATCCCTAGGCGATTAAATTGCTTGCAATTAATAAAATGTATATTTTATAGCTGTGTAGTGATTAATATGACCAACAGGTGTCCTTGTTTAAAAAAAATAGATTGGGAATTCAATATTTCTAATTCACAGGTGATTCGATACTTGATTACCTTTATGTATCTTTAAATAAGGTTTAATTAACTAAAGCTATTTCAATTTCATGTATTTAACCTGATAAACCATTTCGCCGCTATAGACTTTGCGCAATCAATGAAGCCAATATAGTTAATTGCTATTTCACTAGAGGCTATATTAGTCGAAGTCAGTATCGCGAGACATCTAATACTTTCGAATGATGGAATACGAGAACCAGTACACCTTTATGTTCTCCTGGTAATAAAATATCCCACAACGTAACTCGTTAGGGTAAATAAATTCCACAATGGTTATACCTATTTCATTTTGTTATGTTTACGGTGAAATCAATTCTTAACTGCCAGTGTTCAATTTATCGTTTGTGTTTGTGGCTTATATTTTTGCCAAGTCGACCGTAATGTCGATAAAAAATGCTTTTAGATATGTTTTCTCAGAAATATTTTACATAATGCTCGTGATTTTACTGAAAGGTTTTTGTGGTTGCGAGCTTCTGCTGATTTTATCATGTAGATAAAATCAGCATCTATGACATCAATTCTCCGTACGACCAAAATTCGTGAAATTACTTTGTTATAATATTATGCAGGCACTTTTTTAGGGTTTCATACCCAAAAGGTAAAACGGGACCCTATTAGGCTCCGTTGTCCGTCTGTCTGTCTGTCTGTCTGCAATTTTCAGAGATGATGTACTTATTTCTGTTGTTGATATTACAATAAATACTTAAAATATAGAAAAAAAGTATCCCATACAACAAACTTGATTTTTTTGCCGTTTTTATATGTATATAGATAATGGTACGGAACCCTTCGTGCGCGAGTCTGACTCGCACTTGGCCGGCTTTTTAGTATCTAAAAACGTTGGCGGTTACGTAACTCGATCCGTGTAAGACAGATAACAATAAGTATACCTACTTTAACAATACAACACTCGTACGTGGTATTGATTGTTTTTGTAACACTTGATTTCAAAGGGCCAATAATATTCGTCTATTAGCTATACGAGTATAGTATAGTCAGTATAGTGAATAGGCTACTCAATGCTTTTTGTCAAGATGTTTACAATACTCTTCTTTCATGTTTGTGTGAGTACACAAAAATATGAATTATGACGTCACAATATATCATTCACGTTCTATTCAATAAATTTGTAAGTACTTACATATTATTCGGATTAATTCTTGCCACGGAACGGTTGTTTATTACATACAAGTGTATGTACAACAAAAAGCGGCAAATTTAATTTAGGATCGGTTATGCAACGCTTTCCGTAATATGAACGCACTCGTCCATCATTAAGTTGGAAATAAAACAGACCGCTTTGTAACACGAGAGCTAACGAAAGCGATTGGAGCATTTGGAGCGCGAGCGAACGAAGCGGATCGAGCGGAGCGATAGCGAAGCGAGCACAAAGCCGCCCTAAAGTCCGAAGCCGCTCGTAATTATTATAAAACACGATAATAAATCACCATCTGCTCGCTTCTGTTGCCACTTTCCAAATGCATCCACCCGATATGGCCAAGGTGTACAAAACAATGATAAAATATGTAAACTAACAGTTGACAAACGATTTACAAACACGATTTAAAAACTTGTTTGGTTTCGAAAATGGATTTGGTTTTTTGTACTACCAAAACATTTTGCTATCAGTATGTTTTATGTGGATTATTGTGGACTAGAAGCGCCCCGCGGTTTCACCCGCGTTAAGTACTATCCCGCGGGAACCGTAAATTTTTACGGGATAAAACATGGTATCCTATATCACCCGGGGATAGTGTAGCTTCCCAATAGTGATTTTTTTCAATTGGCTCAATAGTTTCGGAGCCTATTCAATGCAAACAAACAAAACTTTATACGCTACGCCTTTTTGTACACTGGCCGAAAGTAAAGTCGAGAAACAAACTAAATGGGTAAAAGCTATATCTTTGTTTTTTTTTGTGTTTTTTATTTATTATTAAAAGATTATTGCGAATTCAATTTTTTTATCGTAGTTTGTCCAGCTGCTACGGTCTTCTAAAAGGCTCAAAAGGCTCATAAAAATGTCGAATGCTACGGAATAAAGAGAATAACGGAAAGTTTATTTTCCGTGTTCGTTTTTACTGGTGGCTCTCTGTCGGGGTGTTGAGGGGGGAGGGGGGAGTAGGGGGAGACGATCCCCGCCCTTTCTCTCCAGGTTTATTTATTTTCGGCTAATGGCGCCGAGAAGCTCAAACAGTGTTTACTGTGGGTCTCACACCGCGTTATAATTTTATCTCTGGCGCGAGTGTCGTCTAATTTACAAAGGTTTGTTTGTAGTCTTCTTTAAAAACACGAATACCTGGATACAGCATTATAGCACTAGCTTTGCGGCTACAGTTTCCACTTTTCCAGTTGGAGCTTTCCGCCATTTTGCACGTTCAAAGGCTAAAGGAATATTCTGTTCTGGTTTCATGTTAATTCTATAATTTAAATTTAAATCCGTTTTGTTGCGTCAGTCATTGGTGAAGCATATTTAAGCGGATTAAAGGAAAATTTTTGTACATATTTATGAGATCAATGCACTTTTAATAATAATAGCATGCACGTGGCATTAAAGTGAACGTCAATTTCATTAATAAGTTTCTGTGAATAGATGTTTGGTGAACGCGGAACTTAGTTTGCCGTGGTTAGGTTAGGGGGAACAATAGACTCGTAATTTCTTTGTTTTAATTATGATTAGTCCTCCGACAGGTTCAAGTTACATTCGGTATAAATAAACAGGAAGCAGGTAAGCTTTCTGTTTTACTTTTCTACAATAAATAACATAAAAATAAATAACATTCAAGTATGATTCTAAAAATATATAAAATATATTATAAAATATTATATCATTAGAGTGTTCTAGTTTACTTTTATGTTTCTAATTGTTTAGTAACAAAATAGAAATAACAGATATAATACGTAATAGAACGGCGAAGCTACCACCTTTATAAATTATCTTGTCATTCAGAAGACGGACAGTTAATCCGAAATTGGAATACTTATAATATATTGACTAACCATTGAATTAAGCAAAATGTATAATTGGTGTTACACAACCACAAGAATGGGATGCCTAGACTAGTAATTACATTTGAAGTGGCTCCCTAACTAATACTAACTATAGAAAGCTATTACCTAATCTGTGATTAGCGCCCACTCAGTCTATTCTGTTACCTCAATCAATTTATACTCAAGTTTGGTTGTCTAAATTGCTTTCGTATTTGTTCACTTTTACAGCCATATTTATTCGTTGAGGCGTCCCACGCACAGTCTTTACAAATGGTAAATATCAATATCGCTGCTGTAAAAATAACTGATTTCTACCATAGCACGTGATTAATGTTTCTGACGTTATCTTGAAATGTTTCTCGGCTGATGCGGCAGCGAGCTATTTATGCTATGCAGTTTCTAGACGAAACAAATTGTTAATTAAATTAAAACAAAGCTATTTTGTACCACACTATTACTATTATGCCTTTTCTCACTATAGATTACGTCCCAAGCTACCAAATCGCGTATTATACGAACCAGATACACAATATCTGTTCACGTTTAAACTAAAAACCAGCTGGATGACCGAGCTTTGCTCGGATTTTTTTTTATAATTTGTGTTTTTTGGAAATTATAAGTATTTAAGTACGAATTACTAATAAAATGATGAAATATGAATAATATTTATATCGATCTTACCGATAGAATAATAAAAAAACATGAACTGGTTATTTAAAGAAAAAAATCATGAAAAAACACGAATAAAATGACATTTTCTAAAAATGATTCCTAGCTAGATCGATTTAGCGCCCCCGAAACCGCCTATTATACTAAATTTCATGAAAATCGTTGGAGCCGATTTCGAGATTCCAATTATATACAATTGCTCATTTAAAGATTCGTATTAGATATAAAGGAAATGAATAACAAAGTACTAGGTAGGCAGCAATATTAGGAAGTGAGCAGGTGCCGTCAACTTCCCGCGTTCAAAGGAAATTGTCGGCCGCACTTTTACGTTCCTACATTATTCAGGGGTGGTATCCCCTTATACATTTTAAATGGGGGCTCGCCGTTCACGGAAAACTTGAATTAGAGATAGTTTGTTTGCGTGTAATTGAAGCTATTTAGACAGCAACCAGTAATAATTATAGACGTCCGTCCCTCGCCTACTCGCTCGAACAGGAACTTCGACATCGCTCTGGCTAATTATGTCAGAACCAGTCGGAACGTTATAAACGAATCAAGTGGTTGTTTTCCCTTCTCTTTATTAAGAGTAATTTTGGTAACGGGCGAGTGGGTGGGCTTTTATTATCACGAGCTTTTACGGAAACCACTGAGACGTCTTCGTCCGCGTTTGTCCTTGATGGAAAGCAGTACCGTAGAATAATAACGCAGAGAAGGATAGTTCCTTGCATAGTTTCACTCAAAAGTGAAGCCACTTTTTTATCAATGTGTGCGTGAGTGCCATGTAATTATCTTCTCCAAAACGCACACAAGCGCAATAAAAATGTCGCATGCGTGTTGGTATTTAGTACAAAAGCAGGGACCATAAAAGCTTTGATTTCGAACAATAGCGAGTCAAAGTCCGAACTAGGCCCAAAAAGTCTCAGTGAAAATGGCTTCTATGAGCTGATATTCTTCTAAGAGCAGCACCATATTTGCTGTTATTTGTTGTTTGGACTTTCAGTATGAATAAGTTAATATAAAGGACAGGGTGTCAGAGTTGCTGGCGAGTTTACAAGTCGTAGATCCAAACTGTTTACGTAGGTCTCAAACGGTAGGTATATTTCATCTCAGACTCAGGTACCTACATAATGTCCCTAGTCCCGAAAATATAGTGGGATGTTTGTTCCAAGCATTCACAGCGCGTTGTTTTCGTTAAACTTTTTCATACATTACCTATTATATATTATGTATACCTTCCCCCTTATTCTACCTTTAGTATTGCGCAGGTACCTACCCCGATTTCAAGGACAAACATTTTACCGTCTAACTACAAAAGATTAGACCAGAGATAAACAGATGTTTTTAAAATTCCATTCACGAAATCGATGTCTATCACTCGCGTTTTCTTACTAAATTCTGGCATTCCTAATTATTTTCTTGTGAATATGTTATTGAGTTAGAAAATTGAGTTAGTCGATTTATGGAGAAAATATTTAGACACATCTGTTGAACTCAAGTTTAATTTGTGGTAAGACCGTTAATGTTTACTTTTTCTTGTATAAGTTTGTTCTAGAGAGACCATCAAAGGACCTACCTACTGGAAAAATTACAATCGATTGCATAAGTATGTCACACTGTCTATTTATTTATGTTTGTAATATTTTTCCAAAAATTAAAATATTTTTCCTAAATTTCAAATATTTTTCCAAAAAATACAATATTTTTCCAATACTTCATTAAAATATTTTTCCCAAAATTACAATATATTTCCAAAAATTACCATATTTTTCCAATCTATTTAGATCGCACGCCACTGGACGTACCAGTAGCGCAGCGAACCGAAATGGTTCGTTTAGGTGGTGCTAATTACACCTCTGGCCGTGGTAATCAACGGCCTAATGGCCGTCGACCCCTGCCCACCCTGCACCCCCACCCGCTACCCTCGGAAATCCGTGTACGTCAATATTGGAGTTACTTACGCGCTTGCACGCCTTAATAGGACTTCGGAGGAAACTGATGAAGTTTACGGACAGTACCTATTATGTGTTTGAATTTCACTGTTGACGGAAGTTAACTTTAGATAAGAGAACTTGATATGGATTTGCTGTATTGGGATGGCAAGGAGGGCAGTGAATTCGGAACATTTCATCGGAATCTCGAGTGTTTATAACCGTTTTGCGATATTCCCCACTTAGCGGCACATCGTTTATCAATTGAATTGCCTATTGCATCGTAATCGTAAACAAAGAGAAACCACTTAAAAAAAAAAGTTGAAATACTCGTAAGAGAATCACGCCAAGGATTATTTTATTCCTTTTTTCATTTTTTTCTTGAGCATCCGCATCCGACCTCTTCAGCGTAGTTACTTACAAAAAACTTCTTATAGTAGTTCGTTTATGATCACAGACATATTAAAATAAGAGTAAGCAGACCGCGCTATACAGATATTATCTAGTGAAGCTAGAAAATAATACTTTTAGGCAGGACCGAACTAAGACTGACAAGACAACTATGCATGTTCATAAAATTTATCGAAGCTGAAAATTCGTGTTGAATCCGACCTATACTTATACAGTAGAGGCTGTAGAAGGAACTGTCAAAATATCACCAACGTCACTCGTCCATAATGTCGGCCAGCTTCATGACTGGATTCACAAGATATCAGTAATGTCCGGTCCGCTTATTCCTCCTATACTTAATATGTCTGTGTTCACGATACAATAATCCCATATCCATTTGTCATGTCGTTCATGTCGCGATCATTCCATGCTAATGCTTCTAGAGAAATGCTTTATGTGTTCATTGTTTTGACTTTAAACGTCGGCTATAATAAGTATTCGTTGTGAGTCTTGTTACTTCCGTTTGTTTTAAATAGAGTTGGTTGTTCGATTATTAAGCGATTTAAAAAAGGAGGTTGTCAATTCGACAGTTTTTATTTTACCACGTTTTTATTAAATGACACACGTTGTTTGTTTTTGTTCGATACGTAAATGTCTAGTCCACATTTTTTATTTCTCTTGAAAATTTTAACATAGCTCAGAATTTTTGTAAAACGTGCGGTTCTTATATAAATATATTTCATTATAATTATTTCAGTAAAAATGTATGAGTTACGTATGTTTTTAGGGTTCCGTACCCAAAGGGTAACACGGGACCCTATTACTAAGACTGCTGTCCGTCTGTCTGTCTGTCTGTCTGTCTGTCTGTCCGTCTGTCCGTCTTTCACCAGACTCTATCTCATGAACCGTGACAGTTACTATAGTTGAAATTTCCACACATGATGTATTTCTGTTGCCCCTATTACAACAAATACCTACTAAAAAAACAGAATAAAATAAATATAGGGGGCTCCCATACAACAAATGTGATTTTTTTTCTCGTTTTTAGGTATAGATATTGAAACCTTCGTACTTTTAAATCAATAGATTTGAGCGTGAAGCAGAATAATTTATAGTTTTGCTATTCTAGTTTGTTTCAAAAATGCATTTATTAGTTAGTACAAAACGAAGTGCAAAAGTTAGCAAATCTGTCTTTTGTTATATATATCTGTGGCCGTCCCTCGCCTTCGCTATGGCCTATAAAAAGCGTAAAAAATGTATTCCCCATTTTTAACTAAAAATTCCTTATTTACAATTCAACGAAACCCCTCTAAAAACTGTGTCGAAAAAGCTCGGCCGGGATTAAACAGGGATAGACCCAGGCCTACCCGTTTTTATCTCAATTTGTTACTCTTGTTTACGAAAAACATTTCGGCGCAAAGGGAAGATTAACTCTTTCCGAAATACGACAGAATAACCTTACTGTCCTTACTGGGAGTGGGTCGAGGCAAACCTCTTTTTATTTGGGGCGAAAAAGATAATTCATTTAACATTGTTACTAATTTAATTAGCGGTGGTAGCCTAGTGGGCGAACGTCCGCCATCCAAAGCGGTGGTGGCGAGTTCAAATCTCAGTGCGGTGCGGGCACGTACCAATGTGTTTCTTGTACGTAATTATAACTCGCTTTTCGTTGAAGGAAAACATTGTGAGGAAACCTACATGCCCGAGAATTATTTCGGAGGCATGTTATCCACCAACCCGGACCGTGCCCCCGTGGTGGATTTTGGCCTAATACCTCCTCACGAAAGTGAGGGGATGCCTTTGCCCAGCATTGGGACAGTTACAGGCTGAACCATTATTATTATTTATATTAGGTATTTTAATTATTGAGGACTGCAATTCTTAGAGCTGCAATTCTGCAATTCCACCTTAGAGAAGGATTTAGGATAGTTTTTATCGAAGTCGCGGGCCACAGCTAGATGTGTGTATTTTTGGCCACATTCATCAGCTTATTCCCGTCATGGTACCTATTGCTGAGACACACAGCCAGCAGATCTCATAGATAGAGAGAGAGCAAGCATAGTGTAACAACCTAAATTGCAGCATAACATATCTCGTAAAACCGAAGAAGTAAAAAGGATGTAGGGGTGAAATAGATTAATTAAATTTGCATAAGTTGGCACGCCATGCGCCACTAGGGTGGTGCGGTGTGGCGTGTCTAAATATGCGCCATAAGTCACGTCCTCGCGTCTCAGCCCGAGGGACACTCTGTATAAACGACGAGTTGTACAGTTTTACACACAGACAGCTTAGGGTCTGGATGTAGCTCTAAGACTTGATCTGGACCACTGAATATATAATTAATGGTATAATCCGGTCATAAATATAGCTTAATCTCTTCAGTGTATTAAAATTCGGGTGTGCGTGTTCGTAATTGTTTTCTACCTAAAATGGTGGACGGATTTTAATGTGCTTTTTTTTGTAATAAAATTATGAGGTCACCTGGATAGTTCTTAGCCATAGTGAGATCCGGTAAGTGGCGCTGTGGTCAAGATCCAGTTTTTTTTAGTTTCTAAATTCAGTCTCTGTTTCGCACCATGAAGTGAAGAGCGCATCTCCGATTATTTTGTATGAAGGAAATCAAATATCTGATCGTTTAGAGAAACCCAACTGTCGAGCGTTATTCTTTCGACAGCTTTTCCCGTCTTCTCAAAGTTCTCTCGTTCTCTTATGTTTATATAAGAAAGACTATCCCCCTTTACGTCGTGCAGTCTCGGCTACAAAGGCCTAGCAACTTTACCGTTATATCTTCTTACTTTCAGTTGACACATTCTTAATCCTATTTTGCGTTCGAGCAATCAGCGACAAGAAGCCATGCAAAGCTTACAGTGGCTTACTATAGTTACTTATTACATATTTTAGTTACATATTACGTTACTTACCGTTATGTGCTTATATTGTTGCTTGCGGCGCGCGGGGGTTTTACCCGCTGTAGGTATATTAGTTTTTATGCAGAAGCTCTAACGTAACGTATATTAGCAGTGAGAAATAACGCAGGTAACGGACAATAACTCCTTCAACCTACAACCCTCTTTATGTTCATTTGTATTATTAGTGTAGAAGTGTTATACGAGTAATTAGTTATTATTTTAGTACTTACTTCAAGGATTTTTGTAGCTAGATCAGCTCGTGATCATTCTGAGCTAGAAAAAGAGTAATCCAGTAGTTTGCATGACGTTGCATGTGCAAAGAAACAGAATTAAAGGCATATTCCCAACGTCCCCACTAACTTGTCCACTCATGACATGGGGACGCTGGGAATATTTTGTCAACGTCCCCACTGAGATTTTTGGCGAGTGCGCTGGGAAAAGTCACTCACATCATCCCCATATCCACCCCATTATGATTAAATATGTATTTAACCTTGTCTGTTTGTATTTTCCAGGCGTGCTAGTGGTAAACGTGACGTGGCGAGGGAAGACGTACGTCGGCACGCTACTGGACTGTACGCGACATGATTGGGCGCCCCCACGGTGAGTCCTCACAGTTTGAGGACCATTGGCCCGGTCTGGAAGTCTGGGGCGAATCGTCCGTCCTGTGGGCCGGTTTTTGGGCGGAGTTTACCTTAACCCGCATTCGTGCGGTTGTTCGATAGAACTAGCGTGAAGATTATCACAAATTCCCCTTGTTTCTCTAATCTGTGGGGAAGATAGGGTTAGACGTGACGTGGCCAGCGAAGACCTGAAGTGTTGATTGGGAACTGGGTTAGAGATAACGACAGCGATCGTGATTACTGTTGGACTTTCGATGCTAGTTAAGACTCTTAAGACAAATAGAATAAGGAATGTCTTTCAAACCGAAACCCTGCTAGGTCATACTACGTTCAATTAGATCGTCATCAGCCTGAAGACGTCCACTGCTGCACGTCCTCACCCTTAGACCGCCACACCGAACGACAGTTTGCCACTTGCATCCACCGATTGCCAGCGACTCTTTTGATGTCGTCTTTGGATTAGATCAGCATCATCATAATTTTATAATAGTATAAATAATAACCAATGTCTCATTCCAGGTTTTGCGACTCCCCAACTGAGGAGCTGGACGCCCGCACGCCCAAGGGCCGAGCGAAGCGCGGACGCGGCGCCGCACCCACCGACATGACCAACTTCACGGAGACGCGCTCCTCCGTGCACAGCAAGCTAAGGAACGGAGGCGCGAAGGGGCGACGGGCGCTCCCCTCCCCGACGCCCTTCACGCCCCCCCGGCCCGACTCGAAGCGGAAGCGGACCTCGGAGGCGGAGGAACGCCCCCCCACGCCGAAGGCGAAGCGGCCGCCGCCGACGCCGTCGTCGCCGCCGCCGGACCCGGTGCTCCTCGAGTGCCCCGAGCCGAACTGCTCCAAGAAGTACAAGCACGCGAACGGGCTGAAGTACCACCGGTCGCACGCGCACGGCTCGCCCGACGACGAGGACAAGGACGGCTCGAGCTCGGAGCAGGACGAGACGGCGGCGGAGCCCGCGTCCCCGCGGCCGCCGTCCGCGCCGCCCGCGCCCGCCACCCCGGTCAAGTCCCCCGCGCCGAAGTCCCCGGAGGTGCCCAAGGAGAAGACGCCCGAGAAGTCCCCGGAGAAGGCGGAGGAGGCGCCGGCGCCCGAGCCTGCGCCGGCGCCCGAGCGGCCGCACACGCCGCCGTCGGCGCCCGTTACGTCGCCGGAGCCGCTGCCGGCCGCGACGCCCCCGCAGTTCAAGGTGAAGATTGATCTCTTAACTCAAACGCTCCAGATCGCACGGTTCTCAATCAAACCGCTTTCATTATAGACCAGAATTGGGCGAGATCGGAAGCCTGAGAGATAAACGAACGGATGACGATTAATTTATATGGAAATAAATAAATAAATTTTCCTAAGCTCATGGTAACAGTTTTGAAACACGCTGAACTAAAAAAAATCACAGCGTCATTGTTTTAGTAAGGTTGAAAAAGGACAACACAATTTTTGATAGGATTAAACTAAGATTTGGAGTAGTTTTAAAAAATTTTACTTGCATCAGAGTTGTGAAACTAACATGACCGTCCCCGGTTGCAGGTGAAGCCCCGGTCGGCGCTGATGCCGGCGGAGGAGCGCAAGTCGACGGAGTCCCCGGCGGAGGAGTCCCCGGGCAAGCGGCGGCGGCGCTCCCCCACGCCGGGCGCGCGCTCCCCCGCCTACTCGGACATCTCGGACGACGCGGCGCCGGGCGACGCGCCGCCAGACCCCGACCCGCGCCCGTTCCCCGTCTACCACCAGGTATACACAAATTCGAATGTATAAAAAAAATCCCTTCTTGATGTTGTTAAAGAATTTCAATGTAAATAAGTATAATAGTATCTACTATGATGGGGAAAAAGAAAAGAAAGAGATACAGTTCAAAAAATATTTCTTGGTGTAATTTCATTCATTTCGTTCACTCCGTTCATTTTGTTCATTTCATTCATTTTGTTCATTTCGTTCGTTTCATTAAAATCATTTATTTCATTCATTCGAACGAGCGTATTCCGAATATTTCCGAAGCACTGGTAGAGTGAACGGAATTTTCTACTGTCCGAGATTCAGTGCATGAAAGAGAAACATCCTGTTTCAAACTCAAACCATACCTAATAATAAAAAAATCATACATTATGTTTTACGTTAAACCGTCTCTTAGGCGGCCTGACTTCTGCTACCAGACGGCACTACATCAATCTATAAACAACATACAACTAAGAGAATACTACGATTGGTATACGCTAAAAATGATGATGATAATGATGATGGTGATTGTTCTTGCAGTACTACGGGCAGCCTCCGTACCTCCCCCCCGCGCACCCGCCCGCCGCCCCGCCTCCCTCCGACAAGAGCAAGGAAGACCTCGCTAAAGTAGACTCCAAGGCTGACATCAAAGTGAGTACAAGCCTAATAGATATTTTTTTTTGTTTTAGTTATGGCTTCGCACGGTTTGTGCATATAGCCAGTGTCAAGTATTTTATTTGAAGTATTTGTTAATTTCACATTAAGAAAGTCACAGCAATGTTATAGCAATCGTGGTCAAGTAGTCAAGTCAATTATTTACAACGTCAAAGTCACGATTCAGTAAAGTAGTGGATGCTTTACCAAAAAACGTGTCACTTCGCATCCCTTCCAAAACTCCCAGGAAGTTTCAGTAAAGCATCCACTACTTTACTCTAAAAGATATTTATGAATGTGAAGTGAGACCCACGCTCAGCACTGGCTGGATATATATTATACTAGCTGATACCCGCAACTTCATTTGCATTTTTATATAAAATGTAAACTCTTTAGAAAATCAATTGATGTCGCGGGGAACAGCTAGGTAAGAATATATCTGTCTCTTTCTCTCTCCCTTTTCCTGTATCTTTCTCCCTCTCTAGCTCTCTTTCTATCTTTCTCCCTCTTTCGCTCTTTCTATCTCTCTTCCTCTACCTCTATCTCTTTCCCTCTCCTTATATCTCTATATCTTTCCCTATCTTTCTATCATTAATATCCCTCTCCACTCTCAATCTCTACCCTCCTCTCTCCCTGTCCATCTCATCCATTATATTTATTTTCTTCACCCTCTCCGTCTGCCCTTTCCCTTCTTCGCTCACACCCTTTCCCTCTATTTCTATATATATCGCACTCAATTTCTCTCCCCCCTCTTCCCCCCTCTCCTATTTCCCCCCACTCTCCCCTCCTACCCCCCCCTCTCCCCTCTTTTCTCCCACTCTCCCCTCTTTCTCCCCCCACTCTCCACTCTTTCTTCCCCCACTCTACCCTCTTACTCCCCGCTCACCCCTCTCTTTTTCCCCACTCTACCCTCTTTCTCACCCCACTCTCCCCTCTTTCTCCCCCCACTCTCCCCTCTTTCTTCCCCCACTCTCCCCTCTTTCTCCCCACTCTACCCTTTTTCTCACCCCACTCTCCCTTCTTTCTCCACACTCCCCCTCTCTTTCTCCCCACTCTACCATCTTCTTCCCTCACTCTAACATCTACTCCCCCTTTCCCCCACTCTCCCCCTCCCCTCCCCCCTCTACTCCCATCGCACTCTCCCTCTTTAATTACTTGCCAAATTAAATTACGATCCTAAAAAGCCGCCTAAAAAGGTTTTACTTCAAACCATCCTAAACTCGTTCCACCTATTGCAGGACAGCAAACCAGAGGGCAACCCTCCCAAAGTGCTCCCCCAGCACTTCTACCCCTACAACTACGTGCCGAATTTTTCCTACAACGTGGAGGGGGGTGCGCCCCCCCCTTTAGAGGACAAGGGCAAAGACGGAGACCGGTCTAAGGCCACCCCCAGCCCTTTGGACAAAGGGAAGCAGCGGCCGGCCGAGGGAAAGGAAAACCCCGCGCGGCCGAACGAGAACCATCAGATACTGAAAGAGAGCATCGAGATGAAGGCTCAGATGGGGCCATACGCTTTCCAGAGGCCGCCGCATCTGAGGGAAGACGAATTGAGAAGGTATTTTTTATTAAATATAAATAAAATAAACTAAAACTTGTAATTGTAATTGAAGGTAATTGGTTATTAGGGTTCCGTACGCTAAGGGTAAAACGGGACCCTATTCCTAAGACTGTTGTCCGTCTGTCGCTAGGCTGTATCTCATGAACCATGATAGTTAGACAGTTGAAATTTTCACAGATGATGTATTTCTGTTGCCGCTATAACAACAAAATATACCTATTAAAAACAGAATAAGATTAATATTTAGAGGGGCATACAACATACAACAAACGTGGTTTTTTTGCTCGTTTTTATAGATAACGGCACGGAACCTTTCATACTGCTAGTCCGACTCGCACTTGACCGGTTTTTTAATACTTTGCAGTTTAGCATTTGTTTGGTTTACTCATACTTTCGCATCCAAGTATTATTATAAAACAAAGTCGTGTTTTAATTACTTAAGTACACCATTTGTAACTCAAGTATTCTAATCTTTGATTTAGCCTAGTCTCCGCTCCGAATAGCATACTAATTAAAAATATTAAATAAAAATAATAATTAAGGAAATATAAAATATGTAATGCATTTTCTCATGTATACATTTATGAGAGGACACTGTGTCGGTATAGCTAGTAGAATGGCTAAATTTCTAAATATCTCTACCTTGAGCATATAAAATTACATTCTGATTGTCATCGTATAATTGGGGTACCTACCTACCAAAGGTTTCATACATTAATACGGACCTATTTATTACCTTTCGGATTATTATTCTATTTTCTATACATTCTGGTGTCAATAAAAAGTTGACTACTTATATCAGGTACTACATGAGCTTAGAGCAGCGGCGGAAAGAGGGCGGCGTGGACGCGAAGCCCCCGGGGCCCGGGGCGCCGCCCCCGCAGCGCGTGCCGCCGCAGCCGGCCCACAAGCAGCCCCCTAAGGACAAAGAGGACAAGCCTAAAGAGGAAGTCAAGGTACACTATCAACTGAAATCTAAAATGTAATTATGTATGTGGAATAAGTAATGTGGATGGCTAGAAATTTTTAAATCTCAACTATCTGCGCCACTGCAGTTTTTCCCGCGATCCCCGGGATAAATAGTAGACTGTTTGTAATCTATATGCATGCGAAATTTCAGCTCAATTGGATATCGGGTATATCTTGTAAGAAACAGTTTGTGAATCAGTCTAGAATGTGTCTGGCTTGTAAGAAACAGTTTGCGAATACGGGCGTCAGTCTAGAATGGGCCTGGCTTGTAAGAAACAGTTTGTGAATCAGTCTAGAATGGGTCTGGCTTGTAAGAAACAGTTTGTGAATACGGTCTTCAGTCTAGAATGGGCCTGGCTTGTAAGAAACAGTTTGCGAATACGGGCTTCAGTCTAGAATGGGCCTGGCTTGTAAGAAACAGTTTGTGAATCAGTCTAGAATAGGTCTGGCTTGTACGAAACAGTTTGTGAATACGGGCGTCAGTCTAGAATGGGCCTGGCTTGTAAGAAACAGTTTGTGAATCAGTCTAGAATGGGTCTGGCTTGTACGAAACAGTTTGTGAATACGGGCGTCAGTCTAGAATGTGTCTGGCCGTGGCTTTTAAATCTTGTAATAAACAAATCTTACGTCCGCAGGTGAAGCAAGAAGGCCAGAAGCCGACGACGGAGACGCAGGGCCCGCCGCCGCCGCCCACCTCCTCCTACTACCTCCCGCCGTACATGCAGGCGCCCCACTACGGCGCCCTGCCCTTCGAGCCGGTGTACCGGGCGCCCCTCAGCCCCATGCTCGGCTTCGGGGGCGCCTGGCCCGTGCCGCGGTACCACGCGCCCGAGGACCTCTCCCGCCCGCCGGCGCCCAAGCTGGACCTACAGGTGACCGCACACAGCCGCCCGCCTCGTGCCGGCGTCGCGCAAGGTGCTAGTCCGCCGCCGACGTCACTACTACTCCCGCCGTACACGCAGGCGGCACAGTACGGGGCGCAGCCCTACGTGCCGGTGTACCGGGCGCCCCTCGGGCCTATGTTGGGCTTCGGCGCCTGGCCGCGGTTCCACGCGCCCACGGATCAGCCGCGCCCGCCGGCTCCTAAACTAGAACAGGTTTATAGAATTAGTAATGCTAGCGTAAGCTCCCGTCCTATGGTCCTTTTGTTTGACCGTGCGGCTCGGCGTCCGCGTGGAATCTCCACCTTTATATAATTTTGCATATAAAAGTGTTATGAGCCTGATAATAAGCGCAGTGCCCGCTATGGTCAGTAATTTGCAAAGTTCTAATTTAGAATTGCATAATGCATATTGCATAAACTTGAGTGGCACAATGCGTTCGTCACTAATATTGCTTTTGATACAGATCGCATTTCTATTCACACTTACCTACTTGTGACGTCTCAAATATCTGAGTCCTCTATGCCACCCTTCGTGGAGCGAGCCCTAAACGTGTGAATATTTGTGCATGTGACTAAAGAAGTCCCTCCTAACAGCAGTACTACGCGCCGCCGCACGCGCCGCCGCACAAGATCCACGAGCTGCAGGAGCACGCCAAGTCCCCCCCGGGGGGCGCCCGCGCCGGCCCACGCCCCGACGCCCCCAAGGACGCGCGCTCGCCGCCCCCGCAGCGCCACGTGCACACGCACCACCACACGCACGTGGGGCTCGGCTACCCGCTCTACCCGCCGCCCTACCCCGGTACGTACCTCCTCCGCGCACTACCACTACCAAGTGAGACTCGGCTACCCGCGCTACCCCGGTACTCCCCCTCGCGCCACCACACCCATGTGGGGCTCAGCTGCGCACTCTACCCCGGTACGTGTCTCCCCCGCGCACCATCACAACCACGCGGGGCTCGGCTACCCTCTACCCTCCTTCCTACTCCGGTACGTACCACAATATAAGAGCGCCTTTTTGGACTAAAAAATTTCACAGATAGGTACTGCTTCGGTTCGAGGACTCCAACGTATACAGAAGAGCGTCCGCGCATTGCCAGCCCGATGTCCTTAGTATTGGGGGTTCGAATCCCTCGGAACCGAGCACCCTCCGCTCCCGCAGTAGGTTCGGCCGCTAACGGGCGTGTGTTGGTTGGTTGCAGGCGCGCGGTAGCGGCGGCGCTCGCCGCTAGAGACGGGAGAGTAACGCAGCTTGTCTGTTGCAGCGGCGGCCGTGCTCGCCAGCACGCAGGCGGTCGTCAACTCGTTCCCGACGCCGCCCAAGTGAGGGCCCCGCCCCCGCCCCCGCCCCCGCCCCCGCCCCGCCGGCGCGCGCACAGTGCGGACGACTCTAACCTCTATGCCAGTAGCCATAATTTAAACACTGTGATCTCGCGTAACCCACGAAATGTGTATGTGATGTGCGCTTTGAATGTTTTAGAATGTGAACCGATAGTTACCCTAGGAGTGTTGTGTTCCCGAGACTTGCGGCGCGGCGCCGCCGGACCGGGCGCCGCGCCCTCCGCGTTCATTAGTGAAAGCACAAACTAGTTTGTAAATATTAGTGTATGTGTAAATTTGCCCTACGTTCTGTTAGCGTACCTAAGAGTCTAATTATAATCAGTGTAATGTTAACATCGAAATCTCCGATTCTCTATCAGGGCGTTGTACTGAAGTTTCGAGCTCGTATCGATCGGTATCGATGTTCGAGATTCGTATCGATTCGAATGAACTGTCTCGTATGATCTTAATTTATGAAAACTGCATTCCACGAGAACGAAAGCGTGCGTGTTTAGTTTTATAATAGTTTTAGTTATCGTTTAAGTATCTAGGTGTAAGTTTAAATACGTCAATGTGATTATACAATATGGTTCGTAGCGTGCACAAGTGGACTATTGTAGCGGGCATCCTATAGAATGGTCGTGTGAAGCATGTATAAATGTCTGCTTTATATTGATAAGTGTAAAATCTCATAGTCCGATATTTTCTAATGTACAAGCATCGTTAGAGTTTCCTACACTTTCTCTACTGCACAATAGATAAGGCTCTTTTGTTGAAAAGTGATTTTTATTTCTTAAGTACGCATTTAGTACACGATGTCTATCCTATTAGTGCTAAAGTTGGGTGTAGTATGGTCCGTAACAGTAGTCTTCCAATGATTTGACGATGTCCTCATATTTATAGTTTGGTCCATTTAAGCCAAAATTGGATAAGTGTGTTCGCCGGTATAAAGCCTACTTCCAGTGACGCGTTTTTATCGGGCGATAAATCGCAGGCGTTTTTGCGATATATACCTATACAAAATGAGTTGAAAAATAACACAGAATGTACGCGTTCTAATACAAAACGTATATCTATATAATTAAAGATATATCGCAAAAACGCCTGCGACTTATCGACCGATAATATCAAGCCTGTGGGGTAGTAGCTTAAAACCAGTGGCCACCAATTTGACATTAACCCTGTTTTTCGTGCTTGTTTACGCCTCCAAGTCCCCGATTCTACTAAACTAAATGATCATAGATTGTTTATGATGGAAATGTTAGATACTTTGGTATTCTGCTAACGTAATCGTTTGATAATTATCACAAATTATTAAAGTGATAATTGAAAATCAACGAAGAAATCTGTCACAATTGTGTACTCATCTTCTTATGCTTAAATAATGTAAGCATGTTGTTTTAAGCTAAATTTTGGCCTTACTATCAGATTTCTATGACAAAAATGTAGTGAATATATTTTTGTCGCCTTTCAAGACAATTATTACGAAGTTAGCAGAATACTCATTTACTCTTTTTTAGAATATGTAGAATGGGGGCTCCGATACCTTGTTATTATAATATATTCTCCCCCGGTTTCTAGAACGCTAGTTGGCTTTGACAGTAGATTAAAACTATTGTTGTCTCTATCTAACACTAAACAAATGACAAGGATGGCAATAGAATTAATCTGTTGTCAACGTTGACTGACGTTTCAGAAACTGGGGGTCTATCTCACAAATAAGTCTGGCTATTTGTTATTAAATGTGCGTAAGTCTGGAATCTCTTAGTCGCAGACAAGTTACCTGTCTGTTGACACGTCACTGCTGTATCCTAGGGATGAAAGCCTACCCATGAAGCGTTATTATCGGCGATAATATCGTAAGCGTTTTGCGATTAAGTATAATATGTTTAGTTTATTTTGTATTAGGATGCGAGCGATCTTACGCACTGCTGATAAAATCGTCGTGATAAAAGTGTGACATCGACACAACGGCGCGATATTTTCGACCGATAGTATATCTTGTGTGTGGTAGAAGCATAACGTGTATTGCAGTTACTTATCTATAGTTGAAAATATTTTGCTGTGTTTGACCATGTTACAACTATTACCCGAAAGGTATTCAATAGAGGGTCATAGACAACGTTAGAGATGGCGCACTAGTAGCTTAAAGTCTGGCTAAGTGGTTTTCTATTATCGCAAACGCTTGTAAATTTCTATAGATTTACTAACTTATCTATAGAACGAGCGGGACGGCACCATCTAAGGCTGCGTTCCGAAATGCGCTTACACTGAATACGACGTAGGTATACACTGCTAACGTGCGGTCCAATTTGTGAGCGATATAAACGAAAATGGCGGTCGCGGATCTGTGGCGAAACACACTGTCGACCGTGCGACCCGTGAACGTCTCAGTATGACGTCACTTCTGACGTCAAACTTTTACACCGCACACGGTGAGCGTTGTAAGCGCATATTGGACCACACGTGTGTGCGCTGTGAACGCTTTTGGTGCATTTCGGAACGCGGCCTAACAAACACTGGCGTGATAATAACGCCGGGCGGTAAAGATTCCTAAGTACATTTTGTTTTTTTTTATTTGATAAATATATGGGATACCTACCATTTTTCTACAAGCGTTAGCGACAGTAGAATGTTATTAGAGCCAATGAGAAGTGCGATCCCCTTACCTTATTCCCTTGGTTTGTGCGGTCATTGTTTTTGCCCTAGTGTGTCATGTGTACCTAACTCGTTATAATTAATGTGTTCTGTCTGGCAATCGGTTGGACAATAAATGGATATCGTTAGTAAATTAATGCATTTCATTTGGCTGATAGCTCGTACACTATCCAACAAGTGAAATCAATTAAACGGTAAGGCTCTCACACACTGACCGTAATATTCTGATACGCGTTTTTATTACATGCGTGAATTATTGCAATGAGGGTTTTTTAATAATGAGACATTTAGCTGTCATAAATACCCCAAAGAGCGCTAAAAGCTGATGTACATTAGGGCTGGCCGCACTGCACCGCATCCCATAACAAAAATCCTCTTGTTTAGGTACATCACTTTCGTACATTTGATATGAACTAAAGCAAATCTTATACAGGCGGACCTCCTTTTTCCACTTTGTCGAAATTTTCCAATGCGATGCTCTGCGGCTGTAGTATGCGCCAGCCTTAACATTGTGAAAAACAAAAACAATTCTAAAATGTTGTTATTTAAGGTTTTTGGTGATTAATAGACGAAGTGTTTTCGTAAATATATCGCGTCAGTGTGGGAAGTCTTTAGTCCAATGTTGAAAGTTGTATTTTCCTGACATTATAGTCAATGTACGCGCGTACCTGTCCTATATCCCTACCTATATCTAAATAACAAAAGAATCCAATGTTATAAATATTGTGAGGCCTAAATGCTGAATGAATATAGGCTTTCTTTTGTCACTGTTAAATTATTACCAGTGAGTTTTATTGTAAAAATTGTTTTATATTTTAAATCAGATTGTCTACTTAACTAGATAAATAACTACCTTTTGAAAATGTTTATGTATCCTTCGTGAAGGGGCTAGGGATTGTTTTATTGTAAATGTATCATGGTAACCTGTTTTTTTTTGAGATTATGAAAGGAATGTAACTTTGATTGGAAGTATAAATGTATTATGTTCAACTGCGTTTTCATTTAGCGTTTGAAACGGATCTAAGCTAGTGTTCAATGTAAATCGTGAATAAAAAGCCTCAATCTCTAAGGCGTCACTTCAACGAGCGGATCTTTTGTATCAATTTAAATTCCGAGGAAAACAACGCGTTATTAGCGTGCTGATACTACATATAACCCGTTTATACAGCTGAATTTATTGATACTTACCCAAAATCATACTGATATGGCGAACCATCGCCGGCAGTCTCGCAGTTGGAACTGGCGCCTAAGTTTTTAAGCCCGCTCTACATTCCGCCGCGAATACTCTACGAATTCGCGGTAATTGTGAAAAATGTGTTCATATTCGCATTCATGTAAACGCGGTGCCGTCATTTAACTTCTCTAGACCAATTTGTATGAGACATCATACAAATCATACTGTTTTTCACATCTGTCCGTGTCATAGAACAAACCTTAAGAAAACGCAGCCCCAATATTGTTCGTTTGTATGAATGTAATAGACACACTTGCTGTGTGATAGCTAACTGATCTCAAAGCGCGCTCTGTACTGACAGACTGATAGATCGATACCCCCTTTAGTAGAATTACCACTTTACAGTCGGGATTAGACGCCGATAGCTCTGCGTCAAGAATTCCGCTTTCACAAGCGCATGTTTCGCTAAAAATGCGAGATTCCGTTATAGTGCGTTATTTAACCGCACTGGTTATTCACCGTTACGCTTTCATTTCCCGTACCAATGCAGACTTGGTATGGTCGTTGTATTTATAATGTACGAATATATTGAACATTTGTGTATTTTTTTTTCATGTAACAATGCCAAGTTTGATTTGTCTTAGAGGACAATAAATTTGAGACGTTGAAAACAAAGGAATAATAAAGATAAAATTATTTCTTAAAATGTGTTTTATTTAAACACGTACACTTATTTCAAATTACAGAAGTATAATACATAGTCATGGTCGTGTAATGTGTATAAATTATGCCTAAGTTATTGCGGATTATTGACTAGGAACATCTCAAATACATCGATATAAAATGACAATGGATACCTAGCGCGTAGTCCCGAAAAACACAAACAAGTTTTATTAAAGTGTAATTATGTCGCAGGCAATTCAATTAACCGGCTAGCCTTTTTACTAAACACGCGGCGCTATTCGACTAGTTTCCTGAATAATATTAAGCCGTTTAAGCGAACAGCTAGGCTAATGACTTGGATCGATAACGTTTACATTATATTACCAGTTTCCGAAAAAAAAACATTAAAATCTAAATAGTGAGTTACTAAAACTACTGCAACTTGTTTGCTTAGTGGGATACTCATTTATATACGTGTATAACTATAATTTAATAGGTACAAAATCTTTGTTCAGGCAGAATCAATTCTACATTAACACTTTCCCAATTCACTGTACCCGTGTACACGAAAATGCTCCTTATGTGTTACACTTAATAACTATAATACATTTACAAAAAATACTATAAATATAATAAAGTTCATTGCTACTTATAACTCATCATAGGTACGAAGTATGTGATTTCAAAATAATACAGTGCATGGTAACCTTAACGAATACTCAAACCAAAAAATATCTGTATACGAGTTTAAAAATATGCTAATACATTTTGCTTTCCGCACTTAAGTAAAATCTATATAGACGTCATTATTTTATTGTTTTTAATTTAATTATGGCAATAACTGCATAATTTTTAAAACCTACAATAAAAAAATAAATTAATCAAAAACACTGGTGCACAAAAGCGTGTCTAAAATAAAAGGTACAAATCAACATTGTAGTGTTTTTAAAAAGTTATTAAAAATAGTTTTATATAGTTCTTTGGTCCCTATATTACAGAAAGACAAGGCGAGTGCTTAAGTATTGTAAAAAACACAGGTAAATTATTATAAAGCTAGACGGAAATAGTTCATAGCCTAAATAAATACTAAGATTTTTAAATAATTAAGAAAAAATAATCACAACCAATAATTTAAAAGATCATCAAATGTTTATACAAACGACTTGAACTTTTGCCAGGCCTGGATTAAGACTGGAGTTATCTAAGTTAGGTACTATATTTTTAACCGACTTACAAAACGAGGATGTTAGTTGCTCTTAATCTTTTTTTTTTTTTTTTCAAAAACTATTAGCGCCCCCGGCTCCACGCTTTCTTCCACGGATGGATAGGATAGTCCATATCGGAATCAGTTAAACATAATATAAATGTATTTTTTGCATTTTTGCGCACAAAAACATAATTATATGAATTAATATAATTATATAGATATTTTTTAGGTTAACTCCAGTCTATGTTGCTTATGTGTAAAAAAAATAGTATACACTAGCAAAAACTGTTTCTTTATGAAATAAGTTTTAGAGATCCGTCACAACTATACGGTTTCTGAAACTAGATACTAATTTGGTATTACCTTTTCCTAAAAAAACATTAGGCAACATACTGTTTCCAATATTTTAAATAATAAAATACTATTATGCGCGCATATCACTTCACTGATGCTAAGGTCCATTTTAACCACGATGCCTGCCAAACATTAGTTTGCGAGTTCAAATCCCAGCTCGGGCACGTACCAATGCGTTTCTTCTTGAAATATATGTACGTAATTATTACACGCTTTTCCGTTAAGGAAATCAGTGTGAGGAAACCCACATGCCTGAAGATTTTCATAGGTATCCACTGATCCGGATCGGGCCCCCGTGGTGGATTATGACCTAATCCTCGTCGCGGAAGTGGAGGGAGATCCCTGCTCAGCTGTGGTCGGATATGTCTTGAGGATGTGAAACCGCCCCCCCGATTCAGAACCCTTCGGTAACTCAGTCATCGATCGATTCGGTTTGATATCGTTCGATTCGGTACATTTTCAATTCACAATACCCGAAGTCGATCTCGAATCGAACGTGACGCCATACCATACAATAAACACTATGGCAACGCAATGCAGACCGCAGTTATCGAAGTAAAATTCCCGACCATTCGACTATATTCTTCGATGACGGATGACGTCATCCACTTGCCGAAATCTAACCGAATCCATAGATGTTCCGAATAGCACCTCAATTTGACGTTCGATTCGAGAACGACACCGCACCGAATCGATTCGCTTCCACGGCGGAGGGTTCTAAATATCGTCCGGCCTCAGTTGCCTCTCGCCTTCGTTCAGGAATATGCCCATGGCCTTGTACAGTAGGTACAGGCCCAGCATCCTCCGCTCCTTGTGCGGCCACGTGTCCGCGAGGCCGTAGTACGTGCCGCACTTCAGGTTGGTCAGGTTGGCGACGCCGATGACGTCGATCATGGCCGCCTCGTGCGTGTACGCCTCCGCCGGGATGACGTTCTGGAATATGTGCAGGCAGACTACGCCGAGCTGAAACGTTACGTCATTTATGTATTTTGTCGCAGAAGGCTCGTTTTCTGCGGGCTTCTAAGCTTAGGGTACTTACTGGGCTCCTCGAGATGGAAATGTAATGAAGGAAACACGTCATAGATGTTTTAAAAATTGTAGGTAGGTACTTCTACCGATTCCCGACATATTTATTAAAAAGCACAATTGACACTAACAGTAATCTATCTATACTATCTACACTAGTGTACGTTAAACATCGATAGTGTCGATAGTATCGATAGTAAAAAACTATCGATACTATCGATAATTTTCTACTATCGATCTTTCATTATAGGCAAAGTTGGAGCTAAACCATCGATAATGTCGATAAAAATCGATAGTTTTTGGCAAACTATCGATAACAATCGGAAATCAAAACTATCGATGTTTTAATGTACACTAATCTACACTAATATCATGAAGAGGAAAGATATGATTGTTGGTTTGTTTGCATTGAATAGGCTCCGAAACTATTGAAGCGATTTGAAAAAATATTTAACTGTTGGGAATCTACTTGCGGCGGTTCTATCTAAGGCATGTCCGTTACTAAGTAGGTATATCTTACGCCGCCGATGCTCGTAAAGCGCGAAGAAAGAAGAAGCAAAAAGAAGAAAGAACGGCACAAAAGAATATTCAAAGACAACTGGGATGAAGTTTAGCCGTAATAAAAGGATCAAATAAATTTTAATAAGATAAGAGAAGATTATATTGATTGAGAATAGATTGGAAAACTCTTTTATGTAAATACACCAAAAAGAAGCATAAAAACAATAGTAACAGCAGAATTCACAAGTTAGTAGCAATTTGGGCGGTCTTATCGCCGAAAGCGATTTCTTCCAGGCAACCTTTATTTAGTTGTTTTGTGAAATAAAATTGTAAAATACCTGGTTCTGCCATATGTTGAGGATGCGTTGTACTTTCTTGTCGTTGGACGTGGTGAAGCCGCGCTTCCACAGCGTGAGGGCTTGGTACAAGTGCGCGTAAGGCCGCGACCGCTTACCTGTCGGCGCGTATTAAAAACAGCTGTTTAGTTATTGCCGTCCCTCTCGTTTTCGTAAGGTTGAAAGGAAACGGCATATCATTTGACAAAACAGAATTAGCATTAATGTAGATCAATATTCAAGCGCTAAGCTATGTTATTGTAATTGGCAATTATCGACTGATAATATCATGATAAACCAAAACCCAAATAGAAAAAAATGTATAAATAATTACTTGTTATTTTTATTTTAATTTTTTTACTTTAATACGATTTTTGTAGCATGTAAAGTCAAAGTTAAATCATTTATTGTATGCATATAGGCAATTATATCGCACATTTACAAGTCAAACAATCAAATTTCATTAAAAAAATAATCATTGAATACAATGTTCCCCCGTGTCGGTAAACCAATAAAAATATAGTGTTATACTGTGATTTCTTTCTTCTTTGTCCTTTAATTACAATGTAGCTTTTAAACATATTATTATAACCATGTAAGAATCAATACAATGCTCCCCCATGTCGGTAAACCAATAAAAATAACGTGTTATATTATCATATTTTTGTCATTGAAAGGTAGATTCAACAAAATGGAGATCACACCTTTGCCCACATAGAAGATGGAGTCGACGAACGTGGTCCAAGCCTCTAGTCCGGCGCGCGGCGCCCGCGCGGGCAGGTTGCGGGTCCGGCGCGGGTCCAGCAGCAGGTACGTGAAGGAAGTCTTGCAGTTCCCCTCGCGCCACGGCCGCGCCGGCTCGCCGAACTCCAGCCGCGTCCTCCTCTCCAGCTCCTCGTACGGAGCCAGGGTCCGCATCCACTCCTCGGAACGCAGCGACTTCTCCATTTCTACGCTGTACGCTGGGAAAGTTACGAGCCTAGTTATCTTACCAATATTATATATATATGCGAAAGTTTGTTTAATTCTTTACGCTCAAACGGCTGGACCGATTTTGATGAAATCTGATATGGAGATAGCAAACATCGTGGATTAACACATAGGCTACTTTTTATAAAGATATATCGTATATTATCCAAACGCGGGTGAAACCGCGGGGCGCAGCGAGTTTTTTTTTTTAAAACGTAGCCCCTACTATAGGATTGCTCCTGTATCGTGGATAACGCTTACGGACTTATAATTATTACACATACACATCACACCCAGACCAGAAACAAATATTTGTTCCAGCGCAGCAGTCCGATTGCTCAGCCACTACGCCAAAGGTGCCGTCAAAGTTTGTTGGTTGGGCGAAGTAATGTGAATCTACTGAGATATGGAATGAATAATGGTATTCCCATAGAGAGCGAAGACCGAAAGCGAGGTAAGGAGCTGTATAGCAAGTACGGTTTTAGGTTGAGCGCAGTTTTCGAGACGTAGTATAGGTATTCATAATATACTCTATGTTTTCCATATGCACGATTGTAAATTGATTTGAAATTACCTCTAACAAACAGTAATTTTAATTGCCTAGATTTACTTGCAATTTTCAATAATTTGACCACCATTGTGGGACAAATACTAATATTATAAAAATAATAATTAAATACTAAACATAATCCTAAAAAGAGATTGTTTTTTTTTTTTTTTTATTTAGTTATGGCTTCGCACGGTTTGTGCATATAGCCAGTGTCAAGTATTTTATTTTAAGTATTTCTTAATTTCACATTAAGAAAGTCACAGCAATGTTATAGCAATCGTGGTCAAGTAGTCAAGTCAATTATTTACATCGTCAGTCATGATTCAGTAAAGTAGTGGATGCTTTACTGAAACTTCTTGGGAGTTTTGGAAAAAATGCGAAATGACACGTTTTTTGAGTTTATATCATTCGCCTACACTCGTGCACGTTAACGAACACTTAATGGTTAATATTCCACCAATATTACACATTAACACTCGAAGAAACACAAGTTTGAGCTAATAATACAAAACCAACAACGTCTCACTATCGGATTCCCGCCAAAACTCCAAGAGATTGTTAAAACTGACAAATAACTGTCAATATTCCCAGTGAAATAAAAAAAAAACCATGCTCATAAATCGAACCTCTTTGATCTATCCTCAAAGAACTGAATACAACATAAAAACTTTTCCATATAGGTAGCGAAGGAAAAATCAAATTACAGCCAGTACCTACATATTACGAGTATGTAGTTCGTTAGGTAGGTATTCGTAATAATTATTATTCTCTCATTCGCATTCGTTAGGTTTAGCCTAAGGAATTAATATGTAGGAATTAATGGACACACTTATCCTAGATTGTTGGTCACACTTATCCTAGATTGTTGGTCACACTTATCCCACATTGTTGGTCACACAGCCACAACTCACCAGTCTTCCGATCAGTCTGCGGCGGGACCGGCGGGTTGCGTTTCAATTCACGCAGTTTCTTCAGGTACAAGGTCCGCGTGGAGTCCAGTATCGGGCCGGGGGTGTAGCCGAGCCGCACCAGCTCCGCCCGCAGGCTGTTGTCGTCGTACCGCACCGCGGTGGGCAGCGACGACGCGACGGATACGACGGTCTGGTCTGGGCTGCCGTCGCATGCGTCGTCTATCGGCAGCCTGGAAATGTAGATGATGAGAGCTGTGGTGCCGTGGTTTCAGAACTTCGAGTCTCTCTAATCTATACTAATATTATAAAGAGGATAGATTTGATTGCTTCTTTGCATTGAATAGGCTCCGAAACTATTTGAAAAATCCTTTAAATGTTGGGAAGCTACACTATCCCCGGGTGACATAGGCTACTTTTTATCCCATATAAATTACGGGTTCCACGGGATAGTAGTTAACGAGGTTGAAACCGCGAGGAGCTTCTAGTCTTATCATAGAATTTAACAATCTCAAAGTAAAATCACAAGTTTTCTAGCAAATTTTGGAATGATCGGTTCAAATGTTTAATCGTGAAGAGAGGACAAACTGACAATACTTACACAACGGGTTGTAGCATGAGCCTCTTCTCAATGAGCACCACTTGTTCTTCTTTGTCTTCATACCTAAAAATAAGAATAAACATTTTAGGTGTTCGCTTTATAAAAATGCTTTACTGCACACAAAATTAAAAAGATATGTAATGATTATTGATTAAGCTCATTTTTTAGATTTGTTCTCACCTGTACTCCTCGTGTACACTTGCGATCAAAATGCTTCCCGCCGAGTAGTTGGAGCTGACGCCGCTACTGGCCGACGAGCGGCGAGTGTTCCCGTCCACGCATAGCCATTCATTCGTGCGGTTCTGAAATGTCATATACTCGGTTAGGTACATATTGTTGGTAATAACAATGATAAACAATTAGGTACTTATTGAAATGTCCTTTCTGTCCAACATAATCTATGCAAAGTGACAATAAATTTACTTATGGTGCTTGGAAATGTTAGGTGTAAAAATTCTGTGTTTACTCGTGTCCTACTGGATCAATTTTAATACAGTTTTCACTGTTTAAACTGTAAACGCTAAGGTTCCAACTTAAAAAAACATGCTTAATTATGTCTATGCTTGCATAAAATAATTACCTGAACTACTGCCAGTGCTTTGTCTAAGCAACAGCTTGATTCCACATTCACAACTTTTGACTCCAAGCTCGGGTTTGTAGTCACTACTGACTTCTGACTCTTGCCTCTTAAGCTACTTTTACTGTGGTAATTCTTATGTGTGATATTGTGCGGTGATCCCGGCAATGAGAAGTTCTCATACACACTTGTCCGTTTCAAACTATCACAGCTACAAGCATCCAGCGGCTGCACACCACTTATATCGACCGTCTTATTCACACAAGTCTTAAAACTATTAGATATGTCCGTCTTTCTACAGACATCGTCGGTTAAATTCTTTGTGAGATCCAAAGTAATGTTTCTATTGTTCCAGGATATGGATTCGTCTATTAGGTACGTTTCGCTGAGTATTGTTGGGTACAGTTTGTTGACAATTAAACTGTTAGTGTCACACCAGTCTCGCACCATCTCTGATTTTCTGTATGTGCCGTTTGGCTTCGTATCTTCGGTCATGTGTTGGTATTCAGCGACTATTTCGTCTGTCGTCACTAGTATTTTATCTGGAACATATAAGAGGTGTAGTTTCTAACAGTTCTTAAACATTGGTGAATAGAGTTAATATTTACTTGACAAAGATGGGTCTAATTTGCGCCCACACATTAACTGTTTTCTTGTCACCAACATTAATGTAATTTGACTGAAAAGCCGAGGTTTGTCTTACTAAATTATATAGGAATGTATTGATAATAATCTGAATGCTAATTAGACCCAATATTGTACTAAGTATTGTAAGTAATCGTTTTTTTACTTGTTCAAGACTAGGATTCCTGAATTAACACATGGGACACTTTTGAACCCAGAAGATTGATAGTTCCTACAATTAAGCTTGAATCTTAACATACCTAGATCTAAAGTATACGCGCAGTGAGGGTCATCGGAGTCATCGCTGGTATCCAGTACATTCCGCAGGTAGTCATACACCTCCCACTGCTGCTCCCTGGCTGCGTATTCGAATGCGGAGAGGCCCTCGATGTCCTGCAACCCCGGGTCCCCTCCGCAACCCACGAGCAGCCGCAGGTTGTCCACACGGCCCCATATGGCCGCTATGTGGACAGGTGTCACCCCGTCTTCATTACTGGAATTGATTTGTATTGAAGTCATCAAGCTATACCGAAAGTCCACGTCACTTTCGTGAGCAGTAAGCTAAAGAGAAAGAGGTGTATCAGGATCGTAGCATGTGGAAAGTGTACTATCTGGCTACCCCAATGGGAAAAAGGTGTGACTGTGTGTACGTATGTAACAAATCTTACCATAAATTAGGGTTGCCACCATGTTTGAGCAGTAGTTCTGTACATTCTTTGGACTTTGCCACAGGGTCGACCCCCACCGCCAAGTGAAGTAATCCAATGCCCTTGCATGGTATTATTACATTTATGTCAATCAATGTGTCCAATAAAAAAGCCTTTACAGACCTGAAACAGATTTAAATTCAGATTTACTTGATGAATCACAGATGAGTAAGTATATTATATTCTGAATTTGTCCCATTTCTTATTTGAAATTAGTATGTACCTACATATTTCAATTTTTATTCCATAGGAAAAACTAACTGGAATATTATCTTATCTAGCTTTAGTTATTCATGTTAGCCTTATCAGTAAATATGGTAGTTATGTAATAAATAACGTAAAAAAACAGTCCACAATTTCAATACATTGAATACCTACCTACTTACATAAATTGTAGGTAGGTACCTATGTATTAAAGCCCCCCAAAAAAAAAAAAAAGGAAAAAAAAAATGTTAAAGGTGTCAATCAACGTACCTATGTATAGGTAGGTATGTATTATAAGGTAGGGCAGCGGTACTCTAAGTGTGTTCCGCGGAACCCTAGGGTTCCGCGGTACCCCTGTAGGGGTTCCGCAAGAATTTAGAAAAAAAATCAAAACACCTGTCTCTGGTCACTGGTCGAACGTTTTGACTCCGCCCGCCGCACGTATACTTAGCTCTGAATTAGACGCTATAGTTGTGAACAAGCGACTTTCGGCTCTATCTTCAAAAACATAAAGTCGAGATTGTTAAGGAATACACTTTTAAAAACTATTGTTTTATTGTAGGGTTCTGTCAAGTATTTTGTTTGTCAAAAGGGTTCCGTAACCAAAAAAGTTTGAGAACCGCTGAGGTAGGGAACCTTTTTTGTTACCTACCTACCTACGTAATTTCATCATAATATAAAATAAGTTAAAAAAAAGTTTTCTATGTTTAGTCCAATCAGCCAGAAATTATTTAGAGCTGAAAGTACATAATTGAAAAGTTACGAATCTAGTTACATACCTTGTGTCACTGTTTTGTATCAAATCGTATAGTTTGAAGAGTTCTTTGTATGCCGTCCCCATGATTTTAAATTCGAAAGTGAATCATCGACTTCGCAGCTCCCATTCATTTCCTGTGTGGCTTCCTGTCGCGGATTTCTCGCCACAATTTCGTTTTCAACTGTTCAACACGCTGTTGTCACACGATTTAGTCTTCTGTCTTCACACTGATAACAAATACGCATTTTTGTTATTTTATCACACTTCCTTCTTTTGTTTTCATTACGATTTTTCAAACTAACGTCAAAAAAATAAAGCGGTGTCGGATGCGGGCTTTGTTTACGTTTGGTATAACGTTTCGTTTTACCAAAAATGCATTCCGATATAATTACACTATTATGTCAAATTTGCAATACTAAATTTATTAAATCCAATTCGCATCACGAGTATAATATTTATAAATCAATGTAGGTATATTTAATTACAGTTAATTTATTTATTAGAAAATGTTAAAGTATCATTAAACTTACGATATTTTACATTTCTAGTAGTTTATGTTCAGTTGCTGCTGAGTGAAATGGAGTGTTTTAAAAATTTGCGACTCCAGCCACTCGTATGGGTGGTATAGATGGCGTTATTTTCAAATTAATAATCTGGTGTAACTTGAATTCAACTGATGCAAGGATGCCGCAATGATAAGAAATACTGAAATGAGATGAGATCATCTCACTCACAGCTGCATTGCTAACATCTGCGCATACACCTGCCAGATTTAATTAAAGAACAACAGCAGCTGCAGCTACTTTAAATAATTTTTACCGTTACAAGTTATTGGTGGTGCGGGTGTGCGTACGTATATTATTTATAGGCACTATTATGTAGCCGCGCCCGCGGCGGCCTCTGTGATGTTACATTGTAATTACATAAAGTTAGTAATATGACTTTAGTGGGACAAAACATAGCGTCCCCAAGGCATAAGGGTACCTACACTACACTCGCTGTCCGGAAAAAGTGTATTTCACACCTATTGTTCTTGATCTATATTTTTCTTCTAAGTAGGGAGGTCCAATCGCATCGTGTTATTCATGAATATAATACCATTTATACATATAATAATACCTACCTACTTAGAAGAAATATAGGTAGATCAAGATCAATAGGTAGGTAGGTGCGAAAAGTGCACTATTTCCGGTCAGAGTATTTTCCAGCCCTTTTCTTGAGGGCGCTGTTTGTTTCCACTAGATACCTAATAATTATCTACTAATTATGGCACCTGTCTGTCACACAACGATTACAAGAGGTAACTCACATTTTTTTTAAATCCATTTCTTGCATCACTGACTGAACCACTGACCACCGCGAACCATAAACTCCGTTTAAACTCTGTTGTCCAGCTTTATCAGAGAAAGTTAATCAGCAGGGACGCGTGGGTAGTTTATTTATTATTATTGAGCATCCTACGCGCATTCCGTGAGTTGGGACACTGGGCAGTGGGCAAGCATTCCCTTCACTTGACTTCTAACAAAAGGGCGAACTTGCAGCTGCCAGCTTGTAGCCCTATTGTAAGATTGGATTAGTTTCATCAATTAAGGTACCTACCTACGTACAGTATTACCCAACTGATACGGCTTACCGATGTACCTGCGCAGAAGATGAATTTTCAAAGCGCGGGAAATGCTATTGACCGCTATTGGTCGGCAGCCGCCGCCATCTTAGCGAGCTTAGAGTGAGATGGAACTAACAGCTGCAGTGTATTATGAACCTTATAATAGTGATCTTAGTTTGATTGTAAGTTAGCATTATTTCGTTAATCTTCGGACCATACTTTCTTTTCTGCGCGAACGAAGATTCATGACGCGCCTTATAAGTTGGGTATACCTACCTTCGAAATCGGTGGGTATGTTAATGTACCGTATAGCTGCTATTATTTAACAAGTGGTTGTTCGTTGTATAGCCAGTGTAGATGGGTAGGTAGGTACTAACTTATGTTACGATCACCTAGTACTACCCACGTGAAGTCGTTAGAAGGTCAGATGCTTTGAACTTTATTTTAATTTATTTTATTAGGTACATAATACCTTCACTAAAAATAAAGCTAGCGCCTAACAAAATATCTTAGCAACACGTGAATGTACTTGAACAATGCATGAATTTCTTTGCTAATCTTATAATAACATCATCTAATTTTATAATCGAAGCTGCGACCAAACGATAATAATATTTGTCCGCAGGATCGAAGGTGTTTTTTTTGTAGCTGCCTAGCTAGGAGCTAGGTGGATAGTATAAAATACGTAGGCACCATCATTAGTATTCTTTAGGTGATCTCTACTAGCAAGATTTTCCTTCATCGAAAGGTCATGCTCATAATATAAGTTTTTTTATCTGTTTTTTTTTGGTTGGGCCTTTGTCAGGGTTGAGCTGGAAACAGAAGGGCATATCCGTAGCAAAAATACATATTGTAGCACAAAAGCCAACAAACAATACTTCTTTGACTCTCTACGGCCATCTATGCTGGTGCAGAAGCCAAACGTTTTGAGCCACTACAAAAAAAAACGCTTTGCCGCGCCGGTTCGGGTTCGCTTCGCTTTGTTCGACAAGGCCTCTTAAGTATAATACTGGCCGGTTTTCTTATGTACATAACAAAGAGGATACCTACACGTTTAGTAAATAGTGTGTCAAATTAATCTCACTACCTGTAACTAAGTTTGTTGATTTGACCGATAACGCAGTGATTTGTCCGATAGTGGTGTGGCGGCTGTCGATGGTGTCATTGTGGCCTAAAGTACCTAATAGTATGGACAGGGCGCATAATTCTATGGTCTTCGGTTACCGTGAATGAGCGGCTTTAGTTAATTCTTTGTCCACGGGGCAAGGCCAAAGAAGTCGACGTCGGTTGTCGCTATCGGTTGCCATGGCTGGGCATTGGACATTGGATACGCGCCCTTTCATCTGGCTGACAATAGTGAAAATAGGTAGGTAGAAACGAAAATAACTGCCACTTAACTTGTAGGTACGTGAAGTATTTAACATTTCTAATATTTTACGTGGTGCTAAATTGGAAGTTACATGAAGCCCACTCTACATTCACGCCGTGAATTCGTAATGCCAACTGAACACCGGGGGTATACAAAGTTGGTTGCAGTTGTGGTAGCTCCTACATCGGACAGACGAAGCGTACCTACTATCGCGGAAAGAGTGAAGGAGCACATCGCAGCAGTAAAGAACCGTCAGGTGAACAAGTCAGCCATAGCCGAGCACTTGCTTGATTCAGGACCAAACCATTGGATCGAATTACATGACCCGAAGATCCTTTCCACTGATCGTCATTTCTATCCTAGAATTGTTCGTGAAGCGATTGAAATCAAAAAGTACCGGAATTTCAATCGGGAAGATGGGTTTAGGTTGTCTGGTTCATGGAATCTAGTTATTAGCAAGTGTGTACGGCGCAACTTGTGTTCAAGTGGGACTTCGGATACTGTTAGTGTTGTATGTCGTGACGATTATGTTTTGCAAGATCAAACGCGGGTAGTTGGAAACAACACCTGCCGCTCCGGACGGTGATTCACCAGTCTTCTCGTGACCACGGCCGATGTAACTCGGTCGAAAAGTCGAGGTATGTCAAAATTATATATTTTGATATTTGTTTGTGCGCGAATTAGACCCGTTTTTAGCTAGTTAATATAGTAATGCCAACTGTTTATTCCAATCAGAATAATCAGAAGCGGCAAAGGTTACGTAAAATGTCGTAAAGCGGTCCACTCACGCTGGCGGATGTTCCCGCCATGATTGTGGAGCGGGCTTTATGTTCAGAACCTCAATAGCGCTACTATAATATAGTAGAATAGAATAGAATAGAATAGAATAGAATAATGTTTTATTGTAAATAACTGTGTAGGTGATATACATACGTAGTATAGGTCTTAGTGATACTAATTTAGTTGCAACAGTTTTGCCCATTAGAGCGTACAATAATAGGTGTAATGTACCTAAAACATAGGTAAATCAATTGTATGTCTTACAATTTAGTACCTACCATTAATTTTACATTAGCACTTTAAATACAGGTTCTTATGGATGCTAATTTACAAATTTGTAATCTAAAAATTCTTTGATGGAATAAAAATTGTTTTCAATTAACCATCTAAAGAGTCTACTCCGAAATCTAAAATACGTCAAGTCTTTGATTGACTCCGGGATGTGATTATAAATTTTGATACACATAACATAGCAATTTCTGTGATAAAGGACATTATTACATTGTGGAAATACTAGTTTATTCGGGTACCTAGAGTAGAAACTGCAGTTATCTTTTATTTTTATGAAATGTTCTGGGTGTTTCTTTACCAACGCACAGATTTCAAAAATGTACATAGATGGAAGCGTAAGGACCTTTAAATCTTTGAAGAGTGGCTGACACGAATCTATAGGTTCGGCACAACAAATGGCACGAATGCATCGTTTTTGCGCTATAAACGCTCTATTTAACTCTACCGAGTTTCCCCATATTAAAAGACCGTATCTTAAAACGGCAGACACATATCCGTGATAGGCCATAAGCGACGTTGCTTTTGAGGCTACTAATGTTAGTCTACGAAGTGCAAATGCAAAACTGCTTAGTTTTGAGCATACTTTATCCACGTGAGCCTTCCAGTCACAGTGTTGATCTATCGTTATGCCAAGAAATGTCGCACAACTTGTTTCTTTTATTAAATTATTTTGGTATTTGATTTTAAGGTTTATAGGTTTCGATCGAATGTTATGGAATTGCATGAAATTCGTTTTACTTATATTTACTTGTAGATTGTTGATGTTTAGCCAATTTATTACTTTTATAATTGTTTCATTAATATCTAGTTCGTAGTCTTTTGTATTTTTTTTAGCGATTACTATGGATATATCGTCTGCAAAGAGTACACATTTATGAGAGGTTACATTAGGTAGGTCGTTAATGTAAAGTAAGAACAAAAGTGGTCCTAATACGCTACCTTGTGGTACGCCAAATTTGTTATGTACATAATTTGATCTAAAACAAGTTAGTACATTATTATATATTATATATATAGTATTATATATATTGTATATATATATAGTGCCTAAACGATGAGATTTTATTAGGTAATAGGTGCTATTGAAATATTCAACAGACCGGGTTTGCCGCATAACGGATTGTGCTAAACTTCTGCATAAATTGGTTGAATATTCCAATCAAAGTGGTATTTTACATAGAACGTTGTCCTAACGGTTTATAGCGGTATGCCGAATACCTACATGTGACGTCTATAGCAGCTCTTCTCAACCTTTTTACAATGCACAATATTTGCTAGTAACAAAAACATTTATGTACTTACTAATAATTATCATGGGAAGTTGAGTTTCATCATTACCGTCGCATTCTTTAATCGTCAATTAAGTATGCAATAATCATACATAATCACAATGTTGTTTCGCTTCATTGTTAATGTTATAGCACACGCTCCTTGTAAGTAATTATTAGATAAAAATACAGCAAGCACGTGCGACCTTGAAAGACAAACTAGATATTTTTCGTTGCGAACATAATAAGGTTTTTCTTATAATAGAATTCCATTAGTAAAAATTATTCTCAAAAATTGAACGGTCGCTATGTTAGTGGAACTAATTCCCACAGCAGTGTTACACTCTGTGTGTCCCAAAATTTCGTAGTTTTTCGCGTATTGCATAACGAGCAAGTTATTCAAAGTTTCATACCACATACATTTCAATTCATACCACAATAACTGGTCCACTACATACCAAAAATGCAGACCTATATCAAGCTACATCATCGGAGGTAAGGCGAGACGAATCTAGGTTAGGAATCTAGGCTATTTATACTTTTGCTACGGACCACCAGTTGGGAGCCACTGATGATGTGGTATTGCAGAATTTATCTCATTCCTACATTTTATCTTCCATTATCTATCCTATACAGAGCATTCTGGTCTGGACATTATCAAGTTATCACCAAATATTATGTATACTATACCTAATGTTAGAAACGATCAGACGACCAACTGTGAATTTAGCCATTATTATATTCGGTCATGCACGTTCTCTCATAATTCGCAGTCTCTACACTTCTATATAACTTTCATCGTAATATATTGTATTTAGTGTTTGTTTACATAGCTGTAGCTATATCATCACAATAAGCAGTTCTGCGACTCGACCGAAATAACGGTAAAAACCGGCGAGCTTCCCGAATTTTGATGCATCTCTACTTTACCTCTGATAAAGTAGGTAGGTACCGATGTACTTACTCGTAGTAAGTAGATATCGTATTATAAATCTACTTGAAAATATATATCTACCGCTGCGTAAGTTATTATTATCACTTTTGACTTGTCTGTGAGCGGTCAGCGTGGTTACCCTGTGGCTAGCTGATAAATGTATTTACTGGTGTTCAATGGTAGAGGTTTCATTGTAATCTCGAGTCTCCTATAGCTCGGACGTTCCCGACTCAATCCCAGAGCCGAGAATAATAATCTCAAATATCTCGGTTGTATAGGTTCGGTTCAGTGAATTCAAGATATCTGGAGTGACAGTAAGTTCAGACTTATTTATATCTCGTTTTCAACAACCCTAATAATCACGTCACTTGAACTGTAGATAATAATGAAAATGCCTAGAGCGATGCCTAGATTTAGTGAGCATGATTTTATTGTAGTCTGTCGGGTCTAGATTTTAGTGTCCACCGATTTAGGTAGGTAGTAAAGATAATGTACTAAACTATTTTTAAGCAATTGCTGTTTAAATGTAGGAACCAAAACAAGTGTAGCTAGTTATTGTCATATTAGCAAAGGTCCTAATTTGAATTGACACCATTTATTTCGTTAAAAACATTTGTTATATTGCTAAAATTACACTTCACTGACGAACGAACTACAAATTAGAAAACTCAATACAAACATTTTCAAAAACACAAATAACATTTTCCACCAACACTCACGCCAAACTATCTTTGAGGGAGCGAGTTCACAACCCCGTTCGTAATATTTTCAGATGCTACTCTTAGCCCTGCTCCTAGGGCTGTTCTCACCCGGCCAGGGTCTGGACAACGGCCTCGCACGGACTCCTCCCATGGGCTGGCTCACTTGGGAGAGGTTCCGCTGCATCACTGACTGCAAGAGATATCCCAATGAGTGTATAAGGTAATATTTAGCTTTGGAACTTTGTGACCCTAAATAGCACTCCAAGACGTCTGCAGATACCGGACAGTCGAATGTAAGTCTTGTGCTTATAGTTATTCTATTTTATTGTCCTATACTTATAACCTTATACTTATACTTATACCGACACAACTTTATTTTAGTATGGTGTAGGTACGTAGCTACTTAGTAAGTAGTAGGTACGTCTAGTTTCTTTGTGTTACATTCTTGGAAGTATTTGATCTGGTTTCCGTTGTTCAATGGATTATGAAATAATGACTAACATTAGATTGGTGTTTTGGCTTGCAGTCCGTAACTTACTACCTACTGCTAAGCAGTACTAAGCACGTATCTCACCACTACCATAATCAATTGAGGCGGCGGAGGCCTGATACGTTACGGATTGGTGGATATGACGACCTCCGAAATAATTCTTGATATGTGTGTTTCCTCACGATCTTTTTTCATCGAAAGGTAACCAAGGTCAGGTTTTACTGGTACTGGTGTTAGAGCTTGCGACCCTCTGATTGAAAGGCAGATCATTAATCTCTCCACTATAGATTTTAGGGTTCGGTAGGTACCCAAAGGGTATAACGGGAGCGTATTACTAAGGCTCCGCTCTCCATCAGTCCGTCTGTCACCAGAGTTCACCAGGCTGTATCTCATGAACCGTGATAGTTAAACAGTTGAAATTTTGCACAGATGATGTATTTCTTTTGCTTAACTAAGTACGAATACTTACGAAAAAACAAAATAAAATAAATAGGCTCCCATACAACAAACCTGTTTTTGCCGTTTTCATAGATAATGGTCCTTCGTGTTGACTTGACCGGTTTTTTCTCAACACTATTTTCACTAAAGATTCATTTTCACCCCCATAGTGAGAAGCTCGTCAGAAGGACGGCTGATCTCATGGTGGGGGAGGGCTACCTGGCTGCTGGGTACGAGTACCTCGGCATCGACGACTGCTGGCTGGAGAAGACGCGCGGTGCCGATGGACGGATGGTGCCGGATAAGGAACGGTTCCCTAACGGCATGAAGCCGGTGGCTGATTACGTAAGACTTATCATAATATAGAATATATTTTTAACTAGACGGTAAATCCAGATATTTGCGAAAAAGTTCCTTAATCGTTCGTTCTAATCGTGAGTTAGTCGAGTCGAGTTCATGCAAGAATCCCTTGTGAAAAGGAAATTTCGTTTTCTCCATAATTTTATAGGGGACTAAACGCTGGTTTGCGCTGCGCGGGAATCGAACTCGCAATCGCAACCTAACAAAGTTAACAGATAGCTTCTTTGCCGTCAGTACCATTGCCAGTTCCATTATGGGACTACTGATATTTTTTTATCAATGGGTAGGTACATTTTAAAATAGTTTGTAAATAAAAAGTACTTAGGTATATACGTTGATTTCTTCCTTGCACGTATATAGAACCGAATCTATCGAAGCGATAATCTATGGTAGAGCCGCACTCTACCAAAGCCACCACTCACTGCCATTCAAGCCACTTGACGGCACACTTCCAAACACAGACCAAGTAGTAGTTACAAAGTTACACCTCTATTGAAACCATGAAAATGTCTTCAAACCCATTAAAATGTCCTCAGATACACGGCAAAGGCCTGAAGTTCGGCATGTACCAGGACTACGGGAACCTGACCTGCGCCGGCTACCCAGGAGTGCTGGGGAACGAGGCGCTGGACATCGAAACCCTGGTGGGTTGGGAGATAGACTACCTGAAGCTCGATGGGTGCTACATCGATCCTAAGGATATGGATGAAGGTAAACTTCTATCAAAAAGACTTTAGAAGTGCCTTGAAAATGTGGCCTTATTCTTTTTTGTGCGTTGATTATCTGGCTGGATTCTTGTCTAAACATAACATAACCTGTAAGTTTAAATAAAAACTATAACTACGTAACGACGTCGTTGTCTAAAGGGAAAATTTAGTTTACGCAGACGCACATTTCCAACCCGCTTTTTTCGTTAAATTCTTAGTTTTATGAAAATTCACTAATTCACAATTCCATACACAATAATTCACACACTGATTCTTGATCCTAGATTGAATGTTTCAGGGTATCCGGCTTTCGGGCAACTTCTGAACAAAACCGGCCGCCCCATTCTGTACTCTTGCAGCTGGCCAGCTTATCAAGAACCCAACGGGATTCGCGTAAGTTTCACACAAGGCCTGAGCTAGTCTGAGCTTGATTACCGCCTCGATCACATCATTACATCACCAGGTGACAGAATGCAAATGTTAATGCTAGCTAGCCTATAGTACTCGTAGGTAAACTAAAGAATGGTAGGAATCCATTCTATTTCTTCGATCTCCTGAACGTTCCATTCTTTTTCAGGCGGACTACGTGTCGTTGGCTAAGCACTGCAATCTGTGGCGCAACTGGGACGACATCGACGACTCCTGGAGCTCCCTCAAGGGCATCATCGACTGGTTCGGAGACAACCAGGCCCGGTTCAAGGACCACGCTGGCCCGGGGCACTGGAACGACCCTGACATGGTGAGGATTGATTACATCACACAAGATTGTTCACACATTTCAGTCCAGTAATCAAGCGGCGAAGAAGAAGAAGAAGAAGAAGAAGAATGAAGATTTCCGTCATACATTATACACGGTTTTGGCAGCGCACGCCTGAATAGCGCGCAGATGGTAGATTGTAGATGGTAGATGTATAAACTATATTATTGTAAACTTTCATTAAAATCCATTCAGTAGTTTTCACGTGAAAGAGTAACAAACATCCATCCATCCATCCATCCATCCATCCATACTTTCGCGTTTATAATATTAGTAAGAAGTAAGATTTCACGTTTTTTCTGCATTACTGGCACTAACTAAAGCATCTTTCTTCCTCCAGTTGCTAATAGGCAATTTCGGGCTGACGGTAGACCAGGCGCGGGTGCAGATGGCAGTGTGGGCGATCCTCGCCGCGCCGCTCCTCATCAGCACCGACCTGGCGACCATACGGCCGGAGTTCAAGGAGATCCTACTAAATCGTGACGTCATCGCCGTCAACCAGGACCCCCTCGGGAGGCAGGGGACCAGGGTGTGGAAGATGGCAGGAAAGGCGAAGGTGAGAGACGAATTACGCGTCCAATTTCATAAGTTTATGACAATTTCAGACATGAAATATTAACAAACTTTTGTTCGTAGTAATTATTTGCGCTATGCTTTCGTTTCTAGAGATCAGGCTTGGAGATTTGGAACCGCGAGCTGCACGACGGCTCGCGAGCCGTGGCGTTCGTCAGCCAACGCGTCGACGGCGCCCCCTACGCGGCCAACTTTACCAATGTCGACATGGGTTTGGCCAAGCAAGCCTACATAGTGACGGTTGGTATTTCTTACAAGCCTTGTATGGAAAGAAAGAAAGAAAGAGAGTAAGGAGAGAGAGAGAGAGAGAGACAGAGAGATAGAGAGAGAGAGAGAGAGAAAGAGAGTAACGTGTGTATAAGGTTTAATTTCTTAACGTTATTTACAGGATTTGTACAGAGATGAGCCAGAACACACCTGGGAGGCTGAAGAAGATTTTGAAGTTCGTATTAATCCAACAGGTAAAGTTACAGAAATAAAGGTCGATCTGACATGGTCCATAGATAGCTCAGTACCCCTAGTATGAGTTTTTACTAGCTCGACATAGTACGAGTCAACTAGCGCTTTCGTATGAAGATCCTGTACCGGCGCGTTTATGAACGAGAGATCTTCATACAAAGAGCTAGTTCAAACTCATACTCAGAGTAGGTACAGTTGTGGTAAAGTGAAGATAAAAGTTTACTTTTAATTTTCCTTTTATTATTATGTTGTGGGTCTTTCTTTCATATATTATTTGTGTCTACCTACTACTTACTTTAAATTCATACAATATTTTTGTTACAGGTGTTAAGTTTTATAAGTTTACACCAAAGACGACTGCTCAACCATCAGTACAACTTGTTACGAATAAAAATAATGTATAATTAAATGAACCTATTTATTTATTTGTTTTCATTTGCAACGGAATGTTATTTATTATTAAGTTTTACTCGCGACATCGTTCGCGTTCACTACATTATATCGTGATAAAAGTGTAAGGTATTTAGTTATTCATTCAATATACTATAAATGTGGGTAGTCACTTTTTATTTTGTCTAAAATAAACGGCAATTGGATCGGACGTGTTATATAGTTTAATTTCTAATCCTGCAAGAAATATCACAGTGGCGACGAGTAAAACTACGAATCCGCGTATTATTGTGAAAGAGTGTTTAATATTGTGTGTGGAATAGAATGTCGATCGGCAAGATTTCCGAGTTCAACGTGGGGACCGATAACTGGCGGTTGTACGTCGAACGGATGGAACAATATTTCATAGTTAATAATATCAAAGGCGAGTATAAGTGCCAACGTTAGTGACTGTGATGGGCTCTGCTAGCTATGAGTTGCTAGTAAATTTATGTACCCCAGATAAACCCACAACCAAGTCATTCAACGAGTTGGCGACCATCTTGGAGAAACATCTACAGCCGCGACCGAGTATACTAGCGGAGCGTTTTAAATTTCATCATCGGAAACAGAAAGAAGGCGAGAAGGTATCTGATTACGTAGCGGAATTGAAGAAGATGTCTAAAACGTGTGAATTCGGTCATTGGCTAAATGAAGGTTTACGGGACCAGTTAGTTTGTGGATTAGCAAGTGAAATGATACGTCAACGTTTATTTGCGGAGGACAAGCTCGATTTCCAGAAGGCTTGTAGCCTGGCACTTAACATGGAAGCGGCGGAAAAAGACGCGGCATTGGTTGAAACACAGGCGGGAGGCAAGGGTGTTACCGCCGATTGTCAGACGATGGTAAAAGTGCCGAGAGGAGCGGGAGCGATGACGTCACACGGCCGAGGAATGTGGCGCGGTGCATCGACCGCCGGCACAGCTGTTGCCGGGGCGCGCGACGCAGCGACGAGCCGCCGGGCATGGACCGGAAGTGCACCGGAAGGAAAGAGCGGGCTACGGGTGGAGTGTCGCGTGTGCGGCGGGAACCATGACGCTTCTACGTGCAAATTTAAGCGTTACGTTTGCAGAATCTGCAACCGGGAGGGGCATCTTCGCAGAATGTGCTCCAGGCTAAATAACGGAAGTTACAACAGGAATCAAAATTACAACTATGTCGAGGAGGTGGCTGAGTTGAGTAGTTGCAGCAGTGACGAGGTAACAACTATAAATCAGTTATCATTAGACGCATGCCCACCGATTTTAATCTCAGTTAATATAGACAATAAAGTGTTAGAAATGGAGTGCGATACGGGCAGCGCTGTGTCATGTATTAGCCACGATATGTATGAGAAGTATTTTAAACATATAAATTTAAGCGAATGTAAACTGTGGCTTAGGTATTATACCGGCGAGACGATTCGACCGGTAGGCGTGATAAGGCCACTGGTTAGGTACAAAGATAAGGAGAAATATTTAAGCTTGTACGTTATTAATAACGGGAAAACAATGTTGTTGGGAAGACAGTGGTTAGCGGAACTGGGCATCCAACTGCCGGATATAAGTCACAATGTCAATAATGTCTCGGATGATTGTTTTAATTTTGATAAATTCAGTTCCAGATATTGTGAGGTTTTCGCGGACGGACTGGGACGATTCACCGGCGGGCGAGTCAGCATCCACCTGCGGCCGGGGGCGCGGCCCGTGTACATGCGGGCGCGGCCGCTGGCGTACGCGCTGCGCGAGCCGGTGGGGCGCGCGCTGGAGCAGCTGGTGCGCGACGGCGTGCTCACCCCCGTCGACCGCTCTGACTGGGCCACGCCGATCGTGCCCGTCGTAAAAAAGGACGGTAACATTAGGATATGCGCTGACTATAAAATCACTCTGAACAAAGTGTTGGATGTCGACCGTTATCCCTTACCGAGGGTGGAGGATCTGTTAGCTCGGTTACACGGCGGGGAAAGATTTACGAAAATTGACCTTTCGCAAGCGTACGCACAATTAGTGCTTGACGATACTAGGGAATACACGGTTATTAACACGCACAAAGGCATGTTCCGTTATAATCGTTTGGTTTACGGTCTCGCGTCTAGCCCGGGAATTTTCCAAAAGATTTTGGAGCAATTATTTGCTCATTTGCCCTATGTAGGAGTCTTCCTTGATGATATTATTATTACAGGAGCAAATGCGTCTTCCCATTTAGACAATTTAAACAAAGTATTTGATATTTTACAGAAAAACGGCCTTAAAGTGCGGAAAGAGAAGTGTACCTTCTTCGCTGAGTCAGTTACGTATTTAGGATACGTCATTTCTAAAAACGGAGTACATACGTGCGCAGATAAGGTAAAAGCAATCGCGGAAACGCCAATTCCAGAAAATGTTCCGGAATTACGTGCATTCCTAGGGATGGTGATGTATTACGCGAAGTTTATTGAAAATATGAGTACTATTGCGGCACCTTTATATTATTTACTTAGGACGGGGGTGACTTTTGCGTGGAGTGGCGAATGTCAGACGGCATTTGATAAGATAAAGCATTTATTGTCCTCTAGTAAGGTCCTCGTGCACTATTCAACTGAATTGCCGTTGATAATGACAGCAGACGCCAGCAGTGTCGGCGTGGGCGCAGTGATCTCGCACATAACTGACCAGGGAGAAAGACCTATAGCATATGCATCGCGGGCGCTCAGCAAGGCAGAACGAGCATACTCGCAGATCGAAAGGGAAGCTCTCGCTATTATCTATGGTGTCAGGAAGTTTCACCAGTATTTGTACGGTAGGAAGTTCACGCTGAGAACTGATCATAAACCTTTGACGTCTATTTTCGGCAGCAAGGTTGGTATACCGGTAATGGCAGCTAGCCGAATGCAGAGATGGGGGGTTTTACTATCGGGATATAACTATGACATAGAGTTTGTGTCATCAGCGAAGAACAATGCTGATGCTCTGTCGCGCTTACCATCAGGCAAATGTCACGGGGAAACGACGGAGGTCACTTATATTAATTTTGTGGAGAAATTCTTACCAATTTCACACAGGGACGTTCGTAAGGCGACAGCCGCAGATGCGCTACTAAGTAGAATACTTCTATATACACAATCAGGTTGGCCGGCGTCCTGTTGTGATGACGAGGTTAAATCATATTTTTGTAGACGTCATGAATTATATTCAGAGGCGAACTGTGTCATGTGGGGTTACCGCATAGTAATTCCGCTACCTTTACGGCCTCTGATATTGAAACAATTGCATAACAGTCATATGGGAATAGTAAAAACTAAAGCAACTGCTCGAAGTTATGTGTGGTGGCCCAACATTGATGCCGATATAGAGGACATGTGCCGACGATGCGAGACCTGCGCACTAGAGATGCCAGCGCCGCCGCGCGCGCAGCCGCAGCACTGGCCTTACATTAACCAACCCTGGTCAAGACTGCATATCGATTTTTTGGGCCCATTTCATGGCTCGACGTTCTTAGTGGTCATAGATGCGACGTCCAAATGGATTGAAGTGTTTGAAATGTCACGAACAACGGCCACAGCGGTAATTAAGATCTTACGAAGCTTATTTGCTAGATTTGGGTTGCCGCTAGAGGTAGTTTCAGATCAGGGCCCCCCTTTCACTAGTTCAGAATTTGCGGAATTCCTTAAAAATAATGGCATTAGACAAGCATTCTCGCCAGCATATCATCCAGCGTCAAATGGAGCGGCGGAGAACGCAGTAAAATTATGCAAGAGGGCAATAAAAAAGGCAATAACAGATAATATTGACGTCGACGCGGCTTTACAAACTTTCCTTTTGGCTTATAGAAATTCGATACATAGCACCACGGGGGAGACCCCAGCGTCTATCTTACAACGGCGTCCCCTGCGAACTCGACTAGATCTCCTGCGTAACGATAGGGCGGTACTTAGTCGAGTGAGCGAAGCCCAAAGTAAGCAAGCGGAGTATGCAGGTGGTAAGTTACGACAATTCGAACCAGGGGAACAAGTGTGGTTTCGAAACTATCGAAGTCGCGATAAGTGGGAGAAGGGCTCCGTAGTACACGAGACGGGATCCCGTAGGTTGCAGATAAGGGAGGATAACGGTCGACAAACAACCAAACATGTAGATCAAATACGTCGTAGGTCACGCATGTCTGATGTTGCATGTCCGGGTGAAGTTGGAGTGGAACCAGTTAGGATCAGAGATCATTTAACGGAGGGTGAATCAGATAATGACAATTCGATAAAAATAGATACACTGCCTAAAGTAGCCACTCCTGAGAGGGCTAAAACCGAGTACGTAGGTGGTGAGCACGACGACGACGTTTTCAGCACTCCAACGCCGCACTCGCCGCAGCCGGGTCTACGGCAAAAGCCTTGTCTTGAGCCGCCTGTGAATCGTTCCAAAAGACTGCGTAAACCAGTGAGCAGGCTACAGCTAGACTAAGCTATAATAGGTTAGCCAAGCATTTTATTAAGTATTAGTTATATTCAGCATCATAGTTACAGTCTTAAAATTATGTTAAATTTAGGGTAGAGGTGTAAGGTATTTAGTTATTCATTCAATATACTATAAATGTGGGTAGTCACTTTTTATTTTGTCTAAAATAAACGGCAATTGGATCGGACGTGTTATATAGTTTAATTTCTAATCCTGCAAGAAATATCACAAAAAGTATCCTTTATGTTCCTATCCTCCGAAGTCCAATCTATATCTCTATACAGCGAGATCACACGATACACGACACATGACACACGATGCAACACTATGCGTGTCGTGTCATTGTAGTGTCGTCGTCGTGTCGTTGTCGTGTCGTCGTCATGTCGTTGTCGTGTCGTTGTCCTGACGTTGTAGTGTCGTTATTGTTGTCGTGACTTTAATTGACTTGACTACTAGACCGTGACTTTGCTTTAAGAAAATAAGAAATATTTAAATATTATATAATACTTGACACTGGCTAAATGCACAAACCGTGCGAAGCTATAACCAAAGCAAAAATAACTTTTTGTTTCATTGACATTGGATTTGACGTCACGGTTAGCTATATACCTACCTACCAGTGTGACCGTTTTCGGTATTTTAATACTTTTTCAGTATTTTTTGAGGCGTTTTTCGAACATCGGTATTTTTATGGGTATATTGGCTAAAATCGGTATTTTTTGGGTATATTTTGGATAAAGTCGGTATTATTTGGATATATTTTGGAGAAAAATATGGTAGCACCTTCAAGTTGACTTTGGAATTTGGGGAAATCCGAAAGAGACGTTGCATTTGTTTTTTTTTTCTCAGTCTTGTGTTTCTTCGAATGTTCATGTGTACGAGCATTGCTATAGAATGCTATGACTTCATACCTACTATGTATTGTGTAAAAGAAATACTTGAAATATTTGTATAGGTAGGTACTTGACACTGGCTAAATCCACAATCTGTGCGAAGCCAAAACTAAAAATAAAATAATGTACCTACATCAGCTTTAACTCGTTTTGGAACAATATTAATGAGTGAGTGGATAAAGCTGGAAGTGGTGAAAGTGGTTGGGTAAATTTACGAAAAAAAGGTTAAAACATAATTCAGACCTTCATCTAGGGGGTTATGATTATTCATAAAAAATGTGTAAGGCTTCTTAAAAATGCCCACTGAAAAATTCTACGGCGCAATACTTTTTACGAATAGGGGGTTTATCCATATCTATATATTTTGTTTAATATTCCTTTATAAAACAAAGTTGTGTTAGTTACAACATTAATTCATTATAACTCGTGAACGGGTGGACCGATTTTCACGATCTTTGCTTTGTTAGATTCGGCTCCGTTCCGAATAGCAGAATAATGATTAAAACATGGGAAAAATTTACATAACACATAGGCAATTGATCATTATTTTTCTCATACTTTGTATAATAACAGCTTGTTGTGCATAATGATGATTACAAGTACATACAACTTTTCTTAAAATCAGTATTTTTATTGGTCTTTTGCCCCGTGGAAGTCGGTATTTTTCAGTATTTTTTCGAGGTTGCATCGGTATTTTCTTAAAATTTAATGTGGTCACACTGCTACCTACTACATATATGTCATAAAAATCACTGGCTGGCCTGTAGCAATTGCAATTGCATTTTGCAATGGCATGGCATCAGTGTGACCGTTTTCGGTATTTTAATACTTTTTCAGTATTTTTTGAGGCGTTTTTCGAACATCGGTATTTTTATGGGTATATTGGCTAAAATCGGTATTTTTTGGGTATATTTTGGATAAAGTCGGTATTATTTGGATATATTTTGGAGAAAAATATGGTAGCACCTTCAAGTTGACTTTGGAATTTGGGGAAATCCGAAAGAGACGTTGCATTTGTTTTTTTTTTCTCAGTCTTGTGTTTCTTCGAATGTTCATGTGTACGAGCATTGCTATAGAATGCTATGACTTCATACCTACTATGTATTGTGTAAAAGAAATACTTGAAATATTTGTATAGGTAGGTACTTGACACTGGCTAAATCCACAATCTGTGCGAAGCCAAAACTAAAAATAAAATAATGTACCTACATCAGCTTTAACTCGTTTTGGAACAATATTAATGAGTGAGTGGATAAAGCTGGAAGTGGTGAAAGTGGTTGGGTAAATTTACGAAAAAAAGGTTAAAACATAATTCAGACCTTCATCTAGGGGGTTATGATTATTCATAAAAAATGTGTAAGGCTTCTTAAAAATGCCCACTGAAAAATTCTACGGCGCAATACTTTTTACGAATAGGGGGTTTATCCATATCTATATATTTTGTTTAATATTCCTTTATAAAACAAAGTTGTGTTAGTTACAACATTAATTCATTATAACTCGTGAACGGGTGGACCGATTTTCACGATCTTTGCTTTGTTAGATTCGGCTCCGTTCCGAATAGCAGAATAATGATTAAAACATGGGAAAAATTTACATAACACATAGGCAATTGATCATTATTTTTCTCATACTTTGTATAATAACAGCTTGTTGTGCATAATGATGATTACAAGTACATACAACTTTTCTTAAAATCAGTATTTTTATTGGTCTTTTGCCCCGTGGAAGTCGGTATTTTTCAGTATTTTTTCGAGGTTGCATCGGTATTTTCTTAAAATTTAATGTGGTCACACTGCATGGCATTATTAATGCAAATTCTCGTAGAAAATATCCACGGATCCATACACGGAACATAGTCGCTTTCGTGAAAATATCTATTTTATTATGTTGATACTCGAGTATCCTATCTGTGAGTCAAACTACGCATTGTAACGAAGCATCGTGTCGTGCAATAGTTGTATTGAATGCATGGCTAATTGATACCGACGTAAATACTGTTATCGTGGTCGTCATCGGAAGAAAGAAAGTCGGCTGGTACCTACCTATAATAGTAGCTAGGTCAATGGTGCGTTACAGCCGCGGGAGGTAGCGTTACCAGCGTCTCGTCTCGCTCAGTACTCAGTGCACGTCGGTGGCATCGGGCGGCTCACACGTCTCGCAGAGCTGAACCAACATCAGTGAAAACATATCTCGTAAATTCAAACATGGGTGGCAAAGCGAAAAATGTGGGCATTCTAGCCATGGAACTTTATTTCCCGTCGCAGTACGTCGATCAAACCGAATTGGAGAAGTTCGACGGAGTGTCAGCCGGTAAATACACGATAGGGCTCGGCCAGAGTAAAATGGGCTTTTGTTCTGATAGAGAAGACATAAACTCACTGTGCATGACCGCCCTGCATCGCCTGATTGAGAGTAACGGCATCAACCTGCACGACATCGGACGCCTCGAGGTGGGGACCGAGACCATCATAGACAAAAGTAAAAGTGTTAAAACTTTCCTAATGACCCTCTTTGCTAAGGAAGGTGCCACTGACATTGAGGGCATAGATTCTACGAACGCGTGCTACGGTGGTACCGCAGCTCTCTTCAATGCGGTCAACTGGGTGGAGTCTTCTTCCTGGGACGGGAGGAAAGCTATAGTAGTGGCTGGAGACATAGCAGTGTACGGGAAAGGTCCTGCGAGGCCCACAGGAGGCGCCGGTGCAGTTGCAATGCTCATCGGCCCAGACGCTCCTCTAGTGCTGGATTGCGGTGTTCGTGCCTCATACATGACTCACGCATATGACTTTTACAAGCCGGACTTGGCCTCTGAGTTCCCATACGTTGACGGGAAACTGTCAATCAAATGCTACCTCAGTGCGTTAGATAATTGTTATAATTTATTCTGTAAGAAAATGAGAAACGTGGAGCCTGATTTCAAAGGGCTGCTGACCTTAGACGGCATGTTGTTCCACTCTCCCTATTGCAAACTTGTGCAGAAGTCTCTAGCGAGAGTATGTTTTAATGATTTCCTGAATGCGTCATCTGAACAGAGAAATACACAGTTTCCTGGTCTGTCTGAATTTGAAAATCACAAACTGGAAGAGACATACTTTGACAGAGATGTTGAGAAGGCGTTCATGACATACAGCCACGAGTTGTTTAATGAAAAAACGAAACCTTCACTCCACATAGCTCGGAATGTTGGCAACATGTACACACCGTCTTTGTACGGAGGCCTCGTATCTTACCTGATCAGTAAATCGCCAGATCAATTAATCGGGAAGAAGTTTGCCTTGTTCTCATATGGTTCCGGTCTAGCATCTACAATGTATTCTATTAATATTTGCAATGATATGAGCACGGGGTCAAAGTTAGAAAAACTGATAACGTCTCTTCACAAGTCTGTATCATTGTTGGACAAGCGAGAAAGTGTGGACCCAAGTCAATTTTCCAATTTAATGGATGTGCGGACAAAGAACTATCACACAGCTCCGTATCAACCGTCTGGCTCTATTGACGTTCTATTCTCTGGAACTTACTACCTCATTAGCATCGATGACCAAAGACGGCGTACTTACAATAGGAAAAATTGATGTATTTATTTTGTCATTAGCATACTTAGAGATTTGCTGCGGGCGACGGACATTGTACATGTCAAAAGTTTCATATTAACTTATTTGTTGGTGAAAGATTATTTTGATGTTTTCATAGCCTCAGTTGTTGGTTCAATGTCTATGTTTGTTATCTATTTTGTATAATAACTGTTAATTATAATGTTAATTAGACAGTGTTTTTGTAACCCTGACATATAATATCATCTATTTATTATGCTTTGCTAAGGGGTTATTCAATTATTCTGTTTTGGAGATGTAGTACATTTCAAAATCTGATTTACTGTGTGCAAGGTGGCTACTGAAAGACTCGAGGGTTTGATAAATTCATAACTCATTCTATTTAGGCTAGGTACATTCTGTGAAGATATTGTGTGTTATGAATAATAATATTATCATGGAATGACTGACACTCAGGGGTTTATTTAGTTTATGGTCATTTTATATAAATAAATACCTATACAAAGTGATATTACCTACTTAAATAAGCATGGTGACCTCAGTCAGTGGAATGACGTAGTATTTATTTCCTCTATGGTGGAATGGATGAAATGGCAACCAACACTTATTTAAATTCAAATGTGTAGTAGGAAAACTATGACGGTCTTACCACAAAATATTTAAACCAGAGTTGAACAGATGTCTTAATAATTTCTCCGCAAATCGACGTCTAACCCTCGCTATTCCTAACTCAATAAAAAAATTCACAAGTAAAATAAATAGGAATGCCAGGATTATTAGTAAGAAAACGCGTGTGATAGACGTCGATTTTGTGGAAGGAAATTTTAGAAACCTCTGTTTAACTATGGCCTTATCTTTTGTGGTGAGGCGGATAGTGTTCCTTCATAAAATCATTCATCAACCTAACGGTAAAATTGGGTCATTCCCAGTTGTCACCCGCCTCCATGTCCCCAGTGGTGACAACTGGGTATTATTTTTAAAATGTGTCCCTATTGTCACCCCTGGTGACGTCCCTCTGCTGACAAATGGGAATTGTTTTAAAGTGTGTTCCATTTGTCACCACTGGTGACGTCCCCACTGGTGACAAAATTGACAACCCCGACATCCTTCAAAAAATTCAGTTCTCTGTTCCGCGAATCGTCTGGTAAACCGAAAAACATTCACTCTACCCTCGCGTCGTACAAACTACCTACTACTTAGTACTACTCCTTTGTACCGCTTGTGTTCATATTACAATGGTACCTCTATCGACTCTACTAACGATCTTGAGATTTTCAATGCACCGGCCAAAACTACTAAACTTTTTGTATTCAAAATTGAAATTATAAGCATAGGCCTACATAATTATCATAAAACTAATCTAATACCTATTGAGTGTGGACTTTTTGTATACATGCTGTGTTCGTACCTAGAAGTTCAGCAAATCATGTTAACTTTGGTACTTTTTTGTACAACCGTTGTAACGATTAGTTTGCCAACTAAATAAATAAAAAAGAAACATCCTACAAACACTGTTATTTATATAGTATAACCGTGGCGTCGCGTCATGTTTACCTTTGACCATAGTTTTTTGAGTAAAAGATGAATTCAATTATCAGTTCAAATAGGTTCACATTGTATGCAAATGTATGCCATTTAATATGCAAATATGAATAAAAGCTGGTTTATGAAATTCTTTATACTATTATACAAATCAATACTTAGTAGGTAGTTAAAAACTGATTCTGATTAAGTATAGAGTTTATTATTTTTTCTGTACTCTGAGAGTAGGTAATTTAATGGCTTTTGTTATTATGTGTAAAATGAAGTCATGATCAGTGTTACATAAAAAATATTTTAAAAATTAATCTCATAATGGACCATTTGAATGTAATAAAAATATAGCAGTTGTATAAAACAATGTTGGATATTATTAACCCACTTTTGTTGAGAAACCTAGACTAGGGTATACGGTAGTTGCATCTCTAATGTTAACTAGGTAGGTAGGTACTAAGTACTCGTTAACATGCCGAAGACGTATCTATACAGACGAGTGACACATGTGATGAACTTTCACAGCGCAGGGGGGATTTAACATTTAGGGGGATTTACAGATATCGACAATCCCCCAAAAGTGGGGCTAAGCAGTGATCTTGAACTCGACTACGTGCCAGTATGTTTCTTGGAAAAACATTTGTACCGAAGATCACCCGGCTTTTTGGTGAAGGAAATCCACATTTTCCTAACTAGGCCTACCTATCTACTTATTGAGTCTACGTCCCCCTCACAGAAGTGATTTGTGAGACCATGCAGTGGGTGGATAAATGGATTGATGATGATTACCACCAGGTACCTTCATGTACAGAGAGTTGTTCTGTTTCACCGCAAGTTATCCGAAAACCCAGCGAAACAAAATCACAGATTAGGCAAAGTATCGGGAAGTGCCGTTATAATACCGGCCCATCAGAATAGCACTAGTATGAGTGGACCTTCATTGACTGCTAACTGGGTTACTGGCCGCGGCTGACCCCGTTGCTAAGTGTTTGTATCCAAAATTGACCCTGTTAAGCGAAAGCTAGAGATAAAAGTACAACTAATACCTATAGTAGGAAAGCCTATGGTACCTATAGGAGGTAGTACCTTGTGCGCTTTACAATCTAACGATAGGTTTCGATCCTCTGCCACCAATGACTTTTCATAGGTTATATTATGTGGTTTTCCATCACTCCGTGCTTCGGAGGACATCACGCACGTTAAGCCGTCGGTCCTGTTATCGAATGCTAGCAGTCGTTAAACCATGTCAGGCCCTCGGAGGGGCTGATAAAATGACACTAGAATAGAAACTAGCACAACCTCATACGACACACAAAGAAACAAGTAAAAACTCGCCTACACAGAAGTGCAGTACTAGAGAGCTCATAAAGGTAGGTCTGCCTCAAAAATTTGAAATAAGTATGCGGAGGTCAAGCTAATACGGATTATAAACAAAAAGAAACATCCAAAAAGTTCAGATAATATGACGGAGAAAGTATTTGTTTTGGTATATCGAATGTATGTAGCAAAATTACATTTTATACGATGTTTTTCACCTGCCTAAGAACACCTTCATATCCAAAAAAATATATATAAATCAACTAGCAGACACGGTCACGCGTTGCTGTGGCTAAGGTTTTTGTTATTGCGACTATAAATTGAGATGTAAGCAATCCTATCTTTCAAGTTAGATCAAACTGCACACGGTGTGCAAATTTGATTAAAATCAGTTAAGTAGTTTAGAGGAGTCCATCGCGGACAAACAACGTGACGCGTAATTCAAATCCCATCAAAAACATTACATGTACAAAAATGCACAAGTCTCGCAACGCAGTTTATCTGCCGTAAAAAGTTGTGATATCGAATGTAAACCAAGTCGGTTAATTCAATACCTACCTACTTATTTATTTCTTTGGTAAATAGAGTGACTTGGCAATTGCACACTTCAACATAAATCTACATAGCGCTTTGTACTTGTATTTGTTTGAAAGTATACCTACACGGAAGACTATATTATTTAGATTACTTAGTAGATTATGCTGCCGTGTACAATCGCCAAGACACTCTATTTACCAAAGAAATAAATAAGTAGGTAGGTATTGAATTAACCGACTTGGTTTACATTCGATATCACAACTTTTTACGGCAGATAAACTGCGTTGCGAGACTTGTGCATTTTTGTACATGTAATGTTTTTGATGGGATCTCATTTCTTTTTGTAGGTTTTCTTTCTTTATTAAGTTTTTTTTCGAAACACGCATCAATGCGCGCCTCACGCCTGGCGCCTGGCGCCCGGCCGAGGCCCCTGCGAACATAGGTCATGCTCATAGATTATCATTCATGAACGAGTGTCTTTGCGTCTCCACAGATGCATATTAGGTGTAAGGTACGTAGGTACCTATTTTAATGTACCTAGATAACGAATTTGTTCAACCTATAAAAGTGTAGGTAGGTATAGTATAGGAATTTGTATCTCTTTATCTGCGGTAGGTGTAGGTACCTATCGTGGAAGTTTTTAAAAAGCGCTCTACTGTCGAATTTCTCGCAGCCATTTCTCATTTTTAACCCCTGTTACCCATTTCATTCAATTTCAATGAAGTCTAATTATGAACTGTAAAAGTAACTTTGTAATCACATACAATTTAATGGGATTTATATGGGAATACAAAGTTATTTATGCAGATTATATATCTAGAAAACGGGATGAAAATTATGGAATGTCAGAATTTTTCCTTGGTTTATAGGCTAAACAATAGCTATATTCAAAATTTGTTACTTGTGGGACGGCTAGAAGTACCTTAGAATTTTGATGATCGGTCAGTCAGTCAGTCAGTCAGTCAGTGGGCAACGAAATTAAGCAACTTTGACTTGAAATAATTCTTAAACTACTGGTTCAAATTTAATGTAATTTTGATTATTATCTGTAAACGTGATGCCCTCTTGGTCACTGAAAATTTAGGCTTCTAGTTGTATCCATAACGAAGTTACAGAGGGTCGAAAATGGCCCTAATCGCTTCGAGAAAAGGATAGTACGGCCGTGCCTTTTGTTTTGCTCGACTTGGCGGGGGCACTGCCGTGCCCCCAGATTACCTACACACAAAAATACCTACTTCTGAAGAGGTTTGTTTCCCAGCAATGGAAACGAATGGGATGATTATGATTCTAATAATGAATAAGAGATGGAATAAAATAAACCTAGCAAAATATTGTTTTTAATGTTTTTATCTTTTTCATATTATTTTTGTAAACGTAGCCCCACACTAGGATTGCTCCTGTATCGTGGGTACCGCTTACAGACATATAATTTCAAATACACATCACACCCAGACCAGAAACAAACATTTGTGGATCGCACAAATATTCCGGGCGGGAATCTAACCCGCGACACCTAGCGCAGCAGTCCAATTGCTCAGCCACTACGTCAAACGTGCCGTCTTCTTTTGGAGAGGATATTTACAATAATATGAAATTTAGATTAAGTATACCTTTTAATAATATTACATATTTACGATTTCCCTACGTTACGCACGCGTCGGGGCTCACCGATGACTTCTGCTGATAAGTATCACCATTGTAAACTTTAAGTTATGTTTATTGCCTTGTCGATAACGTATTTTTGTTACTTATCTTCGATAAAGATGGTTTAGCATTTCCTGCTCATTGTTTAGGTAGTACTACGTATTTTTAGAGTAGGTAGCAGCGGTATTGTGGAAGAATCTACCTACTGGAGTTGAACATTATTACTATAATCGAGGAAAATAGTTGGAGAGGTCCGGTATCTAGAATTAAGTAGATACTTACTTACCTTAGATCTATAGGTAGGTACCTACATTTACTTTTTGTCAGCTCTCGTCAATATCTCGGAATTATAGATTCCTTATATATTAGATTATTAGATATTTCCTTGCGCAGGGGATACTGCTAGCAATTTCTGGAATAAGCCAATATTTATAGTTACACTAGCTGCGCCCCGCGGTTTCACCCGCGTTTGGATAATATACAATAATACATCTATATTAATTGTAGTTGTGTTATTCTGATATGTAAGCTATATTATTGTGAAGTTTCATCAATATCCATTCAGTAGTTTTTGCCTGAAAGAGTAACAAACATCCATCCATCCATATACTCACAAACTTTCGCGCTTATAATATTAGTAGGATTCTTAGTAAGTAAGTAGGTAGGTACGTCTTTTACGACCTACCATCGAATTTGAATGCCCTATTGAGCGAGTTGTATCTGATTTACGCTGCAAACCCAATCATAAATCATCCACGTAAACCAGGATGATTTTTTAATTGATATAAAAATTTATAATTTATTTTTTACTAAACTCCAACTCATCATTTTTTATTAATATTTACCTGCTTGTATGTATGTAGGTACTTATCTTATAGATATATAGGTAGGTACACACGTAGGTAATTATCAATTTATTTAGCCAATAAAGTATGAGATAATAATATGATAACAAAAAGTATAAAATAAGAGTCAAGCATCGAATTTGCATCATTTGATCAGGAGTCATCCAAAATCGTAAGTAAAATCCATTTTAAAAAATCAATTTATAACCGCAACCTAACTATATAGGTCTTTTCATTGGGTTGGTAATGTTAGAAATTACCTATCTAACCTGTGAGCATACATCCAACATAATAATATTATCCAAGTTCCCGGAGTTGAGTGACCGAAGTTAATGTTATGGTGTAGGATGTGGCTCAAACCACCCTAAAAGTTTCAGCATAGCTTAGGTACCAACCTACTTACTTCACTAAGGAGTTATATAAATTTCGTGGACATATTATTAATTTTACACGCTTATTAATCAGTTTCTACCAGTTCCTATTACCTATAGTTTCCGTTGTTAATTCGAGTTGAACTCCATCCTCCCCAGCGATCATAAGAATTGATAGTGTAAGTTAGATTAGCTTGCGTATAGTAACGATTACGCACTATTATTAAAAGCTTGTCTGGAAAGATATTGGTTTGGATATTTGTTGGTCTAACAAATTTTTATTACTTTTTCTAGTACGAAAATGAAACTCTTCCTTGCATTCACCGCTCTCGTCGCCGTGGCTGTCGCCAGCCCGCTGCTAAGGACCAAGCCGGCGACCAACGAGCTGGCCGAGCTTGAGGCCATTATAGCCGCGATCCAGAGCCCCAGCACCGACCCCGCCACCGCAGCCCTGCTCGAGGAGCAGCTGGCAGTCATCGTCGCCGCGATCTCCCCCATCTCTGTCGGACCCGCCATCGTCGAGTCCACCCCCATCTCTGTCGGACCCGCTATCATCGAGAGCCACCCCATCTCGGTTGGACCCGCAATCATCGACTTCCCCATCCCCGACGGTGGTGTCGTCACCGCTGTTGAGCCTTCCCCTGTGGTCGTGCCTTCCCCCGTCGTGGTGCCTTCTCCCGTCGTTGTGCCTTCTCCCGTCGTGGTCGGTGAGAATCCCGCTGGGTCCACTCCCCTCGTCCAGATCATCGTGAATGTTAACGGCCAGCAGGAGTCCGTCGTGGCCCCCGCCCCCGCCCCCGTTGGTACCCCCGTCGTCGAAGAGGTCTATGTGCCCGGCCCCGTCAACGTTGTCGACAGCGTCGACATCTCTCAGCCCATTGTTTCGCCCATCGTTGTTGTCGAGCCCACCGTCCCCGGCCCCGTTAACGTTGTCGACAACGTTGACAACGTAGTCGTCGAGCCCGTGCAGGTGGTCAACCCTATCGTCGTCGAGCCCGTCATCGTCGGCACCCCCATCATCCCCGCGCCCGCTGTCGTCCTCCCCGACATCCTCAACTAAATCTAAACCAACGTTATCTAAGTGTTGTAAGCAATGACAATGTACCTACCGATAATAACAATGAAAATGTGCGAATGCTGATTTTTTTTTGTACAAAATATGTTAATAAATTAATTGTTGTTCATACTAACTTGAATTTCTTTTCCCATAAAAAGATATAATTCTGTATTACAAACAAAAAAGTGCAACAAAATATCGCACGACATAAACTCATGATCTAAATGGGGTATTTTGTTTCATCAGGTAGGTGTAAAGTAGCCACTACGAAAACAATGTGTGATTTTTAGCAAATTTTGCTCGTATATTACGTTATCCTATACTTATTTAAAGGAATCATTGCACCTGCGGGTGATCGCTCATTCGAATCCCACCCGTAACTGATATTATTCCTACAGACAAATTAGAGTTATATACCTAATAATAAACATTACAAATAAAATGATTGCTACACTATTATACTATTATAATATCTACGCGATTCCACGCATAGATCGAAGACAGGTTCGCGACGGCGCGCAACGCGGACGCTGGGCCGGGCTGTTACCGAAGACGACGACGTCTTTGTCTTCGTATTCAATTTCTACCAACTCCAAACACGGTGCCAGTGATGGCAGACATCAGACCGTACGGTCTGTTTGATTAGGACTCCACTCCGAACCGTGCCAAGTGGTTGCAGAGACTGCACAATGAGTAACTCTTTAGAGTTCCAAACGATGTGATCTTCGGTTCGCTTTTACATCCTCTCAATTTGTCTCTCACACACCTGTTAGTAGTCTCGATGAGGTACCACTTGTCAGGGTCCGTAGCTGCCTCGGCCGCGACTGAATTAATCTTGCCGTAAACCAGGACAGCGTCGTATTCAGTCATTGGGAGAAAGCCTTTCTTGTTTGTGATGAAGCATTTACCGCATCGTCTGGGGAAGGCGTTGGCGCCGTCGACATCCGTAAACGCTGGCTGTGAAGGCGCGACGAGAAACATCAGGATGTATTTGTTACCTATTCTGAAATGTTCGCTAACGAATGTCCTCGGTGGCGCTGGCGTTATGGCGAACGAAAATATTACGTATAAGATGATGTAAAAACAAATAGTCTTTTGTATTTTGAATACTGCACGTCTAGCACCACGCCAACACATCGTGAACGATTTCATATAAATTGATTTCCTTACCATGATAGGTACCTATACTATTCTTTTTGCCATGATTTCTAGATTTCCGCAATTAAACGTCATTAGATTGCTTCTATCACAGAATAAACGAAACTATTCCTCTACGGACTCTATAGATCGTATTCATAGATTTACTACCTTTAGGTTTAGGTATCCATGATCGTAGGTATTCCTTTATTCGACATAATCATATACTATGAACAACGGTTACATCTGAGGCTGTGGTAGTATTATAAATACCTACTTACCTACCTGTATTATGTAGCTAGGTACTCTTTAGTGTCTCCAAAAGTTTTCACTATGATCGGGGAATCCTCTAAGGGCCCGCGCACACAGCCGTAACTGACTAAATATTAGTGGTTCTGGTTCGCTTATTTTTGAGTCTATCCATTCTAATAGTTTATCTTTTTGATTTTGTACTGATAGATTTAATATAGGTTGTCCCATGTAGAGCTAGGTACTCGATATGACCATCCCTAATGACGAGAAAGCGCGAGATCATGAAGGAAGAAGCCCTGAAGCATTGGTTACTTTAGTCTCCAATCTTCACTAATTTCTGTAGGTACCTACCTACATTCCAAGGTTCTAGCTCTTTCAAGTTGGAGAAAATAGGATAAAAGCAAAAATATACACTTTGTTAGTAATTAAGAGACAGATCACGATTTATTAAGAGATGCAATAGTTTCCTAGTTGATATTCAAGCGTTTCATCGTGGTAGAAGACGGTCCTTACATGTAATTCATTTAATTATTGATAATAACTAGACTTCTATAACATAATTATATTTTAGTACCCAGATTTAGTTGAGGATGTCGGGGAGGACGACAGCGGGGACGGGGATGATGGGGGTGCCGACGATGACGGGCTCGACGACGATGGGGTTGACCACCTGCACGGGCTCGACGACGACGTTGTCAACGTTGTCGACAACGTTAACGGGGCCGGGGACGGTGGGCTCGACAACAACGATGGGCGAGACGATGGGCTCAGAGATGTCGACGCTGTCAACCACGTTGACGGGGCCGGGCACGTACACCTCCTCGACGACCTGGTCGACGATGACGGGGCTGACACCGACGGGCGCGGACTCGCTGGGGGCAGCCTGGTTGATGTTCAGGATGATCTGGACGAGAGGAGTGCTCTCAGCAGCGGGAATGACAGCGGGAACGGGGAAGCCGATGATTGCGGGTCCGACAGAAATAGGGTGGGTTTCGGGAGTGGCAGGTCCGACGGCTATGGGGGAGGTCTCGAGGATGGCGGGTCCGATGGCGATGGGACTGAAGTCAATGCCAGCCGGCCCGACGGAGATGGGGTTTCCAGCCTCGTCGACGACAGGGGTTGGGCCGGCGGGGCCAGGGGCCACCAGCTGGCGCTGCAGGGGAACTGCAACGGTGACAGCCAGTACGGCAGCGAGAGTCAGGAATAACTGCATATTGGCTGTAAGACAAAAATGTATTGCTGTTTTAAAGCACATAAACGATACAGTGGTAATCACTGAAACCATATAGCAAACGTTTGCAATGACTCTTCAGCTACAACAGCGTAAAACCGAGACGCAGAAGTCATGGGAGTACTTTTTTGCGCTGGATCAAATGGGTTCGAATTTACCGCGTATCTCTATTCGCTATCCTTCTTTGGAGTTTTTAAAAATTTAAAACGTAAGTATGAAGTATATAAGTAATACGTAATATAATATAATAAGTAATATAAGTAATACGTATCGTAGTACCTTTCAGTTTACTTGCGATAACAATTATGTTTGTTTGCCAAAATTTTACACGTTTTATACAGAAATGCTATCGTCTATAACCTGAAACAAATCTAATCCCGTTGCACACGTATAAATGACTAGTAGATAATTATTATGCGGAAAGCGATTGTGGGTTGCTAATTTATGGCACATCGTCTACGATGTTTCAAATAAAATTGGTATGGGTTTCGTTACAATTATTTGCTCTCTTCGGATTAGGTTAGAATATTTATTTTTTGTATGTACTTTCGCCATTTCCCAATATTTTACATAAATATAACTAATGTAAAAAAGGTTTATTGTATTATTGAGTTGCCTACTCACTAGGCTAGGCAAATAAAAACCAAAATAAGCACATATAAGATCTTTCTTTATTCAATGTTGGATTTTCTTTTCGTTTCTAGGTGGGTACCTATGCACAAAAAGTACCTACTATTGTTCATAAATACCTAATATAACATCTCTAAACAATTTCGTTGGTTGGTAGGTATAGGTTGGATCTAGCTTAGTTGAGGATGTCGGGGAGGACGACCGCGGGCGCGGGGATGATGGGGGTGCCGACGATGACGGGCTCGACGACGATGGGGTTGACCACCTGCACGGGCTCAACGACTACGTTGTCAACGTTGTCGACAACGTTAACGGGGCCGGGGACGGTGGGCTCGACAACAACGATGGGCGAAACAATGGGCTGAGAGATGTCGACGCTGTCGACAACGTTGACGGGGCCGGGCACGTAGACCTCTTCGACGACGGGAGTACCAACGGGGGTGGGGGCGGGGGCCACGATGGACTCCTGCTGGCCGTTGACGTTCACGATGATCTGGACGAGAGGAGAGGATTCAGCGGGGATCTCACCGACCACGACGGGAGAAGGCACCACGACGGGGGAAGGCACGACCACAGGGGAAGGTTCAACAGCGGTGACGACACCACCGTCAGGGATGGGGAAGTCGATGATTGCGGGGCCAACCGAGATGGGGTGGCTCTCGATGATAGCGGGTCCGACAGAGATGGGGGTGAAGTCGATGACAGCGGGTCCGATGGCGATGGGGGTCCCAGCCGCGTCAATGACGGGGGCGGGGCCGGCGAGGCCGGGGGTGACCAGCGCGCGCTGCACTGGAACACCAACAGCAACGGCGGCAACGGCAGCGAAGGCGATCAGAAGCTTCATGTTTGCTGTAGAAAAATACCAGTGAATTAATCATAGCATGCGGACACTGCTGTAAATTCCGTTCTAAGGAATCTTTCCGCAATACATAATATAATATCCGAGATGTATCAACTTACCAGCTTAGTCGTTTTTTGTGAATCAAAGTATGGTGTTTCATTGAGTTTTTATATACAAAGTGTTATCTGGTAATAATAAATCATATGAGTGCAATGAAAGTGAAATGATAATAATACTTAATAAATCTTATGCACTATATAGGTAGGTACCTACCTTCAGTACACCAACCAAATAATACTGAAATTCGCAATACACATTACCTACGCATGAAAAATGTGTGCTATTTTTGTAATTTCTGCGTAACTTTAGATACTATTTTATAGATAACTATACTACCTAATGTTTACTTTTGATCAAGTACATCGCAATACACATACAGCTTCTCCCTTTGCAGGCTTCTTCTTCAATTCAAAAGAACATGAAGAAGAAGAAAACCTAGTTCCTGTCCTTATCAGTTACCAGTGGAGATGGTGACGGTTGGTAATTAATTAGCTAAGTAGGTACTACATTATTTTGATAATAATAAACCCCAGATTTGTTACCGCCATACTGTCATGCTTTGGTTTCCATCTATAATTTTATTTATTACTTTGGTTATTAGTGCGGACGATGGGAAAAATAACTCGCAGCTCCCCGTGAATAATTCTATGCACGAATTCATTACATGAATATTGTAAGTAACCTACCTACTGTTTTTTCCCATCATAAATATTGTACCTACTACCTGTTACTTAATTGCATCATACCACATACCTACATACATTGTTCATATTATTATATTATGTACATTTATTGTAACTATCTTTACCTACAATAAAGCTTAGCTACCTTGCAACTTTAGTTGCTTTAGGTAGCATGACGTTAGCCTAAAGGTTCTTATATAAATATTTTATTGTTTAACAACCATTCGTATCAGTCCGATAGCAGATAAACTACCTCGCAAATTTTGTTTAAATACAATTACCTACCGGTTTATAATGTGCAATAAACAGCTGAAATAATCTCTTGTCATCAAACAACTATTGCGTGCTTATAATGCCTAATTAGATAGGGAGAAACGTGTTGTAATGTTGTTTTATTATTCATTCACGTGAGACCAATATTTTAAAAGTAAGTAGATACCTGCCTACATTAAGTACCTACCTAAGTATTAATTAAACCTACTCTCTAATAGGCTATACTTACTGACTTTATTTAGGAACTTTCAACTATACCTAAGATTAATAAAAAGAGTAACAATCTTACATAATATACCTATAGGTACTTATATAAATAAATTATCATAGATTATAATTCCCACTTGAGGTCCCAACAATACGGAAGGTTAATGAAATTTAATAAAATATTAATCTTCAATGGCCTATGCAAAATCTTCTAAATTCATTTCTATCTTGGGTTTCTATTGGTTACCTATATGTATAGATTTCATGACGAATATAGACTCAGCACAAAATAAAAGTTGTAAACTGATATCTTGAATTATGATTTTAATCAGCCGTCAATAAAGGAACCTATAGATTATTTTCAGTATAAAAAGCCGATACATTTTTTTAAAATTATAGTCGCTTGTACAACAGGGCCTAAAAAGTAAGTACCTACCGCAGACTTTCACTTTATAATACCTACCTAATTGGTTATAATTTGTTACATTATTTAATAATTTCACCCCTAATTTGAGCTATGAACGTTTACAGAATCACCATGAAGTTCCTCATCGCTTTTGCCCTGATCGCCACCGTGGCTTCGGCCGCCATTAAACCGGCTCAGCTGACCAACGAGATCGCTGAGATCGTGGCCGCCATCCAGAGCCCCAGCACCGACCCTGCCACCGCCGTCGCCCTCGAAGCCATGCTCCTCGATGTCTTGGGACTTACACCTATTCAAGTCGGACCCGCTATCATCGAGCACCACCCCATCTCTGTCGGACCCGCTATCATCGAGCACCACCCCATCTCTGTCGGACCCGCTATCATCGAGAGCCACCCCATCTCGGTTGGACCCGCAATCATCGACTTCCCCATGCCCGACGGTGGTGTCGTCACCGCTGTTGAGCCTTCCCCTGTGGTCGTGCCTTCTCCCGTCGTTGTGCCTTCTCCCGTCGTGGTCGGTGAGATCCCCGCTGGATCCTCTCCCCTCGTCCAGATCATCGTGAACGTCAACGGCCAGCAGGAGTCCGTCGTGGCCCCCATCCCCACCCCCGTGGGCACTCCCGTCGTCGAGGAGGTCTACGCGCCCGCCCCCGTCTACGTGCCCGGCCCCGTCAACGTGGTCGAGAGCGTCGACATCTCCGAGCCCATCGTCTCGCCCATCGTTGTTGTCGAGCCCACCGTCCCCGGCCCCGTTAACGTTGTCGACAACGTTGACAACGTCGTCGTCGAGCCCGTGCAGGTGGTCAACCCCATCGTCGTCGAGCCCGTCATCGTCGGCACCCCCATCATCCCCGCGCCCGCTGTCGTTCTCCCCGACATCCTCAACTAAGGGATAAAAAATAACAAGCGACTATAAATCTTTGGTTATATTGTATTTATAAATGTGTTTCACGTGGGATGCAATATAAAATAAAAATTCAAAAAATATTTCTTATGTTTTCTTGTCCTTTGACAGATTTTACTTTAGCCATGCTTGAAGTAGCTTGGTATCTTTGATAGTTACCAAATTAATAACGTAGGACTTTTATAAAACCTATAAATAATACCGCCTGGCACAGAAATAACTGTAGGTACCTAGCTTTATTGTAAAAGTTTGTTAGTAGGTAACAATAAAATGAGGGTTGAGCTGAAGGTCAACCTAGGTCCTACATCACCTAGGTACCTATATACCTGCCTACTAGGTAGCCACAGCAGTTGTATAACTAACTGTACCTATACAATGTATCCTAGATTTATTCAACCAACAAAAAAATATTAATATAAACAAAAACTTAAAAACTAAGTATAAAACTAAAACTAAATATAAACCTAATCTGATATAAGCCCGCTAGCATTGAGCAACATTCCCAAAATGCTAACTATGCTATGCATTGCCAATTTTAGTCAATTATTGAAAAGAAACCTAAAATATATAGTTACCTAACTAGGTGGTGTAACTACACCACTTTACCAATAGACATACTTAGGTATAGTAGGTACTAATTATTTAAGATTTTATTTCCATCGCCTTCATAAGTATTGTTAAAAGAAGAAATGACGGGTTGCCGTTACGACAAGAATGCAGATACCAGGTACATTATGAAAGTACTAGGCCCAAGGTATGTTACCGATGGTAGTTCTGCACACATTTTAAGAGTAGGTACCTACTTACAGTAAAATATCTATCAGCATTCAGCAGCCAATGAACTACCAGGACTCCAGGTGGCGCCTGTGTGTTGTGTACGCTCCTCAATGGCGGACCTGTGAGTGGAGAATAAACGCCTCCATTTGTTTGGTTTAGTCCTTTGTTTGTAGTACCAACACCGCCCCGCGGCCGTAGACTGTATATTAAGCCATATTCACCGCGCCAGACTCGGCACGTATATTAATGTGACGACCCGACGACAGCGTGAAGCGAAACACTGTGGTTTTTAGGGTCCAATGTCTGGCTCCGCTACTATGCGGCATACCAGACTAAGTGCGCGATATAATGAATAGTTTCATGGAACATTTGGTCTAAGGCGGCCTAAAGACTATTAGATCTCTAGTGCGCGAACCTCCTTACCTATTACTTGATGGAAAACAAAATCATATTGCTGCCCCGCGGCACAGATTAAAGGATACCAGCCCCGCGGCTTGTGGTAAGTATAAAAATCCATGATAGATTTTCTTCACGGAAGGGAGGAAGGGAGGAAGAAAAGGGTTCCGAACCACACATCCACAACTGTGGTCGAGGATGGTTCATATAACCTGGATAGGCAATGCGATAGAAGGTAAGTAACTTTGCAAGTTAGACCTAGTCAAAAATAGTTAGCTGATGACTATATGCAACATTTCATAAACACTAGCAAATAGTATAATCATCAGTTGAACGTCTAGGTAGGTACCTACCTATACTCGTAGTATAGCTAAATAAACCACACCGGTATTAATTATTTTGTGGATTCTGGACTCTTGGAATTGCGTGATGGGAGCCTTTAGTTTCGAAGATCAGACTTTTAAGGACCTGTAGGCAGCGAGCTTCCGTAAAATGGGCGGTTTTTTTGTCAAAAAGTTAAGCTGTAATTACAAATATTTATAAGCCAGAAAAAATACAGTGTATAGCCAAGTGTTTCAGTTAGCTAATAAATCAATAATATTGGACTAAAGTTGTCTAGTATCTTGAGAAAAAAATTCACGAGAAAGGACCCGAAAAAAATCTTTCGTCACATAATGCTCAACATTTTCAGCGACAACTATCATATTTTTTGGAACCATAAAAAAGGCAATTTTATTTTCCAATGAAATTTGAATTTTCCAATGAACTGAATCGATTCCGTTCTTCTAAATTAATAAAAACGACGAGAATATGATCAGTTTGAGCGCGTACTAGACGGCTCAGTACCCGCTACGGCGTTTCAGAGAGAGGACGTATGTCGCTGTTCCTCAAAATTTTCTCGTCGAATTTACTGTTTGTTCTCCAAAAACATAAAGCTAACAGAATCTCTACATGGTATACAACTGGTTTATTTACTTAGTTGCCGTAAATGACTTCCTTCGACGATTACTAAACTTTTATTATAACCTTTATTACTTTGTATTTATTCTCCATTGTGTGTAAAGAATAATGGCTAATATGACTATTCTTGCACCACCTGTAACTGAAATTAGCAGCAAAAACGCGTTTTTAGATTGTTCACTTAAATAAAACTGGGATTTCTTATGATAGTTTGGAGTTAATCAAAGGAGCAGATTATGATTGTATATTAAAATGAAGATGTAGTGAACTTCCGTTTTCCATAATGGCGGATCTGGCGGATGCATATTCTGACGTTTTATTTTTAGCATACTTCCAGTAATCTTTCTGCTCAGCTATGAGCCAGTTTTTTCAATGTTTTTGCTTCGCACGATTTGTGCATTTAGTCACTGTCAAATATTATACTGTAAATTCGAAAGTAACACTGTTTCTCTGTTTGTCTGTTTATTTGTATGTTTGTTTGTTTGTTACTTTTTATGGCTAAACGGCTGGACCGATTTCGATGAAATTAGGTATAGAGAGACAACAAAAATGAAAATGAAATTTGGTAGGTATATGGGAGAAGGAAAGATGAGGACCTGGGGAGATGGGGAGATGGAGAGCAGCAGCTGGAGGGATGAGGAGATGGGAGATCGGAGATGCATGAGGGATGGGAGATGAGATATTGGGAGTTGGGGAAAAAAGCGATGAGGAAATAGGAAGATAGAGATATTGACAGAGACGTGACGTGCCCGATTGATTTACAATAGCATACAAAGTTCACGCATATTGTGTTCTTACTATAGCTGGATTCGATTTAAATGCAGACGAAGTCGCGGGAAACAGCTAGTATTCCATATTTTTACAACCTCGTGGTAAAGTAAATTTACAGTCATAGCTACGATTCAGTAAACTTTACTAAAACTAGCTTTTACGCGCGACTTCATCCGTATATGAAAAAGCAACTGTTTAGAAAATAAATATTGAAGTCTTTGTATCTCTATCCCTGTCCCTGTCCCTTTCCTTTTCCCTATCCTTAGTCTTAACCTTTATATTTTATCAAGAGCCTAAAATAATGAAGTGTCAGATCACCTACTTGAGAAATTATGAATTGCCCATATAAATTTTCAACTCCTATTTATTTAGATTCTAAGATCCCTATTTTTTCTGAAGAAAAATAGCCTATACCCATCTCATAGGTCCAATCTTGGTCAAGATTGATTCAGCCGTTTAGACGTGAAAGGATGGCAAAAACGAAAAAAAAAACCAACAAACACACACACACAGTTTCGCATTTATAAGATCTTAGTACGGATGCCTGACACTGGCTAAATGCACAAATCTTTTACTCCGTCATTGTCATTGTCAAAATATACTTTATATCAAAAAGAAAATTATGGAAGTGGACTAAAGAGGATGTCTTGTATCAAATGGACTTGACAAACGCGCATACCAGAAGGGACCAACACTAAATAAATTTAATACAACTTATTTAGGTGTGACTCCAATAATTCGTGCGGCATTCTAAATTTGATAGGATTATAGTCAAGGAGGTAATAATTTATGTAATGCTGGCGGTAATAATTCTTTAGGAACGGAACGTAGCATCTCAGACCGCTCGGCCAATCTGACATGTCATTACAGTGTCGAAATAATTGAATGCTTCAGACTAAAGCCTACGTAGTAACTATCTAGTAATCTGTGCTAAGGCCACGTGATGCCGTTAGTAAGAGTATAATAATTATGAATTAGCGTTTTCGACTAGCCGTGAGCGCGGAGCCAGCGTGGCGCGCGGCCCGGCCAGGGGCCTTACCATGACCTCTTATTGCGATCCATTTGCAGACCTAAACAGAATCGTTCCACTCACGTTCGACTCAGTCGTACCGTAACGTCTTATTTTGACATCTTGGCGCTCAGTTTAGGTTGCCGCCATTTTAAATCTAAAGGATTTGACGTCTACCTTTTTGATATCGAAAGGCAGGTATTACTATTATTTAATGTTTCGTTCATTCATTTAGAACTAACCTACTTCTTTTGACCTTTTTACCAATACTGAACCGCTTAGTTGTCATAATTAGCGGCCCAAGAAAAGTTACATATTTTCTCACCAAAACTGAATCGTTTTGGTACATACTACACATGCACGCACATGCCCAAGACTGGCGAAACCCGAGGTTTCGACCCGTGGTGACTTCGTCAGATGAACCGTAATCATCGCGGCATCCGCCACGGTCACAACTTCAACAATACGAGCCTTTTATTCTGAGAATACGAGTTGTAGCCCCGACCGTCAACGAAACCTCTCTCGCCTGGACGAGGAATCCTAAGATGTTGGACTCACACGAACAATAACAACATCGAGTTTTGGTGGGAATCCTATAGTGAGACGTTAGTTTTGTATTTTTTCACAAACTTGTGTTTCTTCAAATGTTAATGTGTAGTATTGGTGGCATAGTAATCAATTAGTGTTCGTTAACGTACATGAGTGTGGGCAAATGATATAAACCCAAAAAGCGTGTCACTTCGCATTTTTTCCAAATCTCCCAAGAAGTTTCAGTAAAGCATCCACTACTTTACTGAATCGTGACTTTGACCATGTAAATACTTAATATATTTATTTATATCTATACACTTAATGATTAATATTCCACCAATATTGCACACTTACACTCGAAGAAACACAAGTTTGAGAAAATAATACAAAACCAAAAACATCTCACTATCGGATTCCCGCCAAAACTCATGTACCCACCTAGGTACCTACTTTAGAGCTTACAGCTCCACCACGGAGAGTTTTATCGCAAATGAGTGAGCGAGGAATGAACGTCAACCTTACGTAGACGGAAAGAGCTATAGACGATTGGTATCGGTAGTCTCTTTCCCACATTAAGGAGAAGACCATGAGAAGACTATTCATCTGTTACTCGTGACGGAAAAGGACAGCTAGTCTATATTTTGCATCTTGCTATAAGTAGGTAGTATCCAGCAGTCTGTGGCTCTGCTTTCGATACAGATAAAAAAAAATATTTTAGCTATTCACGGTTTGTGCCATAGACGAAGTATCAATAGACTTGACAAAAGCGTATACCCGAAAGGGAGACCTATGGTGCAATAAAATTGATAAATCGGATAAATTTAATACACGTTATTTAGGTGTAGCTCCAATCATTCGTGCGACATTCTAAAAGCCAAGATCGCTGGGTATCCCTATAAATCGGAGAAATATAATACACGTTATTTAGGTGGTGCTCCAATCATTCGTGCGACATTCTACAATGTCAAGATTAGTTTGCTTCTGCAGCACAGCAATAAATTAGTGCATACGCTGACAAAAATAAAGCATCATCGTACTATCCTACTTACTCCTTTGTCTATTTGTATTCAATTGTCTCTTTTCTTCCCCGGATCTTGAGTTAAATATCATATCTGTTGGATGAATAGTCTGAGGTTTGTGCATTTAGCCATAGATAATATTGTTCATTCATTCTAAGCTAAGCTATGCCAATCAGGGACATATTCATGGTATTTTCAAACCCCCCGATAATGGTAATTGATACATTGCTAAATACCGATATTTTCTTATTACCTATTTTGGGAATTAAAATACTGAACACGTGTGTAATCACATGGTACAGGTAAATAGGTACGCGCAAGCCACATTCTTCTCGTGATCGTCGGCGTGGAAACAATTTTCAAATGAAGAACTATTTCTGCTGTGTAAAAAAATGATGAATAAAGCCTCAATTGCAGCTTGAACATGGAAAGCTCAAACACACGCACAGACAAGTAGGTACGCGCAAGCTGGGCTTGCACATGCAAAATTTAAAGAAAGTCGAAAAGTGTACAAGCCTCGTTTGTCGTTTGACGGCTCGTTTGGCGTAGTGGCTGAGCAATCGGACTGCTGCGCTAGGGGTTGCGGGTTCGATTCCCGCCTGGGACAAATATTTGTGCGATCCACAAATATTAGTTTCTGGTCTGGGTGGGATGTGTATGTGAAATTATATGTCTGTAAGCGGTACCCACGATACAGGAGCAATCCTAGTGTGGGGCTACGTTTTTATAAAAAAAAAAAAACAAAAAAAAAAAACAAGCCAAGCAAGCAGGTTTGCGCGTCATTCCGTTTTACCAACCACACACACACAGACCCCACAGTGTACGTGTACAAGCCGGCTTTTGCATGCAAAACTGTGGTGAAGCTTGTGCGTGTGGTTGGCCGTTGGCCGATGTGTATTTTAACCGATATTTGATATCGATACCTAGGTACCTCAAAAATATCAGTATTTCAGTGCCCGTTTTCGATCTCAATACGGTTATCTTTAAAAGTAGGTGATGGTACGAAATTAGTCGATCCCATTTAGGAACCTAAACTGGATAGAACCTAAAGAAAATCGTTTGCTATAAGGTGGGAGTAGGCCCCCAGGTAACTTTCATCTTCTAAAATACATGAATCGCTCCTATATTAGCGCCTTAATACAGATTATAGGATACCAGTATGTTTTTAACGTCATCAAAGCGTAACAACAATGTCAGTCATGGCTCATGGTTCTAGGTCTAGGGATTGGTCTAACGTGTTTCTGTGCTAATTTGTTAGGATCAAAATATAAAAAGAAGAAGTTTGGAGCTTGGTAAAAATATTATTGTACTTCATGTGACTCACATTGCATAAACACAATATTTAACAGTTTAAGGCATCGTCGCTTAAAAAATACGGTCTTATTCATAAAAAATGCGTAGGTATTTAATTGAGGATGTCGGGAAGGACGACCGCGGGCGCGGGGATGATGGGAGTGCCGACGATGACGGGCACGACGACGATGGGGTTGACCACCTGCACGGGCTCGACGACGACGTTGTCAACGTTGTCGACAACGTTAACGGGGCCGGGGACGGTGGGCTCGACAACAACGATGGGCGAAACAATGGGCTGAGAGATGTCGACGCTCTCGACCACGTTGACGGGGCCAGGCACGTAGACCTCCTCGACGACGGGAGTGCCCACGGGGGTGGGGATGGGGGCCACGACGGACTCCTGCTGGCCGTTGACGTTCACGATGATCTGGACGAGGGGAGAGGATCCAGCGGGGATCTCACCGACCACGACGGGGGAAGGCACAACGACGGGAGAAGGCACCATGACGGGGGAAGGCACGACCACAGGGGAAGGCTCAACAGCGGTGACGACACCACCATCGGGCACGGGGAAGTCGATGATTGCGGGTCCAACCGAGATGGGGTGGGACTCGACGATAGCGGGTCCGACTTCAACGGGTGAAAGTCCCAAGACATCGAGGAGCATGGCTTCGAGGGCGACGGCGGTGGCAGGGTCGGTGCTGGGGCTCTGGATGGCGGCCACGATCTCAGCGATCTCGCTGTTCAGCTGAGTAGGCTTGATGGCGGCCGAAGCCACGGTGGCGATCAGGGCGAAAGCGATGAGGAACTTCATGGTGATTCTGTAAAAACACCATTTTACCACTCGTTATATAGTTAGCTAATTGAGTAGGTATGTACCTAGGAAATGTATTGAATTATAACTTGAATGACAAAATTTAACTGCACTGATAAATAGGATAGGAAGAAGGAACTTACTTTTTGTTGGTAGGTACGTGTTTACACGACTTTAGCAGCACTACATTTAACAAGCTTTTATATATACAAAATTATCTTCAAATCAACCCGAGTGCGATTAGAATAAAATATGTTAATAGATAAAGGTACTTATAGTAATAATATAATACAAGCATGCTCGTAAAGATTTCGTCTATACTTATTAGATAGATAAGTATAACTAGCTTTTATAATCCTTTCATTTTTACTTATTACATTAGCTGCTTTGTAAGGCTTTTCCTTATTTTAGGTATATACGTACCTACTACCTACTTATATCCAGATAGGTAGTACCTACCTATCTTATAATATGAAATGAAACTGTACAAAAGAGATATAATATTTTACAATACCATGCTATTCATTACCAGTCGGCAGATTGGGTAATCAGAAAAGTCCAGTGTCGCAAATTCACAATAGTGTATACCTAGTATAGGTAAAGTACCTACTCACCTACTATTTTATGGTGTTCTGTGGCGTTGAATAAGTGTAGGCACCTACCTACCTAATAATAGGTAGGTACCTATAATAGGTAGCGAGTAGCTACCGATCTGATTGATAGGTGATTTCAGTGATTACCTATGTGTTCCCCAATTCACAAGTACTTAGCTGCAGCCGCATGCTATTTTATAATACTTTTAATTTTAGCTACAGACCTATTCGTTTGCCAGCTTGCTGCCAGCCTTTCGTTTCCTTGGTTTTTAAACGAAATTTATGATGTCAAGTGGAACTATCAATCATGTGTCAATGTCATTAATGTATCCAGGCGCATTGAATGAAATTCGTTGAATGCGATTTTAACATTTGTTTGTTACTGTACATACATTAAAATTATTGTGCATGAATTAAGTACAAATATGTTTTGTTTAGTTTAGTTTTCTCCGTCTAATGCCAAAGCAAGTTATATTGCGGACGGTTGAAGTGACAGTTGATTGCGTAACAAAACATAACCTAAGTTTTGTCAACATTTATAGGTATTTTTGTTTTTGCAAATAAATAATACATATACAAATTTGCAATATTTGCTGTGATTAAACAGCCATAATGCGGTTGAGTACGATACTTTTCAATGGCAAAATAGGCAGGAAGCCGCAGAAGGAACCTGTTCCATTTAAGATGCTAATTCCTTTGGCACTGAAGAAGGCTGTGTCTGGCAAGAGCGATAAGAATAACGAAGCTGCGTGCGTGCAGGAACTCGCCGTAATGTTCGCTTGTTTTAAGAAAAATGAATTCGAGCAAGCGGAATGTTTAAAAGAAGTCGCCGCCTTCCAAACTTGTTACAAAGGATATCACGAAAGAATGAGCACTCAAAGGGAACAAGGCAGAAAGGGTATTCTTGTACCTGGAGAGAAAAAGCTGACTCACAGACAGTTAAATGTACTTTTGCAGCGATTCCCACCGAAAAATTAATGTATTTAAATAGGGTTAGTACTAATTTCTAGTGTACAATAAAAATAATAATAATGTTGAATTTTCTTTTCTTCAGCCTTTAAATACGATTAAGGTCTTTAGGTAACTTAGTTAGGTTTAGTGTACCTACAAACTTAACACCAGCCTAGATGGCTGGTTTACAACATTTGATTGAACTGTTGAGCAGAGTTCTCATGATATCAATTTTATGTGCTCCTACTAATCCCGCAAGGCTCAGATAAATCTTTGACTTCACTACAGGATTTATCACAGTGACATTTAAAAGTAAAACATAACTGGGCATGGTCATAGGTTTATTAAAATAAAATATATCTTACATTTAGTAACAAAATATATAAAATATGTAAATATCACTTTGGGGCCGTGTGTATCCACTGCGGTGACGAAACTTGAAGCTCGATGCGTCTCACTGTAATGTATTCCTCGTCCACCTCATGCACATTGTAGAATCTTTCCAACTGTTCTATGGCTCTGTCTTCCAACTGGAAATGAATTAATTCAATTATTAATCATTACAATTACTGATCCTCTGATATAGAGAAGAGAATAAATAACCTTTGCTTACACTCTAGCATGTCTCAATAGGTACATTATCTGGAGGCTATTCTAGTTTGAAGTTTTTTTTTGTGTTAGGGTATTTTTCTTTATGGTATTTTTTTGGTGAAAAAAAACAATTAAAAAAACCAAACTGTTTCTAACGAATATGCAAATAAGCGATAAAAAGTGCAGTGCTAAGTAAAATAATGCAACATTCTTTTGTTTTTCATTTTGATAAATTTTTTTCACGTCGCCCACACTAGAATTTCTCCTGTGTCGTGGGTACCTACCGTTTACAGACATATAATTCCACCTACGCATAACACCTAGATCAGAAACAAACAATCTGTGGATCACACAAATATTTTTTCCGGGCGGGAATCGAACCCGTGACTCTAAAGAGCAGCAGTCCGACTGCTCAGCCACTACGCCATACGCGTCATTATACATAGCACTCCCATCTGTTACGGATAGGGCAGCCGCTTACCACTGCATGAAAGATCTCATTGTTGCACAAATTGTGTAAACAACAAACAGAATGTTACCTGAGTCAAAGCCAACGGCTTCGTCATGATCCTCGAATGGTCCTCCTTTTGTTTCTTCTGATCGGTCAAAATCTGGTCAAACTGCATCGCCTTCGATCTAGGGCTGCTGCTCGCTATCGGAGCCTCGCAAATTTTCCAAGGGTTCCTTGGCTTTTCCGGTGGACTACCTACGTTCGCCTTTCCCAAGTACTCGTTCAAGTTTAGCACAGATTGTTCGTTCCCCTGCAAGGCCAACTTCTTGCGTTGCTTCTGAGAGAGCTTCGGACCGATGTGGCTGATCACCACGCTGCCCTGTGGGCTTCTAGCCATGTCGGCGAAGGGAGAATCTTTGGGGGACACCGACATGCGCGACACCCCTGGACTGACCGGGGAGGGTATGTTAATGGCGCTCGAGTTCTTACTCAGCTTGGTGAAAGATTCGACGGGAGTCTCGTTCAGAATGTCCTTGGCGCTGCTTATAGCTTTCAACCTCGCTTGGACGACTTTCTGTTGCTTCTGCGACGACGGCACTTCTATCCACTTCTCTCGCTTGTCTTTGCCGACTTTCTCATCTTTTATTTGGCTTAGGGACAGTGTTATCTCACCGTTGTCATTGGATAGATCCAGTGAGGTCACCGAGCTTACAGATTCGTACCTCATCCTCTCTTTCTCATTGTCCGTGTAGTCAAGTTTCTTCTGTCTATTCTTCTTTTTAGGTATTTCTACGATGCTGTCGTCTCTTTTAACTTCTTCATCCACTGTTCCGAGGTCAACGGGGAAGTTCTTAGAGTATTCCTCGATCAGTTCATCAGAGGGAGCGTTGTAGAATGGAGTGATGACCCTCGATGACATGATCGGGTTGAATTTAGCGTAGTATTTGGTTATATCGTTTAGGAGCGTTTCATCGAGAGGATCTAAAGACCGGTTTTCGAGGATAGTGCACAAGTTTAGTGCTATGAACTCCATGCAGCATTGTTTGAGTTGTGTCGCGTTGTATGTGTGCGCGAATTGACAAAGTTCCGTGCAGTTTTTGAGGGTAATCAGGCTGGCCAGAGCAACCTCGCACATTTCCCTGAGACGAGTGATGAAGAGCTGGTCAGCGACTACAAGCATGTTGCATATGAAATCTATGCTCTCACTATTCTCAATTTCGGGACAATAGTCCGTGTACAAGAAGTTTATTACAGGTAGCAGGATTCCATAGTTTACCGGCAGTGTCACTTTCGATAACAATTTGCTCTGCAATAAAAAAATGATTAAGTATTATTTATGGCTGTCAATCGCGTGGATTATAGCTCAATTAATTTATAAGAATATTATCATTTATGGCGGATATTATCAATTGCGTGATAGATCTTAACCGTTGTATTGTACCTACTAGAATAGAATAGAAAACAATACGTAAAACGAAGGGCTTTTCTTAACGCGGCCTCCGAACCACGGAATAATGGAAAACTGCGCCTAACTTATGAAAAGTCATCCGTGCGGCATCGAACCCGGTATAATAATTCAGCCTGTAACTGTCCCACTGCTGGGCAAAGGCCTCCCCTCACTATCGTGAGGAGGGTTAGGCCATAATCCACCACGGGGCCCCCGTGTCAACCCGGTAACAAGGTTGAAAAGAGGAACCAACCTCCGTCCAGGAGTGCATGAACATGCCACGGAAGTACTCGAGCCGTGCGGCGAGCACGCACTTGTGCGCGGGGACCGGCGCGCCGGCCTTGCAGCACACGTGCGTGTCCACCAGCTCGGGGAACGCCTCGCGCCCCCAGCGCGGCGGGGACCTCTGGTGCTCCGCGTGCTCCTTCAGATACACCTTCCCGTCTTTGTAGCTGGGGACAGATGGGATTTATTGCACTTACTAGAAGCGCCTCGCGGTTTCACCCGCGTTAACTGCTATCGCGCGGGAACCGTTAATTTTTACGGGATAAAAAGTAGCCTATGTCACCCGGGGGTAGTGTAGCTTCCCAACAGTGAAAGAATTTTTCAAATCTGTACAGTAGTTTCGGAGCCTATTCAATGCAAACAAACAAATCTTTCTTCTTATAATATTAGTATAGATTAAGAACGGAACCTAGGTTGGTTGGTAGGGGGAGAAATATGCCAGTCGTCGTTACTGGTGACGATGGGGAAATTTTTCTTCCTATACATAGCCAGTGGCAATGTATGGGATTTTATTCCCGTTTATGTCGCCAGTGGCGACAACTGGGAATATACTTAAATTATCTAGCAAGATTTGAACTGAACTGGCATCCATACTAATTATAAGAAGCTAAATTCCGTCTAATATTGCCAGTCATCTAATAATGATAAATAGACGTAGCTATAGATTAAACAAATCGATATATAAACAACGCCGAGCTACTAAGTCTACCTTTGCCCTGTGCAGGAATCGAACCCGCAACCCCTCGCTTCGCAGTCGGCTCATCATCCACACCACTGACATCACGGAGTCACCGTCATCATAAATCACCAATAAAATATCTGTCTGTGTCAAACAATTACAAATACCTAAACTAAAGCTGTCAAGTCCAGATAAAACTAATTATTCGCTGATAAAGCTTTAATTATCCAGATTATTCCGATTATCGATTATTATTTGTAATTCGATAAGCGCACCCGCCAGACGCAATAAAGTAGCAATATAGCTTTATAACAGCTGTACAAAAGATCTACATTATATCTACCGGTAGTATACTTATCTAACAGAAGAATTATGTGCGATAATTTATTGGCATATACATTTTGTTATTTGTATGCCTAGCCTAGGTACTTACAAATCTAGCATAGGCTACTACAGTAGTACCCAACTGATATGGCTTACCGATGTACCTGCGCAGAAGATGAATTCTCAAAGCGCGGGAAATGCTATTGACCGCTATTGGTCGGCAGCCGCCGCCATCTTAGCGAGCTTAGAGTGAGATGGAACTAACAGCTGCAGTGTATTATGAACCTTATAATAGTGATCTTAGGTTGATTGTAAGTTTTAAGCATTCTTTCGTTAATCTTCGGACCATACTTTCTTTTCTGCGCGAACGAAGATTCACGATGCGCCATATAAGTTGGGTACTACTACTGTAACAAATATTCTATATTTTTTTACTTCACGATATCTTTCGAATGGAATGACCGATTATACAATAAAACAAAAAGTTATGTAGGTACAGTAGGGTGAGAAGGAACCTCTGTCGCGAGTGTCGCGACTCTACTCGATACGTTATACACAATACAATACCTACAATAGGACACGCACGAACATTTTACCGGTTCGTATCGTTAACACATCGGTCAAGGTAACCGTTCGCGGACGCATCTTGTCGGTATTGCAAGGCGCTGATCAAATCTAAAACAAATTTGACAGTTAACGTATCGACTAGTTTCTCGATAGAGGTTCCTGCTCACCAACAGGCACTGTGTGCCTAGTGCGAGTTTTGTCAATTTATTTACGCGCTCGGTCCGTTTGGCGTAAACTTGAAATTGTATGGAATAAGAGCAGCGCCATCTAGCGTCAGTGAATCAGTCACTAGATGGCGCTGCTATTATTCCATACAATTTCAAGTTTACGCCAAACGGACCGAGCGCGTAAATAAATTGACAAAACTCGCACTAGGCACACTGAAACAGTCCCAGAAAGTTATTTATTTCCCAGTACCAGAAAGTTATTTATTTAGACAAGGATCGAAGAAGACGCGCGCGGGCCATCTCGCCGTCACCCGAGCCTGGTCCGTGGACTAATTTGCGCTGGAAGGGTAAATCATCATCATCATCATCATCAGCCTGAAGAACTCCACTGCTGAAAATAGGCCTCCCCCTTAGACCGCCATACCGACAATTTGCCTCTTGCATCCACCGGTTGCCTGCGACTCTTGATGTCGTCGGCCCATCTAGTGGGAGCTACACTACGTCTTCCAGATCGAAGAAGAAGAGAAGGGTCAGTTCGAGAAAGGTAATCTATACTAATAATTATAAAGAGGAAAGATTTGATTGTTTGTTGCATTGAATAGGCTCCGAAACTACTGAACCGATTAGAAAAAATATTTCCCTGTTGGGAAGCTACACTACCCCCGGGTGACATAGGCTACTTTATATCCCGTAAAAATTAACGGTTCCCGCGGGATAGTAGTTAACGCGGGTGAAACAGCGAGGCGCTTCTAGTATTAATATATAGGTACACAAGTCGTGATAGACACCATTTATAGCTCTAGAACGGCTGGACCGATTTTTATCATCTTTGATTTGTTGGATTTGTCTCCATTCCGAATAGCAGAATAACTTTTAAAACATGTGAAATATCACGAAAAAGGGGAATTAATTTTGCTCATACATTTTGTATGGAACAGCTTGATAGGACATCAATATCTATTAATACTATAGAAATCTATAAGAAGGTACACTCTCTCTCTCTCTCTTTTATTAAAGATAGATAGATAGAAAATACTTTATTGCACACCACATTAGACACGAAAACAATAGACAAATTAAGCTAACTTAAATATAATTGGTATACAATCGGCGGTCTTATCGCTAAAAAGCGATCTCTACCAGACAACCTGTGGATGGATAATGGACAATTTATAAATAATATGGGGCATAACTATATAAAATATACTAATATTGAACACACATTATAATAATTATGTAGGGAGATAATAGAAACAACTAAAAGAACGTAATGGATTTTTATATGTGAAGGAGCATAATAAACCAGTATACGTACATACAAACAATACACATTTATACACATAAGTACATAATAAAATGATGTAAGGTTAGAAAGATAAGGAATATAACAGATATTAATGATAAATATAGCCTTGTTATACCTACTCAACGGCTGAGAAAACGTGATGCCAAGTCAGTGACAACAGGACAAATAGTATTCCTTCAACATAAATTTAAAAGAGGAAATAGTTTTTGCATGTCTGATAGCAACAGGCAGTTCGTTCCACAGAGTAACGGCCTGCACTGTAAAAGAGTTATTATAGTAGGAGGAGAAGTGGACAGGTGTTTTAAGCTGAAGAGTGTCAGCTGAGCGCAAGGGGCGAGCGTGATCATCATGAAGATATTGGAAACGTTCTTTAAGATAGGGTGGAGAACAGGGGTTGAACAGAACATTGTATAGTAAGCTGAGGATGTGACAGTTACGACGATAGCGTATAGGTAGCCACTTAAGCTTTCTGCGAAACTCGGAAACATGATCATACTTGCGAAGTCCAAATACGAATCGTATTCCCACATTTTGCAGTCGCTCAAGTTTATTAAGTTGCTGTTCAGTGACATCCAGATAACACGAGTCAGCATAATCAAGAATGGGAAGAAGGAGAGACTGAGCAAGCGAAATTTTGGTGGCAATCGGAAGGAAGTTTCGCAGTCTCCTTAGAGACCCCATAGAAGCAAACATTCTACGGCTGATTTCGGATAGTTGTGGTCCCCATGACAGTTGCCTGTCAATGAGAACACCCAAATTTTTCACCGTTTTACTTTGCGCTATTATCGTGCCATCAAAAACGACCTGCGGAAGACTAGTCCAGTCAATTCTAGTCACCATACGAGGCCCCCCAACAACGATGACCTGTGTTTTGAGTGGATTGACGCTGATGCCATATGATTTACCCCATTCCAAAATACGACTCAGATCACTGTTAACTGTATTAATAGCTTGTGATAGTTCATCAACTGAAGCTTGCGTGTATATTTGGAGATCATCTGCATAGAGGTGGTACGATGAAGTTAGATGTTGAGAAATAGAGTTTATAAAAATTGAGAAAAGAAGAGGAGATAGAACGCCGCCCTGAGGTACGCCTGCAGATATATTACACCACGATGAATAAACATCATCAATGCGTATACGCTGCCGACGTCCATGCAGGTAACTACGAAACCAATCAATCACCGTTGGAGATATGTTAAGAGAGCGGAGGATACTTAGGAGGATTTCAAAATCAACATTATTGAAAGCATTACTAAAATCTAACAATGAGAGTACAGTCACTTTTCCTTTTTCCATACCGTCACGTATGTCGTCAGTTATTTTTACTAACGCTGACACTGTACTGTGACCAGGACGGAAACCAGATTGGAAAGGATTGAGGAGTTGGTTGCTGGATAGGAAAAAACTGAGTTGCTGGTGGACAAGACGTTCCAGAACTTTAGATAAAAAAGGGAGGATGGATATTGGACGGAAGTCTGAAAAAGAAGCTGGATTAGATTTTTTAGGGAGAGGAGTAACTTGTGCTTCTTTCCAGAGAGTAGGAAACACACCAGAGGAAACAGAGAAATTAAGGATTTAACAGATAATAGGAACAATTTGGTCAAGGATAGGAGTAATCATATTACGGCTAATGCTATCACTTCCGACAGCCTTAGACGCAATGGACGCAATGCTCTTCTTAACATCACAATCAGTGAATTGATTAAAAGTAAAAGATGTGTGTTCAGGCATTGAAAGGGATGAAATTTCAAGTAAAGTTTTTGATTTAATATTTAAATCGAAATTCGGGAAAGAGGTGAAGTGTTGATTTAACAAATTTATATCAATGTTCTGAGGGAACTTATCGGGCTCACGTGATTTACCAATGCCTAAGGACCGCAAAAACTTCCAAACCTTTGCTGGTTCGGTCGTTGAGTCCTCCACTGAGTTATGAATAAAACGGCGTTGTGCGTCGCGACACGCTCTATTACAGAGATTCCGACACTCAATATACTTTTTTAGGTTATGAGCAGAATATTTGGATTTGAGTTTTGCCTTAGCGACAAGTTTTTTGTGCATAAGTGATCTCAAATCCGGTGTTATCCAGGGTGCTGGTAGATGTTTCAACTTAATCTCCCTTAGTGGTGCATGCTTGTCGTAGAGAGCAATGATGGTGTTGTTGAAAAAATTTAACTTGCCATCCACAGTAGGTTCATCCGCCAGTGGGGACCAATCAATAGCATCAGCATCATCACGCAAATTAACCAAATCCATGCCACCAAAATTCCGCTGAAGAATAATTTTGGGTTTGGGTTTAGGAGGGCGAAATTTATAAGAGACATATATTAAGTCATGATAGGAAAAAGCTCCCGCTGCACATTGTCCATGCTTGGACACGTGAGCAGGAGAAGAGACAAGAATAAGATCTAGAAGGGAAGGTATACAATTAGGAAAGAAATGTGTGGCAGTCATCGGTAGGATTGAAAGATTGCAAGCACTTACAAGCGTCTCCAGTGAGGCTGAACGATGATCTTGCTTAAGAAGGCAGGTATTAAAATCACCCATAATAATTGTATGATCATAGGAGGTAGCTAAATTTTCAAGGAGTGTTTCGAAGGAGAGAAAGTAGTTAATGCTGGAAGAAGGACAATAAAACACTCCTAGAAGGACCTTGACATGCAAGAGACTTATTTCTATAAAAAGATGTTCACCCGCATTGGATGGAGGTGGCTGTGCCGACTTACTGATAATGGTAAAGGGAATATGCTCACGGAGATAAATGGCAACACCCCCACCACCCGACCCAATGCGGTCGTTGCGTATTAGCTGAAATCCCGGCAGAGAATAGGAGATAGACGAAAGACATGGTTTGAACCAGGATTCTGAGACTAATAAGGCATGTATGTTTTTATTTTCAAAGGAGGATAACAAATCAGAATAGTGTGCAGGGATACTCTGGGCATTTATATGCAGAACGTTGAGATTTTTTGGGACATTAAAAAGAAAAGAATCAATGGACTCAGATAAAGAAGGAATACTACTGAAGCTATCATCACTGCTCAAACTGCAATCAGAGATGGAAACAAATTCATCACTATCTGAGGTACCATCAACAGACATTATAGAGGTACAAGGCACAAATTATTAATAAAAATAATATTAACTAACAAATATATAGGTACTTATGTAAAATATATAAATCAATACTTACACAAAATACAAGTAATAATTATCAATACAATACAATCAAAAATATACCTGTGTCCGATAATTAAATATCCACCCGCCAGGAGTGCCTTACATATTTAAAGGTCTTAAAAAGAAACATAAAACCGACACTGCATTTAAAACTTATTGCAAGAGGAAGGAAAAAAAAAATAATGATTGAAAGTAAAAAGTAATAAAATTGAAAGGGGAAAAAAATAAAATAAATATTAAACATTACAAAATTTTGAGCAAAAATCCTAAAAAAATAAAGCGAGATTGCAAATTGAGAGTTTGTATGACATTTTGAGCGTGTCAGGTGTCTATTGAGTACCAACGCAGTGTCAACGCGGACGACGCTTTGCATACAGTTCCGCTTTTTTTTGTCCGATTCAGCCGTTCGTATGGAGTGTCAACACTTTTTTTTTTGAGGGGGTGAAATGCCTTCGCACTTTCCCTCTCGCCACGGGGGTGGCAGATGGGGGGCGTGTGCGACTTGAACCCACTAAAACCCCCCGTGAGCCGTCGATCCGCCTGGAGTGGGGCGAGATGGGGTCGTGTTGGCATTCACCATCTAGCATGGAGTGTCAACCCTGTGTCTAGAGTTCTAGACTAACTTACTAGAACTTGTCCAAGAGCTTGTGCAGCGCCAGGACTTGCAAGCGCTTGGCGGAGGCCTGCACCAGCTTCACAGGGTCGCAGTAAGGGAGGCGCGGGGGCGTGTCCGCGCTGCGCCTGTGCCGCCCGCCCCTCTTGGACCGCGCGCTCTCTTGTTTCTTGTACGCCTCGAATGCCGACACTTCCGACGTGTTTTCTGGGGGCAAAGGAGTGTGCGTTGTGTTTTGATAGCGGTAGGGTGCATTGTGCTTTGGCATGCTATGCAAGTTGTGTGTATTATTTTTTGACAATACCCGTCTTACCACTAAAGTTTAGACCAGAGTTAAACAGATGTTTCTAAAATTTCGTTTCACAAAATCGACGTCTATCACTCTCGTTGCCTTACTCATTCCTGGCATTCCTAATTATTTTACTGGTGAATTTATGATTGAGTTAGAAAAAGCGAGGTTAAGACGTCGATTTGTGGAGAAAATATTTAGACTCATCCGTTCAACTCTAGTTTAAATATTTTGTGGTACGACCTTACAAGTTTAGGTCTGAAAATCTATTTAGATGCTGTTAGATAGATAGATAAGTTGGAGTTCAAATAAATTAAGCGAAGTGTACAAATCTACAAGTCTTATCCCTCAAAGCGCTCTCTCAAAGCACAACAATAATAATTATTATTGTTGTGCGGTGTTCTTAAAGTTGCCTGGAAGAGAGCGCTTTGAGGGATAAGACTTGTAGATTTGTACACTTCGCTTAATTTATTTGAACTCCAACTTATCTATCTATCTAACAGCATCTAATTAGATTTTCAGACCTAAACTTGTAAGGTCGTACCACAAAATATTGTTCACGTTGTTAAATTTTGTTACTTTTAAGTCTGCTTTGTTCAATAGAGTTTCAGTAACTTCTACCAATACATACCGATCTCGTCCAACTCGACATCGGCGTCCTTGTCTTTCCTGCTGATCATATCTTCCCTCCTTATCTTGAGTGCGCAGGGGCCCACCTCGGCGACGTCGCAGGCCCCCGTGTACATGTACTGCAGGACCCTCTCGAAGGCCTCGGGGTGCACGTTGTCCAGGGGCACGGTGGGGGCGGCCCCCGGGGCCGAGCCCTGGATCTAGGGTTGCCACCTTTTTATTTAGCAGTTAAAGCACATTAAGTTATTATAGGTAAGCAAAAAAAGGGCACTATCAAAATAAAGTACAATTTGTTTTTCTTCATTCATTATGTTTGAAAACATTTTTTGCAGTTGGTATGATATACTCGTAAGTATCTTTACAAAAAAAAATCCACGGCATCTCTACACGACCGATGAACAAAAAAATATTTACGACTTCTAAAGCAATCAAATCATGCCAAAATAAACATTTTCGTGGACTTTATTGTTGTCATAAAGTATAGAGTACAATTACCTGAAATAAAGTACAATACTTTATTACATTACTAGAAGCGCCTCGCGGTTTCACCCGCGTTAACTACTATCCCGCGGGAACCATTATTTTTTACGGGATAAAAGGTAGCCTATGTCACCCGGGGTTAGCATAGCTTCTAACAGTGAAAGAATTTTTCAAATCGGTTCACTAGTATCGGAGTCTATTCATTACAACCAAACAAACAAAGTTTTCCTCTTTATAATGTTAGTGTAGAAGTGTAGATTATAGTACGGGTGGCAACCCTACCTCGATCCGCTCGCGGTACAGCCGGTACAGGAGGGCGCTGCTCGACGCCACTATGAAGATGTGAGCTGGGAACAGTCTGTTGCCGATCTGCGGAGTCGTTTTTTAATATTTAGGTGCTTTTGGGGTACCGTACCCAAAGGCTAAAACGGGGACTTATTACTAAAGCTCCGTTGTCCGTCCATCAGTCTGTCACTAGGCTTACCCCCGGTTTCTAGAACGCTAGTTGGCTTTGACAGTAGATTAAAACTATCGTTGTCTCTATCTAACACTAAACAAATGACAAGGATGGCAATAGAATTAATCTGTTGTCAACGTTGACTGACGTTTCAGAAACTGGGGGTGTATCTCATGAACCGTGATTAGTTACATAAAGGGCATAATATTACATAAAGTTACATAAAGAGGTGCAACATAAAATAGTTGGGTTAGTGCAAATTGGTCACACCTATATTGTTTTAAATTTAGATGGATGTTGAGTGAAATTTCAATTCGTTTGCAACTTTTGAGTGCATTTTGGTCACATCTATAAATCTTGCATGTCAAAAGGTACAATCAGCGTCATAAGTTTTCATCGCACTGATGCAAAATGCTGATGATGATGATGATGCAAACTTGTAGCCCATATTTCAAGTTATGGTATAAGCTATTTGCATACCAAATTTCCTGCAAATCGGTTCAGCCGCTACAAACATACAAACACACTCACAAACATTCCCATTTTTTTTCTTTTTATTAAACGTAGTCCCACACAAGGATTGCTCCTGTATCGTGGGTACCGCTTACAGACATATACACATCACATCCAGACCAGAAACAAACATTTGCGGATCGCACAAATATTCGTTCCGGGCGGGAATCGAACCCGCGACACCTAGCGCAGCAGTCCGATTGCTCAGCCACTACGCCAAACGTGCCGTCAGTTTTACAATATAAGTAGGAGTGATGCGTACCTGGAACACTACGTCGTGCAGTATGTCGTCCCCGGCGGCGGCCGCGCGCGCGGCGTCCATGTGCTTGGCCATGCTGGAGGGGGACAGCTGCGGCAGCGACGTCAGCCCGCACGTGGGCTTACTCTGCAGACATTCACGGTAATATTGCAATAACATTGTCACTGCATCACACGGTGGACACTCCGTACAAACGGCTCAATCGGGTACAAGCGTATGAGAAGCGATAGCGTTGATACTGCGTCGGTACTCAATAGGTCACCCAAAACGTTTAAAATGTCATACTAAATCCCAATCGTTTTACTCAAAATGTCATAGTAAAACCCAATCGTGCTGTCTCGCTTTAATTAAAAACTCGATTGTCCCTGCTAGGGTATTAATATGTATTGTAAGTCTGCTTATAAAAGTATATGCGATACTTATAGCAAAAAATAAAATTGAATATTTTTATCTGTCTGTTCCCAAAATCTCCGAAACGGCTGGGCCGATTTTGATCGGACTTTCACTGGCAGATAGCTGATGTTACAAGGAGTAACTTAGGCTACTTTATTTTGGAACTAGCTGCTCGTCGCGGTTTTATCCGTGTATTTACATAAAGAATAATACTAAACCTGCAGACAGGCGAAATTCAGTCCCTCACTGTCCACTGCGATAGAGACCGCTCGGTGCACGTTCGGTATCTTCGTTATCTTGACAAACGTACAGTCGTCCTTCTCTAGAAACTTCACCAGGCTGGATTTGCCGTCTCTCTCCTTCTCCTTCCTGATTGGCTGCGGCTGCGTAGTGGGCGGGGCCTTGCGGGAGATTGTGCCTTTAGAAGTAGTAATAGATCTTAGTAAAGTTCGAAAAAAAAAACAGTAAAAAAATTTTCATTAGCGCCATCTGTGAGCCGTCTGAAGTATCATTTGTAACTATAGTTCAATATCCGTCGACTAGATGGCGCGGCGCTAAATTTAATTGGAGTTCTAAGATCGCAGTGATCAATAATTACGTAGGTACACTGGTACCAACATATTATTATGTTTCTCGTTCTCCCACTATAGGCTATAACCGCTTTAGTATTCGGTGGATTAAATAAAACTTGTGTTTATAACTCAAGGTGTTTAATTTACCTGTAAACGCCTCTCCGTGCTTCGTGGTGAACAAGACAGCGTCGTGCGTTAGGACAGCATGCGTTAAAAGTATTTGATGGGCGAGTCCGAACACGCATCTGTTAACAAGCAAAATTTAAAATAAATAAAAAACCTTACACGTTAATCTACAAGCGACTGACCAGATTCCCTTCAATCATAGCCAAGAACACTTAATGAAGTCACCTTTCAAACAAGCGAAAAAAACATACTGAACGTATCACGATTATTGTGAAAATAACAAATACTTGACACTGGCTAAATGAACAAACAGTGCGAAGCCACACTAAAAAAAAAAATCTCACCTGGTGAGTTTGTTTGTAGTGTCTTGCCATATATACAGCTGTCCGACGTCGGTGAGCAGCAGCACGGTGACCCGGGAGAGAGCTCCCTGCTCGCTCACCTTGCCCTCCACGCACACTTGACGCAGATTGATCTGCCTGTAAAAACCATAGACACATAAGAGGAAGTACACCGGCCATTACAGATTTCCAGCGAAGCCAGAAAAAAAAATTACATTCAGGCAGGGCCGAAATAAGGCTGATAAGACAACTATGCGCACGTTCATAAAATATTGAATTGGGTTTGATCGGCGCCCTTGCTATCGACAAGATGCGTACGCGAACGGTTACCTTGATCGATACGTTAACGATACGAACCGTTAATATTTTCGTACATGCCCTATTGTAGGAGTACTGATAAAATCTAAAACAATTTTTTACGTTCAACGAATACTTCTTCGATAGAGGTTCGTGCTCGCCCTACACAGCCAATAATTTCATGTTTTATGGTTCTCTTTGTTAACGAGAATTATCTGTGTGCATAGTGTGAGTTTTGATAATTTCTTTACGTGCTCGGTCCGGTTAGCGTAAACTTGAAATTGTATGGAATAAGAGCAGCGCCATCTAGTGACTGACGCTAGATGGCGCTGCTCTTACTCCATACAATTTTAAGTTTACGCTAACCGGACCGAGGACGTTTATTAAATTGTCAAAACTCACACTAGGCACACTTTTTGACTTGTAAAAGTGCGATTTTATTGCCTATTTACAATAAATGCTTTGACTTTGACTTTGAATATCGTTTCAAAGTGCGAGGTTGCCTAGCCAATGTCTTGTACTCACTTGACAGCGATCTTCTTGCATATATACTTGTGTAGTAGGTACACGTCGCCGCGGCTGGTGGTGAGCACGGTGGCCGCGTCGCCGGCGTCCACCAGCTGTATGCTCACCTCCTCTTTGTTGTTCATCGATATCGCCACCTAGAGGGAGACAGAAGGAGTTAAGCAGTTTCGCAGTTGAACTTCTTAGGCGGAGATTGGATAAATAATCGATAGCTGAATTAGGGAATTAGGGCCGCGTCACGTTTATGCAGAATTCTTTATATGAGAGAGAAGAAAGAGAGCCTCCTGGGGGATGAAATACGATACATTTTATCGACAAATCATCCCCCGTAGGTAGATTTTCTCCCATCGTAATATAATGGCAGCCATTTGTTTTTTTTGGATTCAAATCACGAGTCATTTTACTAGTTTAGCCACAGTAACCTATGCAGAGGTCCTAGAAAATCAAAACATTATTATCATACATAGGATGATTACGAATGATTAGTCGATAAAATCGAATTTTATCCCACTAATGCTCCAACACTCGTAACCTGACACACTGTATATGCCGGGCGACGTAAAACGAGCAAAGGAATTATGTACACAATATTATTTTTATTATTCTTTATTATACTTCACTTATATACAGAGACTTACATGGGATATAAATGTAAAGGGCGAGCTTAGCCCTATAAACAGTTATTTATCATAGGACGTCGTGTTATGTTAGCTTGAACCCCTAGTGCGAGTTTTTACGAGCTCGACATAGTACGCGTCAACTAGCACTTTTGTATGAAGATCCTGTACAGCGCCCCTACCGGCGCGTTTACGAACGAAAAATCTTCATCAAAACTCACACTAGGGGTAGGTGCCGAACGATTGATCACATCGGGTTATCGCCCTTACCCGCTTAGGCGCGGCCACGAGCCTGTCCTCCTGCGAGTGGCCCAGCTGGCCCACGTTGGCGCCCCACGTGTACACCGCGCGGGCGTCCCACACCACGGCGTGGGCGCGGCCGGCGCGCAGCCCCAGCGCCGCGGGGAGCCGCAGCAGCGGCTTCACCGACGGCAGCCGGATGGACGCGAGGGTCTTCGTGCAGGACTGGCTCGCGTTGTCCGTGCTGTTCAGCGTGTATTGCACCACCTGCCGATGGGATAGTGGACTTTTTTTTTTGTTCCGGTTTTCAGCCAGTAGTGTTTTTTTTTAAGTTTTGGCTTCGCACGCTGTATGTTTTTAGTCAGTGTAAATATTTGAGTTTTCTCGAGTTTTGTTAAATTAGCTATTGTAGTCTATTCAAGGTGCAGTAGACGTCACGATTCAGTACAGTAGTGGATGCTTTACTGAAACTTCCTGAATGCTTTGGAGAGGGAATTTGTTACTTTAGTAAAAATTATTTGAGTGGGCTCATTACCGACTTACGTCAACGATACAAGTATCGAAGTAACATACATAATAACATGTAAATTGGCAAAGTTGAGCGTGGCTGCAACTGCTACGTATACCTCATCCCGCCCGCAGCAAATCTCGATCGATCCCATCAGACTCACCAGCCCACTCTCCAGCAACATCACGGTGGAGTTGAGCGTGGCTGCGACCTCCACGCACGCCTCGGCCAGCCGCAGCGGCGCGGGCCGCAGCGCCGTGCCGTGCGGGCCGCCCGCGCGCGCCAGCTGCCCGCAGCACCACACGGTGTCGCCCTCTGTGCCGCCACACAACCATACGCTGTGGAACTTGCCTAGTACCACCTGGAATGGGAGGCTCTTCATTTAATTGCTCATTTGTTCATCTTAATTTTTATAAATTATGTGTAAAGTTGTTTGTCCGCGATGGACTCCTAAACTACTTAACGGATTTTAATTAATTGTCACACCGATCTAACTTGAACTGATCTAACTTGAAAGATAGGATAGCTTACATCTCAATTTATAGTCGCAATAACAAACACCTTAGCCACAGCAACGCATGGCCGTGTCTGCTATAATATTATAATTTTATTTTCTCCCAAACTGACCTCTGTTGATTGGAAATGATTGCACCTAAGACGCTTTTTCTATCACGTGACACACGCACAGTTTCGAAGAAGTGATAGTCAAGTATCAAATCAGTGTAGTGTTACCATCTAACCTCGCAAGAGCAACTAGAAAATAACTGATGATAATTAATAGCGGAATAACGTACCCATGAGTTTTCGTATGTTCTTGTGAGGGCACGGTTGTTATCGATTGATAAGTCGTTAAGCCACAGAAGGCGGCCTGATTAACTCTGACATTAAATGCTAGCACAACCTCATACGACAAACAAAAATAACCGAACGATTACAAACACATAATAATTCAGCTCTAGAAACCATTTAATTTCACCGACATCAAGTAATTTGTGATCGGACACTGTGCGGGTAAGTCTGGCTACCATGGTAGGAGGTCGGCGCAAACTTGTACGTCTGCATCGGATTGACCGCTGACACAACTCTCGTGATTTTCTTCGGAGGCTCCTCCGCGAACATCATGTTCTCGAGCGACGAGTGAGTCGGCAGCGGCGTCGCTACACTTCGGTTCAGTACAGGCATGCTGTAGCTAAACGCGCCCGACATCGCACCAACAAGCGGCTCCCCGCGGATAATACAGTACGTAAACAACGCTACGATTGCATACGCTATCGCAATGAGGGCGATGTAAAATATGAGCAGCGCTTTATTCCTTACGATCGTTTCTCTGAGAGCGTACATGCAGCCGACGTCTTTGTATGACTGTATATCAGGGTCTAGAGACTTCGTGCAGTTCACAGAGACTGGTGTGAGAGCGGTCACGTTTGATAGCACGCAGCATTGGACGGGATAGTGCTTGTCTGTGTTGATTATTTGCCAGTTGGAATTCGCAAAGTCCGCGTGTCCGACGACGCCGCAGCACTCGTACTGCACCATGACATAGTTCCACACGTTCGTGATGAAATCACTTTCTTTCCCGTAAAGTTTCTTGATGGACGACTGGAGGTAACCTCTGGTCTTCTCGTTGTTCGTGTAGACGTTGTAAACGCCCGATATGAAGAAGAGCCAGAACGCGACGGACGTTACAACGGAAACTAGGAAGATGTAGGATTTCATAGCGCATTTCCACCGACAGCCTGCTCCGAAGATGCCACAGCACGATGTCAGCATAGTGATTAAGGCGACGGGTATCAGAATTGTCGTCATTGGTGTCACCCACAATTTGAGGTTCAGGAAATTTGCTATTGCAGACACGTGTGGGCTTTTAGTGAGTGTGTAGTTGACGTCTCTGAAGAATTCTGTGTTTACAGCGCACCAGACGCAAACAGCGCAGCCGAGGAGGCCGACAATGAAGAACAACAGATTGGTAAAGCCGAGGCAGGTGCGGGGTAAGCTCACTGTGTGCATTTTCAACGCGGATAAGTGATGTATTTTCAATAGAATTTAATTGGTAAATCGGCTAAATGTTAATATTCTGCTGACGTTCGATTTTGTCAGTCTGTCAAGGTTTGTGTTATTGTGACAGAGCAGTGTAACCTCGTTTGATCAAAGAAAATACTTTTTGATGTGAAAACAGTTTCTAGTCTTTAGGCTTTATTCAGACTAAACATTATTTGAGCGCCAGAACTTATCCGGTGTAAAAAATAGATCACCAATAAAATGGAAGTGAAGGGAAGTTTATTGATTCTGATTGTACTCATAGAGCAAAGATTTGTAAGTGAACTTCAAGTTCATACCATATACATCCCGATTGGACAGAAACAGGAAATATGTATGTCATTGTTGTTGTCTGTCACATGAGGTTGTGCTAGCCTCTCGTAGACGTAGTATCAAGAAATAGACTTGGAAATAGCGTATACCCGAAAGGGACAAAACTTTACTACAATGTATAAATCGGATAAATTTTAATACACGTTATTTAGTTGTAGCTCCAATCATCGTGCGACATTCTAAAATGTCAAGATCGCTGGTTACCCCTATAGGTCGGATAAATTTAATACATGTTATTTAGGTGGTGCTTCAATCATTCGTGAGACATTCTAAAATGTCAAGATTGGTTTGTATCTGCAGTACAGTAATAAATTAGTGCATACGCCGACAAAGAAAAAACATCGTCGTACTATCCTACTTACTCCTTTGTCTATTTGTATATACCTGTCTATTTACTTCCCCAGATCTTGAGTTAGATGTCAAATCTATTGGATGAGAAATCTGTGTAGCCTCTACTGTCAGTTCATGAGGCCGCCACAGGGCCATTTGGCTTAACGACTGCTACCCATCGATAACAACCGGGGACCGACGGCTTAACGCGCCCTCCGAAGCACAGAGCATTTATGAACTAAAAATCGTCATACACAGATCTAGTTGACGCATACTATCTCGAGCTAGTAAAAACTTATGCTAGGGGTACTGTTTCACCTGTTTAACGCTAGCATTGGCCCGGCTCAAGTTATCTACCGGATGTGTGATCACGACAAGTGATTACTATCATCTGTCTCACCTGTTTGACGCTAGCATTGGCCCGGCTGAAGGCGGCCAGGGAGTCCGGCGCGTGCCGCGGCTGGTTGGAGCCGGTGCCCAGGATGTAGTTACAGTTGCTGCCCCACACGTAGGCGTCGCAGGGCTGCGCGCGGCCGGGCCGGGGCATGTAGGCGCGGTCCAGCAGAGCGTGCTCCAGGGCTTTGTAGTCGTCTTTGTCGACTATGTCGGTGTTGACGCCTGAAAATATAGGTAGGTTTGTGTAGTGATTTTTTTATCTGACAGTATGCGAGAGCCTAATTTATGGTAGGTTGGCCACCAATGCCTAGGGACTAGCAATACCAAGGATTTTGTGGTTACAGTAGATTTAAATGTACTTACTACATTTAAATCCATGGTGGGTATAATTATTGTTTACTTAAAATATTAGTCAAATTAGTCAAATTGCTTAGGTCTCTTGGCAACATCATAATACTTGAGATGGTAAAAAATCTGTCTGAAAATGAGATATAATATAAAAAAAGCCGCCGATGCAGCTCTCGCTTATCCTTTCTGAATGGGCATACATAAACACAAATCCCAGTATTCTCAGAGACAAAGTTACTTAGTTCATGAGTGCTCTTTTGTTATCTATGAATAGGCATTTCAATTATTACCAATCTTCATTAGAGCAACAGCGACATTGATCTGCCCGTAGAAGATGCTCCGATGCAGGGGTGTGGACCCCGACTCCCTGTCTCGGGCGTTTACAAAGGCTTCCGAGGAGTGACGGATAAGCCATTCCATCAGATCGACGCGCCCACGAGAAGCCGCCATGTGGAGGGCTGTGCGACCCTAGAATGAAAAGTGGGAGGGATTTACTTCTATGAAACATAATAATTATAGCCTACCATATCTATACATCTGACTGATTTTGACCAGATTTTCAAAGGCAGATAGCTCATGTTATGACAAGTAATACTTTTATTTTACTAGCTACCCCCACGTGTGTTACCCACCGTTTTCAGAAAAAAACAATTACAATACTAAATTTCATCAAATTCGGTCCAGCCACTTGAGTGTGAAGAAGTTACAAACATACAAACACACTCACAAACTTATGCCTTTATAATTTAAGTAGGATATATAGTCTACTGTGAAACCACGGGCCTTGGGTATTATATTACTAGGAGGTAATAATAACAGTTGAAGTACTTTGTATAACAGACAGTAAATATGATTCTATATGACATTGTAACTCTATACTACACATTAAATTTAATCATGCATTTCATAATCATGTTACAAATTTGCATATAATTATAATTATATGTTAATGTGTCACTTAAGTTACATGCAAGTATAAATGGTACTTATTATAGTATTTATCATTGTAAAGCCACATGCCCGAGAATCTTTTCATAGGTATGTGTGGTCACAAACATGAGATTGGAGTAAACCACAGTGGTCTATTTAATTCTTTACCTCATAATCAAACGCCTTGACAAAGTTTGCACATGTTCCTTTAATAAAAGCTGCGAGGGCCTTGTCTCCGATGGATCTCTTCGTAATGGCACTTGTGATCGCCTGCCCGTGGCTCCGAGACTTGCACCGGACGGTGCAGTCCACCTCAGCTTTGTTCTTACTCATCTTATTAAAAGCACCAACGTTTCGTACAACAATAATTTATTTATTCAAAAGAAACAACCTCTACTATTTTCCTACTTTTGACTTTACTCTATGACAGTTTCTGTTTGTTTACTATCAATAATTAAATTATTATCATTACTTAATATCCTGTTACTCTGTATTCCGACTATATGTAATTGTTTTATGTAACGAACTGAGAGTTTTTAAATATTTTAAGATGATATGCGGACTTAAACTCGATGACTACTAGCAGTAAATCAGGTACTCAGTTAGAGCTCCGGCTCTGGAGTAGCCCCCGAAGGAGCTACAAGGGTTAGTTCAGCAGGACATTGTGGTAGTGGTGGCAATCTGAAATATGGAAAGACAGACTATTATAATTGCCGGTGACACTGACTGTACATTATTATAAAATTCTTATTGGGTTTTCTATGTTCTTAATAAGTCTTAGTACCTATATTGTTTTATTTATTGCACTATATAGTTGTGCAATTTTAATTTGACAAATGATTAGATACTTATTTATAGCAAAACTTATTTTTATATCATGAAAAAATAATGATAAACATTCATTCAATGCTATCGTGGGGTACTCGAATAGAACAAATGGGTATTACGATTTATATTTAGATATAGATGATTTACGTATAAGATTTGTTTTAAACCGGTAACCGGCAGATATAGTTAGCTAAATAAAAAAATGCTAAGTTACCTTTACATGAAAGCAGCTGCAGAAAGTAGTTTTTTGAAGGACACGTTAGAGAACACCATATTTCACGTTATATAAGTAGCGTTAATGCACATACAAACAATAGATTGGATCAGCAGTAATTATCAGCTGAATTTACACATGAAATTGCTTTAAATATTTCTTACTTTCAGACTTTTTACTGAAATTCCGAAAAGCGAAGTGCGCAAACGAAATAGGACTCGATTACGAATGAATGAATGAGTGATAGATAGATAGATAGAATATGAATGAAAAGGACGGATTCTGTCTGACCAACCAAACCAAGGTCGAAGGAAGGATGCCCTGTAATCTGTGACTATGAACCTTAGACATCTAGCTGTATTCTGTCTGGGAGATATGACATTTAACTCAAGATAAGTACGGGGAAGAAAAGAGACAAGTGTATAATATACAAATAGAAAAAGGAGTAAGTAGGACGATGATTTTTTGTCTTTGTCTTATGCACTAATTTATTGCTGTGCTGCAGAAGCAAACCAAGTTTGACATTATTGAATGTCACACGAATGATTGGAGCTACACCTAACTAACGCTTATTCAATTTATCCGATTTCTAAATTGCAGCATAGGTGTGCCCCTTTCGGGTATACGCTTTTGTCAAGTCCATTGATACCACATCTATGGAAAATATCCAAATCGGTCCCTGTTTTTTGGTTGATTTTTGTTCAGTCGCAAACTTCATAACTGAATTTTGGCGGGAATCCGATAGTGAGACGTTGTTGGTTTTGTATCATTAGCTCAAAGTTGTGTTTCTTCGAGTGTTAATGTGTAATATTGGTGGAATATTAACCATTAAGTGTTCGTTAACGTGCACGAGTGTAGGCGAATGATATAAACTCAAAAAACGTGTCATTTCGCATTTTTTCCAAAACTCCCAGGAAGTTTCAGTAAAGCATCCACTACTTTACTGAATCGTGACTGACGATGTAAATAATTGACTTGACTACTTGACCACGATTGCTATAACATTGCTGTGACTTTCTTAATGTGAAATTAAGAAATACTTAAAATAAAATACTTGACACTGGCTATATGCACAAACCGTGCAAGGCCATAAAAAAAAAAAAACTTCATAACTTCATTCATTCACTCAGAATTCAGTCACTGTCACATTATCATAGATCTCACCGTGTCACTGTCTCACCTCACTGTTGTCAGAAGGACTGAGCAGTCAAATTCGTAATTTTTTATACGTCAAACTCAAATCAATCAATCTACGCAAATCAAACAAATAAAAATCTTTATTTCCAGTTGGTGTTACGTAAAAAATAATAATGTTAAAAGTAATCAGCCGTTCGGCTGCATTAGCTCGAACTCAGCTGAGTTGCAGGTAAGAAAATCTTTAGCTTACGTTGAAAACGGAGACTTCGGGAGAATGATGTGGTAGAATGTCTCCACTCTCGACCCCAACCTGACTCTCAATCCCAATAAATTTAAAAGAGACGTCTCCTTTGCTCTCCGTAGAGTCTCTTTTTATGTAAGTAAATTCTTCGCTGACAATAATTCTGTTGACTTGTGAAATTCGTTTCCAAATCTGTACCCCAGATGTTCCAGATGTGTTGTGTTCTTTATATTTGAGATATTCAACAAAATACCCAGTGCCTGCCTACTCTAAATGTATGGTTAGCTCAGTGCTCTACACCAAAACGCCTCTCAAATTTAAGGCACTTGTGGTGCACTACACACTTCATAATTGTACATTAATTGTGCATAGCTTATAAATAATATTAGGTATGTTTGTCAATGAAGCATAGGGCATGGGCTACAATATTTCATGTACCTAACCAATACTATATCCTAATAACCCTTAGACCTATTAAATGAAAATGTTTCTGTTTATTGAACTCTTAGAAAACCGCAGTGTTGTCCTAAAAGCACTGGAAAATGGATGCGAATATTGTAATGTAAATCTCTGTCACGAAAGTGAGGAGATAGCAGATCTTGTTGTGATGATAATTATGATGATAAGGATGAGAGAGTGCATCTGTTTTTGTGCACACACTTGTGCACAAATATTTCCTGTGTATCTGATCTGACTGCTTCTCCTTATTTACAGATCACTGCCAGCATTCTCTACTACAACCTCCCATCAGCAGGTAGATCCGACGCGGATTGTAGAAGCTCCTAAAATTGAAAATGACTCTGTCTTATCTGGACAAGAGCAAAAACCGGATACCATCGCTGTACCTACCAAGGTAGGTGATTTGTATTATATTACTTAAATGAGGCAATAGAGAATTAATCATTATTGTAGGTCAGAGAATTGAACCCGGTGCTGTTGGGTTGTAAAGCGCACATATCACAGCACACTATATAATTGTTGAATCTAATAGAAGTTGCTTAAAAGTTATGATTAAAACTTGTCCTTGTAAAAGGGGCTTCACACTTTACAAGTCCTCTTTACACTACCTCAAAACTCAAAGTTAATAATATTATCTATGTTGTAAATTCCAGGTCAACCTAGCTCCAATCAGCGGTGTACCAGATGAGCACATCAAGGGACGTAAAGTTCGCATCTACCAGCCGACAAAGAACGCCATGCAAAGTGGCACCAACAACATTCAACATTGGGAAATGGAGTTTGACACTCGTCAACGCTGGGAAAACCCGCTCATGGGCTGGACTTCCACCGGAGACCCTCTGTCTAACATGAAGATTGAATTCACAAACCCGGATGAAGCGATCGAGCATTGCGAAAAGAACGGATGGCAGTGGTACCTTGACGTTCCTAAGATTGAGAAGCAGTACAAACCGAAGAACTACGGTCTAAACTTCCATTGGAACCGCCGCACCAGGGTATCTACCAAGTAGGAGTTTATTTTTATATTATTTATTTTGTATAGAACTTCTATTACTTAGTTGATTTGAGATGAATGCGTTAATATAGCTACCTGGCAAATGAAACTGTTGATGTTTGATTTGGACTTCATTACCGATTGGACATGCCAAATGTTTATTGGCTTCAATAAGAACAGCTCTGGAATTCATCAAATTGATGCCAATAATTTGCTCGGCTCATTATTCTGTAAAAGGTTTTTAGAGATCTTTCAATGACACTAGGATTTGTACATACTAATGTCTGACTGAACCAAATAAACACAAGTGCAGCCCTGTGGTTGTGACGCTTGCAAGAAATAGAGGGTTTGGAGTAAGGAAAGAAACAAACCAGTTTTCTATATTTTCATTTAATCATAATTTTCAACATGGTTAATTTATATTTTGTACCTCGGAAGAAAATCATATTTCGCAGGACTCACTTAAAGATTTTATTTACATATTATACAATTTTAATATTATTTTACAAATTGAAACACTGCCCAACGTGTGCTCGCAATTTCGTAATTTCACTAGCTACCGTAGTTTTACATGTACATCGTACATAATTACAATCCATACAATAATTTAAAATTAAATGCTAACAACCTCGAGATTTAACTATCAATAGAATTATGACAAAATTATTGCATCCACTTTTATATTTTTATATTTATGTACATTATAATTAATTTAATGAACAACATCTGAATTATTTCTATTCTATTTTATTTGAACAATATTATTTGCTTTCTGCATTAAAAATGTGAAGATATTGGAATATGAAAGGATTCAAAAGCCAATAGTGTTAATTATTGCTTTCAATTATTAAAGCATGGTGATGCAAAGACTTCAAGGTGTTACAGCTCCTAAACCACTACAATAATTCGATATAGATTTCAAAAAACTACATTACAAACGAATTCAAAAGGGTTTGGTCAATAGAATATTCAGATAAAATTTTAAAATAATCGACTATAGTTTGGTCCTTGCTACATCGAAATTTTATTGGGGTTAAAATCTACCAGTTCCAGGTATCCCTAGTAATTTAAAAACTTTTTGTTATTATGTTTTTTTATAAAGCTTGCTAATAACTACAGCTAGATAAGCTCAAACTGATTTATTTTTATTAGTAAATATGTTTTATTTGTATTGTATTTAAAGCTAATAGACAAAAAAGGCAAGCACTTAGTGCATAGATGCAGGTTTTATAATAAAAAATATCTAAGTGTAATAATTTCATTAAAACAAATAATACCAATCATTAAATGGATGGGCTAATTATTGAAAAACAAATCGAAATCATGTTGGTATTGGCTCGTTATTTTGAATTATATTTGTTTTATTACGATTTCGGCTAACTCAGAAAAGGCTGGACAAAATGAATTAATACTGGCTATCTACTCTTGTATTTACTACAATAAGTAGGTATATAAATTAATTATGTAGGTATATTTTATTTGTGCGAAGCAATGCATTGATGCGTAAATAACTAGGTAACTATAAAAAATACTGCTCTAAGATAATACTGAGTTTAATCACAAATATTATCACCTTTATTTGTAAAATATAATATTGCTATAATATAATATTGCTATCTCAAAAAAAACGTTTAATTTAATAGCAACATTTTTCCATTCACTAAATTATATTATTCATGAATATTATGTACTTACCTATGTTTTTTTAATAATATATTTTTAACGTACGTAAAGTATGTAATAATTTAATTATAAATTTAAAACATACCACATCAAATACAAATTCAATTAACCCGTGAAATCATAAAAAATCGCACAAAACTAAAAACTATTATTTTGGGTTCAGTGATATTTAAATAATAGCTGAGTCCAATTAGTATTCCAATAATTCCTAAAATAAATCAATAGGTACTTACGTACAGACATAGCTCAGTAAAATGTTTTTTTTTGTATATTAGTAGGTACCTACAATTATTATTGGAGAATTTATCCTAAATAAGTTGTGATTCTATTTTTGATATCAATGTTGCCAGTTAAAACAAATAATTGCTATGTTTCTATTTCATGACTTTGTCACAGCCTTGATATTATTATTTTGAAAATATTTTCAAGAAATGGAAGTTGCTATTACAGTTCACTACAATATTGGTAATTTTTTTTCCAATTAAAATTTCCAACTATTTATTTTAATGTGTTACTAAATTTAGATTTGCAATTTATTTTAGTGTCATTTCACTTTTATTCCGGTCCTACATCGAGACGTTATCAGTCGTTCTCATTTACAAAATAACTATTTACAACAACACTTTACAACCGTCTCTGAGATACACGAATAGCATCTACTTAAAACAATGTGTAAAACATTTTAAATGTTAAAAACTAGCCGTTTTCAATCTTAGATCATAACCTTAAAATCTTTGTATTTCGCCATAGCTTTACAAGCAAGCCTATGAAATTCACCGGGTCTGGAATATATTATGTAGTTATATGATTTAAGGATAAATACAAAATGTAATATGCATAGTGCCTAATAAACGGCTTTAGAATAATTATTGTTTGCGTTACCTCGAATTCGATCGATTGGCTCATAGGATGCGCTACAATTATTGGATATCGCACCCCATTTAGGTAGGTTATGTATTGAAGTCGATCATTAGGCTCAGAGATTGTTTTGATGTATTCTCTTTGGTTTTGATTGGCGGACGTTGATACTCAGTTGTACCTCGATTGCTTGGCTCTGAACGCGCCTCAATTGTGACATGACGCTAAGTTATGTCGAACGTTTGGCTCAAACCGCTATGCTTGTTGCGCAACCAAGACGCAAAGTTGTGTAAAGAACTCCAGTATTATTATGATCTAAGAATGAAATCCTACGCACTAAATAAGCGTAACGGTAAAACGGATTGTATAATTTTTATTAATTAAATAACAGCGTGTCCTCGCTCGCAGTGACTTCTTGCATTATTTTATCATCTTATGCTTATTGAATGGTGAAATATCGTAAAAATGTATTGCAACATTGGAAGTCCCAGGTTTACTATTACGTATGTTTAATTTTAAGTTGACGAGATGAATAGACAAAACGCAGACTTCCAAATTGACTAAAGGAAGGTTTGTTTATGTTAGTTAGTTTATTCCAGTTTCCTACTTAGCCTACCGCATACTGGTATTCTATACATAACTTATTATATGACTTTCTATATGTTTTTAACAGACTATTTTATTAGTTTGTTGTGTTGTAGCTTGAATAATATTAAGTACCTAAGTACTTAGATACAGTGAGTTTAACCAACATTTTCACCACCCATAATTGTCTATTCACCTCGCTCTATATAATATAATAAACTTGATCGCGACTAATTTAAAATCACAATTGCGATCGATATCAATCACTCGATTGAACACAATGATCGATCGTTTTGACACGCACACATGAATCACTCGCGGCAACACTCGGCTATACTCGGGCATGCTCGGCTAGTCCTCGGGAGCCTCATCGGGCTCGTTAGTCGTGGATCAGCTGGGTTGCTCGTCGCTCTCTCTGTGGACTAGCACGCGTACGACGGTGGGGGGAGCCGCGGGGGGCGGGGCGGCGGCGTCCGGCGATGCTTCCGTCACCAAGATGCTCACTTCGCTGTTAGCATGCGGGGAAGGAGTGCGGGCGTGCGCCGGATGCGTCGGTCGACGCGCCGAATTTCGACGCGAAGTTACACGAAGGGAACCTGCAATTTCAACGCCAAATTTAGGAGTCTTTTCAAGAGCACATACAATACAAGCATTGCGGGGTTGCCAGACTACTCCTAATTCTCTGTTGCTCTTTTTCTAAAACATGAATTTACTTCTGTATATTATCTAGTGCAGCTTGTTGAATGATCTAATATTGACAGGTTGATATTTTGTAATTGCTAACGTGATTGCTCAAAAGTTGCTGCAGCTATCCATCTAGGTATTTATCTATTTTTTACGTAGGATACGTACATCAGTGGAATTGTCAGATTGAATAATCTGATAAAGGTTGGTTTCTCCTGTACACTGCGATGGTCAAGCTTTGCTACTTGGGTACTGTTGTAACCTGTTCTTGTGCTATTATAACATATTAACGTGTTTGCGTTGCGGTGTTTTTGTACTTTTTCATATGTGAATGTGAATCAGCTTTTAAAAGTTCGTGACGTCCTTTGTATTAGACTGTTCATGCGAAAGGTAACCAATAAAATGTGCACGAGTGCCCCTAATCTAAGACCTCATACATTTGGTATACAAATTGCAGTTTCATAACCTTCTACATGGGGCTTCTATTCCTGTAGGAAAGCGTCCTTTAGGCGGAGCACCCAGTGCAGTGGAAAGTTCGAAATCTTACTTACGAAGTCCTGAGACGCATTAAAAGTGAAGGAGAGAATAAAATGGTAGCAGAAACACTACTAAGGGTCACCAGTATCACAGAACATGCTGGTATCAGCCACAAAAGCACAAAAATCATTGCATCAAGCAGTCATGCTGAAGCCTTTACGAATTTCTCGCATCACATAAATGCCTTGGGTAATGCCAATTGGATTAACACGCCATCTATGAACTGAAAACATTTAGATGTTAAGATCATCCAAAAGCAATCAATTTTATATCAAAACAAATGCGGGAATTACTTCAATCAAACGGTCGTACAGGGATCTTTGTCTACGTACACGGTTTTAGCACTAAGTGGCCTGTTGTTTGATGGAAATTTATATAATTCCTTATGACACTTACTGGACTGATACAATTATGAGGACGTTTAGGAAACTTCTTAAGAATCGAGGAGTACGGATTTTCCAGAAAATCTAATTATCCCGTAGTGATTAAAAAAAAAAAATCTATTAAAGAAAATCCACATTTAAAGAAGAGCCAATGGCATAAAATACTGGACGTGTCAATCGATTTAATATACAATGATGGTTGGGGTAAAGTCTTTAAGACTTATGCACAACACAATACAGTCCTTTCTGGAGAACCGATCTTCCAAACATCATTAAAAGAAGACAGGCCATCTAACCACTTAGTGCCAACACAAACATCCATCTAACTAAAGTATAGGAGACACGAAAAGCATAACATTACATATGAACCTGCGCGTTTTGGTCCGGCTTCCTCGTCCATAGCATCCTGGTGGCGAAGGAATATGGGCAAACCGTACGCCGACCTCCGTCTAGGCGGAGCTGACTCCGTACCGCTCGCTCCCTGCTCATTCATTAGTCACATGGAAATGATAAAAGCCCAATGATCATAATATATACACAGTTGTCTCTTACCCTAGATTTTCACTGAAATCTATAGGGTTAGTAGAGGCGCGTGAGTCTACCGAACTTTCTCTTCCTTTCGTGATTGATAACAATGCAATGCTATATTACATGAAATGTTCTGGCCGGAATGTTAAATTTTAATATGCTAGGCTTCTATTATTCGGAAGCATTTGCCTGATCTGTTTGTCTTTCGTTGTATGAAAAGGTGTTGGTGCCGTTACCCAGGATTATGGTCTCAAACACTCAGATGACGTTTATTTCTTCGAAGCCGGTACCTACTCGCTGTAGCACGAAGGTCGACGATTGTTAAAGCGTATAAAATTTATGCTAAAAAGTTCGAATCACACAGTGAAAGTCTTGTTCTAAGAACTTGCATTGTGCGTACCATAATATGAAACTACGATGAAAATAGTACAAAAGTAAATTATGCTTATTTTGTAACTCAAGACTTGTCTAATCTAAAGATTAAACAAAGTTCAAAATTTTCGAGAAAAAAGTTTAAAGATACGACTATAAGCATTACTGAATTACATAGTCTAATCAGCAATTTTTACATAAATTTACAATAAAAACTTCCATTATTTTAAGAAAATACACTGAGAACATTCCAGACATAATTTATCCACTACGACATTGCCAAGCAGAATCTTAAAACAAAATAGTTCTTGGGTTCGTTTTGTATTCATATAGTTGTGGTATTTGGTGTATGATTGAAGGAATGCTGAGAGAGTTATAAAACCAAATTCCTTGTATCAATTTATCTGACCGTCATCATAAAGCGTGGCATTTATTACGTCCCATCGTCATCGGTCCCACATGACATGCGTGAGTTCGTGGATCAGTGTGCGTGGATTTGTCATCTACTGTAAAGTACAAATTCTGATCACCTGTTCACCGGTCGCGGCTCCGGGCAGGAGGAGCAGAGGCAGGTTGAGCCAGGCCCCTCCCAGCTCGCTCACGTCTGACGCGTCCGAAGCCCTGGACGACTTCCGACTCGACGCGTGTGAGCCTCTCCGCACGTGCAGCAGCGCGCTCAGGCGGCCACCCCAACCGCCTCCCGGAGACCACTTTGTGCTTTCCTCCTCGATTGAGGGACTGCGGTTCTTACGTCTGGAAATTTTGAGGGAAATGCGTTAGAAAAGTTTCCCCGAATGGAAGTATCAAAGTGTGTGGATGGGTGTCTCTGAATAGATTCCAAAATAATTAGAGGAATTCTCTTCTAAATTCCCCACTTCTCTTGTTCAGTCCGAAAGCGTTTTTGGTAAAACTATTTTTTTCTCCTAATCATTATAATTAATATAAGCGTTACATACAAAATATGGAACAAAATTAAAATTGTATGGTGATATAATAATGTACCTACCATAATTTTAAAACTGATAATAGTTATCTTTGTGCTAAGATCACACGGAATTGTTCCCAATAAAGGTTATCAATACTTACTTCACGTATTCTCTAAATGCGCGCTGAACGGTCCGTGCAGCTTTATCCTCCCTCTTCCATATCCTAGTGGAAGAGACGATCTCCAACTCTTTCCTCGTGGGGAATTGTTTCTTGAACTTAATATCCATCTGTTCCTGAAGCTGTCTGAACGTGTCTGTCTCTTCTACGTGGCCCAACACATGTTTGACCAATGAGTGGAGTATGTCCAGACAGTGGATCTTGTTGCCTCGTGCTATGGGAAGGTTGAAGCTGACGAGGGCAACGGTGTTGGGCTTGGAGATGCCCAGAGGAGGGTCTAAGGATGCTATGAAGTCAGATAGCTGGGCGAAGCTGATGAATTGGGTCGCGTGTGGGTCGTACCTGAAAATAAATCATGCTATTATATCATGCCTCTTCATTGTAACAAATCAATCCCCATCCATTTTTGATTATAAGTCTGAGCACACTGGACATCTAGACTACATTATTACGGACAAGCGTTTTTCCAGTTACGATGCTTCAACCGAATAACCCATCTCCGGGCACAGCGGTGGAATCATTGACAAGGAAGCAACCCTCAAACTTTTATTTACCCATCTAATTGAATAAGTAAATTGGTTAAGTGGAATTAAATGCAACAAAATATTGGGGCTATGGAATTATTGTTATTGCAAATATTACACTGTCTCAAAAATCCCCATTATGAATTTAGTAAAAAATTATGTTCATGTTCACTTCATAAATACTTACTTCGACCATCTAATATAAAACATTTCAAGATCATCCTCCACAATTCCAATCTCTTCTTCCTGATGCGCCTGATTGAAGTTCTCCAGTATAATGGCTATGTACATGTTAATGACTATCATGTAGCTGATGATGATGAAGGAAGTGAAGTAGGTGATGGCCAGCAGTGGGCTTCCGCAGTTGCCGTTGGAGCCATGGTCGCCGAGTTGGCAGTCGGGGGGTTGGATCATCAGAGATTCGAGCACATCGTTCCACCCGGCTGACGTCATGAGGCTGGACACATTGGGAAAAAATTGCTATTATACCAGTTAGGTACTTAATAAATATAAGAAACAGATTCGAAAACTCAATATATACCTAATTTATGAATTCATAAAAAATGAAGACAGTAATTACAGCGAAAATCTCGTAATACTTACTTGTGCCTCATGGAATGTTTGCACTGTTAAAACATCTTGGATGCAAGATAATCAAGGATCAGAGTTATTTCTTACTTAACACGAGAGAGATAATAATATAAGTATAACACGATACATATAATAGAATCGTCAATGTGGAAGTGGACTCACCGAAAAAGCAGCTGCATGCTCCTGCCAAAGGTCTGGAAGTTGACGATGTCGTCCAACGCGCCCTGTTCCTTTACGTGCCCAAAGACGGACATGCCGATGATGGCGTATATGAAGGTTATCAAGGCAAGTAACGCGCCGATGTTGAACAGAGCCGGGAGGGAAACCACTAGTGCGAATAGCAGCTTTCTAATGCCTTTGGCGGCCTGGAATCAAATAGTATACAACGGTTAAATGAAAAGGTAAAGAACTTGGTAAGAACCTAATAGGATACGCCAGTGGGGAATATGAATTGGTTGAATAGAAAATGTCATAACGGAGGCGTCCAGATTCGGAAAATTAATGACTTCAGTCAGAAGCTAATAGAGAGAAACCCAGAACTTAAAAAATTATATATAGCTCATTCCGCCTCTAAGGTATAAATGACCAAAAGGTTGTAAAATCTAGTATGTAGGTACTTATATGTTACTCATATGTTTAGTGATTTACTTACCTTAATCAGTCTTAAAATTCTCCCTATCCGAAACACTCTGACCACTCGGAGGAGAGTGGGAGAAATGGGGAGATCTATCATAATGTCCTCCATAACTATGCCCAGTATCGACGCTAACACTAGAAGGAAGTCGAAAACGTTCCACGGCACCGTGAAGTAATGATATCTAAGACCTACGATTTTGACGATTGCCTCTGAAAATAAAAAAGTAAGGGTTATAGCTGCTTATGTATCTAAATAAAAAAGAAAACCAGTTTAGAGAGACCAGCTGGACCAATACTGGACCTTACGTAGAACTTGTGAATATAGTAGGTAACCTATAGAAAATAAATTGTAATATCTGATTGCTGAAGAAAAATAGTCTCCGAGTTATATCCGATTGTTAGGTGCTTGTTGTGACAGTGGATCGTAAGTTACCAATATCTTCAATACCGTGCATGTTACGATTCGTACCAGGCATAGTATTAAAGGTAATATTGACTTAGGTTGTAATATAGACTTACCTAAGCCAAATACTGTAGTAAAGAACGCATTACTAACTTCTAAAATAAAGAATATTGAATGAGGTTGATCGTAATGTTCTATACCCATCGTGAGCATATTTAGAAATATGAGCACAAATATGGCTATTTCAAACCGTCTCGAGTTCGATAAATCATAGAACATCGCGAGAAATTGATTACGAGGCCTCTTTATCACTTTCTGAGGTTTTTTTCTTCCCAATTTCTTCATTGCGGTGTAGTAATGCTTTTGGCTTTCTGTAAGGAACATTTCTAATACTCCACCTTCATACTGAAATTGAAAGGAAGTTCATTAGTTTTGCTTATCTTTTTAGATAGGTACTTTTCCTTATTCGTTCTTGACCAAGGCTTAAGTGCTTTCAAACATAAATTATTTCTTAGCTGTGTTTATACTCGTATTACTTTTTGCGGGTCACGAATTTCAAATATTTGGCTATAGTACAGAGTTACAGCACTTTTTGACGTAATGGTGTGTCACAACATTTATTTAGTCTTACCTTCTTCTTGAGCATGTTAAAATTATCTATAATTACTCCTATAAATAGATTGAGTGTGAAGAACGATCCACAAACGATAAAAATAACGAAATAAATGTAAGCGTAAAGGTTCGCTTCTCTCGCTGGCTGCAGATCTACTCCTCTTGCATCGACTGCGTCAGCCATGACTTCCATCCATCCCTCGAAAGTGGCCACTTGGAATAAGGCGAGGTATGCTATACCGACGTGGTCGAACGATATCTTCGAGTTTATCCACGAGAAATTATTGTAGTAGCACTCCCACTTATCGTTTACTATCTGGAAACGTACATGATGATAGATATAAAGCTTGAGGATTTCTAGAACGCGTGAAAGTAAAATGTTGTTCATTTTCGATTTCACGATACGATGTTAATTGAATAAATTATGATGACGCCTTATAATTTCAAACTGGCCTTGATAAAGTTTGGAAGTATACTAATAAGTTTTGAAAGTCATTGACGTATTTCAGCTTCATGTTAGCTCGAACGTTAATCATAGTTGGAGTAACTAGCGCTAGTCAAATTGGTGTCAAGAATGTTACTAGACTTACCTCTAATGGTAATAATTCTCCTTCGTTATCCACACACTTGAAGAACTTGCCACCGAAGAACTGCACTCCCATAATTGAAAATATCAACCAAAACACTAAACAAACTAACAACACGTTAAAGATGCTAGGTATTGCATACATCAGCGCGTTCACGACTATACGCATACCCTGCCACCTGGATATAGCACGCAACGGTCTTAGAGCGCGTAAAGTTCTTAAAGATCTTAACACTTTTAAGTTCTCATTCTCTTCTATCAACAAACTAAACACTGAAACCTGAAAAGAAAAAGCCAAAATATGTTTAATAAGCAGTCAAGCAGAGGAATTCGAAAGCAGTCGCGATAGTGGTGATGATACTTACGAAGACTATAGTAAAATCTAGCAACGTCCAGAAACTCGTGAAGTATCTGAAGAAACCCAATGCTATCCATTTAAGAAACATTTCTATGATAAAGATCATGCAGAACCCCAGATTAGTCCAATACAGTATCCTCTTCAAGGGTTTGTTCTTTTCTAAATGGATGTCTTCGAAGCAGAGTGTTATACTTGACGCGAAGATGAGCACCAAGATGAACCATTCAAAAGCTGGCGTGTCTACATAGCGCAAGGTGAAAGTTCTTAGAAACGTCCATCGCTGCCCTATCTTAGTCTGAATGCATGCATCCCAACATGAACACCTGAAAATTTTTATTACATTAAGAAAAAAAATGGTAATACTAAATTGGTTCTCATAATTTAATACATACATATCATAGCACTGTCTGGGATAGCAGTCCTGTGGTACTTTCGGATCTTTTCGTTTACCAAATCCCGGAAAATTTCCCATGGTGTCCGCATACTGCCCCTTGGAGTTTTTCCTCCCACCTACGGTTAATTCATCCACATATGAGACTAAAGTTTGCCAGGGATGCCTCAGTTCTTCGTCGCCAGGCTGTTTGCCATCCTTACATAAAATGTTTGGTGGTTCCAGGATGACAGGCCTTCTTGATTTCTCTGGGGTGGTTTTACATGACAGCTGCGCCATTTCGTAATGCTCATATTCATCTGAAACGGAAAACCAATATTAATCACAGTTTTTCTCGGCTCTTTATTTTGAATTATTGTTAATTATACCTCTGGAATCGGAAGGCTGTGTGTGATAACCAGACGACATCTGATTTAGCAACTTCTGTGCTACAACTTGTTTGCATGGTGAAGTATCTTCAAGATTCTCCTTAGAATCTTCCCTTATACTAGTGATTTTATGTTCTGCTGCCAAGTCACGCACGTCTTTTAAAGTTTCTTGACTGCCGTGGTTTAAGTTGTTACCAGCTTGGTAAAGATGCGGATAAGCGAAGTCTGATCCTACTGATATTGGCCTGAAAGTAGGACTTTTTAATTATTAAGTTTGAGAACAAACATGTTACTTCTAGATTTATCATGCTTACCTATTTAATGCTTCTTGATAACTATGACTATAGATATTGTCGTGCGGAAACAATATGGTTTCCTGTATAGATGACGAGTACCTCTGCTCGCTTGGTATTGACGCCTTCGTTTCTTTAACGGCGTGTTGTTGTGACATAAATTCATTAACTAGCTCTTCTAACTTAGATTTTTTTTCAGTCTCTTTGCTTCTCGATATAAGGAAACCTTTTTTTCTTACTATAGAACGTAGCCTATCGAAACTTTTAGCTATTTTTGAATCCTCACCAACTTCCTGTAATAAAAACAAACGCGTTTATTTTATTCTCGATTGCTCAATTTGATTGAGTTCAATGCAAAACCGAATTACGTTCGCTAACTTATTTATAAACTTCAATTTATATATTAATAGCAATTAAAATAAGTTGAAATAGAAAATATCAGTTCCGAACTACAGAATCATGCTGGGTATATTTTTCTCGCTATATAACGAAAATACAACACACAAATAAAACCATTGAAATGTATACTTGGTGTTCCGCAAGATTTGGTTCTATGACCAGTAGAAAGGTGTCCGCGGACCCACTAGTGAAACCGAGCAGTGGATCCAAGTGGAATGCGGAGAAATATCTTATGTACACTGAGAAACAACGTCACAAAAACAAATAATTCACACAACTGTATCATAGAGGTTACCTCTTTTTTATTCTTAAGTTCTTCGCTGTTGAAGCTGTTCAGCAACAGTGCAAGGAAGAGGTTGAGCACCATGAAGTTTCCCATAACTAGTGCAGGCAGGAATATGAAGAAACAGCTTTCCGCCCCAGCTTCCTCTTCTGCCCTCATGCAGTCCCACAGGGGCTCAATCCACTCGCCACATAGTATCCGGAATATCATCATGAACGAGTGGAAGAAGTCGTTGAAGTTCCACCTTTGATTTTTGATGAAAATACGTTAGCAAAAGACACAACAGTAGGACACAGTGTATTGAACAAAAAAGTTAGAAAAATAAAACGAATATAATGATTAGGTACTATGGAAAAAAAACAATTTATGATATGTAGGTGAATTGCAATAATGAAAGGTTAATACGAAGGTAACCAAGGAAACAAAAAGTAAGAAAATTATTATACCTGGGCACAGGATCCGGTTCAAACTTATCCGGGGTGTACGATTTGGAGAACAACTGCATACCAATAACGGCGAAAATGTATATAACTATCACTAACACGAACGTCAAATTACCAAGAGCACCTATTGTCGATATTATAATACTCAACAACACTTTCATTGTAGTCCATGATTGAGCTAACTTTAACACTCGCAGCTGAAATAATAAATAAATACAATTTGAAAGAAAGAAATTGCTTTTACGTAGTATACAAACACGAAACATTAATAATGTGGAAATCAACACAACGTGCCGTGACATTAATAATACAAGAGAAGTAGAGGTAAACAAAACTACTGAAGCAAATAAGCCTGAAATGAACTCACCAAACGAAGGCCTCGTAATACAGACAGTCCATCCACGAGCTCAAATATAAGATCTAGAAGGCTGGCCGAAACTATGATCAGATCGAATATATTCCAACCACAAGCGAAGTAATCTTTACTCATCGCCATGACTTTCATTATACATTCTAATGAAAATATTGATGTGAACACCTGAAACATAAAATATAGAAAAATCATCTGAAGATAAAACTACAAAAAATGATTAAGCAAGCGTTTTACCTTATTTCCTATATCTAAGGCCGATCGCACGTTTTCGCTCATACCGTGATGCTCTAAAGCAAGGAACAATGTATTGAGGATAATGCATGTTGTTATAAACAACTCAAAGAGTGGATCTTTTACGATTCCATATAAACAATTCTGGAACTGAAGCCATCCTTCATAGTCTATGCAGCAAGTGACACAGCATTCACAGTTCCTATCCACGAGCTCATCTGCGATCAAATTGAAGAAATACGTTAAATTATTGATCCGTTTGGAAATATGGAGACAAACAATGTTACAACTAGAAGAAAAAGTAATCGAAGAAATAGATCAGCAAAAGCATTGTGAGGCATATTCAAATTTGTATCGATGCAAAGCTTTTGTTTGCAAAGTTGTAACTGTTACTTAACATAAGGACAAAAAGTCATGCAATTGGAAGCGGAATATTGGGACTAATATATGCAGGAAAATTGCATTGAAATTCAAGGAAAATCAGCGCCGGTAGTAAAATTTTGAAATGCCAATAAATACAGTTATGTATCGAGTAACAACCGGTGCGTTTACCGGTAAAGGAATTCTGTAGCCGATCGTACTGTGTTACATCTTAATTTTGATGTTTCCAAACATGAATCGCATAAAAGTTTGAAAAATTTCACATTGGAAAAGTAATAAGCAATTAGTTAGTTTGTAAGAGAATGTGAAGACTTGAATGCGATTCTCGGCGATGAAGACACGACAGCGAGTGAACCAATCGCAAAGTGAGCCTGCAGTCTTCCTGTGGGGAACAGGGGTGGACTGGGGCTAAGAAGCGTTGGCGTCTGTGTTTTACTAACCTGTGAAGTAAGTGCAATTTTGCTCGTAATTGCCCATATGAGTTTTGTGCGTGGCTGCCAATAAACTGAGCTCATTAATTTTCGTCGTCTCCGCGGGGGGGAGGTCGGGCGCGCGCTTGTATGGCCAGTCCGCCCCTGACGATATTAATGAGGGTAGAAGCGAGATTGCAATAGTGTCGTATCAAATGCTCAATGAAGTGTTGCCTCATTGAGTAGTGAAGCTACTTGTGAATGTTACCAGCCCTTAGAAACTACCATTAATCTTCATTTGACAACGAGTTTAATACATTTTCAAGACAATGGCTGCTTCTATGGCGCTTGCAATACCTATAACTGTTAAATTGCAAAATGTAGTAGCTGTATCTACAGATTTGGTAGCTTTTTGAATATATTAAGAAAAATAGTGACCTAAATAATATTTTTGCATCAACTTTAGGAATATATTTGAAACCAAAAAACGAAACAAACATAATTTCATAGGATGATAAGAAGAACGCACCTATTATACACATAATAAGTAAAATTACAATATTCTCCAAGCTACCAATTTGGCAAATTGGCATGGTGACGTTTGAACGGATGCCCGAATCAAACGGTTCACCGATTCTGAATATAATAATATATGAATTCTTACGTTATTCAGACATTCAAAGTCTGTTCGCAAAAGAGAGTAGAAACAGCGGATAATCATATTTTAAAAGAAAATCATCCAAATTTGATCAATAATCTAGTTATTCATAATCAAGAATCTGCAAGAAAACTGTACATTGTAATTGAATTTAAGAAACATAAAACGGCCATTTCGCAAGCACTGAAAGATCGTAAGATCTAAATGTTGTCCTAATTCTTATGTTCAATCAAATAGAAGATATATTGTACCATGCAATTAGCCAATAACTTTTTCAATCAAACGTATTTCTAAACTACAAAAATTTTGAAATTGAAGTGTCTCGTCTGAAATGCAAAATGTTGCATTCCCTATCATAGATACTGGAATGCTTTCGTGTTTGCAAAGCGTTCATTCTGAAGTGTTTGCATTATCAAGTTAAGTGTTACTTGTTTCGTGCTTATCAGTGTTTAAGCCGTGCTCATTAACGGGACTGTTGTATGTAATGCCATTAATTAAAATTTGTTCAATTGATGCCATTACTCAAAGTTACTTTAGGTGCAGTTTCTAAAACTTACCCAGCACGACGATCTGGTTCAGGTAGTCTGGGTTCAGGGGATACCTCTCGTGTACGGGAGCTGCCTCGGTTTTTATGGATTTGTCTGCTTTTTTCCCTTTCCATTTATCTCTTAGTTTCGGCTTCTTTTCTTGTGTTGTGGTTTGGGGATCATGCATCTGAAATGCGTAATGACGTTAACACACTATGGTTGGTGTTGGCAAAACTATACCGGGCTGTCATCAGCTATGCATAGTCCGCGTAAACGTTGTTTTTGATATTGAAAACTAACTCTTTCTAAAATTAATAGTATCTTTATTTACCAATATAATTATTTTTATTTATATTATTTATGTGTCCGTTTCTGAAATGTCTCATGACAGGATATTGTTAATAGTAATTGTGTTTTGTTTAAGCTTGCCACCGCTAAGTCCTACCATTTTGGATTCTTTAACCAAATGGTGATCTAATAAACGAAAGTAACAGCTACTAATTTACGTCCTAAAACAATAGTTATCTGGAATATTACCTGTTGTATTTGCGGGACCTGAGGCATTGGGGTGGGCATAGGTATTGGTGTGGGCATAGGCATGGGCATTGGAGTATGCATAGGCATAGGCATAGGGGTGGGCATCGGCATAGGCATGGGGGTCGGCGGGTGCGGTGGAGGCGGCGGAGGCGGGAGTAGCAGATGCGCCCGCCGTGGATGGAAATGCGGATGTGGATGCGGATGCGGATGAGGTGCCTGGTCGTCCGACGTGTGCTCGCCGTCGTCGTGGTCGTCCACTACACCAGAGTCGTCCAGGGAAGACTCTCTGTTGTTGCTGTGGTCGCTCAGTTGTCGACCAGCTGCGCTCAGTGCACCTCGACCTTCGAGTCAAAGGATGTTATTAATAGATCGACGTTACTGGTCCACCCTATTATTTGCTGCGGGAAACTAAGTCTTATAACGAAAGCGGCAAAGTCTTGTTTGAAAGCGGTTTTATATACATTTAAGATATTTCTAAAGAGATGAGATTTACCACGACGCCCGTCGTCTGAATTTTTCTGACGTTGTACGCTACCATACATAAGTAAGTAGATAGTTATGCAGAGGCGAGCTATTTCTCGCAGCAAAATTTTCTCATCGTTTGAACGGGATTTATTAACAATATTGGATGGCAAGTAGAACTATGTACGATGATAACATACTTAATATAATATCTATTGAAAAGGCAAGACTAAATTGGGAAATTGCGCATGTAGGGATGTGGTTCCCTAGTGTGTAGGTAAATTTCCCTTAATCATTTAAAATAAAATTTTCAATAGTATCCAACGATAAGTAAATCTTCTACCCCCAAAAATGTTATGCCATCTCCCAAGCTGCGTCCTTCACCAAAACACAGTAAGTAATTATCAAATCCATGTTTTACCTAATGCGTTGTCTGGATGCAGAGTATGAGGGGGCGGCGGTGGAAGCGCTGGGGGCGGCAGCGGCGGCGGAGAGTTGCTCGGGGTCACTGATTGCGACCGAGACCGCGAATGCGACCTGTGAATATTAATGATAAGATATCTCCTTCCTTTCCATGAACTCCTGGTAGCTGGGGCCGTCATTAGGATCAGGTGGCGGTCGATTTCATGATCACCGCGGTGCTATTATCGGGCTCAGAGGCCGTTTACGTCCTCTGCTTACTAACTAATACCTTGTTTATAATTGTTACTTAAATACTTATTGAACCAAATTTAAGGGAGGCTTACGTCTGCGTGAAGACTTAAAAGTGTAGAGGCACTGACGTCCTTTAATATATGATTTATTATGTGGCAATATCATCCCACATTCGAACACAACTATACTTGTGCAACAAAAGCGAACTATATTGTATCTAGGTACACTAAATTCCCTTCAAAGCAGAGCGCTCGTTACTACTCGTACAACGACACTTAATGCGTTGTGGGGGATGCATTTGCGTCAGAGAAGTTGTTAAACGCCCACATCTGTTTAATGTTCACATTACCGCACACATTAAGCATTGTCGCAGTAAACAGCCTATGCATTTTATGTAAAAAAGGAAGGTCAACCTTTTTAACCAATAATGCAGATAAATAGTTGCGACAGGGAATCTAAAAAAGAAATAAAAACAATCAACAGCATCAAACTTTTGGGGTTCTCTCGAAACAAGTTTCTTGTAGTTCCTCTTAAACACACTTACTTAGATGACGTAGGTACCCTACCGACTACCGACCTTGCAATTATCTTTCGTCACCGCATAAAATCATCTCTCTAATGAGGGCAACTCTGCAACGCTTGCTATGCTAAATCGGCTTGCAAACACCATTATCATGTAAATTGCAAGTGTTGATGTGGTCTGAATTAGGTCAAACAAGTAGGGACAGTGGGAATCTATTTAAGCTAGCGCACCTTAAGCACAGAAAGTATCAAGTTGGTACAAAACAGGCTAGTTGATACTAACCAACTACCTTGTTTTGTTTCGCTTGAATGAATATAAAAAATGAATTATTTTTGGTGAAAAAGTAAATAATTACGATTATCCGTAATCCCAGTACAGTACGTTTATTTCTGTTGAAAATGTTGATTCGGCACGTAATTAGGTCAAACAGGAGGGACAGTGGGAATCTATTTATTCTATTTAGCAAGAAACTTGAGTTCCTCAGATTATTGTCGCTTCGAAAAAAGTAGAGACATCGTAGGTATTATATGATTCGTGAACTAGGTACGTCGTACGCATTGTACGAAAATAGGTACACAGGTGGGAAACGGTACGACTACATTTTTTATAAATGTGTTAAAAACTTTTGCTTGAATAAAGTTGAAAAATTTAATAAAGTTACTGAAGCCTTCCCTTAGCAGAAAAGCGGACAATCTACATAATTATAATTGAACAGTGCCCAACGTAGCCAATTGAATTCCAGTCTGTATGCATTGGATGCAAATGAGCTCATCATTCTGTATCCCGCATTTCGTTGTTGATAGTTGTCGTCGATACCGCGGAATTGATGAGTGCACATACGTTAAACGACTCGTTAACGGAGCCATAACGTCATTCGAATGTGCATAATATATAAGTAGTAAAACCTTTTCGTGGTGTATTGAGAGCAGCCTGACCGACCAGCACCTTCGACTAACTGTCCGTTATCACCAGATAAGATCGATGTCTATCGCTAATAAGCTCTTAAATGGACGGATATGTCGACGGAAATGTTGGATGATATGACGACGCACAATGACAGTAGATTCCTTTCATGGTCATTCACAAAAAAATATAATGGAAGCAGCACAAAACTAGTGGTGACATATCGAGTCATTGAAAACGTCAGGCGTGAGTGCTGACGTCTGTGGCTGACGTTAAATACAGCTCCGCTTTATACCGCTTAAATGCATATCAGCCGAGCTCGCTTACACAGCGATCGGTTTAAACGAATCTCGCCAGTCGGCACTTCATCGCAAGGGCGTAATAAGGATTTCGTGCCGGGGAGTCAACGCTATCTAAAAAAATGAGGGTACCAATCCTGAGCCTTGAGATGCACGAATTTCATTCTGCGAAGGTATATCTCGTCGAAATTTGATCGCTCTGTTTTGTGTTTCAAGGCATATGTAGACGGATTTCGCCCCCTTAAACCTTCCCTTGATTACGGGCACGCTTCGTCGGCTGTCGTCTGTCGGCTCAGATTGGATGATAAGCCGATTATGAGTTTATGCCAATAAATTCAGTTTAATCCCGAAGCCGATACAAAATTATTTTACGCTTTGATGCTTAATTACTTTATAAGTCAAACTCTGTGGAATAAGGATTTAATCCCTGTGGACTATAGAAATATATATGACTACGAAATCACGAAACACGCCTTTAAAGAAAATGACGCGAATTTCGAGATTGAATTTCGAAAATTCAGAGAATGATAAAATAGCGGCCGAGAGTCTGACATACGAGACACGAGGCGGAATGTTTCTGTCACTGTGCGCACGACAGTCAAGCAGTTAAATAACCCAAAACATTTTCTTGAACTAAAAAGCTCAGCGAGCATAAATTAGAGCACGGTTCACAGACGAAGGCTGTAAAAACTTACTGGCACAAAAAAAAGACAACTAAACGAAACAAAAGAACGATAAATACTGTAAAACAATTTCACTTCAACTGAGCTCAAGATAGGTACTGATTTAATTAGTGAAACAAGTGACAGATGCAAAACAAAGGTATTATCTGGTATTATGCAGTCAGACAACTAACAAGATCCAAGCACTCGGGATAAGTACGAAGTTAAGCGTCAGATTAGGCTGCGTACAACGGAGTAGAAAATTATCTCAGCGGAAAGCTGCGGGGATTCCAGTTCCCACGCGGTCATTTTCTTAGCAGAAAAATAAATAGTCGTATTTCAAAGATAACCGGCGTAGTCTCAAGTTATGTAAGAACACGGCAAAATTATTCCGGACAATAGAAGAGTTTGCTCCTTTTGAGCGCAACAGACAGAATGACAGAACTGAGATTTTGGTAGATTGTGGTTAGTTTTAGTGCGATTTGCGATGATTGTTTATCTAAATTGCGCTTTCATCGATTCAGTGCGTTCTCGGCTAAACTAAGTGAACTGGTACATAATTAGAGGTTTACTTATATCGAGATTTACAGTAAGAGGACCTCTCGCGCTCGATGAACAGCAAACATAATGGAAAATGGACCTTTATCCAGTGACAATCCACCGTAACTGTAGGTAGATAGGTTAGGTTAGTTACGGCTGATATTGTATGATATCTTTTTACTAGCTGCGCCCCGCGGTTTCACCCGCGTTTGGATATTGTACGATATATCCTTATTAATTGTAGCCTATGTGTTATTCTGATATGTAAGCTATATTATTGTGAAGTTTCATCAAAATCCATTCAGTAGTTTTTGCGTGAAAGAGCAACAAACATACATACGTACTCACAAACTTTCGCGTTTATAATATTAGTAGGAAGGATGCATGCATATTCAAATACGCCTCTATTCATACGTCTCCTTTTCAACCGCTGTCAGGCCAAGTTTGCGCTCAGTCTATTTATCAACTCTATGGTGAATCATTGAAGGGTTAAATCTCGTTGACCCTTAGGAGAGGGTAGATCAATTAGCCCTTGAGTAATGAAGCGTCCGATAAGAGCGCATAATACCCATTACACTTATGCTAAACGTTGAAAAGGATCGGTGCCTTGTGCCCCTGAATTTGCAGCGAGGGCAAAAACTTAACAACGTTCGTTTTAGGGTTATCTAGAGGAACCTTTTGGCCATTTTGTTTAGATCTATTTCGAAAACTTTGGTGACTAGGGGTTATTAATTCTCTGCATAAGAATGAGAACTCTAATTTGCGGAAAGGAGTACTTACCTACCCATAGGTGAAGTATGACTTCAATTTGATAGCATTTTAATCAGTACTGCTCTCATTTATTGTTACAATAGGTTACTATTCGAAATCTAAAATGACGCCTTCACCAAGCAATTAACGGCTTTAAATGAACGTACTTATAGATACTGTTTTCCCAACAAGCCTTTTGAGTTGAGAATATTAAAAGCATGAATGTGGGCGTTTACTATTGGATAAACATAAAGATGTCATAATAACTCAGTGGCAACCCTTGAGGTACCTTTCTGGGTTCGTCTCAGAAGCGGGATATTATAACTCGTATAAAAATTATTTATTAATTTCGTTATGGGTGACAGTCTGTCTGTTCATTAGTTAGCTACCGATATCGGACGTCTAACGGCCGAAATTAAGAATCAATCCAATCCAAATTTTGCTATCTGGGATTGATATCACAATCCATTTTTAGGGTCAAACGTGCCAATAACCGATCCGTGGATTGGTTTATAAAGGCATGCAGATTGGAAATCAATCGAACGATAGGCAGATATCCAAGATCGATTTTAATCTTGGGTTGGAGATACAATATATATTCTGGCCGTTAGTCTAAGTCCTAACGTACCGAATATGAAACTGTATGAATGCCACACAATATGTTACGATGAAACCGAGATCATGGAACAAAGTTAACCGTAATCGTTTGTAAGGTAAGGTTGTCAAAGAATCTGTACATTTACAAAGAAAAATAATATTTTCGATTGAATCTTGTCTACCAAAGATCCCTAGACTTGCATTTAACGAAAGTGTCGTTACCGCAAGCGTGGTTAATTGCTACGGATTTAACGATTGCCATGTAGGAATGACATGTACTGTACGTACAGACTGGCGGCACTACCGTCCATGTTTGCTATAGTGCAATAAAGAATTGGTCAAGCGAGCGATATCTGAGGCGTTGACAACAATATACAGGATGCTATCCCTCGCCCGTGGCATCGTCTCTGCAACTACAGTTTATCGCCATAATAAATATACTATGTCTTTCCCCAGAGTTCAAACTACTTATCTCCATACCGTATTACATTGCGATCCGTTTACTGATCGCTGTAAAAATGTAACGTTAAATCGACGGACAGTTTCTTTCGCATTTATAATATTAAGCATGGAAAAATTGTGATGGTATCGTAACGCGTAATTTTATCGAAATATAGTAGGTACAAATGAATGCACTAAGAATGGAAGATGATACGCCTAAACCAAAGACTATGGCTTGGGCTGCATTCAGTTTTGGTAAGAAGATTATAAAAATGTTTAATAATTAAGATGCCATACAATTAAGCCGTGCGTGCATGACGTAATAAAGGCTCAATATGTCACCCTATGACACATTTCACATTCCAATTTGAGCAACCTAATTGGATCTCAAGAGAGGCGAGAAATTGAACGCCTTGCTATAACCTATATGAACCTATAGCACATTGTTATAAGTATCTTCACGTATTAAGGTGTCTCCACACATTTGTCGATCACGAACGAATATTAAGCTATTAAACGAGTTTGTAATCGCACTTGCTTTCCTTAACTTGAAACTTGCGTTCGCCGGTATTCATCTACGATCGTCATTCTTACGAGTTACTTATGGCTTTACTTGCATGATGAATATTATCCTGTGCCATTTAAGGACCTAGGTATGCTACAGAATACCTAGGTATTACGTAATGCCCTAATATAGCCTATGAATTACATAATTATAAAAGTTCTATTGAGTCGTTCCCGAGCGGAGCGACAACAATCGCACATTTCCATTCGTTATAGTGGTACAAATGATAACATATTGCGTCATATGATGTCATAATATTCTGTCATATCATGTTGTATTGATACCGTTTACTTATTTATTCATTCCACTTTTTACTGCCTTAATCCTAGTAGATCCAAAGCGACACCGTAATTAAATATAACTGCGACGATAGAGAGAAGGAATTGGGGATGAGAAGGGTGAGAATGTGTCACGTCATATCATTTTGTATGACGTCACATCACGCCATATGTCGTCATATCACGTCACCCACCTCTCTGCGACGGCGGCCACAGCGGCGGCGTGGTGAATGGCGCTCCGCCCGCGCTTGCGCCGCCGCGTCCGCTTCCGCGAGTACGAGGCCAACAGCAGCCCCTTGCGGGCGTCGATCCGCTTCTTGGAGTCCTTGGCCAGCGTCCGCACGGCCAGCGACGTGGGGTCGAAGCTGAAGGTGGAGTCGTCGCGGTGCTCGTTCAGGTCTTTCTTTCGCTCCTGCGGAAGGACGCGCGTATTTGTAAAGTATCCTACTCCTACTTTAATATTATAAACGCGAAAGTCTGTATGTATGGATGGATGGTAGGATGGATGTTTGTTACTCTTTCACGTAAAAAACTACAGAATGGATTTTAAAGAAACTTTACAATAATATAGCTTATACATCAGAATAACACAATTGTCCAAAATATGACGATAAGACGTGTCAAGTAAGTCATTTATTTATGAGATAACTTTAATGTCATAATGTCAGTTCTTTTCTACGCCACGTTAATATATATATAAGCTATTCGAAATACTAATACTGCGCAGACGAAGTCGCGGGCATCAGCTAGTATTTTTATATACCAACGGGCTCAGAATAGAAGAACAGTCACTTTCAATTTTCACCTGCTACATTAATAATATTAAAAGTGATCCTTATAATATCAGTCTGACTTACTTCCTGAGTGATCTGCGATTCCTCTTCGTAGCTGAGCGCGACCACGGCCAGCATCAGGTTGATGAGGTAGAACGAGCCGAAGAACACCACCACCGTGAAGAATGACACTGACATCGGCCCGCACGATGACAGCACCTGAGGAATGGAAAAACGTATAGGGCTTGTACACATAAAGGCGTTGCGATACCGCGCCGCAACGCAACGCGCCGCTGAGCATTGCGTTGCGGCGGCCGACGACGCGGTATCTCGCTGATTGTGGCGGCGCAGTGACGCAACGCGTTTCTGTGCTCCGGCCCTTAAATCTATCGCATCTAATAAGAAGTTTCGGCGGAAGTAGGTAACGATATTTGATATTTTTTTTGTTTTATACTCAAATTGTGTTTTTCGAGTGTTAATGTGTAATATAGATGGAATACTTAGTTCGACGAATCTGGGCACACTCAAAAATCATAATATTGTTTCTTATTATCTACAAATCTCCTATGAAGTTTCAGTAAAGCATCCACCTACAAAAAATAACTGACAAAACGTAACTTCTAATACCTAGCTTTAGTTATGTATTGTTCTAAGTTAAATTACATTTTAAAAACAACACTTTAACCATAAAGATAACAAATATGTACGATATAAAAACAGTTCCGAACTCGTAGATGATAACTTTCGAATAATGTGTTACAATTTCCGTAGCCATTACCGCATTTCTTACTACTTCGTAGCCGCGTAGTGCTACAACGTGCTACGAGGCTACGTGCTACGACTACGAAATGCTACATCAAAACTTTCATGTTAGGAATTTACTAAGGTTTTTATCCTAAGCATGTATTAATACTGAGGGATATTATTATAGTAAATGTAATGATTTCGAGGTTCTATTTGTAAGATAAATGCCTAGTTATAGTGTTTATTATGCAACACACTCTTACCCCTAACAGAGCTTTCTTTCGGACAACCGTTGGATAGACAGTATAGGTAGATTTTAGTACGTACATCCATAGAAATAACGATGCTTTTAAATTATATATTATTGCTTTTTATACAAATAGCAACAAAATGGCCTACCCATAATTGAGTGATTGTTGATTTCGCTTCTGAATTCTCGAACATCCTGCAAACCCCAGCAAAACCTAAATGTGTACATTTCTATTTCATGTATTATTTAAAACTGTAATAACGTGTTCCTTCGAATGCCGTTGTTATTTCACTATTACCAAGAACATGTTAGCAAATTAATATTGTATGCGTGTAGCCATTAACATAAAGCTGCAAACGCGACTTCTCAAGTTGTCTAAAAGCCCTGAGCTCATGTAATGTTTCGTCGTCATGAAAAGTGATGGACACTTTGCTGAAACAGTACTGAAATTTCACAGGGACTCCCACAGGCTAGGGAGTACTAGGCATGTTCAAGAACCTTTGCTACGCCGAGTTTTACTACCTACTGGGGGCTTACCATGACGTCTTATTGCGATCCAATGGAGACTAACAGAATCGTTTCACTTTCGCTTTAGCTAGCGATTCCTTCCAGACAACCTCCTATGCCATCTAATGCGTTACAAATATTGCATATGGAATACAAGTGCCTATGCCTAATTACATATTTCATATGAAATACAGTCACCATATTATATTGTAAACAAAACTTGATAAGCATGGAAAGTTTTAATCCATTTGAACAACAGAAATTAAGGCAAAATAAACTCTACACAAACAAGGGTTTGATAGTCATCGGTGATTTTTAAATCCTAAGTATTATTATCATCGTAAAGTCTCATATTCTGTCGACCAATATAACAATATTTCACAAGTTTTACCACACACAAGCGCATGATTATGTTCAATTACACGCAGTAATTAAAAAAATAAAGAAAAATCGCCTTTTTGATGACAATCAAATCGCCGATGACTTTAAAAAATTCTCCCCTCTGGGCTATGAAAAAATGCACTCCATTTAATTATTTAAGCGGTCCCCTTTTATTGACTCTTTTAGATGTCTTTAAAAACTTGCTTTTAGAGTTCCAGCCAATCGTTTGAGTGCACTTAAATGTAAGTGTTGGTAACTTCAGAAGATAAGTTAAAAACCTGTTAGCGAAGCACCTTGCAAAAGCGTCTCGTTGGACAAATTTATGGGCTATTACCTAGATTAAGCTTGTTCAAACGTTTGCTTAGGTACTGGACGATTATGGGCAATGACTGGCTTGCTAAAGAGTTTTAAGATGTTAGGTTTAAATGGCTAAAGAGTGGTCAGGGTGTTAATTTAAGTATTAAATACGTGGTTTTAGCTAGACCACTGCAAACTTCTGAACTAAACATAGGCATAGATAGTGAAAGAAATGTTTCATAATATTCAATTACTATTTTTACTTAAGTCTGTATAGAATGATGTAATGTAATCGACCATTATAAACCGTGGTATTAAGAATCAAGTAATTTGTGGTTGTTAAAGTAACCAATGGATAATTAATTTTGTCACTTGTCTCGAAACTGGAATTATGCGGACTACATTGCCGTATTTGTTCCAGCTAATCGCTTTTTCACTCTATACCTTATTCGGTTATTTTAAGGTTCAAAATTGAACAACAATCTATCAATTATAACAACAAAGAGGAAATCCGCACCGCTTACTAATCCAGCATAAAGCGTTATTTTAGCATTTTAAAACGATAATAGTATAGGTTTGGTAGGGAACCTACAAATTTCAGTTACGGATGCTGAGACGGATTTTATTGAATTAATTAAAACATTTGGTTAGGTACGGATACAAATACGGTTTTTTTACCTTTCCGTAGCTTTAGTATATTTGCGGATAGGGAAATAATTATGATGGAAATTTTGCAGAATCGTGTCATGTCCATAGTATCACCCAAGCACTGTGTGTTATTACATAAAATTTAAAAGTACCTGAAAGGGTCCTTAAATAATTAATAAAGTAATTTTGATTGTACACGTTTAGATATAAAAACAGCGATCACGCTATTCTCTGACGTTGCTGGTGTAATACCCAACCGTTTTAATAACAGCCAGGCGGCCCGCTTGGACATCCGTAACAGTTTCAGTTACGGAACTTACGGATATTTACCACATCCCTATTTTATATCTACCAAACCCCGTTCGCCACTTTAAAGGGCCCGTTAGTGAGAATTAATTAAGGGACCACAGGAAAGTGGACCTTACGTTATATGTACCTACCTACAAGGCTTGAATTCACATATACGTATTTATACTGAATTCGCAAAGTTCTGTTCTCTAGTTCCTTTGTAATAGATGTTCTGTGAAACCTAGCGATCATTAGCAGTTGAATTGAAATATTCCTTCATACGCATGCTTTAAGGCGAGGTTAGCTAAATTTAGAAGTTTTTAAGGTCCTCGAAACCAATTATTTATGAGTGTACAATTAGTTTTTGTTAAAATTGATCAAAGAATGAAGACGCTTGGTAATACAGAAATACGATTACGAATAAATGGCGCGATAAAAAAAAACACCAAGATAGCACTAAATTGCATCTTTACTTGTCACCTAATAAGAGATTCCATTTTGAAACAATGTGAAAGTTATACCAATTATAGCGATTGGGCACTTACATTTTCTAATTTCGTTATCCCTTTTTCCAATAAATCAAAGTCAAAGTCAAAGTCAAATCATTTATTGTAAATAGGCAATAAAATCGCACTTTTACAATACTAACAATAAAAAAAATACAAAATAAAAACATACAAGAACTAGCAGTTCAAGCGCTCGCGGCCATCTGCTAGTACCACTAGTAGCCACCTTACTACAACCCGGCCTTAAATACAACACTCAAATGTGACGAAGACGTTTTTATCAAAATATTACTAATGGGCCTACAAACACTTTTTGTTTTTTTACTTTTAATGTTTGTCGATGGATGGTTTTTAATTAAAATAACTTTGACCCAACCATTTTAGATCCGATATTTCTAAATGCACGAATTTAGTTGCGGATCTGATATTATGCAGACTATTCTTTCCCACCCCTACTCTAATGAATATTAGCTCTCTTCGTAATTCAAGCAAGACCCAGACGTGTGCGGGAGTTGAGGAGTCAAAAGACTCATTCGCCAAACGACTCCACGGACTTTATGAATGGGGTTCAATGATTTCGAAGTCACTTTAGCCACTGGCTTAAAGATAAGTATAATTCGATTAAACGCTAGATCAACTTCAGTTGAGATAGCCGATGTTAAACGATTATGAAATGAATGACGCCAATCTAGATAGTATCTCATTTTGCATTTGGTTTGCATTTTGGTTGGTAGACTACGTAGATTAGGCTGATATTCTACGAGTGATAAGTGTAACTTGCATCTCGTGATTTAATGCCAATTCTGTGTAGTATATCACAGACTACCGAATACTATTATGTGTATATTTACCGCAGTGTCAAGACTTACGAAGGCTTTATTAGGCTGTGGTCAAGACAGTTTCAAAGGGAGACTATAATAATATACTGACACCCTCTCCGGGCTGGTCATGCTCAAGTATGTGAAGTGACATACATGTAACTACTATAGCCGGCCCGAGTCGATTGGTCTAAAAGCACAGATCACTTAATAGTTAATAGTAAGGCCAAAGTAAAAGTGACTGCCAGTAGAGCGTCTTCCTTTGAAACTGTCATTGGATGTGGACATGAACTCACCATATTGTAGACATTCTCCCAGTAGTCCAGGGTGATGAGTTGGAACGTCGTCAGCATGGACCACATGAAGTTGTCGAAGTTCGTGTACCCGTGGTTGGGGTTGGGGCCGATGCACAGACAGGTCCAGTCGGCAGGGCAGTGCCTGGCGCCCGTCAGATTGCCGCAGATGATAGGGATGTCCTCATCATCTACCATCCAGTTTGAGGAATCGTTTATCCACCTGAGGAGATAAGTGCTGTTATCTAGTTCTTGTAGATGCCGAGTATTAGTAGTACTGCACATTGCAAAAATTATCACTATAATTATGATTAGGTACCTATGTTATTGGGTCATAACTTTTTGTTTAGTTGCATACAAGTAACAAAAACAATTACATGAAAAACTGGCGCATTTGAGGAAATACAGCATAATATATAATTTATGTCAACGGTGCTCGGACGACTTTTCACTGTTGAGAGATGGCTACTCTTTCTCGACTCTATATAATTCGTCATAATTCGTCAATGATCGTGACGCGACAAAATTTCACTGTACTTACGAAAACCACACATCCTCTGTGAAGTTCTCGCCTTGCGCTAAGATGAGGTTCCTCACGCACTTGTTCCGAAGCTCCCCCATGTAGACCTGCAGCGCGAACAGTGCGAATACCATCAGGCAGAAGATAGTGAGCGTCATGACCTCCGCTAGCTGCTTGAACGAATGCAGCAGCGCGTTTATGATGGTTTTTAGACCTGGAAGAGACATTGCCAGTTTACACTTGTGTTGGGTCACGTGATAATAGGGTAATTTATTATAGGTGATCAACGTGACGAGAAGAGTAATTGACAGGTGTTCTAATTTGGTATTCAAATTTTAATTTTGATACCATAGTATTTGCGGCCAACGGTGTAGTTTATATGATACAAAATAATGTATAGGTACTTCCTATATATCTTCTTATACTTATATTTCTTAATTTACTTACTACCAACTTATGTAATTTAATGAGGTTAAACATACTTCTGCTTCTATAGAATATACCTTAACTTTTGTCAACCCTTTGTATGTAATTGTTAGTCTTGAAATCATAATAAAGTTATTTTAATAATTTCGAAAGGATATTTTTCATCATCGTTCTCGCGGGTAAATTCGTGAGACGGAGAGATAAGCGTAATAAAGTCCTCAAATGGTAACATAATATAAATATAGCATTGCAATATTGATGAGAGACTAAAGTAGTGTCATTACTAGATGCACAGAGCTCGTGCTTTCAAGTTTCCCAAGCGGAACGATGCCCACGCAAATAACAACTTTCATATGACGGAATGAGAAAACTTTGAGCAACGCTGAATTCATACTGAAATGCACGATGATATTTATTACGTACCTACCTATACCTTCATTCATTTCAATTTATTTCAAGCTAGGTACATAGTCCTATCATATCTTTTACTATGAGATTTGTAAAAGTTTCAGTAACTCTGTTTTTCTTCTGTTTGCGAGTTTTTCACGACATAACTGCCGAGTCTGATGATGAAATGATGCGGGCCATAGGAGACTATTTATTGTTACACGGGAAGAATTCACGAGCAAAATATAGTAGGTATACCTATTATATTTGATTATACTTTTTCTAGACCATTCAGACAGCACTGGACAGACTACTAGTGTCTGCTGCGCTTGGTGTCGCGGGTTCGATTTCCGCCCCGAACAAATATTTGTCCGATCCAATAATATTTTTTCTGGTCTGGGTGTGATGTGTTTGTGAAATTATATGTTTATAAGCGGTACCCACTATACGTGAGTAATACTAGTGTGATGCGTTTTAAAAAAGGAGCGTTTTGAATATTATGTATGTACTCTTATGTAATGTACTGGTTTTGAAGAAATCCAACGTATTTACTATTTAATTACATAATAAGTTCACTGTATTATCTGACCTATGCTAAAAAATATAAGTTTATGATGGGCACATAAATATGAAATAATGTATATACTTACCTATAATTAAGGAGTTTACAAATTATTAAAATTAGTGGTAAAGCAGCAGGTGATGCAACACCTGTTGCTAAATTATTTAAGAAACCAGCTGACCATCGCGAACTGAATAGGCACATGTTAATTAGTATTTAAACGGGTCTAATTCGCGCACAAATTAATATCAAAATAAAAATTTTTGACATACCTCGACGTTTCGGCCGAGTTGTATCGACCGTGGTCACGAGAAGAAGCCGAGGTGTGTCAAAATTATATATTTTGATATTAGTGTGTACGCGAATTAGACCCGTTTAAATACTAATTAACCAGCTGACTAGACTAATGTTGGCTTGTAAAAATATAATGACCCATATCACCCATCGATATACCCATCGTTCAAATCGTGAGTGAATTTCAATCGGTCTTGAGATCATCATACAATAATCCCTTAGAGAAAATAACTTTCAGTTATTCCCAATTTGGTACGTTTCGGAGCAACTTTTCCAAATTTTTTTCATATTATCCTATTACGGACTTACAAAATATGCAAATCGGCACAGCCGCTGGCGACTCCAGACGGTCTCAATTGATTTGCTTATCAACAGCATTTAACTTTTGATTAGATGCTAAACTCAGTTTACCTCAAAGTCAGCACTTAAGTTAGACGTCTGTTTAAATCAAGATTTACACTAAACACGACTAAACGAACGTCGTGCAATAAATTGGTTTCAGTTGGTGCGAACAGCCCTAAAAATACTTTTACGAGCTTGAAGTGGAGGTATCACAAAACATTTATTTCTAAACTATACGACCAGATTAAGCCTCTCCAGATCCAGAAAAGATATTCCGCAAGTTGAAACGAAAGGAATATGCTTCCGTATATTATGGTAATACTAAGAAGACTTCATATTTTTGCACTCGCGTTACTTTGAGAGGGAAATAGTTCGCTTCGAATATTCGGGATTCTGCCCTAGTTTCACCATCTTTAACCTACAACACAAATATGTCAAACAAGGGTCAAACACTGAAGTTGGTGCGAAAGTTAAAACTTCACTTAGTGAATGATGGAAAGTGGTGATATAGAAAAGAATGAAAGTTGAGCTATTCTCGTTTCCATTAGGCGTGATTAATTATGTAGTAGTAGTATGTAGTAGTATGTAGTAGTAACGTAGTAATTTAGAGAAGAATCAAATACCCCTCTTGTTATGGACAAAGCCGTAAACAAACAAAAAACGTAAAACACTCGCAACAAAATTAATCTGCAGTCAAAGTTGGCTGACGTTTCAGAAACCGGGTGTCGGTCTTACCACAAAAGATTTAAACAAGAGTTGAACAGATGAGTCTAAATATTTTCTCCACTAATCAACGTCTAACCCTTACTTTTTCTAACTCAATAACAAATTCACAAGTAAAGTAGGTAATTAGAAATGCCAGGATTGAGTAAGACAACGTGAGTGATAGACGTCGATTTTGTCAAACGAAGTTTTAGAAACATCTGTTTAACTCTGGTCTAAACTTTTGTGGTAAGCCGGGATGACGTCCGATATAGTATTTACTGCCAAAGATTATTGTCATCGACCATTCATTGTGCCGTAATCGAGGGCCTAATTTACGACCTCACCACTTCACAAGTGAACGGAAACATTACAAATGCTAGGTAAGTAATTAATGTACTATCTAGTACATAATTGGTTACTTCCACGTCGTTGATCTCACGAAAAGTTTGGGAAGGTAAAAGCTCATAAACCTTCATATCCTCTCGCATTAAATTCATCCCCCCTCTTGATCGTAAAACAACGGATGTCGCCTAAACGGCGTTATACTAAAAGGATCGTTGATGTAAGCGCGGTACGTGGTGACGTCACCAAACCGGGACTCGAGATAATACCAGCATAATGACTCATTTGCTACATGGGTACAGGAGATTCGGCATTTCTAGTCGTTGGACTTATGAAATAGTTTTGTAGAGGTCTTATCGTCCGGACAATGAGGCACCGTAGAAGGATATTAAACCGTCGAGGTTTTATGTGCTCCTAGTATTATTGTTAATATGAAAGACCGTCATGAAAGGGGAATTCTTATTTATATTGCGGACACAGAAACTTGAAAGTGCAGTGACATAAGCGGCCTTGCAATGAGCGCCAACTTTGTATGCCTGTAAATTTTTGGAGCTATAATATGGTGATAGCGAGTTGATCTGATAGAGATGGAAAATGGACTGTAATAGAGTGATGGTGTTCGGGCTCATTCACACCGAACACATCTAAAAAAATTTTTGGTTTATCTTTAAGGAGGCCTTGCATATTCTGAAAAAAATAATTGCGCATTACACAAAAGACTTACTTACCCTTAAACGCCGATATTATAGCCCATAAAAGGGGAGTCATCAATGGGGATTCCCATTCATGCAAGGGTATAAACCTGTTTGGCGACTAAGGGCTTTGCTATGCAACTTTACGCTATTCTCTCTGCACTTTCCTATGCAGTGTAAACAGTGTTCCTGTATGACGAACATAATATTGATTTGTGGAACGACAAATGGTGCGAAAGCGGCGTAATGTGTAGATTTAACATTTAGCTATCTATTCATTGATATGTTTCGTCAAAGTACGGTATCTATAATGATTTAAGAAGGTATCTCACCTGGCATAATAGATACAGTCTTCAGCGCCCTTAACACCCTAAACGTTCTCAGTCCAGCCAGGTTCCCGACCTCCATCCCGATGGTAGCGTACCCCGACGTGATCACCACGAAGTCCAGCCAATTCCAAGGGTTCCGCAGATAAGTATACTTGTTCAGGATGAAGCCTTTCGCTATGCACTTGATTATCATCTCCGCCGTGTAGATCGCCAGGAAAATGTACCTGCAAGGAAGGGTTCCAGTTAGCAAAGATTACAGGTGCTGTCAACAGCCGATAAAAATATTGTATCGCCTATCCAAGATTGAAATCGATCTTGGATTGCTGCCTATCGTTCGATCGATTTCCAATCTGCGTGCCTTTATAAACCAACCCACGGATCGGTTATTGGCACGTTTGACCCTAAGATGGATTGTGATATCAATCCCAGATAGCAAAATTTGGATTGGATTGATTATTAATTTCGGCCGTTTGTAGTGTTGACGTTTGATAGCCTAGCTTACTTTTTGTAGTGCGTCTTTTGGCGTTTGACCAAAATCGGAATTAACGTCATCATCATAATATATAACACTGACATGCATTGCCTACGGAACAATGGCTATAGCACCCTCCCTTTAATTTCACTCACGCGCCAAAACATTATCGTCGCACTATAGCTGACTTATACCTAAAGTTTAGGATCAGTCAAATGACTATTTAGATCGCAAATTTAAGTAGAGAAATATAGTAATATTATTTGTTACACAAGACGCGCCCGCGGTTGACCACCACGGGAACCGTATTTTTCCGGAATATAATCCTGTCATTCTTCAGTTCTCTATGCCAAATACACTTTGGCTACGTTGTTGCGTGTACGAAGTACAAACCAACAAACAATCGCATTTATGATTGTAGTTAGATAAAGGTTGTATACCTACTATCTTGCCTTACACATACACTAAGTTTTTATCTTCTGTATTTTAAGCATGATTAATTTATAAGGGTTCGTAAAGTTAGTCTGATAATTATGTGCATATGTTCTTCGTTCATTACTCTATCTGCTCACTAAACAGTTCACATGTGAACCGCATCAGAACAATCCTTCATTGAGGCATTTTAATCTGTCTGGAACACTCGGATCCTGATGCAAATGACACCGGCTCCGCCCCCGGATTCGCTTGATTAAACGACTTTAAACCGAGCGCTATAGATAGGTACTTTAGATTACAATGGAAAATTAATGGAAATTTTTATCTTTACAAGTTTGTTCGTGACGGGGTGTTAGTCATCATTCGTGACGATCTTTCAGCCATTTATATTAACAATAATATTGAGGCGGGGTTATGATCAGGGTTTATAAAGATCCAAAGTCGCACTAACACCCGAGCTCAGAGGTAATACTTATGGCACAGTTAAAGTTTAGATACTGCCGGGATGAATAAGTTAGGTCGACATACAGGTAGCATTTATAAAGGTAAATCTGTACCAAGGCACTTGGCTATAATACTATAACTATTGCGTGATTGTTTCGATAGAAAACAAACTTTATCCAAAGCAATAGTTACAAATAACGACGTGAACAATGATATAAAAATAGAGAAAGAAACCGTACTGCTCTGAATTACTATCCCCAAAGTCAAAGCAAAGCTGAAATTCTCTCGTTTAAATATAAAACAGCTTACCGCATTATAGTAGCTCCTATAAGCCCCTGAATTCCTCTTTACCAACCAACGCACTACGAGATTTGGCCGAGTGCACTAACGATAACGATGATGTTGCGTGTTACCAAGCTCCGCGTGTGAATTATTTCTGTTAGTAAAAGCTATAAAACATGTAAATAATACAATACAGTCATTACACTGGCCGCAGCCGGAGGATGCAAGGAACCTTCAAATTTTATAAAATCACGTCAATTTTTTATGTGTAACCTTAAATAATTGTGTACGCTTGTTCTGAAGTGAGGTCAAGAAGTACCACAAATTTACGGATCATGTATTATTATTAGGCACAGGACATCTCGTCCGCGTTAACTTCATTGTCATGTAGCCTATTCTGAAAGTTACACTTAGGGGGGTTTTTACTACCTTTACAACTTGGACTTTTTTCTAGTAATCATTAGTAAACATAATTCTACGCCTAAATGGGACCACATAATTATGCTCCGAACTGTCGACTCATTACCAGCGTACCTATTTATTTAGAGTGGGTGCACTAACGACTCCGTTGCATGTCTCGAAAAGCGATGCTTAGTGAATGCCGCAGGATTGCAGGCTTTCTATTATACAGCTCTAAGCTGTATACGTTTGGGTATGTACCAATATACTAGCAATCATTAGTCAATACAGCAAACAGCTGCACAGGGATCCGCAGTGAGCTGTGGATTCATTGATATTGCTTAATTGCTTGAATAGATTGGAGGGTTGGCGCAATTACGACAGAATAACGCATCATTACTGCAATAGTTTAATACATGAATAGGTCGGCTAGATTTCAATTATGAATGACTTGATTAATACCAGTTAATTATCTAATCATGATGTGGTTAGGGACTTGCTCGTATGTTATGTAGGTCAATTTCGCAGCCTTGACAGGGTGATAAATGGATATTTGGCTATGTATCTAAATGATATGCATTTTTTTCTTATTTTAATAACTTTTTAGGTGGATAAAAAATGGACAAATTGTCATGTAACTCAGTTAATACTGAGTTACTGCCACGCGATATGAATACCAAAGTATTTGTTGCAAAACTGAAACGTACATAGCAACAACAGATAAGTATACCTACGTTGTAATTGTGCCATAAAATAAAACAACAAAATACAAGTGTTAATTAAAGCTCAGGCTTGTTAATTAAAAACCGAAGAAGCAGAACTAAAAGCGAGAGAAGAAATCAGCACGAATGCACCGCCTGTTGTGATATTTCACAGCGGGCCATAATGAAAGTTCCATAGAGAATACGGACCTACTTGGTAAATGTTTGTGGTTTGCTTTGCTATGTCAATTCCATTTTCAATTGCGTTTTTTTCCTCTGATCTTGTTACTTCTATCAATTGGCTTAATACCAGCATTATTTTGTAGCGATATTTTCTTCGTTTGTTAGCACCTAACCAGTCTTTTTATTTGCGGCCAGTTTCATGCACTTTGTTAGATGCCAGGTGTGCGGGTGCGAATCGAATATCTTGTGTTGGCAAACTCATTATTAACCTAACCTAACTAATTCCTATTCTTCTTTAGTTTCGATGAATTAACCATTGTAAATGTATATTTAAAATATCCTTTATATAGCACTATCAGCCAGTAGGTATTTACTGGCGACCGTATTACGGAAGGGAAAAATGATCATTCAATAATTATTGCAGCTTCTTTGACTATGTAAAAGAGCTCGAATTTCTTTTAGATCTTCCATTACCCGCTGCTTAAGCAGTCTTGACAATAGTCTAATGGATTCGCTCATTTGATTATTCGATGGAGTTAAATTCCCATATTCATTTGACGCCAGCAGTAGGAGGCCAAAGGATGACATAACTAGAGAAACGGGACACTCATTAGAGTGACAGCGGGTAATATAAGTGAATTAGTTCAGACCGGCCCGGGCGGGAGACTGCAGATTCAATTATTGTAGACACAGACGAAGCAGAATGCATATCTAGACCATAGCCTAATAAACCCTCCATAGACTAACTTACATTTTAGTTAACTACGGATAAAAGGCCTGAATTTACGTAACGTTTCTAACAACGTATTTTTAAAGATTTATTTTTCGTTTAACGTGAGTATGGTTATTTAGATTAAATTTTGCATATCAATTTAGACTGTTCCCTTTGTTCTACTGGGTTGAAATTTTACATGTCTGGCTAATTTTGACAGCGATACATTATTATGATACCTTCTCAGTGACTGGCAGCAGCTGATGGTTTTTGTTTAGGCTCATCAGCACGAAGTCTGAAGACGTATTTTATAAATGCTTGTATTATACTTAAACGATTTATTATTATTAAATTGTTATAGAAAATACGCGTAAGACGACAGCACAGTGTTGAAGGGGTAAACATAATCTCGTTTAATCATATTTTCCGTGACGTTAACGTTCTCCCTCTCAACTTTACTGTTCGTATCTTTTTCTTGGTCCAGCCGAGGAAACACAATAGTGTGCTCACTAAATCATATTTAACATTGTAAAAGCAGTCTCCTGTAGTGCTCTATAATATTACATTGCTTGAAAATGCTTTGCTATTTTACAGAAGAATGTTACACACTACTTTAATTGTGCTCGTAAAAGTTTTTCGCTTCTAATTTTCTATTTTTATTTTCACAAACATGTTCTGTATAAAACCAGTTGAACCTCCCAATAAACTTAAAATTCATATTCATAAACACGAATATTGAGGAATATTACCTACTTAAGCATTTTGTGGTTTGTTTTTCTTTTACTTTTGCCTTTGCATGTTTTGTGCCTTTAGCCAGCCCATGGTGCAATCTAGAATAAAGACTCAATAGATACGTAGGTAACATTTTTAATATCAACACACTCCCATATAAAAGCTCTGTGTTTTAGCATACAAAATAAACATAAAAAAGCCGGCATTTTTGCCACAATATTTATGCCACCAAAGAAACAAACATATGAATGTTACCTTTTTCGCAACACAACATTACGCCAATAAATCGTTTCGCCAGACCATTCGTCATTGTTCCCGAATTTCATATTTGTTTCGCTTACTTTATCCAATCCATCACGAGAGTTGCTAAATCTCACGTTTGAATTCACGAAGTGTAAATTGTTGTTGAGAACGAGATGGAACAACTGTTAGGTATAACATTTTTTAAGTTATATTTTTAGGCGTTGCACGATTTGTGTCTTTGACCAGTGTAAAGTTATAAAGCGATTTTAAAAGTTTTAGTTAAATAGTCTAACCCGAGTAGTCAGTAGTGAGTTGCAGTCATCGTCACGATCCAGTAAAGTGGTGCTTTATTGAAAAGTCGGCATTTTGGATAGAACATAGAAGAATAACGCACAGAAGGATAAGTCCATAATATGTTATTTTCACTGAAAAGTGTAGCCACTTTTCTACCAATGTGTCCGTGAGTGCCATCTTCTTCAAGACGCACACAAGCTAAAAGTTCATATTAGTTGATACTTACTCATAAATGTTTACTAAGTATAAAAGCTTTGATTTCGAGCAATGGTAAGTCGAAGGGCCAAACTAGGCCCAAATAGATTCAGTAAAAACTTTTACACGGCGCTAGCGAGCATTTGACAAGAAAGAACACGTTTTTAGTGCATAGATTAATTATATAATCAAAATCAAAAGTTATCGGTCACAAGAGAGCCCTTCCCGTTACATCGTGTTAGAGCTACAAATGAACGAAAAATAAATAACGCGTAATCAAATAACCTATACTGTAGTTAGGGCTTTAGTTCAGATTACTAAATAGGTTACGCTTTGAATAGTACTGTTAATTTATATTTATTATTATCATCCTAATATACATAAATTATGCGTCACGTTGTTTGTACGCGAATGACTCTCTAAAGTCAAATTTGCACACCGTGTGCAGTTTGGTCTAACTCGAAAGAAACCTTAGCCACAGCAACGCGTGGCCGTGATTATAATAATAATTCAGCCTGTAACTGTCTCATTGCTGGGCAAATGCCTCCCCTCACTATCACGAGGAGGGTTAGGCCATAATCCACCACGGGGGCCTAGTCCTAGTTCAGCCGTGTCTACAAGTTAAATAATAAAAACAAATTATGTAATAATAATATAATGTTATGTACCTAATTTGAACTTCCCTATACGTATAGGGAAGTCAAAGCTTTGGCTAAAGATAGAGAACGCTGGCGGTTACTCCACCGACAAGAGCTATGCTCTTAAATAAGAAGAATTTGAACTTCAGATGTAATAACTTTACGCCTAAATGCCTAAACAGGCGAACCCAAAACATCGAAAGAAAGAACCAAAAATAATCTGTTATATTTCCTCGTATAGTATAGTATAGTAGTACAATGTCATGCCCAAGACAAAGAAAATAAAATTCCTTTCTAAAAACCCTACTGTTGTAATTTACATTTTAATTAGATATTATATACCTACCTATTAAGCTAAGGTGTAGCCAAGTGTTGAATCTACACTATGTATTATGCGAAACTACGACAGTCTACACTGAATATTATTCTAGGCTCGCATACACAATAACCACAATAAGTAATTCCTTCACTACCGGGCACTTCAGTTTTTTTGGCACGTTGCCAGAAGTATACACGATTCGGCCAATTGGAACAATGCAGTCAACCGGAAATGGAAACCCTGCCGACTGGAAATCCAGGCGGCATTTCCTTTACTACTTGGCCTGTTTTACCACTTGTTTTTTATGTTAAAGTAAATCATTAAAGTGATTAGTAGATATCAAATAGATGGTAAACATAAAATTATATAAAAAAAAACAAAACTGTTAATTTAAATCAGAAAACAAATTTTACGTAGTAGTTGGTAAGTTTGGTAACAAGGTTAAGAAATTAGAATTAGGTATTATGGTAAAAAATTGAATTGAATCTATTGAAACGCAAAAAAATACTTTTTTTTCACTGTCATACTCGTACCTAAATTGTATTAAAATAAATTAGTAGAAATCTAAAATAGTCTAAACCTAACCCCAACACTAATAAAGTGTTTACCCATAAGTATAAAGTCTGGGACATTGTTTAATTAAAATGTATACGGTGCCTATTCATTTGATCAAAATTAAAATGGCTTGGTTTATCGGTCGCAAGAGAGCCCTTCCCGTCACATCGTGTTAGAGCTTCTACGAATGAACGTAAAATAAATACTCCGTAGTACACAGGTGCCTACTGTACTTAGGCACTGTACCTACAGACTACTAAACAGACTTACTGTAATAATAATAATAATAATAATAATAATTCAGCCTGTAACTGTCCCACTGCTGGGCAAAGGCCTCCCCTCACTATCGTGAGGAGTTAGGCCATAATCCACCACGGGGGCCTAGTCCGGGTTGGTGGATAACATGCCTCCGAAATAATTCTCGGGCATGTTGGTTTCCTCACGATGTTTTCCTTCACCGAAAAGCGAGTCATAATTACGTACATATTATGTTTAAGAAGAAACACATTGGTGCGTGCCCGCACTGGGATTTGAACTCGCCACCTCTGTTTTCGAAGGCGGGCGTTCACCCACTAGGCTACCACCGCTCTTTTACTTACTGTACAGATTACGAAATAGGTTACCCTTTGAATTGTCTGTTAATCGATACCTATATATATTTATATATATGACAAAGTAATGATAGTTGCACCATTTATAATTCGAGAACAGGTGGACCGATTTCCATGAACTTGCTTTGTTAGATTAACTAATCTAGTTAGATAGAGTAGCAGAATAAATAATAAAACAATTATGAAATATTTACGAAAAAGAGAAAAAAACTTTTCCATCCAAAATAACTCAGGAAGAGATGGCTGTAACGATCAGTTTGTTTTGTAATTATACTCTCTGATATAAAAGTGATATAGTGGTGTAAAATAAAAACATTATACTTCAAAATAGATATCCGTTATGCTGTTATTAGCAGATATAAATATCTGTATCACAAAAGTAGCAATACAATTCAAATGAACAAAACCGATATTGTAAACATGAAATCCTAACTCAAAATTAGGAGCTATCCTTCTTCACACCTAATGGAAATCCCTCAAACACGGGCTGGGTCGAAAGCCGAACGATCCTGGTGTCTGATCTGACGTGACGAGTTGGCATTTATCCCTCGCCAACCGGCAATCGCCACCGCGACGTGACAACGTTGTCAGAACCTTTCGTATTTTCATCATGTCACTAATTCTCATCGAATTTTACCGCTCGTTTGCCTCCACAGGGATCCGTTTGGGTAACCAGGTGCCATTGAACTTGTATGTTGAGTGTCTTCAAAATATTATGTTGTTAGCTTCCTTTAGCTAGGTTGGATGTAAAATATGTACATTGTACATTGAGCATCTGGAGAAAGACCAATGCGTAAAAGCTAGACGCGCTCGTTTGTGAGGTATGCGACACGCGCGTTGCTGACGCTGAATATAATACGTTAATAATTGACGTATTAGGTACGTTTAATGTTTAATAAATTTCTGTTCATTCAATTCATATGCAACCTTAATAATGTTCTTTCAAAAGTATATTCAATTTGGTTATAAAATGAAATATTCATAAAGTCATATAAAAACGTATGGAAAAGCCTACACAGCCGCACCGTGAGAGGGAAATAAACATCTAAAAATTCCAAATAACGAGTTCTTTTGACATAAATTATGTCAAGGAAGTCGTGAATTCAAATTAACGTCTACACATTTAATATACATGCAGTACCTATATACAGTAATGAGAAAAACATACTACACTATAAACCTACTGGGCGTTTTTATGAGGTAAACAGTAAAGTGCAGCAATTAATCTACCGAATGAAGCAAACAAACGATAAATGAATTATTAATGATTCATTAAAATTAATTATGTATGGTTCATGCGACTTATGATGAGTGAAATTATATTTATATATTATTATGTGATGCCTATTATTTGTATATAAGTTTGTATTTCATCACGTAAAACCTTTTGAACCGTAAAATCACGCGAGAGTTCATACTATATCATCTCAATTACTAGAACGCGGCCGCGACGCGCAAGCATTGAATATGCTTACTACAACCGAATACATTATAACAGTTTAATATTATGTCATCACAACGGTAATACGAACAAAGCAAATATTAATTCAGTATTCCAACAGTTTCACTTGTTTGGCGACTTTGCCTGCGGAGGGTGTTGCTGGCAACAAATCGATATGACCTGTTGATAGTCGCAGTATAGACAAATCGCAGTAAGACAACTAGTGGAAAACTATTTTCTACAAACCTAAAGATTTCTAAACAATGATCACATACATAATACAAAATCGTAACTCGTAACTTGGACTTTTGTACCTAAAAAATCAGAGCCTATATATACATAATACGAACCGTACCCGTGATTTTATTACATTATTATCCACGTTGTGGTAAAATATTGGCCCTGCATCTTCGAAGCTGCAACCTCACGCTTCGCAGTGGATTTCTTTCTTAAAAGGAACAACTATTAAAAGATCCCTAATATATTGCAGGGTTGTGTGCGTGCAGTAAACTATGTTTTTATGTATGTATATATTTAGTTATGTGAAGTCTATGTATAGTATATGTGAAGTATACCTACTTCCGTGTTTGTATACTGAATCCACCTTTATTTTATAAAGCTACGGATTCTCAGTTTAAACATATTGATTTATATTGTCATGAATTTGCATTCCTGTAAAATATATCTTTTAATTACTAACTATTAAAAAATAAATGTAAGTCCAACATAACCGACTCTGTTTCACAATATATTAAATGGTTTTCAGGACGGCAGCTTTAATTGCCAAATTAAATATCCGTAAAACATTGTCCCTAAATCCCCGGTCAGCGATACGAAACAACGAAAGGCAACTAATGTTACGTGCCCTATTAGGTGAATTATCCTCAAAAAGCGCCAGATGCCCTACTATTTAAGTAATGTACTGTGATAAAACCGACCCGCGCTCGCAGATTAAATAATAGTAGCGCACAGGGCCGCGACCAAAAACCGCAATGCCTACAAACTCATTTTTAATGTAGGTAGGTATTTTAACGTAGATTTAAGTAGAAAAACCTGCGTAGCCATATTTAGCTGCATTGGATCGAGATAGTCTCTAATTATTATTAATGCGTTGATTCGTTTAAGTCAATTTGTAACATTTCTACTACTACTGAAATACTGACGTTATTACTAATGAAATATATTATGCAGTGGCTGTTATTTTCCATAAAACAAATGAACACCTACCTATATAAGCAGGTATGGTACATGAAGGTTAAACTTACTTATTTAGATATAAATTCTATTAATTACAATGTACCTACTGACTGTACACAATATTATTATACCCGTGGATATTGGCTACTTACCTATCTATAGTAAAATTTGTATGGCAATGTTTGAAGGTATACAACAAAACTTCCTAGTGACCTGCAGTAATAATTAGATCGTGATCATTTCATGGAAATAGTTATAAACTAACCGCCCGAGTTGGTGTAGAGTTTAGTGTTAGGGAATTACACTTGTGTAGTGTGTAGACTGCTGTTAATGAAGTGCCTTCTCCTTAAGAGACAATAAGTAAGGTACTATTGAACACATTCTCAGACAATGTGAAATTAATTGTACTGAAATTAAGATGCAACTTTATGATGCCCTCTTTCTTACAAATAATAAGGCATACATAATATTTCCATTTCAACTCCTTCATCCAAAATTGTAATTTAGGTAAGTACCTGGGCCTATACCTAGTCAGGTCATAAATTCTGTCACTTGTTTTATATAAAATAATTGAAACAAGTTTATTCATTATGTAACCATTTATATACCAAAATGAACTTAACAAAACATAGATTCTTATGACACTAAAGTTTATTCAAAATGACCTCCGTGATTTTGAATACAGGCCTTCAATCTGCGCGGCCAGTCGTCTATCGCAGCACGAACGAGGTCCATGTCAATATCGGCGGCTGCCTTAATCAAGGATGTCTTGAGTGACTCCAAATTGGGATGAGGCTTTGAGCACGCCTTTTCCTCCAAGTGTTGCCATATCTTGTAATCTAGCGGATTCAAATCTGGACTGGAGGAGGGCCAGTCTTCGTGCCGGATGAAGTCGATTTCACGCGCCGCCAGCCAGTCTTGTGTGCTCTTCGCTCTATGAGCTGGCGCCGAATCTTGTTGGAATACCCAGTGCCTGTTATTAAACATGGTATGAGAAACAGGTTCCACAAGGTTCGTCAGGACTGTATTTTGATACACAACTGCATTCGTTTTTACACCTTTCTCACAAAAATGTACCTCTGTTAAGCCCCAATAAGACACTCCCAACCATACCATGAGCGAGGATGGAAAATGACCTCGTTGGACACGCGGAATACGGTTGCTCGCTTCTTCACTACTGTGTGCGTACACCTTATCATTTTGTTTGTTGTAGCTCTCTTCTACGGTAAAAAATTTTTCATCCGAAAAAAGAATTTCTCGATATTTTTTTCCCGCGTACCGCTTCAACAAAGCGCGGCATCTCTTCAGTCTCAGGTCCATTAGACGAGCATTCAAATGATGTCCTGTTTTTCTTCAATATGCCCGAAGCCCTAAGTCTTCATTTAACACCCTTTTCACCGTGGTTCTGCTTAATCCCATCTGAAGGGCCAACAGTTTCTGCTTACGTTTGGGATTTCTTTGAATTCGCGCCTTCACAGCTTTTATCACTGCTGGAGTCCTAACAGACCGAGGGCGACCACTTCTTGACCTGTCATCTACACTAGAGTCTTCATTGTATCGTTTGATGGTACGATAAACGAATCTCTTGGTTATATTAAAATTTTTCAGTATGTCAAAAATTTGAATTGGCGCGTAACCGCAACGATGCAACGCAATAACTGCAACACGGTCTTCTTTAAGCGTCTACTCCATATTTAAAAATGAGTAAAATTCTAAAAAGTATACATTTTTATTTTCATGAACAATTCGAAATTCGAATTCAATAAACTTTTTTGTGGCCAGCATTCTAAAAGAAAAGTTTTTACTGTGTGACAATACTTATGACCTGACTAAGTATAAACAACACGATACGCAATAAACAAGAATTTTAATCCAACAAATTTTAGTTAAGCTTTATCTCGGAACTACTTTAACAACACAACCCGGCGATATATTGTTGAAATTCAGGTCGACACCTGAATAAGTTTCAAACTATCTACGGGCACAACCCTGACTATAATAATAAAATGTTGACTTGGGTCTGACCTAAGTTGTGGGTACATATTTAGGCCCTCCGTACACTATATACCGACTATATTATATTAGGAATATTAGAGGGAGTTAACTTTATAAAATTCGAGGGAATGCAGTCATATCAAAAGTTCTTTACAGAATACTTATCCTACATCCTGCACTAGATAAACCCAAACGTTTATTAGTAAAACATGGACCTAAACGTAATTTAGGCTAAGCGGCACTATCTATTTTGTGGTCTTGTTTTGTTGATGACACATATAAATATACGGTTCGTTAGTATGAAATACGTTTTTATAAACCACACAAAGTTGCATTACTACTTTTCGCGGTATTTGGTCATCCAGGTAAATGCTTTTACTTACTATGTTTCTTTTTATTTCGCTGGGTAAATACTTTCCACTGCTTAAAGTAATTAATTTAAATACTATATTTAGAATAACAAATAGGCCTGTAACGGTGACCCGTCGATGCAACATGATGTAACGTTGAGGTTGTAAAAATTATGTGCGCGAATTTTCAATAACCCGTGTCTATTACAAAACACACCAAAAAAATATCTCGTGTCACGTTAATACACTAAAAATAACCTATGCTCATCACAAGCGACCCAAACCGGGCGTATTCAAATACCGTGTATACCTAAAACGTCACCACTTCTTATAGAGTGTCCGACCTAAGACGCCTGACCGAACATACAAGTGTAAAATATGCTCGAAAGGGGTCCCTGATACGGGACAGTGAGCGGAGGCCCTTATTTCCTTCATCACTTGTTGAGTGTTAGGGCTACCCCTGTCTGTGTAACGGTAAAGCCTGTAATTTACACAACCCTACCTGGCGATGTATAATTGAAAACAGAAGGCACCTTGTTATAACTTTCTCACTAGTTACTGCGGAATTAAAGTTCTGGAACGGTTTTATTGACGTGGAAATTGCTGCAATCTTTGACGACTTTACAACGGCCCTATCGACTACTATGTAATTATATACTTCATTGCACTTACAATAGAGACTGAAATCCAATACTCTATTATGAATGTAAGGAAATCTTTATGGTCATATTATGAAGTTATTGTATCTTTTTTCACTCATTTTTATTATCCATTCATTTGTATTGTTTTCATGAAGGTAGGTATGTAACAGCTATCTATAGCTTAACGAAGTAATTAAATTCGTGAATATGACTTAACTTAACTTTTCGTAGACAATGATAAAACTAATTAGAGAACATCGCATAAAGTAATAAAAATCAATTCAGTAGCTTCGTAAAAATGCAATTAGTAGGGACAGACTGGAGGTTTCTTTACAAAATTGTACCAAATTGTTGATCGAATGTCATGACGTCACAGTTCACTGAAAGCCCGAACGAGCCCTCCCCAAGTTTCCTTTCCCAATCCGACCGCAAAGCCGTCACAGTTGGAATCGATCGAGTTACGACTCTATTGTACTGCAATAAATCTCGACAGCTTGAGGGTTTATCCCTCTTGTCACGGGTTCATTGTGCGATTACTAAGTAACCAGCCAATGAACTTGCCAGCGAAATATGCGGCCCTTGATCGGATCATGGATTTATGAGTTTTTTTTTATTACGTTGCACAAATTGGTGGCAAACAACCATGCGACTTATCTGGCGGTAAATTGCCACTTCCGATTATTATTAACATACCTAGTCAAAATCAAAATCATTTATTGTAAATAGGCAATAAAATCGCACTTTTACGAATCGAACACAAATCTTAAATCAAAGCATGCTGCTTACGAAAACTGTATTATAGATTTCGTTTCAACAGCCATACTAATAGAGATATAGATAAATGTGGAGCGTTAGATAGATAGTAGGCAGGCATACTCCATTATACTACGTACCTATATTGACCCAGTGTAGATTGGTAGATGTTGTATATCACCGGAAGCTGGTACAGTGGTCTTATCATAAAGAGAGAGAGAGAGAGAGATAGATAGAGAGAGAGAAAGAAGCCAATGAAAAAAACCGGAATTTCCTCGATTAACATTTTTTTTGCTGACCAGCTTCTCGTATTCATTCAAACTTGCGGTTCAGTGAACTGTTATCATGAGAAACTTTTATACTGTCACCGAGCAAGGGGTCTGAAAGAAACTTCGCATTTTATTATTATCCTGACCATTCTAAGCTGACCCCCGAGGTGACCCGAAGCGTTGTCCATTTTATCCATGTTTATCTTTTTATACGTTGCTGCCACCTCAAACGGCTTTGTTACGAGTTTTTCATGAAAATGTCTGATTTTGTGTGTATTTTATGTGTATTATTTCTTCTAAGCCGATCTTTGTTCATTTGAAAATTTGAGTAAGTAATGGTGTTACATTTAGCGACAGATATAAAATTGCATAGATATCATAATATTGTGGGATTCGCTCTGAAGACTTTTGGGTCCGAAAAGACCAGATAATACAAATAGGTATGTCCAAATCAGAAAAAGTTTTAGCATTTTTATTTGGTAATAATCCGTTTTTTGAAAATCTATCTGTCTCATTAATTATTGATACGAAATTCAACCGAAATACTTTACGAAAATCTTCTTTGAAATAATACCACGTGTACCAAAAATCCATCACACGCGATCGTGCTTCTTGAACCATGAAATAAGATCAATTTCGGGATTTTTCCTCTTACCGTACGAAATTTAATAACGTATGCTTTAGAAAAACAACGTTCTGACTTATGAGAGAAGCCACTGAATGTGTATTTTGACGTTTTTATCTATATCTTCTGATTTCTACAACCCTATAAAGTTTTTCAGTTGTGCTTAAATGATGTTAATACCGCAAATCTCTTTAGACAATTCAAAATTTTTGGGACAAAAACATACATCCTCAAGCACAACGTCAAAGATTTCCAAGATTCCAAGATTAGCTTTTTTTAAACGTAGCCCCACACAAGGATTTCTCCTGTCGGTACCGGTTACAGACATATAATTTCACATACACATAACACCCAGACCAGAAACAAATCTGTGAATCACACAAATATTTGATACGGGCGGGAATCGAACCTGCGACACCAAACGCAGCAGTCCGAGTGTTCAGCCACTACGGCACAACAGTGTCGTCAAAATCGAAAGAAACCGAAACGTGGCATAATAACATCTGTAAAACTTGGAGAATGTCGAAAATCCCAGCGCTTACATCCGACTCCAAATTCCCATTACAGCGGTCGCAGGTCACAGAAGATAATCGAATTAATCGAGACGGGCTCGCCATAAGCCGACAATTCCGAGTCCTTCCGAGACATAAACTAGTAATTGGGAATCAGATCACGACCCTGTTCTAGATGAGGAGTCAGTGATCTAAGTTGGGATATCACTGTTTACTTTGAGAAGGGTAATAGATCCTCCGTATCATTGCACTGTGGTGTGAAGTGGAAGTGAGACCAAGATAGCCTTTGGAGCTATCGTGATCCAAACCAAGCTTGGGGTGACTTGCACAAAAATTGTTGTTATTTAGAAATTCAGTGCTAAACCTCAATGCCACTAGGTATATTGGACGTTTGCTGCAATAGAAAGTTAAATTAAGCGGTTGGTGCAAGATGTGAAGATACGTTCAAGCTTAACCGGAGTTTAAATTGGTTTGCCATTAGTGCTCAACTCAGTTCAAAGTTACCATCAAATTCCGATCTTAGGAGCGAAAGAAGTCGTGGATGGTGTAATGCACCGTAATAATTAATTGAAATAAATAAATAAAAAATCAATAAATGCAATCTTGTCGTTCGCATCATGCTCCTACCATGGAATATGAAAGCCAAACACAGTCACATTAAAATTTAAATTATACCTTCTTTATTATCACAGCATATTCAAGAAAAGTGTTGCAGCTTTAACGCAGTAGTAGGTGCTTACAACTTAATACAAAACAGCAGTTACATTCTTTCCGCCCCGAAAGTTTAAAAGGTAATCAAATTATCGCAACTTCTAAGCAAGTCGGGGGGTTCTTCCGCGACACCTTAGTATTGGGATTTTGCTCACGACGGTACATGGACGTATCTAGGACTTAATTTCGGGGGTAACCGGGTAACCAATCTCTATATACAACTGAGTTGGAAGGATTTATCAATCAACACTATAGTATTAGCCAGAGGTTAGGACCGCAGTTTTACGCGGTTATTCACTGCGCTTAGTTAAAAGTTAAAAAGAAAAGTCTTAAAAGGAAAGATGCCTCAAGCCCAAACACCCCTGCCCTGAATACGCCCACTACTTTTTAGGTACTTTAGACACGCGAGGTGAATGTTTAATCTGCCTTTCTTGTCGTGAACTTTGGATCCAAAATAGACTTAACAACATTTTTAGGTTCCATATTTGTTTTATTGAAAAGTAAACATTGACGGTCTCACCACAAAACATTTAACAGATGAGTTTAAATATTTTCTCCACAAATCGACGACTACCGTTTTTTCTAACTTTATCAAATTCACAAGTAAAATAATTAGGAATGCCAGGATTTAGTAAGAAAACGCGTGTGATACACGTCGATTTCGTGGAACGAATTTTTTGAAACTTCTGTTTAACTCTGGTCTAATCTTTTGTGGTAAGACGGTGAAAGTTGATCTCTTTAGTTTCATAAAGAAGTGACAACGCTTGTTTGACACCTGCTACGTTCAAATCAACATCCAGTAGACGCTTAGATTTAACTGGAAAGTTCATTTCTTGAAGATTTAGAACTCTACATTTCTGGAATAAGATGTTCAGAAGTTACATTTATAGTGTTTATTTATTTACTGAGGTATACCTGGATAAAACATAATAAACCTATTTAGTAGGTACTGGAGTTATTTTTTAATATAACTCGGAAGTGGTAGGAGAGGCAGATGAAAAAACATTTATTTGGAATGACACTCAACATGATGATGATGATGATGATGATGTTTTAATTTATTTGGTGTTATCTTTCTGGGAACATTTAATTTTTAAAAGATTCCTCATAAATCCTGTTATAGTATCTTTCATGTCGAACTTATAGATAAACAAACTGTCTTTCCGTAACGTCAAAAAAAAACAGTTTTTTTTATATAAAATAAAATAAAAAACTGTAATCGAATCGAAGCTCTGGAAAGGTTACTCATTTCAATACCATTATCCGATAGAAGTCGTTCCCTGCTCTAAAGGGTCGCGTTACGTCCTACGTGGTCACCGGGGTATTGGGTATGCAATGCTATGGCTATGTTACGGCAACCGGAAATAGAAATAATGCTTTCCGAGCCCCTATTTGGAATTTTATCGTATATACGGTCTAATTTAATCTAAAGGGACGCTCGTCAATGTTATTTTTGTTGTTATATCCTTCTAATATTATAAAAGTTAAAGTCGCTGCGAAAGCTGTATTTCTCTCTGTTTATTTTCTATTCATGGCTACACTGCTGCAAAGATCTTGTTTTTTGATTAGTTTGAACACTGGGGAAGGACATAGGATACTTATTATCGTGTTAAGTTGAAGTTAATCTCTTGCAGATGTTGTGAACGAAAGCTATTGTGACAATAATGTGAAGAATAATGTTCTAATATTTTCGTCTGAAATATTGTAAGCTGTAGCAATGTCTTCGTTGGCGTATAAACATGCTACGTAATTATGGCACCAGTAAGTGAGCCAATTTAGCAAACGTAGCGTTTTGAGCACATAATTAAAGATAGTTTTAAAGTCTACGTACAATAACTTCAAAAATCTTGCGAATTGTAGTTCCCTACTAACAGTTTGGTTAGAGTGGCACGTTTGAAATATCTGAAGATAAGAACGCAGCTGTGAGACTAGCCGGTAATTACCCATTAACGGTTTGAGAACTTCACTAAAGCGCTACGAAAACGGTCGTGAAATCATTTCGTAGACCTTGTAAGTGAAGTGAGGGCGCTCACGCGGCGAACTCACTGTGTGAGTTTGTGTTTTACAGAATCCCTCTATAGCACCCGGGGCGAATTGTCGGAACATATCACACCTAGAAATATGATAACGTCGCGAAGTAATTAATCTGCAAGGTACTCACTCAGCCTCTTCGACCGTCTCCGACATGGCGAGGAAGACACAGTTGAGCAGTATAGTTGCCATGACGAAGTAATCAAAGTACTGGTTCGTGGAGAGGTAGACGCAGGCGCGCCGCACCGGCGACCACGGTGACCACCAGAACAGGGAGCGCGTCGCCGTGAACCGGTGGATGTAGTTCTTGCGGAACCGCTTTGAGACCACGCAGAACGTCTGGAACAAACACATTTCAGACGTCAGTAGGTATAATAATCATCACCAATCACATCCCATATGTCAGTGGTTGTTGTTTCTGTTTCCTCATTTGAGGTTGTGCTAGCTGCTCGTGGCAGAGTGTATCAGGTCGCCCGAAGGCTTCTGACGTGGCTTAACGTCCTAAACGTTCTATATTATGTTCATAAACTTATTACGCCAGCAGAAAACATATTATTAGATTTAGACGGGTCTGAATATAGGCAGACCAGCAGTGTACGTCTTCAGGCTGATAATGATGATGAAACGGGTCTGATTCGCGTACGAACTAATATGAAAATATATCTAGTTACGGCTTTGGCCTATATAGTTCGGGGTCCTTGCCATGAATCTAGTGGCCAGGGCGGTAGGATAATTCCCCAATTACAATTTGAATTTTAAGATCTCAGTGCGACATATTATAATAACCTATCTGTTTATGATATTTTTCATTGCAATCATTTTATCCACAGAGCTCTAAAGTAGCAACATTCACTCAGGAATAATAACATACTACTACGGTTTATTCGCAAAAGGAGCTGTTATTGAATAAAATACTCGTATGATGTTTTTCAATCCAATGCGGTACAATACAATCTCGGAAACTTCTTTTGTGGAAAAGTCTTTTGAGTGCGGGAAACGGAATTTATCCCTTTAGAAACAATTTCACCTAGATATGACATATTTTATGCAGGAAATCCCTAAACAATTGATGGGACTTTTTTATTCAGTTACATCTATTTATTGATGCCTATTGCTCAATAAAATATATCTATTTATAGACGGAAAAAGGAATAATATTTAAGCAGAGTAACCTATAGGGTAGGAGTATGAAAAAATCAGGAACTACCTACCAGTTATGTTATTTTGTTTTACTTACGTACTTAAATAAAGATAACTACAAGTTTTTTTTTATTTACTGTAGAACCCAGTGAACATGCAGAAAATGTGCGACGCGCGACGGATTCACATTCATAATGACTACAAACTACAAACTCCCTATTTCGGTAATATAATATTAATAAGTGACAATATAAATCCAATACATAAATTGACCTGGTGAAATGCGATTCCTAGCGTTTACGGTTTTTATTACCACCATAAATTAAAGCATGGTAGCGCATTCCTCTTGAAAACTTGTACTTACTGCAATATGTTTTTTGTGTCAGTAGTTTCAGCTGAAACATTCATGCTTTCATGGATCATCATCGTCTTTTCCTTCATGGATAATAATTATACAGAGAGTAATGGACAATGTATATTAAAGTATGATAATTAAAAAACATTATTTTTCGACTAAAAGGTTTACTTACGTACTTGTTATGGGAAGGGTAATTCAGCATTACCCTTCCCATAACCCAGAAATACCCCAATACTGCGTTTACTATAAACCATGTAACTAACTCACGGATGGGACGCCCACGGTTTGTATACGGGCCCACGTGTATATTTACCTCAAGTGCTTATTCGGCTTAAAACTCTGTAGTTTAGAGTGTTCCATGAGGTCATTTAAGTCGTTGAAGTGGCGAAATTTTGTGAGACACACGGCTTTTATGATTGCCGACAAAGTGTCCCCGGAGAAGGAAATTAACACGTCCCGCAGACTATTAGACACGGTTGAGGAGTAATGTGTCATTTGGAATAGTTAACTTGTAGTCCGACGCTTTTGGCAAAGGTCTTGGGTGTTCAATTGGATTTAGTTAGATGATCAAAGATGTTGTATAAAATACTGGATTTCACGTCAGAGGCCTTGGTCAGACTTGGTGGTCTAAAAACGCTGACTCGACTTCTAGCGTGGCTGCGTATGATTCTACTATATAGATATATATATATTCTATATATAGATGAGAAAGTTTGTATGTGTGTTTTGCCTTCTATTCACGCCGCAACCTCTGAACATAGAGGAAATAACCTGTGAACGGATTTTCATGAAATTTTATTACATAAGTAGAGATTATATTATAGATCTTGGAATAGAGATGATAGAGAGGCCAGAGTCAAAGCCAAGTCAAACCATTTATTGTAAATAGGCAATAAAATGGCACTTTTACAAGTGAACCCATTAAATCAAATGAAAAAAGAGAACCATAAATCAATTTATGGTTTGAGTTTGAAAGTTTGTTTCCTTTTCAAGCACTGGTCCAGGATTGGATTTCGGACAGGAAAAGGAAACTGTTGACTCTACCAAACTATCAATACCTACCCTACGAGGATTTAGTTTTTCTCAAATTGTATATTTTTTCTTTTCCTTCTTTAGGATACTATTTTACCCCGTAAAATTACGATTCCTGTGGGATAATAGTGAACGTGAGTGAAACTGCACGGTGCAGCTAGTTGTGTATAAAGCGATATATATAACTATAGCTACGTTGCGCAACAACGTGCAATGCGCAACATATCCATTATTGAAAACATGGCTTCAAAATTCAACCATTACAGCAATCTCTATGCAAATTCACTTTCATGTGGGCGGGGTATGTCCTGAATTTGCTATCAAACGATAACGGTACCAGCTTGTTAGATTATTCGCTTTTTTCAATAGTTGTTTTTTTTTCGAAATAATTGATTCAATTCGCAGAAGTTATTTAAACAATAAAGAAAGCTGGAATGAATAATGTACGTAGTCCAAAGTGCAAACTCATAAGTATGTAACTATGTACCTAACTAAAAATATATTTGTTGAAAAAAACACGTTATCCGCAAAAATAGCACATTGCGATAACTTTATACGATAAAGCAGTAGACACAGTATGTACGCATTTTACATCAACACAAACTAATTGAAGCAAAACCTCTACTAAACCTCTACTAATGCTTTGTTTAGTGACAAGTTAAATTTAATATGTCACCCGAGGCCCAACTAAAGCGGGTTCCTGATAGGGCCATTAAATCCAGTGTGGTTACAACTTGGATCGTAAAATCAAATAATAGTGGAACTTTATTTTCCCGAGATGGCAAGCCTGATGAGAGAGGACGCCCGGACGGCCGCTGGTTTTGAGTGTTGAAGTTAAGTATCCCACCCGCTGAGAAGTTTCGTGTGTGGCCTCGGCACGTACGTGATTTTCTTTTTTTATTTTGACTTGGTATATTTTTGTACATGCAGCCAGTGCTAAGTTATATTAATATATTTTTGAGGAGATTTTTGGCGGGAAACCAAAGAGGCGACGTTGTTGATGTTTTTTTTTTTTTTTTCGCAAACTTGTGTTTTGTCATGCGTTGTCAATATTCATTGGTGGGGAGTTTTGGCGGGAATCCGATAGTGAGACGTTGTTGGTTTTGTATTATTAGCTCAAACTTGTGTTTCTTCGAGTGTTAATGTGTAATATTGGTGGAATATTAACCATTAAGTGTTCGTTAACGTGCACGAGTGTAGGCGAATGATATAAACTCAAAAAACGTGTCATTTCGCATTTTTTCCAAAACTCCCAGGAAGTTTCAGTAAAGCATCCACTACTTTACTGAATCGTGACTGACGATGTAAATAATTGACTTGACTACTTGACCACGATTGCTATAACATTGATGTGACTTTCTTAATGAGAAATTAAGATATACTTAAAATAAAATACTTGACACTGGCTATATGCACAAACCGTGCGAAGCCATAACTAAAACAAAAAAAAAAAAAAAATATTGGTGGAATATTAGTCGGATTTTACAAATTAATACAACCATATCGATGGAGTTTTGGCGGGAATCCGATAGTGAGATGTTGGTTTTGTATTATTTTCTCAAACTTGTGTTTCGTCTAGTGTTAATGTGTAATATTGGTGGAATATTAATCATTGAGTGTTCGTTAACATGCACGAGTGTGGGCGAATGATATAAACTCAAAAAACGTGTCATTTTGCATTTTTTCCAAAACTCTCAGGAAGTTTCAGTAAAGCATCCACTACTTTACTGAATCGTGACTTTGACGATGTAAATAATTGACTTGACTACTTGACCACGATTGCTATATTGCTGTGACTTTCATAATGTGAAATTAAGAAAAACTTCAATAATAAAATACTTGACACTGGCTATATGCACAAACCGTGCGAAGCCATTACTAAATAAAAAACAAAAAAAAACCATATCGATGGATACAACACACTCGTACTTAAGTACGAGTTGGTAACCACCATTTTACAGACTATTACTACCTTTACCAGACTTAAAAAAAGAAAAAAGGGAGGTGGTTTTCAATATGTTTATATTGGTAGCGGGCTATTAGATTAGGTTTACTTAGTTATAGTTTTTAGTCTTTATTTTTTTTTTCTATTACAAGTATATTAATTAAAATATACAAAAAAGATAGATAGGTAGGTAGGTACTAATAGCCGAAATTAATATTGTATCTCCTATCCAAGATTGAAATCGATCTTGGATTGCTGCCTTTCGTTCGACCGATTTCCAATCTGCGTGCCTTTATAAACCAATCCACGGATCGGTTATTGGCACGTTTGACCCTAAAATGGATTGTGATATCAATCCTAGATAGCAAAATTTGGATTGGATTGATTATTAATTTCGGCTGTTAGTGATTTTGATAAATTATTTATAACTGTCACACAAGGTAGGTAAGTACCTACCTACCTAAGGTAGGTACTTACCTACTTACATTACTTGTAAACAAGGCCAGCTATATCGCACTGTTTACAGTTCTAGACTGGAAGGTTAATAAGGGATATATAAATAACTTTTTATCTCAGCTTAGTGATAAAATGGCATTATGCTTATTTAAGAAAATTTTATACAAAAAGTCCCTTTATGCTTAAAATGGGTTATTCCCAGAGTACCTACTCCATTCTTTTGTTCTCAAAACTTTTTAATCCCATACATTCATTCCCAATCTACTCTACAGAATTATTAAAATAAAAATTGACGCAGTTTCCTAATAAGAGAGCGCAATCCAAAATATTGTTGAAGAGATATAACCTGTTAAAGTATGTCTCCTAAGTAGTCATGGTCGCTGCATGAGGGAAGCACAAGACCGGTCATCGTGGAAGCTATTGTGGGAAGCCTATGCCCAGCAGTGGGCGTCAGTCGGCCGTTAAAGAATGAATATGAAGAAGAAGCATGGTACAATAAAACATATTATAGGTATTATTGTAGGTACCATGCTTCTAGGTAAGCGTAGGTATACCATCTTACGAAGTATTTATTTCCTCATAGCATGTACCATCTTTGACCGCATCGTCGCTGACATGTCAGTTAATAGTAAAATGCGAACCTATTCAATAATAAAGCAAATCCATCAGAAACTCTCGGCATTTTCATCAGTCGTAATAATGACGTTGAATACCGGATATAAAAATAAAAAAATAAACGCAGTCCAATAATGGGAAAAAATCTCAGTGTCCCATAATTATATGCACCGCGCGGGGAGTGCGCAAAATGAACTCATATAAGGAAATACGACACTATCTGACTCGCAGTTCTTATCCAGACTTACAGTGGAACAGTTCTCCAAATAATAGAACTTTAGACATCTCAGATACGAGAATCTGTTGGATGTAAGTTAGCTTGGTTACTTTCGATTACTATCCCGTTACTAGAAAGTCAAGTAAGTATTGCCATAGAATATTTACAGTTAATATTGTGCTCAGTTAATTAAGAATTGTATCTAACAATATTGATCGTTTTGTAAATAATTGTTTTATTCTGTTTGTAAACAAAACCAAAAATGCGATCATGTATCTTTTGTAAGAATATTTTTCATTATTTTGTTTATTCGTATATATTTATTTGTTCCTATGAAGGACATGAGATATATGTAGAAATGTAATGCATATAGTTTCAATATATGCAATGTGCCTACCTACTTACTGTCTGTATGAAAATAGAGGAATAACATTGCAATATTAAATTAGCCTGAATTTATTTCTAAATGCGTCTTATTATGTATGCATACAATTTAACGCTCCACCTTTGGCCGCGTCGTCACTAACTAATGTGACTGCGTTCAAAAACCTGACTATCGCAATTAATAAAAAAGGCCACACAAAAAAGGTTTAACATGGGATTTATTTGCAAAGTCACAGAACACCATGAAGCTCATCGCTGTTTTTTCCGCACTGCTCGCCGTGGCAGTGAGCTATCCCGTCGTGAAACCTTGGACCATGAGCGAACTAGAGACTGCCATCATGAAAAAAGAAGGTGACCCTGCAATGCAGAAGTATATAGAAGAAGCATTCAACTTGATCATGTACACTCTATTTACGCAGACAACTGAGGTAATTTATCTAAACTCAAGCAATTTAAAGTAGGTAAGTAGGTAATAATTGGCAATAATTTCTAACTTTTAGTCATGATAATTTATACATTATTTATTATGGTTTGAGTTTGAAAAAGGATCTTTCCCTTTTGTGCACTTATTTACGGCTACACCTCGCACAGGAAAAGGAAACGACTTAGTGCTTCGGAAATATATACCCGAAGTCGGCAATCAAGAACGAATAGGTATACTTTTCACGGATAAACGGCAAAAATTTATTATAGAGATAGACTGGACCTCGGAGACAGACATGGGTAGTATACTGTTCATCGCGATATAATGAAGTACGCGCGGACAAAGTCGCGGACAACAGTTAGTGTATTATAAAGGTGTGAATTATGAATTTACAAATAATATGAAGTTTTAAATGGACAACCACTATGGTCACTAACAGTATTATTATTGGAAAGGAGATTTTTGTACACAGCGGCACTAGTGTCAACTGTAAGTATTTATTTATCATGTGAGAACTTAAAATAAACATCATACCTACAGTCTACACGCCAAATATCCTGTATCTGATGTAGTCATTCAATGATAAAAATGCATCACAATCTATAGGATTCTGACTCTCTGTCTAAGTATAAAGTCGTGAACAAAGAAGAACGAACATTCAAACACCACTTGAGTATAACTGCAGTCTATTTATTTCACAATCTGGTTTTCTTAGATTTTACGAGTAGGTATTCTTAGAAATCTACATCCACACTACTATTATAAAAAGGAAAGATTTGTATTTTTGTGTGTATGTTTGTAATGAATAAATTCAAAAACTAATATGACGATTTCAAAAAATCTTTCCCATTGGAAAACTACATTCACCTTGAGTAACATAGGCTACTTTATATCGCGTAAAAATTAAAACGGTTCCCGCGGGATAGTAGTTAGCGCGGGTGAAAACGCGAGGCGCTTCTAGTATTAAATAGGTTTGCTAACTAAACCAGACTACGAAAAGATCAAGTAGCGTGTTCTGTTTCAGTATTCGGAAATCTACGCTGGATTCCTGTCTCCAAGTGGTAACAGGAAGTGGACCCGTGATGAAGTGAAGGCAGAAGGTGAACACGCCACTATGAGATACATGCAACCTTATTTTAAGAAATCTAACGACTCCAAGCTGAATGAATTGCCGGTAAGTAGGTCATAGCTAATAATATTTTATTATAGTAGGTAATCGTAAATAGGTAGTTCAAAATCGACGTTAAGGCGCTAATATAGGAGCGATTCATGTATTTTAGAAGATGAAAGTTACCTGGCCGGGCCGCGCGCCACGCTGGCTCCGCGCTCACGGCAAGTCGAAAACGCTAATTCATAATATTATACTCTTACTAACGGCATCACGTGGCCTTAGCACAGATTACTAGATAGTTACTACGTAGGCTTTAGTCTGAAGCATTCAATTATTTCGACACTGTAATGACATGTCAGATTGGCCGAGCGGTCTGAGATGCTACGTTCCGTTCCTACAGATGTAGTTTCAAAGTTTCGAAACCTGCCGGGAAACTTTTTGTGTATGATTTTTGTTTTGGTGTATGTATATAAGTAGTTTGTTACAATGAAAAATAAACACAATCTGTAGTAGGTAAATAATGTATTAATTAAATGTTTTATCTTTGTTGGCGTACGCACCAAGCACCAACATTACCGCCAGCATTACATAAATTATTACCTCCTTGACTATAATCCTATCAAATTTAGAATGCCGCACGAATTATTGGAGTCACACCTAAATAAGTTGTATTAAATTTATTTAGTGGGGTCCTTTCTGGTATGCGCGTTTGTCAAGTCCATTTGATACATCCTCTTTAGTCCACTTCCATAATTTTCTTTTTGATATATATTTTGACAATGACAATGACGCAGTAAAAGATTTGTGCATTTAGCCAGTGTCAGGCATCCGTACTAAGATCATATAAATGCGAAACTGTGTGTGTGTGTTTGTTGGTTTTTTTTTTAGTTGTTGCCATCCTTTCACTAAACGTCTGAATCAATCGTCTAAACGGCTGAATCAATCTTGACCAAGATTGGGCCTATGAGATGGGTATAGGCTATTTTTCGTCAGAAAAAATAGGGATCTTAGAATCCAAATAAATAGGAGTTGAAAATTTATATGGGCAATTCATAATTTCTCAAGTAGGTGATCTGACACTTCATTATTTTAGGCTCTTGCTAAAATATAAAGGTTAAGACTAAGAATAGGGAAAAGGAAAGGGACAGTGACAGGGATAGAGATACAAAGACTTCAATATTTATTTTCAATTTATAAGTTGCTTTTTCATATACGGATGAAGTCGCGCGTAAAAGCTAGTTTCAGTAAAGTTTACTGAATCGTGGCTATGACTGTAAATTTACTTTACCACGAGGTTGTGAAAATATGGAATACTAGCTGTTACCCGCGATTTCGTCTGCATTTAAATCGAATCCAGCTAGTAAGAACACAATATGCGTGAACTTTGTATGCTATTGTAAATCAATCGGGCACGTCATGTCTCTGTCAATATCTCTAAAACATCTCTATCTTCCTATTTCCTCATCGCTTTTTTCCCCAACTCCCAATATCTCATCTCCCATCCCTCATCCATCTCCGATCTCCCATCTCCTCATCTCTCCAGCTGCTGCTCTCCATCTCCCCATCTCCCCAGGTCCTCATCTTTCCTTCTCCCATATACCTACCAAATTTCATTTTCATTTTTGTTGTCTCTCTATACCTAATTTTATCGAAATCGGTCCAGCCGTTTAGCCATAAAAAGTAACAAACAAACAAAGATACAAATAAACAGACAAACAGAGAAACAGAGTTACTTTCGAATTTACAGTATAATATTTGACAATTACTATATGCACAAATCGTGCGAAGCAAAAACATTGAAAAAACTGGCTCGTAGCTGAGCAGAAAGATTGCTGGAAGTGTGCTAAAGGTTTTTTTTTTTTTTGGCGGGAATCCGATTGTGAGACGTTGTTGGTTTTATATTATTTTCTCAAACTTGTGTTTCTTCGAGTGTTAATGTGTAATATTGGTGGAATATTAACCATTAAGTGTTCGTTAACGTGCACGAGTGTAATCGAATGATATAAACTCAAAAAACGTGTCATTTCGCATATTTTCCAAAACTCCCAGGAAGTTTCAGTAAAGCATCCACTACTTTACTGAATCGTGACTTTGACGATGTAAATAATTGACTTGACTACTTGACCACGATTGTTATAATATTGCTGTGACCTTTTTAATGTGAAATTAAGAAATACTTAAAATAAAATACTTGACACTGGCTATGTGCACAAAACGTGCGAAGCCATAATAAAAAAAAACAGGTACCTACTTCAAAATCGACGTCGACTTTTGGTGACAGAGTTTAGGGAGCGTAAACGACTAAGTTTTTTCTTTGTGATAATTTTATCACTTGTTATTATAGGCTTGGTGTCACGCGGTAAGCGCTGTATGAATAAAGACAAATATGATCCTAATGAGGTTTTTTACCTTTCTGTCGGCAAACAATAATATAAATATTTTTTTTATATTACCACGTGAATACTAGAGGGGGAGGGGGTCTTGGTATATACTACGGGTGGTCACCGAGGGGGGAGGGGGAAAAAAGGTTGTAAATAATGGTTCACATAGTATGGGTCCGTCTCTTATGGTTTTATTAATTTGTTTATTAGATTGAAGTGTTTGACTTGTAAAAGTGCGATTTTATTGCTTATTTACAATAAATGATTTGACTTAGACTTTGACTTTGACTTCTTACGCCCCTCAGGGCCTCTGATGTGGCTTTACGACTGCTATCGATCGATAAGCACCGACTTAAAATGCTCTCCGAAACAAAGAGCTATGGAAATCCGCACATGACTTATGAAAGTGATTAGTTGAGGATAGAACCCAGTGTCGTTGCATTGCAAAGCGCACAAGTTCAAGAACCATCGTTCTGCATTGTTTAAGTCCTCTTTTTGTACCAGCATTTATTTTGGTGCGGTTTTTAAAGACTTTTCATTTTGTTTTATCTAATAGGAAATATAAATTGACCATCTGAAGTAGGTACCTATTGATATTTTGTACGGTTTATTTTATAAGCGAATGTTATTTTGACTCATTTATATAAATTAAACTGTCGAATATTTGGTGTTGACATTTTATATATTGACGTTCTGAGTGGTGAAGTTTACTATCACACCCGAATCATAACCGTATAGAAACAAAGTGAACCGGTTAGAGAAGGATAAGTGAACTTACAACCGCCGAGAACATTAACCCCTCTTGCGAATAACCGGCTTGTGGCAAACGCAGTACCTACCTATCAAATATACGAGTATAACATACCAGGGGCCATACCATGACGACTAATTGCGATCCAATTAAGGAACTAAACAGAATCGTTTCACTTTAAATAATAGTAATACATGGCTCTCCATATCATTGGTAGGCGTCAATCCCTTTAGAAATTGAGCGTCAAGATATCACAACAAGGCGTTATGGTACGAATAAGTAGTAAAACAATTCTGTTTAGGTCCTCAATTGGATCGCAATAACACGTCATGGTAAAGCCCCTGGACTCAATACACACTTGTAAAGTATGTACCTACTGCTCTTAAAACAAGTATAGCTGCCTTCTATATTTAACTAGAAGCACCTCGCGGTTTCACCCGCGTTAACTACTATCCCGCGGGAACCATTATAGGTAGCCTATGTGTACCGGGGATAGCATAGCTTCCCAACAGTGAAAGAATTTTTCAAATCGGTTCAGTAGCTTCGGAGCCAATCATTACAACCAAACAAACAAAGTTTTCCTCTTTATAATATTAGTATAGACTAGCTGCGCCCCTCGGTGTCCGCGTTCGGATAATATACGATATATCTTTATGAATTGTAGCCTATGTGTTATTCTGATATGTAACCTAAATATCATCGTGAAGTTTCATCATAATCCATTTAGAAGTTTTTGCGTGAAATAGCAACAAACACCGACCGGTAATTTGCCACTTGTATCCAGCAACCGGTGTGGCGGTCTAAGGGGGAGGCCTATGTTCAGCAGTGGGAGTCTTCAGGCTGATGATGAACGATGATGATAATCAAGAAAAAGATGGTTATTGTGCCAATTGTCATTATAATAAGTGCAGCTATTTTAGTGCTATATGGAAATAAATATTCGCAGTCACATTGTCAATCCATATTTTAATCGTGTCGGGATGTTTACAACTGAAGTTGCAGCAGGTACCTCCCTCCCTATTTCTCTACACAATTCGGTGATAAATTGGCATGGAGACAGAGTTTTCACATCATAACTAGCTTCAGTCCGCGACTTCATCCGTGCAGATTACAGTTTACCGCTTTATGATGCTTTATGCAGATTAGTTTTATTTTATTTAAGGAATTATCCCAGCGTTGAAACGATTGCCTTACCTTTCATCAAGATCGGTACAGCCGTTTAGACGTGACACGTAACAAACAAACCAACGGACACATGTTCGCACCATGGATACCATACGAGTAACATGTAATTTTTCTTCGCATCGCATTAAGGATACCATACGAGGGCTTATTCCAGAAAAAATCCCTTGGCAGTATCCCCTTCGCAGGGGATTTCTGGAGTACCAAGGTAATACGCAAACTTTTCTTTCGCTTCTAGGAAGAGATCGAGTTCGTCGTACCAGCTTTAGACATATCCACGTGGACTGCAGCGGACGTTTTTGAGGCTATCGAGGACCCGGACACGAGACCAGCTCTGCAGCCGTACTTGGAGAAAGCCAGGAAAGAGATTCTGACGACCACCGAGGCTGGAGAGCCGAAGGTAACAATTAAAAAATTAGTTTTTTTTTTTTGGCAGCATTTGACCCTGGTCTTACGTCATGGACAGCCAAGACGCAGTCGATGGTGGAGCATGCTTGATTGCACTCCTATTCACTCTAAATATTTGGGATACCAGTACGAGGAAACCAACTTGCCCAATAACACCAAATTTCATGAATATTTGGGATCCCGCTCAGAGCCACAGGCTATGGTAGCCAATAAAACCTTTAGGTAATTTAATAGCAGATTTTTTAAGCTAGTTATTCATCCTTTATCGCTCTGTTTAGAAAAATTGTTATATTAATCACATTGGAGCGCGCGCGGATGTAAACGATATATTGATTAATTTTCGTTCGATACTTCCCTTTAATTGCGACTGACCGGTAAGCTTTCCTAATAAAATGGTGCAGGCAGATTATATTTTTTATTTGTTTTTTTTTTCAGAGAAACGTGACCCTGGTGACGCCTGTGGGCCTGATTCCAATAAGGGACGGAACAAAATATAGAGTTGTAGAGTTTAGAAAATTGGAATAAATGCTCTCAGTTTTTTATTTAGTAGGTATATTTTTATTCACCTATAAGATTACAGAAATACTAATAATGATATTTATAGTTTTATTTTAAACACGTACCTATGTATTGTATATTATAGTCGTAACAATATTGTTATCGAGTCTAGAACAAAGTCTTGAGTAGTCTACATAATAATGTAATATCATAGTATGTCAAAAGAAAACCGGCCAAGTGCGAGTCGGACTTGCGCACGAAAGGGTTCGTACCATTAATATGGCATAATAATATTTATTAAATATTTATTAATAAATATAATATCTATTAAATATTTATTAATAAATATAATATCTATTAAATATAATATCCATTAAGGCAAAAAATCACGTTAGGTAGGTATGGAACCCTAACAAGGTGTAAATTTAAGAGTATATAATATTAAATGGGGCTTTGAAGCTTTTCTGAAACTTTTTGGGTTTTGAAGAGAACAAAAAATGACACTGTATTTATAAAATTATTCGTTAAGCTCGTTGATTAATCTTCCACCAATATTACTACACAATACTTACAAACAAAGACACAAAGTGACGAATACTAAGATTAATAAGAACCTGCGCTTCTAAACCTCAATTTCTGAAACGTTTGTTGGCTTTGACAGTAGATTAAAACTATCGTTGTCTCTATCTGACAATAAACAAATGACAAGGATGGCAATAGAATTAATCTGTAGTCAAAGTTGGCTGACGTTTTAGAAACTGGGGGTAAATTTCATACCCTTACTGTACCTACCCAGAGACGTAGGTCAACGCTAATGAACCAATAATTATAATCTATTACTTCTCTATAAAATTCCAAAACAACATGATCATTCTAAAAGATTTCTCTACCATGCTAGTAAATGTAGTACTAAAACCATATCAATAGCACAGTAGAAAGATGCGGGCTGTTGATCAATTTGTGAAAACAGTGGAATTAGGTCAACATTGCGCAGAGGTTGTCAAAAGTTATAGTCTACAGCGAGACGGCGGCAGTGCTGAAGAAGTTGCTCCAACACACGATTTCCGTTAGTTGGAAGTTGACAGGTGATAGTTAAATACTATCTACGTGCCACGGTATCACCCGCCTTCGCTATTATCCCACAGGGACTGTAGTTTGAAGTATCCTGATTTCTCTTCCAGGACTTATGATATATGTATACCAAACATCAAAATCCAAACGTTAAGGTGCAAAGAGATAGATAGGATACCTCTTTATTGACAAAAATGTACAGAACACAGAAAGGTCAATTTAAAATAGGTACAATCGGTGGTCTCTTCATTTAGAGCGAAGAGAAGACGTACATATATACGCACCTTAACACGCAAACTTTATTATATATAACTTCAGTAGGATAAACAGTTCAGCTAGTATTTACAGCTTGTTATAGGATAAACTTATTAAGTATAGAGTAATTTTGACCGACCTTGATACGCTTAATTAAGAAACCCTAACATAAGTGAAGTATTGAAGTGACACGTTAATTTTATAGCATTTTTAATTGTATACCCACTTATTTTATTTCTCGCAATCTCGGTGTGCAAAATTCTGTGTTTTACTCGATATAAACATCGAGTAAGAATAAGTAGTTTTTGTCCCTTGTAAAACAAACTATGTACTATTATTACAGTCCCTCCAGTACATACAACCTCTACATATGCCGTCGTCATAGCAACTTATAGAAACTATGTCGTCTATTTATCATTTAACTTTTGAAATATTGTCAAAAACTGATACCTTACCATACTCGTGGGGGATTATTGTTCGCCTCTCTTCTATTAATTACACTGCTATAGCCGCGTGCACTAAAAATAAAACAAAAGAAAGCGGTTAATGTACGTGCCGCAAAGTACACTGCTACCGGTTACAGCAAGTTTTTGTGCAAGTCGTACCTTAATAAACACATGAGAACTATCGCGCAGTGTCACTCGAGACACACCACGGACCAGTGCTAACGATCCATTGTCGCCTCCAGAACCTGGCAATTACTTCTAAAAAGCCGTTACGCGTTCGAAGTAAGTTACAATTTCTTAGTTTTCTGTGTGGTGCTGTGCTATTAAGATACATAATTATTCGAAAGTGTATGCGAGATAAATGCCCGTTTTATTATTAGCAGGTGGTCAGATGAGATAGTGACCTCGTACCGGTGTTAAATAATAATATGGTCGAAAATGATAAGCACGGCTCTGTTAAGATTGCAACAAAAAATACCTCATTTGTATCATAAATCAGTGATGTCAAGTCCCGGTTTTCAATGGAGTTCAAACCTGTTTCACAGAATACCTATTAATACCCAAGAACCTTCTTCTTGTTCTCAATAAAAGCGAGATAGCATGATCGGTATTTTATATGGCATTTCAGCGTGCTGTCTCGCTTCCGCGAGTGTGAGCACCATTTGAGAACAAAGCTACCCTAGGCCTGTATGCCGCAGAATGAATCCACAATTGCGTGAACAAAAAGATATTTAATTTGACCAACAGGTGCTAGTAACATGAAGATCCTCGCAGTAATTTGCACACTGCTTGCTGTAGCTACCAGTTACCCCATAGTGAAAACGTGGACCCTGAACGAACTATCAGATACTTTAGAGAAGAAAGAAGGCGATCCTGCCATGAAGAAGTACCTCATCGACGCACTGAATCAGATCATGTACGCTTTATTTACTGGGACGAACGAGGTACGTTTAATGACTTTTTCTTCTGACTTATCATTATTTTCAGATGTGTTTCAGGCGATGAACAAGCGGTCACGATCACAGTCATGTCGATTTATAAACCCGAAGGTGGCTTGTCTTACTGGTTGCGCAGTTTTCACAGCTTAACAATAATAATTATGTAAAACATTTGATATGGAGTATTCAGTTCTGTGGAACGACATGGTATACTTTTTTCAGCGATTTTTTTTTTATTATTGCATTTAGTCCTTTTTTAGTTTTTTTTATTATTGCATTTATTAAGTCCGTCTGTCTATTTTTCAGGAATCGGTCCAGGCCGCGATATTGTCTCCAAGTGGTAAAAGAAAGTGGACTAAAGATGAACTGAAGGCTGCTCTGGAGGATCCAGACCTGGCATACGCGCTGCCTTACTACCGCAGATCTTACCACTACCTGATAAATGAGAAGGCTGAAGGAACTGTGGTTAGTCAATAGTACATCCTCAATAAATAGTACATAATCAATACCTTCCTTTGGCGGCAGGGCACACTAGTGTATAGTCTGGATACAGGCTTCAAGCAGAACATCTGTAGCCTAATCTTTTTGGGGTTGTTCCATGAAAACCACTCCCATTCTTGGCTTAGTGTTTACTTGACTACCTTCGATCACACTTCGTCACTAATATAAAGGAGAAAGAGATGGTGAGTAGACCACCCACTTGCCTATAACTACAATTAAAAAAAAATACGTGGCCATAAAGCCTTTTTTTATTTCCGCAAACATTTTCCTCTCAGAATGTGATGCAGTATGGCAAATGTATTTATGTAATTTAAACGTGATTTTCAAGCCTTTCAAAACGTTGAATTAATTTGATACCTTGTACGCTTATCAGGGACCGATAACAATACAATAATGTAAATAGTTTTACTTAGTTCGGTTGTCTGCAAAGCGTGTTATTTAGTTTTTTAGACTATTTTTGGGGGGGTCCCAAACTGGTGGATCTCGTACCTCCGATTTACTTCTCGGACTGGGGTACCTCATGATGTTTTCCTTAACCGAAGAGCGAGTGACATTATTACATTGTGATTTATGGTGTTTTATAAGAAACAAATTGGTATCTTGTGCCTAGTTGCCACATAACAAACAATGGCATTTGTTAAATAGGTACCTACTTAACTGTGTTCCTACGAATATAATAGATTGCTAGAACAATTGGTTGTGATGAAAAAAACAGTTTAGCCTCTATATAGCAGTTGTGACACAGATCGTTACCACTGTTAATGTTAGTATTCAGATAAATGATTGGAAATATATTTGTTTATAGATCGACTAACACATCCGAATTACGAGAAATAAGAATCAGATTGCTTCCAGTATTATGTGGGAAAACGGAAAACCTTATTTCACTAACAGTGTTTGCTAGAAAGATTCTACAGAAATGTTGGTTCTCTTGAACAATGATCATACTAATGTATGTTGCCGTGACTTCGTATCTATATATACATTAATACATGTACGAGTATAATTTTGAAATAAGCTACAAAATCAGCTAATAATAAATAATCATTGGGCCAACAACTTATTGTGTTTATTCTTGGCCTTAAACTTTTTCATGGACCATTTAAATCTCAATCCATGTATCTACCTAAAATCTGATGGTAGGTACGGCATGGATTTGATTAGAAAAAGATTGGCATGCGATTGTGATCGGAATGGATTTCCAGAGAAACTGGTGTTCGATTTGCAATAAATTCGAGTTCGAGTTCTCATTATATCTTCCAGACCGAGGTTGAAGTAATCATACCAGCTCTGGACATATCTACGTGGACTGCTGCTGACATTTCTCAGGCTATAGACGACCCGGACACGGAGTCAGCTCTGCAGCCGTTCTTGGAGAAAGCCAACAAGGAAGTTAAGGAAGCGCTGGATGCTGGAGTCATTAAGGTAAAAAAAAAACAAATATTACCTACAGATTTATACTTACCCAACTAGAAGCGCCTCGCGGTTATACCCGCGTTAACTACTATCCCGAGGGTACGTTTTTTTTTACGAGATCCAAAGTAGCCTATGCCACCCGGGGATAGTGCAGCTTATACCAACAGTGAAAGATTTTTTCAAATAGCTTCACTAGTTTTGGAGCCTATTCAATGCAAACAAACAAACAATCAGATCTTTCCTCTTTATAATATTATATAGTATAAAGTAACGGTTACCCCGAATTTTGTTCGCGGTGGTACTTCTTAACCATCGATTTATAAAGATCATAACCCAGTGATCAAGATCGGTATACCGATTTTAAAACAGTTTTTTTATAAACAGCTCAGTTTCTTACGGTCGAATTTACGATTAGATGCAACGTATTTAACTTTTAAAATCAGAATCTAGGCTACCAAACAGTGTAGGTATACCACATTGCAATTAGTGAAGTAAATTTAACGTAATGGGCAAAGCATAAAAGTACATGCCAGTTGTGAAAAAGTTTCTAATTAACTGTCCTAAGGGAAAGCGCGTAAAGTGCAAGGGTAAGTTAATAATAGTGAATAAAAAACTTTTTTTCAGAGTACCGTGACCTTAGTGACTCCTGTGGGCCTCGTTCCGGTGGCGGAGGGAACAAAGCCGACGATTGTCTCATATGGAAAACAGTATTAAAATCAGTTTGTCATTTGTCTCTTTCTCGTGTTTTATTGTAATTGCGTCCGTGGCGTAAATGGGTGATGAGCCGATGTGATGGGTGTTTGATCCGATTTAGGGGTTTGGACCATGTGGACCATAACCCTGAATAGGGAATTGGACAGTGGTTCCCGAATTTCTAGATACAGATAAGCCTAGTTAGGGTTCAGGATCTATGTATAGCATCGATCGTAAAACGTTATTTCTCAATGTGTATCTTTTCTTTTAATTAAGTATTATTCTTATTTGCCCTAACTTACACTCCAAAACTTCCCTCCTTGCCCAAACAGAAAATGATTGCGAAAAGAATCCATTGAAAAAATATGTCGCTGAATAACTCTCGGCTCCGCAAGAGATCTCTCATATTTGTTATTATCCGCTTCAAAATGGCATTTGGCGTCAACCTTCAGATAGCATCAAAGAGCAATCAAAGCACCAGGCGCCCGTAGCAGCCAAGTAGGTCAAGTAACGGCCCACACGCACAGGGCTGCCTATGAGGAGTCAACCGTGGGCGTCTTCCCCCCAGTGAATAAGACAAGATATCGCCCGAGCGTTCTCCGCCCGTCGTTTCGTTAAGAATTCCACATCATCTACCTTTCAGTCGTTATTAATTCAGGTATTTTATAACACAAAAAGGTTCGTTAAAAACACTCGCCTCGGTGAATTGGTGTGGCGCGTTAATTTGTCTGCAAGATTCCCAGTGTTATTTGAGGTGAGTTTGTAGAATTAATGTGAATAGATTTACCGTTGTGTTAAAACTGTTGTGTTTAGTTAGCCCGCATCGCATGAGCCTTGGTAATGAGTGTAGTTCATTAGCTAACTAGGTGAGCATTACCTGTATTTGTTTTAGCAGAGTTCCTAGTTATACCTATTGGCTTTTTAGTGGCGAGATATTAAGGAGGCGTGATAAAATGGTGATTAATGATAACCGTTCAAATGGTTTTGCTCCAGATTTGCTACCTAATGATTACTTTGTGATTACGACTAATGATACTTCGTATTAGCATTTGATTTGGTAAGGCATTATTTCTTGAAACAAAGTTTTCTATACACATCTCGGAGAAGAGACCGCAACAAGAGTTAAGCAAATTATTCTCGTCAATGATTGACACTTTGACAGTTTTAGAGTAGATAAGTCGGTGTAATTATGAGCTTGTGAAAAGAAATGACATGAAATGAAATTTATTGTGACAGATGTAGGTTAGTGTAAGTTGGTATAACAATAATGAAGGCCCATACACCTACCCGTTATAAGGCGTGCAACATTTCTCTTAGATACTAGCATGTAATATAATTTTAATTCAATGTCATAAAAATACCACTTGTCGGAATTAAATTATACAAAAATAAAAATTAACAATACATTTTTTTAAGTGTTTTCATGATCATACTAAACGCTTTAGCATATCAGACCGACTCTTTGTCTGTACTTTTGAATTACTTAATTAATTTAGACGGTGAATTGGATTAAGTAAGTGTTTGTTTGGCAAGTAGAATAAGTATAGGAAAGGTTATGTTACGTAAGCTTAAATCTTAGTAATCGTACCATATTAATATATCGTTACTTAGATTATTTTTTTAATATTTACGACAACATAGAGATACGTATTAGCAGTACCTTCAGTAAAAAAAGGATATCAGTTTCAGACCGTAGGCAATGCAATTACAGTGGCCCAATATGCAGTTTTTCTACGCAGTGGTAACCCTATCCTATCTAACTTCGTAGCTTGATTGCCACTATCACATAAAAACAACTTTTTCTCAAGACTAGTAAAAACGTATGCGCTAAAGTGACATACGAAAACAAAGTGATTCCAAGCTCCTTAAGTTGTAATACCCAAAATACTCATTCATTCCCAAGAGCAGAGTAACTAGAGCCATACACAAAGGCACCGAACTTCCGAGCACGCATAGCTGCCTACTTCCCATTCACATTCTTCAGTCTCCACACAGATTTGGCGCGGCGCCAAACAAAACATTTTTAGACAATGCCCACCGAACAACGGCGAAATCACTCAACGTTCACATCAATTTGTTACACTCGCAGCTTTGATAACGAAATGTATTTCCACCCTCGCTTTTGTAGCAAATAAACACGGCCACGTGTGCGGGGATCGAGGTCGGAGCGGCTGGGGCGTCGGTTGCACTTGCCCCCGTATGATTTTGGATTCGTTTATACAAGCAATATCATCATGGCGCTACGAGCTAGATGACTAGGTGGGCCGACGACATCAAAAGAGTCGCAGGCACCCGGTGGATGCAAGTGGCAAATTTTCGTTCGGTGTGGCGGTCTAAAGGGCAGGCCTATGTTCAGCAGTGGACGTCTTCAGGCTGATGATGATGATGCTTCGAGCTTAGATAAATGCTCAATGTCACGATGTCATACTATAATATCGCCATTGACAGCTTGCCAATGATATGCTGAAAATATTTTAGTATAACTCTCTGGAAAGTTCACTCCTTCGCCGCTCGGTTCATACACCAGCACGCTTGCTCAAATAAAATGGATTATAAAAACGCAGAAATAGTAACTGAGCCTTCAAATGCCTGAAAGTTGGACGTGGCATATTTGTTTAGTTTTGATAACAGGTGGATGAGTCTGAGAAAACTCCAATTTAACGTAGTTTAATTAGCTCCTAGTTGAAAAATATACTACTGAACTGTTACTGTTGTTGAAGCATTTTTTGTAGGTAGTTCAACTGTGTGAAATAATATCGCTCTTTACCAGTATTTGGCCCTCCGGTCCTTAATTACGTCCATCCCTGTACAGTACAATTTTCTTCTACGCCGGATGTAAATATTTTATTAGCGTAATGAACTCGGTAACAGTCAAAATTGTAATACGGCTAACACGTTTTGATGAAATACATAATTTAACACTCAGGTGGGCGAGCGGGTGAAGCAGTTCGTCCTTATGGCTAATTAGGATCGTTTTAACAAATACACAAATGTGATTTATTGAGCTGTGCCATTTGAACTCTGTTGATAAATGATGGTAGGGAATGTCACCTCTATTTATTTGCATTCTATATTAATTTTTCAAACTGTGCCCTAGCACTTTTACATACGTTTTAGATTTTGCTTGGATAAAGGTAGACGGATAGTTTGTTATAGGTATAATAATCGAGAGGGGGTTGGATATTTTTGGACTTTTGTAATTAGACAGTTTGTTAACAGTATACCTACCCTTAGTATGAACTTTTGTAGTTAGAAACGTAACATTCGGGTTTGCGTATTTTAAAGTCAAATTTTCTATGAAAACTTGTACTTGTACAGCGCCCCTACCGGCGCGTTTATGAACGAAAAATCTTCATACAAAGAGCTAGTTGACCCGTACTATGTCGAGCTAGTAAAACTCATACACAGGGCACAGGTGTATTTCTAACTCAGATTATGTACCTTTGCGCAAAAAGCACACAAATTATATATGTAGCTAAAACGTATTAAACCGTCTACTTCATTTAGACAATGTTCTACTTGAAACGTAAAAAGGGGATGGGGTATATCAGCCATGTGGTCCACTACCCGCGAGTAATTCACTAGAGAAGCGGTCTAGCCATCAAGCGATACAACAAGCTAGTTAGAAGCTAGTCCCATTCTAGGCTGATCATCTTCACCACCTTCGACCAGACCGTCACTTAAAACCGTGACGTCAAATGCTGCCTATAAAGTATGTATACAATGTATGTATCAAAACAGTGAGAAATGCCGTGTAAAAATATGAAACGTAAAGTTGGTCGATTGTAATTCAGTTTCTTTGAAATGCATTCTTCTGTTACTTAGCTACAAATAACCATCATCAGCCAGAAGACGTCTTCTGCTAAATACAGGCCGGCCATAGAACACCACGACGAGCGGTTGCGACCGGTTGTCATCATCAAGCGGCTATCTGACTCGCACCAGGTCGTGTCAGGTCTTTGAACGGCCTGATGGATCCTGTCCTAAAGTCCGATGCTTCTTCATGTGACGAGCGAACCAAAACGTTGGTCTAGTTTGGGGTGCTACGCTACGGCTACCGGTCTGCTGCATATTATGCTGTTTCTATTGTTTTTTTGTGTATCGCATAGCTTTGGCTCTGGATGACCACCCCAAGGCTGCATTTTCCTTTTTCGCCTCCTGAACCGCAGCCGAGGTTCCCGTGGCATGTAGATTAAATTATTTCGAGCGGTCCCCAGATTTGTCATTCTTTGTGGGCAGTGAGCTCTCTAGAGTTAATATCTACACTACTGGTCAAATATGAGGTTTTACGAGATCGAGTTAGTTGGTTTACCTAGTGAGAGGAGTATTTTAAGAAAATAGAAAGAGAATAATTTTCCTTTTCCGTGAGCAAGGAGTCGAACTTTTGCTAGACTGGAGTTAAACCAACATTTACTATACCTATTATATACTGTGTTTAAACTTCAGTCAACGAGTAGATACACGACATAGTAAACGGTGGTGAGGACGGTACATAATGCGCTTCGCAACGCAGCGACAAAGGGATCTAACCCTCGGCCTCGCATCAATGACTTACAATTATGTGCGGTGCCCATCGCGCTGTTGGTCTTGACAGTAATCGCAACTCAACAACAAACTGTTGATAAACTACGCGTCAGTTCACATATTGGTGAATTTCAGGGGAAATGCGGGCCGTAGTTATAGGACATAACATAGCAGAAGGTAGCAACAGTTTCCCCAAAACAGCTGAGTAATCATTTAACTCGGAGAACTTGGGAGATTGAATCGTTCTGGCGTATTATAGGCCCTTTCTATTCGCGGAAGGGTGATCTGTCAGTCATCAATCTAGCCCGGGGGCGGCGGACGGTTGCGGTCATTTTCTTCACGCAAATTATGTCGGGGTAGACCGTCGGCATGAAATAATGGTAATTTCTAACCTCTACAGTGGTATAGTAGCGGTTACATTAAAGCCTTCATAGAGAAGCGTAGAGAGAGAGAGAAATCTTCATAGAGTTCGTGGATCTTTATAGAACACATCTATTTCGTTTTAATATGTTCGATGGCTTGATAAATAACTAGATATTTGAGTTTTGGCGGGAATCCGATAGTGAGACGTTGTTGGTTTTATATTATTAGCTCAAACTTGTGTTTCTTCGAGTGTTAATGTGTAATATTGGTGGAATATTAACCATTAAGTGTTCGTTAACGTGCACGAGTGTAGGCGAATGATATAAACAAAAAACGTGTCATTTCGCATTTTTTCCAAAACTCCCAGGAAGTTTCAGTAAAGCATCCACTACTTTACTGAATCGTGACTGACGATGTAAATAATTGACTTGACTACTTGACCACGATTGCTCTAACATTTCTTAATGTGAAATTAAGAAATACTTAAAATAAAATACTTGACACTGGCTATATGCACAAACCGTGCGAAGCCATAACTAAAACAAAAAAAAAACTAGATATTTCCATGTATTGGCATGAACCTATAATGAAAGGAGGATATGAAAAGAAGCTGAATGCGAAAGTGAAGCACCGAAGATATTATGCTGGTGCAGTCGTAAGTACCTATCGGTCTGAGATAGGCACGCACGTCGCACACATTCCGATCATTTGTACAAAATACGTTTTTTTTTTATGAATGCCCGCTATTTACAGAACACTATACTGTGCATGTTACATACTTTATTAGGTCATATGTATTGTGTAATATCTAGGTTATGTATTGTGTAAGTAAGACTATATCAAAAACTTAATTATACGCGGGAAATTAGAAAAGTTAAGTTTTTGTAATTTTCTGAAATTATCTAACAGAAAATTATTTTATTCGTGAATCTTTCCGTCGTAATTTCCTAAGATCGTGCGGATAGATAAAAAATAAAAAGGTTTCGACTCAAATATACCCTTGGGATTTATTTATACCCAACCTTTTAAAATCAGATTTATTTTTACCCCACTGCCCGGAACGAAGTTTGCGTACTTCGCAATGTTCTTTCGGCTATTATCCTAGATACATACTAACATACAATGCTTGCCTATGTATGTATAAAAAAAAGTTACAGTATGTATAAAAAACACGATCAAAAACGTCACTGAGAGTTTTGGCGAGAATCTGATGGTGAGACGTTGTTGATTTTGTATTTTTTTTCTCAAACTTGGTGGAATATTATAATACTTGACACTGGCTAAATGCACAAACCGTGCGAAACCATAACAAAAAAAAAAGTCACTTTCGATTTCCCGCCTAAGCTAAGGTATTTTAAGCACCTTCTTCAATGCCGTGTTTTTTTTTAATCAACGCACTTCTTGCGGCCTAGCCTCGGTAACTCATTCATGAGACGACGCCTAAAATGTACGATGTAACTGTTTTACGACTTTTGGGTGTCCTGTCTTCATTTATGGAAAGAGTTTAGAGGCGTTTCGGTGCTTGCGAGTTTCAAGTTTTTATTTTGGTTTAGTAAAGTACATAAAAGCGTATTTGTACTACGAGTATGTTGTTTATTTCTAAATTAGCTGTTACTTGCGGACTCGCAACTTTAGATTAGTACAAATATTCGTTTGTACTATACTCATAGGTATTTGTTCTTACCTTGTGTATTTCTGGGGCCATTGTGCTCTTAGTTTCTGATCCTAGAGTTCACGATCTAATGAATTTGTGGTGTGTTGCAGCCAACACGCACAAGACAAAGCACCTCAAAATTCTGCCAACTAAAACTCGTTTCCCTTATTCCCTTGATCGCATCGGTAAGTGACATTCGTGGGAAAATTCACACGGTTACAGCCCAGATAGTAACTACAGGACTAGTTAATATTCTGTGTTACAGGTCTATATAGGTAAACATAGATCTATTAACCATGTTTTGTGGTCAAAGCGCGGCTGAACCCCCATTCTGAGGCGGCAGCCTGTGGCAGGTGGTGAGGCGGCTATTACGCGCCTACTGCCCCCCTGCCGCCCCCGAGGTGTTACGATGACGTCACGTATGTCGCAATGCCGTGCGCTAAGCCACGTGTGCAGTTAACAATATCGCAGGCAGTAATGTTTATTTATAGTTTAATTTGGTGACGTCACGGCTCGCTCGAAGTCACAGTTGCAGTGAGGGTTCTCGTCGATTTCGGCTAGTCTACCTCAAGTCACCTATCTACACTTGAGACGGATTTTACGAGTTAATACAAAAATAATGCTGAAATGCGGAAATCTGTGTCTGCCACAGGCATCGTAGCTTTCAAACCGCTGAAGCGGTTTTGTTTTACTTTTATTTTGTTTAGCTTTAGAAAATGTGTTCCGCCGTTTGCAGATTTTTTTGTTGCGACTTTTTAATCTTACTTGTTGGTTCCAACTTTGTAGGCGTGTTTGATCTTAGGTATTAAAAATCACCAATATGTTATAGATAGGCAGAAACCGCGCTGGCTCACAAGATACCATGCTCCATCCAATAGAATTTACGAGCGAAATAAATTTTATGAAGCTAATAAATTTTTGCGATGCAACCTTAGGCAGGCATGGCCTCCTTATATGTCTACCATAACATAGCTTACAGCAAGAGGACTGTTTGCCGCGGAGGTACAGTATCTCGCGAGGTTTGGTTGCCGCGGGTGATCGTAAAACAGCCGAATTTCCTTATTTTCTTATTAGATCCACACTCGTAAATGATGGAAAATGAATGGTAAGTTATGGATCCGATTACTCAGGGAAAGGAAGAGGGGAAATGGTAAGGAAATTGGAGGAAACGTATTTTTATCACGGCGATGACACGTTTAAATTCAATGAACGTGAAAAAGGTGAATGGATGTAAGAGACTTTTTCTTTTTGGATGATTTGCTTTTATTTATTTGAGATAGTGTTTGGAATATTTTGCACCATTTTAAGATTTGTTGAGATGGAATTCGACAACTTTTTGGTGTAGATACGTTACCTTTTATTGTACCTAATTGGTAATTTAAATTTTGTACATCGTAAGTATCTACTTAGCGGATTATATTCCAAACCCGCCATATAATAAGTACACTAACGTGATCCTTCACAATTTTATTTATATCAGTTGGCATAACGTGTAGATCTATGGTAATGACAAGGGGTACCGTTATCAACAACGGATTTTGACAGTTATCGTGTACAATAACTGTCAAAGTTCCCAAACTTTTAACGCGTCGCAATACATTTGGACGGCACGTTTAGCGTAGTGGCCAAGCAATTAGACTGCTGCGCTTGGTGTCGCGGATTCGATTCCCGCCCGGAACAATTTTTTGTGCCATCCACAAATGTTTGTTTCTGGTCTGGGTGGGATGTGTATGTGAAATTATATGTCTGTAAGCGGTACCCACGGTACAGGAACAATCCGAGTGCAGGCAGTTTTTATTTTTAAAAAACTAGTAGCCTTGTTGTCAGCAGTGAGCATTTGCAGACTGACAATAATGAGGATTATAATAATAGACCTATAAGAGAATAGTAATTACATGTGAAGCAAAGTCATTATAATAAAAAAATTAAGCGTAAATATGAAAAAAAAAGAAGCAGCAGCTACCGGCGTCGTAAAACGTGGCATCAAATAGTCATATATTAAGAGGTAAGGTTTTATTCCGGCCGGTCGATTTACGGTCCCGGTCCCGGTTACTGTACGTCCCATATTTACGATCATTCCCCTTGTTTATTGCCGGCCGTATTGTAATCCTTTGTGTGCCCAATTGGTGCTCTGTGACATTTAGGAACGTTTTTTAAAATACATAAACCGCTGTCTATTGAAATACCTACGATACTACTTTTAAATGAAGCGAAAAAATATGTCTTTTTTTTTTTTAAACGTAGCCGCAGACGATTGCTCCGTATCGTGGGTACCGCTTACAGATATAATGTACTTCTAAAGGAGTAATTTCAGATATAAAATTGTATTTGCTTCAGTATGTAGGTAGATTACCTTGATGGATGACAGTCAGTGGAGTAGGGCTAACTGGGAATGATAGTAAGGGGTCAGGCTGTATATGTTTGATCATGACGTATTTGCTTATTTATTTTGGCTGTTTGTCATGAAAGTAGAAGAAGCGAAAGAGGTGAGTCAGAATCGTAGCATGTGGAAAGATGTATTCTCTGCCTACCCCAACGGAAAAAAGGCGTCTTTGGATGGATGTAGGTATGTTAGTTATTTAAAAGCCAGTCTTATATTGTAGTCTAATACATATACTTTTATGCCTGGTTTCATTATAATATGTGGCTTTAAGTCAGCTTTTAAACTTAACTATCCGGATGTAATTAGGTACCTCCCTACCGCGAGCTATCCATTAATCTTCTTCAACCCCATTATGAAGGAACATTGTAGAATAAAATTATCTACTGTTTCCTAACTAACTGTTGTTAAAAATAATCCGAAAGGGAAGTGAATAATCGCTTTATCGAATTGTGAAAATAATCTGTGCTTGGCGCACTATAATGCTGCAATATAATATGACTATACGAGTATTTACTAGGCTTACTAAATTTATTCTGTAATTAAAAGTTTCTACACAGAACTAGGTAATTTAAAAAAAAAAAAACATTAAAAAATAACTTAATTGGCAAACAGTAATAAGGTAATCCTGGATTCCGTTTATCATTTTGAGGTAGGTACGGAACTCCAATAAACCCTTCTATTTTTTGTTTCCACAACTTGAGGTAAGCTGCATATCGGCTCAACAAATATGCCTTAAAAACTCATAAAGCTAGGAAGGTATTTACTACATTAAAACATAATTTTATTATGTTTAATTATGCGTTTATCAAACCTATATATTTAGGTACCTATTTCCTAAGTAAACCTCTTCGTTTGTCCAGAAAACACGAAACTGAACACCGCACTCTTATACAAGAGGGTTCAATAAGCCGACCCCAAGAATCCCCAAAGATCCTTACCCATAAAAACATCGCAACGAAAATTATCGCAAAGAAGTCTTTGACAAGGCTCTTCACTTCAACAAGGGTATATAAAATAGTATATTATAATAATGTAATTATACATAATTCAGCCTCTAACTGTCCCACTGCTGGACAAAGGCCTCCCCTCACTGTCGTGAGGAGGATTAGGCCATAATACACCACGGGGGCCTAGTCCGGGTTGGTGTATAACATGCTTCCGAAATAATTATCGGGCATGTTGGTTTCCTCACGATGTTTTCCTTCACCGAAAAACGAGTGATAATTATGTATACTAGTACCCAACTTATAAGGCGCGTCGTGAATCTTCGTTCGCGCAGAAAAGAAAGTATGGTCAGAAGATTAACGAGAGAATGCTTAAAACTTACAATCAACCTAAGCTCACTATTATAAGGTTCATAATACACTGCAGCTGTTAGTTCCATCTCACTCTAAGCTCGCTAAGATGGCGGCGGCTGCCGACCAATAGCGGTCAATAGCATTTCCCGCGCTTTGAAAATTCATCTTCTGCGCAGGTACATCGGTAAGCCATGTCAGTTGGGTAATACTGTACATATGTTTTAACAAGAAACACATTGGTACGTGCCCGCACTGGGATATGAACTCGCCACCTCCATTTTCAAAGGCGGACGTTCGCTCACTACGCTACCACCGCTAGTAACAATAAAAAAAAACAAATACTTCCAAATATCACTATACCGACATTTAATTTAACGCACTCATTAATTATTCTTGACTAAATTCACTATCCAGATCTCGAGAACAAAGCAAACCCATATCAAATCTTCTCGGCTGCTTTATTATTTATCCCTTACCTCGCTTCACCCCCTATTCTCTTTTCACCCTATTCTCTTGTTCATCTTTTCACCGCTTCCGAATAGTAAGTTATTTTGCGATTGAAAAAAGTGAAGCGGATTAGAAGAACCAATGCTAGGTTTACCTCTGCTCTATTTGGTTCCACTTATTGCACGTTTGTTCCAGATCAAAATGGACTTTGTAAAATACTCTTGTTATAATTATATACTATACTGAGTTGTGTGAGTTCTTTGACACGTTGGATAAGACATGATGAAGCCGTATGTTTTCTAGCCCTAAACAAAACAGAAGTTGGTTCCTACTATATATATCATACAAGTGGATTATCAAACTGATATTTGGTTACTAAAGACTTGATAAAGACTTGACTCGATTCGTCACAATGTTTTGGAATGTTTTTAAGGACACATGAGGAAATACTCTTACCGGCTTTGGTCCTTCAATCAACCCCTAACGAGGTCACGTTGTTTGTGTCAGAGTGTGTCAGGCCGCAAGAGGCGGTAGCCTTCTGATGCAAGGACATAATATGGCGTAATGTACATTGTACATGCCGATCCCCTAGGCCTGCTTCAGCACATATTATGCAGCCTTTTGTTAACTTTTCTCACTACGTTTCAGTCATAATTTCAATGAACCTGACGTAATGTGAATATCTAAATAGCTTTTCTCGGTATTCCTAACCAATCTATTTCAGTAAATGATATATCCGGACAGTCGAGTGTCAGCCGCACGATAGAGCAGAAAAGGAATATAGTTTCCCAGGAAGAGGAATTCATTTAACTTACAAGTCTTTTAATTAAACTAGACGGTAGGTTTTGCCAACTGCTGAAGTAGAGTCGTCATAAAGTGAAGGCGAATTGCAGGCTCTCAGAATGGCAGATATGCTAAATTTACTAGAAAAGTGTTTTCATGATGTCATGAAAGTAAACATTAACTTTCAGCGATATGAATCGACAAATACATTGTGTAATCCTTTTTTCCCTGCCGCTTATTACGTAGTATCAAAATGAAGAGTAAAATAAAATCCTTTTACTCGGCATGTCTTAGAAAGTCCAAGTAATCCAAGTAAGTCAACTTGTTCGAGTAATCTGTATAAAAAAACACTAAGGAAGTAACAATGAAATTTCACAAAAAGAAGCGTAAAACCGTCGAGTTTGCAGTTAGCATTTTATTGCAGCTAAAACTGTGCAGATGGCTAGCCCATTCACTCTACTGACACGGCAACAAATCTCTCGCTTGTTGACTGGCAAAAGACAGTCTTTAAAGTAAAATAAAGAAACCAACAAAAACGTTTATTTGCGACACCACACCACATTTTATAACAATACAATCACATAAAACATACGAGTAGTTTAGAAAAGCAATTTAGCTATTTTAAATCCTAGGCTAGGTGAAACGTTTCTAAACCTTTTGCCCCTTGCCCTTTGCCCTTGCGTGTACCACAATCACTCAATGCACAAAATGCATTTCAAATATAGCGCGACACGCAAGCCGTGTGGATGGGGTATTTCACTCGTAGCTCGTAGCTCGTAGGTAAGTGCTACGTCAGAAAATATCAAGACAAGGCAGTCATAAAACTTTGAAGTCATGTACGGAAGTACAGTATCGAATCATTCCGAGGCATTAATTAAACTGTACCTTTACGATACTGCGAATGAGACAAGAGCCTTAAACAATTTTAAGTAATTATTTTGTTGGTACTTGGTGGCGAAGAACGATAACTTTTGGGCGCTCTGTGATCGCAGTTTAATAGCTGGATTAATTATTTGTTGAAGACTCAATCTCTCAACTCACATCGAACCGAGGCGGTTATTTACTTAAATTAATGGAGAAACGCGTCCAGAAATAAGAGTTGATAACCTAAATATAGGCTAAAGTGAGCGTTGCCGAACCGAGCCGCGTACGGAACCGAAATGGGGACCAGTCCCGGAGGCATTTCCAGATACTTCGTGTTTAATGTCGCCGATATAAACTGGCTACGGGACTGGAAGTACTAAAACCGAATGTCTATCGATGAGCAATAATCCTGAGGGAACTGATATCTACGGTTTATTTATAAATGCTATTGGAATTTTAATATTTTTATTCATTAGCGACATGTGTACAAAAACCTTATCTTATTCATAAATGTTTTTTCACCTTTGCTAATCACTAGCTTGTATTTGGACACTGCGCTTGTAGTTTTATCATCCTACTTGCATGTTTTAAGCAGCGATGCATCACATAAAAGACAGTTAACATAATAACTAAACATGTACCAAAAGCCCGTTCCTAATTTCGCTTTTTTTTCAACGTAACTTTAATTTGACTCTGACCACTTCTGTTACTGTCATATCCAGAACCAGCTGAGCTGTGTGTTCTCGTAATGGGTCATGAAACATGTATGACGATTCAATGCCAACCTACTAGCACCGCCCATTACTAACCTATATTCGTGTGAACGATTAGAATCATTTTTAGACTTAGAATCAATATTATAGTTCATGTTACAAATAAACGCTTTAAATACATATGAGTACAGTACTTGAATTCAACATAGTTTGGTTTTATCATTCATAACTATTATCATTTTATTTTATACAGAACATAGCAATACCCCCACGTTGGGCGCCAATTTATTTTATTAAATGCGTATTATACCTAGTTACTTCATACTAACGTCACATCTATCTATCGTAATGACATTTAGAACTTTGTATATTTATATTATTCTGAAAGATAAACATAACGTATGCTCACACTACTACAATACCGTTCAGAGTTCAGACCGAGCGAGTTCCACGTTGGGCGCCAATTTTTCTCGAATGCACTATACTTAAAAATGTATATGCAGTTATAATAAGCCTAATTTTCTACGTTCCCGACTTAAATCAGAAGAATTAGCAGGAGAAATAATGATATTTGACCTTGACCTCCCCGTTTAGTGTCACATCTATAGCCTACAGATCTGTGGGCCGAGCTCACTGCGGCGCATGAAACATGCATGATGTTTCAGCGCCGACCCACTCTACGTTTGAGAAACACACGCCTCTACTATAAAGTAGACGGGTGACACAAAGTATGGCGCATTGCATGTTGGAAATGCAACTGCACCATCATTAAAATAAACATGTGTCGATGTTTCTTGTCGACAAGCATAATAACAGATTTTATTATGCTTGTCGACGAGAAACGTCAATTTCATATTTCTAATAAATTATCTAATTTCGTTATTGTTACAGCAGCGGACGAATATAGGCAAATATGAGTATATGAATATATGAGCTACATATATACTTAGAAGAAGAAACTGTTAGTTATAATAAACAACAATTAACCAGACAATAGGTACGTCAATTATTATCAGTCGGTATACGCTAGTACAGTGTGCTCCAATTGAAAGTTTGCAGAAACTTTACAGCGATCCAAGTTTATCCAGGTGTGCTTTATTAATTCTGAAAGATAATTGCAATAGTTCGTGGCTGTGAAACGGAGAATAACTACCTAATTTAAAATTTATGTTGCAGTATTCCACAAAAGGGGAAGTGATAAATGGAAAGACGTATAATTTAGTGCTTATAAAACAGTGGTACGTATCGTCATCTCTCTGCTTTCTATCTTCTGATGATTATTGTCTTAAATATGGAAGATACCGGTTTTTAGCACCATGAAATACTATTTAAATGTTAGGTAAATCATATTATTCAATTATTCTTACACATAGAAAATCATTACCTATCAAAAACGAATACCTACAGACTATGAATAGATCTGGTAGGTAATGGGTTGGTTGTTGTTGGTTAGTTTTTGGAGTTAGATTTTAACACATACCCTACATTAATTGTAACTTATTGTTTGATCGGTCTTGTTTACGGTTCAAATAAAAAAAATTGCACGAATATAATGAAGAAAAGTAAACATTGTTGCAAAAATATTAGTGTACAAGCTATTGTTTAGGCAAAATTGTTGAAGGAAAATTGAATATTACTTTCATTGAACATTCACATAAATAGGCGGGTGGGCACAATCGTCCGTGGCCATACAATGGAACAACAAACAATGGCCGCGCTGCTGGAGTTTTTATTCAGAGCACCTAATTTTGAATAATGCAGTGCTATTTACTCTAATAATAAGGGATTCTGACGTATTACTTAACCGATTGTGTTTGATTGTGGATTCGGTGAAAGAACAATTTAATTAAAAAATAACGTGTGGAATTTTTTTGTCCAATTCGCCACACGTTGGGCGCTTTATTTTATCTTTTAAATAATAAAGTTTATACACTTGGTCTTCAAAAGTATCTGAAGTTAGAAGAACATTATTTGTTTTCGTCTAAATTTTCCGAGGATGCGCCTATTAGTTAAGGGTCTGTGCCACCCAGGTCCATAAAATTATACCATTGACAAAACCTTACACTGGGTGCCTAGATGCAAATCTATGATATTCTGGTAGGAATTATGATGATAGCTTGTGGTATACCTTCGTTTCAGCTGATGATTTGGAGGTGACATTTAACGATTAAGAACGTCGAGTTATGAAATGATGCTCGGTGTTAATATAACATGAGATAACAAGTCAAACGTTTTGGGATGCCGACCTAAAACTTGATAGTATTACAGCTGTGCCGCTTTAACTCAAAAGTATTAGATTTACCGTGTTAGAAAAACTGGAGCCCAACGCGGGACTACTTCCCCTGAAAAAACATTGCCCAAAAAGCTATTTATACCTTCCGCTTCGTCACCCAAAACCATTTATCAGGTAACGCGTTAAATGTCACGCCTTTTATTTGACGGTAAAAATCTAGTAATACGCAACACCCCTGTGAATTATATTCGCTATCAAATTAAGCATAATAATGCTGATAGGAAGCAATGCAGTGGTTAACTGGCTATTGAAATAGTAATGAAACAATATCCTGCAATTTAACAGTTTCAGCTTCAGCCAGAACGGGTGGATTGGTTTCGTGGAAACGTTAGGCCGATATTAATTGAGCACATTTGAGGGTAGCTCGGAGCCGAGGCAAGGGTCATTCAGTTATAAGTGCCGGTCACGCGATGCGGACGTGTCAGACCGTCGGATTTATTGTATTTTTACGTGCTATTTAGCTTTTATGACGTCGTGGTTACAGTTCTGACTGGGGCCTCTGCTTACTTACGGCCGGTAGTAAACTGTTTACTCGCAGTTTATATAGATAGATAGACCTATTATCATCAAAACGATTAAGTAAATAATAGACTTTGTTTCTTCTTTATTGAAGTTACCACTATTAATTGGCCTTTTCCTTACTGTGGAAATTTTAATTGTGATATTTATGTAAAAATTAAGTATTATATAGGTAGAATAATAATACTTATGTATTTTGCATTCTCTGTAAAATGTATCAATTGTACCTATATATCTCTTCATAAAACATAAACCCTTTCCAGAAATAACCGTATACGTCAACCAGCGTGTTGCTATGAGATTTAATTAAAAATAATTAAGGAACAATATCCCGAAAACGTCCAAACTTTAGTCCCAGTCGAACCAACCCGTCTAATTAAGGTATTACGCGTAACAAATTGCGGTATTGGGCCAGCCAGGTGGAATCACGGCAGAGATTTAGAAATATTATTTGAAAGAGAAGCGAGTAGGTATACAATTACCTAGTATATTTACGATTTCTGTTTGCAGTAAAACTAAGTAAAAGGAGTGTCAGTGCAGCTTGTCAATGTATTTTTTTTGTAGAAAAATAGGTAGGTATAGTTAACTATGTATTTATTAGTTTTGATAGCCTTGATAGTTTGACAATAACTTGACCATATCCAAAAACATGTAAATTGTTGTTTTAACAATAATTATTATTAGTACAAGTTAAACTGAGCTGTAAAAAAATTGAGGCCCTAGCTAGACCGTCGATACACCTCATCTGTCATTTTATGCAAACGTCAAACGATGACGTCCACTATTACGATGTGTATCATCTTGATGCTCGAACTCCTTTAATTGAGCAGGTGTTGCCACAAGTCTAAATTTATGTCGTCCGACCGGCCGGTCGGCGGATACGATGAGAAGGGGCGATACCGGCATACCGTCACTCACCTAGCCGGAAGCTTATCTGCTAGATTAAATCCTGCACTCAACTTCATTCAGCGTTTAGCTCGTATCTGATAACAGCTCATTCAACCGGTTTAACCTATATTGCTTTTTAGATACGAGTGTAGGAGTAGATACAATTACACGAAAAAACAAATTGGAGAGCTTGGCTTGAAACATTTTGCTTTCTTTTTTTGGCTGCCCTAAAATCAGGATCTCCTAACTATCACACATGTTTTTTTTAATTTTTATACGTTTAGAAAAAGTAAAAGAGAGCAATGGGCTAACACTACAGGCTTCGAGTCCTAAACATCCTACGATGTGGCCTCTACACTACTACATTTCCATTACACTTAGTACATCGTGACGCGTTAAGCAGCCTTTAGCGCTTAAAGCAGCTTTTATAGGATACCACAGCCTTAAAATCGCTAGCAACCCACATACCATGAAATTCCATTAACAGGCTGCCAGAGCTTTTCATTTCTAAAAATCCAATTATCCTCTAGCAAAACCAGACTATGGCGTGAAACGCAGCTGTTTTACCTATAAATAACGCCGGCATGTCTGTCGAGAACCTTACAGGCATTGTCGAGAATGCACGCCGGAGATATCTGGGTCACAGCGGCAATACACTATCTATTTAATATTCACGGCGCATTCCTTGCCTCGAATGAATTAAACTCTGCGCAACAAGGTTTCCTCTCTTTCTGAGCTATTGTTTCGGTGATGGTTGAGCTGAGACTAACAAGAGAAGTAAGGGTTCAAAATATGAAGTTAAGTAAACGCATTTAATAAAAAATTCGGTATAACCACAAAGAATTTAAACCAGAGTTGAACATATGTGTCTAAATATTTTCTCTGATAGACGTTGATTTTGTGGATCGAAATTTAAAAAACTTCAGTTTAACTCTGGTCTCAACTTTTCTGGTAAGACGATTGCTTATACAAGAATTTACGTTGACCTTTGCGTGGTAAATATATCCTAACGTTTGGGTTGAGTGAATTTAAGTATTTTTTGTTTTTTAAACTTAGCCCCTCACTAGGATTCCTCCTGTATCGTGGGCAACGCTTACAGACATATAATTTCACAAACAAATCACACCCAGACCAAAACAAGTATTTGCTCCAAGCGGGAATCAAACCCGCGACCCAAGCGCAGTAGTCCGATTGTACGGCCACTACGCCAAACGAGCCGTCAAAGGGATTAAGGGTTTCACACACCCGATGTGTCTTTGCTGAGGGTAATAAATAAAATGTGGTTTAAAAAAGGATTTTGTAGATTTTTGTAGTTACCGATTTGCCAACTTGTCCAGCCATCTCTAGTTTAATTAATTTACTTCCTTGCACGTACAATGGAAAGTTACAGAGCTCTGCATCAATTTAATGAGCCACAATAGTTAGAGGCAGTGGGGCAGAAATTACCGTCGTACCTGCAACGTAAACTTTTTGCATATTTAGTTACCTTGTTCCTATAGGTAAGTGCGAGATTTCAGTCAATTACTACCTAGTAAAAAAAATATTTTTCGCAACATAATTTTGTTTAACGACTACCATGTATCTTCGCCCACAAATAACATTGGGGCCAACAAAAATGCCAGCATCGAGTCAAAGACGCAAATGCAATCGCATACGCCTCACTCGATAGGGGTGCACGCTTTTTTATACCTAGTTGACCAAATACTTCACACCCCTAAAGAACTTACTAAACTATTTTAGAACACAACACGTAAAGTGTCAATCACTAACTAAACACGCAGGAGCAAGCGCTCAACCCCCACGAGGATTATTATACTTACTTCTAACCGTCGAATATTTTCCACACGTTTTAGCTCTTCAATTTTAAAATGCATCTCAAATTTTATTCCGGTCCTGCGTTCTGTAAACTTTAAAATATTAAAAGAAAGCTGAGGTGAGTCCGCTAGAGCACGTGACGTAGTTTGCCGTATTTCACCGCAAATACGGGGGAAGTCGGTGGCAGTCGGTTACGGATACAGTTACTTATTGTATCCTTTTATTTTAGTTTCATTCAGTGTACGGTACCGGGTGTGGTTTGTGTGGAGCATTTTGAATTTTGCCCAATAAAATGGTATAGAGAGTTAAACTTGGAGCCTGTTTTGTGTCTACAAACTGAGAATCTAAGTGAGAAAACTTAAGAGCACAAAGTGGGACGAACCTGGTCGTATTTGTACCGTTCTTTTATTGAGTTTTCAGCAATATTAATTACACAGAGAGACAAAGAATAAATGTATACCTATACTTAATGCAGTAACAGAGAGTTTTCGCCCGCGCCTCGGGCGTGGTACGATTGGAAAACTAACGAAGCCGCAAGTTAATCTAGGGACAATAGAGAACCGCAAAGTTGGCGAGAGATGACAGCTATCGTCGAACAAATAAAATGTACCAACGCTGATCATTACGCTCCAGTCCCGGCCAAATTCATTGGATATTTTACCCTTGGGTTGCCATTACACCGTAAAATCCTCCCTTCATAAACGCCAATCTCATACCCGTAAGCAAACTACATTTTGGCTGCATCCACAATCCACATTCCATATCTACTTTAAAGTGACATTTTACACTTTATGATTGCACATACATCGCTGCAAACCGTGCCAGAGGATTTTGAACTTTATCTCAACCTGTCACAGTCTAAGAAAATATAGCAGAAGCCACAGAACCTCAGCTTGGGGGTAATAGCTTAAAGCTGAGCGAAATAGCTCGAGTGTATAGAGCTCACACTTTAGCTGGATATTTTAGTTTAGTTTATCACAATATGCAATGTAATGAAAGCATAAATTGCAAGTTAAACGCTTTAGGATAAAAAAGTCAACAGAATTAAACTAGGCCGATAAACAGATTATTTACAAGGCGTTTTTTTTCATATATTCATTGTAAGACTAAGGATATGAGCTAATAATATTTCATCTAACAACTGCATTGCTACATAAAGTTATTTAATCTCATATGAGGGTGTGTGTAATGTTGATAATTACAGCATTACACCATTATTTCTGAAAAATAAAAGCTTTTAAAAATAAAAGAGAACTGGTATCGGTTATCTCCATCACTTTAACTAAGGATCAAAAGAATTGGCTCTGAGGCGCTTTAACTCAATTAGTTTATTCACCCGTTCACTTCAAAAGGCAATTTTTGCGATAATTATTTTATCAAATTAATGTAAGCAAGTAACTGATACCTTTACAACATTCTCATAAAAATGGTTTCACCAGTTTTTTTTATTAATTCTGTTTGAAGCTGATTTTATGAGCGTGTCCCTTTTTCCCCCGTGGGCGCTTCTCAGCACTTTCTATTCAAAGAACTGAACTGAGATAATACAAATTAATTTAACTTAAATCAAGGGGAAACAAAACACTGATGTTTATTATTCGTCGCTAATACGAGAGCACTCAAGACTGCGTACCGAAATATCACTTGATCAGATCACGATACCAATTAAATCTCCAGAACCGAATCTGATCCGACAAAAGCACTCGAACGGTCCAACAACACCCGCCAAATGACTTCCTGCACCCGAATCCATAGACATAACGAGAATGGATAGAGCAAGCCCATCGTCATGCGAGTGGGACTAGAATTGAATCTAATCGTTGCGAAAGTTTTTCAAATTGTTTCCAGATCGAAGATTCCATTTACGTAGGATAGCTGTCTGCTTGCAGAACATTTCTTTCTGAAGCTCTATCCTTTTCTGTCCTACAAAGACGACAGTTGTTAAAGCGAGAAGGAATTCAAAGTGCACCACTTGTCTACAACTACAGTACCTAATTGTAGTGTCATTGTAATTGTGTACCTCTGCCATTAGCAGCATAACTAATATACAAACGCATTACATAACCGGTCAGGGTTGATAGCTGGATTGGAATGCCTAAAAATCTAAAATGTTAGTTCACTCAGCGCCACGACGGCCACTGTTCTCTCTTTGCACAGACTCTACCATTATTATATCTATATCGCCAACCGAAACCATGTCAGTATCCAATTACGGCTCTAAAGCCTTCATGGCCGTTAAGAAAAAGAAAATAAAACTGCAAATCTGGGAGCACGAATCGGAGCGCGTAAAGGGTGTTGACAGCGAGCTACAGATCCGCTAGTATGTCGGCCGCTATACAAATCGGGTGGCGTGCCGGGCGTATCTCATGACTTGCTTTAATGGGAATTGGTAAGTACACTATGGAAATTTATCTGCGGATACTTTGAATACGTTTTATGGCTAACTTTACCATTTTAATGTGATAAACGTAATTGCCCTTCATTTATTAATTTTGGGCTTCTACGGTTTAAAAATAGCCAAGTTACTGTTTGATGGAAAATTAATCCGCAGGTAAACGTTGAGCGTCTATATGTTGCTTAGAAACAATGAAACGGTATAGTACATTCACCGGTCTCTTGTTATATTAGCTATTTTTGCAAAAACACATTATGCAATATTAAGATTGCGCAACAGGTTAGTTTCTGCTAATAAATTTCGACTAAGGTCGCTAACTGCAATAACAGCATTATGAAAATTAATTAGTGAAAGTCAATACAGTTCTGGAGACGTTTTAGGGGCGGGAATTCAATTATCTACATAGTTAAAGGCAATCACTTTAGGAAATATTACGAATTCACGCACGCTCTTTTATTTTCTGTCATAAAAAGAAATATATTATTTCATAACTTAAACCAAAACAGACATTTTAGTATGATTTTCTACGAAATTTTCGTATAGGCATGGATCTTGTACATCATGCTTAACGCGTAAAGCTTGACGCGTCTTTCAAAAACACTGTGGCTAATAAACATTACAAACTAAACAAAGCGTTCTACCATTTCCTTGTTCGAACCGAAGTTTTATTTTAGCTTTTAATTGGCAGCAGTCCTATAACTGGCGATGGAAAAGGCTCCATTCTACTCATATTGGGGAGATTCTCGGACTTCAACGACAGGGATCGACTTGTACCAAGATCCCAGCTTAGGGTAAAAATAACTTGTTATATAAGAAATCTGGCGGCGAACTAAACTGTCAACAGGCAAAAAAGCTTTTGACTGTAGATTTAGCAACGTGTACAGCTAGACATTTACTAGTAGGAAGGCGAAATTTTTCGTTACATAGAAAATTCAACATGGTCGGTGGAGAAAATACTTTGAGAAAATTCGACGGTCGATGATTTTGGTGTTCATATTTTAATTTTTGACGTGAACTATTTCGCCCTCACACTGAACGGAAAAGTTGGTAAATATATCCTAACCTGGAATTAAGGTCTGCGCGTACAAAATACCAGTACAATTTTGCCTAAAATACTACTTACTCTCATATTATATTGACAGTTAAGAAACTTCAGCGTTATTTTCAGCTGACTATACAATCATATTTTTGTGGAAAATTAAAAGTTTTTAGGGAAGTCCATTACTCAACAAAAGTGCCTGACAGAGATCTGCGAGCATCACTGTTCAGAAGTCGTGAAGTTTCAGCCAATGTTCACTTTACTGAAACTTGATGAGGGTTGAGATTTAATAATAATGATGATAGATGACGAAGATGATGACGAATTGTTGTCATGATCTGATTATTTTTTGAACGAATATATCTATCAGTCTAACCCCCAGTTTCTGAAACGTCAGTCAACGTTGACAACAGATTAATTCTATTGCCATCCTTGTCATTTGTTTAGTGTTAGATAGAGACAACGATAGTTTAAATCTACTGTCAAAACCAACTAGCGTTCTAAAAACCGGGGTTAAATCTAGTATACCTTTACTTGTCTGTTGCGACAACAGTTTCGCGTTTTCATTGTTAGGCGGTATTAAAAATGTTGGATCATTAATACACAAAGTTGATTAATTACTATATTTTTACCGCTCTTACTTACGGCCGAAATTAATAATCAATCCAATCCAAATTTGCTATCTGGGATTGATATCACAATCCATTTTTAGGCTCAAACGTGCCAATAACCAATCCGTGGATTGGCTTATAAAAGCACGCAGATTGGAAATCGATCGAACGATAGGCAGCAATCCAAGATCGATTTCAATCTTGGATATGAGATACAGTATTAATTTCGGGCGTTACTAGCGCCACAGGATAAAGACAGAAGCCGCCAAGTGGCCATGTTGACGATCTTCGACCAAAACGTCACTTAACACCATAACGGTTGAAATATATCGACACGAAAGAAGGCCTTAATTTCTACACCACATAGTTTTAATCATAATAAAGGAGAAGTTCCAACAAACATTGTTTAATTAAAACTAACAAGAGACTGAAACAATTTACCGTTCACGAAGTTTAGCCTAGCAAGGAGAGTATGAGAAACAGAACATACAGAATACTGCCAAACTATAATCAACTTAAAGGTATATGTTTTTATTATTGCACATTTGAGGTAGCTAGCAAAATTACTGAACATTTTCTGTTTTACCACAAAAAATTTAAACTAGAGTTGAACAGATGAGTCTAAATATTTTCCCCACAAATACACGTCTAACACTCGCTTTTTCTAACTCAATAACAAATTCACAAGTAAAATAATTAGGAATGCCAGGATTGAATCAGAAAACGCGAGTGATAAACTGCGTTTTTGTGAACGAAATTTTAGAAACATCTGTTTCACTCTGGTCTAAACTTTTGTAGTAAGACGGTATATTTTTAAATATGAAAAGTAACTGCTACTTAACTAGGTACACAAAAATGAGACCGTTCCTTTTTCACAGAACGAAATCTTCTAGAAACCGGCATAATCCACCCTTTTTAGATACCTAACTTTTATCCTTTACTATGGGAATATAACATAGTTCACATGTTATTCAACTACGTATGATTGACGTCATCCATCGCTCTCTTAGAGAACCCTATTAAAGGGTCAAATCAAGATCTATTCAAGTAAATCGTGAAGCGTTTTCAAAGAAACCCCTTTTATGATCAAATACTCGTATCTATGCTTCAAAGATTTTCTTATGTTCATTCTTGTGTCATATCTACCTGTCTAGTCAACTGTCGAGAGGATGCCAATTGCAAGATAATTTCCTTTGTTATGTTAGCGTTGTTCTGAAACTACTTGAAACATGGAAATTAATACACAGGCTAACTCGTAGATGAGCGAGAAGGATATAATATGAAAGAGATAGGTTGCTAGTCTATAAAGCTGGATACGACTGATACATCTAGTCGGATACCATTACCGAGTCAACAAAATAACGTAACACAATAACATCTTGTTACATGCGTACTACCTTTGTCGTAAGCGACGTGTAATAGGATAGTTATGTAGGATGTAATAGCATATTGTTATGTTTCTTCGGTTTATGCCATGTCTTGATTGCCTGACTCACTGAATTTTAGTAGACTTGAGTAAATCAGTTGAGATACTATTGTGAGAGTATGATGGTCGCTGTTATCTAATACACAATAGTGTTAAGGTATTATAATACAATACGATAATTCTTTATTCAACACCATCTTCTTAATATACCTACATAAATAATTATTCTTCACGTTGTTTCTTCGCGATGGACTCCTAAACTACTTAACCGATTTTAATCAAATTTGTGTGATGTTTGATCTAACTTGATAATGAAGATAGGATAGCTTACATCTCAATTTATAGTCGCAATAACAAAAACCTTAGACACAGCAACGCGTGACCGTGTCGCTAGTAACTTTAAAAAGTCAACAACGTAATATGGGCGGCGTTAATCGCTATTAGCCTTCACTTTAAATTTGGATTAGTTCCTTTTTTTTGTTTATGCAATGGTCAGGGTACAAAGACGGTTCCGGTCCGGTTCCATATATACAATACAACCAGCCACCGTCTCTACTGGAACCACCATAGATGTCCAAAGAATTCTACTGGAACTGAATACGTGTACAATCCAGTACCTAACACATCTATGGAGTAGTTTAGAGTCAATCACCTATAAATAAATCACATGACTCATGGTACTTTCCCATCCCTAAAACTATGCCAGTCAGTTACTTTAGTCAACTATTAACTAGCTCCACTTAGATGGAAATTAATAATGAAATGGCTGGAGTGGGAGTTAGCGTCAAACTTTGGATTCGTTCCAAAACATGCCGTTTATTTGGCGGCCTAAAGTCTCAGTAAACGATAGGCGGATATTATCTACTTGTGAATAAGCTTTGCGTATTCGATGAGGCGGTATCGATGATACATGCTCCGGTTGTCAGCAATTTAATGTGATGCGAAGAGGCCAACAGTTAAACATGTTTTTTCGGTAAAGCTTTGTTCAGACGATAGTTATGTCGACGTAGGTGAATCATTAATTCGACGATGAGTTTTTCATACTTTAACAATTGTAATAATGCAAATAAGTAACATTGCCAGTTGCCGTTAAAGGTCTGTGTGCGCAAATCACATACATACCTATACATCGCTTGGAAACCACTTATGTGGGGCGTATAGTACGATATTCACGAAAGACCTCAACATTGGTATCGGAAATTTGCTTCACATTTGTACGATTATTGGGAAATGTCAGGCGGCTTGTTCTTCGGATGCGGGAATATTTCCATTACATTTTTTTATAAGTTTCACTACAACTAACAGCTGGTATTCTATGACGGTGATAAACCATACTATGTGACAAAGTACCGCAAACATGTAAAAAGGTTAAATTTTTTTTTTTGTTGTTTTCCTTATTTTCTTTTTTTTTTCTTACTTTTTTTTTTTAATTTTCTCAAGTAACGATGGTATTAACTTACTATATCTCAATAACTAAACATAAATTCACGCTTAGCAGTTATAACGGGCAGCGTCTTTCTTGCCTAACTAATACAAAGTACGATGAAACAATTAGTCAATCAACACTCCATTACTAGCTTAAGATTTCTCAATATTTATCCCACTACCTGTTGGTACGGGCTGATGGAGCTATTCATTCATAAATAAGCTGTCAATTAACAAATAATTTGCTAACATTTTCCATTTTGTTAGCGAATTGGCGTCCGGAAATATCCGAAATCCGCACGGTTCCGACAAACGGCACCTAGCGGCATTTCAGGATTTAAGTAAATGAGTGTCGTCGATACAAATGCGGGCTTTCGCTAAATTGGTGAATTAATGTTGTTTCACATCGACATAACAGCTTTTCAGATATTCAGTTTGATGAGAGTTTGATTTTAAATATGTTCCATCAATGTGCTGCTGTCATAATTATGCTACAAGTCCTCGATTTTTTTCTTTTCCACAACTTTGTGCTGTCGGGTTTGCTTCACACATGTTTATCATCATTTTCTCAACTCTGTTCAACAAAAATGTGGAATTACAGTGTATTATATAATCAAAAATACTCTTGAACTAGCGCCCCAAAAGCGCTCTCATGTATATCAAAGGTTTGTATGTCTTTGAATAACGTTAACCTCATCGTAGGCGCCACGCCACCGCTGCACATAGCAGTTGCAGTCACCAAAAAGCTTGCATTGCCTAATCTTGCAATGCAATCTTTCGCGGCACTGCACTACGCTTGTGATCCTGAGACATTGGTTCTAGTCTCATGTGTCCATTAATGATCGCTGGAAATAGTGCCCTCCACATGGGAATACAACAATGTTTGTACTGCTTGGTGGCTGAATATCTGGCTAATACTTCTCCACCCATATACTCTTACACAAGAGGCCTGTCATATCAGTCTGTTTAATAATAACAATGATATACGGACTAATTCATCATTTCTATGTATACAGGTAGGTACAAGCCGAGAGAGCAACAAGTATATAGTCAAGAGCCTTGCTTATCAGATCAGCTCATTCGACCGATAAGTTGGGCGCGGTCACCTGTGGACTGAGCAAATGTTATACTTGCGACTTACCAACTTTGCAATATGTTAGTTTGTACGTGAATATTTTCGAGGGCAGTGCCTGAGCTCTCGTGTTTTGGAGGATAGGTGATATGTTTTGAGCATTGCAATCCAACGGGGCAAGTCTGAAGGTGCAACCCAGGCTACAGAGAGATAATATGGAGTGAATAAAATGTATGTGGCATATATTATGCTGCTATCTATTTTGTTTTGTTCAAATTCATGACGATAAACTACTTGTACGATAAACTACTGATGTAACTCACCAATAATTACAAGTGTCGGGGATGTGGCATAGGACAGTGCTTTTTATTGTTTAAAGATTAGTATTAATGAAATTTTAAATTAAGTAAACAGGCGCCCGATTCATGCCAATTTGCACATGGCAAGAAGCTTTTCGATAGTTACTGGTTACGATAAATGTGGTCTACCAAAATTCAATATAATAGATAATAAACAGCATTTTCAGAAAAATTGTATATTTTAGACGTAGAAACCAGTTAAAAACATTATCGGCCAGTATAGAATTAATCCCGCGCCGGATCTGAACAAAGCTCAGCCTGCATACAAATTGAATGAGTTGACAATAGCATTTGTATGAAAATTAATCACTGCAGTGTACGGTACACGTTGGAAGCCTACTCTACATAACTTTGCATACCTGGAGCACTGTTGTGGAGTAACAACTCTACGCTTGTGTATTATGTAAACAGGAATGGGACGAGTTACCTTCAAAGGTGGTTATTAATGTAGCTTGTTTTAGAGATACTAATAATTTAGATATTTAATGTGGGGCTTGAATATATGATACTTTAGGAGTTGAGGTGAATGCGTTTTTAGAATTACTTGCAGAGACTAAAAGCTTCACTGTGTGATTTGACGGCACGTTTGGCGTAGTGGCTGAGCAATTGGACTGCTTCGCTAGGTGTCGCGGGTTCGATTCCCGCCCGGAACAAATATTTGTGCGATCCGCAAATGTTTGTTTCTTGTATGGGCGTGACGTGTATGTGAAATTATATGTCGTCTGTAAACGGTACCCACGATACAGGAGCAAACCTACTGTGGGGCTACGTTTAAAAAAAAATAGTGCCATTAAAAGCATGGTCATAAAATGTTCGACAGTCGCTGAACTGAAGTTATGAATTAATTTGACTGAAATTGGCTTAAGTCATACCGTTGGGCATCATATTGCCGACAATTGCTGTTAAACGAACATTAATTCAATCAGCTTATTGTTTCAGCGAGAGCAAAGACCTGTGCCCCTTAGTGTGAGTTTTTACGAGCTCGACATAGTACGCGTCAACTAGCTATTTGTATGAAGATCTTTCGTTCATACGAGTATATACGCGCCAGTAAGGGCGTTGTACATGATCTTATGTCATGACGCGTACTATGTCGAGCTCGTAAAAACTCATACTAATCGCACCTTCACTATGGCGTGTATTTACAGGTCCTTAAACAGTATCCACATAACTATAGTCTGTGCCGGATGAAACTATCCGCAGGAACCGGTTAGGGTTTCACATCCATAACATTCAGGTGTGGTTTCTTTGCTGTATAAATTCTGTCCCATTCCCTGATCAAAACAAAACCACTCTACATTTGTAGGTCAAAAGTCAGGGTAAAATGTTTATTATTCACTTACAGAAAACCGCAGAGATTTCATATTAAACCCGTAATAAACACAATACGGCACCAAAAAAATCGTGAAAAAACCTAATTGAAAATTTCTTGTTGACGAAATTGTCCGTTATAAGAGTATTAACAACCCATCTTCTCTGACGAGCCTCCGTGAAGCATTATTTTTTACGACGCCACTTGTTACGTGCACCTATCAAATGGCGGGCACCAATGTACGATGGCCCCTGACCGCCTGGAAGAAAAGGTTGGCTTGGGGTGTCTAGATGGCATTGAGAGGTCAGCCAGAACTGGTCAGATGGCCACATTGACTTGTTAGTATCCCCTTGAGCAGGGTTACTGGTTTGTTACAACCTTAAAAGACATAACAGCGGAAAAGCAGGTAAATACCCGGCAGGCCGTAAAGCTGGCAATGCCGAGAACAAAATGTTTACATGTTTGTTTGCGGCTTTGTGGTGACTACGGTGCAATGCGTAGTGTACCTATTTGGTAAAATAATCCTTATAATCCATTTTCATTACGGAATTTCGAATGTGAAACAAATGAAAATGATGATCGTATAATGGATATCCTTATTTTCAATCACATCACATCATCATCATCATCATCATCAGCCTGAAGACGTCCACTGCTGAACATAAGCCTCCCCCTTAGACCGCGAATCCGCTCGGTCGGGCGGATACAGTGACCGTGTAACATAATCACCATACATAACACTGATCTACATAACACTGACATAGAAACACAAAGCGTACGCACCGATAGCTCATCTACACATTAAACAGAGAAACTTTAAACTTTACTCGGTTTAAAATCTACATAGCACGCGCGTTTAGCCGACATAGTTTTATTGGCTGAACTTATACGACCAACTCCGACGTTCCGAGAGCAGCTGGCAGCTGTTGCGGGCAACAAGTGACACGGCCAATATCTGCCACCTTCAGTATATTCAAGTTACCTGTTGTCCGACAAGCTTATAAAACTGTTCATAAATGCAAACTTCCGTATATATAACTCCTAGAAATTCTATTTTGAAGCTGGATCATTTATGTTGCAGTGTCTAGCTATACTAAATTCAAGGAGCAAATTGAATAACCAGTGTTTTCTTATAGGTAAGGTCAACATTCCGCTAAAGTGAAAGTCGGCTCTTGAGCAAATATTTGGATAAGCGTTGGCATCAAGGTTCAAGTCATCATCAGTAAGTTACAAACCTAGAAAAGACACGAGTTGAAATAGAGGACTCACCTCATCGTAAATGAAATTGTCGATCTCCTCGAGCGGCCGTCCGTACAGCTTGGGCGGAAAGGGCTCGTACTTGCGCGGCAGCCGCGCGCCGTCCTCGACGCTGAGCCGCCGGCGCGGCATGAAGCCGAACTCGCGCACGAGTTGCGCGCCTCGCGAGCCGGCGCGCCGCGCGCTCTCCCGCGTGAACGGCGTGACGGCCGCGCGGGGCTCCTCGCGTCGCTCATTCCGCTCGGTCGGCTCGGCGAACTTGACGCCCTCGAGCGGGATGCGCAGCTCGTCGCGGCGCGGCCGCTCGCACGCGACCGTGAGCTCGTCGCGCGACTGCGAGGCGACGAGCGGCGCGGCCGCCTCGGGGTTGGTGGCCTCGAGCGTGCGCACGATCTCGCCGAGCAGCCGCGAGCCGTCGATCTCCTCCCCGGGCGAGTGCAGCGGCGCCGGCGGCGGGAACGACAGCCGCCGCTCGTCCTCCTCCATGCCGGGCTACGTGCGCTCCGACATCGCCCTCCCCGCGACACTCACACGCACTATTTGCGCACCGGTGACGCCATTCTCCAATGTTACTGCCACCTGGAAAGAGTGACGTAAGCATATTAGGCGCGAAACAAATTTTTTGCTTAAAGGTTACAACTGCGGTTAACTTTAATTTGACTGCAAAGTCTTACGCGGTCTTGCACTGTCACCTGTGGTGATGGCGATTTAATCAGATGGTATTTTACTCAACATCTCTTCACTGAAATCATCGGAAAGTCAAACATATCCAAGCTTCACTTTAGCCATGCCCAACAAAATATCAGTCCCAGTGAGAAACTTATTTTATCTAGGGCAATATAGAAAGTCCTTCCTTTTATTCTATACTGTTTAGTTGCTAAACCTAAAAACAATAACGTTATAGTTTAGGTTCAGTATTCGCTGTAAAGCTAATGAAATCCAATCAATAGCGCGATCTGTTTGCGCACGCGGTCGTAAACTATTTATTGAGGGAGCAGGCGAGACGCCTTGCCATTGAGATACATTGCCTGAAATAACATAACTATACGTAAACAGACTGAAGAATGGCTGAGTTGGTGCTGATGGGAAAATACAGCTACATTTCAGACTAGGAATGCAGTAGCACGACTTGCTATAATAAAGTCGGGTAGGATAAAAACAATTTCTTCCTGTGACAGTCGGGTAAAAAGAGCGTGGCCATACTAGAAACAGAAACATTCAGTTACTACTATGGCGTCTCGCCATCCGTCTTCATAACGAATTAAGTATTGTCTACGCCGTCCGTAACCGCCATACCACCCGTAGCTCTCGTAGTACCGTCGTAGCCAGCCGCTACGACCGCAACGGAGAATGTCTGACATTGTTTACTGGATATCATAATATGATGGAAATGTAGGTATATTTTATAGTACACGATTTCATTTCATCAAATTTCCACATAGTCTCTGTCTCCTATCTAGAAATCGACTTTGAGGAATATTGTCCCACAAACAACTAGACTCAGAGCAAAAATACATAATAATTAATGCGTATTTCATACACGTTGTGTGCTTCACTTTTCATCAACTCGATTCCAAGAGTTTTAATATAGTTTGTAATATTTCTCCATCCATTTAAAATTAAAAACTTTACCGCTACACCGCCAGTACCGAGACGACATTTTCCAACTGTTTTATTTTGTTAACTTTTTTGTGTAGGGCAAATCTAGTAACCATTGACATTATTACCTTATAGTACAGCTAATTTTAGTAAAAATGATTTTGCCGTTACTGAAAATCGAAACGTGTATACTGCTCTTTAATGTTATTAAGGTTGCCGCAGGCGAGTTAAATGGTCGCTTTATATGGGCATTTTCGTACAAATTCAGAGCCGCAAAAGGGGAATGCAAAAGCGTGATTAATACTTTGCGACAATATGTAGAGCCCGAAGGCACGGTCTCGCTTGCAAGTACCTACTCGTAATGGTTCACGAAAATTAAAGCTTGGATGACTTTATAAAAGCTCTTTGTTTAAAGTTCCAGAGATGTTCCTACAGTTATTTATTACCATTGACACGATATGATTATGTAACCATATACTTGTATATTATGTTAAGGACCACATAATATTTTAATATTTGTCTTCTCGTGATCATGTCAAAATTATATAATACATTGTTATTAGTTTGTGCGTAAATTAGACCCGTTTTTAGCTAATTTCGCTGTTCACTACAAACTTCTATCAAAAGTATATATTTTACGGAGATACCTTCACACAAATTACGAACTTGATCCCGGTGTATTTTATTCATGAAGTTATATTCTACGCCAGCCGTTCCTCTCTGTAACAGAGCTATCCAATATTAAAGAATTTATTTTTGAATTTCTCCGCATTTTGGCGCATATTTACGATTGGTCTTATTAAAGTGCTTACTATTGCAAAGGAGCTTCGGCTGTTGAAATTTGAGCGTGATCGATCGCGGTTCGCCAGTTACAGAACCATAACAGTGTGCCTAGTGTGAGTTTTGACAATTTCTTTACCCGCTCGGTCCGGTTAGCGTAAACTTGAAATTGTATGAAATAAGAGCAACGCCATCTAGCGTCAGTCAGTCAGTCACTAGATGGCGCTGCTCTTATTTCATACAATCTCAAGTTTACGCTAATCGGACCGAGCACGTTTAAGAAATTGTCAAAACTCACACTAGGCACACAGTTACCAAAAACTTGACATGCATAATCTTGCACTCGTCACCCTAAGATATTGGGTAGAGTAATTTCGTCCTTCAACCCGGAACCGTAATGTTTGCACACTACTGCTTGGTGGCAAAGGTGGTACTTACACAGTTCTGTTCAAAGTTCTTACTTACAAAAGGAATCTGACGGACGTGTAGAGGTCTGCCACATCCGTCATTCTTGACGAAACTGAACTCAAATTATCAAAAAAGGCTGCTTATAACGAAAGTGGAATCTGACGGACGTGTTCTAAATCGTTAAATGTGTATTTTACTCGTGTCAGAAATAAATACAGCTGGACACCTAAACCAAACCTAATTCAGATTCCACGTATAGACCCTCCATAAACTGTACTCGCATTTCATCGGACGGTTCGCAAACAGTAAAGCCGCTCTATTGGCTAAAAGGCTCCGAACAACACGCCCGTCCTGTCCCAGGTTTTGTAATCAATTTGGATAATGACAGCTCATGTTTGCCGACCGTCGGACTTACTCCGACTCGCCCTGGATTACCGCGCGCTGTAATTTAGGACAGTGCTTAAGGTCTCACAGTTTGGGTTGATTAACTCGATTCTTACATGGGGCAGGGATTCTCGCAAACGGATAAATGTTTGTCTGCACAATATTCGTGAATATGATAAGCAAATATTTTTTATAATTTATATAAAAACCTTTTCTGATTTAATATTGTACTTATGTATACTTGGAACATACCTGCCTATATAGTGCCTATATTCTATCGCTGTACATTTCAAAAAGGATTGCCCTTCCTTGTCCGTGTAGCAGTCGGCCAACTTAGGTACACTAAGCGGGCTGTCAAACTGTACCTATCTACCCTCAATATAACTATAAAACTTTAAAAGCAATGGTTTCGCCTTTACGCGGAAGTTCAAATACTGACGAGATATTTATAATGTCTTTAGATTAGCTTACTGAACTCCTGTTGGTTTACGGGCTTATTTAATATTATCTTTACGCCATTTGTTAATAATTAACGTTAGAACCGTTCATTAACATGTTTTGGAAACTCTTTTGTGAATAATAAAACTGACCAAGTCTCGGATCATCTATTTAATTATAATGTAGGGTCCGGTAGATATTTTTCCTTGTTACTTGGAAGAGTTCTCATCACAGAGCGGACAGATTGGACTCTCTAGGGGTTTCATTTTGGACCCAAAACTGTAAAAATGTAAGTACGTCAAGCCTTAACTAGTGCCTATAAGAAAAAATGTAATGAAATAAATTCTCATTACGATACCTGCCCAGTGAGATGAAGTCGATCCAGGGCGCACCAATTCCACTGTCCGTTTCGTATACAAAGAATTGAAAGTGACAGTCGTTTATTAATCTGCTTAACCTTAGTATAGTTTTATATTAGTATATGTTGATGTAGAAAAAAATATGGAAGTATAGGTTAGCAATAGCAGCCGGTTGCAGTAAAACTATTCAGAAAGTCTGCATGTATGTCTAACCGTTCCATTTCCCAACAAATTCAAATAAGCAGCTTTTACCGGAAAGCTCACGACCGTCGATATGGTTGAATGCACGGAAATAGGGCAGTACACTACAAAGTGGTTAGGAATTATGTGCCGATATCGGGCAATATTGCGCGAACAAATAATGCATGAGTGACGTCACCGGAGCCGGCCATCTCAATTTACTCAAGAACACTGTTGGCTGAATTACCTTATATTGCGAGTACCGCTTACCATAGGGTAAGCTCTGAAATTGATATTTAAGATGACAATACAGAAGTTGTGGTACACTAAACATTGGGAAATATGAAACTGTTTGAGAAGGATGGTATTCAGTCTTGACGGTCTGACTCTGATATCGCCATGATACGTAAATGTCGCGAGGTAAAGCTGAGGTAGGTAGTAATAATGTAATGTGGTTTTAGTATGGTCGCAAATGTAGGTAACATTAGATTAGCTTTGTCGTCAATGTCGTCCGTAATAGTAAATGTGCGTCACTTCAATCCCAATTGATGTGGTTAGGTAGGAAATAATACCTAATCATTAGTGCCGGTGCCATATCTTTGCTACACTCGGTTTGGTTTGAAGCTCATTGAATTCGGCTGGTTTTGCGTATTACCATTGAGAAATATAAAGACCGTCTTACCACAAAAGTTTAAACCAGAATTAAACAGATGTTTCTAAAATTTTGTTTCACAAAATCGACTCCTATCACTGTCTTACTCAATCTTGGCATTTCTAATTATTTTACTTTCGAATTAGTTATTGAGTTTAAAAGCGAGGGTTAGACGACGAGTTGTAGAGAAAATATTTAGACTCACCTGTTTAACCCTGGTTTAAATATTTTGTAGTAAGACCGGGTAAGTTTCTGTAGTTTTAGATTTATTGGAACGAACGTGAATGTATTCGTACAAGTCATGTAATATCTCGAAACAAAATGTTTCAAGCTCCTTCTTAATATGATCAACATAATTCAGATAGATTCGAGCATCAAATAACTCGTTGTCAATATGATCAACATCTTTTCTATGGATCTGTAGAGTGAGGAACCTCTATCGAAAAAGTATTCGAAACGTTAACTGTCAAATTTGTTTTAGATTTAGTCCTACAATAGGGCAAGCACGAACATTTTAACGGTTTATATCGTTAACGTATCGATCAAGGTAACCGTTCGCGGACGCATCTTGTCGGTATTGCAAGGCGATGATCAAATCTTATACAAATTTAACAGTTAACGTATCGAATACTTTCTCGATAGAGATTCCCTCGCCCTACGGTAAATAGCTCATTGTCAATATGATCAACAATGCTCCGATATGCCCAACCTCTCAGCCGCTGAGACTCAGCTCAGCGATTTTCCAATACATTTGGCACGGACGCCCAGCCGGAGGTAATGCGGCGGATTTACAGAACGGCTCTCGGGATCACTTTTCGTTTATGATATGGTATTGGAAAGTATGATCTGGAATTCCACAGTTTTGGGTACGAGGTAGGCTTTCCCTAAGAAAATTATAACCATAATTTATCTGCAAAGAAGTCATCGGCTACCTAAGTTATATTTATCCAATTATTTTATGCCACAAATAGCAGCCTCAATATTATTTCATATTTTTTACGTGGGAAAGGCAAATCATGTATATGTTACGTCACGATTCAGTAAAGTGTTCTCTAACTCCCCAGGATATTTCAAAATGCACTTAACGTGTGAAAACGTAGTAAGCGCTTCTATTACCAAGTCAAGCCGTCGGTCTGTCGATAATCCTGGCTTTGAGGCGTGACGTATCATTTAAGCGGGAAGGATAAAGTGACGAAATGTGAATAATATTATAAAAGGCGGTTGGATTTTCATTCAACATTTAGTAGGTATAGACGATGATGGAAAGCGAACACGACGCAAGGAGAAGTAATAGACCGATAAATAGTTGGAAGGCCCAGCAGTGAGCTTATACAGGCTGGTCATAAAAAAAAGCTTAGAAAACATAAACCTACAAGATCAACAGACAGCTGCGTGTCAATTTCTAATCCCCTTTTTTTTTTAATGTAGCTCCACACTAGTATTTTCTTCTGTATCATGGGTACCGTTTACAGACATATAGTTTCACATACACATAACACCCAGCCCAGAAACAAATATTTGTGTATCACACAAATATTTGTTCCGGGTGGGAATCGACCCCGCGACTTCTGGCGCAGCAGGCCGATTGCTCAGCCACTGCGCCAAACTTGTCGTCTACTAACAAACAGAAGTAACTGCACGTCCGTTATCTATTAGGTAGACACAAACTTCCGCACCATTAGTTTCATTCAATACGGATGCTCTAACTTAAGTTACCCCAGTTGCAAGTTTCAGCTTTGGCAACATTAGCCAGTGACGTCGACTAGGTGTTTTGCAGTTCGAATGGCTTTTCAATATCCGATGGCTGGATCTGTCTAAAATTTCACGACAGTTATAGATTTTTAGTTCCAGAAATTGTAAACAATTATTGGTATTCCATTTTATCAATGACGTATTTGGAATTTCGTAGTATGATGCAAACAATTACAAATATATTAACATCATGTATGTTTTAACTGTAGCAGAGAAGTAATGCTCGATAGCATTTTGCACAAGTCATCGTAGACGTAGGTATAAAAAAAACGGTATAAATGCACACAATCATTAATACACAATGTAAATATAATCAAAATACTAATTGATTACTATTTTTTATTTATTAAAATGTATCACGTGTTCTAATTATGTACCTACTATTTTATGTATACAAGAATTTATACGAGTAGTATATATCCGAAATTACCTACGTATACACAAAGTTCTTGCTCCTACCCACACCTATACAAATCCACTCACGGAGTCGCTAACCTCTCGTTTAATCAATTATTTCGCTTTCACGGTGAGAACTCGCAGAGTAATATCTTTACCCTCCCTATTTATATACAGTATGACGTCGTTGTTAACTTGTATTGACGTTTTCAAAGTGGCGAAGTGTTTAAAATTTAGAAAAATAGTTTTGCAACGTGCTCATACCCTGCCCGACGTCAGCTTAGTTTAGCAAATTTACTTTAAAATGTTTGTACTTACATAATCCTGTATTCTATTTTGTTGGTTCAACTCTGTAGTAGTAGGTATTCTGTGGTTTAACTAGAGAGCATTGAGATCGATTTCAACAAACTTCAGTTCCAAAATCATTTACGAACTCCAATACATTTGAAGCCAAAAAATATAGCTAGAACACTGCAATCGATTTTCCATCTAATACTATCATGGATGGAGTTAATTTTTAATCAAACTATGCTTGTGGTTGCGGCTATAATCGGAAACTCATATTACAATAGTTGCGGACAACGCAATCTCCTAACACGGTATAATTAATCTACCGTTCGTGCTATCTCGCTCTACTTGCCATACTGAGACTGTCCGCTCTTGAATAATATTATATTTATGTACATCTGGTTTCTTAGCTCAGTTGAGCTATAAACCAACAATGATTCCTTGAGAAGATCTTCCATTAATCAAAAGCATGCCATTAGGGTGGCAGAGGGCAAACAGTTCCGTTAAATAGATAAAGCTGGACAACCAGCAGATCGTCGGATGATGAATGGACGCATCGATATTGTCAGACAGTGAATTAAAGTTACCGCAGTATCGTCGGCCGATAACATCGCAGGCGTTGTTAGGAAACGCAGTGGAAAATGATAGAAGTACAACGGCATTTAGTGACATCCTTTATTTCTGAATTTTTTTTTCTTTATGTTTGAATCGTTTATTCCGCTACTAATTACTAGGTCGCCCGAAAATACATATTATTTGTCCAGTACCTTTTCATTAGCATGATGATATCAAAAAGTCATACAAGTTATTTCGCGTAAGTATTGTTTTTAAAGTTGTATTTTCTTTCACTTGCATGATTTTTTATAAAGTTTGATTTATTATTTGGCCCTTGTATATATATATGTATATACAATATATAAATTAATATGTATGTAAGAATGTAAGAGTATATTATGACTTCCAAAATAAGGGATAACAACGTTCTTAGGGCTCACAGTGTTATGCGAATAAATAGGGTACCCAATTTCTAACCGTGATTCGTATTTTCTGGAGTCTGAAACCAAGAACGATTTCTCCTACATTTGTTAGGTAATAAAACCTATCCTTCCTACAAAGCCTCTCACATTTTGGTACAAATTACTTGTCTCCAGCGACGGACAGCGGACCGTGCCGAGGCGTGAATAGCCGATCTCATTATACAACGGGCGTGCGGTGGAATATCTCAACTTACTGTAAAGAATTTATTTAAATTCAGACTGGATACAGTCGCCGACGTAAATCTTTGAACATTTTGAAACTTTTTATTCAAATATTTAAATAAGTTTTGCGACAATTTCTGTGTCTCACCGCAATTTTGCTCATGTTATTGCAGGTTCCAGGATGTACCTACCAAAGATTATGAAAATCCGTTTAGCCATTTTAACTGAAGGGCTACAAACACACAAATTAACATACTATATTACCTTGCTATATAAACCACCATATTTTCACATTTATCTATGAGTCTGCTGAAAAACGCGTAGTACATTTGACGATAACAATGAATATTATACTTAGGTACTATTTAATTACTCATAACTTTTTTATGAAACTAAAAACGCATTTTTTATAAGTACCTAAACAAAATATAGGAAAGACATTTTGAAACATTCTTAGGAATGCCTGTCGCTGAACATATTATTATCGTTACATAGTAAATATTATAGAATCTGTGACACGGGTGCAGCTAGTAAAATACAACAAAGGAAAAAGCTTTTAGATTGGCGACACAATGAGAATCTATTCTAACGTCTTCACATTGTGGTTTGTGGTGCAGTAAATTTACTGTTTTCAGAGAGTAGAGACGTCTGGTCGGCTGGAATGGCGAGTTTCATTAAACAACGAGCACATTGAACATCTCAAGTTATCGCCGAGAAATACGGTCGCCTTGTACATTTGTAGAATATTAAAATTATTTCCTGCTTAGTCTCTGTTCCGTCCGGAAGTCAGAAGCAATAAAAAAGGTATGAAGATGAGACTGGCATTTTGTGATTAACACTTAGAGAACTCATCATAACAAACTTGTACGCTCAGCCTCGAAAGCAGCTGTAGTACAATGTACACTGTAAAGTTAATAATAATGAAAATAAAATAAAACAAGTACGGTTGGCATCAAAAGTAGCTTAACATGTTTTAGTTTCCAACATCTTAAGAGGCTCTCGCTAGACGGCTGGATTAGCGGTCAGATGCAGAAGGCAGTACTCTTCGACACGGCACGTATTGTCAGGAGATTCCTCTCTCTGCAGCCCTAACCACCGGTAGTCTGGGCCCTGCTCCCCTATCGGTGGTACCCTAAGTTTAAGTTTTTTATAATGTTTTTAGGTGTTTATAAAAATGTTGTAAAAATTTTAAATTTAAGATTATACAATAAATAATGTGGATAATAATAATAAATACTCGTATTATAAAGGGGAAAGGTTTGATTGTTTGTTTGTTTGCATTGAATAGGCTCCGAAACCACTGGACCGATTCGAAAAATTCTTCTACAGTTGGAAGCTACACTATCCCCGGGTGACATAGGCCACTTTTTATCCCGTAAAAATTAAAGGTTCCCGCGGGATAATAGTTAACACGGGTGAAACCGCGAGGCGCTTCTAGTAGTTAATACTTACTGTTAGAAAAACCACGCGTCCTTCGCGATTTCAGTTACTTCAGATGCCGACTGTACATTGTATTTACAATAATACAATAAAATCCCATCTTATTGGGCTTAAAACTTGCATTTTATACATTTCGGATCCGCTAATTAACTTTTTACGTGTGTCGGTAACATTGCTCCGACTTTCAGATGTCATTCCCGTCGTTGATATCAGCTTCATCATAGTCCTTTATATACCGCTAGGCCTTATTATACCTTATATATCACATTCGAAAATAACAACACTACTTCACGACCCCTCCACTCAGGTAATTTGTAACATTTTTCACTACGACTACCAGCCATATTGCGGCACAAATGACTGCCGCGCAAGGCCGGAGCGTGAATGGCCGGTTTCATTATACGACAGCGAGCGCGTGCTCGTGAATATCTCGCCTTAAATGGGACATGTGACGGCCTTTATGCTCTTTGTGCAGTTTGTACGACTCAGATTTTTCGAGATTCCTTTTGGATTCCAAAGCTGAATACAAAAGGTACTCAAACATGTTCTACTGACGTAAGAACTACGGTCTTACCACAAAATATTAGACCAGTGTTAAACAGGGGTTTCTAAAATTTCGTTCAACAAAATCGACGTCTATCACTCGCGATTTCTTACTCAATCCTGGCATTTCTGATTATCCTACTTGCAATTTGTTATTTGGTTAGAAAAAGCGAGGATTAGACGTCGATTTGTGGAGAAAATATTTAGACTCATCTGTTCAACTCTGGTGTAAATCTTTTGTGGTGTGTAAACGTTTTCCATGTCGTGCTTCGATCTTTAATTATTATTTGTCTGTTTTCGTTCGTCGATGTTTGTTGTAGGGAGGTTCTTCTCCTACATCGTAGTATCGATTGCTCATAATATCTAGGTATGCGCTAAGCCTGTTAAATATTTTCCACCAATTTGCAGCCAGAAAGGTTCACTAAGATCATGTTTAGTGCAGGCGTAAGGGAACTGACACACTGTTCTGCATGGACATTTATTTTGAGAGGCACCAATTTGTCTTTATAACGTTTTTGAATGGAAGGCTGTTGATTTGACCCACTGCTTGAGGTAAATTTTGCACGACAGTCAGTCCGCTACCGCCTCTTACTAATTTCATAACAACTGTGGGGATTTTGTATTTTTTTACCAACCACTTAGAAATATCCGCGGCTATAACACTAAATGCTACTCGTACTTGCGAATTCCATCAATTCCATGTTTAGTTATAACGGAATACGAAAAATACCTGCCTTTATATCCACCGGTTTCTAGAAGCTTTTATATCTTCAAAGCATTTTATAAGCACCTCGCGCGGTATATAGGTACTCGCTGTGAGGTTCTTCAGAATTTGATACGAAATAGCACTTTTAAAATAACATTGCAGACATCTTTCTTCAAAGATCCAATTGCTACGGTACAGGGTAGGTAAGCTACCTAATTGTTTTCTTATTCTAAAAATGTCTTGCTGTACATAGGTACGACGTTCTGTTATAAAATGTGTAGCTGCCATAACAACCCGTCACGATTACATACATGATCATGATTCAATGAAATTCAATTATTTCTGCACAATGTTTAATTCGCTTTCCATTATAATTAATTTAGTTCCGTCAGATTTGGCACATTTGAGACGATCAACGTAATGTGACGAATCGCGTTTGCGATTCGCGTATAATATGACAAAACGCGTATATATGACGAACAGCGTAGCTATTCGCATAGGCGAAATCTAAATAATCAATGAAAACAACAAAATTTATGCATTCATCGATCAATCAACTCAACTGTTTTCAACTTCCCACTAAATTGATAAGCGACTTCCCGAGCGGTCAATACGACCGTAAAGCGTATATTTTATCCCATCCATCACCATGGACTAATGCATTTACATGGTGCCTTTGGAACAGACGCGATCAATTGATATGAGTCGTGTACAAAGGTACAAAAGAGAATAAGTAAGATAGATTAGCTTTGCATGTAGGAGCAGCTATACAGCTTGAAGCGGTTTAAATGTGTTGAAAAAAACATAGCCAGATATATTAGTAAGTAACAATGATCACAATGGTATCGAGTAGATACGCTTTCCGTTTTTATTTTAAATTGTAAACTGTAATTTAGATTACTGGATATGTAGGTAATTGAAACATGTAATTTGAAAAACTCGCAATTCATAGACACATCGATACTCTTATTCTTCTTATCTAATATTGTAAACGTCTTTATGTAAAGTTAAATATTTATTAGAAAACTAATTAAAAACAGATATTGGCAACAGAACAATAATAATTTTAGTTCCAGTGCATTATAATCTGTGCAATATCTGTGTAATAGACATTCAGCTAAATCTCTAAACATTTCGACGAAAAACCAACGAATCGCAGCTTTCATATTATACCTACGTCCAAAAATCGGATGCGATCCTATCGAAAAACGATTTACTCGGAGATGGAAGCTAATCCCCCCAGATAGCATCTTGTGAGTGCACGTCAAATAACACTTAGCCGCGTCGGGACGCCAGCTCCCACCGCCACTGCGAGTTAGAAATCGCCTTTTGTCCTAAGTGGTATTTGAACCTCACGATAGAAAGTTAGATGACCTCTGCAGGTATATTTTACAAGATGGTCCGACAGACGGTCTATGAAAAAAATGATTGAGATAAAGAATTATCATTTTTCGCTCTTTTTCGTAAACTTTTTTTGGAACGGAGACCAATCTAACAAAGCAAAGATCATAAAAATTTGTCCAGCGTTCTCGAGTAGAGCTGTAGCAAACCGTATGTATTCGGTACTGAGTAACGGGTACGCCATCTAGTAACGAGTACCGAAACGTTACTCATGAATCCATCTCGTTACTCGCATGTTTCGTATGCGTCGTATGGATACACCGTACACGTGTGCTGATAGTTTGTTTTACGCATGCGATACAAATAACGATGTTTGTTTATTATGTAGGTACCTAAAGTAATAATTTGGAAATTCATCGTCCACGTTTTTTACCTGTAAGTTTTCTACAAATCACGAATGTTGTGACGCCGCGACATCATACCGCACGCGTACGAAATGCGACTCAATTTGATACGACTCTTTAAGCATCATAGCATGTTATGAGGTATCATACGGAAGTAACGAGTACCGATACGATAGTAACGGGTACTCATGGTTAAAGTAACGAATACATACGGGTACGCTTTGTTTCGTTACTTTTACACCTCTATTCTCGAGTTATATAGTACATTACGATACAAGCTGTCTAAGTTGTATATTAATACACGGCGGCGTAACCGCCGTGTATTTAATATACTTACTTGTGCAGCGAGTATCGTATACTATTTTATAGCACTTGCGACATAAACCCGCCATCCATTTAATTTATTTAAAAATAATCTTCTAATTAATGCAATGAAAAGATGTTCATTTGACTCTTAGTAATAAACACACAAATTTTAATGCGGGTAGGTTGGCATTCCACCAGTAGAGAACGGGAAAACACAATTTACACCTACCCGTATCACCTCTAGATTTGTTTTTTAGGTTATTAGCATTTTGGATGCATATTTATTGTTCGTGGATTGCTTAATGTGATATTGTTTCAGATTTAATATTGTTCAGTTTAAATAATAGTCAAACAGGTTTCAACTAAAAAACAGTGAAAAAATATCAATAGTGTAGGGCTTCATTTTGTAACCGAATCTTTATCGTAACGTGAATACCTACTTAATACCTATAGGAATCTGTGATTGATCTGGTTTGTGCATAAATGTATTCACTATGAGACTATATTATATAATATGGTGTATAATAATTGAAAGTGTGTGTATTCAGTGAAAATAGTTCATGTGTCGGTTACATTTTATGTAAACAACAAAAAACGCAACATTTCTAAATCAAGTAAGTATTCTTATGTTTCAATAATTATATAATCGTATTAGAAATTGAATAAAATGTACAGTGTACGATTAATATCGCTAACTTAGCTATAGCGTTTTCACGTATAATATTGTCCGACGAAGACCAAAATGAAATCATGCAGAAATATGGCGCCAAAGACATTGACGTTTCGGTCCCACACGTTACAGGTTATACGTATCTTCTCTTGCTTACTATGAGTTTGTGAGTGGTGTAAAAATGTATGACTGATTAGCTTTGGTTCAGTACTACGCTCGCAACGATGGCTATATTTTTCAACGGTGTGAAGTTAGTGAACATCAGGCCGTTTAAAAATGTGCTACTTTGAACAGCGCAAAGCGTGACCTAAGTGCGGGTTAAGGTCGCACGGTGCAATAAAGTAATGTATGTAACTAACATGATTTTGTTTTATAATATAGATATAGATCGTAACGTTTTGGCTTCGCATAGCTGGTGCATTTAGCCAGTGTCAAGTATTATAATATTTCCACAAAATAGTCGAACCCATGGATGAACTTAGTAAATCTATGGTTGAACTATCAAGTGCCAGCCCGTCGTCAGTAGTCTAGCCAAGTCACAGTCATCATCACGATTCAGTAAAGTGGTGAACGCTTTACTGAATCTTCTTGAAGTTGGGGAAATAATGAGATTCTATAATTTTTCCTCTTTCGTGAACAAACATTATTACACCAATATCACACACGAAGGAACACAACTAGGTACGAGAAAAATACATAATCAACGTCACATTTTCGGATTCCCGTCACAACGCAGAATTTCTAGTAAATAAGCTAAAAGAAAAATAAACCTAGAACGTTTTGCAAACATTTTGATTGCTGAAACGTTTGAGCTGAACTGTGTTTTGTTTCCAGTGAAGTTTCAAGAGCCAGAACAAGACGATACCTATACATTTTAGATATCAAAATAATGTTTGCCAGACGTTCGTTTCATCGTTTGTATGAATGTGGGAAAACGTGTTGTATAAGCATTAGGTACTGAGGTATAAAATGTTTTCGAAAAGTCAATAGCCTCTGAAAGTAAATAATTAGGCAAATGTCTGAGAGTGATGGGCTTAGTTCAGCATTTTACTTTCAAAGTTCTAGTAGTGCTATAAGTGCTACAAACGTTATAGATAGGTGAGTAACTTATTCGTCGAATCAAACCTTTCAATGAAAAGTCCGTTCTATCGATTGAAATCTTAGAGCGTCTTCAAAAATGTTTCTTGCAGAAGAGTTTCAAAAGAATACGTCTGTTGAAGTTGAGAAGTGAAAGAAGCGTTTATCTGAAGGCTGTGAGTATAATAATATTGTCTTTGAAAATTTTGTTGAGAAGATTTCGCTAGAAAATACATTTTTGTAAGACTACTACTGAAGGGGCAACAAATAATCGTCTATTACTTCTGGTAGTGACTGTTACTAGCCTAAAGCAAATGTTACTTCTGATGTAGGCATTTGTTATTATTATATAATTACTCTTGAGTACGATTCTCACCCTACTTTCGTGAGGAGGTTTAGGGTATAGTCCACCACAGGGGGCCCGGTTTCTTTTTTTAAGAAATTCGGGCTTATGGATTTTCTCGCGATTAGTTCCTTCACCGAAAAACGAGTGACAAAAACGGGCATAGATAAGTTTTACTAGAAACACATTGTTACATTCCCGCTCGGGGTCGCACTCGGAACCCTCTGCTTGGCAGGTGCACGTTCCCACTAGGCTATCCCACAACCCGATCAGATGACCTCAATCAATTTGATTTCACGAAAGGTAAAACTTCATTTTACGGTTCGTTAACCAAGAAGGTTGATTAAAGGAAATCTTTTCAAGTCATAATGAGGTGGAAGATCAGTGAGGTGATCATGACCTCTTAAATATTAGAGGTAGTAATGCGGTAAATAAGTTTGCCTTTTGGAACTTTTCAGTTTTCAAAATAGGAACAACATTTATTTCTATTTGTTACTCCTTCAGGACTAAACTAGATACGTGTCAAAACGAAGTCAACAATCGTCATCATCAGCTGGAAGACGTACATTACTTAAAAGAGTCGCCCACTGCTTCAAAAAGACTTCCACTGCTACAAAGAGATGCCTATGCACTGCTTCGAAGAGACTTCCATTGTTTCAAAAGAGGCGTCCACTGTTTGAAAGAGATGCCCAATGCTTCAAAGAGATGTCCACTGCTTCAAAGAGATGTCCACTGCTTCAAATAAATGCCCACTGCATTAAAGAGACGGCCATTGATTCAAAAAACATAGCTAGCACTGTGGAGTAGGCAAAGTATCTATTAGTATTTATGACGTAGACTTTCGTAATTTTCTCATATAAATCGGTGGTTTATACGTGGGCTACGGAAAGGAGCACTTAGTTTATATCCGGAAACTTTGGGTGGAAGCTCTCACCGCATTTTAGGTGCACTTGCCGCAACCTAAACCTAGGTCTTATGTCATGTTATCTAGTTTAGAGCCTGGTTTAGTATGTGGGTAGCTAAAATCATGGCATGTATATAACAGTCTGCAAAAGAATCTATCTTTCGATGAAAATAGGTTTGATACAGACTTTTACATTTTATGCTTTTATACACACTAGTTTATAATGGTTTATTAAATGTTTAATATGTTAAAAGCCAATTTATTTATATAAGTAAGTACACGATTGGAACATAGAAACCTAAAAATATATTTCAGACATTATAATGTACATAAAAAATATTGCGGTGCCGCAATTTTTTTAGTAAGCGCTAAGGAGAGCAGCTGATCGTAAAAGCGTCTACAAAGCAACATTTCCACATCTCTCAAATATCACGTCACCATATCTAATACAGCTCTAGTCATGGCTATGAGGCCCATATTCCGAGGACACTCGAGGTCGTAGCGTAACGCCGCTGGGTATCTTGGCTGCAAGCACGTAGCTCTCGACTCTAGAGCCCTTAGATCCGTAGAGTCAACACTCGGTAGCCGGAGAGTCGGTCTTTGTTTCAGAAAAACCTGACTATTGGTAAAGTAGGGATGTCAAACGTGGACGGTGCATTTAAAAATGGTGTTGGAAAAATCCTTTGACATGTGACCTTGGAAATAAAGGTTTGTTAGTTAGAAAATAATAGGCAAGTTTTATTTTCTGTATGTTGTTTTTAGTGTTAATATGTTGGAACTTGGCTTTGACTTTGAATTGACAGTCATAATTCAGAGGATAGTAATTTTAAAGGAGGAGCTATGAATTCTACATTGTTACAACCACGACCAAAGTTTGAATTAGGGTTAGGAAATTAAGGAGTACTCCATTCATGCGTGGTGTAACAAAATATCCTAAACTGATATTTTTTTTAAACAAATAGTTAGTCAGTTATTATAAACCTAGAAACTGAAACTATTAACAAAAACTTTACAAGCCACGTCTTCGGTACAGCGAATTAATAATAATCTTTTGATTAGTTTAGCCATTCCTAATTCCAGGGTTATACAGCGTAAACATGACAACATTTTACATCCTTTGCAAGAATATCGACCTTAATCTCAAGTGCTTTGAGTCGAATTCGGCATGACGGTAAGTGGCAATAAAATCACTTTTAGGAACGCTGGAAGTCACGCACGGCGATAAATCAGATAAATACCTACGGAATGATGATTAGTCGTCTGGTTTCCTTCTGAATATTGAGTTGATTAGAGTCAGCTAATGGGAATTTTTTAGCTGTGTAGTGATGAAACAAGCAGGTAGTTTGCCTAGCGTTAAACGCCCGTAAAACAATTGCTGTGACAGCTAGAACTTGTAAGCCAAAAGATTTGAGGCACTGCATGGAGCTAAGGCACTGAAACATTGATTTTTGTTAAAATACCCACAGTAATATCGCTTTAAACATTACTTAATATTATAGCAATACTCTTAATATTTAAACAACCACCGTTTTCCCAGCTCAATTTCAACAGCTTCCCGCCCGTGCAAGCCTCGCCAAATCTTAGTTTAGTACACGCTATCTCTATCAACTTACCCTGTAATACACAGTGGAGACTCAGACAATCTCCTAAAGAGTAAAACACCACCACTATCTTATGTTTTCTTACCGTTGGTAAATCAAACTGCACTGAACTTTTTAAAATTAGCTATACTGATTTTGGTGCTGTGACCAGGATTTAAAGTCCATATAACATGCTTTCAGGGTACTATCGCTGTTTCACACTTCCCTTGCTCTGTAACGTGGGTGGACATTCATCATATACTTATCTTTTGCGAACGTCTTCCGTAAGGATAAATAATGTGATTCTGCGACTGCGTGCCAGCGTTACTTACGCTTTATATTTTAGATACATTTATCCGTATTTGCTAACTTCTCCCAATATCTTTTTAAAATAAATTAAAGCAGCGCCCCAACGATCCTAGGTTTCAGCCCCCAAAAATGGGTACATAAGCGGTACCATTATTTCCCCTTCATCGAACAAGTACGATGCAATTACACGGCCACAAAATAAAAGCGGTATTCAAAGTAAACAGGAAAAACACTTCAAGCTAAATTGATTCTTAATACCACCTAAGAAAGTCCCAATAACCTTGATATGAACAAAGCTTGTAGAAATAGCTATTTTGTTTTCAAACGATGCCGTAAGCTGTTACAGGGAAATCTGGGAGGCGTATTAAAGTCTTTAGTGCCAAGAAAAGGGGGCTTTAAAACAGTAACAGCATTAACTGTAACAGTTTTCATGGCAAATAATTGTATGAATATATTAAATAAGGATGTTATTTGATTATTTCTAGAATTTTATTTCCACAAATACCTATCTACCGAGTGTAGATAAAGTAGCAAGGCGAAAAGTTCGACTTCATCATTTTAATTCCCTAAATCCAACTTCTTTGCTTAAAATCATCTTCTAAAATCATCTTTTGTAGAAGAAAAATCTATTCGAAGATACATTGATAAATATGAAAATTATTCAACTCATAGAAAATATTTTAAAACTCTCGTAGCATAGTAGAATTATTATAATTTTCATCATCTTTGATTTGTACCTTTACATTTCCATCGTCCTCTGAAATTACAAAAAAGGTTTAAATATTCTACAGTCTATTTGACCCCGAATCATACTTTACCAGGATAGAAAAAATTAAAAAAAAGTACAGGAAAAGTTATATTTGAGTACATAATCAATTCAGAACAATGTTCGATCAATTAGCTATCACCTACAAACTCCGACAACAATATTAGTACCTAGCGATTAAGTAAATAATAAAAAGTGGCAAGCTCCCGATTAAGACCTCCAGGATAAATGCCTCCCTGTTTTGAAAGCAACCTCTGGTTGGCAATTTGCCTCCGCCTTAATTGCGATTTTAATAAATTATGGCCGCGAACTTTGGACGGAAATATTAGAGAATATTAGGGATTTGTTCTGAGCCAAAGGTCTTATCGAGATAATAAATAAGGGTGTTGAAGTTATTACAGTTTGGAACTTTTCGATAAAAATTACAGTCCAGCCTCGGCTTTGTATAACACATTTTTTTATCTATTCTCTATCTAATCTGTTGGTCTCTCAATAGCTCGCCTTTAATTACGACGCCAAAAACAGATAACTTAATAACGTTAAGTTTATTTATCTCATTGTAGATTTGTTGACATTTGTTTTCGTCATTTTTGACCTAGTTCCCTTTGATGAATTGTGTTAAAATGTCACATGCTTCAAGTTCCGATGACAAGACAATACTAAGTTGGTGACAACAAGCCGATCTACAAGGCGATTCTGTATCTACAGCGCGGATTCAGCGCTGCCACGTAAGTGAGTTTTGTACAGAATCGCCTTGCTGATGATATTATGGATGACTATGATAAGACTCGAAATCAGAACTTGCATGAGGCTAAAAGTCTGAGTATCAGGTACTATCGCAGTGCAGGGATTGGTGCAAAAAGTTCTGAGTTGTGTAGACACTGCGAAAACGTGTCGTTTACTATCTGTTAAATAACTTGCCCGTTCCATCACTTTTTCGCATATAAATAAAAAACTAACACATAAAAAAAATAACATAATATCTTATGTCAAAGTCCAACAAACATACGACACTGGGCGTCAAGCCAGCTTACATTTTCATAATGAAGAGAAAATCTAGCTACCCTGATAAACGGTACCACTGTACATGACTCAGACTGACTTGAGACTGCACTCTCTCCCTGAAGATACCCCGAGATGTATACGAATAGCTTAGTACATTTTGTTTCAATTAATATGATGAATTTGTGATACATCAAAGAATTCAGAAAGTATTTTTTATTGCACTTAATTATACTGTGATATCAAATTACAAAGTGTTATACGGGTATGTAAGATTCGGGTAGGTATGATAGTCTCGCGCTAGTTACTTATCTGGCGTCATTCTGGCGCCATTCGAGCGTCAATCATGAATTGCGAGCGTGGCCGATCCGGATGTTTTGTTGCGATCATTATCTACGCACGTAGATCGTGATCTACTCTAGCTAGATGATTTTTAGATAGACGTTTTAGTAGGTTTAATTAAGTATATCTTGTGTATCCAGAATACGTGACTAACTACGCTTCATAAAAATACACAAGAAAAAGCAGACTGTTCAGGAACCTACTCGTTTTTGAGCTGTTAAAAAAACAAATTCTAGATTTTTGTACGGAATATATTATTTTTTGTGTCTACTCGTTGTCCTCCTGTCTTGGAACAATGACATAAATCCAAAGTGGCATGATATCAAAAATATCTATTTGCAGTACCTTTTGTTTCTATAACCATTTCGCCAAGTTCCGTAAGCACAAGCCCTCGCTGTTCAAATACAAAACTTCGCGCAGCAAACAAAGGAACGAATGCAGACGTAAATGAGCTAACTTTTGCAGACTCCTACCTACTTTTAGAAAGCTCGGCCACTTTTGTACTGCGTTCAATTATTTCGATAAACATTACACCTTCAGTTCCGTGGACTGCAAACAGCTAATTTAGTCTTGTATGGAATACAAGCGACACTATGGGCTGTATTCATAAATGAACCTTAATAGCGCTACCAAGTGCACTACCAGCTGATCCACGCTCAAAATGTAATCTACATCTTGAAATCGTTGCTATTTAATAAATGGATATTGAGATGTAGCACTGGCTACTAGATAGGTACTGTCTTGTATGTGTCAATTGTGTCATAATCGGATAGCACTTGACCGCTGAGTGTCATTTATTAATTTACCAGATATCATGTAAGTTTCTGTTCCTAATCTACAACTTAAGATGTATATATTAAATAGAACGAAATAGCAAGTGCACACTGAAGATAACTCTCAGAGCTAAGTTTGATTTATTAATACGGGCCTCTTTACACGCCTATCATACTTTGATGACGGTATAACATGATGACAACGAGTTAATGGTGCTTGAGATCATTTGATCAGCTTGCAGTGCAGTACCGAACACTAATATTATTTCACTGGCTGAATACGCATTTTATAAAAAAAATGTGTACGGAGGCTATTTTGGCTTTCTGATTTCTACGTCGTATCCTAATTGCAATGCAAAATAAAATAAAAAATTAAAAATAGCAGCTTGTCTGACAAAAAAGACAAACAAATCTATTATTTAGTTCCAGCAGCCACGGAGCTACTTGGCCACCATCAATGAAGTGTAGGTCATGTAGAATTTTATTCCATATAACAAACAAAACTCAATTTTGCGTCCGCGAAATCCTCACGAACAACGAAGTGTCAAAATGATTGACAGAAGCAAATTGTTGGTTCGCAAATAGGTCCACCAAGGCATCATGACGTTGCGCTCCCGAGTCCATTGTTCGGTGTTCTTCTAACGGACCTCCGCTGAAAGTTCATAATTACTTTGGAACAGGGATTGGTTATTCTGTCCGCTGAAGTTTATGGGTTCATTTGTTTGATTTTCAGTTTAACGAGCAAAAAGAGATCGTCACTGTCGAGTTTTAAGATCTGTTTTTGTAAGACTATTATTAAGTCGTGAGTTTGGGGACAAAATTCTTATAGAAGAAAACCAATAATGACAGCATTTTTAGTCTACTCTACCGAGTGACGAAATAACATATAAAATGGATAGTAAGCGCCTTTTACGTCTATAATAGTGCCACCCAGAACTTTGTAACGTGAAATACGAAATCTCATATTCATGCATACTACTCCCAAAGTCTTAAGTATAATGAAAACAATACTACACATTAGTTAATTTTAGCAGTAGATTAGAAGGCTCTATAATATCATTAGTTTTCCCTAATTTCTCGTCAGCAGCACCACAACCACTCTATAAAGGCACATCGTTAACCAATCGAAATGTTCCGGAATAATGCCCTAATTAACTCTTGGTTTAATAATCAAAGCTAGTTACGGCTGTATCCCTGATGCCACATTAGCCGCTTACAGACTAGGATTGGCTAACACTCGGATTTTACCGGATCAAGGCGGATGTAACCAGATCAAGCCAGCTTTGACCGGGTAGAGGTGGATTTACAATATGACCAGATTTAGATAAGATAATCGGAAAGCAGGAAATCTATGAGGGCGGAAAGTTTTTTAAGTAAATATAAAAGTTAGCAAGTTACGCAATTTTCCTTTTAAAGTTAGGTCAAACATTATTAAAAAAAATTGCACGTCATAAAAATAAAACTCAACTGACTAATCTAAAATAAAAGGTATCTGTTAACTCTTCGATAGTGGATCGTTAAGTTACCTGGTGAATCTATGACACTGTTACGTTACCCACGGTACTCCACTTATATATTGTTACCCACCACAAAGCCACTGCTAACATCCTTAACCGCTTCATGTTAATTAGCTGTAAACAACAGGCGGAAACATAATCCGAGGGCGGAAAGCACAAAGCCCACAACCCTACACAGAGAAATCGTCAGCCTGTACGCGGCGTTATTATTGCCGAAATGAGCGATGGAAATTGTGTTACCAGTTACCGCTCCCGACATGGCTACAAATGCGAGAGACGGAGCAAACGACGTCGTTCGGTCATCAATTCAACGGTTAATGTGATAAACGGGGCTCTAGTGATGTGGGGACGACCTCTTTTGTATACTATTAGGGGCACTGGCTTTTTACAGCACCTCTCGGATAACGGTATCGCTTCAGATGATAACATCGGATAGGTGTTTCCCACACGTTTTGCTATAATACGAAGTACGTGTATTTATATTTGAAGCCGCTTGATACGATACGCGATGTCTTGTCACTGAGATTTAAAATGTCGAAAATGATTAACGCATCGTACCTATTCATAGTACGAATCGTGTATTCGTGTAAGAATCCCAAACAAAAAATGTTCCTTGTCATAAATACTATACGAGTTGGAATTTGCCCACGTATGCAGGTCAAAACTGGAGATAGAAATGATAGATGTAGACAAATGTGTGTGAACGCCATTGTGTTGCTTGACGGTTCTTAACAGCATTTATTCCAAATCCGGTGATAGAGTTAGTTCAGTTTCATGATTCCTCTTAAAGCCCATGGGAATAAAGATAGTTGATTCGATTTGAACTTATCTGGGGCCGAGCCAATACAACTCATCAGCACACTATTGCAACAAGTTTATTGGCTCTACAGTTGGATGCAAGTAAATGCGGCTTATATTTTAGAGCTCAAAAGCTTTCCAACTTACAGTTCATAGCCCTCCAGAAACCTCTTAAGAGTTTCCGACGGACCTTAAGTTGCGCTTACGATAGTCGTCAATACCACCAAGAGATCAAAGCCGAAGTTTACGAATGCCGGTAAGCTAGGGCTGTCATATAAAAGTTTTTTATTTATTTATTTTGTACCGTGACATTAATTGACTCCTAAACCTCTACATCATTATTTTAAGGCAATTTGGCAACTAATTACTATTACAATCGCTAACAGAGGTCGTATTAAAATTTACAAATGGCTGTGCTTTTAAAATTATGTGCAAAGGAGAATGCAACAGAATGTGGTCTTTCATCATACTGAACACAGTGAGTTGTATAAAAGACTAAAATAAAGCATGTAAAAAATTATGCTTATCATGGATAACGTTCGTTGTGGCACCCCTGCCTACTCAGCTAATCCCCGATGTTGACCCGCCCCCAGCGGCAGCGCTCAGAACAAAACATCAATTCTTTACGAACAGACCCAGTGTTACCTGCGCCTTACAGCGACACGACTATATTTTTATTCTGTGGCAATATGTTTGGCTTTTATGGAATTTGAACTTTTAGACCCTGTTTTGGTTGATTGGAAAAATTGTCTGGAGCGATGATCGGGTGAAGTGATCTGTGCAACAAATCCTACGGTTCTAAACCTCGGCCACTCAATCAATGATTTATTTTCAATATACATGTATGGTTTTTTAAATGATCTACTTACTAGGCGAGCATAGGTAACAATCTCACCTGGTGAGAAGCGAATATGCGGCCGTCGGATCGTTGGAAGTGACGGATCGTCGATCTTAGAAATATGCCCAAGGTGAGAAACAACCCACTTATTGAATCATGTTTTCAATAAACTTTAATACTACCGCGGGTGCGCCCACCAACAGTTAGATATTCCATAATACACATCATACACTTAACAAAGGAAGCATCGCGTCACTCGTCAACACCCCGTTTGTTCAACCTATTTATCCGAGGCGGCAATTTGCTTCTGTCAGACATTTTGTAACATTGTTTAGACAGTGAACAGAATGATAGGTTGTTTAGACTAACGAGAGCTTTTAGTCAAAAGCGTGTATCATGCTCGTTGAGCTCTGGTGCATGGGTAACTGTAAATGTGACGTTGTTGATTATGTATTTTTTTCTCATTACTGTGTGTACAGCAATCAGGGAAGATCTTTGCCCAGTAGTGGGACAATAAGGGTTAAAAAGAAAGAAATATATTGTACGCAGTCACTCGACAGAGGCATTTGTGTTATCTAGAATTTTAACGGGTCTAATTCGCAAAAAAACTAAAATCATTCAGTTCTATTCAATTCTGTATTCAGTTCGCGAAAGCTTAATAACTTCTAGAGTCATTTGTTTTGCTCTATTTGTTGCAGAACGTGCGTGGAAGCCAAGTCAGTCAGTCAGTCAGCCTATTCAGTCACGGCGGCAAGTTCTGTTGCGTCTACTGTATTTTGGAGGATCCAAAAGGACAGCGTAGCCTGCTGCGTGTAAACAACGTCATTGATATCGGAGCAAGGTCGATGTGGATCGATGGTGCGTGGGCCGCACGCACCGCGTCTATGCCGTAATAGATGCTCCGGTTCTGGTAACGCACAGGCCTGGTTGGTCCACGAATGTTATAGTGACATGGTCCTTCAGTGTCTGCTGATAACTAGACCAGTGGCGTTTCTTGAAGGATTAAGGTGATGTTGTTCATAAACATTCCATTTAAATAGCTAATAACTATGTAAAGTTTAATGAATGAATTAATTTGTGTCAAACGCTGGCTGACCCAAACAAAGCCAATGATTTCTTGGAGAATAGTGGCGTAAGCCAAGCGAATCTATGATAAAATGGCAGTGTTTTTATTATGTTGTATCTTATTTCCTTTTACTTATGTCTCGGAATGCAATAAAAGTTGTAAGGTTGTCTCATATGAGATAAGGCGTGTCAGCAACTCTTGGCAGGGTGCCAAACTGTGACGCCAGGGGCCGGAACCGCCTTCGACAAAACACATCTTCGCAGCATCTCGAAAGTCCAATAACGCGTACATTCAATTACAACACATATACGGTGAATCCGGATACGGCGTATACGGACAACGTTTCGCAACGCAAATTGCGCTCACAATACGGTAAAAGACTGTTAGATTATTGAATAAACCATGACTTTAGAGCCGGTTTGCAGCTCGAGCTGTGCGCTCACCAAGTTTCGCCACTGCAAAATTCACTTGTGAACAATGTTGGGAATTCATGAAGTAGATAGATAATGTAGGTACATAAGTACTTACTTCTTATAATGTTAGCATAATTTTGTCTCGGTATGGTTTTAGACGAATTCGGCACACTATGCAATACAAGGCTATCGTACGATATTCACTTACTTTCACAAAGAAATTAAATTTAAAAATAAATTGTTCGTTTAGTATTGCGTCTATTATTATCAGTTTCTAGGTGTTCTTGCTAATTACACGGTTTTTCAAAGATAGCAAGAAAACAACGTAATGAAAATTAGTACTTTGTTAGAAAAGAAAGGCTAACCACCACTATATTGAAATGATAAAACAGCTATGGAATGTTTTGTTTACAGACATTTAAAACAATGAATTAAAGATTTATGGATTTTTGTCCAATAGTCCCTGTCCGGGAAGCGATGGGTACGAAAAGGGGGGTACTGAGTCCAAAAATCCCCAGCTCAGGGAACACTATAAAATAATTTCTGGAATAAACCAATAAACGGTTGTAAAATTACGATGCCATGTCTGTGCAATGTGCATTCTTAATACGAGTAGTGGTTCAGTCACACCAATTTTAACGCAAGGAAATATTTGTACAGATATTATAATATGTATAAATCTGTCTGATGAAAAATCATACAAACCTTACTAATATTCTTCGCAATAAGCAATGTAACATAATATTCGTTGATAGGTACTCCCCAGTGGGACAGAAAACCACGGATGTAGAGAGATTACTTCCTCCTACCACCCGGATTACTTCCCTGGAGATTAAGATACAATCCCGATAACGGAATGAACGGAGGGCTCTCACCTAAGAACGGAAAGGTCTCAATTATGGAGAGGAATTAATTAGCTTTTTGAAGTTTAAATTAAAAAGGTGTATAAGATTTAGTGGAGTCAGCGAAGTAATCGTTTCCTCCTCTTTGTTTACCGAATATTTTACGCAGAAAGGCGGTAGATATATACTTAGTTGATAAATGTTTTATAATATGCAATTTAGTGGTATAATATATTAAATACATTTATCACTAATATCGTGCCACTGCTATTATATATGTAGAAGCTAGCATTTAACAGACCATACAAAAAGAAATACGAGCTACCGATGAAAACAAACATTTATTTAAATTTTCTATCAGCCTCATGCAGAATTTGTCGTCAAGACGGTTGCGGGGTGTACCGATAGCAGTCTTTGAGAGGCTGTCACATTCCAGGCTGAGAATGTTCAACACTTTTGACCACATCATCGTATAATAAATTAAAATGCTGCCTGACTCTAGCTAACGAATAAAACAGAATACCTAAAGCCTCCGTCAAATCATATGCATCCATGTGCCAATAAAAATACGATATTGCCGAAAAATTCAACATGAAATAAGGTAGAACGTGAAAAGGATAGGATTGACCTTTGCCAAGAAGTGAGGCGATATAAGTAAGCAAAGAAAAACGTATAAGTATAACAGGTGTCAATAAATTTGCGGGTAGGATTATGCTCGTATTTTCTGCTCCCTCAATACGAGAAATCTCAGTTAGGGATCAGTATACTCGTACTATACGTAATCGTTGACTGATATTTATTACTTTTTTTATCCCAAAACAGACGTATTTTATCTCATTTTTGCGGAAATTTTCCGGTAATTACCTATATTAGCAAAATTGGCCATTTGCAGATATTTCACATGAATGAAACAATATGCAGTAGCCTTCAAAAAATTGGTCTGAAAATCATATTTTTCCAGGCAGCTGGAAAGAGAAACGCTTGCGAAAGCGAAACGTCCAAAAGTGAAATTAACATAGCAGCTATAACCACCGTACTAAAACGAACCGTAGATAATAATTTACACATTCAATCGCTACGGGCCTGTAATTTGCAGTTATAAGTAGGTACCTAACTAAAAGTGTATCTAACAGTATCTTTGGTATATTTTATTATTACCAAAAGTAATACGCATTAACGAGGGCAATTTAAACTTTATTTATTTATTTACTCTTTGGATATGAACTAGTTTAGTTTAATTTAATACAACGTTTATCCCAGTTTCATTCCATCCATTCGTTCATGGATTATCGTGTCGTGACACGAATAATAATGGAAATTGTTTAGACACTGTTACTTTTCAACTGCATTTATATTCTCTCAGATTATTTTCTGCTTTCAAACAACAAAGGGATGAGAAATTTCTAATTTCAAAACGGGAAACAATATACCTACTCGGTTGAGATCCAAAGCTTATACATAAATAAATATTTATTTTATTCTGTTTTTTAGTATTTGTTGTTACAGCGGCAACAGAAATGCATCATCTGTGAAAATTTCAACAGTTTAACCATCACGGTTCATGAGATACAACCTGGTGACAGACAGACAGACAGACAGACAGACGGACGGACAACGGAGCCTTAGTAATAGGGTCCCGTTTTACCCTTTGGGTACGGAACCCTAAAAAAGGTTTGCCACACCGACGCAGTTCTGCCCTTCAATCACATTTTAGATTATATGAAATATTTAATGAATAATTTATAGGTCTTTCAAATTATCGATCACAGGCGGTAATATAAATATTATACTACGTAATAATATCGTATTACAGTTAATTACCTGAACTTTTTTGTATATATTATTTCTCAAATTTGATCTTACTTATTAAAATACAAGTGTACCAAGAACCATTCAAAGATATAGACAAAGGTAGAAGATAAATAAAACAAATGAATTCCCACGCCCGAAAACTGGCTTGGAAACAAATTGATACTCGCTGCAAACTCACTGGACCTGTGGGACTGCGCCAGTTCTATGCGGATGCTTTCACACGTAGTGTACCTTATATACCGCGGCGGGACCATAGTACGGTACAATTATATTCTACTTGGTATGAATACTATTCAACTTGGTATGAATACATGATATTCGTACTCGTATCTGTGTATTAAGATAACTGTTACTGCTGCTACGAGTCTACAACGTTATTGAGTTGCGAGCAAACTTGTTTGGAGCTCGTAGCGGTCGTAGCAGATACGACGTAGCTTAGCACCTTTGTATTACATTTTTACTAGAGCATAACTCAAGGCGCCTTTTCTATTATTTAAGTCCATACGTAAACCATATAGATATCGATAAAATACTATAGAACCGTCTATTGCTATATTCACTATTACTTTATAGGTGCTATATTCACGTCTGTAGTTAAAATTCCACAGAGCTTTATAGATAGTTACTAGTTTAGTATTCACTTTGTTTCTGCCATTTTCAGTTTCACGTACAACTATTGAAATTGCCGCTACAAAGTTCCAGTAACAGTTGAATAATAGCTCTTTTTGTGTGCTCTGTGGGCGCCGAAATGTGACACGGCAATATCGCTCTTTTGGAGCGTTGAAATAAATGTTGTACCTATTTTATATTTAAATGTTTTTTAGTTTAGGACTTGAATTATAGAAAAACTTAAAGTGACAAACAAAACCGATAAAGATACCCATTGTATCTTTACTACTTATAAGCTTTTTAGTGTTATAATAATATCTTGTAATGAAATAGTAATAAACTTTTCAGTTGGTGAGGAATGGGCTGCTACGTGTAAGGTTGCGACGTCATAAATCACAGGTATTTGGTCTGAATTTGGATATATGTGGGGCCAACGCCTTGTAGTGCCTGACCCTCTAGATACAGTGATATTTACGTATGTGATCATAATAACACCCGTAAACGAACGCAAATGCAAAGACTACTATTTATTTAATTTAAACTAGCTAAAGACGGATCTACGAGTAATTCACTCGACACGACGAGACGAGTCCTCTCGTGACCACGGTCGATGTAACTCGGCAGAAACGTCGAGATATGTCAAAATTATATATGTATTTTTATATTTTGTGCGCGATCAGTCCCGTTTATACTTTTGTGTTCGCGTAAGTTCAAGAAATTATATTGAATTTTATCAATAAAGTTTAGAACGATCTGTTGTGTTTACGCCCCTTCAGAAAAACACATCGACATCACATATGGTATGGTTTTCCATTATGTACAACGCCTCATACGTGTCAGAGGGGCAACCCACGCCGCGTGCAGATAAGCACGCCGTGCTTGATACTGACTGGCCCATTTGCACGCAATGGGTGTCATTTACCACGCACGTGGTCGCAATCACTGGGCACATACGCGGTCGTCTTATGTAGGCTTGTTCCTTTATGGAACCAGTTTAGTAATTACCTGAATTCGAGGTTTTAACTGTCAACTGTCAAGTACCTAAGTTTTAACAGCTCCAAGTAATCGGGCTCTAGCGATGGAATTGGATTAAGACAGTTATAAGCCACTGTATAAGTTTATTTGATTTTTTATCGTTTGTCGCCACAAGCACCATTAACAATTTTGATTGATATTTTACACGCTCGTCTACAGACGAAAGCTCTTTGTTGGACTAGGTCTAATTAGGTTCGAGCCCAGCGTCGTTGGGTTGCAAAGCGTATAGGTTACCACTCTACCACCATCTCTATCGTCATCATTGATATCCACAAGAAAACTGTTTATAGGGACAGAAAAAAGTACGGATTCGTCTAAAAAGTTTCCTCGTTCTATATCTGTTGTAACTGCGGGGAGACAGACCTTATTGACTATATTGAAGCTAGCCGAGTAGTTAGCCGTTAGCTCTCCGCTGCAGCGGTACCGCGTTTAAATTATACAAATGACGTCATTATATACAGTAGGGCGACGTGAGAACTATCGATCCAGTTTCAGCGCGCCCATGCGGAAAAAATTAATACGGGAGGCAGTAGGTACGTTCTGTAAGGGGTAGGTAGGGGTAAAGTTGACTACTTTATGCGCACTTTCGGCTACTGCAGAACAATGCAGTCGACCGCTGGTCTCTAGTCAAATTAGCGGAGCTTGGCGCGAGAAAATAGTATTCAGACTTTAAACAATTTGTGCAAGATTTTAACGGTCCAGTTTAGACTAGATGAGAACTAACCGTCTTACCACAAAAGTTTAGACCAGAGTTAAACAGAGGTTTCTAAAATTTCTTTCGACAAAATCGACGTCAATCACTCGCGTTTTGTTACTCAATCCTGGCCTTGCTAATTATTTTACTTGTAATTTTTTTATTGAGTTAGAAAAAGCGAGTGTTAGATGTCGATTTGTGGAGAATATATTTAGACTCATCAGTTCAACACTGGTTTAAATCTTTTGTAACGTAAGACCGTAAGTGCCTAACAAAGTATTTCAGTTAAAGACCTGTCTACAGACAAACCAACAACTGAAATATTCAGTTATAATGTAGGTACATAGTAGATATTTTCTTTCAACATTTACAATAAACTCACCAAACCTAACGACTTTAACCTAAAACTAAATCTAACATTCCTCCAACAACATTTTGCAGTTCACAAACTACCCCTGGCTTAGCCGACCGACGTTGACTGATGAAAATAAGGGTTAATCCCGAACAAGAAACGGCTGTGATGGCTGCACTAGTTATGAATACAAAACGCCCTTTGCTGGAATGACGAACAAGAAAACGAATTAAATTGTTAAATGATTTAGCACTTGTTTTTTTTTCCTTCTTTGGCCATGGTGCTTTTCGCACATTGTGCCAGTTTCAAGTAATTAATTAGCACTTGTTTTATGTGCAAGGTCTTATGCAATCTTGCGGCTTATAATCTAACAAACAAACATCTCGTGTCTATGAGCAACAGTCGAATTCATAATCGAGAGAAAGCTCTTCTCTAGCTCGACTATGAATTCGATTTCAGCTAAGCAAATTGTAATTGTACTTACGCTTCATAAATACCTTAAATGGCGTTTAACAAATTTTACTACACTTTATTTTGTTCACTTTTTACTCAGTTATTGCGCAATAAATAATTATATGGCACAATATTGTTCCTCTATCAGTTTTGTTAATAAAACATTGATAAAGAATTTTACTAATTCGATTACTTTCTGTCAATTAAACTCTTGATACAAAATTAGAATATTCTGCAGCTCATTAATAAACTTTATAGACAATAGCTTAAGAGAAGTGGACAGGTCAAGTCCCTTCAGGGGAAACCCTTCTCATTTCCGTCCCTAAACATTGGAATTTTCCTTCCTCGATCGGTTCAAAGTTCATTTTGAATCAGTATCACGTACCTATAACATCAGCAAGTATATCACGTGTTCATACCACCTCTTTTCGTCGTCGATTCTTCACGATCGATACTAATTATAGGGCCAAATAGGCTAGACTAGACATATACTAGTCATGGTTTACTTGCCCTTGATAGTTCATAGGTAATCATTTTACTTTATCGTCTTTTGTTTTACGTATGCTTTTTATCTTATTTATCTATAATAATGTCATTTTTATTAGTTATGGCTTCGCACAGTTTGTGCATTTAGCTAGTGACAAGTATAAAATATATTTAAATATTTCATATTTTCATAACACGAAAGAGAAGCGTAATCCTCGTTGTCAAGTGGTCAGGTCAATTATTTAAAGTCAATGTCAGGATTCAGTAAAGTGGTGCATGCTTTACTGAAACCTCCTGGAAGTTTTGGAAAAATACGAAATGACACGTTTTGTATTTTATATCATACTCGTGTAACGTTAATCAACACTCAATGAATAATATTCCACTAATATTACACATTCACACTTGAAGAAACACAAATTAAAAAAATATATAATTTATTCAACGTCTAAGTTTCAGGTTCCCGCCAAAATTCTGCCATTTTATTTTTTGTCTAGGTATAAAAGGTAAACCGCCGTAAGAAATACTTTTTTTTTGTTTTAGTAATGGCTTCGCACTGTTTTGTGCATATAGCCAGTGTCAAGTATTTTGTTATAATAAGTATTTCTTAATTTCACATTAAGATTATATAGCAATATAGCAATCGTGGTCAAGTAGTCAAGTCAATTATTTACATCGTCAAAGTCACGATTCAGTAAAGTAGTGGATCCTTTACTGAAACTTCCTGGGAGATTTGGAAAAAATGTGAAATGACACGTTTTTTGAGTTTATATCATTCGCCCACACTCGTGCACGTTAACGAACACTTAATGATTAATATTCCACCAATATTACACATTAACACTCGAAGAAACACAAGTTTGAGAAAATAATACAAAACCAACAACGTCTCACTATCGGATTCCCGCCAAAACTCCCAAGAATTACTTGAAACTGGCACAATGTGCGAAAAGCACCATGGCCAAAGAAGAATAAAAACCGCCATAAGGTGCTTACTCTCGCAAAAGGCTTTAGGCGTTTGAAGTTAAAACACGATTGAGCTCGATTGAAATGACACCTAAATCTGGAGTGATCGGAGAACGCCTATCCGTAATTCTAGGCGTGTGTGATGCGGCGGATTTTATTTGGTTGTGATTTCGACACCAAGGGCGACTTGCACCGAAATCCATAATCTTATCGGAGTTAAGATTTTAAGTAATAGGTAGGTAAACAACGAACTCCTCTCGTTACGCGATTGTATACTCGTAAAACCCAGCTTTGTATGTAAGTGGCTAGTTAGGTAGGTACGCACGCGACCGCAACAAAACACTGGCTGAAAGAAATCTTAATCTCACAATTTAGCCAAAACTCTGGATGAAAGAGTTTGCGCCTTAATAGAATAAGCTCATGACAAAGGAGATTTACATAATTAGCGTTTCCCGTCTTCCGCAAAGCCTATAAAATCTACCGAAAGTAATTTCGCTTTCGTTTTCCGCAGTACATTTGCGAAATCCTAAGGTTTTTTGTAAATCGCTTTCATTTATTGAAAGGTTAAAGTAATTTGGTTAGATTTACTATGAACACTTTGCGTAAAGCTATTATTTCAGGTTATGATAAGAAAATATTTGTTTGTTATCAAATTTGGTCCCACAGCTGGGTAAAGGTCTCCGTTCCCGCGTCGGGAGTCCGACACCTCGTGGTGTGTATGTCGAGGTCGTGTGAACCGATCTATCGTTTCATTGACTGTATTCATGTACTGTGCGGTTTCAAAACCCTCAAGCGTTTGTATGGCACTTTTATAGACGTATTTCAATCTAAAAATTAACTGCACATAAGTAAATAATCAGAAAAATCATTTGGTAATTGTTATACGAATTGTTTTTATGAAGTTTATGGATAAAGGTTATTATGATAATTTATGGGAATGGCATTCAGACCCATCATAAGCTAACATGGCTAACGGACCGTCTATAGCTACCTAATGCTGTTTCTACACAACCATTCCCCCTTTTCAGTTCAACTTATAAAATAAAAGAAAAGCAAATGCGTTCCATTGGTTCGGGGCCGCCATTATTGAACACTCGGAAAAGTAAAAAACGAGAAAATCCTGCAAGATGACTCGTATCCACTTCGGTACAGAAAGGAAAGAACTCTCACGGATAGCTCTTAAATTGTCAATTGAATTTCTTGCCCCATGGAAGCCTTCAGAATCTTCAGATTATGTAACAAAAGGGAATCAGAAGGCAGATAACGGCGTAACCGCCCCTGAGCCCTGAAATGCTCCTTTCGCCCCTCGAATCAACAAGGGAGCCTTATAAGCAACCGCTGAAAACCTGTAAAGTACCTCGTAAGCGCTACTCCGAAAATGCTTTAAATTCTCTACATTTTTAATACCAGTAAAATTGTATGTGACGAAGAACGCTTTGTGAAAACATTTTAAATTATGTACGCGATAATGTGGAGGCTATTTTTGAAACACTTGTATTAAGGGGTTCGGGAGTTATATTCGCATCTTCTTGTGTCAGAGTCTGTTAGGCCATAGATGCAAGAACAAAGGAAGCAGCAAAGGAAGTAGCGTGCCACTGGAGTCATACAAAGTAAACGTGTTCAAATAATAAGGCTATTCGTACACACGCAATATATCATTATCATATCAATAAAAATTTAAATGGAGGCACTACCTCATATGACAAAACAATAGATTCGATTTGATTGGGTAATAATAAGAATAACTTTATTGTTCTGAACTGTGTGGGTACAATTTGAAATAGCTATCATTAGACTGAGATAGTGTAGGCATACAAATGCAATTTGAGATTGTGGTCGTTGTATAATGGCCACTAACCGATAAAGCTTCCATTTTACTAACGTGGAATAAACAAAGTCCATTGCGCTGTTCTCAGGATTAGCCTGACCATCGTTGCGGTGAAAATAGCAATTTTGAAACTAATTAATATTTAATTTGGCGGTTGTTCTGGTCGAGCTTTGAGGGATAACGTTTATCCAATTTTCGCAGGCAGAAGCGATAGGTGAGCGGGTTATTGCAGCTTGTGTGATCTCAGATTTAATAGTGTTACATAACACCACCGAGCTTCGTGTCGTGTTAAGATATGTGAGTGTTAGTACGAAACAATAGCTGTGGCAGACAAACACTTCACTGATCTTGAGTTACATTTTTCCTTTTGAAGTACACTACCTACCTATAATGTCCTACAACGTTAGACATAACAATATTATGTGAACGCGGCTTTAAAAATCTTTGGATACAATATCTCACTATAATCTCACTGCTTCCTTCAGTCTAACTCTATCACCACGTAAACGTACAATATCTAAGAACCTATAGAACCTAAAATATCTAGCTAATAATGTTCATCATTCGGCATCAACAGGAACAAATCAGTGAACAAATACTAAATTTACCGCCACTTATATTCAGTTCCGCGCGGATGGAATAAAGAAAAATAAAGCAATTTACATGACATCAAACTATAATAACTAGGTCAAAGGACAATTTGACAGCGGCCAACTAACCAGCGAAGTCAAACCAGCAGCAGTGACCTTCTTTCCAACAAGGTGTTTCCACTGAAAGTAGGTAATCATCGTTCTCTTTTCAGTGAATGGTCGAATGGGCGAATGAGGGTCGGCGTGGGCGGAGGTATTCATCCCTTTGAGAAGCGCCCGTCTAAAACGTGCCCCGGTTTGCCCTGCTTTACCTTAGATGTTTACTGGAGAGGTATCTGGATCACGAGGAAGGAGTTAAGGTGTCGGTTGGCATGGCTACAGCGAGTCGGTGAGTTGTCAGTCGAGTTGTATGTCGTCAGGTTGTGGAGAAGTCAACGCTTCCGGTCTACAGTTGTAAATTTTTTTCAGTATTTCATAAAAAAAACCTACATAAGTTTGGGATTCTCATATTTTTTATTGTGCCTACACAATGCAGTGACTTACATAGTGTACCAATGTATTCTGTATAAAATGACATCTCCTGTATTAATATAAATCTAGCTAAATTTATATGAGTTAGTCAATGCTCTGACGGTAATAAAGTGAATGTGTATAACTAAAAAAATATATGTATAATCTGCAAATACGTAATGCATTTGTTGAGATATTTCTTTTCTGTATAGTTTTCAACGCACTAAGCATGACTTCGCAATAATCATTCAATACAACCTCACAATGAACCTCTGTGTATACAAACTCTTTAGCGATTCCTACTCAGGAAACTATTTTGACATAAGTACGAGCACTTTTGTAAGATTCTATTTCGGTAACAGAATCGATCAAATCCATCATGCTGTCTCTAGAATACGATCTATCATGTCACATCTACCTTAACAAGGTGAACAAGCGTCGTAAAGAGCGACGACGTAACGAGATATATACCCCTGTCTGCTGAAACGCGCGTCGGTAACGCTGCGTTCTTAACGCACTATGAAATTGTGTAAGAATCTTTATAGAAATAACGGCGTCGCAATGCGCATCATGAGTAAGAAAGGCTACCCACACACCGATTATATTATGGACATAAAGTTCAAATAATGTGGCTAACAACTCGAGAAAATCGCTCTTCGGGATTACCTACCACTTTACAGCGCCCCCTACTAATGTTTAAAAATGAACTTAGCCTGATCGTTTGGCGTGCAGCAGCTGAACTGGGTTTACTTCATACAGGGCTACGACGTATAGGGCATGGTACATGAAAACACGGTACCTATGACACTGCAGACTAGATGATGACGTAAGTTGTCTCTTTAGTCAATCAACGTACATCTGGGAGTTATAAAAATGGTAATGTACGTTGCTAAGGTAGAAAGAGATGACCTATGTCATCATTTTATCCGGAGTGTCATACCTGGCATAATATCTCAGATTAATAATACACATACATAAACAGATATGAGATCTAACTCAAGATCCGGGGAAGAAAAGAGACAAGTGTATACAAATAGACACAGGAGTTAGTAGGATAGTACGATGATGTTTTGTCTTAGGGGGCGTCCATAAATTACGTGAGGTGTTTTTTTTTATTTTCTGCCCCTCCCTCCCCCCCTGGTGAGATGTCGTGAGATTTTATTCAACCCCCTCCCCCATCCCGCAATCTCACGTGAGATTTTTCAAAATGCGAGTTTCTTACGTAAACGCGTTGGATTGTTATTGTATTGCTTTCGAACGAATTAGTACATGATCTTAATCGTATTACGATTACGCTTAAGATTGAATCTTAAGCGTGTACAATCTGGATTAAATGGACCAAAATAGTATAATTATTTTTTGTTTCAACCAGAAAAAAAATTGCGTGATATTTGCCGAGACCCCCCCTCTCTCCAACGTAAGATTAGATGAGATTTGACTCGACCCCCTCCCCCCCTTAAACACCTCACGTAATTTATGGACGCCCCCTTAGTAGCGCATCCACAATTTTTTTTTGCAGAAGCAAACTAATCTTAACATTTTAGAATGACGCACGAATGATAGGTCCATTTCGGGTATACGCTTTTGTCAAGTCCATTTCTAATACTAGGTTTATGCATAATATATTATTGTATCATGGTATAAGCTGTGATAGTATGGATGGATGTTAGTTCCAGTTGTTCTATTGAGTTCAAATAAACGCGTTTCAAGTTCCACAGCAATGTAATAATTTCAAAATGCAATAAAAACCTTTTAACCTTTAAACTGACAAAGTTATGGTAACAGGGACCTAATCTGATGAAATAGACGTGAGGTAGAAATGCAATGGAGCTCCTCAGTCAATAACAGCAGATTGATGACGTTTGGGATCATTTTGGTCAGTTGAATTTTATATCTAAAATATTGTATAACAAAAACTAATAATGTGATGGAATATAAAAAAACGCGGGCACGTCCAAAACGCAGCTAAACAGATTCAATAAAATCCAACAAAAATAGATAAAATAGTGTGCCTGATACAAAATCCAGGGCTGCCGCCCCCGTGGGCGGCGTCAGCCCAGTACATCTCCCCGCCCTGTGATTACTTCTGGGATCCACGCTCATGCATTCCTAATGGCGTGGACCTGCCTTATGTGAAACTTATATAATGAGAAAGCGATGTTCTAAGACTCTATCTCCGTCTTTAGCGGCGGCGTTTGGACTATTTCGGGTCCTGAAATGGGCTGTTTTGGTTGAAACGTGGCGTGAAGGTTTAAGCAAGACTGATGATGCATTCTAGCTGCAAAGTAGGTACCCTGGACTGTTTGAGAATATAAGTTAGGGATTGTTGATTTATTCGTTAGATTAGTTAGGGATTTGTTAAAACATAAGACGCGGGGGGCTTTTATAATTGCTAAAGTATTGCGCACAAAAGAAAACGAAATATAATTTGTAGTCATTTAGAGACAACTACAAAGGAAAGAAAATGAAAGGAACATGCGGACAAGTGGAATATTTCGACACAAGACCGCAACTAATAAACAATATTAGTAAGATATATTTATTGCCCTACCGACATTTTATTAGATCGTACAAAAATTAGCATAAACAACGTTTCAAGCCAGAATATTGACAGATATAATAACTTTCCTGGTTCCGATCGTTCGGAAACAAATGGAATTATCGAATACAATTTAACTTTGTATACCTACCTATATTTTCTCATCATGTTGAAATGAGAAATATTGAATTAAGTCAAAGTCAAAGTCAAATCATTTATTGTAAATAGGCAATAAAATCGCACTTTTACAAGCACAAACACTTCAATCTAATAAACAAATTAAACTATTAATTAACTAATCGATATTTATTTGTTCATAAAGATACAAGTTTTTCGTGATTTTACACCATATACACCATTATTTTAGTATCCAACCACTTCAGGCGTATTATATAAACATATTGCGTCAGTACGTGAGATAGACTATCTTCTCAGTAATTTACACGGTTAAATCTCCCGCTTCCATTATAAAAACGATGTATAAACGCGTCCCATTACCCGAGAGCGAGCGCGTTAATAAACGTAGTAGGTACGTTAGGAGGTGGCTCCAAAAATTATCTCTCATAAATTTTAATAGGGATAATAAAAATGGTTATCAAAAATATGAATTTACTGCCGTACTTACCTTTGACATCAGATTAACATTATAATAATAATAATTCAGCCTGTAACTATCCCACTGCTGGGCAAAGGCCTCCCCTCAAAGTCGTGAGGAGGATTAGGCCGTTATCCACCACGGAGGCGTATAGTCTGGATTGGTGGATAACATGCCTCTGAAATAATTCTCGGGCATGTTGGTTTCCTCACGATGTTTTCCTTCACCGAAAAGCGGGTGATAATTACGTACATATATTTTAACAAGAATCACTTTGGTACGTGTCCACACTGGGATTTGAACTCGCCACCCCTCAATTGGAAGGCGGACGCTCGCCCACTAGGCTATCACCGCTATAACATAGCGAACATAGATTAACATAGCAAAATAAAAACTGCATATAACTAAATTAAGTCACTTAATAAATTATGAAAGCGAACCTTTGACAAAATCAACGGACGTGACGCGGTACAAAGCATCGCGTTTCGGCTCAGGCAAGAACTTAATTACGAATGGAAACAGCGCCGGCGGCGACTTCCGGCGGCTCCGTGTCATTTCCGCTTTTTGTACGAGAGCCGGACTTAGTAAGTTTTCCGCCTTGCCAATTTATTCCGCAATAACGGTGTACCCATTACTATCAACACTCAAACAAAGACCCCAAAACTCAACCCACTATCGTCCTCGGGCGTGTACTCAAACGCTAATTAACTTTTATCTATTTAGTGCCAGCCTCATTCAAAGCTGAGCATGTTTACCACCTTAGACTACATCGTCGCTTAAGACCATAGTATGAGTTTTTACTAGCTCGATATATTTTGTATGAAGATCCTGTACAGCGCCCCTACCAGCGCGTTTATGATTGAAAAATATTTATACAAAGAACTAGTTACTTAGTTGACGCGTACTATGTCGAGCTAGTAAAAACTCATACTCAGGACACAGATGAGATAGTGATGAAATGCTAGCCTATAAAGTACTTAAAATAAAATCTAGCAGAAGAACGTAAGAACGGCACACCTAGGTTTCCTTTTTTAAAATGGATTTCCGCAAAGCAATAACTGAAAGTATGGTTTTTGTATGATCCGACAACGAAACCGGAGAATTTGTCAGTCACCAATCGGCCTTGCATGTTTTTCTGTAACAACTATACTGGGGTTACGAGATTGAACGAGCCACGCCTTATGGGATGGCATGCAACGTTTGGCGTAGTGGCTGAGCAATTGGACTGCTGCGCTAGGTGTCGCGGGTTCGACTCCCGTCCGAAACAAATATTTGTGCGATCCGCAAATGTTTGTTTCTGGTCTGGGTGTGATTTGTATGTGAAATGATGTGTATGTAAGCGGTACCCACGATACAGGAGCAATCCTAGTGTGAAACCAGCTGAGAAACCATGTTGATATCCATCACCCCAGCACTAACTACCGATACTGTCCAACATTTCCAGAGCTATTTGTTCTAAAGCAGTATTCAGCTATCGCCGCCAGCTGACGCCTTAATAATCAAGGAAGCGTTAAAAGAAAATAGGCTGGTAACATTGACAGGCTAATAATACCATTGTGTTTGGTAACTACCTATTTGGCAGGTAATTTGGGCGATTAACGTTTCTTTTTCGGTATAGGCAGCCGAGAAATAAGTCGGTTGTTCACCCGATAACAACCTCGAGAACTGTCCGTACAAATACAGTGCCACCTACAACTTTTAATTGCAAAGTTTCGCCACGCTGCGGCACCTTGACAATCTTACGGTCTCATTCGAGTAAGTTTGCGCTGGATGCGGATAGCTCCGGAAAAGCTTAACTTCCCTTACATTAACACTGCACTTACACTCGTCTCCGATTGGATTATCAATAGTTAACTTTCATAAAACAATCCTATATCAGGAGTAAACCTAACTAGCTTTCTTAAAACTAACCAGTGTACGCGCGGTTGGGTTGAGTGAAGCACTTTATCGGATATTCATAATAGTCTCTTTATGAATGGTATACAAAATACAGCGCGTAAACATCCCTGTGGGCCTCAATTCTTCAAGAACAAGAGCGCTAACAAACGAGTCGGCCCACACCGATGATGCAGTGACAGAGCTTTGAAGAAATGAGGCAAGTATGTACGGACATTTAAGTACTTATTGGCACTTTGAAATAATTTTAAAACATCCATCTATCAAATTATGTCATTTATAATCGAAGTTGATTCAAAACATTGACCATTTTGACTATACCGGGATGGTAGGCAGAGGATACTTTTCTCCTTGAATTAATCGTGTGTCTTGAGAGTATTAATAAATCTTTTGTTTGGTATGGAAACAAACATATTATGTAAAAACTCTGTTAACACGTCGGTTGCCAACTACGTATTATACACATTGTATATAGGTACCTACTCTTTCTACGAATAGAAAATTAAATCTACCGTGGTCAGCTGAGAGCGTGAACAAGCCGTTGGCAGCTGTCTGCCGCTGTGTCGTTATGACACTAGACATTTGTGCGTTGAAAAACGTTTCACATAATGTGAAACTCGAGGCTACAATGCCAGTGTTGTCAGTTATCGATGCTACAACACGTTAAACTTCGTTAAAAACCGTTGTAAATGTGTCTTATGTCGACGCGTCAGAAATGGGATGCAAAGTATGTTTACTGACCATTATGTATACCTTGTCTGTCCGCTACATCGCGGCCGCAACCTTCGCCCTTTGAGTTCCAGCGATGACGGGTATAAACTACCCAACGAAAAGATAAATTTCATTGCTCACACAATTCTTCCAAATTCTTATTATACGCTCGGCCTCAGCTACGCTCACGTTGTTTGCGTTTCTTTTTTATTTGGAGCCGTTAAAATTGTTGCACGTTTTTGTACCACTTGATTTTCCTTGTAGGTACGCGATTTATCGGAATCGCTCTTTATTATTATTCGGATCGAGTACATTTTTCGCGTAGGTCTGGGTATTTTTTTGTGCATTATCGTGTATTTTTAAGTAAGCGTTTTTGTCATGGGGCTGAATAGGTGTGTTGCAAGCTTTCTGGCTGAAAAACGAGGAAATAAAAACGTATTAACGCATTTAACGCTTTACTAAAAGCTTTACTACCGCACCTAGCGATGTAAATTTCACAGGAAAGACTTTTATAGTAGCCCATGTTTACATTGTTGCGATGACGCTTGCGAATTAAAATAGGGCACGGAAATTAAATAAACAGAAGCTGATGTAACTAAAATAAACAAGTAAACTACGTTGGTCAAATACTTATTTCGATATTCAAATACGAACACTAATAAAATACACTTACAAGGTCAGATTTGAACCTTTACTACTGCTATAGCAATAATGCTCTACTATAGTTGTATCCTGCGAAACGACAAACAAATTGACTGAAGTCGTTTATTCATCAATTTTTTAATACTTTTTAGACTAGCAATTGACCACTATCAGACGTGGTCGTTGGTGGTAAGAATGCTCAGGCTAGAATGGGACCTGCTGCCAGTAAGGCGATTCTGTACAAAACTCACTTACGTGGCAGCGCTGAATCCGCGCTGCGGTACGTCAGTGTCAGATTGGTGACGTACCGCACCGGTAGGTACGTCACCAATCTGACACTGACGTACCGCACCGGTAGGTACGTCACCAATATGACACTGACGTACCGCAGCGCGGATTCAGCGCTGCCACGTAAGTGAGTTTTGGAGTTTTGGCGGGAATCCGATAGTGAGACGTTGTTGGTTTTGTATTATTTTCTCAAGCTTGTGTTTCTTCGAGTGTTAATGTGTAATATTGGTGGAATATTAATCATTAAGTGTTCGTTAACGTGCACGAGTGTAGGCAAATGATATAAACTCAAAAAACGTGTCATTTCGCATTTTTTCCAAAACTCCCAGGAAGTTTCAGTAAAGCATCCACTACTTTACTGAATCGTGACTTTGACGATGTAAATAATTGACTTGACTACTTGACCACGATTGCTATATTGCTGTGACTAGCTTAATGTGGAATTAAGAAATACTTATTATAATAAAATACTTGACACTGGCTATATGCACAAACCGTGCGAAGCCATTACTAAAACAAAAAAAAAAAAAAGTGAGTTTTGTACAGAATCGCCTTACAGTACACCTCATAGTGTTCAGATTGTCTACTCGATGATGGTAGGTGGTAGAGCCAAGCGTTTATTCGAGATTTACAAATACGGCCACAAATAGATTTACGCCTGGTTGTCCTCTATTATTTTGTCAATGCGCGTCACCCTTCGGTCTGTGAGCCATAAAACAGCTGTTGAACTATGCATCATTGTCTCCCGGGGGGAAAGTACCCGCTATGCTATAGTACCTACTGGATCGAAACCAGACTAAAATGAGCGAACGGTACCTACTTACTTCTGTTTTACGAACTCAACGTGAAATCGCTACGTACGTAGAATGTAGATACAAATGCTGACCATTATGCTATGCTGACACACCAAAGGAAAATGGAAAATGTAATCTTTAGTTTAGATTTTGCTCGTTCGATTCTATTTTGTTCGTGGATAGTCATTATTTTAAGAAAAACAAGTGCCAAATTGAATGAAGTCGCGGGTCAATAAAACTATTCTTCGGCATGCCTAGTTAATCACAAGTTTATGATCATTGTAATAAATGGATTAATATCGACGAGGGCTTGTACACAGATACTTTATTTATGTTATATTGCTATCAGGTGACAGGCTACCGCTATACTGTTAATCGATGAGGTTTCGATAACATCCTCCCGTCCGTCGTAAATCTAGTCCCATGGTACAGCTTGCACCAAAGGTCACTCAACAGTCTTTGCCTTTAATCTTGACTGGGATTGGAACCCGCAACCCTATGTTTGAGAGGCGAACCGCACAAGGCTGTAACCGATTTTTCAATTATGTTAGCTACGACACATTGTATTGGATTTTTACGACACTGTCAAAAGCGTGTTCCCACAATTTAAACACATGATTTAAACATAACAGTGCGACCGCTTATCTAAAATAACCGACATTGTAAAACGATGCCCAAATCTCTATTATAAATAGGAATTAATATGAATGAATGTAAATGTACGTTCTATACGTGGCTAATATATACCGAGTTCAACCTTCAACCTTTCACTCTGATTTATTCTTTCAGCTCCTCAGGATTGTAATTCATTGAATTTATTTAAATACTCGTCACGTAGTACTTTTTTATTTACAAAAAATAGGAAAGTTTACGTAACGTTTAAAGATAATCTTAAAAGGAATTTAAAATTGAGACGCTCGACGTGCGATGATTGTTATAAACAACTAGCTGCGTCCCGTGGTTTTACCCGCTGTTCTCGGAATAAAAAGGCGTGTAAAAGTGTGTAAAAGTAATGTGACAATCCAAGGAGTTAGCTACCTCCATACCAAATTACATCCAAGCTTGGTCCAGCTGTTAGAGCGTTAAGGAGTAACATACAAACTAATCCACTCACAAACTTTCGCCTGTATAATTTTACTAGAAGATTACTTTGGAGAAAATATATTAAATAAATTAGACACACGCACATAAATTAGATTGCATAAATGTACAGCGTCAGCCTCTCGCGTCAAAGTTTATTAGCCATACGATAGTATCCCTTAATCTTGGGCTACAGCAGTCGGTAATTCCGTTACTGAAGTTTGCACATTTGAGGTCCAATCCATCACATCCTTTCCAACTGACGTGGGATGGGTGAGACACATAAAATGGGCTGACTTTTTGACAATTTAATCTTGTCTGCATAACAATTTCAACCTTTCGATTACTTCCGCCTGGAGAGCTCTATGATGAAAGGAATCGGAAATACGAAACCGGGCGAGCGGCCTAAATAAATCTATTCGATTTATGCTTTTTTTATTTCCCTTTTTAGTCATTTTTCGCCAGGATTTTTAAGCTCTAAATACTTATTACTTTCGCTCCCGCTTGCGCATAGATATTTCGTACATCCGAAGTTCAGTACTTCAACCTAACGTTATTTGGCATTCCGATCTTTCACTTTCTGTGATATTTAAATAATACCCTCTATGTTAATCCGTCCAATATTAGGAACTGTGGCGATTATTGCCGCTTCATTGCGTGACTGGAGTCGTAATAGCAATGATGTCATTTACTCATACATACCAGCTTATATCTAGAGGCAGACTGCGGTCTCCTGTAAACACCATCTATCGCTTCGTGCGTCACACCGTACGCCGCACCACGATGTACTATAGAAATGTACGCCGACGTTAGCGTGTCAATAAGACAATAACACTATATTTTATAGTAATCATCGTGACGCAGCGTACGGCGTGACGTTGTAAGCGAGCGATGGCGTTTATATGAGACCACATCTTACCGTCGCTAGTATATAGGAATGAAAAATGTAGGACATTTTATATGTTTGTACGAAGTCTGAATCAACGTGTGCGTAAATAAACTGTGTTGTGCACACTGTATACGCACAGATTTGACGCAGAGCCCGAACGCTTACGTGATCGGCTTTGCAATATTCAAGAATTAGGGGATAACATCCCCTCACTGCAGATACAATACGTTCCGCCCTTAATTAAGTACACTTGTCTTACCCGTAATTGTGGAAGGCTTCTTGTGGTTGGCCTCTTTTGCAAGTCGGCCTGGGGAAGTACTACACGTTTGCAAGACATTAAAACATTGTGTAGATCCATAACCATCGTACACACACATTGGTTGTAGAACTGCCTACTTATTTTGAAGTTGCATTGAAAATGACCAATGGTTCATGGGGAATTCTACGGTTAGGAAATTGGTAGGATCCAATCTTGGGACTTATTTACGGAACGGCGGTAGTTATTTAACTTTCGCACTCCTTCGGGGCTCGCGTGGGAAAACTACTTTTGATTTCGATGCCGTTAGGTTTGGCCGATATGCATCTTTAATTTTTACTGCGTAAGGTCCAAAAATAAGAAATCACTAATGAAAGTAATGTACAAGGTACGCTGCCACACGATGAACGTAACCCTTGAAGTAACGAATAAGCCTGTAATGGATTACTGTGGATTTGCAATGTTGCTGTATTGTGTTTCGTTGAAGTCTGTCAATAAGGAGTTTTTTTCAAGTTTTGGACTATATTTAAACTATGGAAATTTTCACGGATATAAAGTATATTTACGAATATCTTACTTAATTGCATGAAAATCCGCGCTGTATATATATTTCCACACGACTTTAATAAAATACTTCTTCGGTAGGACTTCATAAATTCATAAAATTAAATCGAACTACCACCATCAGAATTCAAAATACAGTAATACACTGAGGTACTAGTAAGAAGTCTCTGAGGTGTTATTTGTATACCTTCCGCCTATAAGCCGGTCACCCGCATTGTTTGGTTCATGAGGTTCGCGTGAGCTCAATGCACGATTCAGTTCCAGTGAACCGTGACAAATTGAATCATCCCCCTCCTTTCCCCTAAATCCAATAGTCTTCTTGTGCCCCTAAAAATTGTATCACCGCTTTGTATAAATCACAACATAATACTAGAATAGGCGTTGTCACCATATGTAAGGAATATCATAACAGAATGTCTGATTTGACGGAAAGGCACTGAGTTCCTTTGACTACCTTCCGGCTCTGCTGTCAGATCAGCTCCCTGTCATAATATTTTATCGCTTTTATCGGAATTTAAGAAGCATGTAAAATTTTAATTCAAATGAATTACGGAAATTGGGTAAAAATTAACTTGCAAAAGTTGCCAGATTTGATCAAAGTAAACATCTATTTTGCATGATAATCGTTAAAATATCATCGCATGTCTATTTTGTCCAGCCAACGATTATACTGAACACGTATGCACCATATATTTTTATGTACATGACTGTACTAAAGACCCCAAATTTTGTATTATACCGTGGATATTAGTTCAACAAAACAAATTGTTTAAACTTTTAACAATTAAAACATTCAAATAGCGTCGAAACAAATAAAGTGCGAGCTTTGTTTAGGACTTCCAACTTCACCGGTATAATTCGCACGGGTTTTGCCACCGAGACTTAGTTATAAAACTCAAAAACGTTTAGAGGCATTAATTACTCGATCACCTAATTAGATCAGGTCGTTCTATTTTTGGCTACGTTTGGGAATAATTTATAATCTCTCCGCGTCGAGATTTGGTGAGTGAAGTCTCTGCAAAGTCGATTAAAAGGACTAAATTGAGGATTTTATTTCGTAGAACTTAAACTAATCTACATAATAACTCGGTATCTACCTAAATTACGTTGAAAGAATATACCCAGTTACCAATCACCCTGTAGAACTTAAAAATGTTGGATGAAAACATAACGTCACTCCGAAATGTCAGGGGTCACTAAAGGTTCGTAGGGAAGACATACTGTACCTATCTACATCTATACATACTATCTACGCGCAAAATATGATAAAACCATATCGAAAACATGATCAATAGTAATTCAAATAATGGTTGTATTTGTTGGAAAACGGAACCGCATCTTTGCATTCTATTCAATTCCGCAGCACAAAGCAGGCTGTTTTCATCATCGCAAGAGCCGACAGCGGGCAAACAGAAGTTGAAAACATTTGTACAATGGAAATAACGCTTTTTGCGATCGCATTCTAGTTCATTTCGTGAGCCGCCGACTGCCGGCCGCATACTCAAAAGCGTGAGGAAATTGAAGGAAATGCGAGGAACAAGATCGCACGGAATATTCCACAATACCGTCAAAGAGACGAGCTTCCGTTGGCAGAACACTGCAACAGGAATTTCGAATGAATGAAATTGCATAAGTAATTCTATCTCTGGAACATACAAAGGTGCTTTCGCGTCGCTCACCCCGCATCCTTGTAAGAATGCTGTCGAGTATTCTGAACATTTATGGGAACTTCAGACACAGAAGCTTAAATGATGTGGAGTTGGTAAAGTTTAACGCTTCCCGCTTTATATGGATAGCGCAACTTATACAATTAGTGGAAGTTCGGTCGGTCAGGCCATGTGACTTTCTGACCTTTCGAATAGTGTCGACATGGCTCTGTGCGTAATTAGAAGTCACACAGAGCCTAGTTTGTACTGCGTCAAGAGCCCGATCGATCTGGTCTATTGAACTAGGTCAGGATACGGAGATCAGACCCTAAGTATACATAATAAACAGTCAATCAGCTACCTATCACTCCGCTCGCACCTGCGAGCACGCATCGAAGTTTCACGGAGCAAATAATGTAGGTATTCCACCGGCACACAAGCCGCGTTTCCTTTTCACATCAAAAATTCATCTCAAATCTATTATTAGGGATTCTCGCTGTCCAAATATCGGTCATAAATAATGAATCAACAACTCGACTCACCGGCAGTATATCGATCTCGGGACGCAGCCAAAGTTCAATCGATTTCACATTTAAACTGTAAAGTTTCACTCGAAAAAGTGCTCACCTGTAAACGCGTTTACAAAGTACTGGTATCATGGTAGGTTAGGTTACGGTAGAAGCGCGGGCTACGTCCGCGTACAGAGGCGGTGTCACGCGCGTGCGGCGCGGGCGTCACAGGCGCGGGCGAGCGGCGACGGCGGCGTGCGCATGTCGGTGCGGGACACGGGCGGCCGGCGCGGGGCGCGTCGCGGACTGCCCGGGCCCGGGCGGGGTAGCGCCGCGCCGCCGCGTTTCGTTGCCCTAAATTCGCGTTTCAGGCACAATACTTGTCCTACCGCCGCCTGCAGCCGCGGCGGCCGCACGCCCTATCGATTCGAGCCCCGCGCGTATACATATCGTGAAAGAAAAAGTTAACTCGATCGAATGCGATGCGGTCAATTCTCTGACGAAAACGCGATTACGTCGTTTTCTAGGTCACAAAGTCGATTAAAAGTTACTATTGATTCTTTACCTTGTAACTGAGAAGCTATTAGGAATAAACGCCGGCGACGGTATTAAACCGGAGCTGTGTTGTTTTAACGAGTATGATAATAAATCTTCTGGCGTAGTAAATAAAGTTTCACAAAAAAATCTGTTTGGAAGCGGAAATTAAACGCGTAAACGCGTTGAAGGATCGCTTCCTCGCATTACTGGTTTAAAAATGTACGTGTAGCTTTAAATAGGAGCAATAATTGAAATGTTACGGTTGAAAAGGAAACATTGAATACTAGGCGGGCGGCAGGCTTTGTGAGCAGCGCTTTGTCTACGCGCCTTCGTAGCGGGCGCTACAAAGCTACGCAGCTACGTCACGTTGCTACGAGACGTACAACTTCGGTAGATACAAGCGGATATCTCTACACGACTGTTTTTCTCCTCGACAAACGGAGATGGGGATTTTATGTATATGGATTTTGACTATCCACACATTTTTTAGTAATATTCATAAGAGTGCGTACTATATCTGATTCCGTTTACTTGTTTCAAGTATACGCTTAATAAGTAGGCGAGTGGCAGGGAACTGCTTCGAAAGGCCCTCGATAATGTAATTTGTCGGCTTCCCCGCGCCCCACTACCGCATGCATGTCCCAGGCCAATCACGAACGGGGTTGTCGGACTATAGCTTTCTCAATTCTTACACAAATACAATGAAATAGTTAAACAGGTACGGGGGTAACCTTATTTATTAAACGTCATAGTAAAATTTTTCATAGCGTAATTTTAATCAGACTTCCACAACTTTTTGTAAATGGTTAGTTAGTGTTATGTCCTCGAAACACCTGGTTCCCTAGATAATAGAAAACTAAGTTTTTCTAAAAAAATACCAAGTAACTTATAACAATGATGATTAAGTCGTGAATTTTTAGAGTCCCTTTTAGCTTCTATAATGATAAAAAAATAGAAGAAAAGTGACAATTCAATAGAAACAATTTATTAGATTCTCACCAAACAGTTTCAAGTTAACAATATGTAGGTATAGAAAATGAAAATAATATCATTTTCTAGAAAACGTAAAGTGAGTTTGGCTCTGTGCCCGTCACTCCGAGACATATTTTTTTGTGCTTCGAATTAACTTCCATCTGCGGTAGAATACCCGAGAAAGCTATTTCACTCCTTCAAACTATCTTCCTATAGGAATGTCCTGGTACGTACCACAATAACCTACAGAAGAAGAGATTAAAGTAACCAGTACCCGGTGAGCAGTGACCCGGCACTGCGGCCAATCGACCACATACCAGTAGCATGCGACGCTTGCGTGACAACCCTGCGTGTCACCTCGTACTTTATGATTCTTAAAAAAGTATTAAAACACCACAAAATATAATGCTGGTGACCCGCGCCCGCGGCTGTTGGCCGCAGAAGAGCAACGACAGTACGTCAACTACAACATTGCATGGTACAAGAAAACAAGGTCGCACTCCGGACTAGATGATGACGATTGTCTCTTTCTACTTTAATCAACGTACATCGGGGGATATGTAATGGTATCACACGTACGTTGATGACGTCATCATGTTGTCCGTAGTACCAACCCTGGTGTAGCATATTATTGTACCATGCAACGGGCTATGCAAGGAGATTCTTGAACGTAGTCATTATTGGTAGTGACGACTTATCAATGACTTTATTCATCGATATACTGCAAAGTTGTAAATCTATGCTTATATTATTTTGTTTGACGGGTCCACTACGTGACACATTGCAATGCTAAGCGGGAAAAACTGAAAATGTGATGTGTTTTTAATTATTGTTTTTTTTTCAATATAATATTTATAACGACTGAAACCGTCTTACCACAAAAGTTTAAAATAGAGTTCGACAGATGTTTCTAAAATTTCGCTCGTCTTAATCGACGCCTATCACTCTCGTTTTCTGACTCAATCGTGGAATTCCTAATTATTTTACTTGTGAATTTGTTATTGAGTTAGAAAAGCGAGGGTAAGACGTCAATTTGTGGAGAAAATATTTAGACACATCTGTTCAACTCTAGTTATCTTTTGTGGAAAGACTAATTTCTTGTTTACTCCCAAACTCGTGGATTTAGGATTGACATTTGCAAGCTAGATTCCATAAAAATTGCTCTCGTTTGAACCCCCTACTCCTAGCACTTGAACCCTGCCGGTTGTGTGGATGTAATATACTATCAGTGTAAATATACTGCGCCCATAACCGGTAAAGTTAGCCATAAGGACTACCAACAAAAGCTGACTTGAGAGGTGCGAGTTATTTAAATTTCCGTTGTTCAATTTTGCAGGAAATATAAAAGACTATTGATAGAACCTAATTTATAGCACTAGAAAATTCACTAATCTTAACTAATCTTAAAATGTACTCCTCTCTGTTCAACTATAGTTTAAATATTTTGTGGTAAGACCGTATCAGTCTGGGTATCTAATCTGCGTATCTAAATCGTATCTAAATCTGCGTGTCTGCGTATCTGCGTGGTACATTTATCTCCGGGCATCGTGCGGCCATTGTGACCAAACCACGCAACCGGTTTGGGGGACTAATAGAGGCTGCCTTCAGCGGACGCCGCCGGAAACCAACGCGTTTCCTATACGGGCAGTGTTGTATTACCATTAGTAACACTGTTCATACAAAGTAGTATATGTATATTGTGCAGGTTATTAGGCTGGTTATAGGGCCTTATCAGCTGCATCGTAAGCGCCATGACATTGTCAAGGATTTGGATTGGGACGGCGCGGCACGACGTAAGACGATTGCGCTCGTCTTTGCGAGAAATTGGTTCCCATTTTCCCAGTAATTTCAAAGGGTATATTTTATAATACCATTAAAGGTCGCTGCATACGTAACCTGGTTTTTCTCCTCTCGCTGCGTCCGTGACCGTGCACGCGTCACGTATATGTTATTCTGAAACCGTCCGTAATGATATAGGTATATATTATGCAAAGACCTTTTAAAATGGATCCATAGATAAACTACGTATCAGCCACATTTCTTTGCTAAACTACCTACACCTGTTTTTTCTTACGACAATGCAGTCGATGATACTTGCATGCCGAAGTAATTAAATTATGGAATACAAAACTAAGTAGTCAAATATAAGGTGCTGAGGATTCTTTATTCCTCTCTGAACAGTTTATGCTATTGACTAAAGCTCATAATTGAACGTGAATTTACAAAATAAATTGTCTGACAATTACAATGCTATTGTTTCTACTGAAAACGCCGCAATATTTCGGCATGTTGAAATGGTATCCCTCCCACAATGTCGACGCCTACGTATATTTTGGGAGCCAACAATCGCTTTGTTTGTCCGGCCTCTGTATTTGTTTGCAGTTGTTTAGCTGGATCAATAGTCCAAAATTTGCTATGATTTTAGGGAATTTTATTTTACTTGGTTCTTACTCGTAAATATAGCATTTAAAATATGCTATTGTTTGAAAGAGGCTTAGGGATGAGGGTTATTTTTCAACAGGACACTGGAATCCGTGACTAATCCAACTTCAAGATTCCATCTCTCTGCTAAAGAGTCGTGGTTTTTTGTCCTAGGCAGAAATTGTTCACTTTATCTTGACCTTTTATTACAGGGATGATGAAAATTGAAGTATTCTAACATTTCTTTCTTTTTTCGAGCAGTTATCACACGCTGCATTCTAAGGCTGGTCTTCCAAACTTCAGAGAAGATGAGCCGCCTCCACTCCACTTAAACGAACCTATTATGTTACCAGCAATAAACATCGGCACTTCCTACCGATCCAATAAATCAGACCGCCTACGCATCCGTCCTAACGCCACTAAAACTTATAATAGTCGGCCTACAATTCAAGTTTGGTCGTTCACGCCAAGCCCACCCTAACGACCTAAGTAACTCAACTTGCCCAAGTTGCTTTGCCTGAAGTTGGCCGAGAATGTGCCGAAGTCCGTCCGAGCCAGCCCGCAGCGCTTAATACTTTATCACATTGCCTGCCACTTTAAACTATAAACATATAATGAAGCAAACGCAGTTTAAACAGTGCTTTACCTTGTGCGGTTTCTACTAAACACAGTACCAGCAAAACTCATGAAACATCCTAGAATTTGGAGATTAGAGCACGCCACTTGTAATGATAGAAGTTGCGCCGCGATTTTTGACTTGCGGATGAAAGTATCCAAATGCTAGGCCCTAATATTATTAAGATCCGTACAGATATAAAGGGGGTGAGTCGCAACGCACTCTTATCAACATACGTACACATATCGACCTCTTTACTGGATCGTGGTGATTTTGGATTTTGTGACTGGAACTCGAAATTCTCACTGGGTTTTAACCAAAAAAAACCCTCAACTAATATTATTATACCTACAAGTCATACTTAACCAAAACATGTGAAAAACTTAACAGCTTTCATGATCATAGCTTAGACTCTGGCTTACATCTTGATTTAAACCACAGACTACACAACAGCGCTAACATTATCTAAAAGCTTAAACTCTGCCGACATAGTTTGCATACATACATCAACTCGATAGTAAGGGCTATCTGACTCAAAGCTATGACGTACGGCGCAAACTTTCCGGCAGAAAGTCGTGATTCAAAAAGAAATATCGCTTTTAGGAAAGCGAGGAGCCAGAATTATAGTGGTGCCTAGTCATAAAGATACAAGTATTTCTTTTGTCCCACAAACGGCCCAACTATGCAATAAGTAATAAAGGATTGTTTGCTTGGAAGGCCTGCAGCAGAAACATAGACGATAAGTTCATTATCTTGATGATCCTATATTATCTAGCTCTTTGTCGTACTAAAATTACTCTTAATCAATTTAAATGAAACGAATGCTCCGTAAGAAATTGTTTTAATGGCTGCGTCTCAACAGAAACTACGTGTACAACAATAAATTACTAAAGATAATTCATAACACGCATTTCTTATACTTGTTATACTTAAAGGATCTCTTGATCTTAAAGGATCTGTTGAGTGGTTTGGACTCCGTTGTTGAAATAGTTCAGTACCATACTGACCCAACCCTGAACGGTGGCGAAGACTCCGGCCTCTTGAGGGGTGTTGACAGTCACGGAGACAGTTCCGTCGTTGAAGATCTCACCATTGGGCAGGGCAGCAGGAACTGGCACGACAACCTCGGGAGTTTCTATAACGGGGGCCACAGGGGAAGGTAGAACAACGGGTGCGGGAACAATGGGGCTGATCACTTCAGGGGCCACAGGGGAAGGTAGAACAACGGGTGCGGGAACAATGGGGCTGATCACTTCAGGGGCCACTGGGGCAGGTAGAACAACGGGTGCAGGAACAATGGGGCAAAGTCAAAGTCAAAGTCAAAGTCAAATCATTTATTGTAAATAGGCAATAAAATCGCACTTTTACAAGTCAAACACTTCAATCTAATAAACAAATTAATAAAATCATAAAAGAAAACAAACTATAATTAATTGATTAGGTATGGTTTGAGTTTGAAAAAGGATGTTTCCCTTTCAAGTCCAGGATTGAATCTCAGACAGGAAAAGGAAACTCCGTTTGATTCTACCAGTGCTTCGGAATACGCCCGTTAGAGAAGACAGCACCAAGAAACTCTACGGGGATGTCATATTTTTTTTCTCATAATGTATAATTTTTTTTTTTCAATCACAATATTTACATTGGTATAAATATGACCATCAATATAAAAATTTCAAAACATATTAATAAAATTCACGTTAATTATTACTACCATGGAGCTGGGGGCATTGAGGCCATGCATTTTTATCTTTAATATAGTCATTAACAGTGTAATAGGCTTTCTTTATGAGATTAGCCTTAATAAAAGTTTTAAATCTTTGCATGGATAATTGATCAATTCCCTCTGGCAACTTATTATAAAAGCGTATACAGTTCCCCATAAATGAACCACTAACCTTCTGCAACCGAAATCTTGGTACATTGAGTTTATTTTTATTTCTAGTGTTGAAATTATGTACGTCACAATTTTTAGCAAACTTGTTAATATTTTTATGAACATACAATAAGTTTTCATATATATATTGGCAAGCCACTGTAAGAACATTGATGTGTTTAAATCGTTCCCGGAGAGAATCGCGGGTTTTCATATTATATATTGACCGAATTGCTCTTTTCTGTAGCACGAACACAGATTGGATATCCGCGGCTTTGCCCCACAACATAATGCCATATGACATAACGCTGTGAAAGTAACTAAAATATACTAATCTTGCAGTGGCTTCATCAGTAAATTGTCTGATTTTACGTACAGCAAAAGCTGCAGAGCTCAATCTTCCAGTTAAAGATGATATGTGAGGACCCCACTGTAATCTAGAATCTAAATTAATTCCCAGGAAGGTTGTTGACTCTACCTGATCTAACGGCTCATTATTAATTAAAATACTTAAATTTGTGTGGCCTCTTCTAACATTGGGTAGTGAGAATTTTACACATTTCGTTTTTTTAGAATTCAGCACTAAATTATTTACCGTGAACCATTTAAGAACTAGCGTGATTGCTTTGTTAACATCGTCAAAATTGTTGTATGTTCTGTCAACCTTAAAAATAAGTGAAGTGTCATCAGCGAACAAAACAATATCACATAAGTTCTTTACAAAAAAGGCAAGATCGTTAATATACACCAAGAACAAGAATGGCCCCAGTATTGAACCTTGAGGGACACCCATTGTAGTGAGCGACCCAGATGACCTTACTCCATTTATATCCACTTTCTGGATTCTGTTACTAAGATACGAGAATACAAGATCGAGAGCTTTCCCGTGAACCCCGTAATGCTGTAATTTAGAAATTAATGTTTCGTGACTAACGCAGTCAAATGCTTTGGAAAGGTCACAGAAAACACCAATAGCATCCTGCGACTTCTCCCAAGCATCGAAAATATGCTTTAAGAGCCTTATCCCTGCATCTGTGGTAGAACAGCCTTTAGTGAAGCCATATTGTTCAGTATGAAACAGGCTGTTTAAATTAAAATGAGTCATTAATTGGTTTAAGATAATTTTTTCAAAAATTTTACTTAGTGCGGGAAGTATTGAGATGGGTCTGTAGTTAGTCGGGTCATTTTTATTTCCGGATTTATACAGAGGAATCAGTTTACTATTTTTCATTACGTCAGGAAAAACTCCTTCATCGACACATGTATTAAAAATAACGACCAAATACGGGGCAATTGAATTAATAATACAAGTTAAAATTTTTGTAGACATTCCCCACAGATCCTCAGTGTTCTTAATATTAAGTAATTTAAATGTCTTAACAATAGTGTCTACATCAATATATTTGAATTTAAATACATCATTACATCTGTCAACATTATTTAATAGTATAGAAGCAGCCGCAACCGGGGATGACTCTAACGACTGGGTAGTAACAATAGGTATTTTGGTAAAAAAATCTTCAAACGCATTGGCTACTTCGCAATCTTTTGAAATTAATTTTTGGTTTATATTTAAGACATATTTCCGGTCCCGAGGTTTAATTTTGCCAGCTTCAGTGTTGATTATTTTCCACGTTGTTTTGATTTTGTCTTTGGCCTGCTTAATTTTCCTACTCAAGTGAAGAGACTTCGCGGTACGGCACACAGATTTGAATGTCTTTGAGTATTTTTTAACATAGTCTAAAAATTTAGTTTCATGTGCATTTATACATTTTTGTGAATATAAATCATACAATTTGTTCCTGCTTTTATAGATACCAGGTGTAGCCCAGTCCCCATCAAATCTCGCCTTGGTGCTACCTCTATATGTTTTTAATTTAAAAATTGTATTAAACTCTTTATCTATCATTTTGAACAAGGAATTGCAAAGGTCATCTGGATCCTCAAGAAACGGTAAGTAAGTAAGTTGCTTATCAATGCTTTCCGAGAACTGGCCCATACGGTTGGTGGTAATGGGTCTGTAAGTAAACTCCGGGGAGATTTTATTTGAATTGCATGGAAACACAGCACTTTGGCCACAATGATCCGAGCTAAGCTTGTCACATATGGCCATGCTTTGTGGTTCACAGTTACAGAAAACATTGTCTAAGCAAGTTGCAGACGAGGTAGTGATTCTAGTTGGCTGATTAAAAAGATTTCTTAGATCAAAGCACAAAAATAAATTTAGTAATTTATCACTTAATGGGCACTTATCAAGAATATTAACATTAAAATCGCCACAAACAACTACATATTTCGAGGTATTAAATGATTTTCTCAGCACTTCTTCCATAATGGACTCAAACATTTTGAAATCAGCTGTTGGGGGTCTGTATACACAAACAATTATATGCTGCTCCAGCTCTACACATGATAACTCTATAGTCCGTTCTATAGACAAGGACACAATGTCTTTTCTCTCTTTAAATTGGCAATTGTTTACTACATAAATTAATGACCCGCCGTGGATAGCTTTTTCCCTGGTGAAAGAACTTGCAATTTGGTAATTTTTAATAGGCGGTAACACAGTATTTTTCCTGAACCAATGTTCAGTTACACACATAACATGAATTTTACTAAAGTCTAAAAATAGTTCTAATTCTAGTGCTTTGCTGGAAAGGCCTTGAATATTCTGATGGAATATATGAATTGTACCGGGCCTTTCCATTGTCTTAGCAGTCAGTTTAAATCGACTGACCTAGTCATCCTACCTATATCCCGATTATTACAGCTATTAGCTGTGGGTTTGTCAATGTGATCAGTTATACTATGTATAACTGGATCATGTATATTGAATGCTAACAATTTAGCAATGGTCATTTTGTCTTTCTTGCAGAGATACAAAGTATTCTTTGTCAAAATAAATCTACTTGTAAAATTGTTAATTTCGAAATATAAAATGTCACTTTGACGACATGTCAGATTATACAATGTCAGGTTTAGGTCATGAACATGACCATTTTGAGTGGGACTCATTTTGTTTGAGTAAGGAAGTGAGCAGATAATTATCTTGCCTATACCTTTCCTTTCTATGTCTATGAGGGTCTCAATAAGACTTACAATATCACATTTATTTATAGCTAAACTATCTCCTAATAGTACCACAATGTTGGTATTTTTATCATATATATTGTTTTTAATTTTTGATAATAAATCTTTTATAGACATGCCTGAGAAACTGTTGTTGCAGACTGATTGTGTTAGGCAGTTTTGTATTAGGCTGCCCATGCCTACTCCCAATTGATCACTGAAAACCACAGTTTTCCTAGTGCACTCAGACTGAATTTTTAAACAACCTGAGTCCACCGGAGAAACATCTGGACAATGGGAGAAAGGTTCTTGCATAGGTGACTTGTGCTCCGGAACCAGGCATGGTGGGCTACTCTCCACTGAAGGTGTAATAGAAACTCTAGAAGGCAAGCTGGAGTCTTCCATGCTGTCAATGGTTGTTGTGCATTTATCACAGCTGCGACTTTGGTTCATCAAGCATGTCATGGCTGCTATATGTCCCTTAATTTGTTTTTTTGAAGTTTCATATTTGCCACTAATGTCACTTAACTGCTTTTGTAAGCATTTGATTCTACTGTCCATATAATCTATTTCTCTATTATTGCGGCCTAACAAATTATAACATTCCTCTAATTCTGTATGCAAATTAATTTTTTCCTTACAAATGTTTGTGCATTTAAAGCATTTTTTGTACGTTTTTAACATGACAGCGGTTCTTCTTACTATTTTATTAATCTTTATATACTTTTTAAGCTTATTGGACCCCCTGATGCAAACTTTATTATTACAATTATTATGCCCCAACTTAGGTGAGGTGAGGTCAACTATTGGTATACTGTTACATTTTATTGGGTCTTTTGTACTAGTTTCAATTAATTCTGAATATAAATCCAAAATATTTATTTCTTTCTCTGAGCTAATATTGATATTATTATTGGGTGAGGACTCAAAAGCCTCTAACTTAGCCTTATTAAGGTCTAACTCGCGCTCTAAATCTCTAATGTATCCAAGGGCTGCCTCATACGTCTCCTGATCCTTGCCAAAGGAGTCAACTGTGCTCTGCAGACGGTCCCGCTGGTCTCTCATGTCTTCATATGCAATGTCTAGCTCAGACAATTGATTTTTCAATTGGGTGGATTTGTCGAGCGCATTGCACATATCCGCATCATGGCTGTCTAGCTCTTGGAGTAGCCTGATGTTAGCTTCCTTGGTGGATTTCAGTTCTACCAGTACCGTCTGCAGTTTGACCTCCAAATCACATGCCTTGCGAGTCATCATTGTGTATATGTGAGTGGTAGGCTCTGAAAGACAATGAAGCACCTTGAATTCTAGCTTAGAGTTGTGTTTTAGTGCCCTACTGCAACAGTTAACCTAGATATATAATGTACCTAGTTTATTAGCAATATTATTTTAAAGATTTAGGTGTAAAAACCTCTTGTAAACCACGTTATAACTGCTTTCATAAAGTATTTCAAACCCGTTAATAGTTATAAAAGGTGAAAAGCTACGAATCTAGTGTATACTTTATTACAAAACTAGCAAAATAGGTAGTCAAAACGAAATAAGTTTTTGATTATGACCTAACACTGAAGTATATATAAACGTCGGTATTATTTTGTCGTAAATTCTGGACAAGATTATTATTTCTATGTACGCACTTATAATAATCGAAATATTAAGCTAAAATAAGTTTACTTCCCCGATTTTATGAAGAAAAGACACAATCTTTTCAAATCACGAACGTTGACAGGTCGACGCCGGCCGGTTTCCAACGGTCAGCTGTTTAGCGATTTTGATCAGAATTACGACTCTGATCACAAATAACACTGGCACACACTTAGATTGCAAATTATTAACAATTTTAACGCAAGATTTACGCAAATAAACGATAATATCTAATTATTTCACTAATATACAGCACAGCTGTTTTTTTGACCGATGAACAATGTCAACTTATAACTGTTGCTGGGCTGATCACTTCAGGGGCCACTGGGGAAGGTAGAACAACGGGTGCGGGAACAATGGGGCTGATCACTTCAGGGGCCACTGGGGAAGGTAGAACAACGGGTGCGGGAACAATGGGGCTGATCACTTCAGGGGCCACTGGGGCAGGTAAGATAACGGGCTCGGGCACAATGGGGTTAGCCACTTCAGGGGCCACTGGGGAAGGTAGGACAACGGGCTCGGGGATAATAGGGCTAGTCATTTCAGGGGCCACTGGGGCAGGTAAGACAACGGGCTCGGGCATAACAACCTCAGTTTGGTAAACTTCAAGGGGATTCTGCGCTGCAGCAGCAGCGGCTTCAGCGATGCCGACGGCGGTGAAGGGATGCAGAAGGTTTGTAGCGGCAGCGAGTTCTCCGTCGACGTGCTCCTGTAGCTTTATGTCCAGCACGCTGCTGAGGTCGACGGCGTGGCCCTCAGGAACTCCGTTGAGGATCACCTCGACGGGGCCGCTGTCATCCTCGAGAGGAGCGGCGGTGGCCACGGCCACGAACAAGGCGAGCACCAGGTATTTCATTTCGTCTAGAATAGTGGGGTCGACTTTAAAGAAAGAACAACATACTGATACACAAAATAATGGGATAAAATAAATTACATAAAGTACAATGTTGATTGTGGACTGTGGTAAAACCTCGTATCTATCATAACCTTATAAAAACTATCTTTACCTTCTGAGGTTATTCGAAATCAATTTAAAATATACTTTTCAATTCAACAAGATACAAAAATAAACATGCTGAATTTAACTGGAAAATTTAATGCGTATATAAAGTTGGCAATTAAATTTCTTTTACCTGTGATCTCACCGGGAGTTCAGCCAACTATGCCGAAGTAGCTTCTCAACTTAAAGTTAACAAGGCGATAAAGATTAGCCCAAAGCCCCTGGATTCAGTCAAATCTATACTAATTTGCAATAAATTCGGTTTTATTGACGATAAAAGATAAACTTCCTCATGGTTCGTAGACAGTTTATTGGCCAGTTGATAACATCGTAGATTAGACATAAGTTGATTTATTCTCACTTGTAAAGCATTCTGGAAAACCGGTATAGAGCTACATATTGTACCTAATATCATTTTGTTTGTTGGTTATCGAATTATTCTATGATATCGCAGGTATTTCAGACAACCCAAAGGCTTATGACGTGCTGCCACCTATCGATAACCACTGGTACCAACACAGGGCGATAGAAAATAAAAAATCAAATCATTAGTGTAGGCTGAGGAATCGAACCTATTGTCGTATGCGTTGCAAATTGCACAAACTACAGCTATGTAACTCTCACCTGTCATATCAAATAACAATAACTTTATCTTCTCATCAGTGTGCCTAGTGCGAGTTTTGACAATTTATTTACGCGCTCGGTCCGTTTGGCGTAAACTTGAAATTGTATGGAATAAGAGCAGCGCCATCTAGTGACCGATTCACTGACACTAGATGGCGACAACCTCATTATTTTACCTCATTATATACCGACAAACAACATTATTTTACGAATGTAATATTATGTAATATCATATTCCGAAACTCGTCTTTCTCTAGTTCTCATATGCATCACCTCTAAATTAGAGACGTCAGTTAGGTAGTCTGTTACTTTCTAAAAGTGACGAAAAACTATCAACTACATATAACCTGCCCTAACTAAATCATGCTCATACCTCTCTCTTACCAATATTTCACGGGAATAGTTACTATCCTACTAAAAATATAGAGATATGTAAAACAAATTGATAGCTGGAAGTTATCGTGACAAGTTCGGACGTCGATGATATCTCGATAGAGGGAGGCGTGCCGTTGATGGGTAGACAGATTGATTCTTCTATATTGAAAGATTTATCTGATAAACGGTATGGATGATGGATTGTTAAATCTGGTAGCTGTTTTCGGAAAAAGATTGTACAATGTGAGATTTTTATTTCGTTGTAGATCACATGAATCATGGATAGACGAGCCGCTGAATGAGATAAAGCGAGGAGTGCCTGTTGTATTTTTGCCGGTTTGTTTTCGGTAATTCGGTAAAAATATTAAAAAAGCACTTTCCGCGTACCACTTCGGTTGAACAAAACACTAGGACGTGCTTTATGAATATCGACTGCCCGTGAACAGTATTTTTAAATTAGTAATAATTCTGTGCAGCTGATTGAGTTGAGATAAATCTATATATATACTCGTATATAAAAGCAAGAACTGACTGACTGACTGACGATCAACGCACAGCCGAAACCACTGGGTCTAGAATCTTGAAATTTTGCACTAATATTCCTTATGTGACGTAGGCGAGCAATAAGAAAGGATTTTTGAAAATTCTACCCCTAAAGGGGTGAAAAAGGGTTGCAAAGTTTGTATGGAGCAACGTGTTTTCTTGGCCTAATCCACTTCAAAATTGTCATTTATATTCTCTAAAAGATTTAATTAAACACGTGTTTCATCGTTTTTTAATATTCAACCCCTAAATGGGTAAAAGGGGTTGCAAAATATTTTACATCAAATTTAGTTCGACATTGAAATTTTACACAAATATTTCTTAAGTGACGTAGGTGTACACTGAATAAGGATTTTTGAAAATTTAACTCCTAAGGGGGTGAAAAAGGGTTGCAAAGTTTGTATGGAGCAAGGTGTTTTCTTGGTCTGATCAACTACAAACTTCGAATTAAATTGTTAGAAAAATAATTTAGCACCTGTTTCAGGGCGTTTTAATATTCAACCCCTAAAATTTAGGTCGGAAATGGTAGATTTTGGTAGAAGATGGTGGATGTCTTATGTCGATGCCAAAGAAGAAGGTTGTAGATTATGATTACAAGTTTTGGTTGAAAAAGAAATGGTAGATTTAGAAAATGGTAGAATTGGTTTAAGTGGTAAATTATGGTAAATAGGTAGGTTATGATAAAAATGGTAGATTTGATATATGGGATAAATGGGAGGTTTTAGTAGAAAATGGTAGCTTTTGGTAGAAAATAGTAGATGTAGAATGAAAATATTACATTAAGTTAAAAAATTTAGATTTTCGTCGTAAATAGTAGATTTAGAAAGAAAATGGTAAATTTTGGTTAGAATGGTAGACTATGGTTAATATGGTAGATTTTTCTAGTAAATGGTCGATTTAGGGAGAAAATGGTAGATTTTGGTAGAAAGCGGTAGCTTTTGGTAGAAATTCGATTTAGAAAGAAAATGATAGATTTAGGGAGAATATGGTAGTTTTTGGTAGGAAATGGTAGATTTAGGTATAAAATGGGAGATTTCGGTAAGAAATGGTAGATTCTGGCAGAAAATTGTACATTTTGGTAGTAAAGTGTACATTTTGTTAGAAACGGCAGATTTTGGTAGAAATGGAATTTAGGTAGAAAATGGTAGATTTTTATAATATGAAATGGTAGATTTTTGTATAAAATTATAATTTTGAAAGAAGAAGATGGATGTCATAATAATATTATTATGTTGGATATCGGATATCGGATGTCGATGTCGATGTCGAAGTCGAGGTCATGGTCTATTATTAGTTATTTGGAATATTGGTAAAAAATATAGTCCGCGCGGACGAAGTCGCGGGCAACAGCTAGTGTTATTCATACATTTTTAAAACAATAATGGACGATTATTAATTTGTCAATTGAGATATTATGGCTTGTTGACGTTTTGACATGCCACACAAGAATAGAGTAGCCCGTCTAAACTTGTGTGGCAAATATACCCGATTATAGCCCTGCAGTTATAATAATAGTTGTTCTGATACAAGCTGACCACAAAGTTACTAGAAAGATGAGAGCCTACTCTTTGTAATCTACCTGCCTTTTACATGTAGCTACAATACTTGTAAAAAACTACTCGCACAACTGAAACGGGAAATAAAAGTCGGCGGTAAAGATTGACAATGATATTTATTAGCGCATTTCAGAATGTATGCTAATTATTTTCCAATAATTATCAACTGATTTCACGTGACTTTTGTTTGTGCCAAAAACTCATATTTATACAAAATGTAAACTATGATAACGATATTCGAAATAGAAACCTTAATAATATGTACCTATACTTAGTAATCTAAACTAATTGTTAGGCCTGATGAGAACCAAGACGGGGGTGAGCTTCGGGTCCCAGGTTCCATCGTTGGTCTGAGGAGTGTGGTCTCCGCTCTTATCAGTCTCCGAGATCTTTACGAAGACAGCCTTGAACTTCTTGTCGGTGGTGTCATCAGCGATGGCGGTATCCACGTCGCCAATGGAAGCGCCAGACGGAACCACTTGCTTCCCGGTAGTGTAAGGAGTTTCCTTTCCGTACTGCAGGTCCATGTAATCATTGAGGAGACCTTCCAGAACCTTCTTGGTGGGGACGTTCCTGGTGCTGTCCTGGATGCCTTGCGATACCTCGTTAATCGTCAGGGTGGGGAGAGACATGATTGGTTACCTGTTGAGTGAACATTACTAAAATTAGAAGGCCAACTTGAACACTTTTTTGTAGTGGTACCTCTACAGGGCAGAATGCAAACATATACATTGTGTATACCTACTGCAAAGCATTCTGTTTGTTCGTTAATTTGGATAGGGTAAGTCGATAACAACAACCATGTTCTAGCTAGATTGTGAAGTCATTTTTGTTAGACACTGATAAATCCACCGGTTTAATCGACATTTACCTATCTATACTTATTATTTCTAATAACACTATTAGTTTACTATATCTTTATCCCAGATTATGTTTACTTCACTTTAATATAATTTCTATAGACATATAACCCTCCTACGGCAGTCGGGCAAAAACTACGTCACAATCTAAACACGTGACATAAACAAGGTAGCCACTGATAATTTGAATGCTATAGTAATCATATAACGACACTATAAACCATATTCATCACGTAACGATACAATATCGGGCTATAAAATTATAATCCACATATCATTTTAGTGCTAACGTACCTACATGTCGAGTCAAATCATCGTTACAATAATTATTTCCACCAATTCCAGTACCAGAAACGAAACTAGTAAGACTTTATTGGCTAGACCAGACTGCTATAAGAATCCGCCACTGGATTTCGATGATTAAATTCTTGAACTTTGCTAACACGAGAGAGAAACGGGTTCCTTTATCTCGCGAGGAAGCGGTGTTTATATCGTTTATTTGTTGACTTATATGAATTACACCATGTGGACTGGACAGTCTCGAATACAATAATTACCTACCTAACAATTAAATCTATGATAATGCTAAAGTTGAAGTAAATAATCATACCTCTGATTGTTTGAAAACAGCCAGGGAAATCTAATAATCGATAAAACAATAATACAAACTTACGAAAATAGGTAATGCAGGGACGATCTTCTTTAAACTTTATTGCAGTACTGACGTGATTTCACATGAGTGCTATTTATAAATCAAGCCATGACACGATAAGGAAGGGCTTGGCGCGTCATCATATCGCATAACCACCTCCTTTTATCGCAAAAAAAACTGATAATTTCCTATATGTGGCCGCTTGAGTTAGATATTTTTCGCGTGATTCAACCGCTGACACCATAGATAACAGTTTTCGCCAAATTATAGGTGGTGTGTTACTTTTTGATGTGCATCATCTTCATTATTCACCTTTATACAAAGTATGATACGAATATTATAAAGGCAAAAGTTTGTGTGTTGGTATGTTTATTATTTATTCAAACAGCAGGACCAATTTTTATGATTTTTGGTGTGAACGTAGCTAACACGCTGGATTGATATTTAATTAATAAGCTACTTTTTAGTCCGAAAACAGTGCGAGGCAGCTAGTTAAATTAAATAACAAAATAAATAAAAAAAACTTAAACTAGCTAAATGTTGACCTTAACCTTTGACTTTGACGTAGGTAACTAAACAGTAGTATATACAGAACGGCCCTAATATCCTGTGCGAAGTCAGGGCGAGTCACTACTTTTAAATAATTTACAGAGAAATTGAACGTGTCTCTTCATTTATTATTTGATTAGATAAATAGCATTACGAAGAATGTGCACGTCATCGAAATTATGCGCTGGTTATATACCTATAACTAAGTATCTATTGTTTTCATATGAAAGGAAGTGATTAATTATTGAGTTGTTATCACCTATCTATAATAGAAGATAGTCGCAATCAAACAGTTGTGTGTATAAATCTCTAGTATAGGGTACGGTACCTATTGAGGAAACATCTCCCTCACTTCCCCTTTTGTAATAGACGAAAATTGATTATGAAAAATCCCATCCATTGAAACTTGTAGAAAACAATTAATTAATAATATCGCTTTTCTACCTAATGTAAGATGAGATGTTTTGTTTAGGAAGGGAGTTTTATAAAATGTAGGTAGTCTAAAAAAATTAACAAAACTTAGAAAATTATCATTATCGTTATCTATAAATTGGGTCACCGAATTTTTTACAATCATTGAATAAATAACGCCGTACAAAGTTAACAGGTTGGCTAAAAGACATCGAAGTGTACCTACCTAATCTACAAAATGTTGTTTCCTGTGACCCAAGATACATAAATATATTATACCTACCTATAACATAGGTAATATTACTTATTCGTAGGTTAAACCTACTATTTAATAATTTAATCGACAATAAAAACTCACGATCACATTCATATAGGTATCTGTATAATGAACTTCAGAAGCTACAAGGTCCATAGTTGAACAAACACTTAGGCAATATAATTTATCTACTAGTTCACAGAAATAGGTACTTGCAGTTCGCAGTTGGCTTCACCGACACGCCACGAAAGCTGTCACGAGGTTTACCCCCGTATTCACAAATCTTAGGGAAGTATCAATACTATGCTAAGTAAGACTTTTGGTTTCGTTTTGACGGACACATAGTACCATCTGACACCGTGTTGTTCATGAATGGGTTTTTGTTACTCTGTGCGTTCTAGGGCACTGTGACACCGCATAGTAACCTTTATGAATATACGGGGATTAGTCCCGTTGTCCCCGAAAGCCGTGTCTGCGCGGGGACAAACGGGGCGTCATTAATTTCCGTGCCTATTGTCCCCGTCGTAGATACAATCAACGGGGACACCGAGACGTCAAGATTCCCCGTGTCCACATGCCGTAAACGACTAAGTATGCTAAGTATTATGTTTCAACTAAAAAGTTCCACGCGCTCATAACTCCATAATTTACTTGTACATTATGACAAGTCGCAAAGGGGACGTCTTATGTAGGCTACCTTCATGTTTTTTATTTTTAAATTAATTGTTTTAAAACATCCTGTATGTTTGTACGAATTCTGCTGCAGTGTGAATAAGCGCATTCCCACAGCGAGATGTCAATTTAATCTAATCTGTAGTGATGTTTTGCAACGCGATCTGCGCGATCTGAGTATTACGAGTAGTAGTAGATTGTATATGTAGGTTGTGATGCCGAGTAATGCAGGTATTTTCCACTTTAAGGATAAGGTTAAATATTACTTGACGACTGGCGAGGTGGGTGCCTCTAAGCCCTAAGCAATATGAATCTTTGGTACCTCATTGTAGGACCCTAAAACAGGGTAAATAGGACTTAATGGGGTAAATACTTAGCAACAAAACTAAATAGCAGGTGGGATACTTCCTTCCTCCCGTTTTGAGCTCAATTACCACATTTCATAGCGAAAGCTACCAGGAACGTTAGGCAGATGAAGGCTGTTGGTGGTAACCCTAAAGCCTCCCTAAGTTTTGCAGCGGCGATGCAAATCAAGCAAAGGCATGTCCCCGCTCAAAAAGGGTTATGATGTTGACGATATTAAAATAAAATAACACAATAGCTTAGGCTACAAAAACTCAATACTTTATTAAATTCTTATCTGCAGTGTTAGTGGTGGAAGTCAGTTGGTTATTTTCACGCTGAATTGGTTGCTTTTACATTGAATTACAGTTGCTTTTACACTGGATTACAGTTAACATTTGGAATGTTTAGACGATGGGTCCATCGACCACGTTGACGACGCCGGGGGCCACCACGGGCACGGGGTGCAGGACGTCCACGGGGTTCACCTGGGGCGGGGTGATGGCGATGATGTCCACGGGGTTGGGGACAACCACGGGATTGACGATCACTGGCGCGGGCACAATGGTCTGGAATTTTTATTGCGGCTATAGATAATCACAAGTTTATTTTTTAAATTAATTATTTCCATTAATGAACACTGTTAGAAACCAAAAAAAAAGAATTGACCATAGTTATTTAAACTAGTAATTTCTTGGGACGGATATTAAGTGTATTTAAATCTTGCTGCCTGCTAATATTCTATGAATTTTGATGAAATTGAATGCTAATGCAAATCCAAGTATCCACTAGGGCATTGATGCAGCAATAAAACCATGAGCACACGGAGTCACGGGCCACGGAAGTGGGGTCACGGAAGCGAAGGCACAACGGGGAACTCACCTCGGGGTTAGGGAGGACGACTTCAGGGAGGACGGGCTGGGGCAGAACCACGGGCGAGGGGATCACCACGGGGACCTCCACGGGGACCTCCACGGGGGCAGCAACCTGGGGATACAAATTGAAATATTAAAAAAGTTTATCAGATCATTAAATAGTTTTAGACTTTGGCTTGGAAAAGTGTATTTTCGTTAAATTTTTTAAAGTATAGTATGTTTTTGACGAATTATTCCCATTTTTATCGTTGTCGTCGTTGATCAGTTTGGATTGGATTATAAGTATGCAGTTACGATACGTTACCTTTTCACACAGTGGATCACGAGCAGGTCGTCCACGAGATGGTAAGCGCTAGTCACTACGCTTGATAAAAACAGTTGCAGTGGCACATATAATTTGAACATATTGTGGGTTCTAACGCCATATTCGAACCGTGGATATTGAACTAATTATAATGTTTATATGTGTATTTATTCTTATACTATTACAGTCGCCTATCTAGATGTTTTCGTTTTCGATAAACTCATCTAGGTACTATGTTATAAGGATTTTATGTAAATGGGATTATACAAATAAATAAATAAAGTACTTAAAGAGGTTAGACATAATTATTTAATGTTCAAATTCAGAGACTGATGTTGAACGAACGTTGGTGTTATGCAAGCGTAGTTTGGGATGAGGAACAATCGAAGTAGTGATGAACATTCTTCAGGTGTCTCTTTCTTGTAACAGCTTACTGTAAGCACAAAGGATTTAAGCTATCAGCTATAACCCGCTGCCCATACTATCCTAAAAAAACTGTGTGAACCCCTAGCCTATAAAAGTATTGTTGTCTTCGTCATTTCTTTTGTGCTAGATAGAGACAACGATAGACTATCTGTTGGTCGAAGTTATATTGGGTTGAGAAACTGGGCAGTCGAAAGCAGTTTCATGCATTTTGACTATACAGTTTTATTAACTAGGTATTTAACTATTGCAAGGCAAAATTTAGAGTGTTTAGGGTTTAGTTAGTCACCTCCTGGCTCTTGACGTTCACGATGATCTGGACCAGAGGGCTGGAGGGTGAGGCCACGGGGGCGGGGACCACGGGGGTTTCCACGGGGGCGGGGACCACGGGGGTTTCCACGGGGACGGGGACGACAACGTCGCCGGGGAGGAGGCCGACGGGGGTGGCGATGATGATGGAGTCCTGGAACAAGAGAGAACAGGTAACATCGAAATTGAGTTTGTAAAAATAGGTCGTCCAACTGTTGCAAGTAGTTGGTTTATAAAGGCGAAATATTGTGTTTTTTGTAACGTATTCACGCTGAAACGGCCGGACCGATATTGATGAAATTCGGTATGGAGGTAGATATACCCTGGATTAGTACAGCTAGTCCTACATAAGTGTTAAATTTGTATGTTTGGACATACTCAAATAGGCCAAAACGGCTGAACGGACTTTGATGTAATTTGGTAGTCAGATAGTATGTAGGTACTATTTATCCCGGGTATCGCGTATGAAACAGTGGGGCTCAACTAGCTAGTTAATTTATGATGGAATTTTAAGTTGACTTGTGCCAACGGAATTAGTCCTTTATGGGTTGTCACCTGCGCTTGTCCAGACATGATGTTGGCCATCATGACGTTAAGGGCGTTTGTGAGGTAGGGCACCAGAGCGGGGTTGGTGTCAGGGCTCTGTAGGGCTTCGGACAGCTCGTGCAGGGTCCATGAGGAGAAGTCCTGGACGGGGGTGGAGACTGAGGTCACGGGCTGGAATAAACAATATCACTACGTCACACAAGTCTACAACAAAGTCTATAGGACTAGATAGAAGTTTAGAGTTGACTTCAAAGTCAACCATATGAGTTGACTACAAAGTCATCCATACGAGTTCACTACAAAGTCCACCATAATAATATGAGTATCTTTTATTTTTATACAAAAAATATAGTTATAACATAAAAAGTTTGTTGAATACAAAGTCAACTATACGAGTTGACTATAAAGTCAGCCACAATAATATGAGTACCTTTTATTTAAAAACAGAAAAACAAGTTAAACAAGGAGTTGAATATAAAGTCAACCACAATAATATAAGTTGACTACAAAATCAACTATGAGTTGACTTTTCGTAAGTTATGTGAGGTTTCCATCGCTACATGCTTTGGAGAGTACGTTATATTTATCCTGGGTTTTAACCAGGATTTCTGTATTATTTGATTTTTTTCTTCATCGGAAGCTCAATCACAGTTTTGCGGTCCACTGGTTTTCAACCTACAACGTGTGATCCGAAGAGTTATAATCGCTTCAAATGTTTACCAAGGGGTTTCCAGAGATAGCTTGCAGCATCAGCTCGTTGAGCGCCTCTTCCAGGATGGGGACGAGGGCGGGGTCAGTGCTGGGGTTCTGGATGGCCTCTGAGAGGTCGTTGATGGTCCACGCGGCGGGGGAGGCCAGGGCGACGGCCACGATGGCGGAGAAGACAGCGAAGAATTTCATCTTGAGTTGTTCAAACTGGAAATGGGAATTTAGTTTTTATCGTTTGTTGGATAGAGTGCCAATTTAAATACGTGATCACAGAAAGATTCTAGTCCTTCTGTATATAGGGCATTATGAGCATAGAATGTCATCAAACACTTGAACTCAGATAAAATATTAATATGTAGGTAAAATATTAATATGCGGGTGCAGAAATATTCTCCCTGTACGGGGATTGAACCCGTAACCTCATTATTCATACAACTCTCTTCACTGTAAATAATATACGAATTTAAAACTGTAGTAGGTAGGTACTTATATACCAACATACCTAAAATATTTTTAATTTATATTTTTTAAATTTAAAAACGAGTGGTATTATATATAATATAATAGTTAATAAATATAGTATTCGAAAATTATTAGAACATATTACTACTCACCTAGCCTGAGGTCAATTTGAGTTAAAACACCACCGTTCACTTATTTATACTAAACAACACGATAAAATATAATAACCTTTATCTTCACCTGTTTATTGCATCTAAATGACATTGTAAATAATGATATTGTATAATCCTACATTTATTATTAGATTACAAATCCCTCTCAACGTAGTAGCGATTTGAGCTTATCATACCTTCAAAGGACGCTTAGCCCTTCGGGACACAGTACTTGAACAAGATTTTTTAGAAGTCACCTAAATTATGGGGTATATTAGACTTTGGCCACAATCCACCTGATAGAAAGCGATGATATGCCGGAAGTGAAGAGAGAGAAGAACGCTTGCTTAGAAGACACCTATTCACTCTTGGCTTGAACACACCTGGGTTATACTTAGTTGTTAGATTATAATAAAGCATTCCAGTATTTCATCAAATAAATGAAGATGCATGGCGTTTCGTTTCTATAGGTGGAATGTCCACGATACAAGGCTGTGTTGCCAATCGACTGGTTGTTCGGTGCTAATACGGCGATGCGGGAATTAGGTTGTCTTGCGCTTGCTCCCGATAGTGTAGTAATTTCTTAATAGCCTAGTTTCTATGGGTAGGTAAATGGAAAGAAGAATGCCGTAACAGTCAGCATAATCGGTCAAAGTGGCGAGGAAGCTAGGTACTAATATACCTAGTAGGTAACAATTTAAATTCATCGTAACTAATGGTATCTCACATCTTCCCTAATGATATGCCACATCTTACCATGTGCGGTCACAGAATAGTGATATTGAATAGTATGTTCAACGTTAAGTTTACCTACTGAATAAGTACCTATAGGTATTGATTTGCGATGATACTATTTGGGTTCAATTTTGATTTTCTTATGTAAATAAAACCTATCTGTAAAGTTGCATAAATGTTTTTTCTCGATAGCGTATTAGCCCCGCCTCGTGCGAAGTCAGGGCAAACCCCCTTGTTCTCATAATAAGCTTAGTTTATCGTTAGAAGATTTACCACGCGATAGAATTATGATAACTATCGAATTTGCAGGGTTTATCTTTATCGCATACTTTTGTCTATGAAATATTTACAAGCGACTTCTTTTACTATTTATGAGTTTTACCTACTATACCTACCTATAATAAAAGTCTAAAGTTCAGATACAATTTGTGCATAATAGCTGACTTTTGGAGGCTTCACTTAATTGATGTATCAATATTTTGTATTTTCAACTCTAGTGATTTAGATATAGTGCAAAAGACACATATTTATTCAATATATCAAAGGTAACGTTTGTACCTAGCACATATAGGTTACCTATAGCTATAATCAAATGTGTATGGAGTGTTTGACAGTTTGAACCACCTTAACTTTGTGTAGGTACCTACCTATCCTCGTTAAACTGTTGTTATCGATACATATAGCAGCCGTTAAGTCATGTTAGAGGCCCTTGGGGGCTTGACAAACTCTTACACCAGAGGCCAGCAATAGCTCATACCTACAAGAAAAAAGACAAAAAAAATCTTGTCAAAAAATATTTCCGACCTATTAGAATTACCCTATTAGACCTATTAGACTATATTAGAATTAAAACGAATCTATGTTGTTACTTTGAATTTTCCGAGTAAGTAGTATTATTATATGTGTAGTACATTTTCGGGTTATCGAGCCTATTGGAACTTTCAGACAGACAGACAGACGAACATTTTAAAACTGTCGTTTATGATTTGTCATTGTAAAAATAGCAGTTTTCAATTAGTGCCCACCTCCGAGGTGCCTGCTTTTGGACTTTTAAAGCTCACGTGTAGAAAGACAATAATATAATAAGTAAATCAGCAAACAATGCATATTTTCTCGTCATAAATCATGCTTAAATTCGATAACGCCGCGATGCCTTATGATGCTGGATTAACCAAAGGTCCATTTATAATCATTTGATACTGGATATAAAAACACATTGGCCCCTCGAGTCTTTTATTGCATCGCTTATCACAATAACATAATATAACGCCGTTTACACACACACGGTTTCCTTGTAAACGGTAGCGTTCAGTTAACTAATGTAGAAGACGACGAAGTCGAAAGGGAAACATCCTTTTTCAAACTCAAACTTAATTTATCATTATGCTATGTTTTATGGTTCTCTTTGTTAATGAGAATTAGTTGTTTGACTTGTACAAGTGCGATTATATTGCCTATTTACATAAATGCGTTGACTTTGATGTTTGATGTGGCTTGGTTTCGTCTCCACACTTCTGGCCACAGAGCGTATAGATTCGAAACCAGCACACAGGAAAAATTTGCACAAGCTTCGTGAAGGAAAACTTCGTTAGAAACTTTGATGGTTGTTCCCGCCTGACTAACTACCACAATCAGGTAGAAAAGTCAGTAAATTGTAGGGGTGTTCCAGCTGCCGTCCTTGAAAGCCAGCCCCATGGTGGGCTGAGCATGTTTTCCGCTTTTCACCAAATATTCACTTATAACTACACTAGATGAGATGGTCAAATTATAGTCTGTAACATATAGTAGCCAGTGACGGTACCGTTTATGGAAAAACCGCGTGTGTGAAAGGGCCTGAGTGTCTATAATACGCTTAATTCGCTAGGTATACATAGATCCTCTTGCGCTTGGTTTATTCCCTGAAACAAAACAAAACATTTATGATTACTTGTTGTTTTTATTTCTTATTTTTATGACTAATCAATTAATTTTATAATTAGTCAGTTGCCAACTCTATTTCCGTAATCAATTACTGTTTAATTTAATTTATCATATTTTATGTTTTATGGCTCTCTTTGTTAATGAGAATAAGCTGTTTGACTTATTTCAGCAAAATTTTAATAGTTGTCACTTATGAAACCTATACCGTTCACTTACTCGAAACCAAAGCTACCAAATGTCGAAACTCCCATCAAAATCCGTCCAGTAGTAGTTTCTAAGTTATAAAGTAACAAACAAACAAACAAAAGCACAGACAAAAATAAAAAAAAAAAACCTCTTTTTTGAGTTTACTCAATTACTCGTTCACTTCGCCTCAGAAGTCATCATTATACGAGACAAGATTGAGATCCCTGTCTATCTAGAGATAGCAAATGCTAGCCTATAGATAAAGTATAACAATGAAACGTACTGTAGCATATTCCTGAAGTAGTCGAGTCAGCCCTAGGTCTCTGCGGCCGACACGGCCAGCATGCGCCGGTAGCCGCCGGCCAGCGCCCGCGCCGCCGCCAGCAGCAGCGAGCGCCGCGCCACGCCCGTCGCCGCCTCCTGCCACTGCGCGCGCGGCACCTGCGGAGCCGTCCGCGTCCTCATCCACATCATGGTCATGGGCATCATAGTCATGGCCATCACGGTCGTCACTTTCACCATGGTCACCATGATCATCATGGGCATTATGGTCATCCCAGTCAACATTGCATTTTCATCATGGTGAACATGGTCACCATGGTTATCGTCATCGGGGTTATAGTTTTCATGGTTATGAGCATCATGGCCATGGGCATCATTTTCATCATTATCACCATGATTATCATAGTCATGGGCATCATGGTCGACATCGTCATCATCATAGTCGTCATCGTCATCATAATCATGATCATCGTCATTATGGTCATCATTCTAATCATAATCTTCGAAATAGCACCTAATCGTCATCGTCATCACCGTGATCATCATCGTGGCCATTGTGGTGGTCATCGTGATCGTCATCCTAGCCGTCGTCGTGCATAGATACGTAGGCAACTGACTGCAAGGTGTCACTACAATTCTGACCAATTTCTTTGACCACGACCCGGTCTCCCACCTGAGACGGCAGCTGCGAACGAACCTGCAAACTATCCGCCATGATCGAGCCGACGGTGACGCTGTACCCCGTCTGCGCGTGCTCGTAGTCCCGGGGCGTGGCCTCGTGCGCCGCCGCCGCCGCCGCGCCCGGCACCGGCGTGCCCTGCGACTGCATCTGCAGCTCTATGCCCAGCGACGGCTGCGAGAACACCAGCAGCGCTAGCTCGTACCATCTGAGAAGGTATAACGGTCTTTATATGTATGAGGCGTAGGGGCGAGGCACTTTATGGCATTTAGAAAAGGACGTACCAGCTACGTTATCAAATGCAGCCGCACTTTTCATTGAATCTCGAGCTACAGAGGGTTAGCGTGTTCACGAGTAATTCAAAAGCAACCTTAACTCTTTACTGCAAGGTTTTTAATCGTGTACCCGTCACGGCTGTACCACGCACGACTACATTGTGGCACATCGTTGGTCACTTTAGAATGTACGGAGCGTATTGTGCGATGCGAACTCATTAGCGTTTATACCGAAACTGTTTACGCTAAGGTCCAATTCCGCGAACCTGTCGCTCATAGCTTCATGCAAAAAGCTCTCCACAGCCACAATGGGCACGTTGTTGGTGAGTTCCGTGTGCACGGAGCGTATGTGCGCGATGCGTTGCTTGGCCGCCGCGTACGCCGCCGCGTAGCCGACAGGCTGCGCCGCTGTGACGTCACTCTGTGCTTCGTACCCACTGGAACCACGAGAAGAAATGTTTTACACGAGCAAAATATAAGGTCTTTTTTTACTGGTAATAATACACGTCAATTCCATTGACACTTCAGGAGGCTGTAGAAATTCCAAAAATGGAAAATAAAGACTATGTAAAAGGATGTGTGAGAGGGTGTGTGTGTGTGTGTGAGGGTGTGTGTGTGTGCTGTGCGTGCGTGCATGTGTATGGAGAAGTCTAGAGGTGGACGGTTGATGGTAGGTGGTTACTAGTTGGTGGTTGTAGAAGGGCTATTGGTTTTGTAACTTACACCACAGTTGCTTTGCCGAAAATACTTTGAAATGCCTCTCTGATCGCCGACACCTTCACCTCCTTGTCAGATGCCACCACGACCATGAGGTCTCCGCCACTATCTACAAAAAATTATCGATAAAAAACCTGCAAAACATGAGCATGACCTCCCGATGAAGGAAAACATTTTTTTGCTTGTTTGTTCCGCCAAATCTCTAAAACGATAGAACCGATTTTGATGGAACTTTAACTGGCAGATAGCCCAGTTACAAGGAGTGACAATTGTTAATTTTATTTTAAAACTAGCTGCACCCTGCAGCTTTATCAGCAGTGAACACTTCCTGGGGGATGATTGTCAAAGCAGGTGAAACTCCCGAGCACATTAGAAGATAATAACAAAGCCTTACTCAGATATTCCTTCATTTGAGGGTCGAGTGTGGTGATCATCGAGTCCACAGAGCTCTTGGCTTTCTCAGCCACTCGGTGCAACAAGCCCCCAGTGGACACTGCACCTTTCATCCATGTTATCAATCCACTGCCGGGCATTACATCACCTAAATCTAAAAATTTAAGAAAAAAACTATACAATATCTAGCAGAATGCAAACACTACCCAAAATTAGAACAAGAGATCTCCACTAGCAGACCAAGCAGACCAAGGTGTAACGTCTGGCTAATGCAGTATTAGAATTTCCCATCCATCCAATTTACTACACTATGAATATAGAGACCACCATAATAGGGGTAAACAAATCAGATTTAAATATACCAAGTTTGTCGTCCGACATAGATTCCGGCAGAGATTCAGGAGATTGTGTAGTTTGAGAACTGTCTGGCGACCTGATTGACACCATCGGCTCCCCTTTAGCGAGAGGAATGGCTGGGCTGAAATCAGAGTAAGATAATGTGTTACCAAAGAAATAAAGAATTCTGATTCAGGAATAAGGTTGCCAGTGTCCATTTGAGTTTCAACAATTTCATAAGATTTCATTTGAGAAAGCGGCAACCCTGTAATTATATTGTCTGTGGTTGAAAAATAACTTAAGCTATTTATGTTGAATAACATAAATAGCATAGCACTTACCTGAACTTCTCTGATTCATCATACTCTTTGGCCTTAACAATAACCGGCTGTATTGGTTGGGGCACCATGGATATGTTTGGAGGCATTATCTGAGGGCTGTGGGGCACCACTTGAGGAGTCTGAGATGTCACCTGAGGCATCTGGGGCACCACCTGGGGTGTTAGTGACTGCTGAACTGCTTGAGGTACCTATACGAAAAATTTATTGTATTTATCTATGCTAATATTATAAAGAGGAAAGATTTGATTGTTTATTTGCATTGAATAGGCTACGAAACTAATAAACCGATTTTAAAAATTCTTTCACTGTTGGGAAGCTACACTATTCCCAGGTGAGATAGGCTACTTTAAATCCCATAAAAATTAACGGTTCCCGCGTGATAGTAGGGTGAAACAGTGAAACAAATCTTCTAGTCTATTTATAAATGAACAAGATGCTGATTGTATCATATCAACATTTTAGGTTGAAAACTCATTAATTATAACGGATGTCATTAAATAAATATTAATATTATAGTGTGAAGTAGAATTTTATATTACCTTTTTAGTTTTCTAGAAAATGATGTGAATAAATTGTGGCAATTTTTATCCCAAAAATGTGAAATACATACATAAACTATACTTGTAAATATTATTACTTAACATTGGCGAAATTGTGGTGAGTGGTCCTAACCATCCTGTTATCCGCAGAAGCCAGGTAGGATGGAGTCGATAGTTGAATATTATAATCATAAAGGAACTAGTATACCTCCACAGGCGCAGTTATGAAGTTAGGAAGCTGCGTGGGCGGTGCAACACTGGATAAGAGGTTTCCAGAGGCACCAGCCGGCGTAGGAGCCGCACGTATCTTCGGCTTCCTTTCTTGACCACTCATGTTTGTTTAGTGCCACTAGAATATGGAGCAAAAGATAATAAAACTAATAATTTTATTGCTGTCAAACATAAGTTTTGAAACTGCTATAGTGTTTACATACGTTCAATGTATCTGTAAATTTAATCAGCAAAGTTTTATAGTGGTATTTTTAATTTTTCCTAACAAAAACTTAGATTTGTTTGTTTGCGAATTGCGAAAATAAATGTTGACACTTTTCACAACGATAGGACAGCTCAGCTGGTCCGACGAGTAATGCCATTTTGACAATGACAATGACATAGTGATAACCACCATAGACAGTGCCAAAATGCTTTTTGGCCAGAATTTTACCCTTCTGGCTACTTTTGACTAGTTTTGGAAAAATGTAAAGAAGTGTGGGGAAATCTCTAAATCTATGAGAAATGCAAAACAGAAAACTTGTCTCAACGTCCCAACCAACACTCCCAGGGAGTCGACTGACTGAATACTGGCTAACTGCACTAATCGTGAGAAGCCAAAAGTAATACAAATTACTTGTCAGTGCGTAGGTACGTGTATGTCATTGACAAAATGTCACTAGCCTAGCTGGCAGATTTTTTTACATCGAATTTTATTGGAGTCAAGTGATTCTCTTTGTAATTTGTTAGATCTTTGGCATAATATTATAGCGTTCTCTTTCGTAGACGAGTATTTTATCATAACGCTATTTCACTTTATTACATTTTGTACATATGCCTATAAATTCATTTTTTACGACGATAATCGGAGGGTGGTTGTCTTCCGTCCTGTCAAATGAAACAAGAAAAAGCCATCGTATCGGAAAGTTGATCGCTGGTTACTGTTTTTACGAAAAGCTGATTTATATTAATTTATTGTATAATTAAATAACTGTACAGCGTGTATTTATTGTTGGTTTAATCATGTCCGAGGGGCTAGATTCGCCGCCTTTTAGCAACATCGACATTAACAAGGAAAGTCGAGATGACGACGATCTGTTCGCGTCTGCGGTCCAGGTATCTTATTGGAATCCTGTTTTGCTTACTTGTTGGGCCGCATCCGCCCCCCGGCGGGGTGCTGGGCGAGCGTTGACGCCCCTCTATGTCATTGCAACGTACATACGTGACCTATCTGCAGTTAAAACTGGATGACTTTGAATAATATAATTTGCAAATTGTTATTACTTTAGCGGTCAATATAATAATCGTTGTCTGGAATGTTTGTAAATAACTTTCTTATAACAACCTTAGGTGTAATAAAATGTTGTATTTACTTATACAATGTCACCTGAAATGTTTGTAAATAACTTTCTTTTCAGACGGTCTAAATTACTTACATTTACTTGTACATCAGTTGGATTCAGTCTTTGGTAATAAAAGTAATTATCTCTGTGCTAAATGTTGCCTTCAATTTAAATTTACAACCATTGTTGTGACTCATGAGTGGTACTTTTCATAGTCATCGCTGATAAGTTTATCTATTCCCATACAAATGGACTTGTAACATTTGCTGTGCTAAGAAATGAATTAAGTTGATTTTTATGTTTCCCAAGTAATACATTTTTATCATGTTAGCAGTTGGATCAAGAAAGTACAGAAAAAATAATATTTAAATACCTACCTCCTTTAATAATTATTACTTTTCCTCATAATTTTTAACTATGATTTATTTCGTCCCCATTCTGGGGGCACAGGTCCCCATTTAAAGCTATAGTCTACCACACTGGCCCAGTGCAGGTAGGCGGGTATCACATGAAATTGAATATTCACCGACATGCCGCAACTCTCAAAATAGTTTCCTTCACTGTTATTGAGTGATACTTTGAAATAAACATTTACATAAATGAGTTAACCTAACTAGAATGTGTTGAGAGCCGTGCTTGGTAGTAAGCGGATATAAGTTGTGGTGTGATTGTATAGCTTTACATTATATCTTGATAGGAGAATCTATTTCTACAAATTTTCATTACAGGAGGTAAGTCTCGACCCTGAGGTCAATGGAGCTCGAGAGGGACTCGAGAAGGTGACCATTGGGGAGCCTCCATCCATTACCGCTACCCTTGCAAGCCCCATCATGGAAGAGGTATGTTGCTTTTACATGCTATACTTGCAGGTCTAGACTGAGTTCTGGCAGCTGAGTGATACCTTGTGTGCTTTAGAATCAAGTGATACCGGGTTCGATCCTCGACCACTCCAATTACTATTAGTAAGTTATGTGCAGATTTTTATCGCTCCGTGCTTTGGAGGCCACTTTAAGCCGTTGTTTTTAAGTTGTTAGCCTCGTCAGAGGCCCTTGGGTGGCCTTATAAAGTCTGAAACTAGAGGCTAGCAACATCATAAACAAACAAACCCAGGTGTTCCCATTGATCTGCACTTTGGACAACATGTTAAGCTGCCTCTTTTGGCTGATATCGATTAAAAACTGTTGTTAAGCCATGTCAACTAACAAAGAGACAAACAGTTACCCAAAACCTCAACTACACTTTATTTTCGTGCTCAGTTCCTGATATTTGTCCTGTTTTAGTAGTTTCCCTGTGTTCGGTAAAAATATTTCAAGGGAAAATTTGAATCATGTTTGACCTATAAGCTTAAAAAAGTAATTGAAGAGATTTTGTCACTGCAATGCTGTTTTGGTAGAGTTAAAAATGAAGGTTCCTTGCTATACTTCAATTTTCTCTGTCAAAAACAGTTTTACTATACAAACCAAGATCCCTTACAGCCTTTAAATTGGTTACGAAGATAAGAGCTCTGAACCGCTATCCGACTCAGTCAGAATGTTGTACAAGCTAGTTAATACAGATTAAAGTTAAGTAATACTAGGTATTGTTATTCCTACCAGAGTGGCTTATTTGAGTAAGTCAAGACAGCCTTTTATTGTTGTATAAAAAAAAAAGATAAGAGCATAAGTGGTGACTTACTTGCCTTCATAAAAATCCCAATAGGAACTGACTGTCTATAGGACCTTTTACATATTCCACAGATAGCCACGGAGCGTTCCAACAACATCATCATAACAATTACCGAGCCACAGAAGATTGGAGAAGGCATGAGCTCGTATGTAGCCTATCGTGTGCTCACCAAGACCAACATGCCTATATTCAACAAACACGAGTTTGCAGTCATCAGGCGGTTCAGTGATTTTCTCGGCTTGCATGAGAAGCTGATGGAGAAATATCTCCGGTCCGGGAGAATTATACCACCGGCGCCGGAGAAGAACATTATGGGTGAGAAATTACGAGTATTTTTTTATTATGGCCAGTAAGGGAAACATCAGAATAATAAGAGTAGTTGAAGTGACGATAAATTGATCGTAGTTGATCTCTAATCGAAATCGTCGTCCTACGATTATTTTTATTTGGTTCACCAACAGGCTATTACATTGTAGTCTTACAACTAATATTTAATATTTATAAATAAAGATATATGTACTAACCCAATAACAGGCAAACACAACATGACAATGTTATGGACTTATCTACAACTAAAGAATATCAGCAAATAACAAAATAAACATAAACTAAATCATATTAGCAAAGTCGTATTTTTAAATTTTATTTAAATTTCAAAGTCATACTTTAACGCTAGTTATCGAGTATAACTCATTTGATACATATTTGACGTTAGTCGAGATGAAATCGAGTCCTGAATATCTAGAAACTTGAACTTTCGTTGCGAGAACGTTATCGAAATGACCTTTACAGCTAGCCTAACCTTTTGTAGCCTTCTAACCCAAGGCTAACCGTGTTCACAGGAACAACGAAGGTCAAGATGGCGGCCACACCGTCCACTGAAAGCGCCAACGGCTCCGGCAACAACGTCCAATCCCAGTTCGTAGAGCGACGCCGCGCGGCGCTAGAGAGGTTCCTGAACCGCGTCGGCCAACATCCAGTGCTGAGCATCGACCCTGACTTCAGGGAGTTCTTGGAGTCAGGTATTTGACCATCATCAACCCGTCACCCACTCATGAGCACTGGTTCATCGTGCCTGCCTGCGTAGCATCCTACTAATATTATATAGGCGAAAGTTTGTCTTTGCATGTTTGTTACATCTTCACGCTGAAATGCCTGGACCAATATTGATGAAATTTGGTGTGGAGGTAGCTAATACCCTGGATTAACAGATAGGCTACTTTTTATTCCCTGAACTGCGAGTAACGCCGCGGAGCGTAGCTAGTTTTATATAAAAACAATTGGGTCTCTACCAAATTATGATAATAGCAATGAAATTAGACAAATGTCAAAACGTGTTTGGCCTCCACGGTTTAATTAACTCTAGTTGGTGTTAATTTATTCGATGGTTTAGTAGGTCATTCACGCATGACTAATTGCTTTTAGTATAGACAACACTCGAGTTGAAATTATTTGTATATGCATAGGTATGTATAATAATATTTTCATTCAACCGAGCATCCAATTTGGATTATAGGAAATATAGAAAATCTTTCCCCATAGATACGGAGTTGCCTAAAGCGACTAGCACGTCGGCGCTCAGCGGCGCCGGCGTCCTCCGTCTGCTGAACAAGGTCGGCGAGACCGTCAACAAGATCACCTACAGAATGGACGAGTCCGACCCGGTGAGTAACAACTTCACCTTTCGCGGACAAAATAAGAATGCAGAATCTGTAAAGTGAAAATGTTACGGTCGTCAGTGGTTCGAGGAGCGCACGACGCGCGTGGAGGGCCTGGACGCGTGCCTGCGCCGGCTGTACGGAGCCTGCGAGGCGCTGGCGGGGGAGCGCCGCGAGCTGGCGGCGCGCGCGCACGACACCTCGCGCGCCGCCGCCGCGCTGTCGGGCGCCGACCCGCACGCGCCGCTGTCGCGCGCACTCAGCCACACCGCCGACCTGCACGAGAAGGTAACGTCTCGACACTGCCGGCGCCGGCGGGGGAGCGCCGCGAGCTGGCGGCGCGCGCGCACGACACCTCGCGCGCCGCCGCCGCGCTGTCGGGCGCCGACCCGCACGCGCCGCTGTCGCGCGCACTCAGCCACACCGCCGACCTGCACGAGAAGGTAACGTCTCGACACTGCCGGCGCCGGCGGGGGAGCGCCGCGAGCTGGCGGCGCGCGCGAGAAGGAAGAGCTCGAACTAACTCAGTTATGCGCTACGCTCTAAATTACACCTCACATACAATTACTGGTTTGACAGTGCTCTTTTATTTTACTTGCCTAAAAACTTTAATTGTGGAAAATATGTCAACAGAATAGAAATAAGATGCCCTTTTTAGTGACACTTCAATAATATATTTTAGTCTCCATAAAATCCTTCGACGATGTTAAAAAACATTATTTTTCAGGTGGAGCAACTGAGAATAGATCAGGCGAACACAGACTTCTATGTGCTAACAGAACACATCAAAGACTACCTCGGACTCATAGGAGCCATCAAAGACGTCTTCCATGAAAGAGTCAAGGTAAGAAGCCTACAACATAAGTTGCAACACACACAAAACATTACACAACATCAACACACAGCATTTGTCTGCTAACTTGACGGAATTAATACTATTTTATTGTGATAAATTTTAGCATGAATTTCCGCGAATCAATGTCTGGGTCTATCAACAAAATCCTAGTAAAGGAAATACCATAACCACACGCATTCAGTATACTAAATGAGGTTATAATTATTAATGTATAGATGGCAATAATGGTGTTTTGTTCGTAGGTATTCCAAAACTGGCAACACGCTCAAATGCAGCTGACTAAGCGGAGAGAGAACAAAGCTAAAGCGGAGCTCGCGAACCGTCCCGAGAAAATAGATCAAGCGTCCAAAGAGATTATTGAGGTAACAAGTCTTTCTCTCCCTCTCTCCTCCGTCTGCTCCTACATAACTATACGAGAGTTGAGAGTAACATTTTACGAACTCGAGAGAAGAAATGTGACGCAGAGAGAAAGACAACTATATAGTACTAGCTGATACCCGCAACTTCGTTCGCATTTTTATATAAAATGTAAACTGTTTAGAAAATCAATTGATGTCGCGGGGAACAGTTATAGGTAAGAATATATCTGTCTCTTTCTCACTCCCTTTTCCTCTATCTTTCTCCCTCTTTCTATCTCTCTTCCTCTACCTCCATCTCTTTCCCTCTCCCTATATCTCTATATCTTTCCCTATCTTTCTATCATTAATATCCCTCTCCACTCTCAATCTCTTGCGTTCCCTCTCCCTGTCCATCTCATCCATTATATTTATTTCCCTCACCCTCTCCGTCTATATCTCTTCCTTTCCCTCCTTCGCTCACTCCCTCTCCCTCTATTTCTATATATTTCGCACTCAATTTCTCACCTATTTCCACCCACTCTCCCCTCCTTCTAGCCCCACTCTCCCCTCTTTCACTCCCACTCTCCACTGTCTCCCCCCACTCTACCCTCTTTCTCCCCCACTCTCCCCTCTTTCTCCCCCCACTCTCCCCTTTTCTCCCCCCACTATCCCCTCTTCCTCCCCCTCTCTCCCCTTTTCTCCCCCCCACTCTTCCCTCTTTCTCCCCCCACTCTCCCCTCTTTCTCCCCCACTCTTCCCGCTTTCTCCCCCACTCTCCCCTCTTTCTCCCCCCACTATACTCTCATTCTCCCCGCTCTCCCCTCTCTATCTCCCCACTCTACCCTTTTTCTCACCCCACTCTCCCCTATTTCTCCCCCGTTCTATCCTCATTCTCCCCTCTACCCTCATACCCCACTCTCCCCTCTCTATCTCCCCACTCTCCCCTTTTCTCCCCCCACTCTCCCCTCTTCCTCCCCCTCTCTCCCCTTTTCTCCCCCCCACTCTTCCCTCTTTCTCCCCCCACTGTATCATCACTTTCTATTCACTCTACACTCTTTCTCACCCCACTCTCCCCTCTTTCTCAACCCACTCTCCCCTCTTTCTCCCACCACTCTCCCCTCTTCCCCCCCACTCTTCCCTCTTTCTCCCCCCACTCTCCCCTCTTTCTCCCCCACTCTTCCCCCACTCTTCCCGCTTTCTCCCCCCACTCTCCCCTCTTTCTCCCCCCACTATACTCTCATTCTCCCCGCTCTCCCCTCTCTATCTCCCCACTCTACCCTTTTTCTCACCCCTCTCTCCCCTATTTCTCCCCCGTTCTATCCTCATTCTCCCCTCTACCCTCATACCCCACTCTCCCCTCTCTATCTCCCCACTCTCCCCTATTTCTCCCCCGTTCTATCCTCATTCTCCCCTCTACCCTCATACCCCACTCTCCCCTCTCTATCTCCCCACTCTACCCTTTTTCTCACCCTACTCTCCCCTCTTTCTCCCCCCACTCTCCCCTCTTTCTCACCCCACACACCCCTCTTTATCCCGCACTCTCCCCTCTTTCTCACCCCTCTTTATCCCCCACTCTCCCCTCTCTTTCTCCCCACTCTACTCTCTTTCTCACCCCACTCTCCCCTCTTTCTCACCCCACTCTCCCCTCTTTCTCCCCCTCTAACCTTTTTCTCACCCCACTCTCCCTTCTTTCTCCCCCCACTCTCCCCTATTTTTCCCCCCACTCTGTCCGCTTTCTCCCCCCACTCTGTCCGCTTTCTCCCCCCACTCTCCCCTCTTTCTCCTCCCACTCTAACCTTTTTCTCATCCCACTCTCCCCTCTTTCTCCCCCCACTCTCCCCTCTTTTTCCCCCCACTCTGTCCGCTTTCTCCCCCCACTCTCCCCTCTTTCTTCCCGCTCTCCCCTCTCTTTCTCCCTACTCTACCCTCTTCTCCCCTCACTCTACCATCTACTCCCCCTTTCCCCCACTTTGCCCCTTTCTCCCCCTCCTCCCATCGCACTCTCCCCCCTTAATTACTTTCCAATTTAAATTACGATCCGTTTAGCCGTTTATTGTGGTCCGTAGGGGGTGCATCTAAAGAATACCTCATAATTTCAACCCCCTTGCTTTTCCCCCTTTAGGGATGATTTTGCAAAAAAGCTGAAACCCGTATTTATTTATTTCTTACCAAAAGCCTAAATAAGAATTTTCAGATCCCTAACTTGAGGAATTATGGATTCCCCATACAAACTTTCAACCCCTATTTCATCCCCTTAAAGATTATTTTTTGAGACAAAAGATAGCCTATGTCCGTCTCATAGGTCCAATCTACCCCTATACCAAATTTCATCGAAATCGGTTCAGCCGTTTAGCCGTGAAAAGGTAACAAACAAACAAACAGACAAACAGATATACTTACAGATAAACAGATAAACAGATAAACAGAGTTACTTTCAGATTTATAATATTAGTATGGATTGCCAGCAGACACGGTCACGCGTTGCTGTGGCTACTAAGGTTTTTGTTATTGCGACTATAAATTGAGATGTAAGCTATCCTATCTTTCAAGTTAGATCAAACTGCACACGGTGTGAAAATTTGATTAAAATCGGTTAAGTAGTTTAGGAGTCCATAGCGGACAAACAACGTGACGCATAATTTGTATATATTAGAAGATTGCGGCGCCACACAAGTCGAGCAAACGAGAGTGATAGGATGAGTTCGATCGAAAGATTGATCGATCGAAAGATTGATCGATCGGAAGATTGATCGATGGAAAGATTGATTGATGGTTCGTGTCCGCAGTGGGAGTCGAAAGTGGAGCGCGGGCAGCAGGAGTTCGACCTGATCTCCCGCGTGATCAAGAAGGAGCTGGAGCGCTGGGAGGAGGTGCGCGGCGCGGAGCTGCGCGCCACGCTGCTGCGGTACCTGGAGGAGCACATGCAGCACCAGGCGCAGGTGCGGCCGGCGCTGTTCTGACACGTCACGATTCTGTTCTTTACCACTACATCTTTTTTTTTTTTACACAACCGCACTTCGTAGTGCGGTACTGTTCAGCCTACATGGACATACACACCTAGGTGTATGGACATACACATGGACAACATGGACCTAGTATCAAAGATGGACCTGACAATAGAGTATACCCGTAAGGGACACTTGGCTGCAACCCCTATAGATCGGATAAATTTTATACAATTTTTAGGTGTGACTCTAATCATTTGTGTGCGACATTCCAAAATGTCAAGATTGGTTTGCCTCTGCAGCCAAGCAAAAATTTAGTGCGTACGCCGACAAAGACAAAATATCATCACACTCTCCTACTTACATCTTTGTCTAATTGTATACACCTGTCAGTTTTCTTCCCCGGATATTGAGTTAAATGTCATATCTGTTGATGATTAATCTGAGGCTAGTAGAAAACCATACCGATTATTTTGTATTGTTTTTTTTTTTAAATCTACTCTGTCCACAGGCCATCCGCTACTGGGACGCGTTCTTACCGGAGGCTCGAGCGATCAAATGATTCGGACTGCGGCGACTCCGCGCCTCGCCCGCCCGCCCGACCTAGCCGACACCGCGCCGGCTGCGTACTGCTAGACATACGGGAGGGGCGAGATGCGCGCCGCGAGATAGCTATGTCGTCGAGAGATACGTAGACAACATTATATTATTTAGACACTAGGTTTTATCGCGCTAATAATATCTTATGTCGTTATTCGAAGTCCAATCTGTCTGTAACACAATTCGTTATTAGGTTGAAAACGTAACAAATATAAAAAACAGTGGTATGGATAGAGATTATTTACATTACACTATAGTATAAAATATACGCTAGGTAGGTTCTAGGTTTAAAGTACAAGTGGACTTATCGGAAGAAGTAAAAAAAAAAAAGAAGCGATCTCTTGCACTTCAGCGATAAATTTTGGCGGTGGAAACGAATATTGGTCTCTTTCCCGTACGACGACATAATTATCTCGCGGCGCGCATGTCGCCCGGTAGACGAGAAAGTACCTAATACTGGTTACGGTATATTATATTCTCATTAATATAAATAGGATTGGGTGTAACACGGCCTTAGTTCTGTGAAAAGCAGATGTCGGACACTGATATCCGTATTTATACGCGCGAACGTCGCTCACTCTTCACGCTCAGTCTTACAACAAAAGAATTGAACAGCTGTCTAAAATTTTATTCTACAAATCGACGTCTAACACTCGCGTTGTCTAAGTGTCTAACTAAATAACAAAATCAATTTACATACGAAAAACTTGACAAAAGTCTAACAGATGTATCTAAAATTTCTTTCCACAGACATCTGACGCTCGCGTTATCCAACTCAACATAGTAACTCACAAGTAAAATTATCAGAAATAACAGGATTTAGTTATTTATCCACAGAAAGAGATAGCGAAAGCAGAAAGGATAGGAAGAACGCATTCGATAACGAGGAGTTCGTCCGGTTCAACATTATTATACATTCCGAATTTAAAGTCTGTCAACTAATTATAAACTACAAAGAATACACACAGATGCAAAAAAAATATATGCACTCTTTTTTATATATTTTTCACGGGAATATAACAAATAACCTAACCTGATAAAGGTACCGTCTGGCCACTGCAACCAATCAACTGGCCAATGAAACCAGTGGTCTGATCAATGCAACTCATGGTCTGATCAGTGCAACTCATGGTCTGGTCATGCAACCCATGGTTTGGTCAATGCAACCCGTGATCTGGTCAATGCACCCCGTGATCTGGTCAATGCAACCCATGGTCCGGTCAGCGCTTCTTATGATCTGGTCAATGCAACCCGTGATCTGGTCAATGCAACCTATGGTCTGGTCAACGCAACCAACGGTGTGGTCAACGCAACGAATGATCTCGGATTTGGTCTACGCAGCACACGATAGCGGTCTCGTTTCAATATGGCGATAGTCGCTCCTAAAATAATGTTAGTAAATGAATTGATTGTAAAGTACACTTCTTTAATAATAATAGGATAATAATAATAATAACACGTAACCATCACATAATTAATCCTAGCTCCTAACTTGGATGCTCTGGACAAATCAGAGCGAATATCTGTGGTTCACGCCCTTATTTGCTCTGTTCGGGATTAGACCCCGCAACTAACGCTTCGCAGTCAGCTCATAACCAACTTGCGCCGCGGACGCCGATCTATCAGTGATCTTTATCGGTCACCTTAAAGTTTAAATGAATATGTCTAATCACATTTTGATAATTTTCAGTTGTTTCGCCCCTCTGTTCCATTCAAATTTGATTTCAAACGTATGGAAATAAAGCGCGATTTCGTACACACAAAATAGTGACGGCTAGGCGGGTCTGTTAGTCGTTTCGCCATTCTAAATTGAGCCTTATTGTTATAACTTACAAAATTACCATTCACAGTTCAATGTTTACCTACATACTATTTACAAGGGAATTGAAGTTACCGCATACAAAGTAACTCCAGGCTCACACAATTTTTGTAATGCCTTCGACAGACGGCGCGACGCGGCGACGGGACATGAGCAGTTGTAATGTTCTAGTTCATTCACTCGTACTAGTGTTGTTCCGCGCGCCGACTTTCCGCCGACGCCCGCTCTGTTTGAGTCAAAGTCAAAGTCACTTGTGAAATTTGTCTTGTATCTATTACATTACAACTTCTCATGGATCGCCGCTATCGCATCCACGCCCGCAATCTGTCGAGGGCAGTGTGTGTGTAGTAGTGTAGATTACCGTTTTTTTTTTTTTTCATTTATTGACGTTATTTTGGGAAAACATTATGTTTATTTAATAAGAAATCCTTTTATATTTTTGTCGCGTATTGTTAAATTTTGCATTATTTTTGAAGATGTTTTATGAAAATTATTACTAGTGAAGTTTTTGCTTATGAATGCAATTTTAGCTCAATATTTCTATGCAAATAGGAATAAAGGTTAGAATAAATCAACGCGGTGACAGTTGTGGTCGCGACACCGTCAAGTAATAGAATTTGTGTGGATGTGAACGCCGCCGAGTCTGCGACCGCGTCGGTTTAACAGACCAGTTACACATGATATAATTTAATTATTTCAAAAAATAATGAATTACATTAAACAGAAATATCAGAACGCTTGAGCTTTGCTTTTTTGCACACTTATAAGTAAACTAAAAACACCAATTTTAGACTTTATTTAAATTAAAATGCATTTTTATGAAAATTTATCGTTGTGATAAATATGTCCTCTGTGAGTAATAATTATGTTTTAATAAACATAAGAACAAAATGTATAACGTATCGAGTGAAGGTATATATATTTTAGTAAAAACAAAGAAAGGAGTATATTATATTAATTCAATAATTAATTAGTTGATCTTTATCTTGATTATTATCCCTTCATTGTTCAAATTCTAACAATAAAAGAGAACATAATGTGCTGAAATATAATACACTTTTTTACAAATAGCAGTAAGTCTGAACATTTCATGGTTTCTAAAACTTTAATGTCTCGGATGTATTTGTGATGTGAAATAAATGCAATAAATAAATTGTGATGTATGTTTGTCTTAAAATCGTCTCAATACAAATAAACGCTTTTCTATTACATAAGAATAACAAATCACCGCTGATTACTTTAAAAATATATTTTATTAGGACCATAAGTCATGGGTTTGAGTGGAAGAAGTAAGAATTTCAGCTCCACGCGTAGTACTATTTGTTATTTTAGTCTATTGTTATAAATATTATGAAAATGTGTATGTAGCTTAATATGGTTAAAGTTAAAAATGTTCTTAGCTCTTGCAAAAAGCTTACGACAGGTAGCGGGCATAGGTGGGACGGGGTCTCTGTGCGTTATGTCGTATAGTAATTAGTACATAACAACTGCTCTCGTCGCGTCGTCCCGCCCGCGCCTGCAGTCCGGCGAAAGTTTTAAATCTTTGATACAATTTGTTTTTGGTTCTTTGAAAAAAGTTTCTAGGATCGTGCGTGACCAAATGCCACTTCGGTAAACTGGTTGACAATAATTTTACTTTCTTTAAAAGGCCAAAATCAAAATATACGTGAATATGCTCACTTTCATGGTATTTTATGCATTTTTCGCAACAAAAAAATACTATTATTGCTATAGTTATGTCGCAGGCCAGTAGTAGAATTCAGCGGATTCTACAAAGTGGCTGCGATAGTTCTTACGTTAATCTTAGCTAGAACAATAATTAGCTTTTCTATTCAGCTGTATAATATCTAAGTTTATCCCGACTTGTTATTGTAATTGTATATTTTATAGTCATTTGTTTTTATTCTTATCACATAAGAAGCTTAGTTATCGCATATTTGTAAGTCTATGACACATTTGGCCACACCTATTGGCTCTCGAAGTAGGATGTGTCCAATATAAACTGTAAGGTGGCTGGTGGTCTGGCCCAAAGTTTGTTCCAATTTTAGGACAAGTCTAACGCTTAGTATAGTAGTACCCAACTTATAAGGCGCGTCGTGAATCTTCGTTCGCGCAGAAAAGAAAGTATGGTCCGAAGATTAACGAAAGATTGCTTAAAACTTACAATCAACCTAAGCTCACTATTATAAGGTTCATAATACACTGCAGCTGTTAGTTCCATCTCACTCTAAGCTCGCTAAGATGGCGGCGGCTGCCGACCAATAGCGATCAATAGCATTTCCCGCGCTTTGAAAATTCATCTTCTGCGCAGGTACATCGGTAAGCCATATCAGTTGGGTACTACAATTGTTTTTGTTCGACCAACTTGGCCAAATGTGTTCAGACAGTAAGTTAATGTTCATATTCCAAAATAAATTATCTATGTTACAGTCAAAGTATGAAATTGGAATGAGGTGTAACTGTTTAAATAATTGTTTTGTTATCATGTTATAAGGTTATGTATGTGTAGATATTGTAATGTCCTCTACAGTCTACAGTATGAATTCAACTTTTCCAAATTTATTACTCTGACCGTAACGGATATCTAGCTATTTGTCAAGGGTGATTGCTTCAACTAGAAATTACTATGAAAAGGCATCTTTACTTTGTGCCGCACTTTTCACAGTATTCCTTAGATAAAAGTACCTTTGTAGGTCTCTGTGTACCTGTACAAAGTTGCAACAAAATCGATACTGCCCTGGCGAGAAACCGTCTCGTCTAACAAACGTATGCGTCAGTGTGACGAGCGCAGTGCAGTACCGCGCAAGATTTTGCAATGCAAAATTCTGGGTGGCATTGCCACTGTAATGGCGAAGCGTGGCGCTTGCCGTCAGATAAACGGACTGCTTGTCTCTGTATATACCTACTCTGTAGTAATAATAAAATGGTTTACTTACATTAGTGTTGCTTACAAATGAAGTAGTGTTGATAATACATCTACCCTTGATTCTTGGCTCGACTTATTTACCCTAGATATGTTAAAATATAAATCTTAGATAGTATGATTATAGAATCGAGTCTAATCTATTCCTTATTTTTTATATTGCCAAATATATTTTAGTGGTATTACGGTGTAATGGAAGAGAATTATAAATAAAGTATATAATGTTGGATTACAATTCAATAAGTGTGGTTTCATTTAGAAAATTACAAGGTAATTAATATCCTAATTTATGCACGTTTTATTATGTTTTGGCTGTAATTAGATAAAATTAAAAAGCCAAAAGCAACCTATCAATATTAACAAGTACCTACCTACTACGAGTATACATATAAATGGCTAATAAATGGTATGAAACATTTTCCTCGTCGACAAAACTATATAATTTGAATGTTTAAACCTGTAAAAGAAACGTATAAACCACTGCGAAATCTTTGAGTAATACCTACTGATTAAAAATTAATACCTTTCAAATCGTGAGCATGTAAATCCCAGCAAAAAGTGATTTATCAAAATAATCAGTTCCTCTGATAAATAATAGGTAGGTACGCGCGTATGTAGGTACCTAATTGTAATCGATTTAGCAATGTTTTTTCTCACATAGTCTTTACAAAATAAACCTTGTGTGGTTAGCATTCTCACATAAGTATCAATCGATCTGAGTATATTGATCTCTATAATCTTCCACTCAGATCTTTCACAGGGCTTAGCTATACGAGTTTAGCTAATAATTATGCTTAGTACTTGTAACCTTGCTTGTAAAAATACACAAGAGCTTGGTATTATTGAAAGAGCCAATGCAAATCGACTATTTACTAAGCGACTAACCGACACCATATCACAGAACTACAGTAGGTACAAAGCAACGAAGTGAGGATTGTAGATATCCATGTCTATTATCCTTGACTTTTGAGGATGACGCCGTTTCTCCCAGTTTTCCTTGACCGTTTTTGAGCAATAGAAGTAATTCCTACGTGAAAACGTACAAATACCCGATGGGATAATTGTTTTTTAGGTCAGTTTATTACCTACGTGGACAAATCAAGCGCTAATGATAAGGCTGGCGCGCCTCTATCAGATAGGTATAAGCTGATAACATTTAATACATATAGCAAGGTAAATATTGGTAAACAGGTATTGTTTGGAAAGTAATAAACCTGCCAGGTGAGTTATTTTAATCTTTTTTGAAGGTGTTGTGTTTTAATTAGATTTTTTTTTACTGTACTTTTATAGATTACAATTTTTTCAATGTTAATTTTACCTTAGCAGTTATACTTACGCAAATAAAAAGTACAATTTATATTGCTAACATTTACGCATAAAGTGTAGGTTATATATAAGTTATAATCATGTCTTGTGATTTCCATACCATTTTTGACCTAAATACTTATTGCAACTTAATATTCGTCAAAAGTTGCTTGTATAAGCTAAGCATAGGAAACGGGAATATTTCCTTGTATTTAATTCAAAGTCAAAGCATTTATTGTAAATAGGCAATAAAATCGCACTTTTACAAGTCAAACAGATAATTCTCGTAAACATAAATTTAATACAATGCCTTGTATTCGCAGCCAAAATGAAGTTCCTCATCGCAGTGGCACTGTTCGCCGTGGCGTGCGCCGAAGTCCAGGTCGTGAACTTGCCCAGGGGCCCTGTCCCAGACTTCCAGGTCCCCGACATCCGTCCCCTGATTGTCCCGCAGGAGGTCATCGAGGCCATCAAGATGATGCGCCCCGTAATCCGGGACGTTGAGGCGCTTGACGATCTGAGGGTCAGAGTTGTGGATGGTCCTCTTGATGCTCCAGCTGAGGATGAACCACTTGATGATCTGAGGATCAGAGTTGTGGATGCTCCCGTTGAAGCTCCAGTTGACGCTGAGCCTGTCGCTTATGATGAGGGTCTGGAGGTAATCATTATAGATTTTGCTTCAACATTTTGACGTCGAAACAATAGACTGTTGTATGGATTATTGCTTTGTATTATGATAGCAATATCTATAAAGTAGATGACTAATTGTAGGAGTAGGTACCTTATTGCTTTATACCTATTCATCCTACTTCCTACTAATGTTATAAAACCGAAAGTTTGTGATTGTGTTTGTTACGTCTTGACGCTCAAACGGCTGGACCAATTTTGATGAAATTTGATATGGTAGCCATGACTCTGGATTAAACTCATCAGTCACTCTTCATTCCGAAAACAGCGGGTAACACCGCGGGGCGCAGCTTGTAGTAAACAAATACATAACAATGATGCGTCACGATTAGTAACATTCATACATCCTGCTTGCTACCACGATCTAGGACTCATTGTATCTATAGATACAAGGCTGCACTGTAATGGCGATGATGGCAATGGATGAAGGATGCCAAGAATAACTACCTCAACTGAAAAAAAAACTCATCTACTCGAGATATCATCAGGCGCTGGACTCGCTGATCACGCGACCTCACCAAGACTCTGTTTTCTCTTCTCAGCCTCATTTCGTGGAACTTGCCCCCCTCGCAGAGGAAATCGCTGCACCCGCCTCTGAAGATGTCCCCGCTGACGCCGTGAGGTTCGTGGACGCCCCCCTCACTGAGGAGGCTGTCGTCCCTGAGCCCCTGGTCCTCGCGGAGGCCCCTCTGCCCGCCTTCGAGGCCGTAGAGCCAGTCAGAATCGCCGCCCCCCGCCTCCCCGGCAAGCAGTTTGCTGACCCCAGACTACGCTGAATTTCTTCAATCGCAGAATAAACATTTATTTTTATATTTTTTTATACTTTAGTCTTACCATCACACGAAGTTTGTAGTTTGTAGGTACATTTTTTTTCTGGCCATTTTGTATTGTACTAAATATCCTTATAATGTCATTAATTAAAGATCAGTGAAGAATAATTAAAACTAAAATTAAATTTCCTCAAGTCTTTTCACTCCACAAAAATTCATTGAAACCAGATAAGATCACTACCTATCGTTTAATTCAATTACACCTAATTAACATTATCTTTATCTACATAAAATATGAATTAAAAGATACACGCCATTGAGTTCATTTCCAAAACTGACTTTTTATTTACTACCCACATAGTAGAATCAAACATAAATTAAATGCAATACATAACATATCTCCCTTTTATAAATTATGGAATCAACTAACATTACACAAATCAAACTATCAAGCTCTTAAATCAGTATGACACAGAAAACAATTTAAAATTCTAATATTAACAATTTAAAGTTGACATAATTAATCAGAGCAATTTGGTATGCCTATAATGTCAGGCCACATCTCAGGTGGTGGTATTTCAATTAGTTGCTCATCCGATGTTCCAGACTCTGAGTCTAGCTGAGCTCTTTCCTCGGGCAATCTTGCCTCTGTTTGTACCGTCCTAGCCAGCATTTGATCAGCATGGCGGCGGTGTAAGTTGCCATCTTCCGTTCTCACCCTGTATGAGCTTGGACCTTCCACCATCTCTATAGTGGCTCTTCGCCACTTCTCACCGGGTCCATACATGTGAATCAGAACTGGCTGGTCCACCACGAAGGTTCTGGTAGGCGCGCGCTGTGCCGCCGCCTCCAGCTGCTGTTCACCGCGGCTGGGTGCTGAGTCAGGGTGGAGTGAGGATACAGCAGTCCTGTACTTTCGGCCGTTGAGCATCTCTGCCGGCGTTTTGTTCGTGCTGCTATTCGGCACTGTGCGCATATAATAAAGCACCTTGCTCAACTTCTCACTCCATGGCAGATTCAAATCCATCTTCTTTAATTTATTTTTAAAAGTCTGTATTGCTCTCTCAATCTGCCCGTTTGTCGCCGGGTGGTAAGGTGGTGACCTCAAATGCTTTATCCCGTTCTTCTTCAGGAAGCTGACAAATTCCTCAGATGTAAATGCTCTACCATTGTCTGATACAACGACTTGCGGCAGGCCTTGTGAAGCAAAAATCCTCCTCAATAGAGTTATTACAGCTCCGCTGGTCATAGAGTTGATGATCTCTGCTTCAATCCATTTGCTATGGCTGTCAATCAAAACAAAAAATGTTTTTCCCTGAAAAGGTCCAGCAAAATCCACATGAACCCGACTCCAAGGTTTTTCAGTCATAATCCAAGCCTGTGGATCTCTAGGTGGACAGTTCCTTACTAGCTGACACTGCTCACAGCTGGCCACAATTTGCTCTATTTGACTGTCCATCTGGACCCACCAAACATAACCTCTTGCATATGCCTTAGTTTGGACAATACCCGCATGTGGGGCATGTAAAATTTTTAGTACCTCTTCTTGCAACTTAGTAGGTACTATGACTCTGTTGCTCCATAATAAACAATCATTATTAAGTGAAAGAGCCTCTCTTCTGGTCCAAAACGGTTGTAATGCTGGGTCTGAAACTCTGTTCGGCCAGCCATGCTGTACATGGAATACAACTTTTTGCAGCAGTGAGTCCTTCTTCGTTTCCACTCCAATTCTTTCTGCATTTAAGTTCCAGCCATTAGGTTGTTCATCTAACAACAATACATCTTTAAGAGGCTTTATAGCTACTGATCCCGTAGATGGTGCAGTCCACCTGCTCAATGCATCTGCATTACCGATGGATTTTCCAGGTCTGTGTTTTATAACATACTCATAACACGATAGTTTTAAAGACCAACGCAGCATTCTCGGTGAGATCTGGTCAGGAATAGGTTTCGTTGGATTAAATAAGCCTACCAATGGTCTGTGGTCAGTCACAATACAAAATCTGCGACCCAGTAGAAATTCGTGAAATTTGGTCAGTCCAAAGATAATAGCCAAAGCTTCCTTGTCTATCTGTCCATACCTCCTCTCATGGTCCTGTAGAGTTCGCGATGCCATCATAACTGGTCTCTCTGATCCATCATCCATGACATGTGCTATGATAGCGCCCACACCATATTGAGATGAGTCACAAATAAGCAATAACTCCTTTTTCAGATCATACCCCACCAAGGTTAGATCCGATGACAGCAAGACCTTGGCCTTTTCGAATGCCGCTTGCTCATGTTCACTCCACTTCCATGGCGTTTTGGATTCCAGCAATCGATACAAGGGTTTCAATACAGTAGCTCTGTCAGGCAAAAACTTTTGATAAAAGTTATACAAACCCAAGAAAGCCCGCAAGGTTTCCTTATTAGTTGGGGCTGGTTTCTCTTGGATTTCTTTCACTTTTGCCGGTGCTGGGTGAAGTCCCTCACCATCAATCATATGACCCAGAAATGTAATGCTGTTGGCTGCAAAAATACATTTCTTGCTATTTAGTCGGAAGCCCATCTCAGTTAACTTCAGCATCACTTGACGAAGCCTCTGATTATGCTGTTCCAATGTAGAACCAGCAACTGCCACGTCGTCAAGCAAGCAGGCCACACCATCCATGCCTGCTAAAGCGGAAGACATCACCCTTTGAAAAATACACGGCGCCGCACTTACACCAAAAGCAAGGCGATTCACTTTCATAAGTCCAATGGGTGTATTCAGTGTTAACAGCTTAGCCGTCTCATCATCAACTTTCAATTGGGTGTACGCTTGCTTCAAGTCCAGTTTACTAAATACTTTGCCACCGCTAAGCTTCACAAAAGCTTCCACAGAGGTTGGAAGCGGGTAGCTATCCACCTTTATCGATGCATTGACTGTAGACCTATAGTCTCCACAGATCCGCAACGAGCCATCGTCTTTCTTAACTATCCTTAACGGAGTGGCCCATTCCGAGTACCTCACTGGGGTCAGCACTCCTGTGTCCACCATTTGCTGAAGTTCTGCTTCAACCTGCACCTTCAAAGGAAAAGGTACCGCGCGTGCCTTCAAAAATCGTGGTGTCGCATCAGGACGTAAGTGAAGTGTGACTTCTGGACCATTGTATTCGCCTAGCTCTTCTTTAAACAAATCAGGAAATTCCTTCTTGAAAGGCACCAACTCTTCTTCGGCCCAGTATAAGCCCGTCACTTGAATGTCTAATGACTTAAACCAGTTGCGACCCAAAAGGTTAGGTCCATCCCCAGATACAACCACTAGTTCACATTGAGCCTCTTTCACGCCCAAAGACACACACACATTAGCCAGTCCTAACACTTTCAATGGGTGTCGAGTCCATGTAACCAACTTCAATGCAGTATTGTGTAGTGGAGGAGGTGTCGACCACAACTTCTTGAAAGTTGTCTCCGATATGATGCTGCGAGACGCGCCGGAGTCCACTTCCATTGTCAAACTGGCTCCATCAATAATTACGTCTGCTAATATTGGAGGTCGATAACTGTCTGAACACACATAGACACCCATCATATCTTCAACTTCAGGGGAAGCTTCCTGCTTGTCTTCCACCTGATGTACTTTGGACTTCTTGTCACAGGCTTTTGCAATATGCCCATACTTCTGACATTTGTAACACTTCGCTTTCACAAAGGTACACTTCTCACCCGGCTTGTGTACTCGGGTACAATGTCTGCATTCATTTGACTTTATTCTGCCAATGTCCATTGGTTCGGAGGCCTGAGATGAAGTCGTTTTCCCTTCGTTACTCGGACCAGGGTACATATCTTCACTTGACGCTTGATGATTGAGACACATTTGTACCGCCGTCTCGTATGTCAGTCCTTTTGTTTTTAATAACTCCCGTCGTAAACGATCGTCACGCACTCCTAAAACAAGTCTGTCCCTTAATTGACGTTTAATGTCCGTAAACTTGCACTTGGCACATAAAGCACTTATTGCAGCCACAAAATCTTGCACGCTTTCACCTTGCAATTGCCCACGTTTATGAAATTTGCCGGCTTGCAAAATTTCATTAACCTCTGGTTCATAGAATTTGTCCAAGACACCCAGAATGTCTCTAAAATTCACTTGTGTCGGGCGTAACGGCACTAAGAGTGATGCAATTAGAGCATATGTATCCTTCCCGCACTGAGATAGAAACAAAGATCGCGATTTTACATCGTCCTGTTCCGTGAGTCCCGCCGCATTGAGCGCACACAATAACTGTTCTTTGTAATCACACCACACATCAGTTTTAGCGTTAAACTGCCCGGGCAACACAATATTCGTAATATTGAATGCCATTTTGACACAATTGCAATTTATTTTCCGCAGTCGCCACTAAAAGATACACGCCATTGAGTTCATTTCCAAAACTGACTTTTTATTTACTACCCACATAGTAGAATCAAACATAAATTAAATGCAATACATAACATGAATAATCCTATGATACAAATTATTTCAACACATAATCCTCGGGGTATTCCATGAGTTTTGGATATTGTTTGACTTCCTTCTTGGGTATATGGTCGAGTCGGATTGGCATTTGCCGGATTTGTCTTATCTGATTGGAGACATTCTCCAGGACATTCTCTGGCACATGCTGGTCAGGGAAGATGAATAGACGTTGCATCGTATGTCTTCTTTGCAGGTTGCCTTGCATTGATCGGTACACTGCTTTTTTGATAATCTGAAATAAAGATTTTCTAACTGTCAATAAGAATAAAATTAATGAATTCAATTCACAAAAGTTTATAAACTTCTGTATTATATTCTATTCAGGCTTTGAAGCCTTGGGGGCCTTATAAACTCTGTCACTAAAGCATAGAATACCTAATAACATCCTGGAAGGACACTATCTCAGATCTATATATCTACTCTCAGATCGAGATAGCAGGATTGGGATTTTGTATGACATTTTGAGCGCATTAGGTGACCAATTGAGTATCAACGCAGACAATGCTATTGTTTTGCATACAGTTTCGATTGTCTTTCGTCTGATTCAGCTATTTGTGTGGGGTGTCCACCGTGTCTAGAGGCTAGCATAACCTCATACAACAAGTCTTCAAAAAGATGCTCGCTCACCATAGTAGGGTCCTTATTATGCAATTCCCAAGCTACGGTCCACGATGCTCCTCCCGCATACCCAGTATGATGGAAATAAGCTCTCTTCCTCCACTCGTCACCTCTCAACGCTATTTCCCGACTGTTTATAGCCACGACGACGTCTCCGCAGTCGTTCATAGGATGGTAAATAGGTTTGTGCATTCCCATCAGGTATTTCTTGATGACGTTAGCCGATTCGTACGGGTCTTGCCACTTACAGTCGAATATGTGCCAGGTGCGAGCGAAGGTGGCCCATTGCTGAAGATTAATTATGAGTTATTTAGTTAGAGAAGACATTCAAATGAGAAGGTAGTGTAGATATGGATTTTGTAAATGAATTTGTGTTAGATACATTACTTGAACTCTTTTTGCAGCTGACATAGTGATATCGTTATTGTTTCTTGCGTCTTTTATTTGTAATCAATATATTCCCAACGTTTTCTTTATTCGAGAACAACAAAATGATAAATGAATATGAATGAAAATTGAAAATGTAGATTTTTGAGGTTGGAAATTTATTTAGATGGTTTCGTTCAAAAATCAGCAAAAGCGAATGACTGACATTGACAGTTGACACAAAGTTTTCTCTCAGCAGGAATATTTTTGTACGTTTTGACTTCGTATGCTTTATTTAGCCAAATGTTTATAATAAAACTTACGTTTTGTTCCGTCAAGCAAGTCATGATTCACCATCTCGAAAAGTTGTGGACTGTTTACAAATGTTTTAGAAATATTCTAAAAACTTCAAAAACGCCAACTAACTCAGGGCTTTAATTAAATGTAGCACCATAATAGCATCTAACGATTGTAGTTTGAAAACCCCTCAATGGTTTCCGATTGCCAGACATAAATAGGTAGTTATGTAAAAATGAAAAAAAAAAACAAAATATAGAACAATTGTAGTACATTTTATTGTAACTTGATAAAACAATAAATATTTATCATCTTCACATTTGTCGACTTAGTACTAGACACCACACAGTTTCCACAAAGTCCTAATACATTTCCGCCAATATCAGTCATTTAGATGCAGATCCTTCCTCAATGTGTAAGCCGACACATGCATCATATACTTCTCATTCTTCAAAAAGTTATCTATAGCTTGGTCTCGGACATCTTCCCATGCGTAGAGGTCTCTGTACACTGGACGTACATACTTCATACGACCTTGCGAGTTCACGAATTGGAACACATCGTTGAGCTTAGACTGGTCTCTGCTTCTGATGCATAATCGCATCCATCTGAAAAGTAAAATATAAATGTTACTGCTAAAAAAAGTGTGGTAAGTACCTATACTGACATCTGACTAGATAGCCTTGTATCGTGTACTTTCGTCTATCTGTTGCTTCACTTCCGTGGCAGCGAAAAAGATATCGGTCTATCTTTCTTTCTCTCTATTCTACGTCGACATAATTTATCTTTCTTCTCTCATGTAACGAAATGTGCCTAAACGTGACGCGTCATAAATACTCTCAATACACGATCACCTTATCAATGATGGAATCAATAAAGCGAATAAACATTTTAGTGTTGTAGCCTACCTATATTTGATCTCCGCACTCTTGCTCTCCTCAAGCCTGTACTCCTTGCCGAGACTCCGCAAGGCTTGCAGCCCGAGCGGCGGCCTGTCTACCAGCAGCTGCATGAAGTAGACGATCTGATGCGGCGTGAACGCCTTGATGTCGTCGTTTGAGAAGGTGGCGTTGTCGGAGATACGGCCCACTAGGCTCGCCACGGACTTGGTCATCGATGTGTCGTAGCTGAAATTAGGATAGATATTTAACAAACTGTTGCATACGAATTATCATCACCATTTTCATTACATGTATTGATTGCATTTTAATTTTTAGATTATCATATCACTTTGAAACCTTATTAATATTATAAATGCGGAAATGTGTATTTGTTTGTTTGTTACATTTTCACATCTAAACCGAACAAATTGTTATAAAATTTGGCATAGTTATAAACGGGACAATGGAGAAAGACGTAGAATACTTGATATCACGATAAATTGTAGTCCGCCCGGACAATGTTTCGGGCAAGAGTTAGTAACATCATAAATGCTTCAACGTTATACTTACTCTGGAATGACTGGAGGCATGCCACTGGTGTAAAGCCAAGCGTTCCAGTCCACCGATTGCAGTTTCTCATCGTTCTTGAAGTAGCTATACAAGTACGCCTTGAACTCGTCAGTGTTCAGAGACTTCTTCGCGAAGTGAGACAGGTACGAGCGCAAGAAGTCGTCAAACACTTCTGTAAATAGAAGAAAAATTGTAAATTAATCACTTGATGTATAAATCGATCTCCTATGTACTTCGTACTAGTACGAAGGCTCACTTTAGGATTTCAGTACCTGTACTGAGAGCTTCGCTATTCCCTGTACCAGCCTTAATCCAGTACCGGGAAATATCGGGAAATTTCGGTACCCAATACAAACGTTGAATTGTTATAAACCGAATCGTGATTTCATGTCAAACGATTTGCCACATTTTTGTGTCATGATTCGACTTGACGACTTCATATTATACAAACGAATTGTATAAATGTAGGAAAATTTGTGTTATTTCTATATCACCCGCTCAACTCACCCTCCCCACCGAGCAAACACTCCAAATATCTCAAAAACAGCGACCCCTTCTCATACGGTACGGTGGAGAAGGCGTCGTCCGGGTGCTCCTGCCTCAGATCGACCACAAGTTTAGTCAGCGGACTCGTCGCGCCTAGCTCGTGTCTGACCTAGAAACAGTGTTCCGGTGAATGGGTGCAGTCTTACCGGGCCCTCCCAGCGTGTCCTCCAGGTAGCGGAGGAATAGCGAGCCCTTCTCGTAGGGGACGCGGGAGAACGCGTCGTCGGGGTGCACGCCCTTCAGTTCCGGCACTAGGCGAGTCAGGGCGTTCCCCGGGCCGAACACTTCCACCTGGAAAATCGGGTGGTTTCTGTCGTGTTTCGTTACTAAAGATCTAAATTGAGTGAGTGTGAGGGCGATGAGTGTCCGGTGAGAAGTGGCTCGTAGTATTTTTAGTTTCTGACGAAATAACGCTATATCTGCATATCCGTCAATCCTACCGACTGCGCCAACGTCACCTACGAACTTCATTTTAAGCCAGAACTGCAATGGTCTGGCATGCTTTATCGAATCTATATTTCTAGTACGCATAGCTTTTGAAGTAGTACCGTTTCTGTCAAATACTTACAGTCTCGCTTAGCTCCTGAAGCCCCAATATACTGTGGAAGTCCCTGCTTTTCTTGGCCTCTTCCTTGTCAGCTATGAGCGAAGCGCCGACCTTCCGCTCCAAGAAGACGGTGAAACCCTCGTTCAGCCAGAAGTGTTCGAAGTTGTTGTTGGTGACGAGGTTGCCGGTCCAGCTGTGCATTATCTCGTGCACTATCACGTCAGCTAGAGATCTGTCACCTGCCTAGTAATTGAAATAGCCGGTTTAGATAGTAGTCAAAGTAACAAGATAATATGCCTAAATTGGCTTGCAGTAACTTTATAATAATATAAATAGAAAAAGAACTCATTGTGCCTATTAGATAGATTTTTCTGTGTTTTATACATTTTGGTGTCAATAGAGTTATCCTACATAATATCTATCTGTCGAATATATAAATTGTATCAAGAAAAAATACCACTAGACATGCTATTAGGCCACTTTTTGTATCTTTAACGTATCAGATACCAGTATTACCATATTAAAACTTCATTACCAACAAGGTGGGGGTGACAAAAGTGAGGCAGGGGTTCTCCATGCCCCCGTAAGGGAACGAGGAGGGCAACACTAGCAGATCGTACTGGGTCCACTCGTAGCGGCCGCACAGCCTCTCGGCCGCCTGCAGGTACTTCTCCGTCTCGGCGAACTCCCACGCGCTAGGTTCGATCTCTTCCTTTTCCGACCACACTTTGGACCTGAAATTTAGATATGACAGTGTTATAAAGCCTTGTGTACCAAGTACCAATGTGTTTCTTGTTAAAACGTGTATGTAATAATCACTCGCTTTTCGTTGAAGGAAAACATCCCGAGGGAGCACACATCTCCGAGAATTATTTCGATGACATGTTATCCACCAATCCGGTATCATCATCATCGTGTCATCGTCATCGTCATCGTCATCGTCATCGTCATCATCATCATCATCATCATCTACCAGTCCAGAGTTGCAGGCATCCACCGGTTGCCTGCAACTCTTGATGTCGTCGATGATAAACCTACATCTAATGGTAAAGTTAAGAATGTGTTAACATAATTTTGGTGTTTTTCGGTGTAAGCCGATGACGCTACTTGAAACTCGCTGTTTATTATCTTTTTTTTAGTCTTCTAGCGTCCCTCACCGCGGCCCCAGCGTCCTGGACTCCAGCACGCCGACGGCGATGGCCACCAGGTACGAGGGCAGCGGCATCGGCTGGCGGAAGCTGGTGGTGTTCCCCGCGGCCGCGCCCCGCAGCGCGCTCATCAGCACGGTGTAGCCGGCGGGCGCGGTCACCTCAGCGTCGTACGTGAACTTGACGGCCGGCGTGTCCTGGCAGGGGAGGATCGAGCGCGCGTGGATCGGCTGCGGAGTGGGTACAATTGTTATTCTTCAAAATGATTATAGTTCATTCCCTTGGTCACGCGTGAACGGCTGGGTCAATTTAGCAAATTATTTTTTGATGTGTTTGTTATTGTCAGGAGATTATTCTGAAAGAAAAAATAAAATAGTTGGGGGGCACATTATAAAATTAAAGAAAACTGCACAACCACATTAATTTTGTACTGTAACTTTTTGTGTATATATGACGTCTGTCGGGTCAGCTAGTACTAAATAGTTACAGCTGTTTTAGTATTGTAAAGTATTTTCTAATACCTGACATTGGCTGAAGAGATAGGGGTGCTTCTTCCCTGACGTCTGCTCCGGGTCCAGCCATTGTAGAGCAGAGGCGGTGGGGGCGGTGCTATACTTTATCTTTAATTTTAATCTGAAAACGATATTAAGTTATATAATATTATTACAAAATATATTAACAATATTAAATATATTTATTGATTATTATAACCATATTATTATACTACTAGCTTTACGCCACGACACCGACCGCGCAAAGAACGCACAAGAACCCCATAACAAATCAATTCTACTACCAGTACCACTACACAAATAATGAAAATACCATAAATAACCCCGTATTGAACCTCTAAGACAGGGCTGACACTCAATACAAACGGCTAAATCGGCCAAAAGACAAACGAAACTGTACGCAAAGCACAGCGTCGTCTGCGTTAGTACTCAATAGGTCACCCAACACGCACAAAAGGTCATACAAACTCCAGATCTACTATCTCGCTTTAAAAATAGAGGGTGCAGTATTCTATGCCTGTACTGTGCCAATATAACAGCTAACCCGTTTGCGCCTGAAGAATCCTTATGGGTAAACTCGTCCGTGGCCACTGAATACATGTACCCGGTGTAAGTCAGGGCAGTGTGATGGGAAAACGCTACGCTCGTCCACTTGTGCCGAACTTCCTCCGATTCCTCCACTTTTGTGTGCGATTCGTTACTAAAGTGCGTTATAGTTACTTAGAGAGTAGATAGATAGATAACTTTTTATTGATACCAAAATGTATAGAACACATAAAGGACAATTTAATAGTAAAATGGGCGGTCTTATGGCTTAAACCCGACTCACCGAAACAACCTTGGGATGGACAAGATAGGGATTTATTATATAGATAGATAGATAGCAGGATAGGGTTGGGTCGGTTGATGTCAGTGTCAAATAATGTATATAGACATGCATAGTAATAATTAAACAAATATGAGTTTTTTTAAACATACACCAATAATATACCTAAAGAATTGAATAATAAATAAATACAAGCATAATAGAAGCATCATCATTATCAAGTTTCTCTAAGGAAAAATAAAGAACTCTAATTACGAAAACAACCATCAGGTATTATTTAATTATGGATCAATTAAATATTTTTAAAACTTACTTCTCTCCACTTTGAGCGTGTTTAGGCAAGGTTATTGTCAACTTAGATCCAAAATTAGGCACTTCCTCACCAACGTCGTATTTCAATTGCTTCCCATCATCAGACTCTATGGATTCTATGGTGAGGTTTCTCACATCTAACACCTGGAAGTATTCAATTTGTATAAAAAACCATAGAAAATTGTAATTATTTTTTTGTTTCTTTTACGTAGCCTCACACTGGGCTTGCTCCTTTATCGTGGGTACCGCTTACAGACATATAATTTCACATACTCATCACACCCAGACCAGAAACAAATATTTGTGGATCGCACTAATATTTGTTGCGGGCGGGAATCGAACCTGCGACACCAAGAGCGGCAGTCAGAGGGCTCAGCCACTACACGAAACATGCATTTGAAGCATATCATTTTTTGTTAATTATTTCAAAGTTTATTTGCACAATGAAAGTAGAATATGGGTAGGGGACACTTATGCACAATGAAAGTAGTATATGGGTGGAGGAACTAGGGGACATTTATACAAAAAAAAATCAAGTAATATGCAACCCAATGTGCCACACTCCTGAGGTATCAATCCCTCAGATAAAAATTGAGTAAAAATAATATTTGCAATCAAAGTCTGCAGTAACATGAGCTATCATTACAATCAGCAAAAACAAATATTGGTACGGTCGGCATCAAAAGTAGCTTAACATGTTTTAGTTTCCAATTCCATTGTAGATACGCAAAATATACATTTTTAGGGTGTATATTAAATTTAAGATACTGAGATGTTCAACTACTTTAGAGGCCGTTCAATTGTAGATATGCAAAATGTATATTTTAGGGTGTGTATTAAATTTAAGATACGGAGATGTTAAGCTACTTTTGATGCCGACCATACTATACAATAAGTGTTGAAACAACATTGTTATGTGCTAAAGTGATGTACCTACCTACCTATACTGTATATGATTTAGTGAATACCTATAAAAAAAATCTAAGCAAGCGATTATAGAATCCTCTGTGACAGAGAAGGGTAACTTCACAATATAAATAAAGTATATTAAATTAATAAAATACATACCACTTCTTGAATATCATCCAAAACATCCAAATTGATAGTGGCAATGCCACTCAAAACTTTTGTTTCAAAGTTCACATTCAAGGATAATGATATATGCTTTACTGCTGCTAATTCTGTAACAAAGTGAATAAAATATGAGTAGGTGCCTTCCTATTAATTTCAATTAAGTAATATATTATGTTCCATACTTTTGATGGCTATCTAAGGCAGGATAAACAGCTGCTTAATGTGCATTGTATCACAGTGAGTATTTATAACATATCCACATAAAATCCTAAAAAAATACCTCACATATTTACCAAAAAACTCTTTGGATTTGACGTTACTATTTCTCAGCATAATTTCAATGATTGTTGAGTAATATTAAAAATAAAATTATAATTCAAAAGTAACATTCAAAATCAAATTGCACACATACATTTTGAAAAAATAAGCTGGTGGTAGGTGGAATAACATAATCTTACCAGGTCTCGAAAAGGAAGACGGATCCAGCGGACTCAAGGCACCCATGGCTCTGACTTGACTTGAAATAAAACATAGCAAAACCACTATTAGCTTGTTAATAAGCATGACCGTATGACTGGTGTACCTGTGATTGAATGGATCCGGTCTAGTGATCATAAAAATTAGAATGTGCTCCAACCAGATTGCTGTAACATGATATTGACTAATGCTGCATAAATTTATTGATTACATAACAGTTTGCGATGTAGGTTTCAGGGTTCCACGCCCAAAGGCTAAAACGGGACCCTTTTCCTAAGGCTCCACTGTCCATTCATGTCTGTCTGTCTGTTTCTCTGCCACCAGGCTGTATCTCATGAACTGTGATGGTTAGACGATGTGTTTGTTAGTTAGACGATGATGTATTTCTGTTGCCACTATAACAGCAAATACTAAAAAACATTTTAAAATAAATATTTATTAAGGGCCCATAGAACAAACATGATTTCTTTATAGATAATGGTACAGAACCCTTCGAGCGCGAGTCTGACACGCACTTGGCCGTTTTTTTATCTTTGAGTAATTTCAACAGTTTTTTATCTGAGGATTTCATAGTTTGATTGTTATTGACAGTTTTGAGAATACTTTTGGAAGGTCTGTCAGTCGAGCAATGTTTTCAAGATAATTTGATTATGAAAGATTATTTAAAATAGGTATGTAGGTACATATCGTAAATATATAAAAAGTTAATCTACGACCAAAAAGAGGACTTACATAGTATTTATTTTCTCTATGGCGGACTTCCTAATGAAAGGCCAATCTAAAAGTAGGTACATGATATAAATATGTATGGAGGATCTCGTGAAAGCGGAAGAACTGAAAGGTGTGTCAGGATCCTAGCATGTGGACAAATGTAGTCTACGCCCACCCCAAAGGGAAAACGGGTTGGTTATATGTATGTGTTAGATTACCACTTACAACATAATGCTTGTGCATGTTATGTTAGGGCCTTGTTTTTGTTTATAAATACTATAAGACAGGCAACAGCGAAAGGGCCAATACCTAGCAGTGGTTAGAATAAGGCTTTATAGGGATGTAGATGATAATGACGGTGATCTTATGAGCCCATATAATGATGACTGAACTAAACTAAACTTACAGATAGAATAGGTATGAAAGGTAAAGCTTCGGTAAGTATAGGTAGGTACCTATTTATCAAAACTTGTTTTAAAATTGGACTACTAAATAATTAGGCCAAATTTTGTACTAAATTAAATACGAATGGAAAGTCAGGTATGGTTTTGGTATTTTCGAGCTTTACCTTTACGCGTGCAGTAAGTAGTAGGTATATATATTTTTTTCAAAATTTATTACTCATCGTAGAAGCATACGTTACACTAGATATATATTAAAAAAAACAGCAACATCGATAATTAACCAAGCGAAATAATAGCTACGTACCACTTGGTGATATTGTACGGTGTAGATATTGCAAGTGTAAATCTTGCTAAATCCCAAAACACCAAAGAAAACAATTTAGTGTCGGTCACTAAACTTTGCGTTGCTTTGCTTGAATTTGAATGAATGAAATTGAAATGAATGACTGAAGAATTGATAATGAACAAAAAAGTATATAATTATTTAGATGGCGAAGGAAGGTAGCGCTAATTTTGGTACAACCTGTGGATTGGGTACAAACGTCAAACAGTCAACCACTATATCCACTATAATCTGTGGGTACAAATCAAACTCACGTGGAAATAACACCGTGTTCGTTACGAAAAAACTCTTTAGCAACACTAAATAAAGGTCTATGGGTATGATCTATATGATAAAACTTTGTTGATCTAAGCGAATTTACTGCTCGAGCCTTGCAATAAGCCTTACGCAAAGTAAACTGAAAAACTCGCGCTCGCGTTGCCACTTTCCCGGGAATTATCATTTTTTTTAGGAGTCCACCCACAGGTTATTTATAGCCACAGTCTGTCTATGTGCCAGCTGTGACAACAGATTAAGCTGTGAACAGTTCATCCTTGCTGTGAACAGTGTGAACTGTGACGACTTGAGACCACAGAATATGTAAGCACTGGAGCCTCAGATTTAATGATTTACATCGATTTGATTAATTCGATTTAGGTTTTTGTATAGATGTAGTATCAGAAATAGACTTGACAAAGGCGTATACCCGAAAGGGATACACCTATGCTGCAATTGATACATCGGAAACATTTAATACACGTTATTTAGGTGTAACTCCAATCATTCGTGCGACATTCTAAAATTTCAAGATTGGTTTGCTTCTCTGCAGCACGGTAATAAATTAGTGCATACGCCGACAAAGACAAGACATCATCGTTTATTTATTTATTTATTTATTCAAAACAAAAACCACAGCTCTTAATTAACAATGAGCATAACTTATCATTCTAACTTATAGCCAATAATGGTTTTACATTTTACAAATCGAACTATCCTACTTACTCCTTTATCTATTTTTATACAGTAGTCTAGTTTCTGCCGCGGATCTTGAGTTATCACATCCATCGGATGAATAATCTGAGAGTTTTTGTGTATTATACATATAACGCAGCGGGGACATTTTTTTTATTCGTTAGTTATAATAACCTGCCTAGTTGGTACCTACCTAGTACAAAATAAATTTGGCATTATTTTGACTAGGTACCTATTACATTACCTATACTATTAGATGATTTGTCTGAGTATCCTATCCTATGATATCCATATACTACCAAAATACGGAAGTCAATCTGTTTGTTTGTTACTTTTTATGACTAAGTGGCTGAACCGATTTTGATGAATTTTGTTGTAGGTATGGACTGAATACCCACTTTTTATTGCGATATAATGTTGAAGACACACGGATGAATTTGGGGCAACAGCTAGTCTATACTAATATCATAAAGAAAGATAGTAGTTAACGCGGGCGAAACCACGAGGCACTCCTATCTATGCAACATAAAGCTTGATTGTTCTAAATGCACAAATACTGTAAAGTCGAACAAAAAAAATGTTTATGTCAATCAATTTGACTACTAGATTAGCATATTCAGCCTTATGTCAATGTCATATAAATTTAATTTGGTCGCTCACTACTTGGTCTGTGCTCGCTCGTATGCATGCAAAAAATGGAGTTTGTAATTATTGTTTTATAAAGTTTATCTTTGAAGTAATGTAAATCTGCAGACAATTCTGCGTAACGTGTCGTGTATCGAATGTGCTTGTAATCATGCTTACCAGATTTCATAATTATCACGGAACCAACATCGTGTTATTCGACGACAACACGATTGCGTTTCGAAAAGCTAGTTTTGCTCATGGATTAACATTTAGCGAGAAGCCCTTGCTACCAGGGGAGATATTTTTGGTAGAAATCGAGAAGACGGAACGAGGATGGAGTGGGCACATGCGATTGGGTCTCACCCTGCTAGATCCGCAGACAGCTGCTCTCGGCGACAAAGGCCTTCCTCAGTACGCACTTCCGGACCTCGCAAACACGGGTATGTCCTGGATATTCCCCATTTCCAAGTCGCAGAATAACGTCCTCGTTGAATTAGTGAATCAAGTGACGAGCGGACGCCGAGAACCCGAGCCTCGCGTATCCGTCCTCGGCGACGGGCACGTAGTGAGAACACCCCGCGGTAACTTTTCTAAAATGGTGCTCAAACCCCAGACGTTATCGCAGAATGGTACCCCACAAGGCATTCTACCTATGGACGCTGGTAGTCGCATCGGTGTTATGTTTATTCCATGCCCAAAAGTAAATAGAGATGATCCCGACTTGGCCGAAATGCATTTTATCATTAACGGGGAGGACCAAGGGCCTTGCACCAAAGCTATACCATACATGAGGGGCCCACTGCATGCCGTTGTTGACGTATATGGTACCACAAAGCAAGTGAAGATAGTACAACTTTATGGAGGTAAGGCACTTTGTATTTCCGTTTTAACATAATTCAAAACGTCAAGTTATTCGAGTTGTAAAAAAAAATAATTCTTTCAGTGAAATCTCTGCAGAATGTGTGCCGAGACGCTATTCTGCAGTACATCAACAATGGATCTGTTAAGGCTTTGCCGTTGCCAAAGTGCTTGAAAGACTTCTTACTGTCCTAGACTGTGTCAAAGTGTAGTGTTGGAAATGACAATAATGCTGGTTCATAACAACTGTTGGATGAGAAATGAAGCCAAATGGAGGGACAGATTATTAAAATGCTAGATCTGTTTTTATCTACTAGATATTTATGCAATGTAAGTGATTGTATGACATAAAATAAGGTATCACTTGGATGTAAAGTCAGCAACAAATGTAGCTAAACATTACCCAAATTTTGGATTTGTTATTAGTACACTCACATTTTTTGTATTTGCGTATGTAACTAAACCCATTTTTTGATCATTGTCATCTATTTATTTCATAGGACTAATTTGAAATTCCAATAATCAAACAAACATTATTACTGTCATAGGCTACTGTTTACAATAAAATAAAATAGATAGTTTTTATCAATACCAATACCATTACATAGAACATTTTTTATAAATACATACATAACTTAAGACATACTTAACAATTAAGTTACCCTGGGCCCCAAGACTGTTTGCTCTTGAACTTCTTATAATTTTATTGAAAACAGCTTGATTTTTTCAGCAACAACAGTTAAATACTTTACAACTTTGAGACCTTGTTAGTCGTCAAATGTGATTCCAAGGTTCGTCATTTCCAGACTATAGCATTTTCAAGTCTCACAATTATTTAAACGGAGGGGACACTGGGAAGAACAATAATACTCGGTATTCCGTTTGAAAAAACATTAAGCAAGTCAGTTGTATATCCAGTGCATATGCACTGGTTACTTATCACTGCCCTTTAGAATAAGCAGCTATATGACATTAGCTGCCTTTGAATTTATAATTGTTATAAAAGCTAAGCACGTAAAACAGTAGAAATATTTATTATTATTTATTTATAACTTTATTACATACCTGTGACTTAGTATATGTGTTTTTGTATACATATTAGAAGACACTTTCCTACCATAGCCCAGTTGTCTATACCAGTTTGTGAATAGCCCGGTTTCTAATTGTTGCATTTGAATGTACCCTGCAGATTCAATCATGTTGACTATTAATGCACAGAAACCATTACAAGTTAGTGAAATCGCAGGGTGCAGCTAGTTCTAAAAGAAAAGTAGTTATGTCTATGTTACTCCCTTTAAAACGAGCTATCTGTCAGTGAAAGTCACATTAAAATGAGTCCAGTTGTTTTGTAGATTACCGGGAATAAACCAACACAAAAATGATTATAATAGGATTATTTGTAGTACATACTTACTGAACATACGTACTGACGCCTCGTTTGACGTAGTGGCTGAGCAATCGGACTGCTGCGCTAGGGGTTGCGGGTTCGATTCCCGTCTTGGACAAATAATTGTGCGGTCCACAAATATTAGTTTCTGGTCTGGGTGTGATGTGTATGTGAAATTATATGTCTGTAAGCGGTACCCACGATACTGGAGCAATCCTAGTGTGGGGCTACGTTTTTTACTAAATAAATAAATAAAAAATATATAGGCATTTTGTAAAAAGCTGTTACAGTTGCTGTTTGATATTACAAACAGCCACTTAATTTTTTTACATTGTCACCGTTACAACCACATTGCAATCAGCTCAATATTTGTTGTGATGTGAAGGGGTCCACTACGCGAAGTCGAAACCTGTTTGTTCTAAATTCGCCTCACAGAAACCATTTAAAAAAATGCATTCTTTATTAATGTGTAGCTAAGTAGCTTTAAAAGAAAGTCTAGTCTTTCTTTGCTTCAGCTGAAGTTGGGATTCCCGGGATAAATACCTAGTATCTTAGTGCAATAATCCAGGTGCAATCCAGATCCCTTCAGCCGTTACCGCATGAAAATAGGGAACAACATAGGGAAGCACACTATTCGCATTTATATTATTACTAATATGATAGTGTATAATGTGATTGATAGTACATACTTTCTCGTCAATCGCTTTTATGCGAGGCAGAGGTTCTCAAAGTGTGCGATAACGCCCCCTTCTGGGTGCTGGAGGCCTAGATGGGGGCGGGAAGGGGCCAAGAAAAAATTAGGGGATGTTGAAGTGGTCTAGGGGGGCGATTTTGTAATTTCATCTGTGTAATATTGCAAAATTCACTGAATTTGAAATCTATGCACCTACTACACAACATCAATGTAAAGTAATCAAAAACTGCCCGCCCCCCCCTAAGGGGCGCTGAAAAATAACTAAACTTCAAGGGGGCGGTTGATAGATGAAATAAGTTTGAGAACACAATATAATGTAAGGTATAGAAACGATTTTTGTAATTTCGATGCCAAGCGTGGTAGCTACAGAACAATCTGACTTCGAGCTTCCTATGACAATTTAATTTAGGGTGTCATTATAATATTCTGTTCCTTATTTTTTAATATTTCTATGTTATAAGTGCTAAAAGGTGTATGACTACCTTTTGGAATAATGCGTTATTTCTAAGCCTTCTGGTAGTCGATTCGGAATCCTTCGGTAACTCAGTTGTCGAAAGATTCGGTTTGATTCGATTTGATACGCTTTTTAATTCACAAAGTCGAATCGACGGATGAACTTCGCTATTCAAACAAAAATATATTTATGATAGTGTTTACAAAATGGTATGCGTCGACATGCACTTGCTACATCACGACTATTCATGACTATTTGCCACTACGACCGCCGTCAACACCAGTAGGGTGACGCAGTGTTTATTCCCAACGACCACCCCTGATTCTACCCCCAGTGGTGGTCGTTGCAACAGAATAATATTTTGTGGCCCAACCACCCCCAGTTGTAGTGGGTTTATCCCCATAATCCCCACTCACTTGCCGCACCAGGGAGATATCCCATAATCCCCACCTACAACCAGCATTTAAGTGTTCGGTGGGAAAGGCAAGGAATAAAAACTGTATTGATAATTTCATTTCAACTTAACTGGTTACTATTTATAATATAAAATATATATATAAATGAAATGGGGATCTATCGCGAGTCATGCAGAAGGATAATTGATTGAGTCTCTTACGTTATAGGTAGCTATTATGGCTATGAAAATATGAATAAATGTCAAATATTTATAATACCAAGGATTTTGTATCGGTCACTCAATTTTATAGTTTACCAGATTTATAATATTACTCATGAATCCTGTAGTGCACTGCCTTGAGTGTTGCTGGAAGGGGGTTTGGTATAAGACTCGCCGCACACTTTCGTTTTCCTGATTCGGAAACGCCTTTCATACGAAATGTTACAAAAAGTATTCGAACGGAACGCATGATGCATCCGTTCGACCCATTTTTGTTGCACTTTGTTTGAAAAGGGTGTTTGTTTATGGAAATCGAATAAAGAAAACGAACTTGTGCGGCCAGTCTAATGCAGATTAAGTAATATGATACCCACTATAATATACTGTATAACGAAATAGCAAAACATATTAACATACCTTTACATTACTATAATAAGTATCACTGAAGTAACTACTTTTAAAGCTTTTATGTCACTTACATAACTTTATATATCTTTGCAATCATCTGCGCTTTGTTTTTAGTGTTTAACTATGCTATAATTTGTGATATTTCCTTTTAATTACTTACTTTAATTGTTTTCATTCCACATTATTTCTAAATTGACGCTAATCCACTGTAATATATGATTGTTTTGGAGTTTAACTAGGAATAAAAAAAATGACGTTATTAGGTTATTTTATTTTGAATTATTTATGTTGTAAATTTATAATAATTCATCATAAGCTTGCGGCACCTAGTGATAAGCCAGACAATGCGGAGAGGCTATTACGCGGAGGCGTATACATAATGTATACGAGTGGGTCATCTCATTTTATTCAAGATATTATATAAAACAAACAACATTATTAATTAAAAAACAATAATAATTAAATAAAACCTACACTATTCTAACAAACCGCTACCAGATGGCAAAGTTCCCATTAAAGTACGAGTGGGTAGGTATAATCGACGTTAAATTTAGATTTGTTTAATTCGGTGCTTCTTTAAATATTATTTAATTTCTATTTACTTCTTACTTTTCTCACATTCGAATTAAATAAATTTAATGGTAAAATACTCTTTATGATTTTAAGTTTCTCGTAGGTATCGTTATTAATTTAAATATATGAGTGTGGTGCCACAAGTACGGTTAGGTAGGCAGTCTGTCTAAGGGCCGTATTAATAAATCAATCTTAGCTCTGAGAGTTATCTTGAGTGAGCACTTGCTATTTCGTTCTATTATATCGTTCGTATCGGCAAGGTGTAGTAATATTGAAATGTGGGTATGTGTACCTGGTGATGAATCATTTGCCAGGGTACTAAAACCTGAAATCGATAATCGATTTTTTCACTCAAATTGACAAAATAACTAAATATTACAACCCTAACATGATACGGATGACGTCACGTTACGCGGGTCACTGGCATTGAATTATTTCTGCCGCAAAGTGCGCCGCGGTCTTTGAATTTGCCGACAATATTTTAGGGTTCAGTATTGTAACAAAGTTGAAAGCCTCTAAAATTAATTTCATATACTTACCGCCTTAGAATAGAATTTTGGTAGGTACATTACACGGAGCAGATATCACTCAGCCGCCAAGAAATACTTTTGTCAGGTTGCATCTGTCCGGGTTGGTACAAATTGGTAAAAAACATTATTTAAAAACAAACGGAACCCTTAGTACATTTACGAATTCTTATTGACGGATTTGACGGCGGATCACATGTTAGTCTTTGCGTCAAGTTCACTGACGTTGCCCAGCTGATAACTAGGGTTGAACGATGGTTAGTTTTGCAGTAAACTTTGACGTGTCTTAATTCATTACCGTGACTACTCACTGATTTAAAATACCTCCAGACTACTTCGATATAATAAGTATGTGTATGCATAGTTTCAGTATTACTACACCTTGCTGTTACACCTTGTATAGTATACATCTTCAGTTGTAGATTAGGAACCGACACTTAGGGTCGTATTAATAAATGAACCTCAATAGCGCTACCAATTGCGCTATCAGCTGATCCACACTCAAAATGTAATCTACATCTTGAAATCGTTGCTATTTAATAAATGGATATTGAGATGTAGCACTGGCTACTGCTAGATACTGTCTTGTATGTTCATATTGAATAAAACGACATCTCATGAGCAAACTCAAGATTGCTCTCGGGACTGAGATTGATTTATATTAATACGGCCATTGAAATCTAAGAAGTGGCAAGTGTTATTTATTTCACTAATAAAATATATTGCCTAATTTATCTCCTGTACCTATCATTCAATTCAAAACGCAAACGTAAGGTACTTTCAATATATATTATTGCACATAAAAACAACTTAAAAATATTTCATCAAACTTAAAACAAAATGTAGGTCCTATGTTCTTCTAAATTTAGCTGTGTTAACTATGTTAGGTGAATCTTAACCAGTGCCCTGAGTATGAGCTTTTACTAGCTCGACATACCTAGTAGGAATTTGTATCAAGATTTTTCGTTCATAAACGCGCCGGTAGGAGCGCTGTACACTGTACAGGATCTTCATACATAAGCGCTAGTTGACGCGTACTATGTCGAGCTAGTACCGTCCACGGTTGTTTAGGTGCATTACAAGAACTTCCATATGACACGCAATACCCGATCTCCACACATAAGTAAACCGTGACGGACGTGTATACGGAAACCGCTGTATGTGAGAACACATAACCAGCCATTCAGTATAATTTGTAAATTAGTTTAATTAAACACATTAATATAACTGTATCTTAACATATTATTAGTTGCGCTCCAGATGATTAGGCAAAGGTAGTGTGAATGGTACAATCAACCCTGTCTTAGAATCGAAATTGTTATAATCCAGCAAGTTGTCGTTATCTGTGTGATCGCTCCAATAGTCCAAGTGCTTAGGGTTCAAAGTCCCTTGCCAGTGCTGGAGAGAGAAATAAAATGTCGTAATTCCTAAAGTGGTTAACTCAATTCAGCTCAAATTACAGTCAAATTGAGTTGACCCAGCTAATTTCGTTACCTCGTGAATGATTGATCATTCACGAGGTAACGAAATTAGCTGGGTCAATGCAAGCGTCATGATCGTGAACTTAATTGCGAAATTGTCTTACGGCACGTTGAAGTGGACGGGGAAGCGAGTAGTTAGATGCAGCCTTTTGTCCGTAATATCCCATCAGTATACTGTTATTGGTAGGTGCATCCCAAATCGTAACTTATATCGTGCTGCTGCGGGCTTACTCATGAGCGAAATTGAGATATCATTGTAGTATGACGTTTTGTACTGAGTCAGAGGAGGGATAAGCCCACATAACAATTATTATTCCTACCTAGTTAAGGATGGATAAAAAAAAAACATGGATCAAAAGTTTAAAAAAAAGTGGGACCTCCGACTCCTAACTAGAACTACCCGTAATTGGATAATCAGGTTATTACGTCTCTCCATGGTCTCACAAACACCTAGTCTCAGGCATACATTCCCTGTGCGGTAATCAACACAAGAACCTCAAGCTTCGCACTTAGCTCATTAGCCATGCACTTACCTAAGCCACAGATGCCGTTACACACATACACATTCATATAGAATAATAATGTATATATCATAACAGAAAGGCTTAACTAGTACCTTCATATATATAAAATACTTGAGAACTAACGTTTCGAGTGTGTTCACTCCAAATGAGAAGACATCCGTGTGAACACTGCTTCGCCATTTCACGGGATTTGCTCAAAAGGTTAAATGCTTTCGTCTTCTTTCCCCTAATGTAGTTAGAATACGCCAGTAGAAGAAAGTATCTGTAGGTAATAAGGTTTTTATCGTAGGATATTTTATTTAATATTTATATTGATAAATTCTTTTGTCTACCTTCCGTCTCTATCATCACCTCGCTGTCTATATTGTCATCGGAACTTCACAGCAATGCACAATTTCAACTCTACTGACCGTAAGTAGGAAATAGGCTAGCAAGGTTTTGAGTTATCAAAAGCTGGCTGCGTTAGCAGCTAGTGAATAAAAACCTTGTACTGTATCGTACCTCTGCATAACTACTTTTTTCAATATTAATTTACCTTGGCCTATACATGGGCGCTTTCTTGCAAGCACTGCTCATATCTTTGAATATTACTTTCACGGATTTCTCCAACATAATGATTTTGTTCACGTTCCAATTATTTATCTATAAAAAAAAACACCTTGAAGAATGAAAGTTGAAACTCTGCCACGGTACTACTCAAAACTACAAAATATCGATATAAATATAACGACTCTTTCTCTGTCTTGCTATACAAACATAAATTTAAATACACAGTCGCTACAAACATAATAAGTAGGTAAGTAGTAGTAAGTTAGGTACAGTCATGGTAAATATATCCCGTGCCCAATGACAATGCAATTTTTAGTGACTACGTTACTTCAAAGCCTTAGATTCATACCTCTCTGACTATTGTGATGAGCAGCCCCTCCACTAGTCTCACGAGGATCATGATGTTAAACTCGTGTCTCTCCAGTTTAATCGACAAAATGTGCTTTATTTTCTCCTCCCACAGAATTGACTTTTCCCAAGCACCTAATCGAATTGTCCTGAAATAAAATAAGAGGTGTAACATAGACGAGGATGCTATATTCTTTGTATCTATCGAGTTGGGACTTCTTTTGTACTCGTAGCTTAGTAACTGATCAGGAGACTATAGTGTCACATTGCCAGTACTCTACCGCCAAGGTTATTAAGTTTTTTAACAACGTCTGCCTTCACACGAAGTGTGTCATGCTTCTTGCGTCGAGCATTCATCGGCCCCCTGACGTAGCTTTGCAACATAGATTAATAAAGTCTTAATTGACTTATAAATATGTTTTACAATATCTTACATCAACCACATGGATACGAAAAAGTTCCACGCAGCTTCTGGCGACTTGCACCTCAGCATAGCGTCTCCCCTTTTAATGTAAAACTGCTCGCAGTTAGCGTAACTTTCGACACAGTACCCCGTGTCTAGCAATATCACCATGGCATAGAAGTAGTACCAGGTTTCAGCTGGGGAAAGTCAAAAAGAACTGCGGAATCCCGTGGAATGGAAGGACTGCGAAGAGAAAATTCTGAGAAGATTTCAGAATGAGCAAGATAAATAGAAACCAGGGAATCAGGAATTAAAAACAAGGACCATTTTTTTGATGCTCGCTTCGCAGATGCAACATTTGATCCAACAACAAATAAAGGAGCCTACTGCTCAAGTCGTAATAATCCGTCATGTAGAAAAACTCTCTCATGATGGCCACCATGTCACGTATTCTGAGGTCCATCAGCAGAAGCTTCAGCATCCATACTAGCAGCATCTGCCGCGTGCACAGATCGATCAGGCTGGTCATCATATGCATAGCGGCTAAGCCGACTTCGAGGCTTTCTATTTTTTTACCGCACTCCACACTGAAAATTTGTTTCTGGTGAAAGATACGTATTATATTTTCCAGATGAATGTAATTGAGCCCGAACACCGGGGAGGAATTCCACTACTACCTTCTACCTTCTACTTCTTTCATCCATGATAGATATAGTCTCTACTTGCTATCACCATCATATTTAGTATTGTCATCGAAACTAGACAAGTGGCAAACGTTACGAATTACGAAGTAGGTAATTCGAAACGAAAATATGTAGGTACGCGACTGATAAACAAGAAGCGCACTCAAATTCGTTCCTTCCTATATGCAGACCTACACATTCCCTGTTTTACGCCCTCAGACTAAAAATTTGTTTGGGAGCTTTGACCTATAAATATTTCCAATCATACAAGCTATCAAAATGAATCTTACTAAAACAGAAATATGTTGGTGTAAAGGCGGCAAACGGCGTGAAGTTCAGTCACATCTAAAACGCCTCGTTTACGGTGGCACAGTTCCAATGCCCTCTTCTCCAACTTCTGGCACATGGAGAACTAAAAAACAACTTCTATTAACGATCTCGCGATTTCTTCAGTGTCAAACGGATCGAAAAACGCCGTTCGGGGAAGCCTGCACACGCATTACTTTCCACCTTATACCTTGATGGGATTCTTGCTTCCTATGCCTCTCTAGATAGCTTTGTGATGAACTCCGTAGGTATATTGTTATAGTAGGCACATTCAAAAGTAACAGACGTGTAAAATGCATATATCAGTAACCTTCTGTTCCTGCCGGTATGAGGATATCAGGTTCCCATAGGACGTGCACAGAATGGGGAAGTTAGAATTGGTTTTAAGAGCATAATGTAGCGCCTGTTTCGCTGCCAACATGGCGTTATCTACCTCTTTTAAGTCCTGAAAGTAAGAAGAGAATAAAACCAAACCAAAGAGGAAGAAGAAAAATACAAAGAGAGGTTGAAAATATTTTTGAAGGTTTAGATTCCCTTGTTTCCTATCCTTATCGTTTACGTGAGTAAAGCTAAATTGGAAGTTACTCAGAGACTTTTGTTGTTGGCTTAGCCTTACACAAAACAATGTGTGGAGATTGTTCAGAGTCGTGGCAATGTCATCGAAGTAACAGCCCGTCAACCCTGTATCCGTCGCGATGTAGTGGCTCGGAGCTATGAACAGAGCCATTTGCTGTCTCAACGACGCTCGCATGTTAGCAAATTGTACCATTCTTCTGAAATAAGAGAATCATCATCATCATCATCACACAACACAACCCATATCTGCCACCGCTGAGTACGGGACTCTCCTTTCGCGAGGAAGATTAGGCTATAATATCCACCATGGGGGAAAAATCCAGATTGGTGTGTCCACATACCTTTTTGTCTTTGTTCAAAACGATTTTAAGATCTACCCGCGGCTATTCAATTTAAGGCGCTAATATAGGAGCGATTCATGTATTTTAGAAGATGAAAGTTACCAGGCCGGGCCGCGCGCCACGCTGGCTCCGCGCTCACGGCAAGTCGAAAACGCTAATTCATAATATTATACTCTTACTAACGGCATCACGTGGCCTTAGCACAGATTACTAGATAGTTACTACGTAGGCTTTAGTCTGTGTGCCTAGTGCGAGTTTTGTCAATTTATTTACGCGCTCGGTCCGTTTGGCGTAAACTTGAAATTGTATGGAATAATAGCAGCGCCATCTAGTGACTGATTCACTGACGCTAGATGGCGCTGCTCTTATTCCATACAATTTCAAGTTTACGCCAAACGGACCGAGCGCGTAAATAAAATGTCAAAACTCGCACTAGGCACACTGAAGCATTCAATTATTTCGACACTGTAATGACATGTCAGATTGGCCGAGCGGTCTGAGATGCTACGTTCCGTTCCTAAAGACGTAGTTTCGAAGTTTCGAAACCTGCTGCCGGGAAACTTTTTGTGTATGATTTTTGTTTTGGTGTATGTATATAAGTAGTTTGTTACAATGAAAAATAAACACAATCTGTAGTAGGTAAATAATGTATTAATTAAATGTTTTATCTTTGTTGGCGTACGCACCAAGCACCAACATTACCGCCAGCATTACATAAATTATTACCTCCTTGACTATAATCCTATCAAATTTAGAATGCCGCACGAATTATTGGAGTCACACCTAAATAACTTGTATTAAATTTATTTAGTGTTGGTCCTTTCTGGTATGCGCGTTTGTCAAGTCCATTAAAATTTGATACATCCTCTTTAGTCCACTTCCATAATTTTCTTTTTGATATAATTATACTTTGACAATGACAATGACGGAGTAAAAGATTTGTGCATATAGCCAGTGTCAGGCATCCGTACTAAGATCATATAAATGCGAAACTGTGTGTGTGTGTTTGTTGTTTTTTTTTTTTAGTTTTTGCCGTCCTTTCACGTCTAAACGGCTGAATCAATCTTGACCAAGATTAGACCTATGAGATGGGTATAGGCTATTTTTCGTCAGAAAAAATAGGGATCTTAGAATCCAAATAAATAGGAGTTGAAAATGTATATGGGCAATTCATAATTTCTCAAGTAGGTGATCTGACACTTCATTATTTTAGGCTCTTGATAAAACATAAAGGTTAAGACTAAGGAAAAGGAAAGGGACAGGGACAGGGATAGAGATACAAAGACTTCAATATTTATTTTCAATTTATAAGTTGCTTTTTCATATACGGATGAAGTCGCGCGTAAAAGCTAGTTTCAGTAAAGTTTACTGAATCGTGGCTATGACTGTAAATTTACTTTACCACGAGGTTGTGAAAATATGGAATACTAGCTGTTACCCGCGACTTCGTCTGCATTTAAATCGAATCCAGCTAGTAAGAACACAATATGCGTGAACTTTGTATGCTATTGTAAATCAATCGGGCACGTCACGTCTCTGTCAATATCTCTAAAACATCTCTATCTTCCTATTTCCTCATCGCTTTTTTCCTCGTGCGAAGCAAAAACATTGAAAAATCTGGCTCATGTCTGAGCAGAAAGATTACTGGAAGTGTGCTAAAAATAAAACGTCAGAATATGCATCCGCCAGATCCGCTATTATGGAAAACGGAAGTTCACTACATCTTCATTTTAATATACAATCGTAATCTGCTCCTTTGATTAACTCCAAACTATCATAAGAAATCCCAGTTTTATTTAAGTGAACAATCTAAAAACGCGTTTTTGCTGCTAATTGCAGTTACAGGTGGTGCAAGAATAGTCATATTAGCCATTATTCTTTACACACAATGGAGAATAAATACAAAGTATTATAGGTTATAATAAAAGTTTAGTAATCGTCGAAGGAAGTCATTTACGGCAACAAAGTAAATAATCCAGTTGTATACCATGTAGAGATTCTGTTTGCTTTATATTTTTGGAGAACAGACAGTAAATTCGACGAGAAAATTTTGAGGAACAGCGACATACGTCCTCTCTCTGAAACGCCGTAGCGGGTACTGAGCCGCCTAGTACGCGCTCAAACTGATCATATTCTCGTCGTTTTTATTAATTTAGAAGAACGGAATCGATTCAGTTCATTGTAAAATTCAAATTTCATTGGAAAATAAAATTGCCTTTTTTATGGTTCCAAAAAATATGATAGTTGTCGCTGAAAATGTTGAGCATTATGTGACGAAAGATTTTTTTCGGGTCCTTTCTCGTGAATTTTTTTCTCAAGATACTAGACAACTTTAGTCCAATATTATTGATTTATTACCTAAATGAAACACTTGGCTATACACCGTATTTTTTCTGGCTTATAAATATTTGTAATTACGGCTTAACTTTTTGACAAAAAACAGCCCATTTTACGGAAGCTGTCTATGTACCGCCCCTTAACTACGCGTGTTTTTTAAGTAAAACCTAGGCGCTAAACGTTACTTGGTAGACGGGAAGGGAATGCTATAGAGCTTCAAGGCCTCAAGTAGCTGAGTCCTAGCCTCGCTCATATCTCCAGACTCCAGCATACAGACTCCTCGCATGGAACGTATGCGAGCTAGTTGGTAGTCCATTACCCACTCTCGACGGATATCCATCTTGTAAAACTTATGGGTCTGTTGAATCAAATATTTTATATCAAGTATAAACGATAATAATAATATTTTATGTAATTAGGGTTCGTCATAAATGTAGGTACGCTACGAAGGCGTAAACTGTTCAGGTTTGTTTAGGATGAGTAGATCAATCAGTTTCCAAATAAACGATTTATTGTTACAGTAATTAGGTAGGTACCTGTATAAATGTCTCTAGCTCGAATAACAACCGAATAGCTTGCGGTATATTCAAAGTTATAATGCTTAGTTCTGCGTATTCCAAGTACGCTTCATAAAGCTTATCGTGCTCCCCTGAAATGTAGAATAATCATAGATCACATCCCACAGATTTTTCTCATCAGATACTCACTTGGGTTTCACAAAACAAATCTAAAGTATGGGGAAATGAACTTCTCCTCAAAGCTACAGTATATGTATAGTACTAACTTAATGTTTCTATTATGGATTACCAGGAAAAAGTGAGAAACTCTCTCAGTGCTCTACATGAGAGAAGTCTTAAAGCCCCAGCAAAGGAAACATCATGAACATAATCCTGTGATAAAGAAGCTTTACCAGCACCACGACAATGGTCGATCATCTGGCAGTACACAAACAGGAGAATCGACAAACATTCACAGCTGTCGAGTTCTAGCGAAGAGAACGATCGGACACGATTGTTTTTCTGGTACTTCTCGTATAACTCCAAGTGGTTCCAGGGTTTCGAATTTCTGTTTTCTGGAAGTGAAGCATGATCAGTACCTACCTAGTTAATTATATTTTCTGGAGGCAGAGGCTGGATACCTGGTTAAAGCACGGATAAATACCAATAAATCGATTACCTACTAACTCGCCGGTTTCCAAAGGTTCATAGCATGTCAAGTCATTTCCAAGATTCACCTAAAACGGAATTCAGAATACAACTTTATTAGTGTCCCGGGAAAAATACACTTCAACTGCATTAAAATCTCTAGTAAGTAAGTAATTCCAGTTTCACACAACAGCTTCAATTAGGTAACTGATGCACCTTAAATTCCGATACATTGTCTTCTATGAATGGAGAAGCTGGCTGCAATTCGCCAGGTATTCTGGTTTCCGCACTCAACGCACAGATTTGTTCTCGAGTACGTTTTAACTCTTTGCTCTCTTCCACTAAGCCCTGGAAAAAGATGGGTCACTTTCATGTAAGCTGACAACCGACATTGAGAACTTCATAGCTTCAATTACGTGCCCTACCATGGTGGGTCTTAAAATAGTAGGTAAGTGAAAAGATATTGCATTAAGATGATTGGTATTGGATCTTACGACACTGGACATCACTAGACTAGAAGAAGAGAGGGATTTAAAAGATCCTTACGTCATCACATCTTAAACCCAGCAGTTTGTTGAAGCATCCAGAGCCGCAAGCACAGCATCGTCTCGTATAACGTTCCATGAATATCAATGCTCTTGCATGCATTTCGTGCTGTTTTCAAAGAATAACTAGATATATTGGAGTAGTAGACAAAGAGTAATTGTGTTGTAGCCAGCCCTAGTGAAACCATGTAGGGCGTTTGAGATTGCGAAAATTATCATCTCAACTGAACCCTCTCCAGGAAATCTAACGCGTTCGGAAAAAGATGCAGAAACAAGAAATACTAATTTTAATAAGAGCATTATTGAGGAAGTTATGTATCCTCAATCGTAATTTCGTACCTTTTGGCTTTCAGTCAGCAGCTCATATGTAGTTGTTCTGAACAATGAATGGCGAAATTTCATGTATCCACAAAAGGCATACATTGGCAGGTCTCTGCAGTTTGCTGAAATTATAATCAGTACTACGGTAGAATAATGAATGAAGCCAGTAAAGACAGTGGTAGTATAACGAAGACAATGAGAACATCGGGGCTTGTACTTTAACCAGTGACAGTGCAATGCTTAAAATTTAGAGAAAAGCTTGCTTACGTGGTTGTCTAGTTCCAAGACACGCGCAGTAAGGGGGTTTCGCCGCAGGCATCGCTGGCGCAGGGTGCACCAACACCAGCGATGTGTCCCGGGTGAAGTCTCCGCCCTCGCACTCTAGCACTCGAATGGAAAACAGTTTCGCCACGGCTTTGGGACAAATACCATTTTTTTAGATAACTGTGTTATACTTATACGGACTTAGAGGAGTTTCAAATGATGAAGAAGAAAGCAAGGTGAATTATAGGGTTTCAGATTCTGATAAATAACGCTATTTGAGAGGCAACCAAAAGGTTTAAAGATGCATTGGCCGAGGCAAGCAAACCCGTTCAGGTTCTATATGTCTCTTTCCAAAAAGTCCCTCGGTTCCAAAATAGCAGAGTAGGTACCTACAGAGTTGCATTTTTGCAACCTTATTTGTGTTTTATCGGATGCGGATTTATTGGACAATTGTATGCTAGAATTAAAAGATTTCATTCTCCCACGCCACCCGCCATTAGATCGGTATTCCACCTAATATGAGCACGGACGACCTATCTATAAGAAAGATAAAGGAGCTTTAATAATATTGGTGTCAAAAATTCTTCACCTAGTGCGACGTTTCTAGAAGAATCACTGCGCAAAAGATGCATCAGCATCCGTCTGGAGAACACGTCGCCCAGCACAGATGCGCATTTAAGCAGCATTTTCTCGAACGGCGTGAGGGAATCATACGTCTTGAGAATTATAACTGGAAAATAAAAATCATGTTGTGACACGGCTGTCAGGTTCTCCGAGTATAATTGTTATTTTGTAATGTCATTTTTCTCTTATACTTATCGGTCCTGAAGTTTCAGCAACATAAAGGGATATTGGCTTATTTACCATCCATGGCCACGTCGACGGTCAAATCCTCAAAGTTGTAGTTCTCGGCGAGCACAGCCATTTGGACTATGTCCCTCTCTTGGGCCGTGAAAGCGCTGTCTATTGTCTCCACCCCGCTGTAAAAACTCTGTAAAGAAGCACTGTGAATGTAGTGAGAGGAACTATTTACCTCTTATTGGCCGTCTGATACACTAGAGATAACTGCTAAAATCGGAACGTCATCACGAGCTTTCCAAGATAACCGTCCAGCTAACCAAGCAGTTTTAGTATCTTACACGAGCGTGGTAAAACACTACGCACGTAGCTAGTTCAAAAAAATGTGATCACTTAAACTGCCAAGTTACAAGTTTCTACATTTGGTAAGTAGTTTTGGAGAAAATAGCTATAACAGGCGTAGGTATAGAGGAAGCAAGAGCGTGATCTTTTATGGATATTGAAAAAGCTGAACGACAAGATAGACGTAAGTTTTTTTTATTATAGGATTGATTTATTTATAATTACTTGAAAGCTAGCATGCCTTCTTGCGTCCTTCTCTTGGTCCACATCGCAGCCTGCCCTCTGCAAGAGCGCCGCCGACGGCATGACCGCGCCGGAGGCCTGCGCGTCGCTCCGGAGGACGGTCACCACGGTCAGCGCGCCGCGTTGCACCAGAGATATTAAGAAGTTTTGGATCCATCCTGGTATCCCGCCGCTCGCGCTTTCTATCACCCTGGAGTATTCAATCAACCTCATTTGAATTCATTGATTTTGGTTTGTGGGTAGGTAAATTCAATAGATAGGTAGGTACCTATAATACCGATGAAGCTTTTTTAAGATACGTTTTTGATGCTACACTACTTATAACTAGGTACTGCTCTTCATTGGGAAGTTCCATAAATTATGTCTACCTTCATCAGTAGGTATCTATCATCAGATCAGCTCGCTGTCACCAGTTGGATATTGTATTGCCATTGGACTTTGACAGGCATTCAAAATATCCACTTCCTCACTAAAGTGCTCAGCAGAGGCTGGATATTGTGATGAAGATAAAGCGATGTAATAATTAGAGAAATGATTCGTTTATAAAAACAGTGAGCACTCACTTCTCTAGGTCAGGAGGAATGGCTTGCACATCAAGAAGTTGACATGCAAGTGCTCCGTGATACCACCTGTCGACGCCTTTAAGGTGGACCTTCACAATCATATTATTAGCGAGGCAGTTAGATGCTAATGCTGAAAACAAAAAGTATAAATTTTTCAAGTCGATGGGCTCCAGTGAGTTTGGAGCAGTTGGCAATTACAATTTGGCTGAAACCAACAAGGCATCTATCTCGCGCTTTTTCTCTTTTACACACGGTATTTTGACTCTATAAAAGTTGGAAAATAAAGAATAAACGAACGTGTCAATTCAGCATTATTCGTGAGTGTCATCACCACAAAGATGATCTTCGCGTCGAGTAGAAGCAGCAGAATGCGCCAAGATTCGTTGTCTGTATACTGAGCCTCTTCGACGGCCAGAACCCATAACTGGGCGTAATTCTGTAAAAAAACTATTAGCTACAACTCTTGCAATGAGTTCACCTGGGTGTTCATAGTCAATTATCTTTCTTCACATCTTTAGTCTTTACACTACCACATGGTTCGGAATGTGAACATCTATTGAAGAAGAACCGACCAAAATTCGATGGTGAACATTTTAATATTTGTTCTTGAATTCTATTTTATTCAGAATAACACAGTACACCTTGAACAGCCTTGAAAACAGTAGTTAAATATTTGCCAGAATATTCAACCGCCAAAAGAACAGCTTCGGCTTGAGGCTTTTGAAAGGGCCACGGATAATTCCTAACAGCATGACTACAAAAGTTTGATAAACGAGCAAAACGGTGATGAGTGAGATCTAACGTACAATTTTGCAAATATCCCGAATAATATTCTTCACGCTGTAGTCATCCAGCAAGTTTCCAGAGTACTTGAAAGTTTCTGGTAGCGGGAACCGTGTGTCGAACATAGTGTTGATGGCGTATATCTGGATTGGGGTTGCGGCCGTTATGTCGATGCTGAAAGGCGATGAATTGTTTTGTAAAAAAATTACCAAAGCATCATCACTCTATTGTTAGTCGCTGGAGAGTTCCGTGGTCTCTTCACTTGGCTTCCTTCCGTCTCTATAATCGGATCAGATCGTGGGATGGGCATTGACTCCAAAGAATAGTGCGATTTGCCCTAAACAAACATCCATCCATGCTGACTACCATACAACAAAATATAGAGAGTTGAACAAAAGCTTGTAAAAGACAAAATGAAATGGCTTTTTCGTTGCGTTAGTAGACACAAACAGCACCGAAACTCATCTCGGAACGCTGTTTGTTTACCGACTACCAACTTCAAAAGTCAGATTGTGAGAATTGTATGCAGTTCTCAGATTGTGAGAATTGTATGCAGTTCTCAAATTGTGAGAATTGCATGCAATTCCTTTAGGAGCAAGGTGTGGTTTATCGCATGATTATCTATAAAGGTACCTACCTGTATCTGATCCTGTTCTCAGTGTTTTCTCGCATAGATCTTCCTTTACCACGAGTGAGGGTTCGGTCAACGATTAATCGGAACAGTCCATAAGGCACCTTTCAAATTAAATAAATAAGTTAACGTACCTACATGAAAATATTAGGTAAAACATAAGTATAAGTCCATATATCAGTAGGCACAAACCTTAGTTTTTTCAGTAAGAATGATTTTTTCAACAGGAATATAGCTCGGTGTGATGTACATGCATTCCTCTAACAGACGCGTCTTTCCCACAAGCCTCGGACCCTGTCATAATAATATTTATGGGAAACCGAGTCAGTAAACCGTCCACTTTATGGGAAAAAATTGACTGTTTGTTGACACTTAATTAGCTCCAACTTCTGAACGGATATTGATGAAATTTATGTGTTAGAGATAATAACAACTTTATAGAACATTTTTTTATACTCTAGTCATCTCTTGGTCCCATCCTTCGTCTCTCTCTTTTGTTTACTTAAATGTATCTTCCATCTTCCTCTGTCATCTGAATCTTTAGTTTTAGACAACAGTGACTTACAATAAAAGCGACAGCGAACTGGTGGTCCCGGTATCGAGTGAAAGCCAACTGGTGCTGCTGTATCGCGTTCGCGAGAGTTTCCTTGTACTTGCGGATCTCCTCGGCCCTACCCAGGAGAGGGTGACGCCACATGCTAATACGCTCGTGCCACCTTACAAATGTGTAAGATATCATACTTTAACTACCTAAACAGCCTCGACATCGTTTATGGTCAACTAGCGCTTTGTATAAAGATTTTTCGTTCATAAACGCGCCGGTAGGGGCGCTGTACAGGATCTTCATACGAAAGCGCTAGTTGACTATGAAGCTATGCCGAGCTCGTAAAAGTCACACTAGGTAAAGGTACGGTAGGTCTAATTCGCAGACAAGCTTATATCAAAATATGCAATTTTAACATTAACTCGACGTTTCGGCCGAGTTATACTTACCTAGTGCTACAAAGAGCTTTTGACGCGCGAGTGACATTACAAGGAGGGAGCCATAGTCACTGATCTGTATCCATTGCACTTCACTTATTACAAGACGAAGACGTTGGTTCCGATTTTTGCCACGCGCAAAAATATCCTTGTCGCACTACCTATCTATACCTACCTACCTACATCGATTGCGGTCACGAAAAGACAGAAAGAAAATAAATAAGAGGGATGAAGTAACAAATTGCAAAAGCCCAAAGCCAGCGCGGCGAAGGTAACCGACCTTAATTCGTTAAACTCATAAATGGGTCCAGGATTGGGGATTCCCTTCATCGGTTTAGTTTCCATCAGCCTGAAGAGCTCCTGATCGAGTTTGCTTCTCAGGAAAGTCTCCTTGTCGCAGGTGACCTTGTTCGGATAAGCCATCATCAATCGTGCTGCCTGTAAAAATGAAATACTTAATACTTAGTAGTAGGTAAATTTCCCTAGTTATGATACAGATTTTATTATTTCTTAAAATAATATGCGGCTTTATACCTAAATTTCCCTTTCTGCTCTTATGATAAATAGGTAGGTACCTACCTAACGCCAATTATCTCTTATTTTTCCTACATTTTGTCAGTATTGAGTAGGATAGGGAAAGTGGATCTATAATTGCCTATGAGTAGAAGTGAAAGTTGACCATACGTAGGTATACCTTATTGACAGCAGGACCAATAACAGTGTATTCTCTCCGCAAAACATGGCCAACAACACCACAATAAGTGGTTCCTGTTAAACACACCAAGAAATATAGAACTACATCATAGCTTATAATATAGTCCTAACAATCAACACCTTTGCAATAATTAACCGCGCGCGTTTTGAAATCAACGGGCAACCTCCTTTTTGGCCCGTTATTCACTCTTTGTATCCTATACTCTTTCAAAAACAGACTAACCAGAAGTAACTCCAACCGAAACGCTTATGATATAATCGTCGTTCAGCGAAGTCTTCAGCTGTGAAGCGCACTGCAACGCCTTTTGCGCCTCGTCCTCGTGTTTCAATCCTCGAAGGCCAAACACTACGAGAAACATCATGTCTTTGTCGAACATTGACACTTTGTTCACGAGCCCTCCAGAGTTTAAAGTCACACTGAAATTCATAGTGCCGCTGCCGAAAAATGAAAAGACTACCTACTCTGTACCGATGAAAGTGACGCGAATGAGTATGGTTCATGGGAAGACTAGATTCAACGTTCCACGCGCCTACTATCGATGCAGCACGCTCTAATAGCGTCTCAAACGCTCGACAGAACTTTCGGTGCGTTCATCTCGCTGTGGCAAATTTTATTTGGAAGCATTTCCTACAAACATAGCGAAGGAGAAAACAAGCCATTATTGTATTGAAACCAATTAACATCTACCTATGAATTATTAGTGATTTACCTAGAAACACATTTATAAGCCCCGTCGACGATACCGATGAGCACATCCTCGGTCACCCTCTCGGTGACGATGTTCATGCACACGACGACTACGCGGCGGACCTGTAACCGACTCCTTGTATCGTGCCAAGAAAGTTGCCAGATCTACGATCCCTATTTGCATTGCATAGGTACAGCTAAGTTGTGCGTAAAACGGTGACTTTGATACGGAGTCGAGTCTACGACTTCCAAACTGGCCATTGGAGAATGAGGTAGTTGATCTGATCGAGCACCTAGAGATGCGTTGTTAGCGGAAACGAGAATCAGTCAACTCAGTCAAAACGGAAACACTTGACAGCTAACTAGTTCGGTGATTATGATTCTACCTCGATGCTACTTACAAATGTTTGAAATAAACTTCATACGGTTGTTAATAAACCTCTGTAAGAAAGTCCATGGGCTCATCGTTTTCTACAGCGCGCAGCACCGGCGCTAGCATGAAGCGTCGCAACCCCAGCCACCAGTTGCTTTGCATGGCTGCCACCAACGCTGGACGCACTGGGAAAACGACCATCGACCACCAGGTAGCAGTATACTCACATTACCTAAGTACCTACATAACTTCCTGATGGAAAAATTTAGTAACAATCTAGTTTTTACTTTGTGACCCCCTATCAACCGATATGATTTAGAACAAGGGTTTAAAAGCTTTATTAAACAAGTGGGTGAGCATTACGTGAAAATTCTCGCATGTATATTTCAGGTACTTGATCTTCGACCTGGGAGGGAGATCTTGATCTTGAAACCCTTGGGTATTCTGAAAAATTTAGTAAATTCTCATGTTGTTTTGTACCCTCGCCATGTCAACAGATAGCTGTACTTAGGCCTAAAATAAAGCAAGATGTGGCTATAGTAAATAGGTAAGGGTTAAGATATAGGTACCTTGCGAAATTCTCGTTAAAGTATTGTTCATTCGCTTGACTCTTTTCCACGTTGCACCAACTCCCAGCACCTATAATTTGAGGTGACATTGAAGTTCTATACCTACACGGTGGTCCAATTCTTTTTTTGTCAGTAGGTATAATGTAAATGCATCTTTTGATGTGGATTTTGTAGTTCAAATCCTACAAATATTTTAAAGACGAAAGTTACATCTTTGTTACCTCTTCACGCTCAAACGGCTGGACCAATTTTAATGAAATTTGGTATGGAGGTAGCTATCTCCCTGGAATAAGATAAATATTCTGCTTATTTATTCAAAAACAGCGGGTAACACCGTGGGGCACAGCTAATATAATATAAGCACTCTCTCCTCTTTGGCAACACCCCAGCACACAAACTTGATGAGTCGCATCTAATGTCTTCCATTCCGTGCATTAGAAGGCAGTTGAAGGCACAATATTATGGCCTGGTTGATCTCAAACTCATCCCAAGTGTTACCTGACAAATTATTTTATCAGAGGACGCGCGAGATTCTTATTAGGTAAATGTTCGTTCATACGAGATTAATCGATCGAGTTACTGTGATAGGATTATCTCTACCTTCGTATGCTTTCCATCCTCACAGGGCTGCGTGCAGTACCACGACTCATTGACGTAGGCCCAAGCGCTGGCGGTGGTGAGCAAGTCTCCAGCGCAGCAGACGTACTCGGCCATCTTGACTTCCCACACCGGCTGCCCGACCAGGACGAAACTGGCTTTTGAGGAGTCACCACCGCCGATGATGGAAAAGAAAGAGACGCCGGCCGATATCGCGATTTTTACTGTTGGAGATTGGTAGAGAAGGATTACAGAGATGCCATCGTTTCCACTTATTGTTATTTTTACTAGACTTAATAGTGTCTTGTAAGCAGCCTAATGCACTGCAACCTTCAATACCTACGCCGCCGCGTCGCATCCTACCTATTGTTTTTATCAATAGTCCGGTTTCTAAGTACTCATTGGAACAATACTATATATCAAGTAAGATTCTAAACAGTAAAAACCACATGACAATCTGTACAACTGTTTAACGTGAAGCGAGAACAAACAGACTCATACTAATTGAATGAACATCATATTATCTTTTTCTTCTCTTTGATATAAACATTTAGAAAGGCTTTAAACTTTACCCTTTAGCACAACACCAATATCAGTCTCATATCTCCCATAGTTCTTCTGTATCACAACTCCGCAGTCTATAGCTGTATGAACGACATCGTGCATCGACAGCCTGGCCGTCTTCTTCCACATGGAGAGGAAGGCGTCTCCGGAGAACTTCAGCACGTCACCGTTGTAAGCGAGGATCTCCTGCACCATGGCTCCGATGTAGGAGTTCAAGACTTGCGTCAGGCGAGATGGGCCGCCGCGTCCTTTCGTGTACTTCTCACACAGATCGGTAAAACCTGACGCAGACGTTACACGGTCAAGCTGGCGCCAATCGTGACGCTACAGCTTTTCTTCAGAACATTATATTTAAATATACAAATTGGATCATGGGACACATTTCGGATACAATATGTGTAGGCGTCGGAGCTTTTCCTGTTTGATTGCCGGCATCTGCACCGAAGTACCTATTGAACGTGTAACGCCTGCCAAAAGTGCCACAGCGAGTAGCGACACATATACTATTACTACTATAATTGTAGCAGGTAACTAGGTAGGTACGTACCTAACTTATTCTTCATAACTAAAGGCAGGCAGAGAAGCGACAAAACATTGAACTTGCCAGACCTATATTCCGCGAAAATAACCACATCTAATATAATTGATAACAGTAGAAGCCTACTTCTCGGGTTTGACCAAAACACACCATTGACCATGGCGTTGCAGATGTCTATACCTAGGCGGTTATGTTATGACCACTTACCACCAGTGAGGTAGCTTACAGTAGATATACATATAAATAAGATAAATATATAGGTAAGACAAACCAGAAACATCAATAAACATGAGCGCAGTTTCGTAGCTCTTGATAGAATGGTCGAAGTGATTGTAAATGATTTCATCTGGTACCATGGATGCTATGGTGCTCACTCGACGCGCCTCATTCACTGAACCCCAACTGCCTTTGACTCCTTCCACCCTATGCATAAAATTTGACAGGATGGTGGAAAAGTTACCAATATAATTATTCGGTAGTAGTAGGTAGGTACCTATATACTGCAAGTTCATCAAAATGGGATGCTCAAGACCTATTCGCTCTCCAGTAAAATATTAATTGTTTGATCTATCACCAGGGATTATTCCAGTAATCCCCCTAGGCTGTTTCCCCACGTGGAGGATTTCCGGAATTCTTTTCCAGAAATAGCACAGAATTGATTAAAATACCAAAGTAACTAGGTAGCATAGGTAGATAAACTAACTACGTATTGCAAGTTAAACTCAAATAACTACTCAAGGAATTCGCATTGACTTTTTACAGACTAGTTTAACTGTGATGAGAGCCACAGATTACCTAACAGTGTCTACGTAGAAGCTTTTATACGAGTAACTTGCCCAATCCGCTTGTTATTGCTGTTGAGCCGCCGCCGCTCCCGCGGCGACTGCATATCAGCTGGCAGCGAGTCTCGCACCGAATGGCGTCGGTGCACACGCTTCATTGCCATCAGGTGTTCCTCATAGTTCACGCTGCTCCTACGCGCCACTAACGGGTACAAAGGTAGTTATTTCCCTCGTGTCTCCTAATATAAGTGGCGACGACGTTTGTAAACCGCTCAAGTGGATATAATGTTGAGATGATATTGTATGAGGTGTAGCTACATAGTGCCCGCCTCTAGATACGCGGAATAATGAAAATTCACACATAACTCAGGACGATGTCTCTGGTGTGAGGTCGAGAATCGAACCCGGAGTTGTTGCGTTGTAAAGGCCACAAGTAACCGATCAGCATCATCAGGCAGGTAGGTTTATTCCCAACGACCACCTCTGATTCCTCTCCCAGTGGTGGGCACCTACCTACATAATATAGGTATAACTTTTGCCTAAGCTTTAGGTTATCTCCCAGGATGGATAAAGAATTAATTTATAATTTAGGTAAGTACCTACTATCTCTAGACTTGACATCAGATTTTCTCTGTCCTTCCATTTTGTTAATCAGACTTTTATAGAATCTTATCACAAAAAAACATACCTATAGGTTTTTATCAATTTTGATTACTAGCAGACCCACAGACCAAGTAGTAGTTAGAGCAGACCCGACAGACGTTGTCCTGTCATTAAACTCTAGAAATTCTCATTTGCCTGTCCAGAAAGTAAGATTAGAAACCATGATTAGAGGTCGTGGTGAAAATGTTCTTAAAGTTTTTAATGTTCCGCGCCTTAATCTGAGGTTCATGACGACCAGTTCCATAGAGGAAATAATTCGTTAATACTGCGGGTGGCTGGCCAACCGATAACCAAAGGAGATCACCGTATGCGATCGATCGCCGTAGTTTGTGGACTCGAACCCCACTCTTTCAGTAAAACACACAGATTAGATCGGATACTATGTATATAAAAAACCAGTGGGCAGGATACGGCAATTTGTACTCTACTTTTACCACTTTTGCTAATAAGGGTATGTACCGGCGCCCCTGGTGTTGCGGGTTGCGGATTACGGATGTCATAGACGGCGGTGACCATTTAATTACTATCAGACGCATGCTTGTTTGGCACTAATTTAACAGCAACTACGTATACCAGGTCTCAGTGCTCAGGATGAAGACGGCACTCTTTGCGGTAGATATTATATACACAGATACCTAGGTAACTATGTACCTAGTGTTGTTAGAGAACCTCTTACCATTCCGGCCCGCTCTTGAAACTTCTGGATTGACAGGTGCCAACGCAGGATGGTGCGCGTGCTACGTGCGCGTGTCCTACCTTACCTACCTAGGGTAGCTACCTACCCCGCCCTGCCTACATTAATTACAGAGGGGTTTTCTGGGTATACAAATATAAAAATGTTTGAATGTTAACTAGCTTGTTTATTGAGGTAAATCATTATCACTTCACTGCACAATCAGTTTCACTAGTTCTTGGACAACACTACACTTCCCAGCTATCCAAAGCACGGTTTTCCCTTCAAGGTTCTGAAAATAAGCAGACTCAATTTCTTTCCTATCTTACCACGATGTAGGGGGTTCAATTGGATAGTATGAGTGTTTCTCGCTCTAGGGAATAAAATTTCTGAGTAGCAGAAAGGGATAGGTATATAATGAAAGAATGTTGTTCCACGCGATTGAGGATGGATCAACCATAAATTGTGGAAACCAGTACCACAGTGTTGGAAGAAATTATAATAATTATAAATTATTTACTAGCTGCGCACCGCGGTTTCACTCGCGTTTGGATAATAATACGATATAATATTATTATCTTGCCTGAATTGCAAGCCTATGTGTTATTCTGATATTATGTAAGTTATATATTATTGTGAATTTTCATCAAAATTCAGTAGTTTTTGCGTGAAAGAGCAACAGACATAAATACGTACATACATACCTACAAACTTTCGCGTTTATAATATTAGTAGGAAGTAGGATAAAACACTTGAATACTTAAAAACCAACTATTACATAGTGCATTTATTTTATAAAAGATCTGTAAACAACTGCCTCTAGGTACTTAGAAGAAAGTCTAGATATGTATACTTGAATGGAGTTGGAAGGGTAGACCAGTAACTACATTATATACCTACCATATTAGAATAGTTAATATCGTAATATTTTTGCCCTAGGGCAGCGAAAATAGTGAAGTGGGCATCTCCGCAACGAGCCATTAGGTAATTTTCCGAGAGGTTATTCGGAAAAATTGCTATTTTATCAGTTTCAATAGGTATGCCCCATGGTGATCCAGACCAGACTGCCTAATTCAAGGTTTATACTTACCAAAGAAGACAATGCCAGCCCAACAAAGTTGTAGAGAAATCAATTTACTAGTTGATGATTCGTTACACATGGAATGTCTTATTTGAAGTTATTTGTTTAAACCAGCCAAACAGGAAGCACTTATTTATCAATTTTACACAATACCTTCATAATATCATGTAGGTAGGTAATTAATAAGTAAAATACTTTGATTCAAAGTAATAACTTGTAAGAACTATTGTGATAAGTCGGTTACTTTAAAGGTGCAACTTAATTCCAGGCCTTAATTATTGGTTTATGGGCCGAGGAACACTTTTTAATACCCAAAAAAAGGTAGTACCTAACCGTTTGAATTAATACATAGGCTCACTTTCACTTATGCACCATCTGTCTTAATCCATTGGCTCACAAATTAACACCAACACTAAACTGAGTTCACTATGGAGATATGAGCACTAAATATGCAAGTATAGCCCACTTTGTTCATCACTAACTCGGAAAGCACAAAACTGCTCAAGACTTCACACTAAACTCATAATGTCAACGGACTCACTAAACTGTTCATGAGACACCAGACACAACAACTGCACTTACAAACACTAATTCACAAGGTATAAAAAAACAACTCAATGGATAAAATAACTCTAATTTAAAAGATCACACACAACACATCACCTAAATCCACTGATTTAAAAAATACACTATAGCAATGTTTAATACAATAAATACACTTGTAGATTGTTCGAATTTCTAGCAAGAACTAAAAAAAATCTATCAACAATCGGAAACTGTCACAATAATAACAATCATTGTTTGTCACAAACTGTGAAGAACACAGCACTTTCGCATTGAACGATTCAGAGAAACCTTCACGGAACTATGTTAACAACCACCTCACTCACTACACATCACAAAGATACAATAACTATCTGAAATATAAGGAAACCTTATGCTAATGTTACATCAAAATATGAAATAAAATATAGGAAGCTCCTTATGCTGTGCCACCGCGCACCACCACTATCACCAAGTGGTCCTCTTTCAGGCTTTCCTCAGTCAAATTGTGGCAGGTCCTCTTTAGAAGCTCCGTCGAGAACTCGCAGGGAGGGAATGAGTACAAAACACCAGTAGCTTCTGTCTCCTTGTTTAACAGAGAAATTACTCCGGCCGCTTCTTTCTGTTTTAAATACGAAACCAAATTCCTCATTGGTCGTGTTTGAATACTGGCATCATCATTTGAAATGATAGTGGTAGACCCCGCCACTCCAAGGAAAATGGCATGGGAACTTGATGTGGCAATTCTTTTCTGTACGTCGTCCAATTTCGGCTGATCCAGGCGCAGTCTCTGTGTTATTCTCAATTGGTTTTTACCGTCTTCGTCCTTCATGAGGCCATCAATGATTTCAGAGTCTCCGTCAGTCAAATGGAATTTGGTTGGGAAGAGGGAGTTTTTAAGGATAAGCGCCCCGTTCCACATGGTGGTTGCTTTGCGGACGACTTCCGGGAGGGTTCGGGCGGAGGTGAGCATGCCCCCAGAGCGGCGTGGGGAGCCGTCGGAGTCGCTGTCGGGGGAGCGGCGACGCGGGGAGCGCGAGCGGGAGCGGTCCACGCCCGGCTCCCGGGACCCGGAGCGTCGGGTGCGCCCCTCATACTCCCCGTCAGCTGCCGTCTTCCTCCAATCGTCATCGCGGTAGTCGGTGGTGCCGTGATACGCGCCCCGGTACATGCCGCGTCCGCGCCCGCGGCCACCCCTGCCTCTATAGCCACCGGAGTACCCGTAGCCCTCTTCCCAGGAGTTGCCCTCGTAACCCTCCACTGGCCTACCGTCCTCCCCGACAGGCGCCGCGTAAGGCTTCGGCCTGTACGAAGTGCCGTTGCCGGCGTCCGCGAAATCGATACGAAGACGCCTATCCGGTCCGCCCAGAGGGAAACCTCTCATCTCTTTCACGGCCGCCTGAGCGGCGTCGATCGAATCGTACAAAATGTACGCCTGCGCTTCCCCTTTCGCGTATTCTATCTTTTTTATAGCCCCAAATCTGTCAAACTCTCTCTCTAGCTGAGCTACCGATGTCCACGGACCGAGACCGCCCACCCACACGCGAGTGGTGGGGTTGGCTTTACCGTAACCTATCTTGCATTGGAATTTACCAATATACTGCCCAGACAGTTCTACTTTAGCTCTATGAGCCATGTCCAAAGTTTGGTAGCGCACAAAAGCAAAGGCATTGCCGGTGCCTGGCGGTGGACGTTTTATATCAATATCTTCTACAATACCATAGCGGCCAAAGATGCAACGGAGCTCTTCATCAGAAATGTTTATCTCTAAGTTGCCAGCGAAGAGAGTCCTAGTGGCTAGGGGATCATCTTCCGGCTGAATATGGTGTAAATAGTTGGGGAATTTATCCCGCCTGCTCTCCATTTTATCACCAAAGGGAGGGTGGTGTGGACGCGGCATGTACGGACGGGGCATGTAGTGCGGGTGTGGAGGGTGGTGCATGGGAGGTCTGTGGTGCATTGGGGGACCGTGAGGCCCCGCCATTGGGTAGTCATGCATGGGAGGTCGGAAGTCTCTGTGATGGGGTGGCACAGTTGGAGGAATACCATAAGCTCGGTCATCAGGAGGAGGTCTGCGTCTCTCTGGAACGGGGGACCAGGCATATGAATAGGGGCGTTCATAGTCTGGTGGAGTGATGCTTCTCGGTCGGCTTCTGTACTCGGCTCTCACTGGTTCATAAACCGGATCCACAATAGCCACTTTGTCATACAGAATCACTCTAGGCTTAGCGTGCTTGGCGTCTCTAGCGTCTTCTGTACTTCTAAAGCAAATGTAGGCCACTCTCTCATCGAGTTCATGGGATATTTTAATACTGAAATCACCAAATTTCTTGTACTCGCGGTATAGAGTGTCTTTTATAATGTCGTCGGACGCTTTAGGATGTAGGGCGCTGACGCATAGCACCTTGTACAAGGGTCGAGCCGACTCCTCTCTGACCTCTCGAGGGCGCACGTAGTCGTCGCGATGGGGCGACACGTAGCGCCCCCGGGGGCTCGGCGACCGCACCCGGCGGCGCACCCTCTCGGGTGACGCACGCTCGTCCGAGCTGTCATCGTACCGACCGATACTGCTGCGCGTCCGTTTTGATCGCGGGACACTATCCCTCGACGAACTCCGCTTCATGTTACGTATTTTCACCGTTATTCGATCTCTATCTCTATCGCTACGCGGTAATCCAATCATGTAAGCTCAGTACGACGAACCACTATCTGAAATGCACAACATTACACGTCACTTCAAAATGTCGCTTTGTTCCGGGAGATATTTCACTGCAACGCACAAAGTGCCACAAAGTGTTTTAGTCTTACCACAAACGAAATTGGAAGCTTAGTCAGTGTCAGTTAGATCACAGAACAATTTCACGGTACACTTTAAGGTCTAAAGCCACAAATTAATTCACAAACCGTTACAAATTCACACACCTTCCGACGAGTCATGAACATGAACCGCTTCTTGTTCTTTTACGAATTCATTCAATATCAATATGGCCGCCAGTGTGACCACATTAAATTTTAAGAAAATACCGATGCAACCTCGAAAAAATACTGAAAAATACCGACTGCCACGGGGCAAAAGACCAATAAAAATACTGATTTTAAGAAAAGTAGTATGTACTTGTAATCATCATTATGTACAACAAGCTGTTATTATACAAAGTATGAGAAAAATAATGATCAATTGCCTATGTGTTATGTAAATTTTTCCCATGTTTCAATCATTATTCTGCTATTCGGAACGGAGACGAATCTAACAAAGCAAAGGTCGTGAAAATCGGGCCACCCGTTCTCGAGTTATAATTAATTAATGTTGTAACTAACACAACTTTGTTTTATAAAGGAATATTACGAGATATAAAACATAGAAATATATAGATATAGATAAACCCCCCTATTCGTAAAAAGTATTGCGCAGTAGAATTTTTCAGTGGGCATTTTTAAGAAGCCTTACACATTTTTTATGAATAATCATAACCCCCTAGATGAAGGTCTGAATTATGATTTTAACCTTTTTTCGTAGGATTAAAATTTACCCAACCACTTTCACCCCTTCCAGCTTTATCCACTCACTCATAAATATAGGTAGTTATAAAAGAGTTGAAGCTGATGTAGGTACATTATTTTATATTTAGTTTTGGCTTCGCACAGATTGTGAATTAAGCTAGTGTCAAGTACCTATACAACATATAGTTCAAGAATTTCCTTTACACAATACATAGTAGACTATAGTCATAGCATTCTATAGCAATGCTCGTAGCCAAGTCTATTTACAGTCATAGTCAAGATTCAGTAAAGTAGTGGATGCTTTACGGAAAGTTCCTGGGAGTTTTCGAAAAAATGTTTTTTGTAGAAAAAATGAGTCTTTTGGGTGTTACAGACGTAGTCAAGGGTCTAGGTATATCATTTACCCATCCTCTTGTACATTAACGAACACTCAATGATTAATATTCTACCAATATTACACATTAAGACTCGAAGAAACACAAGTCTGAGAAAAAAAAAACAAATGCAACGTCGCACTTTCGGATTTCCGCCAAATCCCAAAGTCAACTTGACGGTGCTGCCATACTTTTATCTATAATATACCAAAAAGATATCGATTTTATCCAAAATATACCCAAAAAATACCGATTTTAGCCAATAAACCCATAAAAATACTGATGTTCGAAAAACGCCTTAAAAAATACTGAAAAAGTATTAAAATACCGAAAACGGTCACACTGATGGCCGCCGGGCACAAGCAAAGTAACTCTATGGCCGGGCAGCAGATTGCAGGCAGGTTTAATCAGGGTTGCCAGATGAGAAAGGTGAAAATGCTGTAGATGTGCTACTGCTACGTTTTTGAACATAGATTTTTCTCTCAGGGCGCAATGCAGGGGGGAGTTCCGAATCGCGTGCTGCGATTGATTTTGCCAATTATTTTTAACCCATATTATTTCTTTTCACTTCTGCTTGCATTTTCGTTTGTTTGGTTCTGCATCTAATTATCTTGCTACCAAATATATTTCTTCATCATTGAAAGACAGTCACCATCATTTATTATTTCTAATTTATTTTTTTTGTTTTAGTAATGGCTTCACACGGTTTGTGCATATAGCCAGTGTCAAGTATTTTATTATAAAAGTATTTCTTAATTTCACATTAAGAAAGTCACAGCAATATAGCAATCGTGGTCAAGTAGTCAAGTCAATTATTTACATCGTCAAAGTCACGATTCAGTAAAGTAGTGGATGCTTTACTGAAACTTCCTGGGAGTTTTGGAAAAAATGCGAAATGACACGTTTTTTGAGTTTATATCATTCGCCCACACTCGTGCACGTTAATGAACACTTAATGATTAATGTTCCACCAATATTACACATTAACACTCGAAGAACACCAGTTTGAGAAAATAATACAAAACCAACAATGTCTCACTATCGAATTCCCGCCAAAACTCCTAAATTTATTTATTTTTTGTTTAATTATGGCTTCGCACGGTTTGTGCATATAGCCAGTGTCAAGTATTATAATAATAACGTAAGTACATAATATTTTTATTTTCACATTAGGAAAGTAATAGCTTTAAAGCAATCCTCGTGGTCAAGTAGTCAAGTCAATTATTTACATAGTCAAAGTCACGATTCAGTAAAGTGGTGGATGCTTTACTGAAACTTCCTGGGAGTTTTGGAAAAAATACGAAATGACACGCTTTTTGAGTTTGTATCATTCGCCCACACTCGTGCACGTTAACGAACACTTAATGGTTAATATTCCACCAATATTACACATTAACACTCGAAGAAACACAAGTTTAAGAAAATAACACAAAACCAACAACGTCTCACTATCGTATTCCCGCCAAAACTCAACTCCTAAATTGTTTTTGTTTGTTGAATATGACTTTTATTATGTATTATTATTATTATTATTATTATATATATTATTAACTTGCCAGAATTTGAAATAAAATAATTTAATAATATTTTTTTTTTTTTTTGTTTAATTATGGCTTCGCACGGTTTGTGCATATAGCCAGTGTCAAGTATTATAATAATAACGGAAGTATTTTTATTTTCACAATAGGAAAGTAATAGCTTTAAAGCAATCCTCGTGGTCAAGTAGTCAAGTCAATTATTTACATAGTCAAAGTCATGATTCAGTAAAGTGGTGGATGCTTTACTGAAACTTCCTGGGAGTTTTGGAAAAAATACGAAATGACACGTTTTTTGAGTTTATATCATTCGCCTACACTCGTGCACGGTAACGAACACTTAATGATTAATATTCCACCAATATTACACATTAACACTCGAACAAACACAAGTTTGAGAAAATAATACAAAACCAATAACGTCTCACTATCGTATTCCCGCCAAAACTCTTTAATAATATTCCTTTATAGCAATAATTACACCTTCACTAGCAACACTTCCTCAAAAGTCAACGACTAGAGTGATCTATGTCTAGTGATGTGCCATTTCCGGTACGGCCCAATTTTAATATTTTACGTTTCGATTACTTATAGTATTCGATAGTATGCTACGTACAAGCGACATTCTCGTCTGTATAAAAACGAAAAACAGATTAACTCAAGATCCGGGGAAGAAAAGAGACAAATGTATTCAAATAGACAAAGGAGTAAGTAAGATAGTACGATGATGCTTTGTCTGTCGGCGTATGCACTAATATAAAGCTGTGCTGCAAAAATTGTAGGTAGGAGTTTTGGCGGGAATCCGATAGTTAGACATTGTTGGTTTTGTATTATTTGCTCAAACTTGTGTTTCTTCGAGTGTTAATGTGTAATATTGGTGGAATATTAATCATTAAGTCTTCGTTAACGTGCACGAGTGTGGGCGAATGATATAAACTCAAAAAACGTATCATTTCGCATTTTTTCCAAAACTCCCAGGAAGTTTCAGTAAAGCATCCACTACTTTACTGAATCGTGACTTTGACGATGTAAATAATTGACTTGACTACGATTGCTATATTGCTGTGACTTTCTTAATGTGAAATTAAGAAATACATAATATACTATATGCACAAACCGTGCGAAGCCATTAATAAAACAAAAAAAAAAACAAAAAAAATATACCTAGAGTCTGTCAAGCGAAAGAAGGCCCTGATAAATCGCGGCAAATTCAAAAAATATTAGTATGGCAATACATTAAGTAATAGGATAACTTGGAATTACATAATTTGATACTTTAATATTATTCTAAATAAATATACTTACATAATTTTTTGATGATGATGAATAAGTAGATGATATACTCCAATATAAACAAGTAATATTCTTCAGAGTACCTACACGCCCAGGGTGCATCTTAGAAATATCTTAGTGTAGGTAATAAATAAAAAAGGCTCAATTATAAAGTTTTTTTTATTCGTCGTAATCAAAATCTGAATCTAAAAATTCCACTTGAAGTGATAAATCGGAGTCACTGGTATCATCACTGCTATTTTCTCCCATATTAATTATAAAACGTTCTAAATTATCTTCTGTAATTCTGTCTCTTTCTTTGTATTTTGCTTCTATGTTGATTACGTGTTGAGTCATTTTTTTCCAATCATCCGCTGTTATGCTTTCAAATGACTCCTTAACAACTTCTTCAAATTGTGCCGCAGTCAAGTTCACATTTCTCATGGCCACCTTTCTTTTGGCCAAACTCCATATGAGTTCAATTGGGTTCAAGTCGCAGTGATATGGGGGAAGTCATAATACCTCATGACCATGCTGTTTTAAAATTTCATCTGCTTCATAAATTCGTTCTGGTGTATTTTGTTTTACAAAACATAGCAGTTCTGCTTTGGTGTGGTATTCTTCAAATGCAACACCATTCAACGTAAGCCATTCTCTTATTTCTGGTTTGCGGGTTTGAGCGGTAGGTGTTTTGTTATTAATGACCGAATGATATGAGGCATTATCCATTACTATCAGACTTGGCCCATTCAAATTTGGCAGGAGTTTTTCTTGTAGCCATTTATTGAAATTCGCAGCGTTCATATCGTGATGGTAGTCCGCCATTTTCGATTTAGTGCTAAACACTAACAATGAATTCGGAACAGGGCCTCTCTCCGATCCAGCATGGACAATGATGTAGCGTTTACCCGATGAAATATTTTCAACTACACCGCTTGTTGATGGGCCTTGCCAACACTTCTTGGGCTTGTACGATTTGTGGATATAAGTCTCATCTAAATAAATGATGGGTTTTCCTTCCAAACGCTTTGAAGCTATTGTCCGTAAAAATCGATGTCTCCATACAGAGATATCATAACGCTCGATCAACAACGAACGTTCATTTTTGTTTTTCTTGAATTCATAGCCACTCTTCAATAGTATTTGACGAAGAGTCTCATGAGATCCACTGAATCCAATGCTTTCTTTTAGTTCCGCCAACAAAGTTCTTAATGTGGGGACTTGTTTTCTTACAATGTAGAACTCGTTTAGTTTATTCCGGATAACATCCATGTCAAAACTATCCAGGTTTGACACTGTGGACTGGTGAGGTCTTTTTTTACCCGGAGTACTCCAGACACCTTCATTCTCCACACCTTCATTTTTAATCTTCTTTAATGTTCTGACACTTACTTCTGCAAATACAATAAAATAAATGTATGAAAGTGGTCAGGCAGATCTGAGCAACATATTTTCCATTTGGAAACACAACAGTAGTTAGGTACAGGTGGAGCTAAGTAAAAACTTACCAGTGAGTGAAGATATTTCATCCAAGAACTCGTTCTGGGATTTTATCCTTACTTTACTTTCCAAATCAGTTAGCTTCTCAATTGTACGCATTATTTCGGTAACTCCTGCTACTTCCTTCAGATTAGCTGTAAAATAACAATAATTCATAAATTATACCTAATGCAATGTTTATTTTTCCAAATGTGTAGTATGCTATTAATGTTATTAAGATATAATAAAAGAAGACAACAGTATTTTAATAAAAGAAAATAAAAGTCGAGAACCACAAAAATGTTATCAAAGTATCAAAATATTTGTGCAATACAAACCTAAGAAATCGACCACAATACGTAAACAATCCTGTTTCTGCAGGAATACAGCTTCTTTTTCCTGCTGCTTCTCCTGATACTTGGATATCATACAGAATAATAACTTTCGCACGCCACTCTTGATTGTTTTAGGCATTTTAACACGCAAAAAACTCAAAATGTATTCTCAAACAAACCACACCAACAATGCTTTAAGCCGCCATCTTATAAACTTTGAGGGGAACAGTACTGCCACACACCGATACCAATTTTCCCTAATGTTTTGGAAAAGTCTATGTACTAAAATATGTATGTACCCCACGTGTTTGCGTATTTTTCCGATTCAGGATAAAAAAATAATAAAAAGGTTTATTTCATAAGTTCATTAGAGTGAGTTAAAATTCGTTATTAACAATTATTATTTTATGCCACCCTGACTTTACCCCGTTAAAGGACATAGTGTCCGTAGGTGGAAACACATTAGTATTGCCATGTAAAAAGTTACGTAAAAAATCGAGTGCCTTCTTTCGCTTGACAGACTCTAACATACGATACGGAGCCATTTATCTGATTTATCATGAAGAGTCTAGAACTCATAAATTCTGAATATAATATTTAATGACCTTTGCCTTCGTGTCTGTTTTTGTATTCCATAAATTTATTACTATACATCGGAGCTATAGATAGGTAGCTATACTTGTGATAATATTATAACTTCAATGTAATGGTTGACCAGACAAATATTCTTCAGAGAAGTGATTATCGGTGAATACATGCCATTGTACCGGACAAAGTGGAAAATAATTAAGTATATACCATGGATGTAATAATAAGAGTAAACAACCAATCTAATGGGAGAGATAAACTGGCGAGGTAACTAAACATTGTACCTAATAAAATACTAGTGTACCCTAAAAGATGTAACTCCTACATATATTCTTATTTAAATAACAATATTTAATGTATAATCTGCTAGAATCCTCACAAAACTGGTAGGTACCTAAATCCTCTTTGCATAAACATAATCAAACGAAGGTATGCTTATTTAATTGTTTCAAGCTTGCAATCATCCCATAATCTGTGCTTCCAATAACTTAGACATGCTTGAGACCAATTATTATGCTGTAATTCAGTAGTGCTTACAAAGAACTGAATTAGGTAGGTATACACTTTCAACTAAAATGTAGGTACCATGCCCCTCTGTGACCCTATATTTTCTTTATTCTATGGACACATTATTCTATTTCAAGATAATTGTAGATAATCGATTGTTGTCTCTATATTGTTTTCAAGACCGAAGTCTTGTAGAAATTACTAAACTTTAATATAAACTATCATTTTCCAGTTTCAATTCTATAGTTTTGGCCAAAACATGAGAATTGGAAGAACATGTTTTGTATTGTATTATGTCTAGAACTTATCGCTGATAAGTATACCATTATTTATCTTTATTCTCAGGCTGGTGCAGTACACAAGTCGGCTGGTATGGCACCAACTTGAAAGGAGGAACGCTAACAAATATTCTGTTGACAGGATAAAAAATTTAGAACTTGCATTTAGTTCATTCCGAAAGAGTAAGTATTTTATGTCAAAGGTAAAAATATACATAACTAAAGTTAAAGCATTGAAAAACTAATTTGTAACTTGGTGTGTAAATAGTAATTAGTATTACCATTGGAAATGAGATATTTACTATGAGTTATATTTGTTTGTATTGAGTTCCAGTCCCTTGTCCATACTGCTATGTATATTAAAGTTTTAAACCTTGTAAATAGTTACACAAGTATTGTTAATTTTCAGTATTGCGCCTCGGCAGATGTGTGGACATATTCTACACAGCATTGAACACAATAAACATAGAAGATCCATTCTTAAAGTTGACGCTGACTGTTAGCAAACTGGCCCACGCTTTGTACTTGTATGCAGATCATATAGTGTGGCTTACAAGAAGCGGCTTCCTCAAAACCGACTCGGACAGTTGGAATCGGACAGCAAACAAGTTCTGGCTTGTCTCCATCATTGCCAATCTAGCGAGAGACTTCTATGAAATCCTACACCTACTAGAATTACATTCCACAAAATTTTTAAAACCCTCTGAATTATTGAGTACATCAGTGAGAAACTATGACTTCTCTAGTCACATGAAACATGCTTACACTATTGTACATTGTCACAGAGATGTCTTCATAGATACTATGAAAAACTCGTGTGATTTGTTTATCCCATTGACTGCCCTTGGTTTTACTAAGCTAAGTCCGAGTTTGGTTGGCACTTTGGGAGCCCTGTCATCTGTAGCTGCATTAGTCACTATAGTGAAACCTATAACGAAGCTTGTTCCTGCTTGAAATCCTTGCTTACATAATAGGAGTATGTGGTTAGAATGCTACATAATGTGATAAATCTTCCATAATTTTTTTTCTTATAGTAGGGGAGCCCACGATGCTAAATGGGGATTTACTCGAGCGTCGTAGAGACCTATTGGGATGCAAAGCTTAGATGATAAGAAGAAAAAAATGTTATATGATATATACCTTTACATCGGTGGGGGAAGCGGCTATAGATTTTTAAATATGTAAAAAAAAACTGTTGCATGGGCATCCTCGAGCGCGTCAGATATTGATAGCATCAATGCCCTACGTATTTTTAATAATGTACGTATGTTAATCTGATCGTTTGCATGATGCGGGTGGTTGTATTTAAGGATTGAAAATGAAAAAAAAAAAAAAATTATCGAGCGCGTCAGATTTTCTTAGGGAGTGTTAAGTGCACCAAAAAAAAGCTATTATTCACTAATCTGACGATTTCGATGGGACGCAAACTCGCGGCCATTTTCATAATGTGCAAAAAAAATTCGCCATTTTGAAATACTCAAGCGCGTCAGATTAAGATATATATGGTTCATCTTTATGTTCTAAACGTACTGTCTCATAATCTGACGATTATCTAGAGGGATTCGCCTGATCTGACAAAAAAAAATTAGAAAAACGGTTCACCTTAAAGGCCATCCCTGCAACTTCCCGCTAATTCCATTCCTGGGCGCTTAAAATTGTACTTATGACATTTTTGAGCCCAAAATATAATTTATGTGATATTTTGAGCGCTCCCAGCTCGAAAGTCTGATAGAAGTTTCATAGAACACTATTTTTGGAATTTTCAAACCGCAATAACTTTTGAATGGATCAACCAATTTTCACGAGGTTGACGGCATTTGACGCAGTTTTATCATCCTCATAAGTAATTTTGCAATTTTAATTGATCGAACCACAAATTTCGGAGTAATCCCGAAAAAACACTTTTTCGGGTTTCTTTCGTTCACGATATCTCTCGAACGAATCAACCGCTTTTGACCAGCTTGGTGGCGATCGACGTGGTTTTTTAAGCTCAAAGACGGATTAGTTTTTGAAGTTGATCGATAAAGCCGGTTAAAAGTAATTCCAAAAAAAAACACTTTAAAAAAAAAAATCTGTTTTTTTTTGAGATTTTTTAAAATTTCTCAAAATTTGTCCGAATCGGTTCAAATTCACAGGAAATCAGAAACGCGGAGAAGGAAATGTAGGCATCACGCAGCTGCACGCATTTAACTTTATCGACGAATTTTTGTTATTTCGGCTTGCGGAAATCGTCAGATTATATATTTTTCATTATTCTTGAATTATTTCCTTCAAAATAAAAAAAAATTTAGCTACGCTCGAGAATGTCGAGATGACGTTTTTTTTTTACAACTTTGTTGCCCTCCCATTTTTTTACGTCTCTCTCAAATTGTCAGATTAGTGGAATATACACTTTTTAGGATGTAATTAACTCATCCTACCTTAATCTGACGCGCTCGAGAATTTCTGATGGTCAATTTTTTTTTACTAATCTGATCCTGTATCCTTCACGGGCGGCCTTATATATGGGCCTCATGTTTTGTGGAGGTACTTAACCGGGTACAAGGTATCCCCCTGTATATTAATCTGCCGCGCTTTAGTAAATCCCGAAATCCCCGCTTGGGCTCCCCTACCATTATTATTAGTAGGTAGGTACCTACTTATTTTAGGGTAGAAGGTAGGTACGATTGTTGTAATGCATGGTACATGGATATAGGTATACTTATTTGTAAGTTGTTTAAATGGTTTAAATGTGTCTTCATAAAATTAGTCAAGGATCATGGTATGCTGTAAGCTCTTATTTACCTATTAAGTACATAATATTAAATTGTTTAAAAAATAGTTGCTATTTATATCTGTATGGTTTTCCTAGTGTAGACCTACCTATCCATCGCATCTAAATCACTACAGTAGGTATAGTATTAATCTGCCAAGTCTCCAAGCAGTGGGTTGTGTACAAACATTACCTACTGCTTCCAGTTAATTGGCTTTGAAGTAAGTACTTGAAAGTTGAAAGGAAGGGTACTTTTTTGCAGCCTATAAATACGAGACATATCAGTCAGGCTGTTCCTAGTTAGTGTTCCTACAATGTAAAATAAAAGTACTGAATGCAGGAGGATTAGGAGGCGCAGCGATTATCATCAGTTGAACCACTTGCTTATGACTTATCTACAGCTACAGTCTCCTGTTTAATAGTGTATAAGTGTAGTGTATGTTGTATGATGTGAGCTCTACCTGCCTGCCTACCTACAGTAGGTAAACCAACAAAATATATAATCAGTAGGCGAAAATGAGGTATAAAATCATGCGAAGCGAAGACATAATAATAGTGTATGATCTATGGCAAAGACAAAAGTAAAAAAAAAAACTATTAACCTCAATATCGAGTTTTGGCGGGAATCCGATAGTGAGACGTTGTTGGTTTTGTATTATTGGCTCAAACTTGTGTTTCTTCGAGTGTTAATGTGTAATATTGGTGGAATATTAACCATTAAGTGTTCGTTAACGTGCACGAGTGTAGGCGAATGATATTGACTCAAAAAACGTGTCATTTCGCATTTTTTCCAAAACTCCCATGAAGTTTCAGTAAAGCATCCACTACTTTACTGAATCGTGACTGACGATGTAAATAATTGACTTGACTACTTGACCACGATTGCTATAACATTGCTGACTTTCTTAATGTGAAATTAAGAAATACTTAAAATAAAACACTTGACACTGGCTATATGCACAAACCGTGCGAAGCCATAACTAAAACAAAAAAAAAAAAAAAAAAACCTCAATATCAATCAATGTCAATAGAGAGAGATGTCAAAGTCAAACTGTCAACTGACGATAAATTACTCAACACAAAGTCACAAAGTGTCACTGTCACTGATCACTGAACGAATTGATTTGATTGAACTGACTGAACTGGACTGACTTGGTTCGGTCGGTCGGTTCAACTATTTTGTAAATTGCGTTTTGCAGTATTTATTGCTAATAGCGATTTGAAAACTTCAAAAAATGGCTCGAAATGTGGCCGAGGCAGCCCAGAAATTATTACTTCTAGGGCAGTGTGTACCGACAGTAAAACAAAATGCTGCTAAGATTAGAGTAAAAAGGTTAGAATTGGACCAAAATCTGCTCATGGTTAGTAACCTAGGTATTAACTTTTAATTTTATTGAAATTAATGCACATTCACAGTAGGTAGATCGAGAAGCATTCATTGACTTGTTATTTTTGTCATAGTATTTCAGGAAAGACGAGTTTTACTACTGCGATGATCCGTCAAAAATTTGCAAGACTGGTGACATAGTTCTGATTAAAGCTCTACCTCAGAAACTGACCAAATTAATTACACACGAAGTCAAGGAAGTTGTTTATCCTTATGGCAATATCACTGACCCAATTACAGGCAAGAAAGTAGCAAAAGAAAGGTATAGGGAAGATGTGGAACGGCAAATGGAAATGTATGGTAAATTGGATTCTAGCTTCGACCACAGCAAAGCACCTCCCAGAGGGTGGCAACAGGGGAAGAAAGACTTTACAGAAAAGCCAACTTATACAAGTTTCCACGTCTTTGATAAAAACGACCCCTATGCTATTTAAATTTAGGAATGATTTTAGTCTAGTGAAATAAATGTTAGTAGGTATTACAATTTTTTGTTTTCATTAAACCTTGTAGGTGTGCTGTCTAGTTTACACAAGGCTTAAAAACAAATAGGTACAGTATTACCCAATTGATATGGCTTACCGATGTACCTGCGCAAAAGATGATTTTCAAAGCGCGAGAAATGCTATTGACCGCTATTGGTCGGCAGCCGCCGTCATCTTAGCGAGCTTAGTGAGATGGAACTAACAGCTGCAGTGTATTATGAACCTTATAATAGTGAGCTTAGGTTGATTGTAAGTTTTAAACATTCCTTCGTTAATCTTCGGACCAAACTTTCTTTTCTGCACGAACGAAGATTCACGACGCGCCTTATAAGTTGGGTACTAGTATACTAGTATACCTATGCATTACCTCTGTATGTACTTGTCAGCACCTGGCATGACATACATAGTACAGGCACATATATTTTTTTGTAGTGAGGTAACTATCAAGAGTTGATAAATAAAATGTCTTGAGGCTTGATACACTCAAATGAATGGAAACATGACTCGCTTCCATTGATTTGAATGTATGACTCAAGATTTATAAACTCTATTCCAACTTTTAATCTTTATTGTTCACGACTATGTACCTACATAGGAGAACTAAATTGATGAAATGAGTTGATCCTAAATAAAACAACTCTATATCACAAAAACTATTTTATTTATCTGCTGCTCTGTTATCTGTTTTCCATGTTGTAGACATCAATCCTGCGCTTCAAGTTCTCTTTCTAGTGCTGCTCCCATGAGGTTCCAGGAGCTGTCGTCATCATCAGGAGGCTCGTCATCGGAGGGGGGTGTGGATGGCCGCGGCCTTTTGCGCGGCCTGCTACCTTCTTCATCTGTGAATGAATACACATGTGAGATATTGTTCTTCTATTTGTTTTATTCTTCCACAGTTTTCATGGTACAAGGAAACAAAATACAGCACTTCGGAAAAGGATGATGAGGTGGGTGGAATCATTCTATGTGATCAATTTATGTGTAATATAATAATCAATCCCAGATGTATGTTGATTGATGTAGAAAGATATGCCTATGTCATTATCCTTGTCCAGAGTGTTTTTTTTTCTGTTGAATGATAGTCCTCTCTGCCTCTCACATAACTACAACTACAAGAAAGAATGTGTGTGGACAATGGGCATAAATGGATAAAGCAAAATAGATAGAGATACAATAATTCTTACCCTCTGAATCGCTTGAATTCACAGTGTCCTGCGTATCTTGTAATCTGTAATGGAAAATAGAATGTTGAAATTATACAGCAGTGGAGCATTGACCAAATACTCATGTCCCTAGTTTGGCTAACTAGGGACATGAGTATTTGGTAAACTGATTTATTCAGACAATCGAAATGAATTACCATTTAAGATTTTAGTACCTACCAATAAAACCATAATTTATTATGTATGTAATTTTTTTCTCATGCATGGTCTTCGATTTACTCAATGTCTACATTATAAAAGTACAGACAGACAAATAAAGTGGTTTTCACCTGTCTTGTGAACTGTCTTCCGCTTCTAGAGACAGCAATCGCTTTTCAGGCAGATTCTCTTCATCGTCGAGGTCGTCGCCCCGGTTCTTTGACTCCTCGTCTGTCGAATCTTCGTCTGACTCATTGAATATGTCTTCAACCTAGAAATAATGTATAGTATAGCATATTATATGAAAAAATCTGTATGTGTTGTTTGCCCTCAGACTCGCAACAGCAGTACGGATTCTAATGAAATTTGCAACATAGATATTTTCGGTCTTACGGTGAGCCTAGCTACCGGCTACGTAACTTATGTTATTATTTTGAAGGTATATTATAGCGAATAGGCCCAAAATGTATGGGAATCATTTTGCGAATTGGTCCTTTGTTTACTAAACCATATTATAGAAAGACAGTCTCACTTCTCGATCCATGTCTGCGATGTCGTCGCTGGAGAAGGAGAGCAGCGGGTTGAGCGTGTCCATGAACCGACCGGAGGGCGTGCGCTTGCGCACCGCCGCGGCCGGCGCCGGCGCGGGCGGCGGGCTGCTGCAGTGCGCGGGCGGCCGCCGCGAGCTGCTCTGTGGACACATCGGGTTTGTGTTTATGGCACGATAAGATAAGATCCGGTAATAACTTAGCAATACAATTTTGCACTTTGATAGCAAAATAATAAGCTATAGAAGGGAATGTTGAAATTGAAGCGAGATAGTAGAGCGGGAGTTTGGTTGACATTTTGAGCGTGTTGGGTGACCTATTGAGTACCAACGCAGTATCAACGCAGACGACGCTATTGCTTCACATACAGTTTTGCTTGTCTTTTGTCCGATTCAGCCGTTTGTATGGAGTGTCCATGCCTAATTGCCCACCCTGTGCCGCAAACATTATTTTAACATGATGCGAACTACAATAGGTAGCGTTTACACGTCAACTACATTACCTGGCCGCCTCTCTGCAGCGGGTACAGACGCTCGTCCACCCGCTCCCACCGCTCCGCGCACATCCACAACCAATCCGGGGTGACCACTTGCAGTTTGTTCGGCTTGCCATCGCCCGTCCTCCGGCTCGCGTTCACTTTGGCCGTCCCTAAAATTTGTTATATTATGGTTATCATTGAAATCGGGGGGTTTTTCTCATGTTTGTTTTATAGTTTACTAGCATACACGGCCACGCGTGCTGTGGCTTAGGTTTATGTTATTGCGACTATAAATTGAGATGTAAACTATCCTATCTTCTAAGTTAGCCCAAACTGCATACGGTGCGCAAATTTTATTATAATCGGTTCAGTACTTTAAGAGTCCATCGCGGACAAACAACGTGACGCGTAATTTAAGTATATAATATATGTTAAGATGGCGTATGGAATGGTGCCGATGGATTCAAAACAAACGTAATAATATATCCCATTTATAATCATCATCACAAATCACACCCGCTCACAGCTGAGCACTAGTCACTCTAGTGAGGAGGATCGGTCCATAATCCACCACGGGGGTCCGGTCAGGATTGGTGGATCTTCTGTCTCCGCTAAAAAAATAGGCCCTAGGTTTTCTAGGTAGGCTTCGCATACAGAAGTATTCCGAACCCATGCAACTGTTATCTTCTGTATTCACTCTTCAGAAAAATATTGGCGATATTCCAGTCTACTCTACAGATAATATGCCTAGTCGAAAAATACTTATAAAACTCTTCAGCGACAAATTATTCAACACTTTCACGAGATATACCTGCTCTCACAGCGACGAGATGCGTAGTATTCTCCGTGAAGTCCTGAGTCACCTGCGCACCGAGACTTTTAGCCACTAAGTACGCCCGTGACGTCTCCAACCGCTGGTGCGTGGGCACCAGGCCGCTGAACACCAGGCTGGTGCCGGAGAGGACTTCGCCCTTCACCTCCGGAATAACGCACTTCAGGTCCGGTATTTGTTTTTTGCCCATCGTGTCGTAGAGGTCGTAGAAGTGCCTGTAACAAGAATAATTAGTTCAATTTCAGTGCCGCCGCGTTAGTTAGGTGTGTATTTTTAGGGTTCCATAACCAAAGGATAAAACGGGACCCTATTACTAAGGCTCCACTGTCCCTCTGACTGGACGACTGAGGCACTATAGATAGTCCTCATAGTTCCTCATACCCTAGCGAAATATAATCCTAATTAAGGTCAGGCTTTTTGTATACCATTGTGACAATTTACATATCTAGCCTAAACAATTTCAATACTCACTGATGTATCCTCTTCAGTATATCTTCTAAATATATCAAATAATCGTCCGGATCCTCCACCTCTATCTGGCCGTCAGAATTCTCTACCCACTTAGGGTCGGCTTCCTCCTGCATTTGTTTCTTTTCATCACCAGCCTTCTCATCTGCCTTCTCCTTGGGTGTTTCCTTAGGTATGATTTTGCCGTTGGTGCTGTCTCCGGATTTCTCGTTCTCTTTCTCCGCTTTGAGGTTTTGTTCCGGCTCCGGGTCCAGGGTGGGCAGCTGGTTCATGGATGCTTGGGAGCCGTTCTTACCGCTTGGCAGCTTGGATTTGTCTTCCACTGGGAAATATAATATTGGTGTTAGCGCAACCAACTTTTTTATATTAAAAAGATCATCGAGTTAGTCCAATCATAGAAACAAGACATGTATAATTAACTCGAAAATTTCAATAACATTTTTGAAAATTGCCATGTATTTAATATATTAAGTTGATACAATGCTTCTTCTCCAGTGGTACAATTAGTAATAGTTAAATTTCAGTGAATCACAATTTGACTTCTTGAAGGGTTAAGAATGTAGTCCTCGTATCTGTCTTTCTTTTAAAGCTCAACAAAAGAAAGTCTTCATAAGGACATATTGCTGTTTGGATTGCAAGTGAAGTTACATCTAAACTTGATAATGCAACTTGTATCAAATCCAAAGGCGAAAACCTATCAATCGAAAATCTAGTCTAAATAGAGTAGAAAACTCTATATTCCAAAAAGACAAACAACACAGAAAAACAAAGGTAGTACAACCACTACTGAACTGACGACTGAGAACTTTTTCATCGCATATACCTACCGCCAGTGACAATGTATGAGAATACAATTCTACACCGTCAAAGATATTTACATACTGCAACAAAAGTCAGGTAAAGGTTAGACCCCACTTGCTGCATACTACTGGCAAGCGGCCACACATATAGGATATAGTGGAGCAACCTTTACAGTATGAGTCGACAGACTGACTAATGAGTAGGAAGTGTAACCTTAGTTTTTAGTTTTCATTTTGTTTTTATATTACCGAATGATTTGTTGAAATAAATATCTGGCTGTTGAAAGAGCAAAAATAAACTTGTAAATGGAACATAATACATTATAGTACTACACATAAGGCACTGTGCCGCAAGTGGAGTGGAGCAACCTTTACACTATGAACAGACTTGCAATAATGACCGAGTCTGGGTGACTTTGATGATATGACTTTGGCTTTGAGTTTGATCTGGGTGTTAGGACGTGTATGCGAAATTACATGTCTGTAAACGGTAACCACGACACAGGAGAAATCCTAGGTGTGGTGTTACGTTAAAAAAAGATGAAGTAGTAACTCTATGTCATCCTACATACAGAACATATTATACACTCTACTAAGGCAGGGTTCCCCAACCTTTTTTGCACAATGCCCCACCGGATTAGAAAAAAAATGCATGCCCCCCCTATATTTTTCTTCAGCGCAGTTTTGTTCACCATGGTCCATTGGCATGGACAGTATTGGACAAGTAGGTATTTTAAGAAATTATTTTATATCAAGTGCATACAACAAAATAGTGGTAAAGCGTAGTAGTTAGTTCGGCTGATTGAAACTAGGCGGCGCGACTGTGTGTTTTAAATAATAAACAATGATAAGTAATTAGATTAAAATATCCAAACGCTTCATGCCCCTCCTAAGATCTCTACGCCCCCCACGCCCCACCGATTGGGAATATATTTACCAGGCGGGGGCGGCGCATTGATGTCTCCCGTGGACTGGAAGAAGGAGTATGGGCGCACGTGTATGAGGTTGGTCGCGTGCCGCCACACGTCCTCGCGGTCGTCTATGATGCACACCATGTTGTCGCCGCAAGGGAATAGGGCTCTGTTGATGCAAAATACATGTTTATAGATAAGATTGATTGATAGATAGATAGATGATAAGTTTTTACTGACAACAAAATGTATAGAACACAAAACTACAATGGGCGGTTTTATCGCTAAAAACGATCTTCACCAGACAATTGCATGGACATGATAGATAGCAATACTAATATACATACTAATGATGATAGTGATATTATACCAATATATACACAAATAAGGATTTTACTACAACCATACCAATAGTATACCAAATAAATTGTATGTTTTTGTGGTTGTTCACCACTATATTTTGTATCAATCAACATATATTGTATCAATCAATCAAATAAACCTCTCTTTTGCTCTACTTCTGTGGTGTCAGAATAGGTAGCTCTCTATTTCTTCATGCATGTCATATCTTTCTTCTCTCTCATGTCACGAAACGTGCCAAAATAACGTGACGCGTCCTTATTTACTCTCAATAAGGTAAAAATAACGTGAATAATAATTATGTCCTTACACCAACCGGAGTCATTTTGCGATTAGATCATACTAGCCCCGCGGTTTCACCCGCGTTTGGATAATAATACAATAATATATCTTTATGAATTGTAGCCTATGTGTTATTCTGATAGTAAGCTATATTATTGTGAAGTTTCATCAAAATCCATTCAGTAGTTTTTGCGTGAAAGAGTAACAAACATCCATCCATCCATCCATCCATCCATACTCGCAAACTTTCACGTTTATAATATTAGTAGGATTTTTCTACTGAGCCAAACTCACTTCAAGTTGGCGGCTTTAGTGCGTGCGTCGAAGCACTCGTCCCTAGACAGTATGCGGTGCGAGAAGAACTTCTTCTCCGGGTCGAGCAGGTCGGCCACGGCGTGCGCGTACTGCCGCGCCCCGAACGTGCACACGTGCAGTTCGTAGTACTGGGAGGCGGCCTCGAGGAACTCCTGCGTGCGGGGCCGGAGCCGCGTGTGGCACCAGCGCCCCGGGCCGCCGGGCCCGCGGAGGAAGAAGTGGAGCACCCCCTGGAATCGCAATAACAGTATAACAGTCTAATATAATTGAATTGTGTGTGTGATGTCATAAATTATGAAATTACACACAGGTTTACAGCAGACATTATATCTCATGATAACAGCTTTTTACTAAAATATTATGTATGTACCTACACGGTGTTAAATGACACAAACATGTAATTTTAAAAATGGTTTTGTTCTTTGCTCAAATATACTAGAGATACAGTCTCTATGAAAATCAAATCTGAAAAGTGTCCACCATTCAATGTGGAACAAGCCGATATTGCTTAATTTAATAATGAACCTTAATTCACTGCAATAGGTCTTGTTCCAACATTTGTGATGGGTTTCTAAGACAAGGCATATGCTTTTAAAACAATAAAAACCTCATATAAGTCTTGTTCCTTTTCACACTGCTACAAAGAGTTCCTGAGGAACAATAGTCAATATGGGCGAAACCATAGAGCACAGCTAATTACCTTCAAATTTGGTGGTATGTTGTCATTGGTGGTGTGCACCAATGTCTGATCGAGGTCGACTAGCAGTACAAGCTTCCTGTCTTTCAGAAGTCGGTCAGCATCTTCACGGCCCAGCTTTTGCGCCAGCTCTTCCGATACCTGCAACATTATTTTAAATGATAATTTGATTATGTGACAGCAAAATGGAGTCAAACCTTTATTATGTAAATGTATTGTAACAACTGCGATGTGGGCGTTTTTAATGTTTGTTTAGTTCAATATTTAACTATAAATCATTTAAAACAAACCATTTGAGTTTTAACTTGGAAGATCAAATAGGTAGATAGATAGTTTAAGCGATCCTTTATATTAAACAAGTTCCATCTCACTACAAAAGATTATCCAGAGTTAAACAGTTGTTTCTAAAATTTCGTTCCACAAAATCGACGTCTATCATTCGCGTTTTCTTACTCAATCCTGGCATTCCTAATAATTTTACTTGTGAATTTTTTATTGAGTTAGAAGAAGTGAGGGTTAGACGTAGATTCGTGGAGATAAAATTGAAGCTCATCTGTTCAACTCTGGGTTATATTTTTATGGTAAGACCGCTAAGACGGGTATAAGTTTTAAATAAAATGTACCTTTAGCTCAGGTACCGAGTGTACCATGGGTACAACGGCCACGTCTCGGTGCACCACCTCGTCCTCTTGCAGGTCGGCGCCACATTCCGCACACATCTGCTTCATAACGGTAGGATGCCGGCATCCTTCTATCTCTGCTACTGCCACTCTATAATGTATGTGTAATTTTTAAATTCAATTCTTGTTATGTGGCTATAATTATTATTGTGTCGACGATACTCTCGACGCAATACAATTGATTGATTTGATCCGCACTAGCTTGGCTATTATTATTTATTGTTATTTAGGGAAAGATTGGGACTCATTTTACAACTATTGTCCGACGAGGTAGTTAGTTTTGCAAAACAAAATTCAGAAATTTCAGAATGAATTTCCTATTATTTTCGGAAAGAAACTTTAAATTTTGGCGGGAAAACTGTTGCCAACATGGCTGCACCAACTCAGTAGTTTTACAATCAATACAAATGCATGTTATTAAATATAGGCGTAGATCGTTAGTTTATGATGTAAATATCTTTTTAGTATAAAGTAATGATTATTAGATCAGAAGAATAGCATGACGAAACTCACCCAGGCTCTACAATGTCCCCTTCCTTCACTTTGATCGTTGAGATAGTACCAGCGCGTGTCACCTTATATTTCTTTAGATCACCATTGCTGCCCGACGAATCATTGTATAAAAATAATATTTGACCTTGCGACACAAAAGCTCCTTGTTTCACCTTCCACTTTGTTACTTTTACAGGCTTTTCTGATGGAACAAAAATAGGCATAGTTTTGTCGGCCATTTTGAAAGGAAATTGCGCGTTGTTCATCGAACGGCGACGTCCTATTGGTCCGACGCAGGATGTTTTGGCGGTTAGTGATTTTCCACCAATCAAATTCCACAACTCACACGAATCAATACACAAAAGAGCACAACATCCGGATTGCCGTGGAGCTTGTTCAAAACACTGTTCCAAATCATTCATAGACATATTATGGTAACTTGATCAATTCATGATAATTTATTATTTTTACATGGTTAGACATAAAACGCAAAGATTTGATTTATTTTTTGCATGTTTATATAACTGCCTATACAATTACACAACAATTAACAAACAGAAAATGAGATAATTGTGATTTATGACAAACAATCACATGATCAAAGTCAAAGACAATTATAAAATAAAAACAAAGAGCGCATACTATGGTATCTGTGGAATTCTCACTGATTATTGATTTTTTGTTATCTCAAATGTCATTGTCAGTCTCGGATGTCATAACAAATGTGAATGTCACATCAAAATACAGCCAACGATGAACGACGATTCCTTGGTGATAACGACTTTTTGATAAAATTATTTTTATTTCGTTTCCTTTAGTTTGTGTAGATTGTTCATGTGATTTTCCTTTGCTGTTGATTTAATATGACGGAAGAAAATATAACAGTGAGCGATAACTCAGATATAGAAGATGGGGGTACGCCTGAACTTCGCGGACATTTGAGTAAATGGACAAACTACATTCATGGTTGGCAGGACAGGTTTATTGTTTTGAAAGATTCCACTTTATCATACTACAAGAGTGAATTGGAGAGCAATCTTGGATGCCGCGGTGCCTTATGCCTGAAAAAAGCCAAAGTCAAGGTGAATAAACCTACTATTTTACATTGTTTGTGAGCGCCAGAGGCGTCAGAGCAGAAATGAGTTTGTCCTTGCAGCCTTTTTTTGTTGTCGCGTTCGTTTAACATTGACGTAATAAAGAAACTAACGAATCTAATGAATCTCAAGTTGATGCTAATGTGTTCTAAATGGATGTTATTTTTTCAGCCTCATGAATTTGATGATTGTAGATTTGATGTCTCTGTCAATGATTGTGTTTGGTATCTGAGGGCTTCGAATCCAGAAGAAAAGCAGCAATGGATTGATGTTTTGGAGTCGTTTAAAGTGAGTACCAACTAAAAAAAGACATACAAAATTAACTATTATTACCTAAATATGAAAAAAAAAACATGCGTGCGTACAAAGTACACATGTCAGAAGTGAAACTTCTTTGGCGAACTAATTTATAAATCTTGTTTATATTTATACCTTTTTCTCTCAATCTTTCTCACTCGCTTGCTCCCTACTCTCACTCCACGGCTAGTTGCTCATGCTACGTTCGCCCTGTCTTACTCTCTCTCAATCGGTCTCGATCACTCTCTCTCTCTTTTCCGACACTTCCGTTGCATACCGGCGTGACGTTTCATCTGTAAAAATTTTACCCTCATGCGCGTAAAGAAGTTTCACTTCAAAAAATTATGGTATTTGTTGATGCTTGTTACCTCTCAGTACATAAAGACGTAGGCGGATTTTGATTAAATATGTTGTTTATTTTATGTTCTGGAATAACACATACAATGCTTTTCTTCTTTGAAATTATCATCCACAGCTTATCAACCTAAGTAAGTGTAGGTGAAAATGTGAGGTACCTACAGCTAGTTAGATATAAGGAGAATTCAACTTACTGAGTCTAGCTTTTATAAATTAAAGTAGTTAGTAATTGAGAATAGAGTCTTTAAAAAGCTTAAATTCATTTAGTTCAAACAAACTGCTTTCTGTAATTTAAATTTAAATAATACGGTCATATAACTTGTAATATGTTAATATAGTTTGTTAAAGGTCAAAAAGATAATAACTGGTTTGAACGATTAGCCTAGTTAATATTCAAGATCATTCAACATAATAGGAATTTTGGTTAAATCCTCTGTCAAACCTATTCAAGATGGAAGTGGTAAGTGGTACATGTTCTGCTTTGAGTGTTTATTTGTTATCTATCATCTACCTAAGTGATCCTGACTCCTGTATCATCATCAGTCTGAAGACGTCCACGGCTGAACATAGGCCTCCCCCTTAGACAGTCACACCAAACGACAATGTGCCACTTGCATCCTGTTGTCTGCAGCTCTTTATCTAGTGGAAGGACTACCTTCACTGTGTCTTCCAGTTCATAGTCGTCACTCTAGAACCTTTCTCCTCCACATCAGTTATCAGTTCTGACTCCTGTGTAACGGAACGTATTCCTGAGTTCTCGGTTCTACTGTTCCAGTGACAATGGTGGCGGTTGTGAGAGTGATAATGATTATGAGTATAAAGTTGGAGTCACATTGTTGCTAGGCGTCACCCACTGAGTTGTGATTCAAAATTCAGGCCCATGTTACCGCCGTTTTTCTAGATTCGGAAATCGTAGTTAAGAGCCGAGAGGATCTATGTAGGTATATTATTATTATGTGATATAGGATGTTTTCATCTATAATGTAGTTTTTAATGTGTTATTAGGTCCTACCTTATCATGTCTAAACCGCTGAACTAGTTTTTATGTATTTTGGTATAGAGATAGATTGGACTTTGGAGAAAGACATTAGATATTTTTTATTGCAATTGGTATTCTGCGTGGATGAAGTTGTAGGCTGAAGCTAATAAAATACAAATAACTAAAGTTAGTACGTCAAATGATTCAGATCGTAAACATTGGAATGTTATCAGCTTATGATTACTGTGAACTATCAATACTGCCTGTGAATCATGTATTGATAAAGACTTTCAGGCGTCCTTAGCTTCATAATGTTGTGAATTTTAAACAATTAGGTACTTCTATCACATCATTTAAAGCACTATTCAACCTACTATTCAACGAAGAGATTGTTTGATTGGTGTATTTGTTTCTGTAGATTTTTATCAGTGTGCACTATTTTAAACGTATTCTATTTCCTACTGAAATTTTATTAAGGCAAAAGATTTTCCATACAAAAATATATTTTTTAACAAAACTGTTGAATTATCCAACATAATAATGAGAGGAGCAGGTTATTAGCCTAATAGGAAATGCCAGTCCACAACATTACAATGACACTCGGCATGCCCCTACTAAATTTTTACAGGCCTTTTTCATCAACTGGCACTGGGCTTTTTTTACACAAACTGAAGTTTCCTAACAACTGACACATAATAATTCAACAACTCCTTCCCTGCCTACAACGATAAATAGGTATACAGTTGATTATTATCCAAAATCCGGGATGTAGCTTATCTGTTAACATTTAATAATAGTTTACATTAGAAAATAATGGAAGGAAATAAGAATAAAAAAGTGTGATGTCATACCCAAACAGTTTGAATTTATTATAATATATGATTGTATTTGGATCTTTCATTTAATTAGTTGTTATCCACAACTACATTTGCCATTGTTATTTATTTAAATTTGCTGTTATGACTATTGCTTCATGTTTGACTTAAATATTTATTTTTATGTATGTGATCATGACACATTGTGTTTTCTTTTACAGGTGGAATCAGGTTATGGTACTAGCTCAGACAGCAGTTCGAATGGAGGTGGTCTCCGGAGACATGGCTCGGTTACATCGTTGCAGTCTACTGGATCTCACGGTGATTATGATAATAATAAGATGAATACAAATATATTACTAGCTTTTTTTTTTTTTTGCAAATGTAAGAAACCATTATTATTCCTGAATTAATCCCAATTTGAATCTCAAATTGAGTTTAGTTTACTTAAAAGAAAAACGTTAGATGCGAAATATTTGGAGGTTTCATTTAGAATACTTAACTCAAAAATTGTTTTTTTTTTCTCTAACTTGCGTTTCTTTGTTTGTGTGTCACATTGGTGGAATAAATATAACACCCCAGTAACATGTCATTTCACATTCAATCCAAAACTCCGAGGAATTTTCAATGTAGTAACGTATCTAGGTACCACTTTGATTGTGACATTGACTACTGACTGACCGGAAACTACATTCGGCCAAAAGTAAGCGTATCCGAATAAAAAAAAAAACTTATCACGATTCTCTCACAGGACGCACGGCGCGCCGGCTCACAGAGAAGATCGCCGAGCTGGACACGTACGGCCAGCTGTTGTCCAAGCAGGCGGTGCAGCTGCACAAGTACTTCGACAAGTGCGTGGCGGCCTGCCCGCAGATACACGACGACGCCGCCGACGCCATCGACGCGGTCAGCATCGCCGACGGTAACAACATCATCCAATACTAGAGCGTCCTTAATCTTAATATCTTTAAATGAGCAATTCTTGTATATATATATACATATATATATAATTGGAATCTCGGAATCGGCTCCAACGATTTTCATGAAATTCAGGATATAGGGGGTTTCGGGAGCGATAAATCGATCTGGCTAAGAATCATTTTTAGAAAATGTCATTATATTTGTGTTTTTTTGTTTTTTTTTCTTTAAATAATCAGTTCATATTTTTTTATTATTCTATCGGTAAGATCGAAAAATATTATTCATATTTCATCATTTTACTAGTAATTCGTACTTAAATATAATTTCCGAAAAACACAATTTATAAAAAAATAAAATACTGAGCAAAGCTCGGTCATCCAGATATTACTACTAATACTAGAGATTTTGACGACACGTTTGCGTAGTCGCTGCTTCGCTTGGTGTCGGGGGTTTTTTCTCCACTCATAATTTTCACTTTGCGAGTGCTTTCCAATAGGAGCTCTATGAAATTAAGTGCCAGTTAATAAACGATAAAATGAACTAATTATCAACAGTCCTTCATTCGGGATTTAAAGAGTAAGGTTATTGGAATCGCTCCCAGTCAGAAACTACGGATCAGTAGAAGGCAGCCGCTGCTCTAAACGCGGCCAAGGCATTATATACATTAACTGTCAACAACCTTATATAGTTGCGTGCCATTTTCGCTTAATTTCATGACCGCGATGTGTGTCGAAGTGTGTGCCCCACCTTAGTACCTTTATAATATCTTTCTAGGAACCTTTTGATGCTTTTGTGCTAGATTTCCGATGATTTAATGACGCAATGAACCTTTTTAGTTCGACCTTCTTATCTAACCTAAATGTGTCAGTATACTTTACCAGGTTACGCTTTGGTTTCTTTTTCCAATAATCCTTCGAGAAACTAATAAAATTGTGTAGGTACAACTGAAAATAAAATTATTAAAAAAATATCCCATAATATCTTACGAGTTACAAGATAGACTAGCTAATCTAGATAGAGTATCCTCGGAGAAAAGCTTATCTACACATTAGTAATGTATCTTTGACAGGCAACGACTTAAGCTTGCACGCGGGGGAGGTGCGAGCGACGAGCGCGTCGTTCCGCGCGACATGCGGCGCGACACTGAACACGCTGCAACACTGTGTCGATCTACTGCGCCGCCGGGAGAAGCAGGCGAGGCAGGCGGAGGAGCTTTACATGTGAGTTAACTGTCGCGTGCGACATGCGGCGCGACACTGAACACGCTGCAACACTGTGTCGATCTACTGCGCCGCCGGGAGAAGCAGGCGAGGCAGGCGGAGGAGCTTTACATGTGAGTTAACTGTCGCGTGCGACATGCGGCGCGACACTGAACACGCTGCAACACTGTGTCGATCTACTGCGCCGCCGGGAGAAGCAGGCGAGGCAGGCGGAGGAGCTTTACATGTGAGTTAACTGTCGCGTGCGACATGCGCATAGTCGCGGGCGACATGCGGCGCGACACTGAACACGCTGCAACACTGTGTCGATCTACTGCGCCGCCGGGAGAAGCAGGCGAGGCAGGCGGAGGAGCTTTACATGTGAGTTAACTGTCGCGTGCGACATGCGCGTAGTCGCGGGCGACATGCGGCGCGACACTGAACACGCTGCAACACTGTGTCGATCTACTGCGCCGCCGGGAGAAGCAGGCGAGGCAGGCGGAGGAGCTTTACATGTGAGTTAACTGTCGCGTGCGACATGCGCGTAGTCGCGGGCGACATGCGGCGCGACACTGAACACGCTGCAACACTGTGTCGATCTACTGCGCCGCCGGGAGAAGCAGGCGAGGCAGGCGGAGGAGCTTTACATGTGAGTTAACTGTCGCGTGCGACATGCGGCGCGACACTGAACACGCTGCAACACTGTGTCGATCTACTGCGCCGCCGGGAGAAGCAGGCGAGGCAGGCGGAGGAGCTTTACATGTGAGTTAACTGTCGCGTGCGACATGCGGCGCGACACTGAACACGCTGCAACACTGTGTCGATCTACTGCGCCGCCGGGAGAAGCAGGCGAGGCAGGCGGAGGAGCTTTACATGTGAGTTAACTGTCGCGTGCGACATGCGCGTAGTCGCGGGCGACATGCGGCGCGACACTGAACACGCTGCAACACTGTGTCGATCTACTGCGCCGCCGGGAGAAGCAGGCGAGGCAGGCGGAGGAGCTTTACATGTGAGTTAACTGTCGCGTGCGACATGCGCGTAGTCGCGGGCGACATGCGGCGCGACACTGAACACGCTGCAACACTGTGTCGATCTACTGCGCCGCCGGGAGAAGCAGGCGAGGCAGGCGGAGGAGCTTTACATGTGAGTTAACTGTCGCGTGCGACATGCGCGTAGTCGCGGGCGACATGCGGCGCGACACTGAACACGCTGCAACACTGTGTCGATCTACTGCGCCGCCGGGAGAAGCAGGCGAGGCAGGCGGAGGAGCTTTACATGTGAGTTAACTGTCGCGTGCGACATGCGGCGCGACACTGAACACGCTGCAACACTGTGTCGATCTACTGCGCCGCCGGGAGAAGCAGGCGAGGCAGGCGGAGGAGCTTTACATGTGAGTTAACTGTCGCGTGCGACATGCGCGTAGTCGCGTGCGACATGCATGCGACAATGTTAAGTTTCTCGCTGTCTAAAGGCACAAATATCACACAAGCCTATAGCGATACGAGATGACTATCGAAATTACTGACCATAATTATGAGGATTGGACCAATGTCTCACGGCGACGAGCGTAGTACAGTGTCGTGCCAGATTTTGCAATGTGTTTCTTACGAGCCGGCGTAGCTCTTACCATCGCGTAAACGACCTATATTTGCATATTTACATATATTATACTAATTAAATCCGACTTATCATAAGCAAGACGCTTGGGCGATAAAATTCGTAAGCATTACAAACTCTAGCATAGTACGCGCACGCGGCAATAGTAACTTTTAAATCTGTAGTTCAAAATTCATACTTATGTCTATCACAATAGAAATCAATTGATCCCTTTTTCTTTTCACAGGGCACTGAAAAACCAGCTGACAGAAGCGAGATTGGCGGCGAAACCCGGCCCGGATCATGAGGTGAGTGCTTTATATGGATAAGTTGCTACAAGTACAGTTCCAGAGCGTGTTACATTACAAGTTTTTACAGAATAAATCATAGTCTTAAATCACTTGGGAATAGTGTTGCTTTCTATCAAATAAATTTAGATTCAAAGATAAATACTAAAAGGTTCTATATAAGGTGTTGTTTTGTGGAATCGCTGTGCTTGTAAAAGTAGCATCATCATCAAGTCATATCCGCTCAAAGATGAGCACGGGCCTCACCTCACTTCCGCGAGGAGGGTGAGGTCGTACCACCACGGGGTGACCCCGTGCTATATCCGGGAAGATTGTGTGGTGTTAAATAGTTTACTTTCATTTACATAGAGGAAGTCACATGCATGGTTTTAATGGGTCATTTCGTAGTGGTGACAACTGAGAATTATTTTTAGATTGTCTCTATTGTTACCACTGGTGACGTCCCACTGCTAACAAATGGGAATTGTTTTTAAAGTGCGTTCTATTTGATGAACTTTGTTGGTGTATTATAGCTGTCTTTATGTATGTATGTTCTTCTTTCTCGCAGCGACGGAGAAATAGATTGACGTGATTTTTTTAACTTACATAATTATATTATATCGAGAAAGGGCTGGATAGTGACATGACATTTTTTTATTTCGATAAAATACATGATAGCCAACGCGGGTGAGCCTCTAGGCGCGGCTAGTGTTATAATAAGTGCTCAATGAATTGTGTCATAGCTTTCAACGGTTTTATGGCGGTGAAAATATCCAGACCACACCGTATAAAGTCAGTGCTGCCAACTTATTTTTATAAGTCCACAGAAATCTATTTCTAAACCACGATTTGTTCCGAAGCGCTGGTCGTAGCTTTTGTTTATTCGTTGGCATTTTGAATTTTGTCAAGATATAAAGAAATAAAACATGGATAATAATAATATTTTTTATTTAAAATAATAATTTGAAGCTGGTCACTAGGCTACAAAGAATCATCTACACTTTCTTTCTACACACCCCGTGACCCAGGTCAATGTACACACCAATAAATTTTTAGTGCGAATCGATTCTGCAACTTCGACCTTTTGCAATTAAATGATCAACCTGTACTGACGCCTCAGTTTTTTTATTTTTGAAACTACGATAAATGACACTTCCTCATTTTCAATTCCACCGCTGTAAACTACTAAATTCAGCGCCAAATGTTACAAAACCACAACGTTATGTGAGAAATCTCTCAATGCGGCAACATAATGTGTACAGTCACAAACAGCGTTGTTAATTCGAGCCTTGCTGGAAAGGTGAGTTCAACAGTGGTTCCACTGACGTATTCTGTTCCCGTCTCGGATATTGTCAGAAACGCGTCGACAGTAGCCGCGGCCGGTCGCGTGCCAGCCCGCATTCGTTGTTTATTTTCGCTTCGTTTACGCGATACATACTGCGGTCTTCGTTTTAAAATTAGTCTCGATCAGTGATGCACGGAGTGTAATAATAAATAGCGTTCACTGTTTTCCGTGAATATGAAATTCAAAATTTTCAAGAAAATCCTGCGTCAGGTTAGTTGCATTTGTTGACTCAGGTGTTACAGTTGCTCTAGTGTATGCGTGAGTTGTTTACAACTTACCTACAAGTAAAGATAAAATGACAGAATTTGCTACAAATGTGATGGCTTTATTTAATAAGTCGATTTATTTGTATTCATATAAGTTTAAAAGTAAAAACGATCCGAAAACATTTTTCGTCTTCTTTCGTTTCGATGTTTTAACCATTAGAGGTCATTTCTGTAAATTAGTCCTACATGGTGTTGATTTTTCAGGACAGTGTTTTGATTACGTCGATAGCGGTGTCCAGAGCAACAAACGTTTACTTGGTCGTTAACGAACTTTACTTTCACTGAATATTGTGCGTTTGTAATTCTTATATCATGTACTAGAAGCGCCTCGCGGTTTCACCCGCGTATTCTACTATCCCGCGGGAACCGTTAATTTTTACGGGATAAAAAGTAGCCTATGTTACCCGGGGATAGTGTAGCTTCCTAACAGTAAAAGAATTTTTCAAATTGGTTCACTAGTTTCGGAGCCTATTCAATGCAAACAAACATACTATCAAATGTGTCCTCTTTATAATATTGGTATAGACATGATTCAAATTTATACTTCATAATTATGATGCTTGAGTTAAAAACAAAAACTCATGTTTAAAAACATGTTTATGTCCCTAGGTAATTCTCGGGATAAATAAACTGAAGTGGTTACACGTAACTTAAAATAAACAATGGAGGGAATCACGAGGTTGTTTGTTTACATGATAACCAGCTGTTATCTCTGCGTTACTGTAAGATCATCATTCATTTCTTACATTCTCCACATTTATTATGCGTACCTCAATGTAGTGGACCTCCTTGCCGGATTCTGTGTTTCTCGATGATTATAACCTCTAATCTCCCAGGTTATAATGATCTTCCAAGTTTCAAGTCTAGAATAGGTTGCTTCTAGGTAACCGTGCGCTACAGTAGATCGCAGTGTCGATAACCATCTGGTGAGATAGTCGTCAAACGTGACCCTATCTATATACATACAAATAAATAAACTTGAATCGTATGTTTGTAATGTCAAAATAATAGATTTTTACTAAACGCATTATGAAAGTATATACAGTAGGCATATACAATATAATTTATTATAAAATGTTTGCCTGTCTGTCTGTCTGTCTGTTCCGAAGGTAAATCACATAGGTATCTGATTGGTTGACTCCACGTCTATAATTAGATCAATTTCCAGTCAAAGTAAATCTACCGCTTTCCGTAATCTCAGTTTCCCAGAGTCGATTTGGTAAAGTTTTTATGTGCCATTACCACAACATTACGAATGCTGGAAACTGTATTTGTTTACTTTTTTGCATACTATCATCATTTCGTTTATTCAGTTCAATGGTAGGCGTCTGCACAGACTACCAATATTATATTAGTGAAAGCGCTTTATGTCGGTAGGTACCTATCTTGTAGTTTGGGACCAGCCAGATACGGCTATAGCTAATACTGGCTTTGCCACACGGTTTCACCCGCGTTGACTACATTTTAAAAAGAAACCTTGTTACTCCTTATAAAATCAGCTATCTGCCAGCGAAAGCCCCTGCCCAGATAGGTCCAGCCGTTTCGGAGATAAGCCAGAACAAACAGACGGACAAACAAAATAAAGAATGTATCTTCGTCATAAGTTCTGTATAATATACTTTCATAGTGTTTCGTTAAAACAGACACTTCAATTTCGTTTGTTTGTATAGAAAATAAGTACAATACTTCTCCTTGATTGATTAACCATACTACATTTAAAGCCACCAGTATTACACTTAAATAAACTAACCACGTAACTATATTTATTCAGGGCCGATTTAGTGCAAGGTTTAATGTGACATTACTCCATAACCAACCCAAGGTCTGTACCGTCATGCTTTCTTCGAGGCTAAGTGTGAAATGGTACGAAGAAATTAACTTGGCTCGCTTTTGTTTGCTTCCACGAAAAAAGGTTGCTGATAAGCCATTCTCGATTTGGGTTTTGTAATTAATTAAATGTTGGCTCGAATGCTTCTACTCAAAGTTCGAATAAGATTTTACATGTTAGTTTATTTCATTAGATGTACGTACAAAATAGCACCGGTAAGAATACCTTTTCATACTGGTTGTCTATCGCTGCTTGTCGTTCCATATACATACATACATACTGTACTTGTATATACTTGCACTTATGGCGTACTTACTGCACTATCATATTGCGAATCGCGGTGAACAATTAAAGTGAACAACAAATCTATTATATTATTATAGTAAATATAGGGGATTGTGTGGTTTTGGATTATGCCGTAAGTCATTCATGGCACAAAAAGATGTATTTTCAAAACTATGTTGTAAGATCGGATCGGGCAGTAGGGTTAATGGGGATGACCCACGATGCTAAATGGGGATTTACTCGAGCGTCGTAGAGACCTATTGGGATGCAAAGCTTAGATGATAAGAAGAAAAAAATGTTATATGATATATACCTTTACATCGGTGGGGGAAGCGGCTATAGATTTTTAAATATGTAAAAAAAAACTGTTGCATGGGCATCCTCGAGCGCGTCAGATATTGATAGCATCAATGCCCTACGTATTTTTAATAATGTACGTATGTTAATCTGATCGTTTGCATGATGCGGGTGGTTGTATTTAAGGATTGAAAATGAAAAAAAAAAAAATTTTATCGAGCGCGTCAGATTTTCTTAGGGAGTGTTAAGTGCACCAAAAAAAAGCTCTTATTCACTAATCTGACGATTTCGATGGGACGCAAACTCGCGGCCATTTTAATAATGTGCAAAAAAAATTCGCCATTTTGAAATACTCAAGCGCGTCAGATTATGATATATATGGTTCATCTTTATGTTCTAAACGTACTGTCTCATAATCTGACGATTATCTAGAGGGATTCGCCTGATCTGACAAAAAAAAATTAGAAAAACGGTTCACCTTAAAGGCCATCCCTGCAACTTCCCGCTAATTCCATTCCTGGGCGCTTAAAATTGTACTTATGACATTTTTGAGCCCAAAATATAATTTATGTGATATTTTGAGCGCTCCCGGCTCGAAAGTCTGATAGAAGTTTCATAGAACACTATTTTTGGAATTTTCAAACCGCAATAACTTTTGAATGGATCAACCAATTTTCACGCGGTTGGCGGCATTCGACGCAGTTTTATCATCCTCATAAATAATTTTGCAATTTTAATTGATCGAACCACAAATTTCGGAGTAATCCCGAAAAAACACTTTTTCGGGTTTCTTTCGTTCACGATATCTCTCGAACGAATCAACCGCTTTTCACCAGCTTGGTGGCGATCGACGTGGTTTTTTAAGCTCAAAGACGGATTAGTTTTTGAAGTTGATCGATAAAGCCGGTTAAAAGTTATTCCAAAAAAAATCACTTTACAAAAAAAAATCTGTTTTTTTTGAGATTTTTCAAAATTTCTCAAAATCCGTCCGAATCGGTTCAAATTCACAGGAAATCAGAAACGCGGAGAAGGAAATGTAGGCATCACGCAGCTGCACGCATTTAACTTTATCGACGAATTTTTGTTATTTCGGCTTGCGGAAATCGTCAGATTATATATTTTTCATTATTCTTGAATTATTTCCTTCAAAATAAAAAAAAATTTAGCTACGCTCGAGAATGTCGAGATGACGTTTTTTTTTTACAACTTTGTTGCCCTTCCATTTTTTTAAGTCTCTATCAAATTGTCAGATTAGTGGAATATACACTTTTTAGGATGTAATTAACTCATCCTACCCTAATCTGACGCGCTCGAGAATTTCTGATGATCAATTTTTTTTTACTAATCTGATCCTGTATCCTTCACGGGCGGCCTTATATATGGGCCTCATGTTTTGTGGAGGTACTTAACCGGGTACAAGGTATCCCCCTATATATTAATCTGCCGCGCTTTAGTAAATCCCGAAATCCCCGCTTGGGCTCCCCTACCACTAGTATTTCACCAATACAATGAGTCACTCTTGCGTGTAATATTATCAGGAACACAGGGTAATGCAAGATAGCAGTTACTGCAAACCGGACGGGCGGGTATCGGATATCGCATACCTTGGCATACTTTATATGCACATGTCTTATTAGACATTCCAGTGACTGTTCGCGGATGAAAATTGTAATGGGGACGTCTTCATTTCCGTATTTATTAGAGTCTAAATGACTATGAGATGTGTATCGGCGGTTTAGAGGCAGAACTACGAATAACTTCACTTTTGATTTTATTTCAGTTCAATTTAAATTGCTTCACTTTTTTTTTCAAGTGGCTGATACCAGCTGCTGTCTGTGTTAAGGTTTGAATCTCTACTTGAACGTGGATTTGAGTGAAGATTACCATAGACAGTTATACTCAACGCTTATGGCGAGATTCAAAGTTCGAATCGAGTGTCATCGTTCTAGTGTACCTACACAATTTATATGCGTTGCGCTTGTGTCTATGCTAAAGTTACACATAATGCGTCACGTAATTTTGTTCTGTGTATTGTGGTTTACGAGTAACAACAGGAGGAAGGAAATTGAATAACTGACATCAGTAATCTGAATTAAAAATATAATAAGAAGAAATTGTGAAATTTTTAGATACATTACATATTATATTTAACTCTGTTATACTTGTATGAAATAAATGGATTGTGATACAGTAAACGCGTTTGATACTAAAAAAATATCTAAAAAGGTGGTTTCTTAGGTTAGGTTCTTCATAGACCAGTGGTCCTTCAATTAATTCGTTGCGTACGCTAAGCGCTATTGACAAAGTGTTCAACCGTTAGCTACACTCTGCCTCGTATTAGGTCTTTGGATTTGCACTAATTCGCATAGCCCACCGAATCCGGACACTGGCCCAATCTATTCATTACACTAGTGAAAGGATATAATTAAACCTCACTCGCTTCCTACCGGGGCGGGCACTTCACTCATTCATTAAAACACAATTACGTTAAGTATACTTGTTAACGAAAGTGTTGAAGTTTTGTTGCGATTATAGTTTTTGAAACTTGAAGTGATACTGTGACTTCTTTGAAGTTCACTTTGAGTTTCTTTCGAATTTCGTCTACTGTGTTTAATAACTATAAACCACAGTTAAAATGTTCGATAAATTCAATTCAAGGAAATGGGGTTTATGGACCCCCTTAATCCTTTGTCAATGTCTATAATGTCTATTGCGGGGTTCACTGCATGTAATTCATTATTTACGTAGAGTCTACTTTGATGATAGTTGTCGGTTTGGGAGTTTAAATTAAATCCACAGTTTATTTACTAATTCAATTAAATTGAGGCTAGTTTATAATCAATATCTTAAATACTAGTAAACTCTAGCCTTTCTGCTTACAATGTATGGTGTCCGAAGAAAAAATAATGACTCAATGTATGACATAATTCTTAATGAGTCTCGAATGCCACCGGGTATCGCAGTCAATTATCTCGGCAGTTAAACTGGTGAGGACAACTGACATTTTCATTGGCGGTATTGATGGAATTGGGTTATTTATAGTCTTATGTCTAATCAAGTTTTGGGACTAATTGCTCTTAACTGGCCTACCCTGAACTATGTAATTGGCCTATTAGAGTTATTTCTACGGAGGAACCTTGATTTGGAAATGTATAAACCGGTTTGGACTGTAAATGTAACTCATACCCCCTCAATTGATTAAAGAGATCCATCATCATATTCCGTCCTATTACGTTAGCCTAAACGCGGTCTCCACTCGTCTACCCCCGTCTGATTGGCAAGATCAACAGTGGAATTAGAGGTAAAGTCGATAAGCGATAAACGGGCACAGATTCTTCTTATAGTTACTGTAACTCGGTTGACATGGCATAGAGTAACTGAATCCCTACTTAGCTTCGTCGTTGACTGTTGAGTTGACTATTCTGCTAAGTGGCGCGGCGCACCGGTGCTACATCGATGGCTATACGAGATACGGTTGACATTACGGTCAAACGGTTACTTAGTTACGAGTACGTTGGTCTGAACTGGGCCTGCCTTACGTAAAATATGAATTGTTAGATTACCGTGGTTGGTGTTATGTTACATCTGGTGTGCTATTGTACAATGTGTGTCTAATTAGCTTCCTGTGTCTGCCTTTTGGGTTATGAAATGGAACAGTATTACCGTGGGATTCCAACGGGAGTGACAAGTGGGGAAGATACATACGATATTACCACAAAAAAAAATAAACCAGAGTTGAACAGGTGCTTCTAAATATTTTCTCCACAAATAGACGTCTAACCCTCGCTTATTCTAACTCAATAACAAATTTACAAGTAAAGTAATTTTGATTGAGTAATTAATTAATAAAGTTAATATGATTGAGTAAGAAAACGCTAGTGATAGACATCGATTTTGTGGAACGAAATTTTTAGAAACAACGGTTCAACTCTGGATTAAACTTTTGTAGTAAGACTTTTAACGTTGGGATCTTTAAATGAAAGACTTAATTATTAGACGTCAATTCGAAATTTCGTTCTCTTCATTATTTGTATGCTCGCTTAATATTCTGTTGATACAATGGGGTGATTGTCCCAAACAATAGCTCTATTATGTAAGCGTGCATTTAGCCATTCACAGGTCAAAGGAAAAGGAAAACAGCGTGAGAACTGACATGTCGAAGGACCAACAAGTAAAGGGTATGGCGCTACAACTCCTAGGTTTTGTTTGTTTTTATTTATAGGAAAAAAGTGGTAACGAATTTAGAAAAAGTATTTCTAACCCCACTCCTATATAAAAATCCCCGTTCATTGGTACAACTTTCACGTGGTTTCGTGATGGAATCTCTTAGCAGGAGATAAAGTCAGATGCGAATTAGTGTCATCTTTGCTAATTTTTTTTATCGAATCAATCATTCGAAGTCACGTTTTTGTATTTAATAAATGATAAATAATAAGTTCAATTTTAATAAAATATTTTTTTTTACTTATAAATCTTATATTTTAATAGGTTTAGTAATAGTAGTGTTATATATATAGTATATAGTATATAGTAGTGTAATAGCTTCTAAAACCTGAAACTCAGTGCCACATCGCCTTAAAGTTGCATGCGTGATACAATTCTTCGTTCCGCATGGACATTACGAACACGCGACATCTGCATAATATATCATCGTCGTATTCATATTGATACGACAAAGTAATCTTATCACATAGAAAAGATTTTACAACTTTTCTTTGTTTTATTTGTTCAATTTATTTGAATGTTTGCTTTGTTTGAAGCACCTTAATGTTTTTTCATGGCCATTGTGCTCTGAGATGGATTGGTTTTTTAAACATCCTGGTGATAAGATTAGCCATCTAGGTTCCTTGACACAGTCTGTCTGCCAAGAGCGCTCTTGATTTTGCTCTATGTGCCTTCTTAGGCATCGTTGTACGCAAACATCGCCTTCCCAGTGGGGAATCCCTTGTTGTGCTGACTTGCTCCCATCGGCTCCGTTGAACCTGCCCCAGTACCGGGGGGATTGAAATCAAGTACCATCTGCCCCGGCACCGTGGAGTTGCCTTTTTACGGGGCAGTTGGCACAGCATCATCACTCGCAGCCTTTACCCTTCTACAGCTGGACATAGGCTTCTCTTTTGCCATGCCATTTATCTCGGTCCCGTACCAATCGGATCGATCGACCCACGATCTTGGTAATATCGTCCGCTCATCTTGCACGGATCAAGTAGGTAATATAATAGCATCTTATATATAATATTCGGCCAATGTCTCACGATATCTTCAGGGTCTCTTGAATCGCCGATCGTGTGAGGATCAAACCGTTTTGTTGAAGTGAGGGGGGGTATACAGTTATATACACGGATACAATGAAGTGGCGTGTTTTCCAGCCTACTTCGAAAAGGCGTTTACAAACAACTGCCTACTCTGACGGACTTAATATCGTGATAATTATAGGGTAGGTGAGAGAAACATTTTTAGTTAGAAAGCATTCTTTGCCATTCGAATATCCTAACATTAAACTATTTTAATTACCATATAAAATGAAATCCCGGTGATTCAATTAACTTGCTACAAATGGTTGTACTGGCGACCCCTGTCTAGGTTAAAATGCAATGCAATGAACTTATTGGATAGGGCCATACAACACGAGCAATGAACTTATTGTATGCATGACAATAACAAAAGTGCTGGCACGCAATGAATAGATGATTTGTAGGGCTTTGAACTTGTACCTTCATAGGTTCTGTAATACAAGTCTATGCACCTTTATTGGTTTAATAGTGAACGTGAAATACCCTCGCGGTCGGTTAATATACGGGCCGATATTAATAGTTAATCCTAAGTCATTCTGCTATCTGAAGATAAATATCACCATAGAAACTTCATATTATATTTATCACAGATAGCAATGGATTAGAGGGGTTAGATCGGAACCATTATACATTAAATCGCTGTGTTACAAAGGCCGAAAGCATAATAATCATTTCCACTCGTTATATTCGATGCAGCACGCGACCATAAATCATTTATGCCTAAACTACTGGAAGAAAGTTTACCGTTTATTTTTGTGCTTCTCTAAACAGTCATAAAACATGTTGTGTACATAGAACCAACGAGTGGTAGTACTATTTGTTCCCTAAAATAACATTAAACCACATTTTTACGAGTTTTTTACACATTTTACTACTCGAATTTCGACGACTTCTCGATCTGGCTGATACTTTCACGGTAGCACTTGATGACAATGCATTTTGATTTTTTATGGATAACAAAACCGTGGAGTTTTGGCGGGAATCCGATAAAATACTTAAAATAAAATACTTGACACTGGCTATATGCACAAACCGTGCGAAGCCATAACTAAAACCAAAAAAAAAAAACAAAACCGTGATACAGAAGACAGTATAGTAGGCTACATTTTTTATGGCGACTGGATTTCATGGCTTACATGTTCATTGGAACAATATTTTTAATAATTAGCTGTATTCGACACCTAAGTTATCATTTCTATACTGCCTTCTGCGATATACGTCGACCAATTTTTCTGTATCTGTATAATCTTTTGACATTGTCAGGACGCTGCTCTCATTAGAATCATAACTAATAATCGCTTTAGTTATTATTTACTAGCTGCGCCCCGCGGTTTCACCAGCGTTTGGATAATATACCATATATCTTTATGAATTGTAGCCTATGTGTTATTCTGATATGTAAGCTATATTATTGTGAAGTTTCATCAAAATCCATTCAACAGTTTTTATGTGAAAGAGTAACAAACATCCATCCATCCATCCATACTTACAAACTTTCGCGTTTATAATATTAGTAGGATAAGGCACCTACTATCTATTTATCACTGTCAGCGTAGTGACGTTTTCATTTGAAGAGTCAGTAGCTTAATTTTTTCCATTCTATAGATGCGTTGGGCGATCTACAATCACGTCATTATGACTTCTTTGTCGATTCGATGACTGCATTGAATCGTAACTTGACACGTGGCCAATTGATTTTCCATGACTCATATTACTATGTTTCGTTCGGAGACGGTTCTGGATAGAATGGAATTACTGTCAGAAAATGTATCTACGGTCACGTGCCACCTTAACAAGGTCACGTGTGACACTAATGATTTAGTAATTTGTGATTCAATTTAAATCTTATCTGGAATTGTGACTAAGATATTGAGAATACAAATTGAGCTAAGAATTGGATCAACACTCGAGATAAGAGACGTGTGAAAATGACTAATTAATTTTAAAAATGTTAGTGATGCGCCGAGTGTCGGTAAATTCACAATCATTCAGTATTTAATATAATGTAAGGATCAAAGCATCAAAATGCTTACTGAGTAAAAAAAGCTCACTACGCGCTGCTTCTATAAAATCTTCACATTTTTTGGTTTGGCTATTTTCGGTCATAACACAAAGCGTGGTAGTAGTGGAGAAAGGCCATGACACGTTTTGAGCCCTAGTGAAAAAAAGTAGTTTCCAACCACATTTCATTGTTCTTGAAAATATAACATTTTTACTAACTACAGCACTATATGATGATTGACCACATAACAATGAAAGTTATTGTGCGCTGACCGAATAAAAAAATATGGATTTACTTCCGTTTGCCATTTCCGAATGAGTTTGCCCGACGTTTGTGAACTTGTGTTGCGATAATTATTTTACATTATGGTATATCCCATTTCCAATGATAGTAGAAACATTTTACTAATGTAACTTGCCATGACAGTTTAATGTCTGAAATCACCCAATTATTTTGTGCCTCATTGTAAAGATCGTCCTGCTTCTCGTATAGGCTTGATAAACTTTCCCAATGTCATGCATAAAGGAAACAAAAGATACCATACAATTAAGAGGACGGTTAAGTGTGACGGCAGCGGGGCGTAAAACGCTATCATATCGATTAAGGGATGCGAAGGGCAAATGCCGTGGGGTTCATCGATTATAAACCCTTGATGGGCCAATCCAACCTAATGGGCAGTTAGATTATTAAAAGCACGGCGTGCATTAATAAATCACTGTTACGTACTAAATTATATTGTAAACAGAGAAGCGGTGGAGTTACTCAGTGATGGAATTTGTGGTCTAAAAACAAACTATAGGTGTGGTCGATCAGTTTCCGTAGGGGAATTGTATGGATTGAGCAGAAATACGGGAGGTAACTTGTCAGCTTTGCAACCTAATTGTAATTGTTTCTTTTTTAATACTTACTTTATTGTATAGGCTAGTATTTTACCACTATCTCGCCTGTTAGGAGTGTGAGTTTTTACGGCATGCTTACGCGCTCGACATAGTACGCGTTAACGTGTGCTTTGTATTAAGATCCTGTACAGCGCCCTTACCGGCCCGTTTATGAACGAAAGATCTTCATACAATGTCGAGCGCGTGGCAAGTTTGCGCGCTCGACAATACAACGTGCGCTTTGTATTAAGATCCTGTACAGCGCCCTCATCGGCGGGCGCGTTTATGAACGAAAGATCTTCATACAATGTCGAGCGCTTGGCAAGTTTGCGCGCTCGACAATACAACGTGCGCTTTGTATTAAGATTAGAGATGCAACGGATATCCGGTTGCTATCCGGTATCCGGCCTATCCGGCCATTATTTTACTATCCGGCCGAATACCGGATAGTTGCGCACTATCCGGCCGGATACCGAATAGTGATTATGTTTGGTATTTAACTTTGAAAAATGGTTAGTATACAAGAAAACAACAACTAATTATCAATATGTGTTTATTAGTATTACCTTTAACGTACAACTTATCTATTCAGCAATATAGGCGGGAGCACGTGTACTGCATACGAAATAGTTCCATACACTGACCTAATAAAACTCGTTTCTTGTCTAGAAAACGGTCCGCGCGAACCTACAATACGTAACAGGTTGAAACCTGCACGGCGCGCCCGCCGCTAAACTAAAATGTAGGTATCGTTTGGCCGGCCGAATATTCGGCGGCCGGATACCGGATATTCGGCCGGTGATCAGGCCGAATATCCGGTATCCGGTATCCGGCCAAACAACTATCCGTTGCATCTCTAATTAAGATCCTGTACGGCGCCGTTACCGGCGCGTTTATGAACGAAAGCGTTTATGAAAGATCTTGTCGAGCGCGTTAAAACTCACACTAGGCACACTGGTCTATGGGACAGGAAATGGGACTGGTTCACAAGACTCGCTCCGGGAGCACCCCGATAGGGGGTCGACGACATATTATTTGCTACGAGAGAGTGGTAGCCAGACGCGCACTATAGTTACTGTTTTGGCATTGCTGGCACGTTTGTTTTATGAAGAAACAATTATTCTTCATAAAAACTTTTTAAACTTCAGTAAAAACTAAACAATCCTGAACCTTTTAATTGGGTACTATTAAAACTTGACCATTCCGAAATATTTTAGTTACATTTCTACGTTCACAAATAAGAATTATAAAGTCGAGCGAAGGGCAGTAAACCATCGCCTTTGATTTAGAGGTTTCGCGTTTAGTGCTATTACTTACTATGTGGCTCTGCTTGTTTATTGACCCCTGGTTTATAGCCAAGGTTATGGTCAAAGGTAAAATAGCCATTAGAAAGGCAAAAGGTATCATTATCTTAAGTGATATTTGGATATTAAAAGGCGTTGTCGTTGTCTAATTAATATCGCCTTTTAATCATTATGGTGGATATTTTATCATAGAATAGAACCCTTTTTATTTTTCACTGAAAATAGACATTATATAATGGGCAGGCTTATCGCTGAAAGCCATTTCTTTTAGACAACATTTGGATTGGATGGACACATATTTTGTTTATAGTTTGGTTTGCGGTGTACACAAGATAGATTTCTCTTCATTGACACCAAAATGTAAAGAACACCGGAAGGACAAACTTAAAAATAGATACAATGGGCGGTATTACCACTTAAAGCGATCTCTACCAGACGACCAATAATATTTAGACTACACATAAATACTTAGATCCAAAATACGTACTAAATAATTATGATACTTCAGTAAAGAAGAACATTGTTCATCTTCTTCTTTTCGTAAGTAATAGCTTTTTCTTTAGCTTGAAGCACGCATTGGTCAGTATACAAGTGAATTGGTACATACATAATAGGGTGAATCAACTAAAATACTAAAATCAATACTTTGCTGTCCCCGCAAGTGTTTGCTAAAAATACGCAAATTTACAATAAATCCATAGTTAAATACTATTCCAAACGTATTTCAAATCATAAGGCATTGTTAAAACACTGTTTATGTGTCGGAAAAGTTTAAATTTATATATTTTTTTATAGTAACTCCGCATACAAAAAAAACACTCCATACAAAAAGTTCGTGTCCTGAGAGCTGTATGATCGGTGAATATTTCATTGCAATGAAACCATAGGTCAATTTTAATTGTAGAAAATGATGAAAATATTATATTTATCTTGATCAATAAAGCATAAAAATAAATCAACAGCTTTTTCCAAAAAAAATTGTTAAGTTTCTGTCCCCCGTTAAGCTACTTTCTTCCGCGTATGCTGAGTTACGTTCAAGTAATGCGTTAAGTAACACATAGATGGCTCTGCTTGCCATAGCAGCTTTACATTACGATTGGTTTTCACATCGCGCGGGCGGCGAATCTTTTGATCGTGTTCGACGAGCGGCCAGTCTGCGACCAACGTTCGAAGGGAATGTGTACCTTTTTGTGCAGTCTACTGAGTGACCGCTTTTTCTCGAAGTAAGTAATTCATTGATTAATAATAATAGGCTTAATTTATAGTAAATAGCTAAGGTTATTGACCGAACCATCTGTTAGTTACTTTATCTAGCATTCTGTGTGTGGTTTTGATAAAAGTAAATCAATTGTCTGCTGAGATACCAGTATACTGTGTTACTATGTGGGTAACTCCATAGACATTATTGGCAACTCCAGAGACATTTAGTACTTTACTTTAAATATACATCGTCAATCGTATAATAAAACTAATTAGAAATAAGTACTTAAAATTCTATTTAATGTAACTATTATTTTTTCAGATAAATTATTTTACACAATGGAGCGGCTAAAAGTGGCTGAAAAACAAAAAAGGTACAGGGAGAGACTAAAACAAAACACTGAAAAATATGAAGAAGCTAAAATAAAACACCGCGCCCACTAGGTACCATAAAGTTAAAAGACATATTCCGATAAAAAAGAGATATTCCGCCTTGATAAGAGAGATCAACCCCACCAACTCAAAGCCAACAAACGTTCTAGAAACCGTTCTAGAACGTTTGTTGGCTTTGACAGTAGATTAAAACTATCGTTGTCTCTATCTGCCTATTAACAAATGACAAGGATAGCTATAGAATTAATCTGTTGTCAAAGTTGACTGACGTTTCAGAAACTGGTGGTTAGCTACGTCAATCACGAAGATATCATTAAAATCTTGCCAATACCTGGCATTTCGGAAAATGACCAATACGTACCTATTCAAAGCTTCGATTGACATTTTTAAAAATAAACTGGAAGGTTCTGCTATAGTTGATTAAAATATTGAGATCTCATAACTCCTAACTTGATTGTTATATTATTATTATTATTATTTTACACGATAACTTTAAGTGTTTTTCAGATCTATGTCATCTTATTGTTTAGATTCTTATTTAATGTCTTAGGCGTTACCCAAATTTGTCTCTGGAGTTACTGCTTGTCCCCAAATTTTGAATCAGTTTTTCAGTAGTAGCATGCTCAATTCTTAATTATTTGCCATAATTTCAGCAGTACTAAATACTATTACGTGTGAAGTATAGTGCACTATGTATATTTTGTTTTTATTAGTTTGTGACTTTGTTTCATTTAAAAGTAGCCCTTCTTTCAATGTACGTCGGTAACGCTAAAGACAAAATGTTGCTTATTTCTATATTTAAAAATGTTTAATCGCAAAGACTGATTGTACCAAAATAGTAAACTGTGTTTGAAAAATAAATATATAAAATACAATAATTTTAACTTGTTTAATTATCGATATAATAAACATTGAATGTAGGTAACGCAAAATACAGTTTATCGGGTGTGTGTGCAGTTATTTTAAAATATTGACTAATACAATCCATTATCTTCGTGGCCCTTCGAAACCATGATAGTAGATGATATTGCTAATAGATTGGCTCATTCACAATATCGAAAACGTATACTAATTTATTTTTCTTTTTATGTTCCGAAAGTGATTCAAAGTGTGGGTAAAAAAGTTGATTCACCCAATAAACAAGTTGTAATAGTGATATTATTTAAACATGTCATGCAAATTAGAAACGGATCTATTTTTATTCTATAGAAAGTAACTTGATTAGCTAGTTACCGGTAGTCGCTGATTAACTATCTACGAGTAAGTATATGATATAAATATTATAATGAATGCATTCATGCTGCGACCAAATATACTTCGCAGCATTCATGCATTCGTGTATGCTATCCATGCCAAGATTATAAGTACTATCGTTGCCGAAATTAAAAAGCTCTGACACCAATTTTGACTCACAAAATATGGGTATATCCTATTTTTTATTCAGTCAAGCGACATTTACGCATCTCTACTTTGAAAAATTCTCAGAAAATATGGGTATATCCTATTTTTTATTCAGTCAAGCGCCATTTACGCATCTCTACTTTGAAAAATTAGCTTTAAGGATTGATTTTTACTGCCTCTAAAGAACATAATCGATTCCCCCATCTTTAACTTTACCATAACATAGTTATTATGTAAGTAACGAGTTTGCAAAATTAATCGAGCAACTCAAGATCGAGTAAGGATCGAGTGACACAATTAAACATAATTAATCTTTCTCTTGTCAGGCTTCCCCCTTCGTGACGTAAAACCCACTAGGACTTCTGTCAACCCTCCTAGATGACGTCACCCGGGGTTCGTTCTCATACAATACAATCAACCCTCGCGAGGCGCAGAATGTTTAGTGGTTTCGCGGCGATGTGTGTCGTGGCTTTTATTCCATTATTATTTTTTTTGTTTTAGTTTTGGCTTCGCACGGTTTCCTTTATGATTATAGTGTGAATAGTAAATTACATTATTAGTTTTGGTGCATATTATAAAACATTCGAGCGGCGTCTTTTGATGGTAAATTTCAACACAGATTCCACTTGACAATATTATCATTTGCATGTTAGAGTATTATAAGATTCTATTCGATATTTCTCGATGTGTCATCCACGACAGGTTTGTCAGCACATGTTTCTATGGAGTTTTTTTTGCATCATAATAACAGTTCGCGATAGTTCAAGAACTTCTTTCCACAAGCAGCTGCAATCGCTTTTGCAGCTCAGTTCAAATCTTACTAGACTAGTGACGTCACTCTTTCATTTGATAATTCTCTAAATCCCCAAAACAATGGTGGCAGTGTGATGTGGAAGGTGTGCGTGCGCGTGGTGATGTAACGCGACCTTGGTTGTGTGTAGGAACCGCAACCAATGCTGAATATTATGATCGTCTAATTCAGAGCTGTCTGAAATTTTAATCAGGGCAGGGCAATCGGAGTCGTTTGTTTTAATTTGTCTTCGTTATCTTTGATTTTTATAAGATACCTATCAAAACAATTAGATAGGTGTAGGTGTAATTATTGTTGACTTTTTTTTCATGTGCATATCTTGTTTTTTTTTTAAATTCTAGTTACGAGATGTCAACGTGTGACCATCGATACATAACAACGTATTGTACCGTTAATTTTAAGGAATTCATAGGCATTTCAAAATATATTATTATTACATTTTACTGGTTAATTTTATTATAAAACATTTAGTTTTTGTTACAATTGTACAAATTTACAAAAGTTTTGACAATTTCTTGGTTTCAGTCAGCCAGTCACTAGATGGCGCTGCTCTTGTTCCATACAATTTCAAGTTTACGCTAACCGGACCAAGCGCGTAAAAAGAAATTGTTAAAACTCACACTAGGCACACTGTTTATTAGTCACGCACGAATTGTGTTTAGTTTCAGTACCTACATATTGACTTGTCTTCGTTTGGTGAAGTTTATCTGTCCATCTCTCGAGTCGAGGTTTAGAATTGTGCCACAAGCATCAGTAGTTAACCAAAACGTTATATAAAAACAAAACATTCAAATTACATAATCTAATCGCTGCACTCGAAATCGTTGTTTTCGCACGCGAAGGTAATCGCCGAAGTAGATTTTGGACTATCTATTGCATTGCGTAAGCAAGCTCTACTATACCTAGTTACATGATCATTTTTGTGTCACTTCGTAACAACAAAAACGCAAATTTGTCGCTTGAACTTGAGTAATATGCTATTGAAATAGTTGTAACATAATATAATTGGTATGATTTTTATATGTAATTATACGTATTCGGTACTAGAAGTCGATCAAAAAGAGCCCATATACCATCGATGGTCACTAAGGGGTTCCATTGTCTAATTTCCATATATCATTAGATGCGTTCGATGTCACCAAAATATATGTACCTATTGTCATCGAAACGACAGCTATGCAAAATTCAACTCAATGGGGCGACGGGAACTGGGTCATAAACCCCAAATTGCCTTAACGTGATTTGATCTAAACAAACTAACCGTACATATGAATATAAAAAACAAGCGCTTGTAAAATAGTAGCGTTGTTCTATGCAAAGTCATCACCGAAATGCCAGACGTGCAATCCATCTAAATTAGGACGGAAAGTTCAACTCGATTCAGTCCCAAAATAGTTTTGACGCGTTGTCATGAGGAAGATAGGCATATAGTAGGTATGCCTGGATTGCGTGACCATGCTTTTCGTTATGGTAGGGAGCGGCGATGACGTCACGCGGCCCAATCGCCCGTCAGACGATTACGGGGTGTGTCGGCCAGTCTACCCTTCCACCGTTATCGCGCCTGGCCTGAGGGAATTCGTTGGGTATTTTAATGGGACACGCAATTTGGGAAATGTAACGCGCTTGTTGCCGGCCTGGAGAAGGTTGGGGGTGACTGTGAACCGCGGTGGCAATGGTTGGGGTTGTAGGTACGCAAGTGTTATGTCATGTGCTGATGACTGGTATGTCATTTGATGCAATGGTTTTCCCTGACCGTACCAACTGTTGGACGAACTTTCGGAAAACTGTTGGCTCGATTTTTATATCAACATGATGGGGGGGTTTTCCCAGAATCAAAATTGTGTTTACACCACATCCACAGCTTTTGTTTCATTATACAATTTAATTAACGGGACATTATTTCCCTGGACAGATGTGAAAACATTGAGGATAATACAAGCTTTTAGTTGCTAGTGTTTAACATCATCAATCCGTGGGGGTTAGCTTTAAAATTCATATGCGTAGAAAACTAATTGAAGGTGAGGTAAATTAGTACTTACTGAAACACGACTCGTTCGTTATCGCGTGTTATCTTACCATACGTTAATGCAACATGCACGTTGCACACCCTTATAATGCACTCACACTACAACTATTATACAATACAGAGGAATTAAAAGATATGGATAGAGCATACATGGTTACTGGTGGATTTTCCTAATGTTTAACAGCAATCACAGAATAGTAAACAGAGGGAACAGCCTATATGCTTTTGTTTGATTTATGACGCTAGTTAGCGGTACGCCAGAACTTCAAGATTGAATTACAGGGTCAAACCCTCTGGTTTTTGATGAGTGCATCCACACTAACTTCGTTATTCACCACACATACAAGAAAGGAATACCCAAAAAAATGGTGACACGTTTCAAGCTACACCGGCGAATCTCATAAAGTAGACTAGGAACGCGTGAATGACATGTTGCGTAAAATGTAATAGTTTTATTCAGTTGCGATCAAGCTTTTAGGGCGCAGTGCCCTATAAACCAATACTTGCGTCAGGTAACCTATTTTCGGCGATGGTTGATGCAGCTACTCTATCGAGGTCGCGGAAGGTAAGCTATTGTGGCCGGGATATAGGCACAGATTGTACAATAGCTTCTGCAACGATGTAGGTCAAATTGAACGCCGGTAACCTACACTCTTTGTTTAGGTACCTTTGTGTAGCGCAAGATCTATTGACATTTTGAGGAATATTCGCTTCGAAGAATTGTATGTAATTTGACGTTAAATATTGGTTCGGAAAGAGCCATGGCGAATTAACGCAACTCATAATATGACAGATAGATAGATAACACTTGACACCAAAATGTACAGAACACAGAAAGGTCATACTTAAAATAGGTACTATAGGCGGTCTTATAGCTTAAAGCTAACTTTACCAGACGGACAAGATAGACAGCAGGAATAGGGTAGTAATAAGGGTAGGGTAGGGTATTATGTAGCTGTAGAAAGTCACGTTACTCTCCTACAATGCGTCTTTCATTGAAATCGTGCTACCTACGTATATCAATTTGTTTATGCATTTGTTATGTTGCTCTAAATACCAGATTTACTCGTAACACACAACGTCTTTTCATCTCAAAGTTGTTTTCAAATTTTCATTCGTGCCGAATGTATGTTTCGATGGTTTCTCGGTGCATTGGATACGCTTTAAGCCTCGGATTCCTTAGAGAGTGACAGCGATACCGATAAGTCTTTGTCAATTAAGTATTACGTTATATACAAGAACATGATTGTGTCAGATGTAAGTTAATACCACAAGCACAGTACTAGCCGCTGTACCTGATAACTCTAGTGTAGTTTTTTGGGAAACGCATTATGTTTTCTTAGGGTTTCGTCTCTTCAAAGAAATTGATCAGCTTCTAGGGGCAATTAGTTATTAATAACCGAGTTGTAGCGACCGAGAGCGCGGCGAGCACGTAAATGTAATACATTTCAAATATTATAACGTATGAACATTTATGCGTATACCGTTGTCAGCAACGCGTTTATGGACAATGCTAATCGCTATCGCTTAGCCCGTGCCGTCGCTCTTCACGTTGGTCACGGCTTAAACTTCAATAACAACAGCAAAGGTTCATTTTGGATTCACTGTTCTCTTTTATGATTTGAATGCTTGTTTCAATGATCTTTTATGTAGGTACCATGGTCAGCGTTAATAATGTTTGCAAATTCAGAGATCCGTGACTGTAGCTAATTATTGTATGTTTGTCGAATGGCGAGTTTGTCAAGTCGGTTAAAGGCCTATGGTGACTGCTGTCAATCAATAACAGGATCGATGGCTACACTGCCCTTCAAAACATGGAGCGGCCGAAATCCTCACGTAACTTACGCAATGGAGTCATTATAGCAGGCCAAGGTTCCGGACCATGTGTCGTTGGTTTGCAAAAAGCATTGATTTATCGATCGTCGACCGCCGCTCTGACCATATACGTACATCAACGCTGTAGTGTGTTGTCAGAAAATGTGAGCTCAGCTTGAGGCAGCTACTTATCTACTTAATAGTCCTAACATTTTGAAAGGAGAAATACCCACGGTGCGATTTTGTACCTGATTTTACTCACTAATCGCATTTCCTCAACTAGGTTATCAGTTGTTGTAAGCAATTATGCATGCGTGGTGGCGCTCGCAGTGACAAAATGTCGCGCAACCGACCAAAGTTTGTGACCCAATTTGCGTCCTTATGCATGCGTATTTGTAGGTCGAATTCGCGTAGAATTAATAAGAACTGCTGAAATGATCTATGTGGTCATGGGTCGCTCGGTTTATTTGCAGCGTATCATTTGTTTTCTGACAAAGTTCGACTGTCACTGATGTTCAGTCTGGTCGGCAGGAGGGCCCGCACTCCACGCTGCCGGACGGCGAGTTCTACGATGCCGTGGAGACCGGCTTCGACAAGATGGAGGAGGAGCGGTGCGCGCGCGTGGCGCCGCCCAGCGTGCCCACGCGCGACCAGGTGGAGCTGCCGCCGCCGGCCGTCGACAACCGCCTCACCGTGCACCCGCTCTGGACAGAGGTGGGACAGCAGATATGTAGTAAGATGGGACAATGATGGGGTGATGGGAAAATGATGGGGAGGTGGGAAAAAATAAGAAAATGGGGAAACGAGAAATGGGGGAATAGGAATGAAAAAATGATAGGAAGAAAGGAAAAAATATGGGGAAATGGGAAAATGCTGAGATGGAAAAATGGAGAGATGGGAAAATGACGGGGACATAGGAAAAATGACGGGGAGATGGGAAAATTAGGGGAGACGGGAATATGATGGGGAGACGGGAAAATGACGGAGAGATGGGAACATGATGGGAGATAGGAATATGATGGGGAGATGGGAGATGTTGGACAGGCAGAGAGATATAGAGATAGAGGTGTTGTAGAGATATCTTCAGAGACATGACGTGCCCGATTGATTTAACAATAGCATACAAAGTTCACACATTCATTATTCTTACTAGCTGTCACCTATTGAAATGCAGACGAAGTCGCGGGTAACAGCTAAGTAGTAAAGTATAAAAAAGCCGCTACAATCTGACAACTTGCGCATGTGACGTTCATAAAACTAAAAAACGTTCCGACGTCCTAAGCATTAGGATAAGTGCCGCTAAAACTGTTCCAGACCATTTAACTTGGCTTTCGTGACCCCGAATTCGCAAGCACTCAATTAGGGCTGAGCCAAGTTGACCGCTATCTCACCTCAGAAGGTAGATGTATAGCAGCCGAAATTAATATTGTATCTCCTATCCAAGATTGAAATCGATCTTGGATTGCTGCCTATCGTTCGATCGATTTCCACTCTGCGTGCCTTCATAAACCAATCCGAGGATCGGTTATTGGCACGTTTGACCCTAAAAATGGATAGTGATATCAATCCCAGATAGCAAAATTTGGATTGGATTGATTATTAATTTCGGCCGTTAATCTGGTGGTCACGGAAGTGGCTCCGGCAGATCGATTTCACGACTGACCACGCGCACTAACGAGCTCGGCCACCGGACGTCCGGTCCTGCTAGATTTTTGATACCATGTCGAATCGTTTCGCGTCGATACATATCTCAATATGTTTTCAGCACTGATGGTTGTTTAGTTTTTATACATTCGAATGGTTAATAGTGCAAGTAAAAAAATTTAACGTTTTATATCGTTAATGTATCGATCAAGGTAACCGTTCGCGTACGCATCTTGTCGGTATTGCAAAGTCAAAGACAAGTCAAAGTCAAATCATTTATTGTAAATAGGCAATAAAATCGCACTTTTACAAGTCAATCTAATAAACAAATTAAACCAATGCAAGGCGCTGATCAAATCTAAAACAAATTTGACAGTTAACGTATCGAATACTTTCTCGATAAGGGTTCCTGTGTGCCTAGTGCGAGTTTTGACAATTTATTTACGCGCTCGGTCCGTTTGGCGTAAACTTGAAATTGTATGGAATAATAGCAGCGCCATCTAGCGTCAGTGAATCAGTCACTAGATGGCGCTGCTATTATACCATACAATTTCAAGTTTACGCCAAACGGACCGAGCGCGTAAATAAATTGTAGGCACATGTTACTATGCACATGTGCACATGTGCTAGGCACACTGTTATGCTCTAGTAAAATAAGTATAGCTACATATTTTTCTTTCTAATTTTAAACCTTATTGGCTGGTTTTCAGATCGACAGGATATCGACGGAACAGATACAAGCCGCGTTTGAAGGCGTCGGCGGCGAAATTGGCTGGCAGCTGTTCGCGGAGGAAGGCGACATGAGGATGTACAGGAGGTAACTTTTCTCGATTACTTGTATACCAAACTACTCTACTACTTGTATAACGAAACTCCTTGTATACCAAATTAAGCCAAGGATTTCACGAGTTCAAGTATCTACAGGTTATAAAGTTTTACTGAGCCTACTTGTTTAAAAAATAATTTGCAGAACAGCACGCTTTACCGATAACTATTATTCGGGGGAAGAAAGCACCAACCAACCCGAGATTTCTTTGACCCACCAATCCGGACCGGGCCCCCTTTTGGATAATGGCTTAATCCTCGAGTAATGAGCCGAGACCCGCCCCAAAAATTGAGAGGATATAAGTTTTGATGATGATGAAACTGCGCGTTATAATATTGTATGTAATGTACACTGTACAGTCAACTACAAAAGTTTAATTTAGTAACTAGCCTTTAATGTTGTTGTCGTTGTCGTTCCCAGAGAGATGGAAGTGGACGGCATGGTGATGGATCCTCTGAAGGCGATGCACAAGGTGCGCGGAGTGTCCGCGCGGGAGATGTGCCACTACTTCTTCAACCCGCAGTATAGATATGAGTGGGAGAGTGAGTATTATTATTCTTATAATTTTTTCATGCATTCTTTTGTTCATTCGTTCGTTCATTCATTTGTTAATTTATTTATTTAGTATGTTTTAGACCTTAGACAGCACAACGGTGCATGTTGTTTTACTGCGGGAACTGTGTATACGTTTTTGATGTACAATGGAAAAATGATATATCTATCTCCCTCCCACAGCGACGCTAGAAACGATGACCATCGTGGAGGAGATGTCGTCCGACGCCATGGTGTTCCACCAGACGTTCAAGCGCATCTGGCCGGCGTCGCAGCGGGACGCGCTGTTCTGGTCGCACGTGCGCGCCTCCGACGACTGCACGTATGCAGTCACCAACCATTCCACCACCAACTCTGACTATCCGGTGAGTGACCGACCGTTCCAACACCAACTCTGATTATCCGGTGAGTGACTGACCATTCCAACACCAACTCTGATTATCCGGTGAGTAACCGACCATTCCATAACCAACTCGGACTATCCGGTGAATAACCGACCATTCCACCACCAACTCGGACTATCCGGTGAGTAACCAACCGTTACATCACCAACTCGGACTACCCGGTGTGGGACAGTAGTCTAGGAGTTTTCAAGTCGGAGAGTGAGTGGGGGTGTCTTCTAAGCAAACATATTATGTTAAATTTCGACCGCGTTAATAGCAGCTTAGATCTAACAGATATGACATTGAACTCAAGATCCGGGGAAGAAAAGAGACAAGTGTATATAAATAGACAAAGGAGTACCTAAGTAGGATGTCGGCGTATGTACTGTTTTTTTGCTGTGCTGCAGAAGCAAACCAATCTTGACTTTTTAGAATGTCGCACGAATGATTGAATCACTACATAAATAACGTGTATTAAATTTATCTGATTAATAAGGGTTGTAGCCAAGTGTGCCCCTTTCGGGTAAACGCTTTAGTCAGGTCCATGATTGTAGTACAACCAACATGTCTGTGTGTCCGTGCAGTCGAACACGGGCGCGTGCATCCGGCTGTTCGTGACGGTGTGCCTCGCGTGCCGCAGCACGTTCCCGGCGGGCGAGCGCGCCTCCCGGGACAACGTCACCACCAGCATCGCCTACTGCAGCACCGGTGGGTGACACGAGACACGATTAACTGCACGCTTTTACGATTAAGCACACACTTTGACGATTAACCGCACGCGTTTACGATTAAGCACACGCTTTGACGATTAAACGCACTCGTTTACGATTAAATACACGCTTTTATTATTTAATGTATGTTTTACGATTTTAATAACATACACGCGGTTCACACTACACGTTTACATACACGATGCGCGATCACATAATATACGTTTCCCGATCGTAATGTTATCTCTGTTATAATATGTTCACGCTACAATATTAATACATAATGATTCAATCTACACGATCACGTACACGATCAGTAGGGTGAGCAAGAACCTCTGTCGAGAAAGTATTCGATACGTTTACTGTCAAATTTGTTTTAGATTTGATCATCGCCTTGCAATACCGACAAGATGCGTACACGAACGGTTACCTAGATCGATACGAACCGTTAACATTTTCGTGATTGCCCTATTGTAGGAGTAGATAAAATTTAAAACCAATTTGACAGTTAACGTATCGAGTTAAGTTTCTCGATAAAGGTTCCTGCTCACCCTACAGATACACGCTTTACAAAGTAAACTTAACATAATTAAGCGGTTGTTTCAAAATATAATCATCATGTTTCAAATTCCAGTGAACCCGGGCGGCTGGGCGCCGGCCGGCGTGCTCCGCGCGGTGTACAAGCGCGAATACCCCAAGTTCCTGAAGCGGTTCACCAACTACGTCGTCGAACAGTGCAAGGGCAAGCCGCTCGCCATGTAGCCTCGGCCCAACACATACAGGTGGCGAACTGTCCTATCATCTACATCAGGACTTCCCAACCGGTGGGGCGTGCCCCCCTGGGGGGGGGGAGATCTTAGGGGAGCGATGAAGTGTCTTGAGGTCAGTACCCGCACTTAAAATAAAATAAAACAATTCCTCAAAATACCTACCTGTCAATGCCAATGAACAAAGCGGCGCTGAAGAAAAACATAGGGGGGCATGAAACATTTTTTTCTAATCAGGGGAGGGGCAACCATGCAAAAAAGGTTGGGAAACCCTGATCTGCAATGTAAACGTTTGAGAGATGTTTCTAACGCGGCCTCTTTTATGAGCTGTGGCGCGATTGTGTGCAGTCGACAATGGTAGATACGCGGCTGCACTTGTAGCGGTTACTGACCAGTGTGCGGTTTTGGAATATGAGTTAGGAGGATCAGGTTGCCTAGAATGATGGTTTGATAATCGTGATCCTAAATTATGATTGTCAAATCGTCACTGACAGTGACACTTGCCACAGCCGCTTAAAAACATTGTCTCGTTCGGGATGTAGCAATAACCAGTGTAGATTAAGGCACGTTGGCCATCGCCGAACTACAAATACAAGACATAATCGTGAGGATGACGCAAAAAAAATAAGCCAATCTGACCTTTATTGTCTAGGTAAGTGGCGCTAGCGCCATCTAGTGACCAGACTCAGAACAAGTTGACGAAATTCTATCTAGTCGAGCTGATTCTACACTGTAATGTTAGCATAGGAGACTGTGCTTACACCAATAGAACGTTCTAACAAACATACAGACACCTCTGTCGCTTCTCCCACTTTTACGAGTCCTTACAAACATAGTACAGAATGTGTATTCTATGTAATCTACGCTGGTAGAACATTCTGTATGCAAAAGCATACAGAATGTGTATTCTGTATGCTTTTGCATACAGAATGTTCTACCAGCGTAGATTAAAAATCTATGTTAGATAACATACGGTTGCTATGTTGTTGATTGATATGCGAACTCCTGAAAATTTATTTGCGCGATTCTATCTATTTTTCATGGTTTTCAGCAACAACGTATGCTCTGGAATTCCTATATTTTTATGTAGTTATCTAAAGGAACTCTTTCATCCCGATGTGCCTTATTTTCCACCTGCTATTGTAGATAATTAATAGATGTTGTACCATAAAGAATTTATTGAACATTATTTTGTTTGTTTACTTAAAATTGTTGTTATAAAATTAGTTGTTAAAAATATTATATAAGTCTATATTTGTGTCTTAGGTGTGTTGATTGAACAACAATTTTGTTGATAGATAAATTATCAAGTGTTTGTAGGGGGTAAGACGAATTATTTTATTCAATGCACGTAAAAGTATGTTGTATTACTTAGTATCTGTTATAACTTATTAAGTAAAGAACTTTTGCAAAAACGTGAAATGATTTGAATCGTTGAATTTAAATTAATTTATATTTACATAAAAGTTAAATATTGTTCGCGGCCGTGCAGCTTTTATAGTAGGATCCAAAACACTCCCAACGTTGAATTATGGACAAAAAATAAATAAATTTAAAAATAACTTTGTATTGGAATCAAAAAGGAAAAAGGTGAATTCGGATAAATGAAGTTTGTACATTTTCCGCTGGTATTTCACAATTTTCACGGGGTAAAATTTGTAAAACATTTTCCTGTCACGTGGCTGTCGATATGCATGCGTGACGCATGCATCATATATTTTCATACAACTTTTTTCCGTATTATTTTATGCGTGACGTACGAATGCGGGTTGGGGGACGGCAAAATTGGGAATGATCCAAAAACACGTCTATACGTAGTTATATAACTATGCAAACAGGATATAAACGAATTAATTTAAGCACTTATAGACAGTACATTAACTTTAGGTCTTTATGTTACTGTTTTTATAATAATGTCGGTTCAAGGTAATTCCATTCCATTTCTTACAATTGCCAATAGTATTTATAGTATACTACTGACGTGGTTTGCGCCAGGGTAGCGCAAGCACAAATGCGGATTGTAAACGATCTCGGTGTTTAGTAAACGCGTGGTTAATGTTAAGTGTACCCCTAGTATGTGTTTTTACTAGCCCGACATAGTACGCGTCAACTAGCGCTTTTGTATGAAGGATCCTGTACAGCGCCCCTGCCGGGGCGTTTTAGAACGAAAAATCTAGATAAGAAAATAGAGCTAGTTGACTCGTACTATGTCGAGCTAGTAAAAATTCATACTAGGGATACTGGTCCCAGGTTGTGTGATCATATCTATACTAATCTATACTAATATTATAAAGAGGTAAAGTTTGTGAGGTTTTAGGTGGCAATCTCTGAATCTATTGAACCGATTGAACAATCTTTTACCAATAGAAAGCCACGTTATTTGTGACTGTCATAGGGCTAAATATTAGCCCGAAAAATATGAAGTTTTTGATCGTGGTAGCGTTTGATATAAATAGATGTCCACCCTTGCGAAGCCGGGAGGGGCCGCTAGTGGGGAATAAAAGCAGAAGAGAGCACTGTGAAGCGCATTGAAGCACTATATTTTATGGTGGGTCTACGTTACTTATAAAACCCGAATCCAGTGAGGACGGTGGGCTTTGACCATGTCAATGACATTTTATACAGAGTGCGTTAAGACGATGATATGAGCTATCGATGTGCATTCAATATGTTTTAGCTATCAGAAATGTATATGCATAAATGTATAATGCCCGCTGGAAGAGACTGTACGTCACAATCACCTAACTTCAAAAACCATGAGAGGAAGTTGCTTAGATACTGGGACCACTGGGACCATTTCATTCAATGCCGAGATCGGATGTTTATTTACCTCACAATAATGAGTATTTAAAATCAAGTAGTAAAGAGAGCGGAGCTTATTTGTTTTGTTTCGCTCCGCTCACGCCTCGCCCACCAATCCGGAGACGAATTGAGCGGAGCAGTTAGAAGCGACCTTTACATTTATACGTATAGTGTATTTTGTTTGTCATTTCATGACATTGAAATTTATAGGTTGAAATCCAACCGCTGCATTCAAATTTGTAGGTTGTAATTAACCGCTGTTTAACTTGTCTCCGTTTTAGTGGAGAGGCACACTACATTGTATCAGCAGACGGAATTAAATCCTAATTTATAATTACAAATAGGATAGATTTGCTATTTTATTTGCATATTTTTATATTTGGAAATTAACCTTATTCTCCGTGACTTTAAGTTGATATTTGTATAATACACAATTGAAAAATTCCGCGTGTACGTGGAACGGTGTATAGAGAATATATTATTATTTAATCTATTTATTGTAGGCCTGATGACATATTGACCTAGCATAGTGAGACGGTGACGTCTTTTTATAACATTGCGGATCTAAAATCGACAGATGATAATTAGATCCAAAAATGCACTCAGCTTGGAGCAATATGTACTTTGCCTATTTGTTGTACAGTTTTCAAAAATATATATGATGTACGTATATATTTACAAAGCACCTGTAATTCTACTAAATGTATTTAATTTAGAGAGTCTATTCTGTATTTTATACTAGGGACGTGTCCGCGATATAACATAATTGCATTTATACTACAGCAGTGTTGGAATTGTAAGTTATATAATGTAAAATATGTTTTTTAAATAATTATTGTTTATAATAAAATGTTTTATGATGGCGATGTTCTTTTTTTTTTACTTCATAGATTCATGACTAGTCTGGACGGAAATGGAGAAGGTATTTATGGTAGTTTTGTGAGGATTAAAATCACGAAATAAAATGACAAATTTAGAATCACTTCGCAAGCGAAGCGCGGATGTTTATTTTACGATAACATTAATTAATAGGTACTTAAGTATACAAGATACAACGCACATCTCCTCATATAAAACTCACAACAATTGTTCTATCTCCACATTTATATAGGGACCAGCCCCCGTATCTTATAGATATTCTCAAACAAGATAAATGTATAGTAAGTATAATTTATCAGTTGGGTTAGGATTGGATGTTGGTTCAGAACGTCGTTACAAAGTTAGTTCACTCACATAAAAAAAAAATGTGGACTGTTTTTCTCCTGGCAACCTTTTCATTCCATTGCCAGTATTTATAGTAAAATTCATACCAACATCGACATCGTTTTAAATCTAAATAAATTGAGCTAACTATAACAAAAGTAAACTTATTTGATCGATAGTATGGTTAGTAGGCGCAAGAAGTACATTTTGGTTTTCATATTAATTTAAGAATATGAGATTGAACACGATCTACACATTTATTTGTAATCCAAATCAATCAATAGTATACTGAATTAGGAAAATCGATACAATATAATATTTAAAATTGTATGCATATGTAATGAAGTAAGTATATTGTTATTTTTGTTACTTTAGACCGATTTGAGCACAAAAAGCGTATTCTGATGTTCTCATTTTCATAGATTACTTAATACTAAGTTACACAAGTTACTAAAAATACCAGCGTCATAAAGACGAATATTACTTTATTTTTATATGTTAGAACCTTATTCGAATACAATAAATTATTTCTAAGAAATATTCAAGTGATCTAATATTCATAAATAACGTTAACATCCATTATAATATTATTATATAAATTAAAATATTAAAATGTTTATAAAATATTCACCTGGAATGAACAGAACTGTCTAGTTGTAAATTGTTGTTCAATAGTTGTTGAGAAACGTCCGAAAAAATTGGAATTTTGATATGATATAGAGGCCGAGAGATACTACAAAATGTTTATCAAAATAGGGAATTCCTTTCGAAGCTCAAGTGTATAAATGGACCATTGTATGTATAACAATATATAAATATATATAATACAAAGTGTAGACTTGAAGTTGGAAATGTAAGTGTCAAGACAGATATACAAAAGTGCATAGTGTTTATATATAAAAGTAGTTAATATTGGTAGTATAGCTGTCTGTCATGGGACGCAGTGAGAAGTGATATTATAATATTATGTAACAACACCGATTTAACTACAACATGAACGATATATTGGCCAATCCTCGTTTTATGGCACTTTTATCACGGATCTTTTTAATATAATATTACACAATTATCTACGAGTTATATCGTCTACCGTGTAAATGGCAAATATAATAGAACAACATCACGATATAAATGGATAACACCAGTTAGAAAATTTCAAGTTTCGATACACCAATATAGTAAACGTGGGTTTAATATTTAATATACAGCTACATATTAAATGTAGATATCAATATCAACAATAATAGTGAACGATATCTACGTTACACGGATAATAGATACTTAAAATAAGCGTATAGTCGGACATAATTCCGGTTGGCAACGTATGCCCATGATCCTTATCAGACTTATAACGTCGAATATAACGCTACTACCCGTTGAACATTCCGTCACTCCCTGTTTACACATTCAGAATTATCTTCTTTTCCTGTATGCCCAAAACAGCCTACCTGGAGCCTTACCATGACGTCTTATTGCGAACCAATTGAATACCTAAACAGAATCGTTGCACTTTGAATAATCGTAACACATGGCTCTCCATAGCAATAAGGTAGGCGTCAATCACTTTAGATTTAAAATCAACCTAAATTGAGCGTCAAGATGTTACAACGTGGTCGTGGTAGTAAAACGATTCTGTTTAAGTCCGCATTCGGATCGCAATAAAACGTCATCAAAATGGTAAGGATCTCTAGGCACTAGAACGGTTTTATCACCTAGTCAGAAATGTTTTTCCAACATTCTCGCAGGCAGCATAGAACGGCATAATAACATTTACGGTCAACTTCCTTTTAGCAGTTCCATGAATACTCACAGAACTCTGTATGGATCTCAAGGTACCGCAGTATCGGTTATTTTGTTGTCGCTCGTCACGACAGTAACATGAAAATCTATGTGCTCATCATAATGCATTTTATCACACTAGTTGAAGTGTCAGAAAGTTTAGATTGGACCACCACTAAAGACCAGACATTCCAATTCCTTATAGATTTTTTTCTGGAATATTTTCACAATCTTAGTAAAGTGTATAAATCGAAATCGAAATGTCCGAATAAATCCATTTTCCTTTTTTTTATTGATGAAGAACGTTCAGTGTGCTTATATATATGTCATATGCTTATATATATCTTTGTGCAAAACAACCGAACATACGGCTTTCAAGTTCCTAACTATTCCTTACATAGAAATTCATCCTTCAATATCGAACGCATAAAGACCGTATCATTACATCCTCATACATTGCTACTTCAGCTGTTGGCTGTTACATATAGACACATATCTATACATACAAACGAGCTAACGCTGGATACTTCCAGCACAAAATAGATTACATGTTTCCTGACGCTCGCTTCAAATCATCCAGGGCAGTGACACCTTTGCTAGCGAAAACATCGATGGTTACTCATAGGATCCTAAACCTCGTCTCGTTATATTCCTCGTGCATCCCGTCGTGTGCAGCGTCCATCGCTGGTCACTCCTCGGCCGTGGGCTGGGACGTGCTGGACGGCGGGGGCTGGATGGTGCTCTGGCGCTGCGCTCGCCTCACGTCCGCCAGCGTGGTGACGCCAGCCTCGTCCAGCTCCCGCCAGCGCTGGTGGTTGTTCCGGGCGTGGTTCACCAGCTCTGGCATGTCGATGAATGCTGAAAATATTATATAAAGTTGTAAATATTGTATTATATACACGCTTGTTTTTCTTTTTAAAGTAATGGGTATTGCACGATTTGAGAATTTAGCCGGGGTAGCTTTGAATAAAAACCAACATGGATCGCGCCATAGTAAAATCAAACCAACCGTAGTAAAATTGTTCAGTGTTTACGTTGTAATCTAGAATTAGTTACAAGGTTCTGCATTTTATAAAAAATCGAGCTGACCCGACAGATGTCTTGAGAAAATAAATATGATCATTTTTATCTCTTCGTGTTGTCGTCTCTTTTTTTCCTCACATCACGGTATTCTGGTATTTGGGGTAGAGACAAATCCAACAAAGCAAAGATTATGAAAAACGGTCCCGCCGTTATAAATGGTGTTTGTTGTAAAATAAGCAATTCTTACCAGACCAAGCCTCCATCATATCGATGATGATGTAGTCGATGAAGCCGATCTGCGAGCGCGGGATGGAGCAGGTGGCGCGGTCGAACATCGGCATCACCACGGGCAGGTCCTTGGCTTTCTCCTCGTCGGTTTGGAGGAAGTATTCTTCTGCGATCCTGAAATTGATATAGAGTTCATTTTACCATCATTATTGTCAGATGCGGATTCCAAAGCGGAGGTGGCGAGTTCAAATCCCAGTGCGAGCACGTATCAATGTGTTTCTTGTTAAACATAATATGCACCTATACGTAATTATCACTCGCTTTTCGGTGAAGGAAAACATCGCGCGAAAACCAACATGCCCGAGCGACCAACATGGAGGCATGTTATCTATCAACCCGTACTAAGCAAGCTCCGTGGTGGATTATGGCCTATTCTTCACCAAAGTGAGGCCTTTGCCCAGCAGTGAATGTTACAGGCTGAAGATATTATTATAATTGTCAGTTGCTATATTTCTTCTTGTTCGTGCCACAAATAGGTGTTTTGTGATGCCTGGTTCGCCTTTTTTCTAGCATTTCAGTCCAGCCTTGGAATGCCACATTTCAATCGTAGTGTATCCATTCCAGTAGCAATCCAGTCCAGTCCCATACCGGTTCATTATTCCAGCGGTATTCTAGCGCTGGATTCGATAGCTGGACTCGTGTTAACCACAACTAGTTCGATGGTGATCCATAACTGGGACAGTTACTGGTACAAGTCAGTGGAGAAGTTCTGCTAATATGAGGAGCATTTATTTGGTATGTTGTATGCACTTTGGCGGCGAGTATTACAGCTTCATGTTTTTCTTCTTCTTACGCATACTCGTATATGTTTCCACCACTGAATAGGAATGAGCGTCGTTTGGAACATCGTGGTCAAAATATAGGGCAGATCCCCGACGCCGATCCAAAATGGCCGTCATATGTCTGGTTTTTAACACCGCTATTACAAAAGCATGCCTTGTTGTAAAAATCCATCACGAATGTTATAAATGAAACAATATCATCTTGACCCTCATTGATGGGTGGATACTTTTGAAATTAGATTTTCATAGAGACTGTGCATCTATAGTATTAATTGATCGAAGATAGTAGAATTGGAATGACCACCAGGAATGTTAGAAGATAATACCTTCTAGCCCATTCGAAGGCAAACTTCTGCGGCCTGGAGGCGTTGGAGACGTCGGCGCATTTTATCATCATCCTCTTCACCAAGACACCGTTCTCTGGCAGCTGCAGCTGTGTGAGGGCTGAGCTGTCTAGCGATAGAGGTTCCTGGAAGCAGGTGTGGTAGTGTGAGATATCTGGCTCGAAGGACCAGAGGTTTGGAAGAAAATGAATGGGAATACGGTTTCCGAGCATATAATTATAATATCTATTGACTAAAATGAATATTATGGGGAGACTTGGTAGTAGGTGTGTAACAATCATGATGAAAATGTTTATTTAATCCGGGAATATGAACTCGGAAACTAACACTATGATGTGTGTGACTTGAATTTGGTATCCTAAAAGTGCCCTTGAAGCATTGCAATCGAATTGAGGTCTGTTGATTTAAAGTAGGTATAGGTTAATAGCATTAATTTAGTTTTGAACTTAAGGATAGAGACATAGAACTCGTTAAATTAAGTAGCCATATTATATGGGAGCGTTCATTGGATTTAGAAACTTAAGGCTGGAGACGTAAGGCTCACGTCAATATGCATGTTGTCTTCCTTGCTGCTGCTGCCTTTAGCGTAGAACACGTTGACGAACTTGGCGAGATGTTCGAAGTGTTTCGTCATCTCCGTCGCTAGGATCATGTCGATGACGTTGTGCCGCACCGTCTTGTACGTGTCGGCGTCGAGATTCTTGAATATGTTCACGCGGTCGTCGTCTGGAAATGGGGGAAATGTAAATACGGTGATTTGATGGCACCAAATTGGCCGATTTTTTTATTTATCTTGCTAATTACCGCGTGGAATGTAAAACAATGTGGTTTTTGGGGCAAAGGCTGTGAAATGTTTATGTGTTTGTAGACGGAGTGCGAGAACCCAAAATAGCATCGTTTTTATATAATAACTAGCTGTGCTCCGCGATGTTACTCGCTGTTGGAATAAAAATGTAGCCTAGGTATGTGTTAATCCAGGGTGTTAGCTACCGCCACGCAAAATTTCATTAAAATTGGTTCCTTTAAGCGTGAAGAAGTAACAAACGTACAAACACCCAAACTTTCACCTTTATAATATTAAGTAGTAGGATAATAATGACTTATGATATTGGAATCATAGGTGACTTTCAAAAATGGCCGCCTATCTTATAGGCTAGGAACGTTATTCGAGATCGATCGGCCGACAATACTTGCTGTTCATATCATGAATCTGTAGCTAAGTTCTTAATAGTGGTCCACTGAAAGAATAATTTTACCTACAGCCAAAACCCTGGACATTATTATAAAATACTTACTGAGAGTCAGTTTAAAAGTAAGCGCGGCATGATGCGACTCCAAAACGCATGTGTCATTGTACAGAACAGCTAGCGGGTGGCGCGAGTTGCAGAGGAAGGCGGACGAAGTTCCCGGATGGTCGATGTCATGAGCGGCAGCGGATATCAGTGCGGCTGCCGCTTCTATTGGCTCCAGAAGAGTCTTGAGGCGGTCCTTCTCTAGGAAGTATGCTACTGCCTGAAAAGTAAAGTATGAAGTTAGCAACCGCCTCTCGTCACTAAAGAATGCTTTGGACTTGGTTAAAGGACGTCCCTAAAGTCTCTTATCTTTAGTACTCAACCCACTTTTAGGTCTTTTAAAACGACAACACACTGTTGTGATTCTCAAAGTCCTATATTCATTACACTAAATCCAACATATATTACACTAAGCAAATAGTGGCACTTTGTAAGGTTTGCTCACATCAAACTTCTCTTCTAATAGATATCCCAAAGTAGGTAATCTAGACGTTTAAAAATAAAACAAAATCAACCACATATTTGGAAAAACAAAAGAAAGGCGAGGACTTTTGAGAAAGAGACATTAAGGTCCGTATTAATAAATCAAACTTAGCTCTGAGAGCTATCTTCAGTGTGCACTTGCTCTTTCGTTCCAATTAATATATTACATCTTAAGTTGTAGATTAGGAACAGAAACTTACATGATATCTGGCAAATTAATAAATGACACTCAGCGGTTAAGTGCTATCCGATTTTGACTGAATTGACACATACAAGACAGTATCTAGTAGCCAGTGCTACATCTCAATATCCATTTATTAAATAGCAACGATTTCAAGATGTAGATTACATTTTGAGTGTGGATCAGCTGGTAGCGCACTTGGTAGCGCCTTTGAGTTTCATTTATTAATACGCACCTAAGAGCTTCTGATAACCGCAAGAATGTCTGAGACCTGGCAAAATATGTACAGAATAGAAGACCCAGAACAGAAGAACCACGAGTAACACTAACCTGAAGCACATCGGCGGCGTGGGTAGAGTTGTGATAAGTGTTCACTGCATGGTAGTTGGTTTCTATCACTGTCAGCCAGTGGAGCAGTGTGCGCTCGTCGCACTCTAAAGCGGCGCAAATGTCGAACCTCCCCCCCATGATAGCTAGCCCGAGATGGGCGAGCGGTCGGCCGCGCGTCAGATCCTCAAGCCGGAAGATCTCGAAGTCCCAACTCAGAGCTGTGTCGAGGAGCTCGCGGAGTTGGCCCGATGTCTAAATGGAGACAGAATAGTGAATTTAACCTCCATACTAAAACTATGGCAAATCTGTTGTCTGCATTGGATCCGTGTGTATACCTTGTTTACCTGCAGCGTAGACAGCTGCAGGTAAACAAGGTATACGGGACTTTTGCTCTGTATGAAGTGCGGTAGGTATGCACAATAATGACGTAGCCGCTTGATAATTTTGCTGTTGAAAGACGCTGTCGATAGTTTTTACGAAAGCAAGCAAGATGTTCAGATAGATCTGTCTTCAAAGTAAATTATAGAATGAAAACCAAAACTTACAAGTTTGAGAGTAAGTACCTACTTAATAAGATATTACTGATCTTATTAGACTTAAAAGCGCACTTAAGGTGACGAGCATAGTGCCGACAAAGATATTGCAATACAATCTGGATGGCTGCAATTGTTTCACTAGGATGTATACAATATTTACCTAGTCAGGTCATAAATTCTGTCACATGTTTTATATAAAATAATTGAAACAAGTTTATTCATTATGTAACCATTTATATACCAAAATGAACTTAACAAAACATAGATTCTTATGCCACTAAAGTTTATTCAAAATGACCTCCGTGATTTTGAATACAGGCCTTCAATCTGCGCGGCCAGTCGTCTATCGCAGCACGAACGAGGTCCATGTCAATATCGGCGGCTGCCTTAATCAAGGATGTCTTGAGTGACTCCAAATTGGGATGAGGCTTTGAGCACGCCTTTTCCTCCAAGTGTTGCCATATCTTGTAATCTAGCGGATTCAAATCTGGACTGGAGGAGGGCCAGTCTTCGTGCCGGATGAAGTCGATTTCACGCGCCGCCAGCCAGTCTTGTGTGCTCTTCGCTCTATGAGCTGGCGCCGAATCTTGTTGGAATACCCAGTGCCTGTTATTAACATGGTATGAGAAACAGGTTCCACAAGGTTCGTCAGGACTGTATTTTGATACACAACTGCATTCGTTTTTACACCTTTCTCACAAAAATGTACCTCTGTTAAGCCCCAATAAGACACTCCCAACCATACCATGAGCGAGGATGGAAAATGACCTCGTTGGACACGCGGAATACGGTTGCTCGCTTCTTCACTACTGTGTGCGTACACCTTATCATTTTGTTTGTTGTAGCTCTCTTCTACGGTAAAAATTTTTTCATCCGAAAAAAGAATTTCCCGATATTTTTTTCCCGCGTACCGCTTCAACAAAGCGCGGCATCTCTTCAGTCTCAGGTCCATTAGACGAGCATTCAAATGATGTCCTGTTTTTCTTCGATATGCCCGAAGCCCTAAGTCTTCATTTAACACCCTTTTCACCGTGGTTCTGCTTAATCCCATCTGAAGGCTTACGTTTGGGATTTCTTTGAATTCGCGCCTTCACAGCTTTTATCACTGCTGGAGTCCTAACAGACCGAGGGCGACCACTTCTTGACCTGTCATCTACACTAGAGTCTTCATTGTATCGTTTGATGGTACGATAAACGAATCTCTTGGTTATATTCAAATTTTTCAGTATGTCAAAAATTTGAATTGGCGCGTAACCGCAACGATGCAACGCAATAACTGCAACACGGTCTTCTTTAAGCGTCCACTCCATATTTAAAAATGAGTAAAATTCTAAAAAGTATACATTTTTATTTTCATGAACAATTCGAAATTCGAATTCAATAAACTTTTTTGTGGCCAGCATTCTAAAAGAAAAGTTTTTACTGTGTGACAATACTTATGACCTGACTAAGTATATAGTCAGCTAGGCCTAGAAGTTTACTTATAATTGAAACGGTGGAGCTACACTCTAAGCTTACCTTGTGTTTGATATTAGTTCTGTTGGTCTGAGACCTGACGACGGTAGAGTCGTTGCTGCTTCTCCGAGATGACAGCACGTTGGTTGGTCCTTGCTGTAAAAAACGGAAAACCATTCAATGCTTCAAATCTCAGATTTAGAAGCCTTGATTTGGTCTATTTCTAAATTCTGAAATGCTTACCTAATGCTAATGAAAATGCTTACATAAAATGTTACTAGAACTTACCTATTGAAATAGTTCAGAAAGATTGGAAAGAATGTCGTTCTCTACGAAGAAAGTAAAAATTAAAATTAAATTAAATGGGAAGCAAAAAATAAAATTTAAAACGATCCTCTTCTCGTTTACTGTATGGATACGTGAAATGGGGCATGTTTTGATGGGGTTGTACGAAGCAAGTCAGAAGCAACACATTTCGACGCATTTCCTATTTTCATAGTAAGACGGAACATATTGCGGTGACCTGGACTGGAAGGTCTTTATGAAGTTTCAGCAGTGAACATTTGTGAGTTAGTAGAAGCCATGAAGCAAAATATACTCGGTGATGTTGTAAGGGCAACAGTATTTGTTTCTATCTTTTTTACGAGGCATTCCCTAGGCTATAGTTTCAGTATAATATACTACTGAATATTTAATGATGAATAAATTTAATTTTAAGTAGTATCTTGTATAGGATTAACAAGAAACACATTATTCATAGAGGTTCACGAAGAGATAGAAATGAGTCAATCTGTTTGTAACCTATATATCAAAATGAAGGTTATTCAGCTTCCAAGTTATTATTAACTGTATTTTCGTTGCGATTCTCCAATTTTCCTGATTAGTTTTAGAAATTTACATTATTGATTTCTAAACGTAGATTTTCAGGTTTCTTCCGTATACAGTGAATTTATGTCGGCACATCAGTTCATAAGTCCAAACCCATTCGTTTGAACGAAACCCCAAATATTTTATACTGCAATCATCTGTCTAACGTGTCATATACTTATGACATAGCTCAATTATTTCAAAGCCCCCTTTGGCCACCATATCGAACCATACACTTCAAACCCGCTCATTCCCAGGTCAGTTGTCTGAATTAGAGAGACCTCTTCTCCACCCATCTATATCACCCAGCATTAGAAGTTTGTAAAAGTTCTAGCGTTAGTCTATCACTCAACTTTCTAAGCGTTTCTCCTACGTTAGTGACTACAGCTCTACGAAGGGTTAATGCAAAGACAGGTGGTAAATCAAACCTCCTACCATGAACATATAGTTGTTCTGGTCCCGCTATCCGCCCGCGCAGGATCGTGGACAAAATAAATAAGTATATTAGTACTTATATACAAACCAACATGCAACATTTTTAGTCAAAACTCTGATTAAAAAATACTAAAACATTTTTAGAAGGTATTAAAACTGAGTAACGTAACAAAATATTAGATCTAATAACTCGACATAAATTATATAATTATATATCAGATAAAGAGGGAGTTAAGAATTGAAAGTTGAATAACGAGTGAATAAAAAAGTAAAGAAAATAATTAAATTGTGTTGTAGTTAACACAAAACATCTCTTTTGTAGTCGACTATTAACAATTAATTTACAGCTACAGTTTGCGGTAACTCAAACAGTAACAACATATTTTTGTGTGACTTTAACCGTAAGTTTTTTAATTATATATTTCAAGATTAATCATTGAAGTGTTATCTATTACCCAAAAGGAAATGGAGTCAGGACACATTTACGAATTACCTACATATGTATAAAAACTCAATTGTTTTTGGAGAAATAACATTTAAAACCATATAAATCAAAGCTTCCACAAACACCATAAAAGTAGGTATGTATTATAAACACCGCATGCCCCAACTGCGTAGGTACTGTAGATCTAAATGGTAACAACCCAATTAGAACGTATATCGTAAAAGTAATTTTTTCAAGATACTGGCTCAATATTACGCTAAGTATAAATTTGCCATACATTACACAAATTACAAACAAATCAAAAACCACAATCACATTCCACCACAAGAACACTATCTACACCGACATTTTGTTTGAGATACGATTATATAGGTTAATTCCAGGATAGATGCCCGGCTCGGATAGATGCCTCAAATTCAATAACTATGATTTCCCGGCCTGTTTTTGCTGTCGTTGATATTGCCAAACGAGAGACATCCCCGCACCTACCCGGTACCCCCCGCGAGGTAACCCCTGACCCGTCGTGCATTCCATCTATACTCAAAGAAAGATTTGGTGCGACGAAAAAATTGCTAATTCTTTTTCTACAGCATTATTGAGCAGCTGGAACTTTTTAAATGGTGACTAAATAATTTATATTTTGTATCCAAATGTTACAATGGACTGTATACTAACACTAAAATCAGTTTTTTTAGAATATTTATTGAATACACATTCCTGAATATAAAAGGCGTCTATCCTCTACGAAAAGGATAGACGCCTCGATTTATTTTCGCCTATGTTTAACCATACAAAACAAATAATTCCCATTATTTTCAAACGATGTAACTACATTAGGGTATAGATGCCTCAGAAAGGAAACTTCTTTCGTGAGGCATCTATACCCTAATATGATTATAAAGAAAATACACTTTTTACGAACATTTTTAATTAATGTCTGTGTTTAGATTTTACTTCCCATCACGAATATCTAATATCAAATTGAAAAAGTGTTATTTTTATCAATGAGACATGTATCCCATAACTGGTTTTGACGCATAGAGCAACTATCCGTCATAGGGCATCTATACTTTCAAAAATAGAGGTCTGGGAAAATCGATATAGATTAGTAAATATCAACAGTGATGTTTTCTTTTTCCTTCAAAGTGGTAGCCGAAAGACCAATCTATTAACATGTGTGACAAACGTTCAGATCCAATAATTTAAATGGGAAATATAAAGCGTTTTCAAAAAGTATGGCAACTATCCTGGACTTACCCTATGCGGTTTGCAAAAAGCTCCATGGACTGTGCAGTCAGCATGAAAAATCGCTGAGCCCTTTCGTTCAATAAAAATTTACGAACGTCAAATACTAAAATTTTGCGTAAAATTTTAATTTCTTTTAGTAACTTTTGTCGCTCACTGTACTAAATGATCCCATATCACGTGCCGTGTTACTTCCTTACCTTCAACCTAAGGTATTACTCAAACAGCATATCGCAACCGAACTCAACGGACATACAAAAAACAACAAAGAAACGGACTCACGCATGGACATAACACAGTTTATTGTTTATGGGTTCACTGGACCGCTTCCTGATCGACTTACCGACAGAAGAGCCCCAATCAGATCGGTGGCGATCGGATCCTCGACGCGCAGGTTGGGTTCCTGGCGCATCTGAGGCGAGTACAGCTCCGATGTGCGTAGCATGTCCACGGCGCGCTCGATGCAAGCCACTGTCGACGGGGGCGCGCCTTCCGTCGCAGCCGACAGAAGGGATATCACCTGGAACAGATAAACGATGAGGTGTTGAACATCAACAGCAAAGCAAATTCAAAGCGTTTATTGTAGTAGGCAATAATGACGCACTTTTATAAGTCAAAGACTTACCATCTTACCACAAAAGTTTAGACCACAGTAAACAGATGTTTCTAAAATTTCGTTTGACAAAAAGCGTTTTCCTACTCAATCTTGGCATTCCTTATTCTTGTTATTAAGTTAGAAAAAGCCAGGGTTAGACGTCGATTTGTGGAGAAAATATTTAGACGTGTGTTCAACTCTTGTTTAAATCTTTTGTGATATGACGGTTAATGTTGTAACAACATTAATATCGGCATGTAGGACTTAGTTATCGTCATAGTAATTACTAACGATGGTATTGAAAGAGGCTCCAAATTGAAAGAGCTAATTCAGGTAAGTTCAATTTTGGTATTTTTTGTGATGTGATTGATCCTCTTTAAAACTTCGGGATCAAGGGTAAATTTGTATTAATAGATTTATTTATTCGCTCTGAATCCGTTGATTATAAATTTACTTAGAAAATAGGGGAAGAAGGTTTTCAATAGGTCCAAGGACCCGAATAAATCTAGACTATAAACTCTAAACTAACCCATTACTAACTAAAGTGTAATAATTTTTTTAACTTCAAATAAACTCACAAACAATTTACATAGGTTGACGTTGCAAAACACAGTTACACTCTGCTGTTTTAGTTAGGTACGATTTCAAAAACTACAAAAATGTTCAATTGTTTAATTTTTAAAACATTTTCACACTTTTAAAGAGTGGCTTCCAAACACTGCTTGTATCAGAATGAACTATATTTTATACAGCTTATTCATAAATTGCAAGTTATCGGTCATTGTTTCCTGTTACAAACCCGGGTGGTCGGTTGATGAATCGATTGCTGCAAAACCGATAAAACTGATTCAGAATATTGGGAAATAGACACTTGTACGAGCAATATTAAGCAATTAGTAAGTTTATCTAAGATAATGCAGACACGATATCAATATAATGCAAATTTAATTTGTACTAAGTTTTTTAGCGGGCATTAACTCACTTAGCTCAGTAGGAAAGCACGTATCGTGAAAATATAACTTGCACCTCTAATTACTACTGTAATAAATGTAACCTATGTGAAATTTGATGATCTAAGTAAGCAAAAATCGGCTTACATCATTGGCACAGATGATCGCTAACCTGTTTTTTCTCACCAGCCTTTGGTTAGCCAGTGGTTAGCCGGTGGTCAGCCAGTGGTTAGCCGGTCGGGCGCCTGGGTATTACCTTAGTGATAGGAGCTTCGAGAGGCAATCCCTGCAGTTTAGCAAGCGAAGTGCGTCGCAGTCCGTCGGAGGCGACGGAGCGGACGTCTAAGGATCCTCTCCGGATGGAGTGCAGCGAGCCACGTCCGCGCTCGTTCTCCACAGCACTGGTGAGCTCGCAGACGAACACGAGATGCGATGTGGCCCTGAAGAGATAAGTCGTTAGATCTCTTGATCATCCGTATAAGTGACCCGTAAAAAGAAACGCAAACGAATTTTCTATAAATAAAATGAAAAATATGTTAGAAATTACCTACTATGTAAGTACGACACAATTATGCATTTGTTTTCAAATCTTTATAAAAACTAGTGATTTCTACCACTACAGCCGCTACTTCGTTGGTACGCTAAAAACGGTAAATAAACTAGAACAATAGCTGGCTGAAGAATAGGATGCAAATCGGTCAGACCTATTATGTCTGGATAGTAATATCTTGCTGCTTGATGCAGTTTTCGCACCGTAAAAAAATCGCTTTATGAAGATAACATTTCCGAGTTAGAGAATAAACCATGTATTTCTTCAAAAAGTTGATTGAAATCAATAGTCGTTTAGTTGTTTTCCAAGAACATAATTTAGACCAGAACCAAATAATAAAGCCGATAGTGGTACTATTTCTAGCTTTCATAATATACTTATGTCATGTAGCATAAAACAGACGGACGCTAACTAAATCACATTAACCCAATAGAGGCCTGGCTAAATTGGTACTGATGTAGCGACTAAAATAGGTCGTTACAGGGTAGGTATAGTATGACTGAGCACCAGAGCTAAGCGAGGAAGGAGAGAAACGTGACTACGAGTAGGTACAATACGATCATTTCTCGGAGAGGGAGCGAGAGGGAGAGAGATATCATAAATCACACCTGACTTTCCACTTTCCAATTATTGTCTCTTGAAATATGAGTCGTGTATGATACAATATTGAACAAAACCGGCGAAGAAGTTTAGAAAACATCTGCCATCTACGTCCCTACTGTGCGTTGTCAGAAATATACTTGTCAGGTTTTGATCAAGTGTTTGTGTTAGATTTATTCCAGGTCCTCGCTTCCATTTTACTCTTTTCGGCTCATCTCTGGTGGGTTGTCCTTAGTACGTAAGCCCCTTTACATAGCTACGTTGATACCGGGAATGGGCACTCAATAGCATTATAGGACTTCCAAATTAAGGGAACGTGAATATACATTTCGAGGAATACAATAGACATCTATATTATCTATACTATATTATAGACATCTATATATAACTATCTACATTAGGCATAGGTAGGTATATTACATTTGATTGTTGATTTTGTAGGGTCCGATTCTCCAATTCAGGACTATGATAATATTGTTTCAAGTCCAGTGTTTGAGAACTGTATATTTCTTCAACAAATAAGTGATATCATTGTATAGTACCTATATAGAATGTTTACTTCAATCCAAGATTTGAGTTATAAGTTTTGTAAACGTAGTTAACATCCAATATTCTCGAAGAATATAAAGAAAAGTCATCAATGAAACTCATTACTTATCACGCGTTTTATTGTAACCATGGAATCGTTTACTAGCAAATCCTGGAAATACTCGTACCATAATGGGACCCTCATCAATTCATTATTTTTAAAAGCTTTTCCCAACCAATGGCAAACGATCAAATTCTACGGCGATCAGCAATTTGAGTGAAAAACTAGCGGTTTAAATTGGATTGCTTGATTCTGTGTAGTAAGAAAGATCATGATTATGGTCGAGTGGAGACTTCTGACGGATGGAGAGTTTTATAATGGAAGAAATAATCTAATTAAATGTTTGGGTATGGCAAAGTTGGAGTATGTAGTATGTAGGTAGGTATACTTTAATTTTTTTAACTTTTTTGTTTTCTTTTTTTTGGGCACATGAGAAATACCTGTTCAGCCCAATAGTAGCTCCACGGCAAGGCAGCATGAAGGTATCTGGTGCAGCCCTGCGTCGCAGCGTCACCGGCGCCTCCCAGTCCCGGGCGCCGCTCGCGGCCAGTCGCAGGGCTTCGCCCCCCGCGGCGTCTGTTAGCGGTCTGGGACCCTCTTCTGCACGCCAGCCCAGGACCCGACACCATGCCTTGTTGGTAAGCTGGGGGGAAATTATGCAACTTGAAAGTTTTGTTATCTCATGGAATACCTATAAAATCTATTGTTTCATAACTTATCAAATGTTAATTGATTTAGACGTAGAAAGAAAGTAGTTAGCTAAGTCAGAGCTTAAATCGGCAGCGTTACACATTTTTAGTATGCCAGGTTAAACTAAAGCTGCTCCGGTTCTTTGACATAATAAATACCCGCAATGATATGGGAAAAGCGAAGCAGCTACTGAAATACAGTTTATTAGTTCAATCGCTAATAAATTTGTATGCCCATACATGTATTTCGTGTACGACCACGAAGGAGATTTTAGAGGTGGTTTGACACCAAAAAAATTAGTCAGGTTTCAGCAAATCCTTTGTAGGACAGTGTACTTACAAGTACCCTCTGTTGCTCATCAGTGACAGCGACCAGGTCTCTGCAGCGGTCGGTGGCAGCCGCCAGCGCCGCCATGGCCGCTATCTGAGCCCGCGCCGTCGCCGCCGCAGCCCGAGCCTGCAGCACCTCCGCGCACCACGCCGTGGCTCCTAACGTCTCCACCATCACCTGGAGCAAACGGGTACAGAGGTTTCATTGTCATAAGTAAAAACCATCACCGTAAATATATACATGATATGATATAAAAATGAACACAAAATTCATGTACACTTCTCCACTTTTAGAAAACCCCATACTTAACCTCTAAATTAGTAAAAGCATATAAAAAATGCAAAAAAGGACTATGCCCCAGTGTTAGGGGGTAACGCGAAAATAAAAAAATTAAGAAAATAAAAGGTTTCATTGTTTAATAAATGAGTCGGTTCTAACCTTGCGTGTTTGAGTTCGTCAGAACCCCAAGAGCCTTTGTTGTGGACAACCAACGGGACGAAGGTTATTTCAGAAATGGAATATGTGGAAGAAATAAACGTAACGAAGGGTATCCTCAGCCTTGGCAAAATATGTTAATATTATAACTATAGCTGTTACCCGCTACTTCGTCTGCATTTAAATAGATAAGAACTAGTAAGAATAAAAAGTGCGAAATATCTCTCTCACTTTCCAAAATGTCCCGTCTCCCATCTCCAATGTCTCATTTCCCCATCATTTTCCCATCTTCCCATCATTCTCCCATCTCCCCACCATTTTCCCATTGCTATTGCCCAATTTTGCTATTCCTTCTTCCCCATTTTACCATCTCCCATTTTTTCCATTCCTATTTCCCCATATTCCCATCTCCCCAACTTCCCATCATTGTCCCGTAATGTCAAAATTATACATTTTGTAGAAGGAAAGTTGTGGTAAAAGTTCCACCAAAAATTACTAGATGGCGCCAGGGCCGTTTTTAAGAAATCCTGCATCGCGCAAGCGTTGTGTTGCAGCCTGTCGGGTAGGTTCGTGCATCCGATTTCTATGTTCGGAAAATCTTCGGCAAATGTTACAGTGTAATAAGTAACAGTGATTAAAGTTTACTCTGCACTCTGGACCTTGTTGTTTTAATTTGTACTTCGTGTACACATTTTGCTGTTAGTTTGTGCGAGAATTAGATCCGTTTTTAGCTAGTTGATATGTTTTCTGTTCGCCTACTTATATTATTTGGAAGTAAATGGCTATTATGCCAAAAAATAATGTTATTATGCAGAGAAACGAAAGTTCAAATGTAAAAAAATACTTCAAACGCTTCTCCAGCCATCGCGCAACATCTTTCATAAGATCGAAATTTGAATGAATCAATCAAAACAAACATGAACTCCATCTTAATGTATTTATGAAGACGGCTCCTTCAAATATTGGCTTTAAATTAGCCCTGCAAAAGGTCGAGGAATCTTTTCAAGAGAATCCTTCTATATTGACTCATTTGAAGAAAGCTTCTAAATTAAAGCGTTTGGCCTTTTCGACCAGCCTTTCTATTCAGGTACTGGGGTAATAGCCTCTTTAATTTTATTACTCTTATTAAGTTGGATATACTTTGAAGAATGTTATAAAGACAAAGGTTTATTTACAGCTACTTTCAACGTTCAACCCTTTGGTGTCGAAATCTACTTATTTTATTAGAATTTATTCATTATTCATGTATTTCTCTTACTGTTAATGACATTTTTAAGATTTTCTTGCCGAGTATTTACTTTACTAAATATTTAAACGACAATTTTATTTATCTGTGGTTCGCAAAAATCCATCGTGTGCTACCCAAAAGGATCAAGTACCTATTGCTAAAAATGTATACTTATGGAAAGTAAGTTTATTTTCATAGCGTTTAAGTCTATTTTCTATTGCTAATCCGAACCGAGAAGGATAGCTACAACAGGGCTGTTTGTCCTTGTCGTTTCATCATGCCATTCTTCAAAAATGTTGTTGGTTAAATTTTAGATAAAAAAGTATTTTCAATAGGTACCTACGCGATTATTTTAATGCTATTACAATCAATTTTAGTTAACATTGTTATGGTCTTAATTATTCTGCTTGATAGACCTGAATAGTTAAAAGAAAACATTATTGCAAGGGTTAATAGTAACATTAAGTATATCAATCCTTTTGGGTAGTACATCCAAGCAAATATCTTATTAATCGTACATAGTTCGACCGTGTTTCATATCCCTATTGGAGAAGTCTAGCTTGAAAGGTTACGCTGACGTCACTACACAATGTAGAGAGTCTACAAAGATAAGTGCATAGTGACGTCACGCAGTCCGGTTCTGGCTGCGCTAAGATGGTTGATTCTCGGAGACTATTTCAACACTCGGAAATTCTTGGCGAGTAACCATCTCGGTTTCTCTTGATAGTCTAAAATAGAGATTTTTTACGCCACTTATATTTCCTGTAGCGAAAATATACGGGTCTTACGCCCTAAAGCCTTACACGAATAGGCACCTACTATTCACACATTAATTGGAGCGTTCCAATTATAGCGCAACAATACCCCATAACAACCAGTGTTGTTATGAACACTACTTCGGAAGATTGAATGGATCCATGGAAAAAGGAAAACACTTATGAGCTCTTATGTTATTTTGTCAAATTAGTCAATTCTGTTATCTTTTGTTCGGAAAGCAGCAAAATATATTTTGAGAGATGGCGTCTTAAGAAGTCGCAAGGTATCATGTTAAACCTCAAACAAAACAAACTCGTAGCTGAGAAAAATCCATACTAATATTATAAATCTGAAAGTAACTCTGTTTATCTGTCTGTTTGTCTGTTTGTTTGTTACCTTTTCACGGCTAAACGGCTGAACCGATTTCGATGAAATTTGGTATAGGGGTAGATTGGACCTATGAGACGGACATAGGCTATCTTTTGTCTCAAAAAATAATCTCGAAGGGGATGAAATAGGGGTTGAAAGTTTGTATGGGGAATCCATAATTCCTCAAGTTACGGATCTGAAAATTCTTATTTAGGCTTTTGGTAAGAAATAAATAAATACGGGTTTCAGCTTTTTTGCAAAATCATCCCTAAAGGGGGAAAAGCAAGGGGGTTGAAATTATGAGGTATTCTTTAGATGCACCCCCTACGGACCACAATAAACGGCTAAACGGATCGTAATTTAAATTGGAAAGTAATTAAGGGGGGAGAGTGCGATGGGAGGAGGGGGAGAAAGGGGGAAAGGGGAGAGTGGGGGGAAAGTGGGGGAAAGGGGATAGTGGGGGGAAAGGGGGAGTAGATGGTAGAGTGGGGGGAAGAGTGGGGGGAAATAGAGGGGAGAGTGGGGGGAAAAAGAGGGGAGAGTGGGGTGCAAAAAAGGTTAGAGTGGGGGGAGAAAGAGGGGAGAGTGGGGGGAGAAAGCGGACAGAGTGGGGGGAAAAGGAAGGGAGAGTGGGGGGGAGAAAGAGGGGAGAGTGGGGTGAGAAAAAGGTTAGAGGGGGGGAGAAAGAGGGGAGAGTGGGGTGAGAAAGAGGGGAGAGTGGGGTGAGAAAGAGAGTAGAGTGGGGAGAAAGAGAGGGGAGAGTGGGGGGATAAAGAGGGGTGAGTGGGGGGAGAAAGAGGGGAGAGTGGGGTGAGAAAGAGGGGAGAGTGGGGTGAGAAAGAGGGGAGAGTGGGGGGATAAAGAGGGGTGAGTGGGGGGAGAAAGAGGGGAGAGTGGGGTGAGAAAAAGGGTAGAGTGGGGAGATAGAGAGGGGAGAGTGGGGTATGAGGGTAGAGGGGAGAGTGGGGGGAGAAAGAGGGAAGAGTGGGGGGAAGAGGGGAGAGTGGGGGGAGAAAGAAGGGAGAGTGGGGTGGGAAAGAGAGTAGAGTGGGGAGAAAGAGAGGGGAGAGTGGGTGAGAAAGAGGGGAGAGTGGGGGGAGAAAGAGGGAAGAGTGGGGGGAAGAGGGGAGAGTGGTGGGAGAAAGAGGGGAGAGTGGGGAAGAAAAGGGGAGAGTGGGGGGAGAAAGAGGGTAGAGTGGGGGAGAAAGAGGGTAGAGTGGGGGGAGAAAGAGTAGAGAGTGGGAGTGAAAGCGGTGAGAGTGGGGCTAGAAGGAGGGGAGAGTGGGGGGAAATAGGTGAGAGAGATTGAGTGCGAAATATATAGAAATAGAGGGAGAGGGAGTGAGCGAAGGAGGGAAAGGAAGAGATATAGATGGAGAGGGTGAGGGAAATAAATATAATGGATGAGATGGACAGGGAGAGGGAATGCAAGAGATTGAGAGTGGAGAAGGATATTAATGATAGAAAGATAGGGAAAGATATAGATATATAGGGAGAGGGAAAGAGATGGAGGTAGAGGAAGAGAGATAGAAAGAGCGAAAGAGGGAGAAAGGTAGAAAAAGAGCTAGAGAGGGAGAAAGATAGAGGAAAAGGGAGAGAGAAAGAGACAGATATATTCTTACCTATAACTGTTTCCCGCGACATCAATTGATTTTCTAAACAGTTTACATTTTATATAAAAATGCGAACGAAGTTGCGGGTATCAGCTAGTATTATATAAAATACTCTATTGTACACCAGTAGGTACTAATATAATATACATAAGAATACATAACTTCAACAATCAAAATTGTATCCAATATCCACGTATAAATTAACGTGGATTCCTCTCCAAACTTATAATTATCAACTCGGCTCCATAAAGTTATAATGAACTGAGCATTAATTAGAGTTCCCATAATGGCGTAACTAAACACCATAACAACAAGTCCGGGCAGCCATTGAATGAGACGGTGGAAATAGGACTATGCTTTAACGACCTCGTCTCTATAACAAACCCCAATTTCCCTTGGTCATGGCATCACGCGTGAACGGTTGGACCAATTTTGCTATGTCCATTTTCTTAATTTTTATATCTTATTCATAGGACAGCGTCTGTATCAGCTAATAATGGATAAAAAAGTTTATTTTGTTTAGTTTAGTGACTAGCAATAAAAAAATATTTTTATTGCTAGTCCGCAAATAATCTGATACTTTAAAAATGTTCGTCTATAAATTGTCTTGGTCGTTACTAACACAGCTTAGATCAAAAACAGGTGTACGTATGCAAACTCATCAATCTAGAAATTGATATTTCCAACTTTTATAATTTGGATGGGCTACCAAAACTTTTCTATTTGATAGTCTATCGAACTCAACTTCAAAGGCTCCGCCACACTTGGCAAAGTTCTCGTCTCAGCTAGCTTATTAAGGGAGGCGAGGCAGGCCCAAGGACAAGCTTCAAGATGAAAGGTATGATGGAAGATGTGAGCGAATGAGGCATAATACTTTTTGTCTCAAAAGAGACAAGATTTGGGGATCGTAATGAATATTGTAATAATTTCAATGCTACACAAAATATTAAACAAATGTGATGTTGTTACGATCGCAAAGTAAAAAAGATATTTTTGGAAAAATAAGCAGATAATATTAGGGACAATATTGCTATTGGTTTGTTTAATGACCAACCGCCATCAATGTGTCATTAGACACCGAAGAGTTCAGATTACTGCGCCTCTTCTCTATATTTTTAGAACACTTCGATCTTCGCCCCTCGTACGGTCAGGCTTAGCAGAGTTCAACTCAATTGAACAACGCAACGGCAACTGAGTGAAAAACAACTCACGAATCGACCTAAACAAACATCCATCCAGTGAGCTTTTAATCCGGAAGCTGTAGAAAATTACGTTTTCTCACGTCTTTCCTGAAGTGCTGTACTAAGTAACATGGCGTATGATCTGACGATACAAGTTATGTGGCAAAAAAGTCGTTGGCACGACCCAAAATACACCGTATTGCATTTATTCATAGCTCAGTCAGTAGAACGCATTCTATCCTTCAGTATTCTATGGCTAATTCCGCTAGGTTGAGAGTATAAAGCCCGATTACACATAAATGGCCAATTTGCATAAACGCACTCGTGCCTATTCAGAGGTAATTCGAGTTAGTCCGCTGCCGCACCAGTCTGTTATTGAGGCATGTAGAACGGTTGTAATTTACTCCATGACGGTGAATCTAATGGAATTAAGTTTATATGTTTTTTTTTGTTGTTGTTGTTTGTTGAATGTGGTAGAGCTTCGTGTCAGAATGGGTATCTGACGAGGCTTAAGGACTGTCATACCAATTGATAACAACCGGGACCACTGAACTAATGTGCCATATGAAATATTAAGCGATGAAAATCTACACATACTTTACAAATGTCGTTGGTGCATGGCCAAGACTCGAACCCGATGTATGTACCTAATGATAAGCCCCGTATGCAAGCGCTTTCTAGGGTTCCGTAGGTACCCAAAGGGTAAAACGAGAGCCCTAATACTAAGGCTCCACTGTCCGTCCATCCGTCTGCCCCTAGGCAGTAGTATCTCATGAACCGTGATCGTGAGACAGTTGAAATTTTCACACATAATGTATTTCTGTGTCGCTATAACAACGAATACTAAAAAACAAAATAAATTTAATATTTAAGGAGCTCCCATACAACGCACGTGATTTTTTGCCGTTTGTATAGATGTATATTCATATATATATATATACGGAACCCTTCGCGCGCGAGTCTGACTCGCACTTGGCCGGTTTTTGTAAAGTCATGCCATGTTAACGTGATGATGCCATTTTTTTTTGTTCCTTCTGGATACGGAACGAGTTCACTTCTTCAACATTATAACGAATTGGTTTTCAAGTTAAACAAAGATGCATGACTCCGTACTTACGTAAAACCTAATATAAAGTTAACAACAATGCGAAGCGGAATTTATAGGCCAATAAGAATAACGTGAAAATTGTCGGGCGTAAAACGCAATATTTTACGGAGGTGCAAATTGTAATGCCTTGGGAGTAATTCATCATGGTTTAGGCTGTTTTAACTTTAATAAAAAAATATTTGTTTGTACTTAATTTATATTAATTGGCATGTGTTAGCAGTGGCAGGAGAACGCTCATTGCCGGTAATGATTAGGGTAGCCATACATTTTATTTTATCTATGTTGAGGAACTGAAATAGCAGATAATTTTAATATATAAAAACATGAACTTGCTTTTCCTAAATATTAACCGGAGTGATGCGTCCAACAGGTTTAAAATACATTGAATATGGTGAAACGGAAAAAGAGCATCTTCCATATTGGCGTATGTACCTATAACATAGAATAGAAAACATTATTAATTACTTTACAACTACCGTACCTACGAAGGTAACCCGTATTTACCATACTTCAATGATTGGATGTTTAATTTTTTATGGACATTAATGTGCAGAGTAGTGTGCGATAGCTTACCCTGTTAAATCCAGCTTCCAAATACGGCAGCACAGCGAAGTCGTCTTTGAGATAAGCACTGGAATAAAGAAAACAAACATTAATTGAATGACAAATATCAGCTATTATCCAAAGTGCTATAAAACGTATTCATGCGTGAGAAATCAAGCAAAATTCTTGCTCTGGTATATGCTAGAGTCGAAGTATCCAAGCGAAGTTAAATAAGGTAGAATTTGCTGTACTATTTATACGATTTAAGACGTTATTGCACTGTGTTATTCAATTTATATAATACATGTTTTGACTGAAAATAATACCTACCTACGAATTTGGTTACAAGAAATTCCGCCGTGTCAGTCATTGATTGATATTACTAGTAGGTATATAATTATACGAGTGTGTAGGCAGGTATGTGAATGTATTATTTTACATATTATCTAAACAAATCGCGTATCACGACTTATGACAAGGTGAGTTGTACACATACTTCCTCTTACGATGTTATAAATGACAACCTGATATTAGCTAAATTACAAAATATGAGCAGAATCCGCTCCAGAGAAATGTTTCATGTCAAGGGAACGAGCGCTCTTTCTCCTCAAGAGATTTCAACGTATCCACGTACTTATCTACATAATTTAATATTCGTGACGTGCTAGACATTATTCGCTTACAGCAAAAATCTCGATGTGTAAAATTGCATGTGTTTTTCAGAACAGTAATGGTATCGTTGTTGGGAATTCGGTTGAAAAAGTAATCGTCATATCTGGTGGAAAGTGGTCATCATATTTCGTAGATTTATGAGATAAGGTTTATTTGTCTATATCTATTGGTCATCATATTTCGTTAAGATTTATCTGTCTATATCTATTTTCGTTATCACGACATGTAAGAAATTAAAACGGTAGAGCGTCGGTCTCTCTCCATCTACCATTTTAGTCTTTTGAATGTCGTGCGCACAAATAATAAGTAACAAAAAATATCGCACTTTGACTCATGCGACCGCTACATACCGATGTATAGGTAACCCTACCATAACTCGATCTTTTAACAAAGCTTGGTTTCAATGCCTTTAGCTTTTATAAGTACACTGTTTTTCTGTGAAATCGCGACGACTTTCTGCATGTTTACACAGTCCATAAATATCATTTAAACAAACAGTAAAATAAAAAAGATATAGGTATAATACTCGTAGGTACCTACAAAATAAGATATTTTTCATTCCACTGTCAGGCTACAACATAAATCCTTCGCGAACACATACATTTTAAATCCATCCCAAAGTAAGACTAATCCAGTAGATATTTTTATACTTTTTACAGGAGAAATATTTCTTTCAGTACGCAGGTGTAAGGTGCTAAAACAAGTAAATTGCCTTTATATGTTAAAACGTCGGAGAAAATGGTGTCAGAGACGACAGTACTAAAATATTCGTGAACGTATAAGCTGTCCGTAATTTCCAGCGACTTGGATGTTATATCTCTCACATTCTTTATACAGACTGTGAGAAATATAAAAATAAAGGAAGTGAAAATTCCTATATAATTCCACCTGCACGAATCCAATGGCATCGCCCGTACGTAAATGTTTGCTAAAAGCAATCAATCTTGGAAGCAACAAGCAATCGACAATTCTCTACTGTTTATTATGATTCATTCCCGCATGTGTGAGTAGACTTCTTTTAAAGCTACTACCACACAGGCACTATATTATCTGTCGATAATTACGTAGCGTTATTCCGATAATACGTCTCGCGTCCTTTCTTCGCAGCACAAAAAATACTAAAAATAGATCACATGCAATATTATAGTAGGTATACAGCGATAATAACGCGCCTATGGAGAATAAATAGCCTTATACGCATATATCAACAATAAAATTATTGGGACATCCATTATCACTTAAAATAATATCCCTTCTCCTAAGAGAGAGGACTTTGCACCAGTACTTACTGACTTATCTCTCTTAAAGCTTAGACAATAAAGCCTAGTTCATCACAACACAACCTAATGAGTTCTGTGATGAGGCTTTAATGTCGTCAATATAAAGATGACTAACAAGGAAAAAACCGCGTCTAGTTTCAGAGATACGGCACGAGTCGTGCCATCCCACGATCATGTTCAAGTCTTCACCCTTTGTACAGGTCGCGTCATTCTGAGAGCGGGAGCGGGCAATAAAGTCAATAATTATTGAGTTATGATCGCGCCAGTGAATCTTACTTTGCCTAGCGTGACTGACATTGAGTAACTTTGTATACTGGGTGACTGACTGAAACGACTGATTTATTTTTGTTGAAAGAATTTGTTGAAAAATCTTTTATTTAATTTTTTATCGTTACCATAGAAACATAAACATAGTACCTATATTAAAACACTTCTATGGTATTTATGGGAGGTAAACCAAAAGAAAAATTAGAAAAATAAGTGTATTGAATTATGACTTTATATCTATACTTGATTATAATTAACTACGATTGTTATTTGTTTGATACATTTAATAAATAACTATATAGATATATAGAGCGCCACGCGCTCGTTTCGCTTCTCCTACATAAATGCCCCTTAACTGGAACAAAACCTTCTTGTTAGGGGAAATTCACATTGTATACATAAATATTTGCCCAAAATAAGCCTCACATTTCGAAGATCCACATTGATAACCTACTGAAAGTAAGGAAATACAAAATGAGCGTGAAAAGGCACTTCTCGCGTCGTAATGGAGGATTTTTCCCAACAATGAATTGCAAGCATTGTGCGTACCTAATGAGGTCTCGTTTGAAATCCTGTCAGATGTAATATAAATATGTTTAAATTATATTTCATGGAAAATTTAAATCACGCCTTTGGACGATTTTTCGTCAGATAAAAATTGAGGCTTTATTTCACAGCTGTGTATTTAATTGAGTTACTTACTGTATTATAACATACCTACATAATATGGTATTTTGATTTAGGTATAGAAAAATACATCGTGTAGAATAAATTAGGCGCTGAAATATTATAATATAAATATTAAAATAATAATAAAAGTAAACGATAAAAAACTAAAAAGAACATTTTAGTAGTAGCTATAATGAGTAAGAAGCCTTTTATGTCTCACAGACTACAATAGAAATAATGGAATTCTAGGAAATTCTATATTGTGCACGACGGAGAGACGAAGTTTCCTGCCCAGTGGTTTGGATCCCGGTGTGCCACGAAAAATCGAGTCAAAGATTGTGCACAGCGGGTTTTCTTTGTGGTCTAGCTTACTGCATATTTACATATTTTCCTGAAAGTTTTTGGCTTTGCACCATTAGTGTAGTATAGTCGAGTAAGTCGCAGACATAATGTCATGCTTCACATAGGTATTAATTACATTTCCTGGGTGGTTAAGAGGACAACACGAAATTACCTACACATTTTCGTATCATCGGCCTATATTCTTATGATTAATATTCAATGAATATTTAAAAATAATATGTTACCCAACTCAATACTAACTGAAACCCATTATAACTATTACTACATAGGTGGGATGGAGTGGAAGGTATAGATACACCCTTCTCCTCAAATCAAGTTTTTGTACTAAAAACCCGAGTAAACCTAGCAAAAGTTACACCGACAAAAATAGTTCGGAATAAATGTTATTCATTCCATTTGCGTGAATAAATTCATGACACACATGGTTCGAATTGCACCAAACGTTAACATTCACATTTTTTTTGTTGCATTTTAACAAAAGCTCAGTAACTATGTGGGCTCGTTTAATTTGTAGGAAAAGCAATAACAGTAGATCGGACATTTTGCCGCTGTTTCCATATTAAATTGAAAATTAAATACTGTGAAAGTGTTAATAATGGAATAACGGTAATAAAATAAAGTTTCGACTTGTAAATTACCTTTAAAAACACAAGCAAGCTTTTCTAAAAAAGCATCTTGTACAAAAACCAACAATGAAAATTAGATTTAATTATAAAACGTCATACCGTAGGTTAGATGAAAGAAAACAAGTTAAATTATTAATGTAAAATTATCGCTTAATTTTTATATAAACAAATACTTACCTACTAATAAGAAATTAAAGGTATTGCCTACTTTTTAAAACTCTTTTCACCGTTGGCGAGCTCAAGAACATGTAAATGTACATTTTAGTTCAAAGCGGACCAGTTTACATAGGTCACGTCGGTAGAGAAACGCTACGTTTTCAAATGTCGCCTTCAGACAGTTTGAGGTAAAAACTTACACAAGAGCGCTGAGGTGTAGTGAGCTTTGGTCCCGTGACGCTAACAACATTGCGAAACGGTATGATTTTACGTGGCGGAAACACGGAAGCCTGCTTTAAAGTATGTTCAGAATAAGTACCTATAAAACAAACACGGCATATAAAGTTGGGGTGCGTTTGTGTTACTTCATACAATGAGGCATTATTTTGTCTGGTAACGGTAAATAATAATTATATGAACATGTCACGATCATATATATTATAGATCCTGACTAGAATTGTCGATTCTATTTTCGTTTCTCATTTCCTGGAGGATAATAGTCAATGCGGACAGTTACAGGATGTTAAAACCAATGCGTAGAACGTAAGTTGAATACCTCATCCAACTAGTCCATTTCTACGATTTAGTCTATACACCATTTTCGATAAACAAGTGACTACCGGTACAAGCTCGCTCTACAAGTTGGTTAGTAGAAAGCGGCGCAATACTCTAGTGGGTAGGATGAATTGCCTCCGAGACACAGCCCACGCCGGCGATTTAATTTTGAGCCGGAGATAAATTGAATCTGCGGACACCACCGGCTAAATAGATTGCGAGGAAAAACTCGGATCAGCTTGGCTGAGAGGTCACTGACATAGAGTGGAATGGACTCGCTGCAATCTCTCTAATTACACTCTTAGATAACATCAACTCAATTTAAAGTGGCCAATATAAAGCGCTAGCATCAGCTAGTACTACATCATACAGATCAGTGACAGTACTGTTACTTATGCTGTGGTTAAAGTTAGGGGTTGATAACCTAGTTATAATGTGTTAACTTAATTTAATATGCGTCTAAAATATTGTGATATTGCGAACTTGCGTGGCTTCCATGAATAATACGATAATAGTTCAGTAAAAGTCAAAGTCAAAATATTTATTGTAAATAGGCAATATAATCGCAGTTTTACAAGTCAAACAGCTAATTCTCGTAAACAAGTGATAAGATCATTGTGTTTTTCTTGTTTATAATTAATCCTACCTTATGTTTATAACAATAAAGAGTTATCATAACAAAGGCTTTAGGTACGTATTATGTATCTTACAGGATGTGTTTTTGGCAAAAGGATTTATAAGAGACAATACCTTTGATCGAGTATCCAATATCCATGCTTTCAAACATTTTACATAGGCATCACATAATTAATTTCTTTCACTCGTAAAAAAATTGATTCTTTTCTTTCTCTTTTATATTCTTTTAAAAAACGTAGCCACACACTAGAACTTCTCCTGTGTCGTGGGTACCGTTACATACATGTAATTTCACATACACACTATTGTATTCTATTTTGTTTCTCCTTTTGTCTACCAGCAAAATAGCATTTGTGAATGGTTAAAACATTGATAAGAACGAAGTATCAGTAAAAATGTAAAAACCCTTGCAATAATTATGTCAAACTCGTGCTAATGTACGCAAAAAGCAAGAAACGTTCTACTCGTCGACTGACTCAAATATAAATTTTATATAGGTACATATTTAGTACCTACCTATACGAAAAACGCTTGTCCCAGTAACAAGGGCTCCTTTAAAGTATTCGTTTATATGTAAGTATTTTACATCACATTCGCTTTTTGAAAGGGTGCAATGTAAATGTATCATCCACTTATGATATAGACAGTTAGACAGTAGACTATTTGTACTACGTATTTAGCACTATTTGTCTATTTCGCCAGTCTATTTTCTTACACTGATTTTTTAAAGTTTCATTCATCTATTCATAATCTTGACGCTAGTCTAGTTCTTCCCCATAAATTTGTGGAAGCTTTAGTGAAAATGCCAAGTTGTTTGGCTTTATATTCTTTTACTCAGACCCGTGCACGTTAACGACGCACTTTAGTTTGTACTCTATGGATATTCAAACATGAAAAAATACAAGTATCAGAAAAAATATATATAAATATCGTCACATATTGTTTTCTCTTATAACTCTGCTAGTGGCTTCGCAATATGCTACATAAGAAAAAAAATTGAAAAAAAAAACTATACGGTGTTCCACGTTACTTAAGATTAAGTATTTGTCAATAAATGTTAATTGTATAGTAACGGGAAAAATAACTAGACATCACTGACAGCATTTTAGCTTAACTGTTCAGTTTTACAGATAAGTAGAAAATACTTTTAATAGTTACAATAATTGTACAAACGTGCACTAAAATATGAAGCAAATAAGTTGTTGAAGCTCTACGTAGGCGCGAATAATGGACTATGGATAATTATTATAATGATTATGTTGCCTGCTAGGTGCTTAGTAGACAGACACGCTACAGACGTAACCTCTACGGCGTAGAGCTTACACGTCTACACCGTAGACGCATGCATAAGTGACGGTGGGCGGTGTATGTGAGCCCCATCGTCCTTACTGCTTTGCTCTATATTGTGATCTTGTTGTGCCTTTTATCACATAAAAACGCGTTCTTTTTTTATATCACCGTGAAAAAGCTCGCTTACTTGTTTTGCGTCAGAGAATTTATGCGAAAAATAATAACTTTTTGATGCGAACGGCGGGGATCGGTTTTATGTGTCATTAAATAGCGATCATAAACCACTGATAGTACAGTGATTGCGATAAATAGATTGGATGGTATTGTTTATGCAGTGCGTTAAACGTTATGGACGTCCCATCCGGGAAATCGGATGACGTCTTTCTGATAATTTTTCCATCAATAATTATTGTTGTATTAATACAATTTCCGTGCAATGTAAGAGTTGGGCCCGATTAGTGATGCATACTGAAATGCCATTTTTAGTGCCTGTATTGCGACATAATGAATCCCGTAGAACATTTATTTTTCGCCTAAATATCACCGATTTATGTCATTTGTCGCAGCATTTATCAATATCGCGCATTGTAAATCAATTTTGAATTGGCTCGCATAAAAAGCAAAAGCTCGGATTTTCATTTGCCAGGGTCTCAATGTACTCTGAAACTTGTGTATAAATTGAAACGCCAGTGCCTGCGGCCAGGCCGCTGTGGCTAAAATACGGAATCTATTTTGAGCTATAAAACTTCTAACTGTGACATTTGCATTTAGAACCTTAGGGTAGACGGCGAGGGAATTAGTTGCTCTTAATTCTTTAATAAAGAAAATAAATGATGTCGTAAAACAGTTATCATTTGAAGTGTTTCTGAATAGTTTAACCGTAAATATTTTATAGACTATTGCAAACTACTTAACAATTTAACCGTGATGTGATGGCTATATAAAAATGCATACATTTGACATAATAAAAAGCAAAAAACACAAAAACATTTTTATTAACTTGGTCTTATATTTCTCAACTCGGATTCCCACTATATAAAGATTCAGTAACCTCGCGGACCATGGTCCTACAAACAACCAGACTCAGCGCTAGCACCAAATTGTGACCATAAACATTGACACCTCCCTCACGTTTCAAATAATACATAGAATATACATCTTCTTTTTTATAAAACCCTTTTAATAAAGTTCACTTTTCATTCGCTGCAAATGCACAGAAAAACCGCAAACAGTTTCCACGTTGTTTACATAAAGACCCAAGGTATTTATTATTACTCCACACCGCCAGTACACGAGAAAGAATTCGAGCGAAAAGATTAATAAAATTATTATGGTACACTCGTAAGCTTATTATGGAAACGCAATGTGTGCAGCGGTATTTTTCTCGCCTTTTGCTTCTGTTTCTTTCCATTTAATTCCACGGCAGTTAGCAAGAAAACGTTATGATCCTCGTAGTTCTTGATTCTCTAGGTACAGAACATCCTAGTTAGAGGTCAGAATCTAACATTGGTTGCTTGTTTGTAATTTGTTTGTATGAGGTTATGCTACCCTCTACGGCCAGAATTAATCAGGCCATCCGAGGGCCTCTGACGTGGCTATCAATCTACACTGAGCGATGGAAATCTACACATAACTTACAAAATTGGTGTGGGACCGAGGATCGAACCCGTTAACGTTGGATCCTAAAGCGCACGAGTTCCCGCTGGGCCAACATCTCTGCTCGGCCAGAATTTCGTTTTATAATATTATCACAGGTACCTAATGTAAAAAGGTAACCAATATTTGTAACGCCGAATTTTCAACACGGAATTTGCTAAAAGTTAAATCCATTGGCGGGCGGAAGCTTCGCGAAGTCGCAACTCGATGTTATTCTGTTTTTTTTATCAAACTTTTTAACAATGTTTTAATACAAAAGTTTGACTTGTAGACGAAGCAACTTATCAATGTGTACCGAGTTAAGTTTCAGATGTTATCTGTTAAGAGATCGTCTTTGTTTCATTCCGGGAAACGCGCATTTTTACGCGGGCGAAACTGCGCTTCGCATCCAGTGGTAACTTTTTAGATTGGCCTGAAAGGATTTGTTTTGTAATTTATTTCTCCAACTAATGCTTAGCTAAAAGTCGTGTAGTAAAGTAACATGTCTACATATTAATAGTCCTCAATAGTCACCTTTTCCAAATTAATTTTGCCCTGAATCTTATCAATAAGAGCTGTGGTTTTTGTTTTGAATAAATAAAAAAAACAATAAAAAAAATATATTATTTTTACTATTTATTGTTGATGCGTAAAATTTTTTTTTTCTTATAGCACGAATGAATACCATTGACAGTATGTTATAAATAGGGAAACAGCTAATGCAACATATAAAATGCTGCCTATGCCATATAAAAGGGCCAATTTGAATATTTAACTCGTAAAATATAAGCGTAGAGCTTCAATAACTAAAATGATATCCGATTTACTCATAAAGCAATGTAGAGCTATAAATTCAGCCCGAGTGGTAATTTGAACAATAAAGCCATCGACAAAGCACAGAGAGCTACAATTTAATGGACATCAATCATCTCCTAAAGCTTTCCAATGCGTAGAGTTCCGTAAAGACAGTGAGAAGTGAAGCCTGGCTTATTATCTATTCCTTTCCTTAAGTAACAGTAGGATATTTATTATACTATCAAGTTTGGTAATTATACACTCTGCAGTTATTGGATTCGCCCGTGTTCGCTATTATCCCACAGGAATCGTATTTTTCCGGGATATAAAGTATTATATTTTTTACTCCAGGATTTAAAATTTCAATACACCAAATTTCATCAAAATTATTTCAGCCGTTGCGGCTTAAAGAGAGGATAAACACACACACACATCAATATCAGTAGGATATAACTTGTTTGGGAAAATAGATGTCCGAAAACAGGTTGGATTGGATAATCTAACTTACGCTGGCAGGATACCACATTGAATTGCATATTTCCGCAAATAAAATATAATTTGAAGTTCAGAAAAGATATGTAGTACCTACCGATATTATGTTTCACGAAGACTGCAGTGGTAGATAGCTGTAGTGACGTACATGCACATTGTTTTATAGTCGCTTTTTTATCTCATGGAGTAAAATTAACAATCGAAATGAGATGAGATAAGATTAGATGAGAGGGGATAGATTTTTAAAAATCCGACTGTAGTGTGTGTAAGCTCTGAATCTCACAGTCACACGAGATGACACGCACACAGGCACGCTTTTCTATCCGTACACTGCACTTCTACATCCTTGGCTAAGCGGTCTTCGTGACAAAGATATCAGTACCAGTACAAATTATCTCTTGAAACTATATATTCATCGTAATTATAAGCGGAACACATCGCAAGTCCATCTCCAACTTGGCATTTCACCTGGATGGTCGTAAAATATCCTGTTTCCTGTTACGCTGTGCCGCTCGCAGTTAAATTACTTTTTGATATCGGAAAATTGCTTCGGAGCCAATGCGATATTTATATAAACAAATGTAGGACATATTTATTCGCTAGGACTCTTCGCGTAATAATTCACCAATAACAAATATATAATTTTGAACAAATATGTTGTTTTAGGCTTTAACGTTAACGTTTCTTGAGATAAAGTTAAATCAGAAAGGTTCATTTTTCAGTGTTTGCACAAATTCAGTTTGATTCAGTATTTGTTCAGTAAAAATGTCCATACATGGTAGTAGTATTATAATAAAATGTGTAATATATAATACGTATGTATAATGTATAATACGGATGTAAGCATAATACTTATTGTAAGGTACACACGAGAAGTATAAAAAAAAAATTAAGTACACAAAAATATCCATCAAATTATTACCAGCTGGTAATGTAAAATACCTACGTAAGTTATTAAATTAACTTATAAGGGGCGAAGGGTAGATAGCGGAAGCTAAATAAAAGCTTGTAAAATTGTTTCATTACTTCATCAGCAACAGGAAACATCTAAATGGCAAGTTTATTTTGCATATCAAGTTACAAAGACGTCGCTCTACGAATTATGTAAATTGCTTGATAAAATGTCACTTATCTCGTAGAGCTGCTACGAAGTGTGGCTCAGCGTAGCACTTGCTACGAACGTTTAGATGAAAGCTTTTATTTTAAAAATTCATAAAATACGTTTACAAATTGTCATTTTACTACTCATTCTTTATTTTTGAACCCAAACGGAGCACTACTGCTGTAGCAACGCTGACTGTCTGTCTGTCGCAAGTTACGACAGATACCGAGACTTAAATACCACAATACTATGTAGTCTTTGGTTCAGAAATTAAAACGAATAAAATGGCGATGTGGATGGAGGGTCAAAACACGGTAAGCCATTATGATATTCATTTATATATGTATATAATATATGTACGGGTATATGTATTACGAGTATTGTATACATGCATGTGTACAATATTATTTTATTTATGAAGTTAATAAATTTTCCTATATTTCTGTATTTTATGCATGTATCTATTTATTAATTGTGTTGTATATTCACTGAAATATATGTACCTATATATATATACCTGCCATAATATTTCTTGTTATTCATCACGATGCATGGTTGTCTCCAAGAGATTGCTCTGGGCTATAAGGCCGCCCATTGTGTCACTAATTAACTTGTTTTGTTCTAGCTTTAAGTTGTCTTTGATCTGTGGTATTTTAATAAAAAAATTATGAACCTATCTAAACCTAGATTGTAATTGGTTTCAGCTACTGCTGCCTGAAACGTCAGAAACGTTGGCGACTATTATAGGTAGATAGCGAGGCGGACTCTAGACAGTGAAGGTATGGGACATTTTAGTGGCTAAAAGAAAAATAAAATACGATGCATTACCCATCCCAATCCTTTTAACGAATCGATCTTTTTACGGCCCGTAAAGGGTCCAAGGACTTGTCATTTATTTCGGCGCTCTATGGGGTACTTTATCTTTATTTTAGTCTGAAATGAAACCTTACTGCAATTGATATCTTACTAATATTATAAAGCCGAAAGTTTGTGAGTGTGTGTGTGTGTGTGTGTGTATGTGTGTATGTTTGTTAGCTCTTCACGCTCAAACGGCTGGACCGATTTCGATGAAATTTGGTACAGGGGTAGATTGGACCTATGAGACGGACATAGGCTATCTTTTGTCTCAAAAAATAATCTCTAAGGGGATGAAATGGGGGTTGAAAGTTTGTATGGGTGATTTATAATTCTTCAAGTTAGGAATCTGAAAATGTATATTTAAGCTTTTGGTAAGAAATAAAGAAATACGGGTTTCAGCTTTTTTGCAAAATCATCCCTAAAGAAGGCAAGGCAAGGGGTTGAAATTATATGGTATTCTTTAGATGCACCCCCTACGGACCACAATAAACGGCTGAACGGATCGTTATTTAAAGGGGGAGATTGCGATGGGAGAAGAGGGGGGAGAGTGCGGGGGAGGGGAGGGGGAGAAAGAGGGAGAGTGGGGGAAAGGGGGAGTAGATGGTAGAGTGGGGGGAGAAGAGGGTAGAGTGGGGAGAAAGACGGGGAGAGCGGGAAGAAAGAGGGGAGAGTGGGGGATAAACAGGGGAGAGTGGGGGGAGAAAGAGAGGAGAGTGGGATGAAAAAGAGGGGAGAGTGGGGGAGAAAGAGGAGAGAGTGGGGGAAGAAAGAGGGTAGAGTGGGGAGAAAGAGAGGGGAGAGCGGGGAGAAAGAGGGGAGAGTGGGAGGAGAAAGAGGGGAGAGTGGAGGGAGAAAGAGAGGGGAGTGGGGTGAGAAAGAGGGGAGAGTGGGGTGAGAAAGAGGGGAGAGTGGGGATAGAAGGAGGGAAGAGTAGGGGAAATAGGGGAGTAGAAGAAGAGGGGAGAGTGGGGGGAAATAGGGGAGAGGGGGAAGAGTGGAGAGTGGGGGGAGAAATAATCTGGTTCGCAGATAGGTTATCTTCTAACTTAGGATATGTCCTACTACGCTACATGGCTACGAACATATTATTAAGTCATCATCATAATCATCGCCGTTTTCCATCAATGCGATAAAACATCCAATGTGCGTAAAATTTCGTACGTAGATAGGTTATCCCGCAACTTACGACTTAAACTTTAATTCATCATACTCAGCGATCATCACCACCGTTTTGCATCAGTGCAATAAAAACTGTGACAAACTACCCCATTGGCATGAAATTTGGTATTTTTATAGCTTATACCCCAAGTTACACATAATACACAGTGGCCGTGAAATAGTACCTTAATTTGCATGAAATGTAGTATGCAGATAGTTTAGAGACACAATAATAATAGGCTACAAGTCATCATCATCACCATCATCATCACTGTTTACCTGTCCATCAGTCCGATAATAAGTGTGAAAAACTACCTAACTTCAGTATTTTCTCTGACACAATGTTACGCGTCGTATCTAACAGCCACCGCCCTATAGGTTTTATAATGTGAAACGCGGGTGAAACCGCGGGGCGCCGCTAGTAGATTATATTTAGCGTGGCGTTTCCAGTATCGATGTTTTGCGTCCAGACAAAGTCATTGAAATAGAGTAGCTTAGTGGCTCACTTATTACTTACATTTACTTTTCTACTTTTTAGTTGATGGTATCATGGCAAACAATTTTGATAAAATATAAAATATCCCCGCGGAAAAAGAGAGATTATGATGATTCCCACACTGAAACAAGCTACGTTGTGAAAGCCGAAGTGAATCGATATCGTAAAATTGAGCTGACGTGGCAACTTTTCCGTCAAAATATTCCGACACCGTGTATTACGTATCACCCAGTTTTTGCATTTTGACTTCAGGCCCTCAATTCTCGCGTCATAGACATTTTTTCTAAAACTAGACCCAGCGCAAATCTCTATTGAAGTCAGCACAATACCTATAAATTGCTCCTAAAAATTCACGCTCACAATAGGCAGTTTTACCGTAGACTTTGGTAGAAATTGGGTTTTCGATTTTTCCATTGTGTTCATAGTCGTATTTGATATAACCTTATTCGAAATATAAGGTCAACCAACTTAAGTAACTGTAAAACTTGCATAATAAACACCGTTACTCAGTTAAAGGTATTTCTCTCATTAGTTCCACTGTATTATTAATTGTTGGTTGATCTGTTAGATGTAAGATACAGAATGACAGCTTTTTTGACATAATGTCTAATGATGTAAGAATTGAGGCCCTATGTTGTGCCCGGGTTCCCACATTTACAGCATTCGGAGATCCACGAGCAGGTGCTGAAATAAATCACGGCTGTACACTGTAGGTACAGGTATCAGCTACTTTACTTTACTAGTTTTACTATTTTATATGTTTTATGTTTCAAGTGTACTAATTGCTACGGCAACTGAAGCCGCACTACCGCCACGTAGACTTCGAAATTCATTCAAACTTAATATCTTTAGCTGAGTTTTATGCACCTTTTTCATAACATTGATTTAATCAGCGTAACGCAACTTTCACATTTCTGAACAATAATAAAGTTCAACAATCTACTTCACCCAAATTGTTTGAACAACCGGTTTACAATGCCTGCGGTGTATTTTTTGGCGAGGTAAATTCAAAGGCAATCGAACTGGAATTGGCAGGGTTTCAACTTGTAACTATAAAGTGGTTAAAAATTAAAAAGCCTGTGGCAACGCAGCCAAAAATATTGGAGTAAATATTGCAAAATTGAATGGATCCGAGCTATATGAATTAGTTTTAGCTCAACTTCTGTACAAATGGAACGTCAACCGACACTAATCAAGCACTCAATTCTTTTGCAGTAGGTATAGGATATAAGAATAGCATGTTTGAGTAATCTAGTAGTAATTAAAGATTAACGATGAAACTGACGTATCAGAACTATCGTTCTATCGTAACTTAATAAAGTTTAAAATAGCGCTTATATCCCACCCCGTAAAGGGTAATGGCCTAATCTTCCTCACGAGTGTGAGGGGGAAGCCCGAGATCAGCAGTGGGCGGGTAGGGGTTGATGATAGATGATGATGATGATGATGTAGTACACTTGTAATACACTTGTAATACAAAATCGTACAAAGCAATTACGATTACATGTCTGGGCAAAATCATTTTTTTTAAACAAACAAGTAAATTAACAGAATCAACACGTACATTATTTTAATTCACCAAATCGCCCAACCACAGATTAAATCATGACTATGACTTAGCGCAATTTGCATAATTACTTTTTAATTAAGCAACGAAGTATGGCGAAAATAAAATGACGGCGGTATTTTGCAATTACTCCCAGAATTTCCCAGAACTCCCAGAGAACAGACGTTTCATAATTATGGCGATTAAAGCAGTTTGTATAATGTAGATAACGTTAGTACAGATGATACTCGTATTTTATTTATACTAGTTATAACACAAACATCAACATATTCGTCTAACTGTATATCTGAATCCAGTGGCATATCTGTCATCTGAGAGATTCCATGCGACCAAATTACAATAGCCCACGTGGAAGCCACATTATGCCTGGCAGTGGGGATATCTTATCTTATAACTTTAAATGAGCAATTCTTGTATATATATATATATATATATATCTCTCAGATCAATCTCGGAATCGGCTACAACGATTTTCATGAAATTCAGTATATAGGGGGTTTCGGGGGCGATTAATCGATCTAGCTAGGAATGATTTTTATAAAATGTCATTAAATTCGTGTTTTTTTATGATTTTTTTCTTTAAATAACCAGTTCATATTTTTTTATTATTCTATCGGTAAGATCGAAAAATTTTATTCATATTTCATCATTTTCTTAGTCATTCGTACATAAATATAATTTCCAAAAAACACGATTTATAAAAAAAATAGAAAATACCGAGCAAAGCTCGTTTGGCGTAGCGGCTGAGCAATCGAACTGCTGCGCTAGGGGTTGAGGGTTCGATTCCCGCCTGGGACAAATATTTGTGCGATGCACCAATATTTGTGTCTGGTCTGGGTGTGATGTGTATGTGAAATTATAATAATATGTCTGTAAGCGGTACCCACGATACAGGAGCAAACCTAGTGTAGGGCTATTAATTTAAAAAAAAATGTGTAATGCTCGGTTTGCTTCCTTTTGTATGTCTGTGCGTCAACCTTACGCACGCCACAGTTTAGTGCACTACTTCATCAGTAAATAGTTCCATTTGACCGCTGAAGGGAAGTTTGTTAATATTGGCCCGTGTAGGCAACTGTGCACTCGGTGCAGCCAAGTTATGAAGCTGGGGAGAGAGGTAAGTGGAAATCTCTCTTAAAATTGACTTTTCCTTTGCAACTACTCACTGACATTCTTTTACTTTAACTGTTAACTAATACAAGTACTACGGTACTACGAGGAAGTATTTCAGGGTTTTCGTAGTAATTTAAGGGTCTACGACGTAGAGGCTGGCGTAGCAATTTGCTGTAACTAATACTGTATTTTTTTTGGAATAACGAGTCACAATTTTTACGATCACTTACATAAATTGGGACTCGTAACTATGATTTAGGGTACGTAAGGGTTTAGGGGTACAGGTGTGATTTAAGGTAGGGTTTTTTCTATCGAGCGTTACTGAATGATATGTAAAATTTGGATAATTATGATATTGATTTTGTATTACCGAATTTATTATTTACGTAAACACATACGTTAGATAACGATCCAAAATCGGTAGGTAATGTGAGGAAGCCGCGCTTTAATTGAGCTCATTAATATTTTCTTACCGTAATTAGGTAATTTTATCCTGTTACGAATATCAACATAATTAGAAGTTTCCAAATGAAGGCAGATTTTCGTTCATATCCTATTGAATTTGCTTAATTTTAATTGAACGGAAAGTAAGGATTTTCTCGGAAAAACTTGAGTTTTTCATTAAGTTTATTGTTACCTGTTAAACGGTTTGTATTTGATTTGTATAAAGTAAAACGTCATAAATACACATAATTACTGTCACTGTGTGATATTTTTTCTGATTCATAACTCATTCGATGGGTTCCCACGAATTATGTTACCGATATTGTTTATCATTAGATCATTAATCTGAAATAGTTTTATTTTGTATTATTCAAAGGCTCTTACGTCAACTGAGCCCGCTCCAAACTGATTCCGCGGGATGAGTTGACTTATTCGTTAATTTTATTACATATCTTTTGTCGACTGATCCCGTTAAAGTCCTTTAAACTAGTTTAGAACACAACGTAGTTTTCCTTATCCGGTCCTCGAGCCCAGGTAATTATGAAGGTGTGTACACACGGGATTTATATCCGGGGAGCTCGACCCTTCCTCTGTCAACGGTGGACGGTTTAATCGCCCGGGACGGATCGCTTGTGTGTACTCCGCCTATATATGAACCGGGTTAGAGAGGAGCTTACGTTGAGGGAAGACCGATGCCCTAGTTTATCCCGGTAGAACAGTTCGTGTGAAGTTAGCGTTAGAAGGCTTTGTACTTAACTCAAGGTAATAATAATATACATAATAATTCAGCCTGTAACTGTCCCATTGCTGGGCAAAGGCCTCCCCTCATTGCCGTGAGGAGGATAGGCCATAGTCCACCACGGGGGCCCTAGTCCGGGTTGGTGGATACATGTCTCCGAAATAATTCTCGGGCATGTTGGTTTCCTCACAATGTTTTCCTACACCGAAAAGCGATTGATAATTACGTACATATGTTTAACAAGAAACACATTGGTACGTGCCCGCACTGGGATTTGAACTCGCCACCTCTGTTTTCGAAGGCGGACGTTTGCTCACAAGGCTACCACCACTCAAGGTATAATCGTATAAAAATCACAGCTTCAAAATATGTATCTTACCACATTGTAATGAGTAGGTAATAATTGTTAGGCTGTGTTAATACTTAGTGGGCTAGAGTCGAAGAATATAGTAGACTAGTTGTTGTCTGTGACTTCGTCCGCGTGGACTACATTCTAAAGCGATAAAAAGTTCCTATCCCATGTCTGTCTCCAAGATCCAATCAATCTCTACACCCAATTTCGTAAAGATCCGTTCAGCCATTTAGGTAACAAACAAACAGAGCTACTGCGACGGACGACACTTTTGGCGTAGAAGCTGAGCACGTGGACTGCTGAGCTTGGTGTCGCGGGTTCGATTCCCGCCCGGAACCACTATTTGTGTGATGCACAGATATTAATTGTTTCTGGTCTGGGTGTTATGTATATGCAAAATTATATGTCTGTAAACGGTACCCACGACACAGGAGAAATTCTAGCGTAGGTAACGTTTAAAAAAATCGAAAAAAGGTATAGCATAAATGTGATCTAACCTGAAAATATTATTCGTCAGGAACTGAGAAACAAACCGAGAAGATAAACTATTGCGAAGCGCCACAGTTAAATGACTTTGACGAATCGAATAAGTTTATAACCTCGCTCGCATCACATAGCAACTAAACAGCAATTTGCAGTTTGCGGGAAGGAAACTTTGATCGCCTTTCAACTGCATTCCAAAGTTATGCCGCAAGTTACAGTCGAAACGATTTAAAGTTTTACGGAATATCCGAGCGTACCGTGTTTCATAATAGGATTTGGGACGTTTAATGTCAACGTTCTGATGGTATGCCAAAACTAGTATGAAAAATTACATTGTTGATGGAAAAGAAATAGAAGAATAGAAAATACTTTATTGCACACCAGTTATAAAAATACACAATGTATTGCAGAAGGCGCTTTATCTAACTCTACAGGACAATGGGCTCTAAAGGACAAGACTTTTTCAGTTAACCGTTGATAGTTAATAGTTTGTTGGTAATGGATGAATTAATGTTCAATTTCGTTTACATGCTACTAAACAAAACGTCGGCACGCTGACTGTCGGCGGCAGTGTGCGCCAGTTTTGGTTCGGACTAAATTTTTTCAATAAAGTGACTATGATTGATAATTTAATGACTCTGAATAATTAACTAAACTAATAGTAGTTAAAGCGGTGGTAGCCTAGTGTGTGAGAACGTCCGCCTTCGAAAACGGAGGTGGCGAGTTCAAATCCCAGTGCGGGCACGTACCTATGTGTTTCTTCTTAAACATATGTACGTAATTATCATTCGCTTTTCTGTGAAGGAAAACATCGTGAGGAAACCAACATGTCCGAGAATTAATTCAGAGGCATGTTATCCACCAACCCGGACAAGGCCCCCGTGGTGGATTATGGCCTAATCCTCCTCAAGAAAGTAAGGGAGGCCTTTGCCCAGCAGTGGGACAGTTACAGGCTGAATTATTATTAATAGTAATCAAGAGTACATCAGTGACCAATCTTTATGAGTTGCCTCGCTACTGTAAAAATCCCGTTTTAAACAAACTGCACTTTTCATATAAAGTTTAACGCTTCAATACACACAGTTCATCGCAGAATGTGCCAGGAGTTAATAAACTCAACAAAATCTTCGGATTTCCATATAAAGTGTACCTCGGGCGGATAGGCGACGTCGCGTTATAATTTCTGTATACGAGCTTACGTGAGCTGGAAATAAAGCACAGCCTGCAATGTGATAGTAGCTTAAAACAACCAATATTGTTTCCATAGTATAATCGTGGCTTAAAGCAAACATTATTGTTTTCACAGTATGATCGTGGATTTAACAACAATGTTGTATTTACAGGAAATAGGAAGCCAAGACACAATTTAAATCTTAATATTCACAACGAGTATAAAACAGAGTATAGTAATAATTAATTATAATATAAGATAGGAGAGAGAGAAAGAGACAGAGAGCAAGAGACTCTTGAAATTCAACTCATTAATTTTGTAAGCATCGAGAAACCTGCGCTAGCTGTAAAGGAGTCTATACGCGTATTATTATTAGCATATTCTTAGTTCTAGTTTCCCAAAGTGGCAAGTTTAATGCTCTTATAAAGTTAGATATGTATTACTGGGATACTGAGCCCACATACTCCACCTAATGTTAGTCTAAAACTCTTTCAGAAAAGTTCCACAAAAGTATTCAGAAGTTTTATCGATGAATTTTGATACCTCCTCTTAAAAAATCGATATTTTCGCATACTCATGTAAACCGTCCGTGTTTTACAAACTATTCAATCAACTAAATGGCTAAGCCATTCCCACTAGTCAATTACATTTTGGTTCAATAGTTGTTGTATCAGTTGTAGTGAGAAGTTGAAAATTAGCCACCAAACACTCTTGAACAACAACTGATTCGGACGAAATTATGTATGGATGGAAAAACGATTAACATCTAAAATCGAATTCCATCCGTTTTTTTTCATTTCATTCATTAAAATGCCTATAATATCGTCGATAACGGCAATTATTGCAACGCCGTCCCATTACTACATCCATTTTGCAATAGTGAAGTTTGGAGCAACCGTCAAACTTTACATAAAAGGTATGAAGAATGTTTCAACTTTTTTCGAAGTAAAATCAGAAACTGTTTGGTAACGAAACCTCTAATAAGATCCTGAATATTTTGTTAAAGCTCGAGGTCGGAATGTTGTATTTTTTTAAGGGAAATTACTTTTCCGTGAGCTTTCTTATCAAGGACCTTGTTATTTGGTTAAGAAATACCTACATGTCAAAAACTCTTTTTCAATTATTACGAATGTACCTACGTTTTCAAACGTTCGATTCCAAATATGCTTGAATATGTAATACGTGTTTTTACATTGCGGTTTGTAGATTTCAGTGACTTTCGTAAATTAATTAACATGTTATTGGGCGGGCGGGGCATATTTAGTCAAATGCTCGAACGCTAGGCAAAGGTTTTTAATTTTAATTAGTATTTAAAAGGGGTCTAATTCGCGCACAAACGAATATAAAATTATATATTATGATATTCGTTTGTGCGCGAATTAGACCCGTTTAAATACTTATTAACATGTATTCAGTTTTTAATTTTGTTGTCCAAACCTGATATGGGGCGACGTCGCCGAGGCAGACCTAGAAGCGTTGACGGGATGACCTCGATACCTTCCAAGAGACAAGGCCGGAGACGGAGAATACAGGGGACCGAGACGTATGGAAACCGGGAGACCTTTGCCCAGTAGCGAGGTAAAATAACACAAAGAAGATAAAAGTCGTTAATTTTAATACTGGCTGTTTATATGAATAAACATTCATCAACTTTTCTTTTCTTCATTTTACTTTAGGCTTTAAGCTGCCAGACGTTTTTTAAAGATTCCAAGTGAATAGGTACATTTTACATAATACACAGCGAAATTGAGTGAACAGCATTGTATTGTACGTTTTTATTGTTCCTGTTATTTTATTTCAGGAAAGTGACGGCTGTTAACTGAAATTTTGACGAGGGCACGTTACTGGCTTAATGCGGGTATTAAGTTCTTTTTGTTGTATTGTGAAATACTATATTAGGAGTAATTTTTATTTCATGCGCCGGGAGGGATTACTGATGTTTTTTGTTCGTTTGTGTTTTTTTTGTACCATCACGTTTTTTAACCGAAGCAATTGCTAACCGACGAACTCATAGTCGAGACACTTCCCCATATATTGCTTTGTTATTGCTTTGTTATAAATTACGCATTGGTAGTTTTAATAATTAGTTCAACTGGGTTTCAACTGTTTTTGAGTTATTCACATCTCGACTGTGGAATCGATTGTACCTAAGTTGGAAATAAACATTCTCCGAACCATAGTTGATTGCGAGTTCACTATTGCGGATTACGGACGATTACGGACGCGTGGCGAGTGGATTTTCAAAATGGATTTGATGAGTCAAATAGCTTTTAGGGGCTAATTGGTGCCCAATTGGTCCCAGCATTTTTATAGCGTTGACAGACCGGTAGTAGAGCCACTAGGGATCATAACACATTTATTTTTTATTATTGCTTTTATTTAAGGCTTGCATTTGACCGCTTATTCGTCCGGTCTTAAGTGGCGGAGTTATTTAAAAAGCATAAGTGTAAGTAACGAGTTCATCTAGAAGTCCTGAGTGAAAGTTATATCCGTAAATATAGATTTAGATTATTTATTTTGTAAATGCCCAGACAGAATTGCAATTAGTTTTTTGTAAGCCTCAAAAATCTAAGTTATACATCACGCTCTTGAGTAACAGTTCTTTTTTAAGACCTTTTAAGATACAGTATTATTTTAATGATATTTTGATAACAAAAGTGCCTCAAGTTGTTTCCAATGCTGCAAAAACGGAAATGTGATGTATACTCTCTTACCTTTTTTTGACGACAGCTATGAGGACTATATGCTGAGTGTTCTTTGTTCCTCGTATTGCTCTGAAACAAATGAAAATACTATTAATTGTATGAATGAAACCTACACCCGTACAAAATGTGACACTGCGATATCATAGGCTTAATTCGGGTAAATCCTGGGGTAAACCAGTCGGGTATACGAGTAATAACAAAATAATAGCTTTATGAACTAAGTTGATTATTTTTTGTATGGTTAATCAAACATTGCTTAGATAGATAGACAAGCACTTAAGTGCTGATAAAAAAACCTTGCCGCAAAGAAATAATACTGAACTGAAAAATGTACTGTGTAATAAATGAGTAGGTCGAAAAAATAGATATTACTTCATATATTGTGAATTATTTTATTTCCCACTGGAAAAGTAATATAATAAGCTAGTTATCTATATACTAATAAATCAGTAAACGACAAGAAATCTCGGCATTGAAGAAAAATAAATGATTTTGGATAAGTACCTACTCGAAATAAGCCACTTACGGGATCAGAATAAGTATAGGTAATGTACTTGAATATGGTGGTTGTCAGTGTGTGTGTTTGCTAATCATTTAAAATAAAAATACTGAGACGATTGCAATGCGGTTTTCACTGTTCTACTTGCAATGAATATCGATAGAGTATACCTAGTCTACATACAAAGAGTACAAACCGAGTTATTGATAAAGCTGTTTATAGGCAGAACGGCAGGCTGTCTGCCGTCTAAATCCAGCGACTATACAACTGGATTTTAGTAAGAAAATATTATCTATTAATCATCGACATCATCATCATCATCATCAGCCTGAAGATGCCCACTGCTGAACATAAGCCTCCCCTTAGGTCGCCACACCAAACAACAATTTGCCACTTGCACCCACCGGTTGACTATTTTCTAATAATCTTATAACATAATTACCACCGTAAACGAAGCCGCGGGTACATCTAGTATCAACATAATGTTTATCTTAAAAGCCCGAATTTCTCGGTACAGAAGATTTACACGAGTAAATCTATCCACATCAACCATAAAAATAAAATAAGACCCCGAAAATCAAATAGAATATAATATGACAGAATATTCTCGGTCGATAAGTTTTTTTCCTCATTTCTCACAATAAAAAGATTAAGGAAAGAGCTCCATTATATTTATCTATTACGCGGCACATGATCAAACGGAAACCTTGTCGAAATGGGATAATATTGTATCATAGATCTCGAGTTAGTTTGTATCGTTCGAGTATTGCGTCAAGTAACTGGAATGTCTTCGTATTTTCGTACGGTATGGGAGTGGTAATTAGTGCACTGTTGGAGTGGTTTGCTCCTCCGGTCCGTTTCTACATTTCACGATCAGATTAATTCGTCATAGTGTGCTCAGCGCAGCACTGAGTCTATATTTCTCGAACAAATTTTTATTATTCTATTTTTTTATAAATCTACGATAAAGGCGAAGCAGCGTTATAATTTTAGCAAACAGTATGTATTTTTCAGTTTCTGGAGTTTGCTGTTATTTGTCCAGTTTCATAAAAAAGCTATAATACTTTCACCTTTTACTATCTAGTTTTTGTAACTTAAACAGTGTCCAGTGACTATCCCAATTAGTACGTACCTACATATTATAACTAGACTGGTTCATGTCCACGATTCAATGTGGCATGTGTCGTCGTCTTTGTACTTCAGCCTTCAGGTAATAAAGCAACAGGATTATATCAAATATATTTTATATTTCGAGAAAATATACTAATATAGGTACTCGTATATTAAATATATATGATGATTTGGGAAAAACTCTGTGTGTTAAGTACTGACACGCATTTAATTAAATATTAAGGCGGGGTTATACACAATTTCGAAGCTTTTTAAGCTTTGGAAACCAATTGAAATATAAAATTATGAGTGAACTTTTTTTCGTGAAAACTGATCATACAAAAACGCGATTACGAATATACGGCTCGATAAAAAAATCACAAAGATGAGACTAAATCGCACCGTTACTTGTTCCCTATATACTAAGAGATTCCATCATGACACCAGGTGAAAGTTATACCAATAAATGGGGATTTTTATAATTACCAAGGAAGCGATTGGGAACTTACATTTACTAATTTCGTTATCACTTTTTTCCAATAAATAAAAACTTACGTTCAAGCGCTCGCGGCCATCTGACAGTACCACCAGTATAACCACCTTAGTACAACCTAGCCTTTACTTACACCGAGCCTTTAATTAAGGACAATGTATGAGTAGGTAAAGCATCACTTTACTTAAGAGTACAGTGATGAAATGTATCAGTTCTCTTTAATTATCCTATAATTACATCTAAGGTTTCAGTAACGCATATTGTTTGTTAAAAGATTAATTACTAAAAGCTGTTTGAGTGAGGCTGTAATTATACTCTTATCTCTAGAGCTTCATCTGAAATATCATGTTTAATGTTCAACGTAATTTTTAGCGTACCATACCCAAAGGGTAAAACAGAACTATATTACTAAGGCTCCGCTGTCCTTCCGTCCGTCCGTCCATCCGTCCGTCCGTCCGTCCGTCGCCGTCACTCATGAACCGTGATAGTTAGACAGTTAACATTTTCGTAGATGATGTACTTCTGTTGCCGCTATAGCAACAAATTACTAAAGAGCAGAACAAAATAAATATTCAACAAACGTGTTTATTTTTGCCTTTTTTATAGGTAATGGTACGGAACCATTCGTGTGCGCGTCCAACTCGCACTTGGCCAGTTTTTATAGTACCTCTTCTGCAAGAGTTCGCCTGAAATATTTTTAATCTTGATTTTATTTTTCAGAAAAATAATTTTAATTTCATAAAATTCGTGGTTTAGGTGTTGGATAGGTTTAGAAATTATCTTATAAGATTCATAAAAAATATTTAATAAAAATTATAATATGTAAATTTTTTAATGTAAATTTTTTAATGTAGCCACCTTTCGTAATTTATCCGCTAGTAGAAGCACGGTGTAAAATGTATGTAGTATTTATTAGGCTGCAGTGTGCAAATACTACCTACTGAAAGTCATGTTATTTATTCTCTGGTTACGATTGGAAAGGCACTGTTTCCAGTAAAGTATCGCTCACGAATGTCTCCGGCCTCAGGACGAAACTTTTGCAATACACAGATGCAAAAGATGCAGATGCAATACTTTGCAATACACAGTACTGGGTGGCGCTGCAATTGTAATGGGTAGGCGGGACGCTTACCAACAAGTCAACGGCACATCTCGTTACTTATGTTGTTATTTAATGTAACAAAATATTGTTCAAAATCACGTTCAACTTTGTGGAATGTAGATAGATACAAATTCATAGATACATTTGTGTGTGAGAGTGCTATGTGTGCGTGAATTAAATCCGCCTTTGTTTAGCAAATACGAATTCTATTCGTGAAAGTTTATGGACCTTATATTATGCTTATAATAATAAAGCAGGTATTCGTAAATACGTCACGTGGAACGATCAAGGCTGGTTATGTAAACATGTAACAGTTCTTCCATGTGGAATTTCATAATTAGCGACGTAGTGTTGGGAAAAGTTTTATATGCGATATCGATAACATGCCACACGTGCGCGTTAAAGCTAAACTTTTATTTGCACACCTCCAATGGGTAATATTCTCAAAATTCCAGTTACATTGCATATTTTCCATGTTATATTAAATAATAAATCCACGTTGTATTATAATGCCTCAACTCCAAAGATCATGATAAAGATCAGCGTTTTGGGTATATGCTGCTGCGACCAGATGAAATATACCATTTATTTAAAATATTTAACCTTCATATCGATAGAAAACTTAAGACAAATAGAGATATTTCTCCATCACTAGTCCCAACTTGCGACTTGCGGTTCACTCTGAAAGGAGACCGTGAGGCATCTCTGCTATACTCTCAAAGGAGCGACGTTATTATTAATTAACTTTTAGTAACTCTCAGAGCATTTTGTAAACCAAAACGGAGTAGGTGGAGAATTTCAATAAGGTTTACTCGTTGCAGGTGTTAAGCCGTAACTCCACTGCGGTACATAACATATAAATACAAGATTACATACTAAAGTGAAAGATGTCGGAAATGTGCTTAAGTGAAGAAATCGTTATATATTTCTTTATTTATTCTTTATTTCTTAGAAAAACGTAGCCCCACACTGATCGCTCCTGTATCGTGGGTACCACTTACAGACATAATTTCACATGCACATCACACCTAGACCAGAAACAAATATTTGTGGATCACACAAATATTTCTTTCGGGTGGGAATCGAACCCGCGACACCAAGCACAGCAGCCCGATTGCTCAGCCACTACGCCAAACGTGCCGTCGTGACAATAGCCAAGATCCGTGTGCCATTACAGTGAAGCCGAAGCTTAAGACCGATTCGATTAAGTACCCTCGAAAAGTAATTGCAGGTTTGATACTTTGCTGTACTTGAATGTGTAGCTGCATCTAAAAGACGGGGATCTTGAGATTCCATTTGGCGAGTGAGTGGACTGCAGGCACTACGGCACAAACGCTAGCGTATACATTATGTAATAAGTACTTCTTGCGTTTGTGCCACAGACGCAAACCTTCAACGTGTGGTACGTTGAAGGTACTATGAAATAATATCGGATACTAATGAAAATAATGGACGTGTCTATTTGCTTACACTTATTGTGATTAACAGATTGAGATCGATCCATAGAAAATAATACTATTAGTTAGATTAGAACAATGCCGCATACCTATAAATGACGCTGATGTTGTTACATTAAAAATAATTCATAGCGTAGGTAGCCGTAAATATCAAGTATCTACTTAAAATAAATCATAATATAGAAACATGGTCCGGCCACAGCTTAATCTTAATATATATAAATTACGCCTCACTTTGTTTGTACGCGATGGACACCTAGGCCCGTATTAATAAATCAAACTTGGCTCTGAGAGTTGTCTTCAGTGTGCACTTGCTCTTTCGTTCTATTTAATATATACATCTTAAGTTGTAGATTAGGAACAGAAACTTACATGATATCTGGCAAATTAATAAATGACACTCAGCGGTTAAGTGATATCCGATTATGACACAATTGACACATACAAGACAGTATCTAGTAGCCAGTGCTACATCTCAATATCAAATGTAGATTACATTTTGAGTGTGGATCAGCCGATAGCACACTTGGTAGCGCTATTGAGGTTCATTTATTAATACGGCCCCTAAACTACTTAACCGATTTTAATCAAATTTGCAACTTAACTTGAAAGATAGGATAGTTTACATGTCAATTTATAGTCTCAATAACAAAAACCATAGCAACAGCAATGCGTGACCGTGTCTACTAGTAATACGAGTATATAGTTCTTTACGCAGTCACTGTGATTGTAACATACTTATCACATAATTATTAAATTATTAATTATAAGTAATACAATACTTAAATCCTACTAATATTATAAACGCGAAAGTTTGTAAGTATGGATGGATGGATGGATTTTTGTTACTCTTTCACGTAAAAACTACTGAATGGATTTTTTTTTAATAATAACTTTACAATAATATAGCTTATACATCAGAATAACACATAGGCTATAATTGATAAAGATATATCGTATATTATAAAAACGCGGATGAAACCGCGGGGCGCAGCTAGTAATACATAATATTATCTTATCTAAGTTTAACTTTGCAATTAGTTGTCACTATTACTTTGCTTAGCTAAATAAACTGTAGCAAGATACCGAGGCACCCCATCTAAGTAATAGATTTTGTTTGATTGCACATTGCAATCAAACAAAAGATTGCTTCATTAATTTTACTAAGTTAAATATCGGTGGCCAAAGCGCAGTGACTCTCTGCACAGAGCCTCTACAAACTAATTAACAAAATAACACGAACACAAGAATCCTGGAGAACGTAGACAGCAAGTTGTTTGTGCTGCTAATCTTATTTACTGCGGCAATGCTTTCAGTGAACGAAATTAAAAGTTCACTAAAGCTTCGCGCGAAAGCAAAGTTACGAAAATGTTCGAATGCTTTCTTTTTATAAAATTACTAGAAGCGTCTCGCGGTTTCACCCGCGTTAACTGCTATCCCGCGGGAACCGTTAATTTTTACGGGATAAAAAGTAATTGCGTCACCCAGGGATAGTGTAGCTTCCCAACAGTGAAATAATGTTTCAAATCGGTTTAACAGTTTCGGAGCCTATTCAATGCAAACAAACAATTAAATATTTCCTCTTTATAACATTAGTATAGAAAACCGGTTTGCTATTTATTACTATTTGTATGTTTTGAATGCTTAGCTATTCGAAGCGTGTATCAAGTTTGCTACGAAAACAACTTGCACTACAAACTATCAAACAACCACTAAGCTAAAAACCTCTGACATAAATGCAAGTAGTCTGGATAGCAGCCATATCAAAACTTTAAATCGAAGGGAGCGTGGGGAGATGACACTAAGTCTAGACGTCATTGAACCCAATTAGCTATTGAGAGTAGACTTGCGACTTGATAAGTTTAATATTAAAATAAGCGTCTTACTGGACGTTTAAACTTGTAATTTTATTAAATTGGATCGCAATCAAAATGAAAGCCTCTATTCAGAAGTTAAATAGTAAGTAGTATTTAAGTTCAATTGGCTATCTAAAAGTAAATAAGTTACAAGTATTGTCTCAGCTTTCGATAATTTAGCTCTTATTATATTCACATACTCTTTGCTTAATCAATAGTTAAAAAAAACCGGCCAAGTGCAAGTCCGATTCGCGTACGAAGGGTTCCGTACTATATAAAAACGAGCAAAAAATGCATGTTTGTTGTATGCCCCTATTATATTATTTTTATTAATATTTGTTGTTATAGCGGCAGCAGAAATACATGATCTGTAAAAATGTCACCTGTCTGACTATCACGGTTCACGAGATACATTCTGTTGACAGGCGGACAGACAGACGGACGGAAGGACAGCGGAGCCTTGGTAATAAGGCCCCGATTTACCCTTTGGGTACGGAAACTTAAAAACTATGGCTAAATAAGTTCTACATTGTTGTAATTTACGCTTTTTTGCTTTCTTAAGTTTCACGCAATAATATAGTTAGTTGTTATAATATACTCGTATAATAAGTTGAAAATATATTTTTTGCAGGCTACCCAAAATTATACTCACACAAATTTAAAATGAACTCTACCACATAAGACTTAGCGCACCAACTCATTATGTCTCCTAGATTAAAACTGTACGAACATCTCTTTCCAGATCCCAGATTGCGCAACCAACGCCATCCAATTCCGTTATCAGATTACGTCTAATATAAAAGGGATAAGGGTGTTATTCAAACAAAATTCTCGAGAAACACTCTAGTAAAGAGGAATTCAATATAATGGATGGAATACGGAGATAGACTTGGCTTGATGATGTATAGGGGTTTGTTTACCTTAAGATGAGGTTGCAGGTTCAAGAAGTAAAGGGCAGATACGAGAAATGGGTCATTTTAACCACAGCTTAAAGGCGGAGGAACGATACTAGGCTGCTTTTACCATATACCAAGAAAAGAAAAATATCGTAAAAATTGCATTGTTTTTGATGCTAAGTATTAGTAAGGGCGTTTGAACTGGTAAATTGAATGGAGTTCCATTCCAGACCGAGATTTAGGGCCGTATTAATAAATCAAACTTAACTCTGAGAGCTATCTTCAGTGTGCACTTGCTCTTTAGTTCTAATTAATATATACATCTTAAGTTGTAGATTAGGAACAGAAACTTACATGATCTCTGGCAAATTAATAAATGAAACTCAGCTGTTAAGTGCTATCCGATTATGACACAATTGACACATACAAGACAGTGTCTAGTGGCCAGAGCTACATCTCAATATCCATATTTTATTAAATAGCAACGATTTCAAGATGTAGATTACATTTTGAGTGTGGATCAGCTGGTAGCGCACTTGGTACGAGTACGCTATTGAGTTTCATTTATTAATACGGTCCTTAGTCATGCATAAATCAGCGCTGAAAGGCAAAATTTTCATTCAATTTATCATATTTTATATTTTTATTCTTCCTTTTGTTTGTAAACCAAGTGTTTGGCTTGAAAGTGCGATACTATTCCTACACAATAAATGTTTAAGTTAAATTTTACTAACATTTCCTTATTAAATATAAATAAAATAAACTAAAACTAGCTTAAACTAAACCTTAAGTTAAATTAAACACCGAGGTCTTATAACAAAAGAAAGGAATACCGCGTTTATAGCGTTAAAGATTTTACAATCTTTAATGTTTCGGAATTACATTCTCGTCAGCTATTATGCTACTCGTCTAATATTATAAGAATGCAAACGCCTCGTCACCTCGCTAAAAGTTCAAAAGATTATAAAAGAAAATCGTGCTCAGATTCTCTATAAAGGCGTCTTTTACAACATTATTCGATGGATTCTCAAAAATGTTGAATAACGGAGGTATTCTTTAAAAGTTTTGTCTATAACTAAAGATTTTTATAGATATTTTATCTACAGGATCATCAGGTATTATTACAAAAATTGATATTCCATGTCAGAACTTTTCAAGTTTATGTCGAAAGACGGATTATTTACGAGATCTTCAGCAGGGCATATTTTAAATTATATCTTCTACCTAATAAGGTTTGATTACGGTACTCAGAAATCTACATTCAGCGATTTAAGTACTTTTTTATTCATGCAGTTTTTAATGTCCTTAATAAGCTTGAACCTTTTAAACTTATAATCTGGTTAACTTCATCTATATCGTATGACTATCAAACAAAACTCTACACTGGGAGAACTTAACGAAGCTACCAAAATCGAATAAAAAGCAGAAGTCACGCTGCAACGTGTATGTGGAAAATGTAAGTTTCGATGACTACAATGCGAGTCACCTCTCTATAGATGAAGTTCCAATTTGCGTCCCTGTATTGCGTCAGTCCGGTCCAGGATGCTGGCGCGACCAATTCAAAGGACTCGACTACTTGCAAATATAGCCTTCCGTACTTACCTGTATTCTATATATAGAAATATTGTAATAGGTACAGTCGTAAAATAAACTTATACCAATTTACGTAAGTCAAGGCTATACTTACACCGTTTTCTTATAATACTACTACTACCTAAGTGTTGACGCTAGATTGTTGTATGAGGCTGAGATAGCCTCTAGAGCTTTTTAGGCCACCTGAGGACCTGATGACATATAGGCCATTACAATTGCAGTGCCAACAAACCTTGCAAAATCTTGCGTAGGACATTCGTTCTAAAGCCTCATATTATAATATGAACCATTTCGCAGGAAATATTTATGTAAGGTAACCTACCTAGTAAATAAAATAGCTTGAAATTGGTAGGTATCATTTCCATATCCCGAATCAATGAGTACTTCCCTACCTAGGTAGGTAGGAAATATGAAATATGGAAATGATACCTACCAATTTCAAGCTATTTTATTTACTCAAGTGTATACAGAAATATTAACGCAACACTCTTTAGGTCCCTAAGGCAAAAGCTAAATAACATTTCCACCTAAATCATGCATGTAAATTTACCCACAAATATAATTATTCCTGGCCAACCCAGTTCACACAAAACGAGGGGATTGAATTCAATTCCCTTCGGGTCAAGTTAGTTAAATTCTAAGTTACGAGAACTCTTGTGGTGTAGTTCCAAATTTTGAAGCTTGAACAGCTGTCACCCTTGAAGTATCCGAATCGAGGGTGGAATATCGATATCAGCCAGTGCGTTTCATAAAATCAAAGTTTCGATAAAGTCCTGAGCATGAACAAGTTATATCTTTATTCGAGAATCGATATTGACTTCGCCCCCTGTTTTTTGTCTTCACATTCAGTTTTTAGAGAAATTGTTTTGGAATAAAAAGTAAGGTTAAGTGACAACTTTGAATATTTTTATAAAAAAAAACCAAATATAATATTAGTTAGACGGGCTCAGTTGACCGATTAAAATATTCATTACGTCAACTGATCCCGCGGACACAGTTTGAAGCGGGCTCAGTTGACGTAGAGCCAAATTCGTCCGCTCGCCGTCAGTGCTAGCTACCATTGTGCAAATTATAATTTCGGAGTTTCAGGTATGCCGATTCAGTTGTGCTAACCGTAAATGAGGGTTGTTTTATGACAAGATGTTTTAATTGTTCACGTCACTCACCTAGCCAGCAATGCCGCGTCCATGAGCTGCGGCTGCCGCGCGTCGGCGACGACCACGTGCGGCAGCCGACCGTCGTTGTCGCGGCGCAGCGCTTCGAGCGCCTCGCGCGGCCCGCGCACCGCCCGCGCCTCGCCGCCAGCCCGCGACGCGGCCGCGCACGCAGCGGCGCACACGCGTGACGTGCGTTCGGGGAATACACATAGCAGCTGTAGAAGAAAGGTGATCGATCAATTGTTTTTAGAAAATAGCTTCCGAGAAGGTTCTATAGGTATACAAAAAAAGGTTTCACATACAGAGACGAACAAGGGAGAGATAGGCGGCCTGCACTATCCAGCCAATAATATAATATGTGCCTTCAAATTAAGTAGTTTTATTAAAAAACAAAATTATTAAAAATAAATAACGAAGCTACGACAAGAGGGTTGATTTGGTTTATTGCTCGACTGCACTTTTGGGCAGTGTATAAAATGGCATAATGATTGTAACCGTTGAAATTAGAATCATCACTTTTTTGGAATAGGAATTAAATTTTGAATTGGACTTATCTTGGAAATCTCATTCATAAGTATCATAAGTATCACAGTGCGAGATGATTCTTGAACATCAATATTCAATCGTTTTACGACTCTTTACGACAATATTGAGAATTAGAGTAGGGGCTGTCATCGGACTCTTTAAGGATTAGCGGAGCTGAATTCGCCCGTGACCTATTTACACATCTTTTGAGGTAAGTTCGAAGTGAAAGTAACCATGAATTTATTGATTTCGAAGTTTTGTATGGTTGGGAAACCAATGAAAATATAAAATTATCAACGAACTAAATGTTTTTTCTTAAAATTGATCATATATTATAATGGAGACGAATGCGATTATGAATATATGACTCAATAAAAAAAACACAAAGATGACAAAAGAGATTCCATCATCAAACCGCGTGAAAGATGTATGTACCAATAAATGGGGCTTTTTATATAGGAAGCGATTGGGAACTTACATTTTCTAATTTCGTTATCACTTTTTTCCAATAATAGTATTATAACCTTAGTACAACCTGGCCTTAATCAGCTCGTAATGTGCCAAAGTTCAGTACATCTGAGTTCGGGCTTAGTGCTATCGAATTTACCTAAGACTGAACTAAGTCGAAGTTCGCTCTACAGATTTCCCCTGAAGCGTTTGCTGCCTTAGTCAATTCTGACTAAGGATGTTATCGTTCCCGGTTGTTATCGATGAACAATCTGGTCAGAGGGGCTCGGGTGACTTTACAAACTATGACACAAGAGAGCGCCACTTCCTCAATGGGGATGAGACTCACCTCGATTGGCTCCTGTGGTGAGTAGAGTAGCGCAGAGGGAATGTAGGCAGGCGGCGGCGACCTGTTCTGCAGAGAGAGAGGGGTGTGTAATACACAATAATACCAGGCTAACTTATGACTAAGAACGATTAGTTCGCTGTTTTCGATAATAGATGGCGATAGTTGGTGCGCTTAAGGCTAAGCTGTGAGAAAGTCTACCATTAGTTTGATCTATGCTTCTGATGCAGCATCAACCTACACGAAAAATCTAGGTAACCTTTTTACCCCACTGCCGAAGGTAATGTTTCATACAACGGGTAAGGTTACAACTAACTAATCTATTAGGTAACGCTGGAACTCATTGCTTCATACAAGTCTGGCGTTGTGTTGGTTCCTGTGCGACGGAAATGTTTATCAATTACCTATTTCTGTATTCGCTCGCTTCAGATATTTCCCCATGCCAGTAGCTTATATTTCTCGCTGTTAGCGAGGCAGTTTATTGGTATTTTTCTGGCAGGCATCAGACCGTAGGTATAAATGTAAAATGCAAAAGCAATATCGTATTACGGTATTATAGCAGTGTAGTCTGGAATCACTTAAAAAGGTAGGTTTACCGACTGTGAGTTGGTCGGAGCTTGTGCTTTAGAAGTAATTTACGTTCATTATTTTACTGAGGTTTCTTTTTCCTTTTTTTATAATATTACTAGCAGACACGGCCACGGCGCGTTGCTGTGGCTAAGGTTTTTGTTATTGCGACTATAAATTGAGATGTAAGCTAGCCTACCTTTCATGTCAGATCAAACTGCACACCGTGTGCAAGTTTGATTGTAATCGGTTGTGTAGTTTAGGAGTCCATCGCGGAACAACTTGACGCGTAATTTATATTATATTAAGATAAGTACTTCGTTGGAGATGGTTGATGATGGTGGGAGATGTTTTGGGCAATTCAGTGATGTCGTAGTACTGTTACGTGTTTAGAATATAATAATTATTTTAGTATAATTAGTATGTTTGGATATTATTTGTGATAAAAAGTTCTGGGGAAATTGTAGGCTACTGCATGGCTTGTATGGGCGGCTGACGCCTACGTCAAGTGAAAGACTTGTACCTACATCTCGCGATAAAGCATTGTGTATTGAGAATTCATCCTTTAGGCGTCAACTCCAGAGTGTAATATTTATCATTTTTATTCAGAATACATCTCCGAGCTGCCGAGCCTTTACGTATAGATATAAGACAGAGTTTGGAGTCATCCCGACCAAAGGAATGTCGTTAAGAGCGGCTGAGCTATAGCCATTCAATTTTACCTATATATGTAAGGAATGACTCACCCGCACGTAACATAGTAAAGTCAGATACATTATGCATTTTAATGATACCATTTTTTATTCGTACTCCCGTAAGATGTAGTAGAATTATTACTATCAATGGGATAGATGATTCATGGTTCCAACCCGATATACTTACTAAATTATGCCTATATTATAAGGACAAATCTACGTGGGTACATAGTTACATTTTGTTTGTAAAGCTTAAACGGACTTCGAAAGATGTGGTTTAATAGTACAGTAACCGCATCCAAAAACAAATTTAATTGACCGCTTAGTGAATAATTAATTCGTGTTTCAATAATTACTCATCCTCGGACGCAAAATATTTTAGTGGAATTTGGCTTGTTTTTGGGATACTTCCCATGATCATGACAATTTCAAAAATTGTATTCCCGGAATACTGAGTTGTTCCAATGGAATTCAATGTTTATGAAAATAACATAACAGGTAATCATTAAATTAATCTACACTTCAGCATCATTACGATTCAGTTTAATATATATTTTTAACTACGGATTATTTTAAAATATAATGGTTAAAACTCAGCTACAACGCAGGTCTATTTTCACGGAGGAACGTTAAAACGCAACTTTTCTCGCTATCTGTACAACTGAAAACTGAAACATTGCCCCATAAGTTTCAGTCACTTTCCTACGAGCACACGCGGAGAGGTTCCTGTAATCGGATCTCACGCTCGAGCTCCGCGACTTGAGATTCCGGAGCCTCCCTAGAGAGAAATGCGGCCCCATTCCGTAAAACGGACACTGAGTAGCGCGGCAGCCACTGCTTTATTAGATTACGACGAGAAAAGTACATTACAGACGAGTTTGCTTCAATACAATGTATTTTTTCTATGAAAGCATAATGCGTGAATTCCAAAATAAAATCACACGTTTAATTATTAAACCGCGTCTATTTTTATTTAGGTTACAATGATTAAACAAACATGAGAGAGAGTTCAAGAAAAAATATAGATTAAAAACCGATACGCAACTAGTATAATATCACAGCCACGGACATTAAGTTTTTAAAAATTATCAAAATCTGGAAGGAGCTAAATCTCACACGCTCAGTTTCATAACTAATAACTATTATTGATAAAAAGCAGAAGAAGATCCAAATATTTTTTCTTATCCTGGTAAATTACTAAACGTAGAAAGAAAACTTGGAAATTCAACTCACTCGTGATTTTATGCGCCAACAGCTGCCAGACTAGTTTGGGAGATTATTTCTCCCAGGGCTGTGATGCCTTAACAAGTCTATTTGCGGATTCGGTTTAGCGGCAGCATGCGGTGCAGATTGTTTGCTAGGGTGAAATTATCCATATCTATAGAATATTATGTGTATTGGTCCTTGTAGAATTTGTCGTAATTTGATGTGTTTTTGATACAATACTTTTCATCGTGGCCCACGCTTGGGAAGCGATGTGACGTGGCGCAGCTATTTCCCAGTAATGTAGGGTTCAGCAAAGCCGCAAGCCAAGTCTTGGCGTATAATACGTACAAGGAAAGAAATGGAAAAGGCAGAGAAAATTGCAGTGCGTGACACCCGGCACGTAAAACTGTACTATCACTATTATCTATTGCTATATCGTATACTAGCTGCGCCCCGCGGTTTCACCCGCTTTACCCATACGACACCTATCGATATTTGAAAGGTTCGTGCATATTATTGTGTCATCAATGATCATAGTTGACATCCGCGATACTGCAAAAATACTGTACGATTTATAATATTACGGCTTACACATAAGATATAGATATATACTGCAGCGGGCTTTCTTGTAGGATTTCCATCATACATTACATATGTGTAACTCTAGCGGTTTTGGCAGCGCACGCCAGAATCGCTCGCAAATGGTAGATGTGTTATTCTGACGTATAGGTATATTATTGTAAAGTTTCATTAAAATCCTTTCAGTAGTTTTTACGTGAAAGAGTAACAAACATCCATCCATCCATACTTACAAACTTTCGTGTTTATAATATTAGTAGGATCGTATATTTTGGATGCTATTAACAATATAGAACATTGTAGCTACGTGCCATTGATATATCATCGTTTTTTGAGGACGTATTTAATATTGTAACGTTGATCAAAATATAAGGCAGTCTATTGACACTTATAAATGTACCTGAACATAATATCCAGCAGAAGTTTGCTGTAGGATTGTAGGTAGACAGATTATCGTATTGTCTGCAAGGCAGTTATACCTACTTCCATTACACATATCATTATGTATATTAATTTCTACACAACGTTATTTATATTTATGTTGACAAGATAACAGGTGGTAATTAAATCGTTTTGGATGGATTTCCGCAAAGTCCTAATGCCTGATTCAACAACTGAAACTTACCTATTAAATAAAAACTGCGAGACAGAAAAACGATGCCTTAATGTATATTGTTGCATTGTAAACATTAACACAATGCCGACATTCGTAAAAGGCATTCATTGTGTGTTTTTAATTAAAATTGTCGTAAGTTAATTAATATCCAATAACCAATAAATTCCATTATCAAAGGGATGCATTGAAGCTGACACATTGAGTTTGTTGTCAATATTCGTTTAAATAAACAATGTGGCGAACGTTTGATCGATCGATAATATTATAATGTAGATATAGTTATAATAACACAGTAAAGGACAAAAGTTGGTCTAAGGTTCCTCATATGAATTAAATTAAAAAGAAAACGCTTTTTAAAACTCATTATAATTATAGCAAGCGCACTAGGCCGTGTCCGAAGTAAGAATGAGCGCTCGTTCGCCGGGCGCTTCATTTTATAGGCAGATGGGTGCGGAGCGATGACGTTTTACCAGTGTTGCCATTGGTATAAATTAAAATTCTTCCACAGAGTATGCAGAAATATTTATTGCATTTGAATGCAGATACATTTTATCTGCATTCTACTGCCTGCTACGCATGCTCATTTCAACTACAATAATTCGACGCCGCCGCCTTCAAATAGTTTAACGACTCGTACATGATAGTATCCGTTCCAAATAAATTTGTGCAAGATAGTATGGGATTTTATAAGTATCGTAACTACCGCGTGATACACACAAGTATCAAGTGGTCACGTATGCGTAAATTATAAGGTCGTAAACTCTTTGGCAAAGCTTAAATCGGAAGACACAGAAAAAAAAACATTTACCTAGACGATAAATAAACAGAACTCGAGATAAGTTACATACGTTGTGCTAATAAAAACACCGTAATAGCTCATCACTGCTTGTTTGGCGGCTCGTAAAATAGCATGTGGTATGCCTTTGATGGAGGACCCGTAAATAAAGGAGAAGAGGCATGAAACTGGCCGGACATTATGAGATTTAGAAATCAATTTCGACTGTGGTGATAAATAGCCGAGACAAATGTTACTTTACAAAGTTCTGAGTGGTTTAGAGCAGGTGTGGTTACTACTTACCATCAGTTGGACGACCAGCGCGTCTCTCTACTCTGTTATGTAGATACAAAATCTTTCAATAGTAGTGTAGTGCCTCTCCCCCTTCCACTAAGAAATATCATTGCAGATGGAAATTGAGAAGTTTTTGAACGTAGGTAGGTACAACTACAATGGGTAAGCTGCGATACTTGTCGTTTTATAAATGCAACCTGCTATTTATTAAGTAAATACCTTTACGGATAGCATTCAAATCAAGTAGAATTTGGTATATTATTAAACAACTTTAAGTTATGATTAGGGTAGTAAACTTACGACAAAACTGCATCAACAAAACCACTAACTTAATTTACCCTATTGTTTATACCCCTATGTTAGGGTGTCAAGTCCCTAATTACAAATGTTCGGCAAATTGGGGAGTTGGCGACGTGGTGACGACTGCCTGACCTTCGGGTAATTATGCGAGCGGGTAATGGCAGCCATTACGCTTTCGGGTCGGTGTTGCCAGGAGATTGTAATGATTTCGTGGGTGGTGTTTTGAATTGATTAGGTACTTAGATTTTTCTTCATGTTTATGTTTGCACCATTGAGTTCTGATTATTGTTCTGGATGAGACATCGAGGGGCAGATGTTGAAAAGCGCTTGAGAGCATTATTATGGGTTATGGATGTATTTGTTTTATGTTCGAAGAAATGAACTTTTTAAAAACAATATCGGGTAATATTTTCGAAGTAAGTAATAAATATTTGGACAGGACGTAATACAAAAGGACGTGCCATCCGATGGAAAGGAAAAGTGTTATCCGTTATTGTTAACATAATCATGTGTCCCGATGGAAAGTACCCTCTTGGTAATTATTTACAAATAATACCTCCAGTACGTAATCCAGCTTACTCTCCAACCTCTAGATCTAGAGTATCATGCGCTTAAATTTTGTTAAAATCTTACCCAAAGTCAAGAGATACCCATAAATGTTTAATCTATCCCAGCAGTCGCTGGCAAAAGCTTACAAAGTTATTTAATCGCTTTATTAATGGCGCCTCGCCGATGGCTAAATGGAAATTCCATGACATGCACCCTAACACCCCCCCTCACACCCTATTCGGAACATAACCGCCATGAAATGGACCAACATTTCAGCTAATTACCTACTTTAATCTACTTACATTAAGCCGCTTTAAGTGGGAAAAGTCAATAAAATAAATTATTTGGGACAAGAAATTCAATTGAATTGTAATAGGGTTGCTTTCAGCATATTTTTGGTGATCCGGACGACCCTATCGCAGTCGTTATTGGCAGAGATGTCGACGACCCTTCTTTATGGTGTTCAGAGGTACCCACACAAGCTCACATCGACCTCGCCGGTCGAACGCAAAACCCACGCAATGAGATTCTCTCAAAATAATCAAAGAACTAATACAAGAGATCACTAACACTAGTGATCTAAGGGTTTTGTAGTCCGCCTCCTTTACCCTGACGATGATCCAAGCCGTACCCCATAAACCTTACCCTGACGATGATTCAAGCGACGCACGGATTTATAGACATTTCCCATAAGCTATGTCCAGTTGTCCACACTGTGTCACCTTAAATTTTCCCCGTCTTACCACAAAAATTTAAACCAGAGTTAAACAGAGGTTCCTAAAATTTCGTCTACAAAATCGACGTGTATCATTCGCGTTGTATTACTCAATCCTGGCATTCGTAATTATTTTACTTGTAAATTTATTATTGGGTTAATAAAAGCGAGGTTTAGATGTGATTTATGCCATATTCGTCTCGGTATTTCAGCACACACTCGCGGTCCAGTCGAGCACGTGTTCATTTACATACCTACCAATTTCTTTTTGAAGGAATATGGGCCTTAATTCACTATACTACGGTTCATAATAAGTTATACATGGTTATACGTATTGAAAGAGCCGCGGACTAGGGTTGCTTACTTCGAGAAACTACTTATGCCATCTAGCGCACAGCACGAGCGTTTACTCCTACTTGTGGCGGGCAACGCGCAGCAGGCAGCGCCGAGTACGTTCATGTAGTAGCTAGCTGCATAATTGTATATGCTATACGATTATTGCCAAAGATTTAATTTAATGAAGTAATAAAATAAAACACATTTTGTTCATTATACTTATATAGACAAAAGAATAATAGATGTTATGTATGTGTAAAAATATCAGGAATTGTTTTTGTTTCGGACAAAACATAATAATTGATACTTAATTACTGAAATATACATAAATTGATACTTAAATACTTAAATTACTGAAAATACTGCACAGTATCTTTTTGCTTATTTTCGTTTTGTGTCCATCTTGCAATTATATAATTAATCAATCAAATCAAATAATTAAGTTGAACGTGGTCGAACATATAGCGCGCACGCGTGTGTTTTCTTTCGCTTGTGGCAGCCTACTAGATTGGCCCTTGCGCAATGGCCGCCGCTACACGCGGAGTGACACAGGCCTGACCAAGGGCTCTCCTGACGTATGCTGTTGACAGCGTTATGAAGCAAGCCATTGATGAGAGAAAAAAGGCAAAGCGTGGACAAAGCTAATGGTGTCTCTGAACTAGTCGCATAACTTTAGTTTTGACGTTTTATATCGTGTCACTTCGTTAGCAACTGCGGCTGAGCGCCTTTTACGCCCACTCTTTACCCTAGAGACCGAGTCAAGGTTGGCTAGGGTGGGATCAACGGCATAAATCCTTCCAAAAAGTTTGGATACGAAAACCCCCTGAAGCAGTCGCAATCACTAGCTCAGATCACTTTCATGAGAACTTAATACATTTCCATAAATAATTCAGTTCTCGTAAACTCATCACGAAACCATTCAAAAGTTAAACATTAAATAGTGGCGCACAATTTTCGGAAGCCCGATAAAGTTGTGACGAAAACCTGTCTAAAGTTTCATAGATTAAAATCCTTATTTTCTGGTCGACCGACTCGATTTCTACCAAAGGTGGAATGAGGTCATTGACACTGAAGATTTGTGCTACCCCTAATGTTTGCTAATGGCTGAGCAGACAAGGGTTCTACCTCTTATAGTAGGTACCTTCTATTTGGGACCGCAATAAACGGATTGATAGACATTTCCAATAAAACTTATGAGGTATGCTACGGGTTGAAATTTCGGCAGGCAATAATAACGGGCTTCTGTGAGAGTTTTTAGGGATAAGGCACCAAAATAGAATACCTTATTTATAGTAGAGTCAGAAACTAAAGTCGCTGAATGGCTGAACATATCCTAACTTCCAATTTAGCTTCACACTAGGAAAATACTAACATTTGCAGTAAAAATGTGGATTTTAGTGAATTTACAGATGTATAGGCAAGGATTAGGTACCTATAATATGAAGACACGATATCAATTTCAAAAGTAACTTCTAATATTTCAGTTTCCGATTTCCATTACCTCCGCGACCATGCTACAATGAGCTTGTTTATTATTTATTCAGCGCAATTTTACGACCACCGTCGCGGCGCCGCCGTTGTACGGTCATTCATGCGTTTTTTTCTTAATTTATCGCAAAATAAATCACTTCGTACGGTGGACGTCCCGGTCGTACGTTACACCGATCCCAGCAATCTGTCTGCAAATAAATTTCAATTTAGAACAGCACAAACATACCCGTAGATTTGTTTAGACAAACCGATTCGGTACACGTACGCGGCGGCGTCTTAGATTAACTGCCGCTAGAATTATATAGCAAAAGACAGTGATCAAGTTTTGAAGGAAAAGAGATAACTGGTCAATCTCCAAAAAGGCAGCATATCCAAGAGGTTAAAATGAGTTGAGATCGTATTCTGTCACGGTTCTTGTCTCTTTTCGTTTTAGACAGTTTCACTTTGTTATCTGTTGTTTGAAAACGCCTTTAAGTTTCCCTATATTGTATAACAGGTTATCTTGATCGGCATCTCATTTCAATTAGTAGTTGAGGTGCTCTTTACTAAGTAAGAAAAATTATTCATTAGCAGCATGGCTGAGTGATTGATCCTATATATTATGTAGGTACTAGGTACTTATAGCTATTTTATATAAATCTAAACTTCCTGAGCCTTATTCTACGCTCTTCATTATCTCAAAAAAACGAAACACATACTGATAGCACAAATAAGTGTAAGCACAATTCCGGTTTCAATTGACATACTAATATAATAAATACAATTATGTAGTATAATTATATGTAATTTTAATGGTACTGTGACCTTACACCAAGCTTTTGTTTTAGGTTTCTGTGAATACCTTTGTGGAATAAAATACAGCACCAATAACTTTTGAATCTCACCTACATAATAATATTAAATGTATTTAATATGTATATAAATTAGTGCCTAGATCCAGATGATATGGAAGTTAGTAAGCTTTCAAAATGAGTAAGCTCTGCTACTGTCTTTACGTACATTGTGTCAGAAACGTAAATCTTAGCAGACAAATATTAAACGCTAATAACGGCGTTATTGGGAAACGTGTCTTATTTACAAAAGCATCGTTTGTTTGGACTCAGTTTCCCTGAAAGCTAAGATCAAACTTTGAAGTTGAACATAGGTTGTAAGGTAGACGCCGGTCCTACTTTTAAACTACGTTTTATTTATGCTCCGTGAAACTCGTCGAATTCGTTGAGATATAAATATGTAGCTACGTAAAATAAACTTTCTTTGCTCACGTGCGACGTGCTTTGCTCATAGTTCAAATGTTTCAGTAAAATCTTTGATAACCAATTTCTCAAAAAATATTGGTAATTAACCAAATTCAATATTTTTATACACCATAATAATAATATTGACATCATACAAAAATAAAAACGAATCAAAGATGTTCTACAATAATTAACTTTTCTACAAAAATGTTCTGTGATACATCTAAAATGAAGAGACTGCGATGTTATATCATGAGAAACATTAAATTTTCACGATGTACAGAACTTACACGATCACGTTAAATCAAGGGTGCGGTGGCGGGCGCGGTCACGAATTATCAAACATAATTATGGCGTAATATCCAAGTGTTCTAATATCTACTTAGTCAGGTCATAAGTATTGTCACACAGTAAAAACTTTTCTTTTAGAATGCTGGCCACAAAAAAGTTTATTGAATTCGAATTTCGAATTGTTCATGAAAATAAATGTGTATACTTTTTAGAATTTTACTCATTTTTAAATATGGAGTGGACGCTTAAAGAAGACCGTGTTGCAGTTATTGCGTTGCATCGTTGCGGTTACGCGCCAATTCAAATTTTTGACATACTGAAAAATTTGAATATAACCAAGAGATTCGTTTATCGTACCATCAAACGATACAATGAAGACTCTAGTATAGATGACAGGTCAAGAAGTGGTCGCCCTCGGTCTGTTAGGACTCCAGCAGTGATAAAAGCTGTGAAGGCGCGAATTCAAAGAAATCCCAAACGTAAGCAGAAACTGTTGGCCCTTCAGATGGGATTAAGCAGAACCACGGTGAAAAGGGTGTTAAATGAAGACTTAGGGCTTCGGGCATATCGAAGAAAAACAGGACATCATTTGAATGCTCGTCTAATGGACCTGAGACTGAAGAGATGCCGCGCTTTGTTGAAGCGGTACGCGGGAATAAAATATCGGGAAATTCTTTTTTCGGATGAAAAAATTTTTACCGTAGAAGAGAGCTACAACAAACAAAATGATAAGGTGTACGCACACAGTAGTGAAGAAGCGAGCAACCGTATTCCGCGTGTCCAACGAGGTCATTTTCCATCCTCGCTCATGGTATGGTTGGGAGTGTCTTATTGGGGCTTAACAGAGGTACATTTTTGTGAGAAAGGTGTAAAAACGAATGCAGTTGTGTATCAAAATACAGTCCTGACGAACCTTGTGGAACCTGTTTCTCATACCATGTTTAATAACAGGCACTGGGTATTCCAACAAGATTCGGCGCCAGCTCATAGAGCGAAGAGCACACAAGACTGGCTGGCGGCGCGTGAAATCGACTTCATCCGGCACGAAGACTGGCCCTCCTCCAGTCCAGATTTGAATCCGCTAGATTACAAGATATGGCAACACTTGGAGGAAAAGGCGTGCTCAAAGCCTCATCCCAATTTGGAGTCACTCAAGACATCCTTGATTAAGGCAGCCGCCGATATTGACATGGACCTCGTTCGTGCTGCGATAGACGACTGGCCGCGCAGATTGAAGGCCTGTATTCAAAATCACGGAGGTCATTTTGAATAAACTTTAGTGTCATAAGAATCTATGTTTTGTTAAGTTCATTTTGGTATATAAATGGTTACATAATGAATAAACTTGTTTCAATTATTTTATATAAAACATGTGACAGAATTTATGACCTGACTAGGTATATTATTACACAAAATGCACGTGCGGTCTAAGCCACGTCAAACGCGCCCGCGCCCGCGAGTTTACTTGATCGAACACTAATCTAGCTACAGCATTTATTTTATTATGTGTGCTTCATAAAAAGCTTAAATTGGGGCTGTAACTAATTTTTATCAAAAAATCTACCCTTCAAAGTATCAAATAGGGACCTATCACAGTTTATGTGGAAAACATGAAAATTGCACATTATTAATCCGTAGATCGCAGCCAGTGATTCATAAAACGAGTAATTTTATAATAATTAGCTATATTTTAAGAATTTATTCATGACTTGCCTCTTGGCTATAAATTCCACTAGGGCGTGTTCAATTGTCATCTAATTCAAGTGTTGAGTGTTTACATTCCTCAGCGTTGATAAGACGGGACTAGCAAATAAGTACCGTGTAAACACTTTCATGAAGATTTAATTGAAGGCTTACATTACACGAGCGTGTAAGAGGCTAAAGACGTCTACAAGTACTCGCATAAGAACTATAAATAATCTATCCTACTTCCTACTAATATCCTACTTAATATTATAAACGCGAAAGTTTATATGTATGGATAGATGGATGTTTGTTACTCTTTCACGTAAAAACTACTGAATGGATTTTAATGAAACTTTACAATAATATTATACATCAAGATAAAACATAGGCTACAATTTATAAAGATATTTTGTGAACTGTCCAAAATATGACGATAAGTGTCAAATAAGTCATTACTTATTTGAAAATTTTAATGTCATAATGTTAGTTCTTTTCTACGCCACGCTAATATAAGCTACCCGAAATATTTATTATGCGCAGATGAAGTCGCAGAAACCAGCTAAAAATAAAATAAAATAAATAATAGCGAACATAATAAAAGCAAAAGTTTGGACGGTGGTTTGTTTTGACGTGTAACGGCTTAAAACAGACTTTGGGGTTATAACATCGAGTGTTTTTTTTATTTCATAAACCTACCCATTGAAGGGTATAACGAAGTGCTATAGTTAAACAAGAAAAGGGTGGGTAAAACTCCCGAGGCTTAGCTAGTTGAAAATAAACACTGCTACGTTCATTCTATTTAGTTGAAAAGCGTATTATTAAAAACCTGTTCTCTTCTCACGTTTAGCACATACACGTATCACTCACATATACAATATACATTAATGAAAAGGAACAACGTAGTCGACTAATTCCACATCCTTCAAATTCCTAGAATTCCTATATTCCCTAGAATAGTATCTATAGAATGATAAAATAGGTGGATTAATTATAATTATAATCTCATGAGTTTTCGAGAATTAACCGGGCGTTTCCGCCCATATGAAAATAGGAAAGGAAATACGAAACGAAACGAATAAACTGCACTGGGTTTGCAGGAAAGCGATGACGTAATGCACAAACAAGGTAAATTAAACCGTTTAGCAATACTCACATTAAATAAGAAGGATGATCTTTGCCTGCATTTAGCGTCTCAAAATATACTACCTTATATTACCAAAGCATTTTTATTGCATCTCAAAGTTGCGTCGTAAAAGTGTAATATACATTTTTGGTATCGTTTCATTCGTCGAGTATTTAAAGGTGCGCCAAATTTACTCGCTTCGCAGATCACAGGTTTAAGTCAGCCACGCGTGCCGTACTCCCTATCTCTGTATCGAGTATCGAACGATACCGTCCTAACGGATACTTTTACTTGGTATCTGTATCGTAAGTATTTACGAGTATATACTCAGTATCACTTCCAAATCGATACTTTAACTCCTATACGATTGTGACGTCTGAAACGCTAAATGTTGATATGTGATACATAAGTATTTATTAACTCGGTATCACTTCTAAATTTAGAAGCATGGATATCTACATAACATTGCAATTATTGTGATTTTGACGAAGCTATTAACTAAGAAGTGATTTTAGAATACAGGCCTGTCACACAATAAGCCTTTCCTTAGTGCACTTCGAATACCTGTTACAAAATAATACGAGTATGTAGCCATAAATACCTACTTCATATCAACAAATAGTACAGTGTTTTTAGTCTTATCATGGAACGGGTGTCTATTCGACTGATAACATAACTTATCAATCTACTTACTATGTCCTTTAGAGGGAGGGCTCTTACAATTTTATGACCCATGATAACGCAGTGGAATCATGCATTTGGCTGCAAATGTAGTAGCCAGCTATTTTTTTGTTGCTTTATCTCGAACGATTTATTATACTAATAATGCTAAGTGTGATAAAGGCCTAACATAATCGATAAGTCTGGAATTTTAAACTTGAACTTATTTGTGTGGTTATTAAAGTCTAAGAAGCATAGAGTACAATGTGCCGCGAAGCTATCTTCCTCGAAACACTCAACGTATTTTTAAACCCTCATTACGAGTACTTCGTAGAATTCTAGGTGACACATTTTCAGGATTGTACTCGTATTCTAATATACTCGTACAAAGATTTTTTAACACAACTTTTTAGTTGATTTTTGTATACGAATCAATAACTATGACAGTAAGTTACATTCTCTCTGGTACTGTTTAAATAGACAATACCTTAGTGCCTTTGGAAACTTGGGAGCCACTCCAAAATCCACTCTTCAAGCTTGAAGCTTTATATCTGATCGCCTCTCAGACCTCCGTCAGCGCGAGTGACAGTTATTGACAAATTAAATTATAAAGGGTGGCTGGAACCCCGTCAGGCACCCTCATCTGTTATTTTCAGGGTCGATAAAAGGTGTTATTTGTGAAAAATCTGAGTACTAGGCAATGATTGTTGATTGCATTGAAGAGTTTATCACAGAGTCTATTTATTTATATTATTATGATTGAACACAGGGAAAGTTAGCATTTAAAAATGCTGCTGGATTTTGACTACGTAATTCAAACAGTGACAACAACGTCCAATTGAGTAAAAACAATGGTGTTGTCATGATAACGCAATTTCTACTACTAAAATAAAAGCCTTGTCGACGTCGCGTCATTTAGTGGACTCTTTTACAGACGCTGGTCTTGCGATAGCAGCTATACATGATAAATGAGAGCGACCAGTGATGAGATACCATTGTCAAATACATAGTTACCTTATTAAAAGCTGTACGCACACAAAGCTGTAGTAGGTTTCCATACAAAACAAATCAATTGCGTACGACATAGGATCAATGCTAGGCAAAGGAATGACGCTTTAGCCACAAAACACACACGACAGCCTCAAAGGGCTTTCGAAACCAAACAGCCCGGCGGAGTCCCACATACTCGTACCGGAGTTAATTAATGAATTCTAACGGAGTCCCGCATTGATTTGTTTACGTAGATTGAATTAACGAAAAACCGGCCATGTGCGCGTCAGACTCGCGCACGCAGGATTCCGTACCATTATCTATAAAAACGGTAAAAAATAATCACGTTTGTTGTATGGAAGCCCCCTTAAATATTTATTTTATTCGGTTTTTTATATTTGTTGTTATAGCGGCAACAGAAATACATCATCTGTGAAAATTTCAACTGTCTAATTATCGCGGTTCTTAGTAACAGGTTTATCCTTTGGGTACGGAGCCCTAAAAATGAGATGGAAAACTTCTTTGGCCTTCTCTCTCATCAAAGTAGAGGACAAAGAAGCGTTGAAACAAGAAAGATATATTATCTTAGTCCCATTACATCCGTGACTGAACAAATGCAAGCTAAAATAACATCTGCGTCTAAATACAGAGAATCTAAGTTAGCAGGATGGTGATCGTGTGGCTTTAATACTATCATGTCTAACTATGTCAGCTAATTTCCCGGACAGACAAGACAGAGTGCACTCTATATGGCCACTCGACCGATTTTGCAGGTGAAAGGCCGACAATGAAATTCCGCCACAATTGCCGTGCGCAAAACCGAACATGCCGAAGCACTAATGGCCCCGATTCTATTTAATCTAACTACCGCCCTATCTATCTAACTACTGAATAGAAAGAGGCTTTTCAAAAGGCTTTTGAATAGACCGTTCGGGGTCCCAATTCTTGAGACGTAGACATTATGTCGAATTTAACTATCGAGTGAAAACAAAATGACATAAGATTATTCTCGTAAGTTACTCTGGATTTCTTCATGAAACAAAGGCCGTGCGAGGCCAGTTGTTATAAATTGATAGCAGTCGGTCGCAGGCCTTTGACGATCGGACAAACCCTGACACTAGAGGCTGACGCATCATCACATCAGTGGACAACATCATTCGACAACAACATTTCATTGGTTGAAACACACCACATTATGATAATTATGGAAACGTTTGCCATCAATTCAATTTTAATAATATACGACTATACGTAGATTTCAGAGTAGCCTTTCCTGGAAAACTCGTTAGTGATATAAAGTCGACGCAGAATTGGGTCTCTATTTTACTATAGAGATGCGACTTATTCCGCCACATTCAGGCCTATTGACAAGGGGGGTTATGTTAATACAGGTTATCTGTGTTCATGCGTTATGTTCCCCACCCAATATTGTCTGCGCAATTTTGTCTCCGATCCATCAATAGTGGACATCAAACCACTACGCCCTATAGATGACAGGCGACAGATATTTCATATAGATACCTCCAAAGTGATCAATACGTCTTTCTATCTCTATCTAACAAAGTCGCGTTAGGTCTGTGTAAGTTATAAAATTTATAACACATGAACTGATGGATAGATTTTTATGATTTTTGCTTTGTTAGATTTGTGCCGAATAGGTAGCAGAACAAATACAGAAATTGGAAAAAAAATATGAAAAAAATCTAATTCATTTTCTCTTTCATTCTGACAGGACCACAATACATCAGCTGTTAGGCCAGTTAGTAATGTAACAAAAACGGTTTTTTTTAAAACGGAAGTTACGCTTACTGTCTGTCTGTTTATATATTTTTCATGGCTTAGCGGCTGAACGGATCTTGACAAAATTGTTATGTAGATAGTTAAAACCACGGGGATGGAGTTATTATAATACTTTTTATTACGATATAAGATGTAGTTATGTTCCGCGTAGATAATTCGCCGGCAAAACCTACTATTGCTCTGGAAAGTTATATTTTCAACAAAAGCTGATATTGTAATCACAAAAATACTTTATAATATTGCTTTGTGGTTTTAAATCATAATTCATAGTGTATTTCCTTTTCTCGACACGTCCACTTCCATATAACTGAAGGAGCATATTATTATCGTCGGCGTAAAAATGGCGTTAAGATCTCGGTCAAAGCCTTATCTCTTCCCACTTAAGATTAAGAGGTGACGTTAATGCTTTCATAAAACAGTCATTGACCTCGGTGCGGCTTTGTGTGAGAATTTGTATGTCTAGTAGGGATCGGGGGTTTCTGTAAGAAATCTCAATAGCTCTTTCGTTGAAGGAAATCGCTCTACCTTGAAAGATTGACTTATTTTTTCTGTGTTGCTTTATTTTATGGTTGTTTTTTTTAAATCATGAAATATCTGTGACTCGCGGTTTTACTCGCGTTGACTATTACGAAAAGTATCATCACGTGTTATACTAGTATTAAAAGTATGTCTATCAAATTGTAGCAAATTTCGTTGTGCCATTTATATTTTATTATATAGGGTAGAATTAAATGTATTTTTATACATGGTCCGAGAAAACATTATAACAAACTAGATACTGTGAGAGTTGTTTCTAAAGCCGCTAATTCACTCAGTTCACCGTTACGCCACAGTTGCAATTAACTAAATAATTACTTAGGGGAGGCCTATGTTCAGCAGTGGACTTCTTCAGGCTGATGATGGTGATGAAATAATTACTTAATTAAACGTCTCATTTAGACATGAACCCTTTGAGCGTATAAAGTACAAAAGTATGAATGAGGAATATTGTATAAATTTCTCAAAACTTGCAAAATTCACTGAAACTACGGGTAAAATAATAGATAATAAGTTATAACTGTCCAAGTCTCTCTCAATTAAGTAATTACTCAGGCTCAGTTGTTTTTCTAATAATACAAATTATTCAGTGTAATATTATACGTTATTAAAATATTAATGAAACACTAAAATGTTAGTATAAAATAAAAACAATGTAGTAACTTCAAGTAGTTCCAGAAAAGCGAAGTCGTTTCTAGTTTAATTAGCTAAGGGCACCGATACACGGACAGCTTGAAACAGCTGAGCGTTCTTCAGTTGTTTTGTTTGCCAACTGCATTAGAATTCTCAACCGTTCAGTTCATACACCGGTCGCTTGACTGCTCAGGTAGTTGACACCGATTGCTCGAGCGGTCAGCAATAATTGTACTGTAGGGGCAAAACAACTACAAGAGCAGCCTTAATTCGAAGTAATCATTTTATCCTTGTAATTGCTCAATCAGTTGACACCGACTGCTTGAGGCAGGTGCCGCTGACTGTTCGAAATGTCCGTGTACGGCCAGCCTTAACGTGTTTAAGGAGTGTACAATAGCGTACATGTCTCTAGAGGACGATGAAGAAGATTTCACGATATCATAATTTACACAGAGCACGTTGTCTTCCTACATTTCTGCAAAGTAGTGAAATCCAATTACCACGTTTCCGCTGGGGTTTGGTTGTGTAAACGTTCACCGCGCAGCGTTAGCATAGAATACCTTGGCAAAGTTATACAAGCTTTCTGCAGCAAGTACGAATACCAAATTGGCTTATGTGAAGTTTCCAGGCGGAATTAGTTCATTCATTTCAAGAACGTTTCAATGGAACGTTATGCATGAAACTTGAAATATGGGAAAGTACTTTACACTGGCCTTATATAGAAATCCTATTTTAAAAAGGCGTATTCTAGATTTCCAATTGTATTTAAGGAGATTTGTAATTTCAAACAACGATAAACACTCCAGCAACTAATTACAAGATTAATTTGTTTAACTAACATAATACCCTAAGCCGACGAGTTGGATCACTGACAGATTGAACTGTCAGCGTGACGTATGATTCATTAGAACCGTTAGAACCAGTCTCGTAAAGAGCCAGTTTTGACAGGCACGCCCACAATTTAGAAATTACTTGAGGCTATACGCTAATGAGATTCATATTTTAATACCAACATCTGGTTGTATATTTTGTATGCGACAGATGTTAGCATGACGTTTCTACTAGAGCTCTTAAACTATCGTAAACAGTAAACATATTAACTACGTAAAAACGGGTCTAATTCGCGCACGAACTAAATATCAAAATATATAATTTTGACATACCTCGACGTTTCGGCCGAGTTACATCGACCGTCGTCACGAGAACACTGGAGAATGCATGTATCACCGTCCGGAGCGGCAGATGTTGTTTGTAGGTATGCCACTATTGTAAGTATATTATTAGGTTGATTATAGTTTATGCGCGAATTAGACCCGTTTTCAGTTACATTTCAAAGAATTTACAACAAAATTATTACCTACGGTTTGTCTTAATTTAAATGTAACTTCTAGAATTTCGATACAGGTAGAGTAGGTAACTATATCTGAAGCTCCACATGAACCCTTCATAACGTAAATATAGGTGTTTATTATCAATTAGTTGCTCGGGTTAATCCTCCTCATGAAACTGAGTCGAGACCCGTGCTAAACAGTGTTTACTCATTTCCAAAACACAAACATAAGTAGAGAAGCTACTTGAGCATATACATTTATTAGTAAAGCTATATAGCCAAGTTTAATTGTCGTATGACAATTTGTAACGTTGACTTACCACTTCGACTTCGTCTCCATCGGCCTCTTCCTCCAAAATATTCGTCAAAACCATACTCGGCCTCATAGACACCCTATTCCTCACAACCGAGGATCTCGGCCACAAATCCGTTTCATCCTTAATGTCATCCCCTAAGGTCGCAAATTGCTCGTAAAAGTTTATCACGCCAGAGAGTTCGCCGTCAACTGTTATATTTGAATTGTTGGACTTGTTAGATAAAGAATTCCTTTTTTCATCACCTTTTGTGGACGATTTTCTTTCGTCGATCCTCCTATAGCCTTCTGGCTCGTTGAGATGCTCTCCCAAAATGGGAACAGTGCGCGCTTGATGCGAGGCGTATTCGTATTCTAAATCGAAACCTCTGTCTTCGAATAGTCGTTTGAATCGGGCCCAACAACCTTTTTTCGTCTCGTCGACCTGACTCTCCGTACTAGGGCTTGACTTATCCATTATCGATGACTTTTTTAATCGCTCTCTCACGTGTTTGCCAATCGTCAATTCCAGTGATACAGGAAGTCGGATCGATATCGATACGGTAATTACTCGATTACGAGTGTTATTAGTATCGATAATATGGTGTTTGCTAGTTTTCGATAGTGGCGTTAAGATTCCTACGGTATCTCGCAATAAATCCCTGCCGAATCAGTGCCAGGTAATATTAGCATTTACTGATTGGGTTTTATAAAGGAAAAGTTCCTATTTGTTGATAAATTATCGATAAATTGTTAGTAATTGAAGAATAAGTGACATTTTCCTGTTAACCTAGTTTTTAGCGTTTATATGTATCACACTTTTATTAAGTGTGCGTCTGTTTATTTACTACATTATTAGATAACAGCTAATGATTACATCAACAAATTATAATGAGCTATTTATATTTTTAATATTCACTTCACTGTAGGAAACAATTCACTGTACCGCTTTGTGTTAAACGCTGTTCACGATAATGTTGTTTCTACGTAAGTCGTAAAACGTTATCGTTGCGCATTTTAAACGTAATAATCGTTGAGTTATTTTTCACCAATGCACGTGCATTTTGCAACGTTAATTACACGCACTACGATCACACCGGCCACCGAGCTAATTGAGACTACTAATGTTATATATCAAGTATCGTAAGATAATATTGATAAAGGCCATTATCGTTTACCTTCACACTGATTACGGACAGTTATAAGTCACTTGAAAGGGGTAGAATCAACAACACCTCGATTAAAATATGATAGGAGTACCTTTTAGTTTCTTAAATTATATCAGCTGCAGACGATAATAATTATTATGTCGAATATTTGAATTCGGTGAGCTACTCACTCTCACTTTATTACATTCAAATCGTTTATGATAATACAAGCTGTTCCGACAGGTTGTCTTTTCTAGAATGTATGTGAAAAAGAATAAAAATGTTTCTATCTTTTTTGTGAATTTTTCCCATGTTTTAATATTTATTCTGCTATTCGGATCGGAGATGAATCTAACAAATCAGAGATTATTAAAATCGGTCCAGCCATTCTTGAGTTATATAAATGGTATAACTAACACGACTTTGTTATATATATTGAGACTAATATTTGACCACAAATGCTATATTAAATAAACCTAAGCTTTTTATTCTTGTTGTATGGAGAAGCATCGTCCATACTAAATGAGGAAAATCCTTTTTTATTTCATAATAGTACCTTTTATTACAATAAACTGTGCGGTCCGTTATACATAATAGCTACCAATTTCAATAACAGAGTGTCAATAATCATTAAGTACTGATTTCCGTTATCGGCCGAGGCGTCATGTTGGAGCCGTTGCGTCAAATAGATGCTATCTTTAAAACGTCAGTAGTTATGAGTAATAACGAGTAACTAGGTGCTATTTTTTAAGTTGTGGCAATACCTATCGATACTGCAGTATCGCCTTACGGCCGAAATTAATAATCAATCCTAATTCAAATTTTGCTATCCAGGATTGATATCACAATCCATTTTAGGGTCAAACGTGCCAACAACTGATCCGTGGATTGGTTTATAAAGGCACGCAGATTGGAAATCGATCGAACGATAGGCAGCAATCCAAGATCGATTTTAATCTTGGATAGAAGATACAATATTAATTTCGGGCGTTAGTTATCAACAATTAAATAGAAACTTTTATTAAAGTGTAATTACAAGTTCACAGTACCTACTCATTTTAAATATAAAATTGGACGTAACGACATCTTGAGCGAGTGTTGTCAGATTGTCACTGACTGCACAAAAAAGAGGGGGTAAAACGGAGTCTTTTCGAGTGGCTTTTATGAATCGTTCCAAAACGTTAGCTAGTCTCGTTGCCGTCTAGCTATTCCATCACTCAATACTTCAGAACATAACGCGAAGTTTTGGTAAAAATTCTGAAGCAGTATGGAGACTTTTCATATGAAACAGTAAATCTACTGAAAACTAAGGAAACCTCAGTCAACACTGACGCAGTAAGGATATCATCTACGAACAGTGTACACGCCAAAGGATCTCATAACAACAGCTCATCAGAACCATTGATCAATTGGAGCGCGTCAATCATTCCGACGTCATTGATCAATCGCACTCCATTCATGTGCTCTTTACCCGTAAATGGGATCCGATGAATATTCAGGGTTGCCCTCATAAAGGTTTCTTTGTTTGATTGTACTGTGCGTCTAAATTGTAACGCGAAAACGGAAGCGCGGGGTAGTAAAAAGATGAAAAGAATATTAGCAGCTCCGTTCTGCCAAGTAGGTGCTTAGTCCGAGCGATAGATAAGAATTGGATAGACGACGCAGCCCTAGGTTTAGTAATTCCTAACTATCTCGATACCAATTAATGTAATATAGTACTCAAGGCAAGTGAAGTTGGCAGAATTAAGATGCATAAAAAGTGTACCTAGGAACGAGCTACATCGAGCTACATCTGCCACATCCTAAACTGCATTTTCGCTTACCCACAGAAGAAAACGCGCTTATACTTTAAAACTTTAAACATATTTCAATCACCATCACCCATACTTTATCGATCCACTGCTGCTAGACGTAAAGCCTCCTATATGTACCGATGCTCTACCTAGTTTACACTGAGCAGTGCGCAGAGAAGTGCGCTGGGCAGTAATGCATGGGCCACACGTATCGTCGTCGTCAACACACAACGCGGAAATTGTCCTAATGATTTATCGCCATTTATTTGACTGGCCACACTATCGTCATTGTCAACAGGCAAATTCCAACCAAATAAACCAAAATAAAAAAACAAGTGAACGTAAAAAATCGGGATATTCAACGGCAATGCCAATGTCATATCCCGATTATGTGGCTACACTTACGGCGAGTGTCAAATGACGTCACACAACGGATAGTCAATGGGATATCAAGATACGTGTGGCCCCAGCATAAGCGAGACGAGAAAGAACATGACACTTCTCATGCCCCTGCCATTGCTATTCGTGCTGCCGGTAAAAGTGCAAGCGAAGTAGGGCCGAATGTGAATACACACTACACACTTCTCTTTAGGGAATTATTGGCGGCGGAGGGAGGAGCAAGAGTGGGGGCAGAGATAGGTAAGAGAGGGGTAAGATCGGGAGCCCATGGTGGGGCATAGAATAATATAGTGTCAAGATGTGGTGAAGAGGTACTTACGGCGACGTCTACCAGCGGTTCGTCCTCAGGAGTGAGGGCCAGCGAGGAGCGGCGGCCGGCGCGGGCGCCCGGCGAGCCGCTGGAACTGCCTGGCGACAACAGAAACGGACGTGAGGTTACGTAAAACCAACTGTTTGTTGTAGCGGAGTGAAGTTGTGGAGCGGAGTGAAGTTGCTGAGCAGTGCAAAGTTGCGTGACGTTTGACCAATTGGACAGCGTCAAGGGGTGACTAATATTTATGCGCATACCTTGATGCTTCAATTTTCTGACTCAATAAAATTAATTGATTTCATTATATTACTATCAAAAAGATCACAGGGCATGATATGACCGGGCAAATCCTACCCTTACGTTTTTTCTCAATGTGATAAGGTCTCCAGAAATTGTCAACCTTAGCTCATAAAAATTATGCTTAAAAGTACACCATTAGCTTCACTATATAACTCTAACCTATACCGGATAAGACGACGCGGCATGCAAATCGTTTGGGGCCTCCTGAATGGGAGATGATTGGAGCCTTCCGCGATGTACATAAAAGGTGCTGTTTTTTATTTTCCAACCACCCAATAACGAATGCATTGATACGCAAATGCTGCACTGATTACTTGGTCGGACGCGGAGACCGATCGAATTGGAATATTAATAGGTGAAAGGTTTTCTAAACCAACCATGAATACTTAATGATTACAATGAGAAATGTACGTAAAAAGTGTAAACTGATATCTTCTGAACGAATCAAGTTGAACCTTAAACTCGTAATGTGTGTGATCATCTTGTGAGTAGATATAATTGAGTGCGTAATTTTAGTTATTTCGAACTACAAAATATAACCTATGACCGCTAGTGCTAAAGAATGCCTTAGCTTTAATTAAATTCATACGTGTCTAACTTCTTCTTTTTAGGAAGTCGACTTTACAACTAGACTCCAAGTATGGGGGAAGTTAAGCAATTACCCGACATAACCAGTATATAAACCTAACTAATATTAGGTTAGTCCATAAGTTCGTTCAAAAGTTCGCTGACTTGACATATTATTATTGTGTGTGTTCAGTTCGTTGGCTACATCCCATTTCGGACGTGCCCGAAGGTACAGTCGATAAACAAACCAAATAAGTAAAAACTAGATATTTGATAATTATTTTATATTTTTGTGGAATAAAATCTTTAAAAAAAATGGAATTAACTACCTCTTATCACTTGTTATTTCGTCATCTGGCCACGCTAGGATTTGTATGTGTGTCCTGATAGTTTGGCGGGAAAACTTTGTAGGTTTATTTCGAACAACGATGAAGTTGGATTTCCATAATTTATAAGTGTACATAATATGTATAAACTTCATTCTTGTTTGTGTCAAGTTTATTTTAAACTCTACAGACAGGAAAGGATTGCTTCCTCTAAAATCCTTTAATGAGTTCATTGAATCAACATAATGAAGTATAATTATAGTCAATGAAACTCTATGTATTGTAATTATAGTGGATGTATTTTAAAATATCAGGAATTCCCCACCGACAGTTTCTGAAAGTAAACATGGCACCTACTCATATAGTGCAGATATTGCACTTCCCTAGTCATTATAACGGTAAACATTTCATTTTAATAGTTTTTACTGAGTAGGCTAAAGCATTTGAATTCAAATAAACAAACCAAGTTTTTTTTTCAGAAAAATTTTGGTAAAATAATACGTTTTTTGTTCTGCAAATTGGTCACAATGAATCCACACACTATGTATCTACTGTTATTTACGAAGGAGTTCAAATCAGCTTGCTATACAATAAATGTTGTATTGCCATCAAATCTTACAACGGAAACCGAGTGACAATTGAATAACTAACAAGATACGTTGAAATAAAGTGTCTACAAACATCACAGTAAACACGACAACATAAAAAAAAAAGAAAAACAACTTTTACTGTACCTGTGTCAGTATCATCACTGTTACGTCTCTGTAACCATTTCTGCACGATTTCAATGCTGGCTTCCTGACCAGCCAACATTTTTTTAATTCACATACTTATAAAACCTTCACAAACTATTCACTTAGCATCGTAACGGAATAATAAAAATAAAACATTCATTCACTAAAATGTCATTCCGATTCCACTTTCACTAATTTGAATACCGACCAAAATAAACGATTAAAAGTTCGAGCACTGGCCGAAAACATGGGACACTGTCGAAAATAAAAAAGAAAAACAAAACTCGATCGATAGGACAGCTCCTTGCAACGTTCAAATATCGAAATAATTAAGTGACGATCGCGGACAGCGCGTGTAAACAGCATAGTAGATGAAACAAGAATAACTGTGCCGCTCTAATTTCAGTTTTCTTCACATATTAAACCTAATTGCATGGTGCTAAGGTGTATCTGTTTTATTGGAAGTGATAATTGTGTTCGGTGCGGTGTGTAGAGCGGTTGGTTAGGCAATGGCCGTCAAGTCAAGACAGTGCTGATCGAAGGGGGGTAATGTAGGACGAGTGGTCAAAACGCACGGCGACTGACTGCAGGGAATCAATTAGGATTTTTAAAATATTATGTTATCATCATATTTCAAATTAAACGTATCATTAAAATGTACCTTCAAGTTTTTGCTACTTCCCCACCGTCAGGTGTTACATCACCAGCAAATTTGTATTATTAAAATAAGATAATCTTTTTTGCATGATGTAATAATACGATGGCAAAGATCAATTACCGACAATTGACGATTTCCAATCAAAGCAATTAAGTATAACAATAAAAACGCCATGTGAATTCATCGGACACGCGCCTTAAGGCGCTAATATAGGAGCGATTCATGTATTTTAGAAGATGAAAGTTACCTGGCCGGGCCGCGCGCCACGCTGGCTCCGCGCTCACGGCAAGTCGAAAACGCTAATTCATAATATTATACTCTTACTAACGGCATCACGTGGCCTTAGCACAGATTACTAGATAGTTACTACGTAGGCTTTAGTCTGAAGCATTCAATTATTTCGACACTGTAATGACATGTCAGATTGGCCGAGCGGTCTGAGATGCTACGTTCCGTTCCTAAAGACGTAGTTTCGAAGTTTCGAAACCTGCTGCCGGGAAACTTTTTGTGTATGATTTTTGTTTTGGTGTATGTATATAAGTAGTTTGTTACAATGAAAAATAAACACAATCTGTAGTAGGTAAATAATGTATTAGGTAATTAAATGTTTTATCTTCGTTGCCGTACGCACCAAGCACCAACATTACCGCCAGCATTACATAAATTATTACCTCCTTGACTATAATCCTATCAAATTTAGAATGCCGCACGAATTATTGTACTCACACCTAAATAAGTTGTATTAAATTTATTTAGTGTTGGTCCTTTCTGGTATGCGCGTTTGTCAAGTCCATTTGATACATCCTCTTTAGTCCACTTCCATAATTTTCTTTTTGATATATATTTTGACAATGACAATGACGGAGTAAAAGATTTGTGCATTTAGCCAGTGTCAGGCACCCGTACTAAGATCATATAAATGCGAAACTGTGTGTGTGTGTTTGTTGGTTTTTTTTTAGTTTTTGCCATCCTTTCACGTCTAAACGGCTGAATCAATCTTGACCAATAGAAGTTCTTAAACTTTCGCGAACTGAATACATGTTAATTAGTATTTAAACGGGTCTAATTCGCGCACAAACGAATATCAAAATATATAATTTTGACATACCTCGACGTTTCGACCAAGTTACATCGGCCGTGGTCACGAGAAGACGAGGAGTCTTCTCGTGACCACGGCCGTTATATATTTTGATATTCGTTTGTGCGCGAATTAGACCCGTTTAAATACTAATTAACAAATCTTGACCAAGATTGGACCTATGAGATGGGTATAGGCTATTTTTCGTCAGAAAAATAGGGATCTTAGAATCCAAATACTAAATAGGAGTTGAAAATTTATATGGGCAATTCATAATTTCTCAAGTAGGTGATCTGACACTTCATTATTTTAGGCTTTTGCTAAAATATAAAGGTTAAGACTAAGGATAGGGAAAAGGAAAGGGACAGGGACAGGGATAGAGATACAAAGACTTCAATATTTATTTTCAATTTATAAGTTGCTTTTTCATATACGGATGAAGTCGCGCGTAAAAGCTAGTTTCAGTAAAGTTTACTGAATCGTGGCTATGACTGTAAATTTACTTTACCACGAGGTTGTGAAAATATGGAATACTAGCTGTTACCCGCGACTTCGTCTGCATTTAAATCGAATCTAGCTAGTAAGAACACAATATGCGTGAACTTTGTATGCTATTGTAAATCAATCGGGCACGTCACGTCTCTGTCAATATCTCTATCTTCCTATTTCCTCATCGCTTTTTTCCCCAACTCCCAATATCTCATCTCCCATCCCTCATCCATCTCCGATCTCCCATCTCCTCATATCTCCAGCTGCTGCTCTCCATCTCCCCATCTCCCCAGGTCCTCATCTTTGCTTCTCTCATATACCTACCAAATTTCATTTTCATTTTTGTTGTCTCTCTATACCTAATTTTATCGAAATCGGTCCAGCCGTTTAGCCATAAAAAGTAACAAACAAACAAACATACAAATAAACAGACAAACAGAGAAACAGAGTTACTTTCGAATTTACAGTATAATATTTGACAATGACTAAATGCACAAATCGTGCGAAGCAAAAACATTGAAAAAACTGGCTCGTAGCTGAGCAGAAAGATTGCTGGAAGTGTGCTAAAAATAAAACGTCAGAATATGCATCCGCCAGATCCGCCATTATGGAAAACGGAAGTTCACTACATCTTCATTTTAATATACAATCATAATCTGCTCCTTTGATTAACTCCAAACTATCATAAGAAATCCCAGTTTTATTTAAGTATACAATTTAAAAACGCGTTTTTGCTGCTAATTTCAGTTACAGGTGGTGCAAGAATAGTCATATTAGCCATTATTCTTTACACACAATGGAGAATAAATACAAAGTATTATAGGTTATAATAAAAGTTTAGTAATCGTCGAAGGAAGTCATTTACGGCAACTAAGTAAATAAACCAGTTGTATACCATGTAGAGATTCTGTTTGCTTTATTTTTTTGGAGAACAAACAGTAAATTCGACGAGAAAATTTTGAGGAACAGCGACATACATCCTCTCTCTGAAACGCCGTAGCGGGTACTGAGCCGCCTAGTACGCGCTCAAACTGATCATATTCTCGTCGTTTTTATTAATTTAGAAGAACGGAATCGATTCAGATCATTGGAAAATTCAAATTTCATTGGAAAATAAAATTGCCTTTTTTATGGTTCCAAAAAATATGATAGTTGTCGCTGAAAATGTTGAGCATTATGTGACGAAAGATTTTTTTCGGGTCCTTTCTCGTGAATTTTTTTCTCAAGATACTAGACAACTTTAGCCCAATATTATTGATTTATTACCTAACTGAAACACTCGACTATTCACTGTATTTTTTCTGGCTTATAATTATTTGTAATTACAGCTTAACTTTTTGACAAAAAACCGCCCATTTTACGGAAGCTCGCTGCCTACAGGTCCTTAATTGTGGGGTCAATAAAGATATAAACAGAATCGGCATCATGCCTAAAATTAACATATTCATTCTAATTGGACTAAATTAAAATAAGTGACATTGATTTACTCGAATAAAACATGAAAGCAAATGGCATTATACTTTGGTGCAATTTGCATATACTTATTTAGCAAGTATTTTAATCACTTTGCAAATTCTTAAATTCTTAATTTGCAATGTGATTAAAATACCATTATCATTATTAGTTCAGCCGAAACTAGGCTAGAGTGCGAAGAGCGAACGAACCCGCAGGCGGCCGTTTTGCAAGTCAATTGGACGAAGCGATACGAAGTGCATGCAACCTCGTGCATGTTGAGAAAAGTTTATGTGAGATTAATATTAAAACCCCACTGTTTATTCGGAACATGAAATTTTGTTCTTCACGAACACACCGTGTATTTTGTATGTGTTTTTAGTACTTCCTTGTTAAAAATGTATAAAAATTGCAATGGTTATTGTATATTGCTATGAAGGTTCAATCTTTCCTCAAAAAAATCAAGTTATCGCGTAACTCAACGGAATAAAATTGTGTCACATTATTTATTTTTTATTTTTTCACTTATATTTTTGGAGTGCAATTTAGAGTTGCATCTTATAATATTACAGCAGTAATACAAGCCATGCCAAGACTAACACTTTGTTTTTAATAAAGATTGAATTTGCAAAGTAGGTGTTATGAATGCATGGCGCGTGTCTTCGAGTGAATTTTAAACCAGTTAAGCTGAATTTTAAAGAGGATTAAGTTTTTTCGTTAAAATTAACATCTGTCCGACTGATTAGATTATCTGATAATTGATGTACGTTATTTATTGATTGTATACTAGGTTTTACAATACCTATAATATGTAAATATATTATAGTTAAAAAACTAGATAAACGAGCCTGCGTCTTCTTCTTTTACATCCAATTCTTACATTTTAAAATGTTAAAAGTTGTTAAAACCTCTTGAAAAAAAAATTTTAGTTAAACTAATGCTAGCAAGCTCAACGACCACTCCTGTACTAAGGACTGTCTACATTGAACCGACGAATGTAGAGATAAGTATATAATTATATTATAGTATTATATCGAAGCTTATAACTGATAGTTACAACATGCACCTAAAATACCTACACAGTAAGTATGTGTAATGTTATCGAAAAGTAAAACTACACACGACGCTGCGCCCAACACGCCTGGCACCAAACCGGTTTGTAAACCAGTAAAGGCATGATCGCTGATTGATAGGTTACGATGATCGTTTACTCTAATTAATTATACATCGATCAATGTATACGTATATGTTTAATGGGAAACTTTTTCTTTTTAATATCGTTATAATTAATAAAATAATAGCTGCGCCCCGCGGTTACACCCGCGTTTGGATAATTTACAATATATCTTTATGAATTTTAGCCTATATGTTATTCTGATATGTAAGCTATATTATTGTGAAGTTTCATCAAAATCTATTTAGTAGTGTTTGCGTAAAAGAGGAAAAAAACATACATACTCACAAACTTTCGCGTTTATAATATTAGTAGGACAGGATGTTTGTAGCATAGTTACGTTTACGAGGCGAGAGATAAAATAATAATATTTTGTGATATCTATTTATATACCAATATTTGAATAATAATTAGTAACCGCAATTACTAGCTAGAGTTACGAAACTAAACAACGAATGTCATTTTTATCGCTTTCTTTGTGATCGCTTCGAGGAGATAACCACCCGTATAAAGACTCTGACTTATTAGACTGTGGTATAGCCATGTTTCTTAAGAATTTGTAGTGAACACCCTATGTCCGTAAGGATTGAGGAGCCACTTTTGAAAAATTAACAATTTCTAAATGGAATTTCACGCAGTTTAAATGTAGATGTGCCAATAAAATTTGTATCCTAAAGCAGATTTTGGTAGATTTTATGCATAAAAAGTTCTGTTACTGTAAAGGTGGCACCTCAATTCAGCAAATCAGGATTGAGGTGCCATTTTTCAAGTGAATAGAACTGGTTAAGTTATGGATGAATATTTCTGAAAACGCAATATCTTTACGGACGTGTTGTATATTGGTTGCTCCCAAACTCTGGGGCTTGAACGGCTTCAATTTAAAAAGATATTTAACATTCAAAGTGGCGCCAAAATCGATAAAAAATCGATTTTAGATTTTTTTATTTTTCGTTGATATAACTAGTCAATTTACAAAACAAATTTAATGGAAAATTTGTAGATAGTTGGCTGAAATTGTAGCCAGAGAATGAAGTAATAAAACCAAGTGGTTTTTTTGCTGCGACTAATTTTATGTGGCTCCTCAATCCTTACGGTCTGGAAATAATATTTCGCTATAACTACGTGACAACAAAACGAAATCGAACGATGAATATCCCAAAAAAATGTAGATATGCGTGCCTTAATATTCATATATAATTTAATCACTCTACATATCCTATATTGGTCAAAACATACAATTTTTTACTTTCTCATACAAATTTCACTGCGGTGACCATAATATTTAAGAAAAAAATAGGACACACTTTAAAAAATTATAATCAATAACAACATCACATCATATTAATACATTATGGCATACCTATATGACATAAAATAGAAAATAAATAAAAGTAGGTAGGTAGTAGGCACATTACGATACGAGCGGTCTAAGTAGTATACAACTACACGGCGTGACTTAACTTCTGGCGTGTATAATACACTTACTTACACCGCGAGTATCGTATAATATGTAGCACGTGTGACATAATCAGCCATCTATATAATTTATTTTAAAATAATCTTCTAAGTGATGTAGTTAAAATATGTTCATTTGACTCTTAGCAATAGGTACACAAACGTGGGTAGGTTAGCATTCCACCACTAGAAAACGTGACAACGCAATTTCACAACTACCCGTATCACATCTAGATTTGGTTTTTGATTATTAGTATTTTCGGATGCATAGATTGTTCGTGGTTGATTAATTTTATGTGACATTTTTTTAGTTTTAATACTGTACAGTTTAAATAATAATCAAACCGGTTACAACTAAAAAATAGTGAAAAATATCTTTGCATAGCGTTATGTTGTCGCGCTTTCGTTTTATGAACAAATCTTTATTGTAAAATGATTATACTTACCCTGATCTAGGAATCCGTGATTTATATCTGGTTTGTGCATTGTGCATTGTGCACACCTTCAGACTATAGTATTAGATATGGTGTATAATAATTGAAAGTGTGTTTATTCAGTGCAAATAGTCCATGTGTCGGTAAAAAAATATCTAAACGACAAAAACTCGCATCATTTCTATGTGAAGTGTATTTTTATCCTCCTAATTATATAAACGCGAAATTTTGTAAGTATGGATGAATGTTTGTTGCTCTTTCACGCAAAAACTATTGAATGGATTTTGATGAAACTACACAATAATATAGCTTACATTATATCAGAATAACACATGGACCACAATTCATAAAGATACATCTTATATTATCCAAACGTGAGTGCAACCGCGGGCGCAGCTAGTTAATCGATCAGTCAGTCAGTCAGTTTTGGTTTTTCTATACTAACATTATAAAGAGGAAAACTTTGTTTCTTTGAATAGGCTCCGAAACTACTGAATCGATTTGAAAAATTATTTCACTGTTGGGAAGCTATGCTATCCCCGGGTGACATAGGCTACCTTTTATACCGTAAAAATTAATGGTTCCCGCGGGATAGTAGCTAACGCGGGAGAAACCGCGAGGTGCTTCTAGTATATTATAGTAAATATATTTACAAATTTATTTTACGTGCGTACTATTTATAAGTTTTCACATCTCATGCTCAAAAACTGTGTCATATTATTATTATTTGCTCAGCTTAGCGGACCTAAACGTGGTTGTTAGGCCCTAGAGAGTGAGAGTAGTTTAATTAGGCCTGAGTAATATCGCTTTTTCTGAGTATCGCATCTAAATCTGATTTCTAGTTTCAATATATGAATTCGAAACCATATATTTTAATATATAGATATTGTGGGTACCTACGGTATGCTTCAAGCATGATCATAATCACAAGTAGATATTTGAATTAAAGCTAATCGGATATTGGCGATGCGAATGTATTTTCATACATTATCTCCCCTCTTTCCTCCCACTCTCCCCCTCTACCCCCTCTTCTCCCCCGCACTCTCCCCTCTTCTCCCTCCACTCTCCCCTCCTTTCCCCACTCTCCCCCTTTCTCCCCCTCCCCTCCCCTCCCCACCCCCCTCTCCTCCCATCGCACTCTACCCGTTTAATTACTTGCCAAATTTAATTACGATCCGGTCAGCCATTTCTTGTGGTCCGTAGGGGGTCCGTAGGGGCCACGCGGCGATCGCTAAGATGGCGGCGGCTGCCGACCAATAGCGGTCAATAGCATTTCCCGCGCTTTGAAAATTCATCTTCTGCCCAGGTAGAACTGCGATGTGCAACAGCTGCAGTGTATTATGAACCTTGTAATAGTGATCTTAGGTTGATTGTAAGTTTTAAGCATTCTTTCGTTAATCTTCGGACCATACTTTCTTTTCTGCGCGAACGAAGATTCACGACGCACCATATAAGTTGGGTACGACTGTACATGTTAGTCTAGGCCTCAAGTTCACTGGGGTGCAGGCCGGGTACCTCCACGAGCGCCTGACTGCTGCTGGTCCTCTTCGATTTATTATGTCTGGGGGGAATAGCAGCAGTTGGGACGGTGCACCCTGGGGTTCGGTCAACAATTCTCCTCGGGGATTGTTGGCCGTAGCTAACACCCGGCACGGTGGGCTTCTCCGCGTGTCCCTCTGAACAGCAGAGGGCACAGTGGATGAAGGCGCGGTGGGTCTGGGCAGTGTTCTCTGCCCGGACGAATTGGGGCGGGGACTTCTGCGGGACATTATCCTGTGGGGTCCCTGTCTCGGGAAGGGAGGGTCCGGACACTTGTGTCTGGACGGCGGGGTGCGGGGGCTGTTCGGGTCCCCCACCTCGTGGACGTTGGGGTCCATTTGGACGGCGCGTCGCGAACCTCTGCGAGGAGCTTTAATCCTCGTAGAGGTTCACGGAGCGTGTTTGCTGGGCATGCTGGCGTGTCGGTGTGTCGGCGGGGAGTGTCGGGGACCTCTGCGAGGAGCTTATATCCTCGTAGAGGTCCACGGTCCGAATCCCAAGGTTTTGGTGCTCGCCGAGGGGATGAATGGCCGGACGGAATCCGGTCGATAGGGCACCACCCAGGGGATCCTCACCCCTCAAAGAGGACAAAAAACAAAATGAATATGGCTAGTTTAAAGAAGAAACTACCCCAGGAGGGTACCAGCCTCGGCGAGGCTGGAGAATCCCTCCCTGGCTCACGTCGTAGTGAGCTGGGCTGCCCCACGTATTCTGGGGGGGGCAAAAACAGCCACGAGAGCTCCGGCTCTCAGAATTCCGGAGAGGAAGGAATCGGACACGACAAGTCGGAGAAGAGGAAGGAGAAGGAGAGGAAAAGGATGGCGAAGGAGGAGCGAAGGAAGCTGAAGGCCTCCGAGCTTGAGAAGAGGAGGAAGAAGAAGGAGATGGAAGAGATGGAAAGGAAGGAAGCAGAGGAGTCGGACGCCAGCATGCGGGCGGCATCTGGCCCATCCTCTGAGGCGGAGACGGGCCGGCTCTGGAGGAGCGCGAAAAGGCCCCGCCGAGACTCGGCTCCGTCGAGCGAGGGTGGGAGCCTGTCTCCCGCTTCGCCCAGGTCCCCCATAATATCGGGGGGACTGAGTTCTGCTGGGGTCTGCAGGCGAGCCGAGTTCCTGAGGAGGAACCGGGAGGAGGCTCGCCAGCAGGCCGACGAGAAAATAGAGGCGATGGTCCGGAGGTTCCGAAAGAACAGGGCGGAACAGGGCCTGGACCAGCTGGTCGGGAGTGACCCCCGCACGGCCAGTGCCCTCAACCAGAGGGCTCTCGAGGACGCCGACCTCATCTTGGGGCTGGCAGCAGCCTCGAGAAACCTCAAGGGCACGACCGTGCGTGCCTTCAAAGAGTCGGCGACGTCCATCAAGGCAGCGGTTTCGGCCCTGCATGATAGGACGTCGACCGAAGAGACGGCCAGACTGCAGGCGGAAAATAACCGTCTGCAGGCTCAGGTCGATGAACTCCGCAAGGAGCTCATGGACCTGAGGGCGGAGCTTGGGAGCGGAGGTGCGCTACCGCAGGAGCCGCATGCACCAGCGCCTCCCCGACGACCATCCCCGGAGCCCCAAGCGCTGCCGGCCCCCCGGAGACCATCGCCGGAGAGAATGGAGGTGACGACGGGTCCCGCAATCACGCGGGATGTCATTGAGGAGGTGACCCGGTCCATCATGCTGCAAGTTGGCAGTATGGTCAACGCGCGGCTTGGTGGACTGGAGGATCGCCTCCTCCCCGAAAAGCGCCTCCGGCCTCCGCTTGCAGCGGACAGGAGGAACGCTGCAGCTGCGGTGGCTCTCCGTGCGCCCCAGGCGGAACCCGGTACGGCAACCAGGCCGAGACCACCGTCGGCGAGGGCGGTCGATCCTACCTCAGGAGCAGGACCGTCGCCGCCGACGACAGCAGCTCCCCCTAATTCCCAGAAGGGGAAGAAGGGGGAAAAGAAGAAGAAGGGGGCGGCTACAGAAGCAGCCGCTACCCCCAAGGCACCCACGCCTCGCCCCCTCCCACCGGCACCCTCGGCTATGGACGAGGGATGGTCAACGGTGGCGAGACGAGGTGCCAACAAAAAGAAGACCACCCGGACGACAGCCGCAGCGCCAGCCCCCCCAGCGGCCGCGAGGCCAAGAGGGCCAGCTGCGCCAGTGAGGTTGCGCCCCCCTAAGTCCTCGGCTGTGGTGATCACACTGCAGCCCGAGGCCGAAGGGAAGGGCGCAACCTATGCCAAGGTGATAAAGGAGGCTAGGTCAAAAATCGACCTAGCCTCCTGCGAGATCGAGGGCGGCGTCCGGTGCCGAAAAGCGGCCACTGGGGGCTATATCTTTGAAGTACCGGGAACGACGAGCGGGACCAAGGCTGATGCCTTGGCCCAAAAACTTCGGGAGGTCCTCGACGAGGAGACGGTACGGGTGTCCAGGCCAATGAAGTGTGCAGATCTGCGCATCTCTGGCCTGGACGACTCGGTATCGTCTCAGGAAGTGGCCGCTGCCATCGCGCGGCGCGGAGGTTGCCCTGAGGAGGCTGTCAAAGCTGGGGAGATAAGACCCGACTCCCAGGGCACCTGCTCGGTGTGGGTGCGCTGCCCGGTGGCAGCGGCCAACAAACTGGCGGAAGGCGGTCGTCTTCTGGTCGGCTGGGTTGCGGCACAAATCAGATTGCTGCAGCCCAGACCGATGCAGTGCTTCCGGTGCCTCCACAAGGGGCACGTACGGGCACAGTGCACTGCGGAGGTCGACCGCAGCGATGAATGTTATCGCTGCGGGCGAACCGGCCACAAGGCGGCCAAGTGTGTCGCGGCTGCGCCACGGTGCTCACTGTGCGCAGCCGCCGGCAAACCGGCGGAGCATCGGGTGGGGAGCAAATCGTGCTCCCCACCCAAACCGAAGCAGAGGGCGACGGTGGCCACGGTGGCCTCCAGGCCCCAGCCAGCTCACAGCTGCCCCCCCCCAACACCTGCGGGGGGAGAGGAGGCGATGGACATAATCGTTGATTGATTATGGCTCATCGCTTCCTCCAGGCGAACGCCAACCACTCTGCTGGCGCGCAGGACCTACTCCTGCAAAGCATGGCAGAGTGGTTGGCTGAAATTGTCGTGGTCGCCGAGCCATACTGCGTTCCCCCCCGGAGTAACTGGGTGGGGGACGTGGATGGCTCGGTGGCCATCATATATTCGTGTGCTGGCGGGATGCCGCCCCTCTCTGTGATAGCGAGGGGTAGAGGCTACGTGGCGGTGAACTGGAGGGGGAACGTGCTCGTTGGAGTGTATTTCTCACCCAACAGAAGCCTCGCAGAGTTCGAAACCTTCCTGGGCGGGGTGGGGGCTGTCCTAGGGCAGTCCCTACCTCGTCCAGCGCTCGTCGCGGGGGACCTCAATGCCAAATCATCGGCTTGGGGCTGCCCCGCGACCGATACTCGCGGCGAGGCTCTGGAGGAATGGGCGACGATGGCCGGCCTAGTGGTACTCAACCAAGGGTCGGCCAACACCTGCGTGCGGCGGCATGGGGGATCAATCGTCGACATCACGCTGGCTTCCCCTGCCGTCGCGCGCAACGTGCGGGATTGGAGGGTTCTGGAGGACGTGGAGACGCTGTCGGACCATAAATACATCAGGTTCGACGTCTCCATGTCTCCAGATACCCCGGGTCGCCCAGGGAGATACACTCCAGCGACACACAGGTGGGTGCTGAAGAGCCTGGACAGGGAAGCGGTAGTGGTGGCGTCCATCGTCCAGGCGTGGAACTCCCCCCCAGAGGGACCGGTGGAGGTCGAAGAGGAGGCAGGATGGTTCCGGGAAGCCATGTCGCAAATCTGCGACGTAGGCATGTCCCGAGCCAGGAAGCCTCCTCCTAAGCGTCAGGTGTACTGGTGGTCCCCACAAATAGCTGCGTGTCGCGCCAGCTGTGTGGCGGCCAGACGCCAGTACACCAGGTACCGAAGACTGCGGCGCAGGAACGAGGAAGCCGAGGAGCAGCTGTACAGGTCCTATCGGGAGAAGGTGAAGGACTTGCAGCTGCTCATCAGCAGCGCCAAGACCCAGGCAAGAGCGGAGCTGTTGGAGACTCTCGATCGTGACCCTTGGGGGCGCCCATACAAGGTGGTTAGAGGCAAAATTCGCCCTTGGGCCCCCCCGGTCACGGAGAGTCTCCAACCGCAGTTGCTGGAGGAGGTGGTGTCCACACTGTTCCCGAGTCGAGCGGGATACGAGCCACCGGCGATGGCATCCTCGGGAGCGGCGCGACATGTGGACACCGAAGAAGAAGAGGAGGAAGTGCCGGGAGTGTCGGAGGCCGAACTCGGGGTGGCCGTTCGTAGGCTTCGTGCCAAGAACAAGGCCCCGGGGCCAGACGGCATTCCTGGCAGAGCCTGGGTCTTGGCTCTGGATGCGCTGGGGGACCGGTTCCGAAGGCTTTTGGACGCTTGCCTGGAGTCGGGACGGTTCCCATCACAGTGGAAGACGGGCAGGCTCGTCCTACTCAAGAAGGACGGGCGCCCCGCAGATTCTCCCTCGGCCTATCGCCCCATTGTGATGCTGGATGAGGTGGACAAGCTGTTCGAACGCGTGATAGCCGTCCGCCTTGTCCAGCACCTCCGGGGGGTGGGTCCTGATTTGTCCGACGAGCAGTTTGGCTTCCGAGCGGGCCGATCGACGGTTGACGCGATCCTGCGTGTCAAGGCCTACTCGGAGGACGCGGTGGCGCGGGGTGAGGTGGTGCTGGCGGTGTCATTAGACATCGCCAATGCCTTCAACACCCTGCCCTGGGCGTGCGTTAGGGAGGCACTGAAGTACCATGACGTGCCTCCCTACCTATGTCGGATAGTCGGGGCCTATCTCTCCGAAAGGTACGTGTCGTACCTGGGGCGAGAAGGCCTACTCCATCGGAGGGAGATGTCGTGCGGTGTGCCACAGGGATCGGTCCTCGGGCCGCTCCTGTGGAACATCGGATACGACTGGGCGTTGCGGGGCGATCTTCCATCGGGCGCAGGCGTGACATGTTACGCAGATGACACGCTGGTCATGGCCCGGGGAGATTCGTACGAGGAGGCAGCCCGTCTTGCCACTGTGGCGGTGACACAGGTTGTCGGCAGAATTGGGATGTTGGGACTCAAGGTGGCGTTGAGCAAAACGGAGGCGCTGTGGTTTCACGGGCCCCGTCGCGCTCCGCCGCGCGACTTCCACATCGCCATCGAGGAGACCCAGATCGAGGTCGGGTCCTACATGCGGTACCTGGGACTCGTCCTTGATAGCCGTTGGAGCTTCCGCGAGCACTTCACTCGCATGGTTCCCCGATTGATGGGGGCGGCCGCTGCCCTGAAGCGGCTGCTACCAAATCTCGGGGGACCAGAGGCGCGCACGCGCCGCCTGTATATGGGGGTGGTGCGGTCCATGGCCCTGTACGGGGCACCCGTTTGGGTGGGGGCCCTGACCGATCGCGCCATTGCTCTACTGAAACGACCTCAGAGAGTGATGGCAGTCGGGGTCATCCGTGGTTACCGCACCGTCTCCTGCGAGGCGGCGTGCGTGCTGGCGGGATCCCCTCCGTGGGATTTGGAGGCGGAGATTCGTGCGGACATGTTTGATTGGCGTACGGACCTCCGTCTCCGGGGAGAGGACCCCCCGCCGAGGGCGATTGAAGCGTGGAAGCTCCGCGCTCGACAGTCCTTGATTGGGAGGTGGGCAGAGAGGCTGGCCCAACCCAGGGCAGGTGTTTGGACTGTCGAGGCTATCCGACCGGTACTACAAGACTGGTTGGACAGGGCTCACGGGTCTCTTTCCTTCCGGCTGGTGCAGGTGCTTACAGGGCACGGGTGCTTCGGAAAGTACCTGTGCCGCATAGCCGGAAGGGAACCGACAACCAGGTGTCACCACTGTGACTGTGACGAGGACACGGCGCAGCATACGCTGGAGGAGTGCCCAAGCTGGGCTAGCGAGCGTCGTGAACTCGTCGCAGTGGTGGGGGACGACCTCTCGCTTCCGACCCTGATCAGGGCGATGGTCGAGAGCGAGAGGTCGTGGAAAGCTGGAGAAACCTTCTGCGAGGACGTGATTTCGCGGAAGGAGGCTGCGGAGAGGGAGAGGGAGATTACCTCCGACCTCCCGATCCGTAGCCGGAGACTAGGGCGTCGTAGGAGACATTTCCTCAACGCCCTCCTCCAACCCCCATAACAGAGGCTGGGCGGCGGACCAGGGGGATCGTCCGCCGCCCACTAGCATGCCTCGAGGTGGCGCGCGCGGTGTCGAACGACGGTAGATCGACGGAGTGGAGAACTCCTCTCCACTCCTGTCAACGGGAAGGGGTCCTCTTTTGGGGACCAACGCCGTCGGGGCCGCGGAAGTGATTCGTAAGACTCCCCGCACCCCCTTCACCCAAGGCGTCCCGGAGAAACACCCCAGGTTTTTTAGTGGGTATACCGCCCCCTTCAGGGGCGGGGAGTCCCACATAACCGCCGAGCTAGGCCCCCCTGGCTGGCGGTATCCGTAAAGGATTTTCCCTGGGTCAAAAAAAAAAAAAAAAAAAAAAAAAAAAAGGCCTCAAGTTCACTGACATTGCCCAGCTGATAACTAGGGTTGAACGATGGTTAGTTTTGCAGTAAACTTTGACGTGTATTAATTAATTACCGTAACTACTTACAGATTTATAGTACCTCCAGACTACTTCGAAATATGTATGTGTATGCGTAGTTTCAGTATTACTACACCTTGCTGTTACACCTTGTATATAATTATATAATTATATATAATTGGAATCTCGGAATCGGCTCCAACGATTTTCATGAAATTCAGTATATAGATCTAGCTAGGAATCATTTGTAGAAAATGTCATTTTATTCGTGTTTTTTTTATGATTTTTTTCTTTAAATACCTAACCAGTTCATATCTTTTTATTATTCTATCGGTAAGATCGAAATATATTATTCATATTTCATAATTCTATTAGTAATTCGTACTTAAATATAATTTCCACGATCTAGCTAGGAATCATTTGTAGAAAATGTCATTTTATTCGTGTTTTTTTATGATTTTTTTCTTTAAATAACCAGTTCATATCTTTTTATTATTCTATCGGTAAGATCGAAATATATTATTCATATTTCATAATTCTATTAGTAATTCGTACTTAAATATAATTTCCAAACAACAGAATTTTATAAAAAAAAAATACCGAGCAAAGCTCGGTCATCCAGATGTTATATTATTAAACGAGCTGTTTACACTGGCTGACTGCACTAACAGTGCGGGTCCACTACAAAAAAGCGTAAGTAACTCTCGGATTCCATATCCCTGGTTACATATTTAAATTATGGTCACCACTTAAGAAAATTTGTATGAGAAAGTAAAAAATTGTATGTTTTGACCAATATAGGATACGTAGAGTGATTAAATTATATATGAATATTAAGGCACGCATATCTACATTTTTTTGGGATATTCATCGTTCGATTTCGTTTTGTTGTCACGTAGTTATAGCGAAATATTATTTCCAGACCGTAAGGATTGAGGAGCCACATAAAATTAGTCGCAGCAAAAAAACCACTTGGTTTTATTACTTCATTCTCTGGCTACAATTTCAGCCAACTATCTACAAATTTTCCATTAAGTTTATTTTGTAAATTGACTAGTTATATCAACGAAAAATAAAAAATCTAAAATCGATTTTTTATAGATTTTGGCGCCACTTTGAATGTTAAATATCTTTTTAAATTGAAGCCGTTCAAGCCCCAGAGTTTGGGAGCAATCAATATACAACACGTCCGTAAAGATATTGCGTTTTCAGAAATATTCATCCATAACTTAACCAGTTCTATTCACTTGAAAAATGGCACCTCAATCCTGATTTGCTGAATTGAGGTGCCACCTTTACAGTAACAGAACTTTTTATGCATAAAATCTACCAAAATCTGCTTTAGGGTACAAATTTTATTGACACATCTACATTTAAACTGCGTGAAATTCCATTTAGAAATTGTTAATTTTTCAAAAGTGGCTCCTCAATCCTTACGGACATAACACCCTGTACCTATTACAGTTCTTCGGCGTAATTCTTTACTCCCAGTTTGATTAAACGTCCATTTTTCTCCGTCGGAGCCGGAATGTAGGCCACGGACACACACGAGATTTCATTAAGAAGACTTTGACCTTACAAGGACCTCTTCGTCCTTACCACAAAATATTAAACCAGAGTTAAACAGGGGTTTCTAAAATTTCGTTCGACAAAATCGACGTCAATCACTAGCGTTTTCTTCCTCGATCCTAGCGTTCGTGATTATTTTACTTGTAAATTAGTTTTTAGTTAGAAAAAGCGAAGATTAGACGTCGATTTGTGGAGACAATACTTAGACTCATCTGTTCAACCCTGGTTTAAATATTTTGTGGTAATATGGATGGTGTCCATTCGTCGCCGGACGACACTATATACGAGTACATAGCGTATGAAACTTGTTTCAAATCTCTTGGACTCTAGAGATCAGAATGGTTATAAAATAGTCCTTTCGTGTAAGTATCTTAGTCTTAATTATATGTTGTAACTATAAATTAGATTAAAATTCAGACTGATGCCTAACAAGTTGATTATAAAATAAAATATTAATGTTGCCGCATTTTTTGTTGTTTTACTAAATCATTACTGAATGTCCATAACTGGGAAGGGTCCATAATTATTTCCCCATACTATATGGGGTTATATTTTTCCATTGACCACGTGTGAAGTTCAGTACATAAGGAGGAAGACCTTAATTCAAATGTTTTACCTGACCCCCCTCAGATGATACGTATTTGTGTAGTTACTTTCGTACCTATCTCTGGGATGTTTGAATTGATTAGGATGTTTCCTTTAGCAATTGCCAGGGCCACGATTTAGTTATGTTATTGATAACAAAATTAAATACAATTTATAATTGAAGTTTACGTCAGGTATTCGACTTTTGAGTCGGACCTAACGAGTTATTTGTGTTTAAACTTGTAATAGCAGGGTTTTGTGGAACGAAGTCGATAATAGAGCCGCATTTATAATTAACGATTAGAGTAAGCAAACAATTCGGTTGTATTTGTTTACCAAGTTGTTGTAAATTGTTTTTTAGTGAGCAAACAGCCCGTTCGTCCCTACCTATGTTTAATTTTAGCTTTTGCTGTTAAATACGTAGATACCAATACACATTTATTTATAACTAGGAATGATTACCTGGCATTATTATGTTTTACTTATATTGACGTATACGTAACTTTACAAGTAAGTATCATAAAAGTACTTTGAAATATTATTAATTTTGGAGATAGAACCAGGCTTTGCAGTAGAACAGAATATACCTAATAGATTTTATGATACCATAATGTACACCAGCTACAAAAAAATTCACAAGGTAAAAATGAAGTAAATCAGAAAAGTAAGTAATAATTCAATCCCTACTCATAAATACGAAAGATTTGTACTGCTTCATTGCCAAAAAAGACATAAAAAGAAATTAAATTGAGCTACATAATAACTTATCTTTTTCATATTTTTTAGCGATTTTATCGCATTTATGGCCATAATTAGTTGTGTTACAACCAGAGCCACAGCTTTTATATGGATGGGGTAATTGTTTTTGTTCAACAAGCGTGAGGTGGGCAAGTGTCTGTCTGTCTGTAACAATTTTCTAATCCTATAGGTACCTACGTTTCGAATACAGCTCATGTCTATACGTAGGTATGTTTTTTATTTTATTTTTGTTTGTTTAAGTTATGGCCTCGCACGGTTTGTGCATTTAGCCAATGTCAAGTATTATAATAAACCTACATACTTATTATAAGTATTTCTTATTTTCACGATAGGAAAGTCATAGCATTAAAGCAATCCTCGTGGTAAAGTAGACAAGTCAATTATTTACATTGTCAAAGTCACGATTCAGTAAAGTGGTGGACGCTTCACTAAAACTTCCTGGGAGTTTGGCAAAAATGCGAAGTGACACGCTTTTTGGGTTTATATCATTTGCCAACACTCGTGTACGTTAACGAACACCAATGACTAATTAATGTTCCACCCGCGCTGTTCTCGAAGAAATACACATTTGAAAAAAAAAACAACAATATTACACTATATCGGATTCCCGCCAAAACTCGACAGATAACGTTATGTAGGTTACCTACCAATTTGAAACAGCAACTACGAGTGTCCCGAGACCCGAGAACTAATTTTGACGTAAATTGCAAATGACAGATGCGGTTTAGAGTTGGCTAGTGATGGGTAGATCGACTTATCGATAGTTTGAATACCGATACGTGTAGTATAATAGAGGTCAGTGGTATGTACGTACGATAAGGTATGTGAATTCCGAACGCACGCCAACTCGGGCCTAGATCGTGAGCGTAATAGGCAATAATATGTAAAATTAGCACAAGGCTGAGAGATATCGCACCGCGATGTCACTTGATACAGAGGGGGCTTGAACACTCTGTTTGCTAATTATAAGACTAAGTATAATACGAATAACTATCATCTGCTATACTCGTATATATCTGCTAAGGTACAAACAGAATGGAGCGATGACAGTAATAATCGATAAGTGAAAACAAAAAGTATTCGATTAATAAATAAATAATTTAAAAACTAATTAAACGGAATGGAGCGATGAAAGTGGCAATCGATAACTGGAAACAAAACAAAAATAGAATTATAAGAAAAACCACGCTTTAGCTGATAAATAGATTTAGAATGAATTGTCATTAAGTTGTGGTCGGGTAACTAATCGAGAAGTACTCGAAATTTGTATGGCAAGATTCCACCCGTAACGTTACACATATTAATACATACAGCCAAGAGTATAACAGCGTACGATTCGCAATCAACTTGATAGACACGTAATGTAAAAGTTACTAAATAATTTCCAATTTGATATTTTGTTGGCGATTGAAAAAATCAATTAGCCCTTATTAATTTGTACCCTATGTTTGCACCGTAAAAGTGTCCCTTTACCTACTATACTATAATTATAGGCGTAATATTGTTCTAATAAAATTATCGACCGCCGTACTACATAATACGAGCGTTATTCTGACTTAGGTAAATAGCGATGCATAAAATCTGTCGCTCAAGTTAGTTAGTGGATTCACAAAAAAAAAACCAGGATGTTAGGTACGTACTTTTCCACGAAGGTTCTTGTAGAATGACAGATACGTAGATAGTGCACGGGTTTCCAGGCTTCATCACACCAAAAGATGCCTAAAAGATGATGAGAAGGCATGCAGTGCCGTAAGTCATGAAAGAGATAAGTAGTATGATATAAGACCGCAAGAAGCAAAGAAAAGAACCGTTGAGATACTCAAGAATAAATGTCTAGATAAGTAATCAAGACCTATTGGCACAACTAACAAGCAACACAGAATAGGTGATAGTGCTAAAGCCAAGTTCTACCCAGTTACAGTAGTTACATCAAGAGTCACGACTGCCCTCGTGTTCTCAATACCCGATAAGAGGCTACGACGGCGTGACGTCATCAACTGATAACAGACCACCAGACAAGTGAAAACTGCTATCTCAGAGTATACGTCATTTTGTGGAATCGTTCTGAATGCCACAGATTTTAGCGTCACAACCGGATATCGACTATTGTGTAACTTTGTTGCGGTGGGAGTATGACGCAGTAGGTGTGATGGCTCTTCTTTGTCGCTCGTATCTACATTTGCGTCAGGTATCTCTATGGTTACAAGAAGTTTGATACTTGAGTGAGGTACTAACTAACTTAACAAGCGTAATACTAATACCTTGGCATCATTGCTTCCTAGCAGTAAAACTATTTCTTAATCCAATCCCGGTTCCAGTCACGATCTTGGTCCCAATCACGATCTCGATCACAATTACGATCTCAATGCATTTTCAAAACTCGCACACTATATTTGCCTTTTTTATGACAGCTACTATGCAGTTTTGTCCTGTCCACTTGTCTGCTACATTTTCTTACTAGAGTGGTGGTTCCATTTATTATTATTATGGCCGTAAAGGGACCATTAACGTCTCATAGTGAAATTACGCTTCTTACCATACAAGAAGCTATTACACGGGTAACTGGAGATAAAATATGGGCTACTTTGCAATAACGACGGGGGTAAAGAAAGTAGGTTATGTCACAAAATGAAAAATACTAGTTTTCTTTTTGTTATCGAAACAATAACATAGTAAGTAGGTAGTTTGATAGATTATTTATTTTGTACCGTTTAGTAACGAGACTATATACATTTACCTGACGATAACCCATTCTACCCGTACCCAATCTAGGCATGTTTACCAACTTCGACCCCATCGTCACTTTAAAGTATATTAAACAAAACCAGTCAACGCAGATGAAACCGCAGAGGCAGCATAGAACGTAACTTGTATTTTGTAACATACAATAAATATTTAACTTCTATTTGGCAATGTTGCCTACATTCTAAATAGGTAAGTCCAATTAATTACAAGTTTATTACACTATCTATTGCACAAAATAAATGAAACTAGATTTAATAGGAACCGGTGTCACAGAATAAGTTATAGTAAGTATAGTGTTGCCATTAACCCTGTCCAGGTGGGTGCGATTAATCACTAAAATGTTATCTATGCTTACGAAATGATTTACTCTGTCCGCTTTTAACTGCGGGCAACATTATAGCAGATCGATTTTATCGATGGCCAATGAAGTTTAATGACTTGATCGATTAGAATCAAGGTAGAGTGAGTCTGTGGTTTGCGTATTGGTTTTATACGGTGTTTTACTCATGGAGTAGCAAGGTCGTTGAGGGGATAGTAAACGCTACGCTTGCCTGCCCATGGTGAAAATGATAGGTTGTATATAACTTTTTTTTTGTTATAGGTAAGTATCCTTTTTACAGCGAAAGGATTTTGATAAAATAGCTATCAAAAGATTTTTTCACGTGTACGAAGTTGCGGGCAGGATTTTTTAAGCCTGTGTTGCCATTGTCGGCAAATAATCTATAATTACCATAATCTACTTCAATGGATTAATGACAATATGTACGAAAATAAATAAACATTCCGAAAGGACAACTATGTTGACTGTGTTATGGGCAACTGTTTTTCTCATATTAAATTATATCCCTTGGGCAAAAACGGACTTGACGTCGGATATAACATTGTGATATAATTTGCGAATTATTAGAACAAACGTCCAAATAACATTATAGTTTAGTTACTTGATCCAATTAAGAAAGGGTGGAATAGTAAAGCTTGAAGTTTACCGTCCAATTATGAATTGGTCTCTCCCTGTAAATAGTAGATAACTGTACAATGCAAGGGGGCGGCAAGTAGGGGCTGAAAGTTATGTGCGAAACTTTATCAAATGAAAAATGTCAGTCCTAAGCTATAGATAGAGTCTGGCCAACGAAAGTAGACACTCGAATTTTTTCGAAACTTTTTACATGGCCATACTAGTGTTTCCACCACTGAACATTATGCTCCGTGACAGGGTAAATTTAGGATGCAATAATTATTGATTTCGAATTATTGTAACCCACTTCTTAGTGTGTTATTTTACTTTTATCGACTTAGTTTTAAGTTAATTGTAGTTTAGCATAGCATGGTTTTTTATGTACCTAAAATGTATAAAAAACAACTTTAAACGACCACTAATGGAATAAATAATACAAAATAAACAATCTTATAGTACTTTATTGATTATTATTCATTCTGAATCGTAAAAATAAACAAAAGCATTAGCTAAATTAAAATGTTGTTTTCAAAATTTGGGAGAACCGGCATCAGGGTAAGGCATCTCTAATACACAAATTCCCCAATATTTTCAAGATGGTGGCAATTATGGGTTGCCATACTAATATTTTTTGAATTTGCCGGGGTTTTTCAGTGTCTACTTTCGTTGGCCAGACTCCAACATAGAATTTAAGGGTTAAGCTCCGCACGATTAGTGCATTAAGCTGAATCAACTAGACCGAGAATTTAATCTTTAAGCATTGTCTACCCTTAAAAATAAATGGTGAAAAGGATGTTTGAAATAAAGGGAGGGAATCTCTAGCGTCTTTATCAGACCTCAAATCGCTGACAGTAAATGTTAATTTTTATTTAACCTTTAAATCCCTACACTATAATATTAAGATTGTTATATTTTACGACTATTCAAACATTTAAACATAATCATTTGTATGTTATAACAAAATTCATAACGTACAAAAACAATTAAATATCCTATTAGTACTATTTTCGACTTCTACGCGGACGAGGTCGCGAGCATTAGCTAGTAATTTACAACTTCCTCTTAATTACTAACACGAGATGTTAAGCATTATTAAACTTTTGTGCTGAGTAAAAATATTATTAGCATACTTTAAGTTAAGGTTCACTGCTGGAGTGCAGTGTAATAAAATAAGGTACACACAGACCGGGGCAGACAAGATGAGGTGGCAATCAAAGCGAAATAAGAAACACAAATACCCCGCCCCGACGCGACGACGACGTGTGTCGACCGCGCCCGTCTAGGTATATTTGTGCCTTTATTTTCTGACATAATATGTTCTAGTTACTAGGTGAACGTACGCTGTAGCACTGGTGATAAATATTTATGGGACCGGTCAATTTTGTAAGCTCTACCTTACTTAATAGGTTACTGCGGCTCCACTATAAGCTTTATTTGACATTAAAATATAACACCAATAATTGCGCCCCGCGGTTTTACCCGCTTTGAAAACACACACACCCACACATTCACACACACACGCACGCACGCACGCACGCACGCACGCACGCACGCACGCACGCACGCATCCACAGTAACCCGCAGGAACTGTAATTAAAGATCTCGTTTTCAACTGTTGGGCTTGTTTCTCGTCTGTACTTTCAGGCAGTGTACGAAATGGCATGTCACGTTTTTTTACGGGATATACTCGTAATAACATAATATTTTAAATGTTGCGGAGTGTAACATAATGAATATTCATACGATATATGCATATAGGATCATAATTATCATACAACCAATATCCAATTAAACTTTCACAGTTATAGCAGGTAATATTTATATTATGTGTTTTTTGATTGGTAATTAATTGATATCCTAGAATATATTATTATGTGATCAATAGCTACCAACTTTAAATATATACCTACCTATTACTATCACCCTGCTCTGTGTTGATTCTAACACGTAAAATAAGCCACAGGAGACTCGTATTTAAATAAGCAGGTACTATTTAACCGGTAGTCTTAACAAAAATCAAGTTATAACTCCTCCGTAGTACAAACAAATATTTGTTCATTTGTTAAGGACCTGTAGGCAGCGAGCTTCCGTAAAATGGGCGGTTTTTTGTCAAAAAGTTAAGCTGTAATTACAAATATTTATAAGCCAGAAAAAATACAGTGTATAGCCAAGTGTTTCAGTTAGCTAATAAATCAATAATATTGGACTAAAGTTGTCTAGTATCTTGAGAAAAAAATTCACGAGAAAGGACCCGAAAAAAATCTTTCGTCACATAATGCTCAACATTTTCAGCGACAACTATCATATTTTTTGGAACCATAAAAAAGGCAATTTTATTTTCCAATGAAATTTGAATTTTCCAATGAACTGAATCGATTCCGTTCTTCTAAATTAATAAAAACGACGAGAATATGATCAGTTTGAGCGCGTACTAGGCGGCTCAGTACCCGCTACGGCGTTTCAGAGAGAGGACGTATGTCGCTGTTCCTCAAAATTTTCTCGTCGAATTTACTGTTTGTTCTCCAAAAAAATAAAGCAAACAGAATCTCTACATGGTATACAACTGGTTTATTTACTTAGTTGCCGTAAATGACTTCCTTCGACGATTACTAAACTTTTATTATAACCTTTATTACTTTGTATTTATTCTCCATTGTGTGTAAAGAATAATGGCTAATATGACTATTCTTGCACCACCTGTAACTGAAATTAGCAGCAAAAACGCGTTTTTAGATTGTTCACTTAAATAAAACTGGGATTTCTTATGATAGTTTGGAGTTAATCAAAGGAGCAGATTATGATTGTATATTAAAATGAAGATGTAGTGAACTTCCGTTTTCCATAATGGCGGATCTGGCGGATGCATATTCTGACGTTTTATTTTTAGCACACTTCCAGTAATCTTTCTGCTCAGCTATGAGCCAGTTTTTTCAATGTTTTTGCTTCGCACGATTTGTGCATTTAGTCACTGTCAAATATTATACTGTAAATTCGAAAGTAACACTGTTTCTCTGTTTGTCTGTTTATTTGTATGTTTGTTTGTTTGTTACTTTTTATGGCTAAACGGCTGGACCGATTTCGATGAAATTAGGTATAGAGAGACAACAAAAATGAAAATGAAATTTGGTAGGTATATGGGAGAAGGAAAGATGAGGACCTGGGGAGATGGGGAGATGGAGAGCAGCAGCTGGAGAGATGAGGAGATGAGAGATCGGAGATGGATGAGGGATGGGAGATGAGATATTGGGAGTTGGGGAAAAAAGCGATGAGGAAATAGGAAGATAGAGATATTGACAGAGACGTGACGTGCCCGAATGATTTACAATAGCATACAAAGTTCACGCATATTGTGTTCTTACTATAGCTGGATTCGATTTAAATGCAGACGAAGTCGCGGGAAACAGCTAGTATTCCATATTTTTACAACCTCGTGGTAAAGTAAATTTACAGTCATAGCTACGATTCAGTAAACTTTACTGAAACTAGCTTTTACGCGCGACTTCATCCGTATATGAAAAAGCAACGGTTTAGAAAATAAATATTGAAGTCTTTGTATCTCTATCCCTGTCCCTGTCCCTTTCCTTTTCCCTATCCTTAGTCTTAACCTTTATATTTTATCAAGAGCCTAAAATAATGAAGTGTCAGATCACCTACTTGAGAAATTATGAATTGCCCATATAAATTTTCAACTCCTATTTATTTAGATTCTAAGATCCCTATTTTTTCTGACGAAAAATAGCCTATACCCATCTCATAGGTCCAATCTTGGTCAAGATTGATTCAGTCGTTAGACGTGAAAGGATGGCAAAAACTAAAAAAAAAACCAACAAACACACACACACAGTTTCGCATTTATATGATCTTAGTACGGATGCCTGACACTGGCTAAATGCACAAATCTTTTACTCCGTCATTGTCATTGTCAAAATATACTTATATCAAAAAGAAAATTATGGAAGTGGACTAAAGAGGATGTCTTGTATCAAATGGACTTGACAAACGCGCATACCAGAAGGGACCAACACTAAATAAATTTAATACAACTTATTTAGGTGTGACTCCAATAATTCGTGCGGCATTCTAAATTTGATAGGATTATAGTCAAGGAGGTAATAATTTATGTAATGCTGGCGGTAATAATTCTTTAGGAACGGAACGTAGCATCTCAGACCGCTCGGCCAATCTGACATGTCATTACAGTGTCGAAATAATTGAATGCTTCAGACTAAAGCCTACGTAGTAACTATCTAGTAATCTGTGCTAAGGCCACGTGATGCCGTTAGTAAGAGTATAATAATTATGAATTAGCGTTTTCGACTAGCCGTGAGCGCGGAGCCAGCGTAGCGCGCGGCCCGGCCAGGTAACTTTCATCTTCTAAAATACATGAATCGCTCCTATATTAGCGCCTTAAACCGTTTTCACTAATATGTGCGTACACGACAAACGTGATCACTAACAATGCGCTTAGCAATTAGTATGTTTTTCGATATTTTCTGTAGTCACAGAATAACTCTATTTATATGTAGAGTTCTAAGGAAATGGAGTCCTTGGTGAGAAACATACGCTATTTTGTGAAGAAGTAATCATGAGCTAGTAACTCGTAGGTAGAAAGTATGATAACTAGGCGTAGCATTTTCCCAGATTGCCCCATCTTAGTAGAGGACTGCTTTTTCTCCATTAAAAAACTAGCCTTTTAAATAATAAAATTAGCAAACTATTACCTAGTCCATCTAGAGTTTTAACGATTTAACTAAGTTGAAAATGGTAGAAAAACGAGACAATATCCACCCTTTATTCACCCAAGTAAACGCAGTTAAGTTCAACTTAATGTACCTCAACTAGTGCAAACTAATATTCCCCCGTATTTATTAAGAAAGTTAACGTCAATTTGCGTGGTAATATTAGTGTTATTTAAAGTTATACGTTAACGAAGAGTTATGTGATAACTTACAGCTTTAGAGGAACGACGATAATGGGAATCATGAGATATGATGTCAAAGTTTTTGTTTTGTTTCCTAATTTATTGAATTGCGATAATAATGAAAATATTGTTCTACATTGTTAAGGTAGTAAATAATCTAAGTAAGTAAAATAATAAAAGTTCTAAAGGTTTTCTTAGTCCGACGCGGATAAACCCAAGACACTGTAAATAGTCAAAGAGATAATTCGATTAAAGTTGATTGTACCTATTCTTTGGAAAAAATGAGCCATTTCAAGAATGAGTCTTTCAACAGTAGGACGTTATACGAATAAGCCGTTGCTAGGATAGGGCATTGGGCGAACAACCCCTTTCAAGAATGTGACATTTTGCGAATGAGTTCTTTTTTAGGTGTAGGGCGTTTTGCGAATAGGGTATTTATCAACGAAACCATTTTGGTGTCAATAAAGAGTTATCTATTTTATATTATTCTAACACTGCCGCTGAAAACCTAGATAATAAAACTATTTGGTAAATAAAGCAGCAACGAACTGTCATATCGGTATTGGATCTGAAAAGTTACGATCAAACCCGCTCCTTGACTTTTACCGTAATCGAAATCTCATCGAAGCCACCGGCAATTAAGCCAAAAAGGCATCTCGCCACTTCAATTAACAATTACACAATCTCCCCATTTGCATCACTAATTAATTGTAGTTCACTCGGTCACATTTCGTTTAACGACACGGTCGAAATATTCTTTAAATACCTCACACACTGTCATTTGCCCAGAGCATATTTGCTTCAACAATCTTAAATATTTCAATTCACTGGGTGGCACTCGAAATTAGACCGAATTTCTATGAGATAAGGCTTGTTTTGTTATTAGGGTGGCGAGACGTGTAAACAGCCTTAGGATTAGGTGTTGACTGAAAGAAAATCGTAGATACGAACTGACATGCACCTAATTAGAGTGGCGGTGCTAACACGCTGGCCTAGACTCCTAGACATTCGGTACAGTTTGTAGGAAATAGTGCTTGTATCTTGTTGTCATGTTGGATTGGAAAATATTTAGAAAACACCGTACATTGTTATTATAATACTGAAAAAAAACAATCGCTGTTGTCGTTGGCAAATCGTAGGTATACGGCATTTTTAAACGGCATTGTCCAATAGTGAACTTTAGGTGGTTTCTAAATGCCTGTAAATTGAAGAAAAACTCTCTAATAGTTCTTATGCCCGCCCTACCACGTGGGGTCAATCTCTGCCTAAACTCGCATAGGGTGTGATAAGCATACAACGTTATAATGTTATTAAAATTCCAAAATAAAAACGATGTTAAAGTCAAGCTCTGCAGTTCTCGCAGCAGACTAAACGACCACCAACTGTTGGTAAACAATTTGACGCAACTTAATAAACCGCTGTTTTAATTTGACAGCGTTACTTAATTGAACAGGGATGTTAAAATGTTCACGCCAGACTGTAGAATTAAGTTAAGTGCACGACGTTTTGTATGAACCAGTCTTCAAAAAAACAGCCTGTTTTGCGAAAAGATTCCCGTCGCGCGACAAATGGCCCCCATATATGGCAACATCGCGAAACGAAGTGTCACACAAAAACCTCTCATATTTCCTTTTACAGTAGCCCGTGATAATAAAATCTTAGCAGCCAGTATTTAGGGCAGCAGACACAGTTGTCGACTCGAGTAATTGTGGTCGAGTGAAGGAGTACCGTGACCATATTAGGATAATGAGGTGGGCAATGCTTCGCGTGCGTCGCATTTTGTCGAGTGATTGATATGTTATGGCGGCAATTAACACGAGTGCGAAAATTTGCTGGTGTTTCATATATTATTGTCGAATTATAGAGTTATCGCAGAATTAAAAGAAGAGAAACTTGGAACCACCAAAGAACCAAGCGAACCGTCTTAGTGACAAACGGGTGACACTTCATTTGTCCAACATAATCAACAAATCTCATAACATGAGCTTACTCGCACTAAATACTTCGTAAAAACCGGACGAAAATCTTCGCAAAAGTTTTTGAGATCAGCAAACATTACATGGAAAGAATACCTGCTGTATTTATTAAAAGGTATCAAAAAGGAATTAACCTCATTTTATTTTTATTTTGTGTGTTCCGTAATTGTATTATTGAGACGTATCCATAAAAAGTCGCTAATTTAAAAAATAAAGGATACGGACTAAGTTTAAAACGGAAAATAACTGAGCTGTAAAGGAAAGTTTCAACTGTTGCTTTGTTAAGTTAAACGCGTTTATTATGCTGGTGGGTTCACAGCTAAATAAGATTTCACTATAATTAAAGTAAAAGTTGAGTTTTGATAATTTCAAAGGCTGTGCAGAAGTAAACTTACAGAAGGTGAAAGTAATCATTTTAAATAAATCAAATCACACCACGACTCTTGACAGTGAATTCCAGACCTGGTAAAAGCGTGTACTAAATTAGTAACTCTTCAAATCAAGCTAAATGCGTTAAAGGGGAGTTTCTGGACTTTTAGTTCAATATTACCTCCATCATGTCTCACACGCTGTACTTACCCCTTATTGCTTATTTTGCGTAAACCATAATGGTAACATAATTACTCATCATTACGCGAGGAGTATTGAAATTATTTATATGTTTTTCAATTAATTTATCCACTTTTAAATGATATATGACGGCTAATTGCCACGGACCTACGCGTCTAGATAAGATAGCTACGTAGTACGTTGATATATTGTGCCTACTTAATGGGATAAGATAAAAACCATGATGCCACCAGTGGCACTGTATTATACGGTAACATGAAATTAGACCCACTCTTATTCAGAACTATTGTTTTTCAGAATCACTGTTATTCAGAACCACTGTTATTCAGAACCACTGTTATTCGAAACCATTGTTATTAAGAATCCGTTGTTATTCAGAATCACTGTTATTCAAAACCACTATTGTTCACAATCCATTACTATACAGAATCACTGTTATTCAGAATATATGCTATTTAGAATCAATTTTATTCAGAACCACTGTCATTCTGAATCATTGTTATTAAGAACCACTGTTGTTCATAAATAATATTATTCCAGACCAATTATTATTCAGGGCAACATAAGGCAGGAGCTGCTACATTGATCCCTAATTATTGTCTCTAAAAATGTTTGGTTTAGACTAGCCAGATAATCCTGTCATAACCATGGTTCAACCAAACAGCCCATTTCAGACCACAATGATTGAAATGCCGACCAAGGTGGAACTGAACAATATTGATCAACACAACCGAACACCTTTCAAGAAGTACCCTGCGCCGTGTTAGGCCGACTATCCATTTAAGCGGAGAAACGCAGAGTTGTTTGGAGATGAGTGGTGAAAATCTTATACCTATCTAAATAGGACTTTGCCGATGACAGCTCGACGGTGGTAGACATCGTCGATTTTGTTGTTTATTCACAAGTAATCGCCGCCCGTGTTCGTGCTCTGCTTTAGTGGATAGTGGAGCTGACAGACGTATTGCAAACGAAGTATTAGTAGATATAGACTCATTATCAACTGCGTAGTTTCATAGTAATTAACGCTTGATAACTGTACCTAATCTGAATCGTAATAGATACGCTCACGGTTATAATATTATGTTCACGTATTTCAGTTTAAAAAAAATGAATTTAATTTAAATAGAAACCATAGAGTTTTCAAAATGGAATGATAATGAAATACAGAAATTGAATTTTCAAGTAGCATGATAAAGATTGAATGAAAATTACATAATAATGTATTATTTTTGTATGGTATTTCAGTAAAATAATGGGAGTCTCTAAAATTCAGACACTATCATTCTAGGAATGTTATATGAAATGGAGCCCGATTTAAAATGGTACTGACTACGTTAGCATAAAATACGAATTCGTCAATAAAATGTAGTAGAAATAGGTGACCACAACATAACTATAGTAACATAACACTTACATCTCCTAAATTTCGGGTTTCGATGCATGCTGCACTCAACGACGCGACAGATTCATTTCTCACGATGCAGCAAAAACGTTCTATTGTCTCAGCACACAACAAAAACTGAAAAAAACTCGAAGGAAGTCTCCTTGACTCCTTATCAGCACGCGATCTGACGTAAACCGATAAGAACGCCTAGTATCCAGTTGCTTCATTGATTGTTTGACATCAATTTTGTGGAGAATCTACTGCTTTATTCAAAAGCAGAGATCTAACGTTATTGTGTACAGCATTTTACCACAATCTCACCTCATGTGATGTTGAGCGAAAGTAAGTGATTGATATAGTTTTATACGATTTTTAGTTTAGTTTTAGAATCTTTTATTTATTTATTTATCATCAACATAATGTGCGTCTTAACATTAAAAATATACAGACATTTGAAAATAAACTGTAACTGAAATGTACGTAGTTATAACACGTTTGGCCAAGAGCTAGTTTTGCGGAGTCACAATGATATCTGTATAGTCTACCTCCTGTAATTTCAACTGACATGAAAAATTACATAGTTATATGGAGGGGAAAAAAGTTTTTCCTCCATCTACAACGACGCACCAGCATACCATGTGTAATGTGTGTAAGTATCTCTGTATATAAAGTAATATTCATTATTACAATAATATTTTTGTACGTGAAAGTTTGTAACGTGGTGAGTCAAGATCAATGTTAATGTGCTTCTATTTCTATACCATGATTCATAGACATAGAATAGCCAATCAGAATAAAGGTGAAACGTCTGCTGGATTATTTAGCGGTGTATTTTGAGCAGACATGTGCGTAAAATGTCTGAACAAGATTATAGAAGTCGCAAAACTATAAACATTTGACGAATTTTGGTGGGGTACCGAAAATATTTTTTCTGTGTAATAATACCTGCTGGTAAAATATTATCCAATTAGTTTTCGTACATGACTATGACATGGGTGTAGGCCAATGGTACAAAAACAAAAACGTGCCATACCGTGTTCTCTCCAAAACTGCCTAGGGAGTTACAGAAGAATACCGAATAGTAAAAAATAACTTTACTGAAAAAATAAAGATTTCTCAGTAAATACAGCTATATCGGTAAAAAATGCCGAAGGACGGTAATGTTTTTAAAAGCTAACGAAAAAAACAGATGACTCAGAATTACAACAGTCCAAGACATTATTATCGCACACACGTTGTTTGCACACCACTGTTTGTCTGCCGAATACCTCCCATGAGTCTTCAGCCCAACGTTCGTACAAGCCTCAGAACATGGCAGGGCGCCAGGAATCCAGTACTACTAGATAAATAAACATAACGCATTCAGCCTCCGTCACGTCTCATTTGCGACGACGGCTGTGAAATACTGTGAATGCGTCTCCGACAGTTCTTAATTGTATTATTGGCGCTTGTTATTACAACTGATTACCGAGGCATTTAACGATTTGGACAGAGTCAAGCGCAGTCAAATAAAAAAACCGGCCAAGAGCGAGTCGGACTCACGTACGAAGGGTTTCGTACAATTAATCTATAAAAATGACAAAAATTCACGTTTGTTGTATGGGAGACCCTTAAATTTTTTTTTTCATTTTTTTAGTTATTTGTTGTTATAGCGGCAACAGAAATGCATCATCTGTGAAAATTTCAACTGTGTAACTATCACGGTTCATGAGATACAGCCTGGTGACAGACAGACAGCGGAGACTTATTAATAGTGTCCCGTTTTACCCTTTGGGTACGGAACACTAAAAACTGTCGTTAAAAGAAGTTCTACATTGTTATAATTGAAACGGGTTAGTAGCGATATTCCCTATTCGCCAAATAATAATATAAATACAATTGTACATAGAAAGCTTCGCAATGTTCCCCCAAAAGCAAAACTATTTATAAAATACAAGCAGAACAGTCAATAATAATTATAATCAGCCTGATGCAACTCGGTCCCATTAAAATAATTCTATAGGTTAGTGTTAATTGATTCCCAGCAGTCTTTTGTTCCAAGCGGATTCGAATCTCCTATTTCAGGTGCATAAACGCTGGCATAGTGAGTTTATGGAATGTGAGGTAGGTACTAATATTCTACGTAACGTAAAATGATAACATATTGAGTTACTCATAACATTCTACGTTGATATGCAGTGTGATATAGCTTGCGAAGTTCGCTAAATGGAAACGGATAGCTTTCTGCGCATATTTCTTGCAATTCTTGGACTTCTCGAAATTCGCGATTATTTTCTTCCGCTCTATCTTTTCCGAGAGAATGCAAGCGCTTCCTCAGGATGTAGCTACGAGTAGTAAGGCGTTTAAAAATAAACAATTTCCCGGAGTTACGAAGGCGTTTCTTGCTTTACGCTTCGCTTGGATCTTAGATATTTCTCCGTCATTCCAATATCACATTTCCTTGAATGCACCTACAATTTGCTGAGTAATATTATCCTGTAAAGTTGGATGGATACGGTTGAATATAGGTCTGTTGGCGTTCGCTTTTATGTACAGATACGTCACGACAAATTGAATATTGGATGTAGCTTTTATATAACAACCAAGTCTTGTAGTAGACTATCTTCGTATTTTACAGAAACAGTAAGGATGCTACTGACCGTATACTGACATGATGTGTTCAAACACACACATACACATCAAACACACACGTGGTTAGGACGAATTTTTTTTTTGGCCCTACCACCCCCTGTGGTGGTGTTTGCTCCATTAAATATCCATTCAGGTTCCAAATTTTCGCCGTCTCCACGCTAGTTATTGTCTCCTTAAAGCTCGATCGGAGGAGCCTCTACGACTTTACTCTAGCAGTATCTAGATTCTAGACCCTCCAAAGGATCAGTGGGCACAACAAGATACGGCTTTTTCACACCACGATCCTCTTTAATTCGCTTTATGTGGCCAACCTGACAGTCTGTGCGCTTATCTGTGATGCGATATTCTAAATTTCACTTGTAATACGACAAGGATCTTTTGGCGCGTGAGTGATATTACAGGAAGGCCATTTTAGCCGTTGATCTGTATGCAATGCATGTCAGTATCACAAGATTTTGATTACGCGCTAAAATATCCTTGTCGCACTATATTACGAGTATAGCTTAATATTATATGGAAATCATAAAATCAGTATCGAAATCTTCTGACGAGCCACATAATAAAATGTATGGTATAAAAATGTAGTAGTATTAAATAATATGACGATGATATGATATATGAATATATAAAAATATATGACGGGAATGTAAAAAATACCAGATAATACGAGTATGTTAACTAGTTTCTCCAGGTATTTTAAATTGCCGACTATTGCTTGAGTGACTAAAACATAATATTATTATAGCACGTAAAATGTGATGCGCTCATACTGCAACATTTTCATAGATAGCTAGTGATTCAATCTCTGCAGACGAATATATTTGATTTTCTTTCCAACCTTCGGGTTGAATAGAGAGGAAATAATAGAACGCTGAGTGTTTATTGTGTTTAGATTATGTTGATATCTATACTTATTTTAATACGTAAAGGGGATAAACCAGTTCCAGGATTGCTTGAACAATATACCTAATAAGCATTTTTGAAAAAATAAAAATTTATCTACACTGTATAAATATAAAAAAAACTAATAAAAAAGAAAGTCCGTCATATTTTTTATATGGAAATAGAAAATGTAAATTTAGGGATCATAATAACTAATATTATTGTTATACGCTCAGTAACAATTCAAGTTAATTCTGTCGGGTTGTCGGGTCGGTCCCCGGAAGCCGCGTTCCGGTGACGACGGTAGAGAGGGTATTTATATATATACCTAGATACTGAGATTTTCTTTAGCTATTGTTTCAGCCTTATCAATATACGCGACGCTTTCGTAAGTAAGCTCATAGAATATGTCAAGACTTCTTTACTTTCGTATCCTTTTTACACCAAAATTTTACTAATGTCTGATAATAAATTCATAGAAAATTACTGTCTTTGTTTTCTCCATTCAACTGTAGAATATTGCATAAAAGTAGTTGAATGTAAAAAAAAAACAAATTGTGTCGCGTTTGTATCGTTTTATTTTGTTGCAACCAAAATTTAAAGACAATAATTATTTGGACATTTTCATAACGCCCCCAAAATTGTTAGTTTCACAAATCTGTAATGACTAGAAAGTATAATGTTGCGAAGGCATATACTCGTAAGTACTTGAGTTAATAAATGTATGTATAATAAACAGTAAATGGTAAGTTTATAATAGTGTTTGCTAGGCAACGATCGTTGTAGTTTCGGCTATCGGAATCGGACAGAGCGATGGATGAAAATCAATAGTTCTCGCTTAGATAACATATCAATAGCTGAACTATCATGCTACCGGTGTGTTATCTGCCACCACACGTCAATACATTGTACCTGAGATGAGTGCGTAATTTTAGTTCGACTTACAAACGGCTGATGAACGTTATTGCGAAAGTATGCTTTTGCGATGAACATTAACGCTAAAGAACACATTTGCGATTAATTTTAGTGCGAAATAATGCCTGTGTGAATTGACTTTAGTGTTCAATAGCACCTGTGCGATGAATGATAGTGCGAAATAACGCATGTGCGATGAATGATAGTGCGAAATAACGCATGTGCGATGAATGATAGTGCGAAAAAACGCATGCGATGAATGTTAGTGCGAAATAACACTCGTGAGATATGCATCCCAAGAGCAAATTGTAAGTTAGTTGTATTTTACTTATACCCGGTGTCTAAACTCCGAACTAATTTTGACCAACAGATAAGTGTATCGTTGTCTCTATCTGACATTAAACTAATGACAAAGACAACATACACTTATCTGTTGGCCAAAGTTATTAAGGGGTTCAGAACCCGGTCATTAGTAGTATTTTATGTAAGTGTGATTTCTCTATATCTCGTGTATCGTGTTGTCTGTGTCATTTGTGTATAAAATTAAGCCCTGTTATTGTTTGGCGGGACAGCCACTTTTGTTGTTGCTCCACATTTATATACGCCACGTTTGTTGTTGGGCTCACGGAGGCGCAAGATTACGAAACACTCGTTTTTTTATATTGCGTTTCGCCATCGCCACAGAGTTCATTACCGGTCAAAATATTTTGCACTATAAAGTCGAATTCTAATGACATTTTGTTGACAATTTCGCCGCGTCGCTCCATTTGGTGACATACTGCGGACTGCTTTTATTCCACAGTAGAAAAGGCTTCAGTCACGGCTCTCAAATGAAATTTCTTCAGCTTCTGACAGGAAAACAATTTCGCGTTAGCGATCGCGTCAGCTTTGTCATGCAAATTAACTGTACGAATGCGACTTAATAAGCATTTCTATGAAATCATTTTCATCGGTTGCCAGAATTTGTTATATTTTGTTCAAATTACAAGGGCGTGTCTAGTATGGCATGACTTTGACGAAATTTATAATAATTCGTTTAATGGGGCATCAGACTTTAATTTTTCGTCGTCCATATTGTCGTTCAAACATAATAGCATTCTTAGAGTTCCGTAGTCAGATAGAAAAAACGGAGCCCCTATGAGTACATTGTGTTTCCTTATTTATTTCTTTGCCTATGCGATCGAAGAGTAGAAGTCATTTCCGTATCGTATGTCCATTATTTAATCATACTATATCATATTATATCATTATAGTGGTTTGATAAGAAAATAACTCAAACCGAACCAACAGACCTTGATTAAGGTAAATATAGAAATTTATAAAGTGACAGGTACCTAAAGAATTAGGTTAAATTATTTGGAGCGGTTTTTTATTTCATTTTGTTTTTTGGGCTGATACATTTTTTCGCCAACGATCTTTCTAGTTCGAGACTGCCTAGATACAGGGCATTCTAACATGGCATCAGGGCACCTAGCTAGGTGTAGGTACTGTATTTATGTATGTACTGTCATTTTTGGCAATGGGTTATTTACCAACAACGTTTTATTGCTATAGTATTTTTCAGTCATTACATACTCACAGATTAGGACAAGCGCTTGTGGCTTCTAGATTGGAAGATAATATTATATATTTTCTCCTAATACATGGTTTTACGAAATCCGTGCCCAGGATGTTAAGTATTTATACCATTATCATTAGAACTAAGATAATTTGACAATCAAAACAATAATATCCATGCAAAAATGTGACATACCTGGTAATTCCTCAAAGTCGACCTCCATGGTAGCGTAAATATACTAAACCAAAGTATGGCTTACAGAAATAAACGGGACTACACATAGTCAACTTGTTTCTTTGCCATGGTCACATTAACAATCGAATTCACTTGTACGGACAATAACTTTCTTTAGTGTTAAAACATGAAAACATAAAAAAAAATTAGCTAAGGTAAATTGTTCCAAAATTCTCGTTTAAATTGAGGACGCGTAAATCGAACACGTAAACGTAAACTCGGGTTGCGGATGACGGAACTATCGGTTACTATGTGGACGCGTTATCGCTTGCTGGAATACTATAGAGCAGTAAACAAAGCGGTAGCAGTTTGCATGCATCAAACGCCTGCGCGATACGTCAAGGACGTATATTAGATTCCTTTCGTAAGCCCTGCTTAGCACAACCACTGGATTGAGAACGCCGGCGCATTGCTCCGCGAAAAGAACTCTTTTATATACTCTCATTTACTATGAGTGTCTCAAACACTTAAGCGCTTCAACACTCTGAAGAACCGTCTCACATACGCGAGTGTTTCCAAATACTTTAAAGGCGCTCGCTTTTTGTTTTTAAGTAAGTCACATCACTTGAACTCTGCGTCGTTTCGTTCGCTCGCAAGTTTTGAACCACGTGAATTTAATTATCACTCGCTCTTTATAAACACCGATAACGTACGGTTGTTATGTCTTGAAACGTCGTAAAAGGTCTCGTGTAAGAACTACTTTTTATAAAAAAATATGAACGTAAATCTAAAATGCGTTACGTGCGTCCACTCGATTCACTGCAATGAAATACGATTCACTGTCACAAACCTTTAACACGATTCAAATGGAAGTCGCACGCCTTTGTCACACGTTTTTGCTAGAATATAATTTTTCACTTTGATAGCGTAATTCAACACCTCACTGTTCATCCTGGGTGGAACGTAAGATGCTATCTTTTAAATTTATTATGCACAGAAAGGTCGGCTGATAAGGAGCGACACATGCCGCGGCCACGCGTCGTGTACTGGCATATTATTACGACTCTATTCATACTTAATAGTAGACTTGTTGTGATAAAACATTGACATATTTGCGCGATTTCGGTATTCAAGGGCGTCGTAGTGGGCACCGACGTGCATCCAAAGAAGACTGCGGTAATTATACTGCGCCGAAATACTTCTTATTTTTCTCCGAACAACAGTTCACCGAAATCAGCTTCCTCCGCTTTTTTGACACTAACAGCAGGAAACAATTATATTTTTTCACATCTCTACCTACTACAGGACTATCGATGGTACTCTAATCTTTTAAAGCGGTATAAATTTTCAGTATTTATTTTCTATTAGTCATTTACTAATCTTTTAAGTTAGGTGTTTGAGTACTTGTACAAATATACTCCATATACGCAGTAGTATGTAATAATAATAAATAGAATGTAAATAGTAATTCGGAGGGCTTATGCCACTGCGCTCCACGAAATCGTAGAGTAGACATCGCTCCACGACCGTTAATTTTGAACATTAATTTTAAAAATATAAGCCTTTTGTTCCACTTCGTTCCACTATACAAAGTAAGTACGTCTTTCGGCTTATTACACAAATTCCTATCCATTTAATTCAAATGACTAATTGGTTTATTTATAGAAGAAACAAGTAAATAATACTGTAACAAAATTACAAAACCTCATATCTAAATCAAATAAATCCTACCCAAGTTAACGAGAAATAAGTACTTTTAAGATAGACGGTTCTTTGTAAAATACATATTTTAACCTGGTTTTTAAATATACGATAAAAATGGCGCGTGCCGTTCTTTTTTTTTAGTTTTTTCGTTCGTCGTTTTTGTGAGCAAGGTTTTTCTAGCGGTCACAATATTTTTATAATCGATTTATTGAACTAAAATGGTTAGTCGTTTGCTTAAAAAGCTGAAATGTAGGTACTATCTAGTGGCATGCATCAGGTTCTGTTAACATGATTATAAATTTAAGTAGTTTGCCTGATATTAACATGTAAAACATAAAAGCCAGTAATTAGATTTCATATGGCTTTTATCGTATTACAGATTGTCAATTACGATTATCTATGTGACGTCGTAATGGGTTGCAAAATTTGTAAAGTAAGTATTGATTGATATCTTGGAACGGTCCGTTGAGAACTCAGTGTCAACACAAATACGTAGGAATAATTTAACGATAAGGTAGTTCTCAACAGGTAGTAACATAACATAAGAATCATCTATTTATCTATTTATAACAAGCTGGGCCCAAGAATTCGTGCGCGTTACGTAGGTACCTAAATATATTATGAAATCAAGTAAAAGAAGATAACATTGTAGTTAATTTGTTGCCTCAAATTAGAATAATAAATCAATCACGAATGTCTTACACGTTTCAATAAAATCAGCAAATAAAATAAAACTACTCACCAAACATACCTAAACTAAAAAAAAATGCGCCTAACGCTTCATTGAGGCATCAGTTCGTCATGTTTTGCTAGTAATCGACGAGACAAGCAGGTCAATCACGGGATGGTAACCGCCGCCTATACCCGTAAAAATTAAAACTTTACTTTTAGTTAGATAATAACACTGCAGATAACTCACTCGCGCCTGTCACTCGACACAGATTATCCAACTAGTTTCATTTTACAAATCAAAATACAATTTTGTTTGCACACAACTGCTACTGAATAATTATAGTGGACAATTTATACATCCCCGATGCAGTCAAATTTAAAGTTTCTTGGTATATTTGCTCGGCTTAAGGCGATTAGATAAAAAGTGACAACACAGTAGCCACTGGTATTATCGAAGGCAGAAAGGACTTCCCAGTATTTATTGTATCCATTTATTTAACTTTCGTGTTTCAATCTATATTATTTTATTACTATTATCTTTACACATTTAATACTACACATTATGCTATTTTATTAGTAGAGATAAGTACAGATTTCTTTTTGATCGAGGTCATGGAGTGACGATACGTTCGTTCAAAATTTCAAATAAAAATAACAAATTACTGCTACAGATTTTTTTTAATGCTATGGCTATACACGACTTTTGCATTTAGTCAGTGTTTTTTTTGCTAAATTTGTCAATATTTCCCATCCGAATCAGTCGTGCAGTCAGCGGTCTATTGGTGACGTAGTCAATAGGTATATTTGATTTTATTAGTCAATGTGATGCGCATTACTTTCGCATGAGCATCTAGTATTTTTATTAGTATTCGCTTATTTAGTCTCGGCAGCTTTTTAGTCACTCACGCGTCTTTTATCTAATGTTGCTCGGCAGTAACCATAATATGTACACATATAGCTACATGCAGCCGCTCAACTAGCTATGTAATAGATGTACCACGACCATTCATACTGTACGTGACAGAAGTCTCTTACAGCCTAAATTAATATTGTATCTCCTATCCAAGATTGAAATCGATCTTGGATTGCTGCCTATCGTTCGATCGATTTCCAATCTGCGTGCCTTTATAAACCAATCCACGGGTAGGTTACTGGCGCGTTTGACCCTAAAAGTGGATTGTGATAGCAATCCCAGATAGCAAAATTTGGATTGGGATTGATTATTAATTTCGGCCGTTAAACAACACGAAATACGTCAGCAGAGGAGCATGCTAATCTAAATTTTTGATTAGTTCATACAAACAAAATTGGCACCAGTGTGCATTTCCCCCTAACATCTTTCAGCGGGCATAACTTTTTTACCCGGCTTTGCCACCTGCATAACGAAAACTGTTTCTCAATTCATCATACCTATCGACGCATAAGCTTAAGTAGGCCTACAGTAAATAGGTACGTGTAAATTACTCCTCATATTTGACAAGCGTGCGTCATACGCCAATAGCGATAATGGTTGATAACCGGCAGCCGTTGACGTAAAGCAGACAAGCTACAGTAGCCATTTACAACCCTATGCCGTTGCGGTAAGAGCTACTGATTTTAAATACTTTAACGCCTGATTTTTGGCTTCCATAAAGGTATCTTTGCTTAAGTGTATCATGTTGTTGGTTATCGACATAGTGCAGTCCAAGAGCAGAGTTAAAATTGAAGGCTCGTTATGTACTGGACACATCGTGTGCCCTGGATAATCCACTAAATACATAATAATACATACAATACGAATTGTGACGTCACAACTGTCCCGAAATTTTCAGTAAACTTACCGCTTATTATGTATAGGTAGTCAGTAAGTGAAGAAGTTTACTGTCGGAGCCATTTTGCCATTTTTAACGTTCCGTACCTATCCAAAGGATAAAACGGACAGACAGACAGACGGACGGACAGCGGAGTCCAAATCGGGTTAGTGACCGAGTGGAACTAACTCTTAGTAATAGGTTCCCGTTTTACCCTTTACGGAACCCTTAAAAAAATAGTCCACGCAAGTTTAGTAGTCACACTCAGAAATCTCTAGTGTCCATGAAAAAACAATCACGTGAACCGTTGTTTAAGTGATAAAAATTGAATGCCATATATATTATGAACTAAATAAATGTAATAACTTTATAACTATTAATTATTTATTTAATTATTAATTTATTCAGGCACACAAAACAAAATACTATTAGAACATAGTATTAACTTAAATTAAGTAGGTAGGTAGCACTTATATAAAATTTTGAACTGGACAGTGTCTCAAATTATGTATAGGTACACAGCATGATAAAAGATCAAAAACAGCTACCTACTCGTATCTATGTCGAGAAAGAGAGTTCTTTCTAAAATTCAAAAACTTGGCTTTAGCTTTAGCTTTTAACTTTAGTTTTTTTTGAATTTCTATCATGCTGTTAAATTTGGGACACTGTCCAGTTCAAAGTTATAAGTTAAAGGTATAAATAAGAGTTTATACCTACTTTAGGTCCAGCACATCAGACATAGATATATAGCCGGTTTCGGTGAGTCCGTGAGAGCTGTTAAATCATAGCACCATAATAATATCATGTGGCTGGTGGCAAAAAAATATATAGGTACCTATGTGTAACGTGATAAAATCTCGTTACATTTTGTAGACCAAATATTTTAGACGTAAACAGCTCTAGTTATTTTCGTAATCATTTTTATCTTTATCTATCTTATCTAAGTAGGTTATCTTAGATATCTACAGTTATAGTAAATAAAAAATACCTCACCGTAATAGGTAAATGGTTTGACCCGCTGCTTATGATATATTAGTACCTAATAGTAAAAAGAAATAGTAATAGTTGTCAATTTTTGTACGTGCAAAATAGTTTCAATTTTATTTTTATTTTGTCAAATTTTATTTTAATTTGTACGGATTAAAAAAAAAAAATTTAAATATTGTGACCTTGACAAACTTTATTAAGACTTGTAAATTCAGAAGTGATATAAAACATAGTTTGTCTCGAAAAGATTTACCTAACTATCTATAAAACCAAATCCATTATTAGAAATAAGTTAACTTCATGACTGTTATTAATAAGCATGAATGTTTTCCCCTGGGGCCTACGTGAGAAAAATAATCATACCTATTTTATTTGGTTTGATTAGTTTTTGGTAGACTGCAACTTTCATGAGTGCCCGCCCGTCTAGGTTATAATTATATATTTTTTTACTTTGACTGTGACCTGAAAAAAAACGACGTGAAATCGAACGGGATAGCAATAATTTTAAACGAATCTTATATGGAGTTACAGTTAGGCACTCGACACCATCGTATGAACTTGAAACACCTTTACAATATGCAATAGCAATAGGCACAGCACAAACAAAGCCCATTGTTTCCCAGGAGAGCTCGAAGCGATGAGAACGAACTTCGATCGTAACTAACATACGTGCTCCGTAAGGGTAATGGCTAATCGCTCTTTAGGGAGCTTTTGGAGAAACGGAAACCTTTCAGGACTTAGATGTGGCTTTGCCTTTTGTCTAACGGTTACCGACAGGTTTACCTCAAACGCATCTTTGCTTACCGAGATTGCTTACAGGACCGAATTAGAAGCCTCGCCCACCAACGGTATATTTTGTTTCTTTTTTATCCGTGCATCAAAGGCAAGGCTAAGCTACTTCTGAGGCACTTCGGCTGTTTCACAAACTCTGATACTAGATACTAATACTACCTCATCCGACAAAGAAATAAGTGTACACGGAAATGATCCTCTTCACCGCCCGCCGTGGTTGTAGCAGGTCCCGTGTACGATGCGCCTTCAAGAGTCAACAATCTGCGTTACCGGTTTAATTTTAACCCTGGATTTAACCTTACTCTCATTTGCGACCGGACGTTGGCCGCTTGTATGTGAATCTAATTATATCTTGGATTAGAGCGATGAAAAAACAAGGATAATAATTCACCGCGATATTCGGGACGAGCAGTGGTCGCGTCAAAGAATTTCATGATTATAACATCCGACAAAAAAGAAAGATGGGAGAGAGAATGTCGATTATATTTTTGTATTATGGATACACATCTCGTGAAATGCGTTTTATGAAATGTTGTGTAATGTTCATAATGTAGATGAGCGGTTACTTGTATAAAATGTAATGTTTGCTAATTAGTCTAAGAGTGATCAAGTATAAATAAAAAGTATTACGTCAAAAATTATCAACAAATTGAGACAGTCTCGAATAGGACCACGAATATTATAGCTTAGTCAGTTAGAATAGATCAAAAAAACGAAATTCTGAGACAGATCTTGATTGTCTTTGACGTTTTCTCTTGATATTGTAACACTCTGTTGTGAAATTGATTCAACTAAATTGGTTTAGATGAGATTGGCTAAACCGGTATACTCTATCGGTATTTTGAAAAGGAATATGCTCATAATTGACTGAAAATATCCTACCAGCCAAAACTAGGTCAATTCCGATCTCAATCCAAGTCCGAGGTACAATCGTAATGGAGATTTGATTGGAATTAAACGCTACAGGATTGTGATTGAACAAGATTACACGAATAATGTGCCTGGTGGGCTTAGAGCCTCATACCTAGTATGTGTGCCCTACTTTAGGCTACTAGTGAAGTCATTGATGTAAGTGTTTAAAGTGTTCATGGAGCCTATGAATCAGCTCTAATGGATTATCGAATGATTTATTGGTAAGTATTATTATTTAGTGGCATAATACATTTAGCGGTTCCCAAATTAAATGGAATACTTTACTAATATTTTGTATGGGTGCAAAGCTTGTTCAAATAAATACTTTTTATATTTTGTATAGGGTATAATACTTAGTCAGGTCATAAGTATTGTCACACAGTAAAAACTTTTCTTTTAGAATGCTGGCCACAAAAAAGTTTATTGAATTCGAATTTCGAATTGTTCATGAAAATAAAAATGTATACTTTTTAGAATTTTACTCATTTTTAAATATGGAGTGGACGCTTAAAGAAAACCGTGTTGCAGTTATTGCGTTGCATCGTTGCGGTTACGCGCCAATTCAAATTTTTGACATACTGAAAAATTTGAATATAACCAAGAGATTCGTTTATCGTACCATCAAACGATACAATGAAGACTCTAGTGTAGATGACAGGTCAAGAAGTGGTCGCCCTCGGTCTGTTAGGACTCCAGCAGTGATAAAAGCTGTGAAGGCGCGAATTGAAAGAAATCCCAAACGTAAGCAAAAACTGTTGGCCCTTCAGATGGGATTAAGCAGAACCACGGTGAAAAGGGTGTTAAATGAAGACTTAGTGCTTCGGGCATATCGAAGAAAAACAGGACATCATTTGAATGCTCGTCTAATGGACCTGAGACTGAAGAGATGCCGCGCTTTGTTGAAGCGGTACGCGGGAAAAAAATATCGGGAAATTCTTTTTTCGGATGAAAAAATTTTTACCGTAGAAGAGAGCTACAACAAACAAAATGATAAGGTGTACGCACACAGTAGTGAAGAAGCGAGTAACCGTATTCCGCGTGTCCAACGAGGTCATTTTCCATCCTCGCTCATGGTATGGTTGGGAGTGTCTTATTGGGGTTTAACAGAGGTACATTTTTGTGAGAAAAGTGTAAAAACGAATGCAGTTGTGTATCAAAATACAGTCCTGACGAACCTTGTGGAACCTGTTTCTCATACCATGTTTAATAACAGGCACTGGGTATTCCAACAAGATTCGGCGCCAGCTCATAGAGCGAAGAGCACACAAGACTGGCTGGCGGCGCGTGAAGTCGACTTCATCCGGCACGAAGACTGGCCCTCCTCCAGTCCAGATTTGAATCCGCTAGATTACAAGATATGGCAACACTTGGAGGAAAGGGCGTGCTCAAAGCCTCATCCCAATTTGGAGTCACTCAAGACATCCTTGATTAAGGCAGCCGCCGATGTTGACATGGACCTCGTTCGTGCTGCGATAGACGACTAGCCGCGCAGATTGAAGGCCTGTATTCAAAATCACGGAGGTCATTTTGAATAAACTTTAGTGTCATAAGAATCTATGTTTTGTTAAGTTCATTTTGGTATATAAATGGTTACATAATGAATAAACTTGTTTCAATTATTTTATATAAAACATGTGACAGAATTTATGACCTGACTAGGTATAACAATGGCACCTGGTTCCCGCACTAGGTATCATAAGACTTAGGTTTTGTTTGAGTATGTAGTGTCAAATTGCTTTGCAATTATGTCTTACAGGTTTTTTTCTCACAACTCTGCAGGATTTTTCCTCGTATAATCGATATCTTTCTGCGAAATTAGCATTAGTTTTTGTTTTAGGCGTGTAATACAATCAAGGGAATGCCAGCATATCATTTTCCTTATTTGTACGTACCTACCTAAGCGGCTACGTCACTGAATGACAGGTGAATGCCGCAGTTTTAAAATTGTGACCATAATTAGGATTCACACCTTGTGGATTTATTATACAATATAATATACCTACCTACTAACATTTAAAAGGCACTTTACCTTGTCAGTCTGCATTCACCTTTATATAACCAAATGTTCCGATGAAAATAATTAGGTGTTCTCAAACAAAATGAATGAAAGTTTTAGACTGATTTCAACAAAATTGCTTTCAGCAAATTTTTTTATGATTCCATAAGGATTCCAGGGGCAACGTTCTTATAGCAGAGGACGCACTGGAACGGTCGAAGGTAAAAGGAACGTAAGTGGCTATTACTCGTATCAGCTGCGCTCTAAGACCTTAGTTTGGTTACAAGCGCGAGCGGAGAGCTATAGATAATCCACTACTGTATTTTTTTTATTATTATTGTATTTACATATTTTTTTGATGGCTTGTCGTATAAGGTTGTGCTAACCTCTGTTGTTAAAAGTTGTCATTCCGCCCAAGGGCCTCTGAGGTAGCTCATTTACAACTACTGCTATCACTCGATAACAATCGGGACCGATGGTTCAACGTGCCCTCCGAAGAACGGTTTAAAGTAATCTTGGTTAATAGTGTTAGATGTATTATAATTTGTTAGTTCTTTACATTCTTCGTCTTTAAGTAAGTAAACAAGTGTTAGATGTATAATAATAAATTGTAAATTACATTATTCGTGTTATTTTTAAGCCGATAATGGTTTAAATGTTGTCGTGGCGCGTCATTATGTATTATTTTATATTCATATTGATTGTAGCGGGTTATGGCTATGGCTGCACATTGCTCTTTGTAGTAACTCTCTCCTTGTGCTCGGGGCCGTTTTCATACCCGCTACCGCTCCCGCTCCCGCGCGCTCTCTGTGTGTGTTATAGTCTTTATGCCAGATACCTGCTACATTACGTGAACAAGAAAATTATTTCTGAAAGAATTTTCTTTATAACGTAAATATTTTGGAACATAATCAAAGTAAACATTCACAGTTACTACGCATAAATTATAATACTTAGGTACTATATTTTTATTTTTGCTCTGGCTGTACAATATGCTATCGGAAGGGCAGGGGAATCCTGTTTTTATGCGCCACCGTTACACGATATTAGGGTAGGGTGGTCTAAGACTGCGCACTTAACTTTTCAGTGGCTATAGAACAAAAACTGAGAATATTACAAGAATCAAAATGTATTATTCTTAAACCTTAATCATTACGCAACATTATTATAAAGACTTTCTATCATGAGATCAACAGTTCTTGAGCAATTACACAATAATTCAAAAATGAGAAATGCGCACTCTTACACTACCTGTTGTGTAAGATTGCGCAGTGAGATCGGTAAAACTGCGCGGGTATGTGTAAGACTGCGCACTTACACAAATCGCACTAAAATTGGTCCAGCACCAAGATAAGTGGTGTATTTCTTACGCCACCACTCCTTATAGTCAACGCATTCATTGCAATCTTCGATTTTGAGCTCCTTGTAAAATTCTCCACATACATTTCCTCAGGAAATTTCCAAGTTTTCATGAGGTTGAACGTTAGGTTTGGTTTACCTGTGCCTATGTTTGGCTTCATTTTTTCAGTATTTAAGCGGCTCGTGCTTGCTGTTGCTTCGATTTTTATCTTTTTTATCTATTTAACTCTATTTAACCATAGTCGCAACATAGACTCTGCCATACCTACCAAGCTCTTTACTCACGCCGTCTTCAACCTGCTTACGTGCCCTTTTTATTATTTAAGGTCAGACAAATCGATCTTTTTGTTTTCTTGAATCTTCTAGACGTCATTTTGTCTATTAAAACATTATTTTGAAAAGTTACAATCATTTTCAACATAAATATAGTTAATGAGGTGTAAGTGTACGCGCGCATTCTTACACGACCTTTTCCTGCGCACTCTTACACAACTGCCCATTTTCACTTGTTAATGTTGGTGCCGCCATCTATCCGGAATGCTCTAGATTAAAATGATTATAGCCATATCACGACTCGTTTTACTTGCCAAATCAAAAGAAATATCTTTTGTTTTCTATTTAGTAGGGTGTTACAACACGTCATTCAAATTGAGAGAAAATAAGATGAAATTGTAATAAAAACTTCAACCTTACCTGGGCAATTGTATTTTCACGTCAATTAAATGATTTTCCGGGAGCAATGTCCGGTTGATAGATCCTTCAAAATAACACCGAAGTTGGCTACTAACTTCGCTCTGATTTTGAGAAAAGACGTATGCGCAGTCTTATCGACCGCGCAGCCTTACACCACCCTACCCTACCTATATTCTACCTTAGCGCATGAAGCGAGTTGCTTCTACATTTAACTTACGTATGCAGAAAAGAGACACTCCTTGTCTGAGTTTGTGTTTTCTCATGTTTTCACAATAATTATAAGAACCTCTACCACAATCCACAAGTGAATAGGTTACTTCTGGGTATGCGTGCATCGTAGGCGGCATCGGCGCTCATTTAATTTTGTGAGATAGTACTCGTGCTGTAACGGCTAAATCGAATTTGATCATATTTGGTACATAGGCATTTATTATGTGCACTTTATCTCGGAAAATAAAGATTAATTAAATTGCAATTTTAGTGTGGAAAATTGTATCACTGTCCAGTGTCCACGCGAGTGAAACCGTGGGGAGTAATTTGCTTTAAACGATGAACAAAACAATTTAAATAACTTCCCGCTGTATACAATAAATAAGAATAACAAGGGCAAGGGTTTAACTGAAAATATAATAAAATTGAAAGTAACAAAAAAAACGGCAAAAGTAACGACTTAAAAAATTAAAGCCATTTTTACGTTGCAAAAGATACTTACTAAATTCCATGAAAGTAGGCTGGAAGCTGTCGGCCATTCTCGTTAAGGTCTCCTCATTTCCTCACAGAGTACAGAGACGGGCGAATAATAAAGCTGATTAGCACAATCGAACTTATATTTTCCTTCTAATCAATTGATATTTCTGTATGTGTAGTTATTATACAAAAATCTATTTTCACACAGGGTAAAGATACCTAATGTTTGTGTTAGATTATTATCCTTGGCAAACACACGAGATGTAAATAGAGTTTAAATATAACCATTAAAATTAAATATGATAATGAAAATGAAGAATAAAATCTCGTCATGTGCAGCCTAAAACATTTTCCCCCAGTTTCTGGAACGTTTGTTGGCTTTGACAGTAGATGAAAACTATCGTTGTCTCTATCTAACGCGAAACAAATGACAAGGATAGCAATAGAATTACTCTGTAGTCAAATTTGGCTGACGTTTCAGAAACCGGCAATTAAACACGTAAAAAAAATCTAATAACCTAACGAAGAGTCTAAAACTCTCATACTATAAAGTTAGCAGAAGTTATAATGATCAGTATTTCAACAGAAAAATCTAACATCATTTTTAAGTAAACGACACTTAAGGGGTTAGCGAACATCTAAGAAAAATAAAGGAAAATCCGTTTATTTTTTAATTATTAATAGAATAAATGGTGACTTTATTATGATTGTTATAGGTCTAGGGAAAATGCATATTTTTATCCCTATTTATACGTTTTTTAATTAAACTCTTGGGACATTGCAGACCTATTTCAGACTTTATAATAACCTCTATATTCCATAGAGGTCGACTTGGAGGTAAGTGACCGAACGGTTCTTTAACAAGAACCGACACCCGAAGCTCGAGTTCAGTAGAAATAAGAATTAATTTCACCATTTTACATGTTTCAGATACGTACATTTTCTACAACCTCGTTATGCAGCGAGGTATCAAACTGTAACGTGGTTATTCGCTTATTATATCTACATAACCAGACTTAGAATACATATTTGATAGAAAAATATTCCCAGAGAAATTGTTGTACAATATCTATTCGGAATTGCACGGTAGACAGGTTGATTATAATGAGCCCAAACACCATGAATGTACCTACCTACTAATATAATGTCATCTCCGTGTGATAGTGATATTATATTGTCATCGGAACTTGACAGTTTTTTTTTTTTTTTTTGTTTTAGTTATGGCTTCGCACGGTTTGTGTATATAGCCAGTGTCGAGTATTTAACTTGACAGTTAAGCACAATACAACGGAAACTGAATCAAAATTGAAATGCAAACTTCTCAACCACATCATCCAACATACACCGGAGTAAAATTACAAGTAAATTCTTACACAGGAAAATTAATCGAATTATTATGATGTAATTTTGAAATTAATCTGTAAGGAAATCTATGGCGATATATTATAATGGCTCCATTTCATCACATATCACAATTGATGACAACAAACTATATCTATACATTCAGCTGAGCACGTTCCGAATCTCACCTTACAATCGTGCGGGCCCGTTTCTTTTAAATAAATGAAAAAAAAATCTAATAAACTTTTCACCATATCACAATCAGAAGTCGACCACTACATATCGATGTGTTAGATATAATAAAGAATATTGTCAAAAGCGATACTATGAAATACTCGTAAAATCTATAATTCTATCAAATTAAGTTTGACACGACGATGGTAATTAAACTTACCATTGCAACATGTTAAGTTTAATTACCATCGTCGTGTCGTAAATGCGATTAGGTTCGATAATATGGCCATCGATTAAATTTCCTCAAAGCAGTCCTAATAGAAATAACAGCTGAGAAGTCGCCACAAAATGAAGCTATTGTTATTGGTAAGACTTTTTGTAAAGCAGAGTATATACGAGCACATGAAAAGTGATAGTAAGCGCCACGCCTAAATTCGGATTGCAAGATGTATGCTCGAATGGATGGATGGATGGGTGGGTAGATGGATAATATATCTAAGATTGATAGACAACTCTTTATTGACACAAAATGTATAGAACACAGAAAACTTAATAATAGGTGAAATTGCGCGGAACAGACTGTGCTAAAGTATCATGGTGTCATTAGCCTATGGTTTTGCGCTGCTACGGCGCTTACCCCAACCCCTTAGGGTTGACACTGAAAATAATTCAAAAAAACATAGTAGGTAATAATTATACTTATCTCATAATGTCTCAAAATCTATTTTAATTTATACAGGTTTTAGTAACAACGCTTATAACTAGTTCTTGCTACACAAGCGACAAAGATAAAGAAATACCGAAGAGAAAGAAGAAGAACAAATTATTCCGTTACGTTACTAATTGGGATCAATATCGATTGCCTAAGCCGGTTCACGTGTCGGCATTAAAAGACATCCTCACCAAAATTGCCTCATACAGGCAGACCCATTATTGCCCCTTCGGGAAAAATAAATGTGACCCTAGAAAAGTACAATTAGATGATGTCATTGAACAAATCGTCCAAGATTCTGTTGCGGGTGTTGATAAAAACGCAAGAAACTCAGAACGACATGGCAATGAGGCAGAACCTAAAGTCAATACACATAATCATAATGAGAAAGAGTCAGGTGTCGATATAGATAATCGTAATGAGACAGAAGAAGATATGCATAATGATAATAGAACAGAAACAACCTCGGAACATAGTGAAAAGCTAGTGCCTCGAACGAATTATGAACACTTCAAACAAATATTTCCAGAATACGACATGATTTCACCAACTATGAAGAGTGATATGTTAGATGTTCTCAAGTTTGCAAGATCAGTACACAACAAGCATTTAAAAAACGCTAATCGGAATGTAAAGAATCATATTATTAAACTATATGGGCAAACGTATAAGAAGTTGAAAATAAAAAAAAAGAATCGGACGATTATAAAGAAACATCCTTTCGATCCTTTCTTAGTACATAATGGTAAGAAAAAATGAAATCACAACAATGATAAGAAAACAGAACACATGACCACAAGAATGAGATATAGTTACTTCTAAGACCACTCTCTCATTACAGTACTCATAAGATATTACCTCATTATAATTCTCCCAAGATACGTTTCTTATGTAATGTATGTGAGATACTCTGCGGCGACTAGATTTTCACGCTAGAGTCGTGCATTCGTGTGTATTTCAATGAGAGAATGGCATAATTTTGAAGAAAGTAGTAGGACGGCATAATTAATTAGAAATTACAGTCAATCTTTTTGAGCGAATTGTGTGTTTAAAAAACATCTCCTTCAAGTAGTTCAAGTAATTATTAAAGAGGAAAAAAGTTTGTTGTTTATTATTTTTAAGAAATTTAGAATACAATAGAATTTAGTTCGACAGAAATTTCACTACTACAACGTAGGTACTTGTACGACCGTGAGGAAATTCTCACGTCTCCCGTCCGGATACGTTCTAAAAACTAGGCGGATTGCGTATACAACGTACTTTTAGGTGTACAATTGTGCGATTAAGGTTGATAATAGGTAGGGTTAATTGATAATTAAAGCGATTAAAGTTGGCGAAGATTATATATATTTTGAATTTGACCTTTCTGTATTCTATATACCTACATTTTTGCGTCAATAAAGAGTTATCTATCTGTCTATAACGCGATCCGCGCACCGCCACGGCGTGCGTTATTTGCCTGCTTAGTAGACGTAACCGACTCAATTCAGTAAAATCTCAGAGCACTTTACGTAACAAGACAAACCACTTTAATGTTTTCCTGAGACTGCCGAGGCAAAATCCCTTTGATCGTCCAATAGACCCAATTGTGTAACATTAACATTCAAAAAATTCAATTATGAGACGATTCCTTCCTTTTCGCAACAATTTGGATCTTTTACGGGTTCCTTTTGTAGTTGTTTCCGTTACGCAAATGGATATTTGATTGTTCCTGCACTTGCTTGTTCCTCTGACGGAGTGTGGTAATGCTTTCAAGTTTGGCCGAGGAAACAAAGGGAATTCATTCAGTTCTGTTTTTGGAGGAGCACGTATTGTACTAACTTTGTTTGGTAGATATCAAACCAGTTACGGCTTAGTCATGAAACACTATAAATAGGAGGTTATAAATTATAAGGCTAATAACAGTTGTTTTATATTTTTTTGTATATGATTACTTTCACTATTCAGCCATGAGCCTTGGTAACAAATTACGAGAAAGTTTGAATGTTGGTTTGTTGCTTAATAACGTCAAAATAGCTGAACAGATTTTGATAAAATTTCGTACAAAAATAGACTATAATATTTGAATATCTAACGTTAGGTAATTTTTTTGCTAATATATACCTCTAAACCGGTGATATTAAGAAAGCTAGTGTGATATATTATATCACTGTGAATACAAGTTTATAATATACCTACCTACTCTTGTAGAGTCCAAAGTGTTTCAAAATCTGATATTTCCCAGTTCTCGGTTGACGACGTCAAATTACAATAAACAAATAAAAATGTGAAAATGTAGGTATTTCGGAAACGGTGACAATTTTGCAGAAACGACCAGCAGGGCTATTCTTGGCGCAAATCAAATCCCATTCCAATCTCAATCTCAATAAAAATTCCCAATCTCGTAGACACTCTTATTTTGGTTTAAATTTGGTATTGGCCTGTATATTAAATGCTATGACTATTTTGTTCTCGTAGCTGAGTTAGTTTAAAAGCTCAATAGACTTCGCACGCATTCTGACAATACAAAAGTTTTAAAAGCTGTAAAAATTGCACCAAAAGTAAGTTTAGTAAATTCCAAATCTATCAGATACGGAATGTGCAAACACGCCAATGCTCCAATTAGACTCTAAAATTATCAAAAATGTCGTGATTGGGATTCATATCAGGATTGGAATGTGATTGGCGTCAATCACAATCATGCACAACTTACGGTTTCACCAAATGCCGGTGCACTATACCGTACGTTATGTTGAACATTAACGATCGTACCACAAAAGATTTCAACCAGAGTTGAACAGATGAGTCTAAATATTTTCACCACAAATCGACGTCTAATCCTAGCGTTTTCTAACTCAATAACAAATTTACAAATAAACTAATTAGGTATGCCAGGATTGAGTAAGAAAACGCGAGTGGTAGACGTCGATTTTGTCGAATTAAATTTTAGAAACCTCTGTTTAACTCTGGTCTAAACTTTTGTGGTAAGATAAGACGAACGGCATAATAACGTCTTAATACTAGGAAATGTGACATACATAATATGTATATAATTCATGTCAATAACGGCGCGGGTGGCGCTCAGACATGACTATTGACCGTTGTCGCTTAGAGATTGACTCTATACCTACATATATATAAATCCTCACGGGCGTCGATACAACATTACAGAAACAACTATGCAATCAACTCACCAGATATCCGTTTGATATGAAGTTGTGTAGCAAAGTTATTCCCCATCTGGGAGACATAACTATCCTTCTTGCTGGACAGCTGAATGCTGAAGCCATCGGACTCTAGAGAGGCTCTGGGGGCTCGGGCCGCCTGGACGGCCTTGTTGCAGACCGAGGTGGGGGTAACCTTAGCCAGGGCCGCTTCTTGCGACCCAGTGCTGTCCCGGCGCCGGTTCTTGTGGTCGAGGAGCATGCTGGGAGTGCACCCCATTTTTTCACATTGGCACTACACTTTGGCACTGACACTGGCACTTGGTGGCACCATTTTTCGATCTGTAACAAGGGAGAAAACGTTGAAAAAGTGCAAGGGGCTTACCATGTCTTCAACCACTTTAAATAATAGTAATATGGTAACATGGTTTTCGATATCATTTAGGTAGACGTCAATCCATTTAGATTTAAAATCAACCTGAATTCAGCGTCATAACTAGACGTCATGGTACGAATAAGTAAAGTATAACGATTCTATTTAGGTACTCAATTGGACCGAAATAAGACGGCATGGTAAGCTCCCAGTTATCATTCATTATCATCGGTATTAGCTCATATTTATTATTATCATCGCCTCGCGATCTCCACACTAGACCCACGTCAAAAAAGTGGAATTATTTTGAAAAGTAGTACCCAATTCTCCACATCTTTGATTCTGTTACTACACACTAGTGTCTTGTCGAGATTACGGAGTCCCTCGAATGCGCCGAGGTCAACTGCGGTACCAAATCCCATGTAACCCGGTTACGCCCGGTTGTATCCTTAATGTTTCCTGGGGCCATTTTGAGATTTTGCCCTCGAAAACAAAAGAAAATGGTGTATGGTACGTTGACGATTCCACAGAAAAAAAAATCGTATGAGCCATAAGCTGATAACTTAGACAGAAATCAATTGATAAAACTAATATAAAAGTTAGTTCCTAAGTACTCCGAAGTTGATAAGAATAGAGAGGCGTTCGTTCCTAACTTAGCTCTAACAAAGTTGAGGATCGTATTAAAAACTTAGGTACCCGTTAATCGCCTAAGTAGCCGCGAGTTGTACAAGTAGGTTTATTAAAATACAAAAAAATAGACTATATTCGTCTTACTTTTCTATTGGTTAGGCACGTAATGGTCTAATTCTCAAAAATGAGACCAAAAATGACCATTGACCATGCCCAAATTGACCATTTCAAAAATACTTATAATCATTAATTTAAACTGCCTACGTTATTGCTGACCACTTTCAACTTAATTAATCAAAATGGATTATGGTACCAATAAATTCTATATAGTTTTCTATGTAGTTATTTTGACACAATATTTGCTTCTGTGACTAGGTATAAGTAATCCAATCATTTTAGTTAATTGTTTTTATAGTAGGTTATGTACGTACATAATATTTACTCTTTCATTATATTCTAGACATTACAGACTTGGGGTAGACGTAATTCGCAACGAAACACGTTTCGGCATCTCACATATTATTTAAGGATGAGGGAGAATTCTTTCACATGCCATGATCTCATCGATAACGTTCTACGTCTGTGTGACCTTCTATTTTAATCTTTATTACCTATATTAATTCAATTTCGAAATAACGAGCCTGAATAATAACAAAATTAATTGAATTAACTGGAAATAACGCAATTTTTGCAATCTAATCAAATACATGATCATTTAGCTCTACAAAACCACACGCATAATTAACTGGCGAATACGTTGCTGACATTATACATAAATGTGGTAAAAATAGTTCAAAGAGTCTGGTTGAAAGAGCATCCAGAATAGAAAAGGCAGTAACTCACACACCACTAATGTGGCACCGTGTTATGTCATAAACGACTAAACATCCTCACAGCTTTGTGGCACCAAACCTGCGCAGATTTACTGCTAAGCGTTGGCGTGCGCTATAATTTATAAGATAAATGTATTGTGGTTTGCCGTAATACCTGTTTTTAGAATGCAGGCATAAATGGGGCTCTATTATTTAGTCTTGTCTGCCTGCCTGTCTGTATGTCTGTATGTCATGCCCATAATTATTATGTATTTAAATTAGTTATTTAGATATTTATATTGACTGTTTGTGAGGAGGCAAAGGTATACAAAATATCTTCCCAATAGTTTACATAAAAATGTATGTTTGTTTGTGTTGTATGCGTTCGTGCATCACTTAAGCAATTAATTTGAAACTTTGTACCGTTGTTGTTGTCACTGAAAGTTTCTGATAAAGCAATAAGTAAAAAATTATTAGTGGTACGCCCAAGTCGTGTCGGATAATATAGGATACTAGCAGACACGGCCACGCGTTGCTGCGGCTGAGGTGTTTGTTATTGCGACTAAAAATTGAGATGTAATCTATCTTTCAAGTTAGATCAAACTGCACACGGTGTGCAAATTTGATTTAAATCGCGGACAAACAACGTGACGCGTAATTTAATACATATTACGAAGAAAGAAGATTGTTCGCGTTCATAGTTTGCCGATTGAGCTGGCACAAGACATGAACGAACTCACGGGTCATAGCTAGTGAGATTACAAAAATATTTAGAAGACACCTTTACCGCGCCGTGCGACGCCGGGGTGGGTCGCTAGTGCGGGCGGGATACCCTCATGCATAATAAATTGTTTCCTACGATAAAATGGGCCGTAAAAATTCTTCGTGCATTTTGCTGACATTTTTATATTACACGCGATAGAACACGGATCGTAAAATTTGCCTTTAACGGGAGTTTAAATTATGTTAAATACAGAAAATCAGGTTTACAGACGTAAAAATACGATGAAGGTGCAAGCAAACGTATATTACGCATACCTACCCGTCGTCTGTGTAGACACAACTCAATACAAATTAAGTATTGTTTTATATTAAATATATAAGTTGTGTAAGTAAATGCAATCAAGAATACTTAAATTTGGTAGGTAAACTCATAATAAGTTGAATATGAAAAATGAAATTTCACTTTCAGTGGGGCGATTCATTGCTGAATCGCGCACAGGAAAAGGAAACTCCAGTGCTTCGGTAATACACCTGTTAGAGAACATTAGAGAACAGCGCCGAGGTCTACGGGTACTTATGCCATATTTTATTTTCGTCATTGTATTGTTTTTTTTCGTAATTGCCTTCCATAGGCCGCAAAAAAAGCTACGAGCCTCTATTGCTGCGATCAAGGTACTACCACATAATATCCAATGATGTATAGTGCGACCATCCTAATCGAGCGAAGTCGTTTAATATTCAGTCGATTCCGAAATGACGAGGGCTGTCAGCACCTTCGTTCAACCACTCACTCACGAGCTACGAGGACGGGGGGGGGGGGGGGGGGGGGGGGGGTGTTGGACCAAGGGTGAACTTAATTGATGTCTGGCGTAATCGGTTTATAACTTGTCAGGGGTACCTACTGGCCGAGTAGCTCTAGGACGCAATATTTTAAGTAATTTTATTAATTGGCTTGTAAAAAGGTTCAATGTCACACGATGAAAGTACACATGCAGTAGGTAGGTAATTACCTGGTAGGTATGTACCTATAAACTTTGATTCTAGGGAAAACTCAAACTTTTACGGTTACAGTGTGTCTCTAAACCGGCATATTCAGAAAAGGCCACTATTTGTTAGTAACTAATCTTTCTGGTTTTTTTACCCATGTAACAGTAATTTGTAAAATGCTCTCAACGGATCTCGGCACTGAACTGACGTAGGCTGACACTTCATTTTCGCTCATGAGGGTTGAGGTGTACTTTAATTAAGGCCTTGTTTTCACGGATCCAGTAGCTGGCGGACTGTGAAAGACAGTTTCTGTTCGATAGCTACTGGATCCGTGAAAACCAGGCTTAATTCGGAGTCGATTAATAATATGAACATGATTTTTCATTACCGTAAGGTCCCGTTTTACCCTTTGGGTGCGGAATCCTAAAAATCAACGGAACCTACGGGATAAAAGTCAACGCTACTGAATGGTGGCAATTAGGTACCTATATTAATACTTTTTTTTTAGTTTATATTTTTATATACAATATTGCAAGCACGTAATGAAGATACGAACGGGTTGTTGTCGGTTGGTAGCAATCGTTAAGTCACGTCAGAAGCCCTAATACTCGTAATATAATTAACTCTGACACTAGAAGCCGACAAACAAACAAACCTTTTGAAATGAAATACTTGGTACCGTGACTTGACTTCTTGATTATGGCTTTTGTGGCTAGTTGTCACAATTCTGCCGGTGTCCGTTTCATGCTAGTTTCATAAACTTTTGGAGATGGTGATCTGTTCTAAGAATATGGTCAGTGTTGTAAAGGGAGAGAACTTGGTACCGTAAAAACTGCTTAGCATTAATTCAAATTTAATCCCTTGACGCGAACGCGGAATAAGTTGGCGTTGACTTCAAATTCCAACCCTTTATTTGACGTTGACGTCGAGTCACGCAACTTTTCGACTTCCGAAGTTGTTTAATGGCGTATTTGTTTAATTATGCATTCATTTCAGTTAATTATGCGATGGAACAGGGTAAGGTAACTGATGGAAAGGTTTACTTATATTAGAGCGGTCGGTGGAAACGAATGCAAACGAAAAATAGGAAGGTACTTACTTGCGAATTGAAACTTTAAAAGTACAAAAGCAAAGTAATAATATTAATAAAAATAAAGCTCTTTTGTACAACTAATATTTTTATACAATTGATCTGGGGGTCAATTCTAATTTAAGAACGCTTTAGTGGACTTCGGAATAGTTTGTGACAATTTTATTATGGAAGTCTACTTTTTTATATTTAGTCTGCTAGTCAAATAAGAACATTTGAAATCAATGTCACAATGAAATGTCACAAACTACTCCAAACCCACGAGCCATTAAGAATCGATTCAAGCGTTCTTAAAATTTGCAGTATTGATGAATTGGTGAATTGAGGTCATTCCATCGATGGTAAGTGGCGCCCATTAAAATTGCAGTGCCACCATAAAATCGGTGTTGCAAAATCTTAGTTGCACTGCGACCATCACCCAGAAACATTGTACCTAATTTCGAAACCACGAATTCATAGACCTATTTTGGGTCTAGCCACAGAAAAATAAATTAATGAAATACGAGTAGTCTATTTGGTATTCGACACGTAAAATATTATTTTTCTAACTAAAATAATATCCTCTGGGAACAGCAAACTACGGATTGACATTTGTAGATAAAAATTCCGGCGAAATATTCCAATCATTTCAGCTTCGCACTTTTCGCCTATTTGTTTATAATCCTGTGCCTCAACTCAGGGATAGATGTCACATAGATACTAACTATTTTTAATCTGAAAATGTACTTAAGTATATAATTATGTGTTATCATTAACAAAGAGTTTTATTACTGTACCCTGCATCTTATGAAAATGTAACTTTTTATAGCATTTTAGTGATGCCAACATACTGTTGGTTTTTAATTAACTTACCAGATCTAAGTACTTATTTTTTCAAAGATTTACAGTAGCTAAACATAATAATAAAATTAACTAGCTAAAAACGGGTCTAATTCGAGTCTTCTCGTGACCACGGTCGATGTAATCCGGCCGAAACGTCGAGGTATGTCAAAATTATAGTATATTTTGAAATTTTATTTGTGCGCAAATTAGACCTGTTTTTAGCTAGTTAATATGTTTCTTGATCGCGAAAGTTTAAAAATTTCTATAATAATAAAATATCAAGCGAAAGAAAAAATCTGAAAAACCATGAACGATCTGTAACGTTTCTAACAGAAATACCTAATAGTTTCAGTAGAAGTGTTTAGTGGCAGCCCTATTTCCCACTAACACAAAGAAAATTGCATGGGGAGTTTGAGCATACATTTATCGGGTTCGTCACGCCACGGTGTGCTCTACCAATATTCACATTTCTGTGGACACCGCAGTGTTTGTTTGGTTCCGAGCTGGTTTTCAATATATTTTCCAATGAAACAAACTTTTCAATAGATTGACTGAAATACGCTGTGGGCTGTGATAAGCTTTTTGCTTGTTTGTGTTATATAAGCCAATGTAGCTGACCCGTAGTAAATTTGGAATCAAATTTGCATAGAAAAATAAGGTATCTTCGATTCAAAGAAGATCATTTGCTTTTCGCAGTAATTTAACCCTTCTCTAAGCCGCTATTCAACCATCCATCATTGCTTGCAATTTGAGCATCTCGTTCCAAGATAATTAGTAGATATCGTCTCTTCAAGTCACTTTACTGTTTCAAACCTTCAATCATCTCTATATCAGAACCATAGCAGAGTGTATTTGATGGTTTCCCCATTAGAATTAGTATGACTTTGTTAAATTCTCAAAAAATCATTTGTGGTTACAGAATTGCATTTTCCCATAGCCCTATCTCTTTTCGTCGCTTCGATACACCTTTAGGTAGAGTGAGAAGCAATGACGGCGATCGGCCGCACTTACATTAGAACCGATAGTAAATGACAATACAATAGCACATGAATCACAATACATTTTGATTGGATTGTGATGGGGATCGGTCTTATAACTATCACAATCCAACCAAAATCTCAATCCCAGAAACATGGGCGCCAATTACTTGAGAAAGCTCTACGACATTGCTCTTTGTGAGGCTGATTCATACCGGGATAGTGGGAGCTGCCTTCGAGCTGCTTTCTTCGAAGTTCGCTGAGTATATCCAATTAGTGTCGGAAATCTCGGTTATAAACAACAATACGCTGGAACGGAATAGGATAACGAGCAGATACCTGTTTGGATTCTGGAATCAAAGTACCAATAGATAAAGATAGATAGGGATTCATCAATATCGTCGCGTATTCACTAATTGTAATTTTACTTCCATTGCAGATCGTTATTATATACACAGACTTTATAGAGTTTACAAGTATACATAAGATATTGTCCCTAATAATATGAGTTGATGTTGCATGCAAATAAATAATTTTCTTTCATTTAACACATTGCAAAACCAACTCATAAGATACTGTACTATTACCACATTTCACACATCAACACACTAGAAACACAAGTTCAAAATAAATATAAAAGTTCAAACGATAATGTTTACGTTTTCCGCAAAAACTCAGGAGCCACTGTTTTTTCGAATTATTGAATCATGCAGATGGTGTTTCCATAATAACCTAGCAGCTATACTAGCAAACAAAACATACGATTCACTCACGATGAAATGGAACATCAAAGATCAAACCGGTGAGCTATTAAAGTAGCAAAACATGATGTATACTCGTACATACAGTCATTCATAATAATATTAGAAATGCGAAAGTAACTCTGTTTATTCCTTCGTCTGTTACCTTTTCACGACTAAACAGCTGAACCGATTTTACATGAATTTAGATAGGTACAGTGATAGATTTGATCTTGGAGAATGACATAAAATACATCTCTATAAAATCTTGTATGCGTGGGCAAATATAAAAAAAGTTGGGCCGAACGTGGAGCTAAAAAGTGGGACGAAACAAGATTTTAAGAACACGCTATAAATTGGGCCGAATGTGGAATACAATGTGGGACGAAAACAGGTTCTTTCATGTCGTACCAACTTTCCTTGGGACGAATGTGGATTAAATAAAAGTCGCAGACAGAGCTAGTAGTTTGATAAACTCCATTCCAATCCCCGACACAAAAACTCTGCTCACAAAATAATTGTTTAAACCTCGTAACTTGAACATAAATATTGTCCATTTGCTGTAGTGATTCTGTTTACCCTCATGTATATCTAAAATTTTACGGTCCATCCACAACGTTTTATTGGGCTAATGGTCTGTAACAAATGGCGTAGGTAAACATAGACGGGCTAGCTAGATGGTACAGTACAATGTTAGTTCACCAGAGTAGATATTTTCGTCGTTTTTGTGGGTCGTTTAACGCAACGTGCATTAGGTGTAAGCAGTAATCGATCATCATACAAGCGATTGAACGCGACTCGTGGATCATGACACTGGCTAAATGAAAAAAACTATGCAAACTGCAATTAAAAATCCAACGCGTCTTCTTTATACTTTAGCGAGATTGTAGCATGGCGACATTTATACTTTTATAGCACCGTGCGACCTAAACCCGCACTTAGGTCACACTTTGCGCTGTTCAAAGTAGCACATTTTTAAACGGCCTGATGTTCACTAACTTCACACCGTTTAAGAATATACCCATCGTTGCGAGTGTCATACTGAACCAAAGCTAATCAGTCACACATTTTTACACCACTCACAAACTCATAGTAAGCAAGAGAAGATACGTATAACCTGTAACGTGTGGGACCGAAACGCCAATGTCTTTGGCGCCATATTTCTGCATGTTTTCATTTTGGTCTTCGTCGTACAATATTACTTATTACGTTGAAACGCTATACCTAAGTTAGCGATATTAACCGTACTCTGTACCTTTGTTATAAAATTTCTTATCCGATTATATAATTATTGAAACATAAGAATACCTACTTGGTTTAGAAATGTTGCATTTTCACTGAATACACACACTTTATTATACACCATATCTAATATTATAAAATATAGTCTCATAGTGAATACATTTATGCACAAACCAGATCAATCACAGATTCCTATATTACTACTTAATATATTCACGTTACGATAAAGATTTGGTTACAAAATGAAGCTCTACAATATTGATATTTTTCACTGTTTTTAATTGAAACCTGTTTGACTATTATTTAAAGTGAACAATATTAAATCTAAAACAATATCACATTAAGCAATCCACGAACAATAGATATGCATCCAAAAATACTAATAACCTAAAATAACAAATCTAGAAGTGATACGGGTAGGTGTAAATTGTGTTTTCCCGTTCTCTACTGGTGGAATGTCAACCTACCCACATTAAAACTTGTGTGTTTATTACTAAGAGTCAAATGAACATCTTTTCATTGCATTAATTAGGAGATTATTTTTAAATAAATTAAATAGTTGGCGGGTTTATGTCGCACGTGCTATAAAATAGTATACGATACTCGCTGCGTAAGTAAGTCTATTAAATACACGGCGGTTAGCACCCTCGCTTCACTCGGGCGCTAACTTCACGCCGCCGTGTATTAATATACTACTTAGACAGCACGTATCGTAATGTACTATTAGTCGATCGCAATGTTTTTTTTTTTTAATTGTTGAAATGACAATTTTTATAGTCAGTAGTCTAGAAAATCTTTATCAAAATTACAATAATTATTTACACAAGTGGTGGCAGCTTGAACTACAGATATTGTCTGGGCAATTATTGTGGAAACGCAAAATGACAAGAGTATTGTCAGAGTCAGTCGTACTAATTCTCGGTGAATGTACCTTTATAAAATACTAGAAGCACCTCGCGGTTTCACCCGCGTTAGCTACTATCCCGCGGGAACCATTAATTTTTACGGCATAAAAGGTAGCCTATGTCACCCGGGTTAGCATAGCTTCCCAACAGTGAAAGAATTTTTCAAATCGGTTCAGTAGTTTCGGAGCCTATTCATTACAACCAAACAAACAAAGTTTTCCTCTTTATAATATTAGTGTAGATAATACAGTAATAGTGAATGAGTAACCTAGTAGGTACCAATAGTGCAATTAAATGTACCTAACTCCAAATAATATTTTCAAACATTTGTATTGCTTTTATTTTTTTATATTCTACCCCTCATCTTATATATTATGAAGTTGGTATACTGTTTATTAGGTATAAATGTAATATCGAAATTTTCTAGCAGCATTTCGGTAGAAAATAAATGGATAGCGATTAAATACTACGCAATGAAGATACGGTGAAGCGTAAACAACTATTTGTGAAGACGCTCAGGGAATAAATACACTAAAAATATCGGTACAATCTAAAGTAGCTTCTATTTTTAGTTCAACTGAATTCAATATTATGCTGCAACTAGATCGATTGATGTGTATCGAAGAAAAGCTTATCCTACGTATTTGATATCGAGGCTAGCGTATGACTTATCTCACGTTATAATAATATTTTCAAGATTTACTAGGAAAAAAGAAAGTCAAAGAAGCATTACTACGATTTAAAATGTTTACCTTCATCGTAAAGTATGTCAGACAATCTAGCAAATATATTTAAAATTTGCACATTAATATACACATTTAAATATTAGGTAATAAATAAAACCAGGGAGTGGTTATTAAAAATGAGGCCACGTTTCATTTTAATTAGCTGATGTACCCTTCCCGTTGAAGAATTGTGAGGAATTGTCACAGTGCAGCAATTATAAATACAGGTCAGGTTGTTGCAAACAATTTGACAGTTTTCATTTATACAGCCGAAACAATTTTGTGTATGTTTTGGACAGAAAAAGGGTACAATACTGACGCCAACAATTTAACTTTATCCCAGACAATAGCCCTGGGAAATCGAGAAAAATACGAATGGTTTGACCATAGAAGTTCTGATTATAAGTTAAAATTATACGAACCCAATATCTCTGCTATGGCCACGAAATAAAAAAAAATAAAACTGTTAACTTAAACTTATTCACTGTCAAATCCTATTAAATGAAAGCATATTGACATGTTTTCATTCAAAAAAAAACGAAAGGAAATCATGTCAATAGGCTTTCATTAATTCATCAACGACGACAAGTGTTTCTACTGTTTAATAATGCGCTGTGTAAAATTATGAAGAGCACATTAAAAAATAATAAATCTTTGAAAATATTAATTGTCCGGTCTAACTGACGCAGACAAATTGGTAGCGGTAATTTTGTCTGATGCCAAATTTGAACAGTATGGGTGTTCTTTTTACGATCTTTGAGTGTTACTATTATAGATGTCTACATCCTAAGATGAGATATGGGGGAGATCCCCGATCTCCGCGATAAATGGGCGTCATATGCGTTGTTTTGAATAACGCTATTACAGTGTGTTCAGGTTCGTTATTAAATGCATATATGCCTTGTTTTAAAAAACCCGAATGAAATTAATTAAATGAGTCAATATTGGTTTCACTGGTGGACACTTTGAGATTTGATTTTCACAGACACTGTATCTATAACTATATTTGATCGAACGACACATCGAAAAGAAAGCATTACCTGAATCGATTTCAGAAACACGTCTTCCCTCTGAACGAAAGCGAACCATTGTCTAGCGTTAATTAAAAACAGAGGTAACATGGTGACATCGCAACAAAGGGCATTGTCGCGACTGTCGTGGACCATGGGTAGACCTGCCTTCGTCTCACCGACGCACAGTATACTTGGTGACAGTACCTGAACTTGCACTATTTAAGGTTAAACTGGCAAAGCTGCATTACCTGATTCTCATTCGATAGGTCGAAGGAGATAAATAGGCTCTCAAGGATTGCGGTTGTAAGAAAGAAAAACTTGACCGTGAAGGTAGCCATAATTAAACAACACTATTAGTGTCCTCACAGTAAAAATGTAACGATGTTTTGCGATAACTGTTTTTTTTATTACTATTATCCTATTCCCATGGCAGTGGCTTGAGAATCAATGCACAAAGACGGAAGCAACTGGGCAACATTACCATATTATCTGCGATATCTTACACTACGCGAGGTAAAGTAAGCGGCTCACCCTTCAGACTTGTTGCGTGTTGGCAATCGTCCACATTCCCGTGCACAAAGCGAATATTTGGTCAGGCCTCTACCTATTTGGTCTGTGTGGCTGTTCATTCGAATTTATTAGACAGCGGATCAACTTATGGCCGCTTATGTTCTCATACAAGTCATATTATATACGAGCTAGGGGTGGTCGGTACACGTTGAAACGACATTGCCATAGCAACCGTCAATATCTACGTTTTATAAGTTTTGTGTGTGATAAGCACTTTTTTGTACATGAAAATTAATTATGTTCACATAAAGTTAAATATTACACGAGGAGATAATAAGTTTAGTATAGGAAGCCTAAGGATGTGTTAATCTATACTTAATAATTATTATAAAGAGGAAATATTTGATTGTTTGCATGTTTGTTACCTTATTCAGCCATTATTTCAGATGTCGCTCGTCTGACTGAATCTAATACGAGTATATTAACGTAAACAAGTATGAACGATGACATTCGCAGCTCTCGAATTATCGCAAGTAAGTACATTTTTAATTTGTCATCAACCGATCATTAAGCTCCTCACCAATTACATCGGTTCATTATTATTCAATTAATTCGACGAAGGCATCATTTAAACCTGTATTTTAACTAAAAGATACAAATGAGCATACCTATAATTAGCTGTGTGCAAGCGTACCTGCCACTCAGTAAGTCCATTTAAAAACAAAGGGTATCAAATATCAAGCTGCAACGACTGCTCGACAACGAACTGTCGTTCATATCGTAGTCTGAAACATGACAGTTACGAGTAGTACGTACAAAGCTTTTGAATTTATTTCCCAGTATCGCACCATTTATTATACCAGCGTAGTCGGCTACGTTTATTATTGTACTAGAAGCGCCACGCGGCTTCACCCCCGTCAAATACTTTCCCGCGGGAACCGCTAACCGCTAATTTTTACGGGATAAAAAGTAGCCTATGTTACTCGTGGATAATGTAGCTTTCGAATAGTGAAAGAATTTTTAAATACGGTCCAGTTTTTTTGAGCCTATTTATTACAACCAAACAAACAAAGATTTCCTCTTTATAATATTAAGTGTAGATTCAGGATTGGATTAGTTCATGCGATGTTGAATGAAATTAATTTCATATTTGTACTATGTGTAATTGTTTAAATATAGTCGAATACCGAAATGCAGTTATTCATAATCAAGTAGACAGCTCACAGTGAAATCACGATTCAGTGACTGCCAGAGAGTTTTGGAGGGAACACGAAATTACACTTTTTATAATGTATATAGGTTTGTTTTTATTTATCGACACTTGCTTGTTATCGAACACCTAACGGCTAATATTGCACCCAATATAACACATGGAGAAACACACGTTTGCGACTAATAACTCAAAGATAACCACGTTAATAATAATAATTCTGCCTGTAACTGTCTCGTCAAAAGCCTCTCCTCACTATCGTGAGGAGGGTTAGGCCATAATCCACCACGAGGGCCTAGTTCGGGTTGGTGGATAATATGCCTCCGAAATAATTCTCGGACATGTTGGTTTCCTCACGATGTTTTCCTTCACCGAAAAGCGAGTGATAATTACGTACATAAAGTTTAACAAGAAACACATTGGTACGTGCCCGCACTGGGATTTGAACTAACCACCTCCGTTTTCGAAGGCGGACGTTCGCCCACTAGGCTACCACCGCTTTTCCACATTCATATTACATAACCACGTTACATATTCGGATTTTCGTCAAGACTCCTTTTGGGCAGGTTTTTTGAATTTTTCTTGTCATTAAAAGGTGCTTCACAACCAACAGTCTAACTTACCAGAGAAGTTTCACGACTAAGAGAAACCGCTAGCCTTGCTGGTGCCGACTGTGCCGAGTAAAGTTGAAAGAACTTTGTTGTTGTTGTTTGTTGTATAGTGTCTGTATCTGGCGTCAGGGTTTGTCAGGCTGCGCAAGGGTCTGACGTTGGAAAAGGTAAAAAAAAATATGTTTCATTAAGTTGCAACTACTAGTTCCGAAGCAGTGTTGTGTAATACAAAACGCTTATTTTGTAAGAGCTATTCTTGGCTGTTCCAAGAACGTCGGCTTCTCGTTTATGAGCCGTGCATCCAGCCACAGTCTACGACAGTACTGAAGATTTAAATTCAACGCAAAATCTTTGTAAGAATTACGCCAATTTCATATAGGTATTTTTTATAAACTATTTTTTTTTTCATTAAAATAGAAAGAAAAGTTGCCATACATACATACACACATACATAGTTCCTGTTGGAGTGGGCATACATTAAATCTTTTCACTTCTAGATACCTCTTTTGTTTTTATTGCTTTCGTTAGATGGTTTATAATTGAGTAATAAGTAAATGTAGAGTTTGCTTGCATTATATCAAAGTGGGGTTCAATTTAAAATAATAGATCACTCATTTTAAAGCTACCTATCTATCCACTAGTACCCCGTGGAAATACCCCATAGGGGGGAAAACGGAAATCTAACACCTATTAAAAATGCTCGACCTTAGGCACGGTTTTCATAAATACAGGCAACTTGCGGTTGTTTCTACAACATACACTGAAATTACCGACTACGCACTTTGTAGTTTAATGTTTCGGACGTCAGTTGTTTTACAATTGTAAACAATCCCACAAACAAGCGAAAGTATAACGAACTCTTCCTCTAGTCTGAAAAATATCGTTGGAGTATTTTGTAATATTGAGTTGAGTCTCCTTTACCAAAAAGTGCAACGTAATTTATTTTAAGATCTGGACACACGCGTTTCCACTGTCCAGTGGCTAGTGTCGTAGTATTTCGTAATTCGAAAAACTAAGCAGAGTTTTGAATAGTCTTGATGATATAAACTGTTGTAAATACTATCACAGAGTATACTTAATAATACAAATAATATTGTCTCAGAATATTGAATAAGTACTTAGTACAAAATACTAAGTGAAGCCTAACGGTTAGTCTTCACTTTTAAAAGCGTTTTGTCTAATATCCAAACTCATTAAATATAAAAATAAAATTTGTTTTTGCCATCATCCAAATTGGGATGATTTGGATGACGAATGCCTTTGTTCGCTGCTTTGTTTTTCTATCGTGCAACTGATGCCAAGCCATAGAATCGTATCAATGTAATAGAAATGGGGGTTTCCTGTTGGTTTATCACTGTTCTTGTGAAAATGGCGCCTTTTGATGCTGTGAACATGTAAACGCGATTGTTTGTCGAACGAGGTAGTGCTGACATCTACTGTAAGAGTTTTTTTTCAGCGACTCAGGCATCCCATATGGACGCTATACGGTCCAGGAGAAAATACTATCTTTTGTTTTACGAGTAGGTATACGTATTATACGATGTATGCATTAGTAAGTTTAACTAGTGATTAAACAATCTTACACCTTTATTGTATAAAAAAACTGGTCAAGTTAGTGTCGGACTCGCCCACCATGGGTTCCGTACCATTAGGTATGTATAAAAACAGCAAAAAAATTCCATACAACAAGTTTGTTGTATGGGAGCCCCCTTAAATAATTATTTTATTTGTGTTTTTATTATTTGTTATTATAGTAGCAACAGAAATACATCATCTGTGAAAATTTCAACTGTCTAACTATCATGGGTCGTGAGATACAGCCTGGTAACAGATGGACAGACAGACAGACGGACGAACTTAATAATAGGGTTCCGTTTTACTCTTTGGGTTTGGAATCCTAAAAACTATGGAACTCCATCATGAATCAGTCACCTAAATGGACTTTTGAATCATCTTTTGACGCAATAAAAGCAATATTTCACTCGTAGGCGTGCTGTTAAATTAACAATTCACGGAAAAATTTACGTTACGGATCTGTCGAAAAAGAAGTTATTTTTTAGAAAAATACGAAACTTACGTCTAAATATGACGTCAGCAGAGAATTAATAGACGGTCCGGGAAACATTCCTACGTCTACGGTACAAATAGTATAAACACATTGCCTACGATAACATTGTTTCGAAATTTGGCTTTGTGTTGAGGCGGAGGCTTGATTACTGTTATAAATTAATATGTAATGGAAATAATGTTACAGTCGCAGTTATTAGATTCATTCATATTTTATGATCATTTGATTGATATCACTTTATCGACTGTCTGTACTATACACTCTGTAGTTCACTACTTAAAATTAAACACTACTAATTAAAAGTGGTGACTCGACCGCATCGGCGCGTTTATTGCGGTCGAAATGACAACTAACTCATTATCTGTGGTAATATGTCATTTTATAAATATCTTATGATGATGATGTAGGTAATCATAATAGATATATTATTCCAGGATCTCGGGTGGCTCTATCTATATATACTAATATAGGTACGTATCTATACTAATATTATAAAGAGGAAAACTTTGTTTGTTTGGTGGTAATGAATAGGCTCCGAAACTACTGAACCGATTTGAAAAATTCGTTCACTGTTGGGAAGCTATGCTATCCCCGGTACACATAGGCTACCTTTTATCCCGTAAAAATTAATGGTTCCCGCGGGATAGCAGATAACGCGGGTGAAACCGCGAGGTGCTTCTAGTATTGTATACTGGTGCATTTCCGTGCTTATGTTAATCATAACCCGCTGCGTGGTAACAAACATGCACGCGCACTATCTTTCGCCTTTATGATATTACTAGGTACAATAGGTAGTAAGCGATATTTTTTTTAATACACGATACATTGTACAAGACTTTTTCCACCGCAGATCTCTAACGGGCATATAGACGGACAATCCTACTTAATAATTTATAAACGCGAAAGTTTGTATGTATGGATGGATGGATGTTTGTTACTCTTTCACGCAAAAACTACTGAATGGAATTTAATGAAACTTCACAATAATAAAGCTTACATATCAGAATAACACATAGGCTACAATTTATAAAGATTATTATCGTATATTATCCAAACGCGAGTGAAACCGCGGGGCGCAGCTAGTGGTAAAATAAAAAGGTGTTTAATTTTTATGTGTCAGAGTCAAAAAACAGTATTTTAAGTCAACCATCGAAATGTATAATTACTTGTCCCAGTAATTGACTTAATGGTTACACATCAAACACACTGAACTAGTAAAACAAATTAATTAGGGAAATGGGACTAAACAAATACCATTTCACATGGAATTCTCAACGCTATTGCCATGCACAACACAGTATACTCTCGACAGTATACTTGTAGCCTAATTAACTCTGAAATGAGGTGTATTGTGATTCAAAAATATACTTTACTGCTTTACGTCAAAAAACATAATAATGTAGCGAGAAGTCTGAGTCTGTATTGTTTGGGCACCGCAGGCATGGCAGGCAGGTAGGGATGTCACTTATTTATAATAATTTAGGAGGAAAACTGATGTGCCCGTTACGGTTCTGTAATCTGGAGAAATTCAGCAGTTTTTTTTTATTCATATGAATTTCCGAGCGGTCAAAAGCTCCTGAACACTGACAATATACAAATAGCACAAAATGGAAATGTTACTGGCGTCAAAAAGACAATAGCAGAATATTAAAAGGTTCCATATTATTCAAGCCATAGAGGTGATTATAATATGAATTTATCCTTCTCTTCATACACTTGTCTGATACAAGTGGCGTTCTTTCGACTCATGCCGTTTCAATTTTTGTGAATTTATTTATTTTTTGTTCAAAGAGTCGTTTATTTGCCCACATCACAAGTAAATATAATTAATAAGAAACAGCGTTTTGATTAAATTATTTATTTATCGTGTTAATAACAGACTACCTAGAGCATACTTAACCGTGAGTAGGGAAGTTTTTGAAGCTAGTAAAGCCAAATTACAATTTAGTAGAAGTTGACAGCCCTAACCGGGTAGTAGATTGACGTCACGAGTCGAACGTATCAGTTGTTTGGAGTAATGATTGTGATACGAGCTTTAATTTTAATTTAATTTAAATGGATCCGGATATTTGGATGTGAAGGAGAATGTACTTGTGTAGGAGCTTATTCAGAGACAAGAGGTGGTTTGTATGGTGGTTTTAGCCACAGTACATTGGCATTGTTCAATGGGCCATCGGTTTCGGTTGTTATCGATATCACTAGAGGCTACCACACCCTCATAGGACAAACAAACAATGGAATATAAGCGTTACTGGAAAGTCAGGTAACTATATTTCAGATTACACCGCGCAAAAAACAACACCGTGAGACATTTTCATTTAAATAGGTGCCTATATTCTTCGCATTTTTTCCTTTTTATGTCAATTCTTGTTGGCACAGCGAAACATAAAGTAAATTATAAGCAGCGCCCCGAGGTAACCTCAAACACGGCTCCGGGAGCTTTTGTTTTATTTTAGTGGATATTCATTGAAGTAAAACTTCTTTAGGCGCGACTAGGGAGTAACTCTGATTTTTTTCTGACGGAAGTAACGCTTACTATAGCCTGTGTAGTTAAAAAAGGTTATATTGACATGTCAATGTAACCTTTTTAAATAGCGAAACAATATAGCGGAACAAAACAGCGGAAAATAAGTTTTACTTCAATCGCGCGTAAAGGTTACACGCACACACTTTTTTTTTATTAAGATAGAACATCACTATCGTCCAGTTTCTAAACCAATAATTGACCAACCGTTAAGACTCATGCTGTCTTCGTCATTTGTTGAATGTCAGATAGAGACAACGACAGACTTATCTGTTGGTCAAGCTGTCACTTGGTCATCTTAAAATTATTCCACCCTTCGTGAAGTCAACTCCGTTACGAAGGAAAATTCGGTAGTCAAAGTACCGAGTGCGGTAAGATAACTGTTGTAACTGGTAAGCGATATTACTTACCTACTATTAACTTTACCGTGAATAGAGAACTCAGAGTCAGTTGTGGCTGGTGATGTATTAATATTGGTGAGAGGTTGACACTATATTGTTTTTCAAAAATCATTATGATAAAACAGTAAAAAGAAACTAACAACAAGTAGTTCACCAATAACTAAAGCTGCTTTATGATTGCATTAACGCAAGAATAATATAAAAAAAGAATTAAGGAAACAATGACAAAACATTTACCTAGTATTCGTTAAAACATTATTTTATTTCTATAATAGTCTAAGTAAGATAACGACATAGCTAAGTATGTGAGAAGAAATTCTCCGTAATTTGTTAGAAAGCGTACACTACGCAATATTATAAGAAATATTATAATGTAGTCATTACAGTTTGTCTATTCTTGCAAATCAGCTTCTTGGCTCAGCGTGTTTTGAGGTTTAAACTTGGCATTGTTTAGAAAATATCTGGATTATAATACACATTGCAAATTCTTGAAACCTTGACACAAAAATTCAGCAATTGGGTTTTTGGAAAAAAAATTTTTTTGTGATAAATGGAAAGATTATATATTAGTTTTATAACAAAACTATTTTTTTTTTTTTTTCGCAATAATTCAAAAGTTATTTCAAAATAAAAAAAAAATTTTGAATCCAGTACCGAAGACACGCCGACAACTCCCGAACAAACCCGAGCGCGTGTGACGTCATAATGTTAGTTTTCACTCATTGCAGTTGATAGAAAAATAATAAATACAGTGTTTTGATCTATTTACTTTTTTGTCATTATTAAATATTTAAATTTATATTAAAAATGTCGAACCTCAAAAGTTATCGTTCTTGTTTTGTACCATTATGTAATGTATGTTAAAGTAACTGAATAAGCTTTACTCCGAACTCGGTGTTCTGGACATACCCGTCCTTTCACAATACAAATATTATTTTTACGACTTAGTTGAACATAACCTATAGCTTTGTCGCCGTAACTCTCACGCGATGCTCTGCAATTTATGAAATAAATAATTATATTTACTGTAATGGAGAATAAATAATTAAATATTTTCATTTATTATATTATTTTTTAACAAACTTACCTTGATGCCTTGGCACCTCGAACTTCAGCAGAATTAAACCGAACGTCATTTTTTAAAAAAATCGGTGATCATAAATATATCAACATCAGGAATATTATCAGACTTTGCCTTAATAAATCCTTTATCACACATAGCTAATCGAAAACAACTAACAACTCGTATTTTAGCAATAAATTTTTAATATTATTGTCTAGACACGTGTAATAGCCGTAAACGCTGTACTGTTATTAAATAGCTATAACATTATGACGTCACAACTATGGTGACCAATCATGGCGCGATTTTTATTTAAATTTCATCAATTTTTAATTGTTTATAAATAATTGAAATAAAAATTTTTTGAAGTTTTTTGCATTAAATATCAATATTATTAATAATAAAGTTTTAAAATACATAAAAAAAATAAATATTTTTTTTTTTTCAAAAACCCAATTCCACTGAAAATACGGTGTGGCCAAGAGTATGAAAGTAACGCTTTGATATTTTGGGAGTGTGGGATGTTAAAGAAGGTCTTATGCGTTTGTTTTACGTTTGACCCGTGCATGAAGATAAATAATTAGGAACATAAGGAGTTTTTAATGACACAAGACACTTGTCAATTTTACGTAAGGTAAACTATTAATTGATAGCCTCTATGGCGCGTGAGGCTTGGTCGATTCCCGCTCAGGGAAAATTATTAGGGTGAATCGCAGGTGTTTGCTTTATAGGTATTTATAGGGGCATCCGTGGGTTTCGTAGTTTCTGATTGCCAAGATACAAAGTATCCTAGCTCAAAGGATATACGTGGGGAAGAAAAATGGTTTCATATTCCTATTTTTATTAGAGCTTTATTCTTACGTCTTTATGCGACGATATAATTCATATATCGAATCTCGTGGTAGACCCCTGGTTAGTAGTCGTAGAACGGTACCGTCTTCCGACATCTCTGCTTCAGTATTTTGTCGGTTTTAGAATGAAGTTTCATACTTTGATAGAAACACGACGTAAACACAAAGGCAAACTATCAACAAATCACCTAAATACAACGGCGTTTTATTCAGTCTATTCTAGATCCGCCAGAAACATAATTCGTGTGAAATACCTCATCATCATCGCTTCACAGCTAAACTCGTCACAGAAGTCGAAAACATAGGAAATGTTGCATTAATTATCGCCAAAGTATATGTCTCTTTAACATTTTTTTGTCAGCGGTCCGTATGACAAATTGATTTCAGACGGGTTTTCAGCAGCGAGGTAAATAAGACGTGATAGATTGTTTCTTCGTCTATTTTTGACTGTTTCAAGGTTGACAATCCATGTTTTGCTTCAGAACGGTAATATAATGCTTGATAGATAGCTATCATAATTATAAATAATGGAATAAGAAAATAAGAAGGTTCACCCGCGTTAACTAGGTACTATCCCGCGGGAACCATTAAATTTTACGGGATAAAAAGTAGCCTATGTCACTCGGGGATAGTGTAGCTACCCAACAGTAAAATAGTTCTTTTTCAAATCAGTTCAGTAGTTTCGGAGCCTTTTCATCGCAAACAAACAAACAATCAAATCTTTCCTCTTTATGATATTAGTATAGATGTGCAGACTACAATTATTGTACATTGTAAACGTCTTTTGAAGCACGAAGCAAGGGAAATACGCATAATTATATTGCTGCGGGTCCACGATTTTGAACCCAGTGTCATTGGACAGCAAAAAACAAAAAAGTAGAACGCGATATCAATTAAAATGATTGCAATAGCAGTAGCACTTTTTATATACCGGTTTTAGAAAAGTCTAACTGAGTAGACAAGTTAAAAATATCGGTATACACTTACGATCTGACGCGGTCCTTGCTATAAATACGTTCGAGGGACACCAAGCTCGAGGTCCATTAGTGGCGATAAAGCTCTTCTCAAATAGTTACGATAAGAAATAAAAGCTAAGAACTCTTGTCGGAGATGTGTTCGGAATGATTTAGAAACATAAGCGAGTGAAATGAATTAGGTACGAGTGTGCTGGTCGACACAATTGTTACTGTTGAATTCCAAAATGGGATTTCCACTTTTCTTTTTCATGTTACAAAATGGTAGTTACTTTGATGTCAGTAGTCATTGTGTAAATCGGTTTTACTGCGATTTCAGTACCTAGCAAATCTGAAAGTTAAAAACTAATTTGCAATATGATTAATTTAAAAATGAAGAGAGATCCTTCTTGAACATTTTAAAATAGAGTGTAAAATAAATAAAATAAAATAGATAAATAAAAATTAGTCCTGCAGGGGTCTGATTCTCGTGCAATAGACATGGTATCGAATTCGACAACATCGACAACATAAAAAATATCTATTATCTCATTCGATTCTTATAAAACAACAGTGCCATCACACTGTAACTTCTAACTATACCTACTTATCAACGTATTTCATTTCTACATTAGCTTCTCAAACGATAAGTATCTCCCAACCTCATTTCCTTTACATTGGCATTCAAAAATCTCGACTTACACAATTTGTTTACTCATTCTGCAGCCGTCTGCGGGTAACAGTCGAGGTATCGCGGTTACTGAATATTGATGAATCGTTTTCAGGTGAAGGCGCTCGGTTCATTTGCATGCTCGATACGGAATTACTGCGGCAAGTTTAGATAAAATTCCTTGTTCGCATGCTTTGGGTTAGTATGCCCAGTCAATTGTACTTGCAAATGATTACGAAGGCATTTTTGAAAAAGATTATCTAAATAGAGTAACCTAAAGTACCTTATCTTTAAACCTAAAAGTTGGTGCCAAGAAAAGTTATTGCATTCCCACGTTCATTAGCAATGCCTATTCCGTGTACTAGATATTATATCATGGTACTGCTACTCATCTTTTGTCATCAGCGACATCGAGTAGTAGTAGAGGAAAGTTAAAAAATAATTGACCGTGCGAACGACGCTAGCGAAAGGCTCCAATTTAATTAGGATTCTATCTATGTTGCTGCATTGTACTTTTTAAATACAATGGAGATCTAGATGGTATAGTAAAGAATCTTTGCTTTGAAATAGGGTTGTCTCGCGTCAACTCCTGAAGAGTTACCAAGAAACCACAACAGCAATATCTTACTACGAAGTAAATAGGTACTAACTATTAGTTATTCTGTCCCACATACCTATCTCGCAACCCAATCGCGTCATGTTACCAAGTTTGCCTCAACTCGGTAAAGGAAAATGGGACAGAGACATGACTGACCCTAATTTAGTTGGCAGAAGTTGGTACCACTTGGTATGCGAGAGGTGCGCGGAGGTTCATAGGTGCCTACCTATTACTTGCAATTAGCTTTCTAGAAAGGTTGAGAAACTCTGTAGTTAAAGGTTTAAAACTATAGTTGAAACACGCTATCGCCTCTATATATAATTTTAATATACTAACTGACCCGACTGACGTTGCCTTGTCATTAAAGTCAAGAAATTGACATTTGTTCTGTCAAGAAAATTAACATTTAAAGAAGTCATGGTCGTTAAGTATTCTACAATTTTCTAAAATTTTCCTCGGTATTTTCTTATTTTTTTCTTTCATAAAAACCTTCTCCTGATAATAACAAACACAGGGATTCAGAAACCCAGATTCTCTAGTTTTCGTTACGTTCCATTGACAGCCCCCGTGATGTAGTTGGCGATGATGGAGACTGCACTCGATTTGTGCACAGAGTAAATATTTGTGTGAACTGCAGCTGGTATGATCTCTATGTCCGAGCGTTTTGGGCCCATATTCCTCTGGGATTCTACAGGCATAATTTCTTTTCAATATCAAGGAAGATAACACACGAGTCGTGTCAAATTTTAAATATTATGTAGTTGAGTCATAAGGTTTTGAATATTTCGTAGTCCTTGTTATATTCTAAAATAGATTTATAAGATTTTGCAGAAAAATATAAAATATTCACCAACCTTACTTTGTCGCGAATTCACAATGCTTTCACCCAAAAAGAAATAGACTCAGTAAATATTCCCACACAAATTGTTTCGATCAGCCGCTCGATTTCAATGGAAATTCTGATGAACAAGACGCACGAAATCTGCCAGTACCGAAACGGAAATAATTCCACAAAAACAGTTGACATTCCGAGGGTTGAATAAAAATAAAGCGCTGACAGCGATAACATCTTAAACAGGTCGTTCGGATTGAGCTCAAGAAAGCGCTGCAGAATTGCTAATGGGACGAAGCAACGACCTTTTCATGTGGTAAAAGATGAGAGGGAAAGCGATTGTGCCGTGAAACAATCAAGGCAAAAATAGGAAATAAAATAATCTTGAATCTTCCGAAATATGACGCTTACGGCAGATAGCATCCTACCATTACTCCACCATAATTTGGGGAAAATCGCTACTAACCCGTCAGTTGCTCACAGATATCTACAAGTAAAATGCATTATTGGACGATACTGCTACGAGCAACGATCTCAACTAACTTAGCTAGCCACAAACACAGCATATGAATATACTCTTAATTTATTACTGAACCGACACATCGGTATTAAGCCGACTGACTCGACAACAACGCGAGCTTCAGTAATTCAGTCGAAGTCGGTGCGGCGGTTCAATTGGATAACAATATTGAATCCTCACATTTCCTAAATACTCAGCGAGGTAATGCAGCCAGTGTTCTTGGTACCATGCCACATGGACACCCATTTTTGTTAGATCTTTACGGTCTTACCACAAAATATTAGACCAGAGTTAAACTAAACAGAGGTTTCCAAAATTTCGTTCGACAAAATCGATGTCTCTTATATCACTCGCATTTTCTTACTCAATCCTGGCATTTTTAGTTATTTTACTTGTGAATTTGTTATTGAGTAAGAAAAAGCGAGGGTTAGACGTCGATTTGTGGAGAAAATATTTAGACTCATCTGTTCAACTCTGGTCTAAATCTTTTGTGGTAAGAGGTCAAGCTTTAGAAGTTAGCTAGATTTAAATTTTTATTTTTTTTATTTTTTTTTTATTTGTTTTCTTTCATCGAATAAAAAGCTGAATACTCAGCTAATTTACAAATGATGATGTTTCCGCAGTCTCTCATACTTTGGGCCGGGTGCCACACGAGGCAGTGAAACAAATGGATGATAACATCGGCTACGAGGTCCTCTAGGTGACGGAAAGGCAACGAGTGTCATTACCTCTGGCTCCCATTACTGCGGTTCGTGACGGGCTATTTCTGGCATGACCAAACTCCAGTGAGTGGATATTATATACTTTACGCGTTCCGCTAAAAGACTATGATGTCTGCACTTTGAGTCAGATGAGGAAGTGATATTATGCTTAAGAGTTATTAGGCATGGGTTCAAGATATATGTGTGCCTAAAAATGATAATATTACACTACAAAACCAGCTCTTTACAACCAAGAACTTGAATAGATTTGAATAAGAAATAAAAGTCAGTCTATTCTAACTCAAGATGTATATATTTGATCGAAACGCGATATCATTGTTAGTCATTTCAATGTAGAATTATACTGTAGTATTGTGTCACACAGAAGTGTACCAATTTAGCCACTGTCATGGCTTCATAAATATGATTTAATATTCTATTTATGTCATATTTTTTTCAGTACTTACTGAAGCTACAAAACTCTGTTTCCAAACTCTGAAACGTCAGTTTCATTGTGTGTATACGTATATCTAGACTTCTTGCTGGCTGGTTCTCATGTCGACAATCTAATAAAGCTATTCAATATTCAATGATAATACGAGAACCAATACAGTTTGATGCAAGAGTGACGGATTGAAACTTTTTTTACGGCACATGTTGAATATTTCATCTCTGGCCATCAATAAATACGTGGTGGATTCTCACTATTGGCGGTTGTAGATATATTTCAACGAAACTGTTTTTGCTGTTCCTAAGAAAAGTTAACTTTATATGTTCCATGTGGGTGTTTTGAAAGAAATCGAATAGAGACTAGGAGTAAAAGATAATAGATACACTTCATCTGCTCGCTATCCGGACAGGGTCTGCCTCTAATTTTGTTCAATTAATTAGTCTCAATGAGATAGAAGTGAAAAATTCGTTTGCTATTAGGTCGTAGTAGGCCCCCTGGACCCTAAAAGTACCTATCAGATATAAGACACCACCTACAACCAGTAATTCTGACGTAAAGTACGTCGACGGTAGAATTAAGTATCATAATTTTATTGAAGTGTTCATGAACGAATTATTGCTTTTTTATGAATCTTCTGTTTCCCCATAAGTAAAAAAGCTGATGATATAAAATGACAATAAAGGGAAAGTATTGGAATCTTAGCTCGAACTTGTTCTGTGGTCGCAGTAGGTGCTCTACTAATAGATCAAATTTCGAAGAAACTTTCTTTGCCACATTTAGCGTTCCTATCATGAGCGATCAATTTCGTGGTTATTTTATGGACAGGCACGATTGCCTAAGTTACTTGTAAATTAGCATATCGAAGTAAAGCCGTACTTGTGGCCTTGCTGTTACTACTTCTATGACCAGCAGCCTTGTTAGCGTATTATCATTGTTACACATAACCTTACATCAAACTACTGCAAACAACTTTATCGCTATCAATTAAAATGGGATCACATCATAGGCTATGCTCTCCTGGTACTTTAACAAATTTATGAGAAAAAAAAATCTCACTATTTCGACGATCGAACAACTGAGAAGTTTTTTTCTCACTAGTTCGAAATTGCCTGAGAGCTCTAGAAAGTCTCAACTTTAGAAATTATCTTCTCCATTGGCTCTTGGTTCCTCTGACTGGCCCACTCCCACATCAGCTTGCTACTGCTTACAAATCTGGACTCATTATTTATCCAACTGCTCACCAGCACCCGATTATTAGTACCATTACATTTGCACCACAAAATCCGAGCAACACAAAAAAGATATAAAATAGCATTGGATTTTCTTAGCCGTTTCGTAATCATCATCTGTCTCGCCTACACCAGAGCAAGTTAATATGACCGAGGAGAAATGCGTGAAAACGCGTGACATTTTCATGCTAACATTCGGATCGTTTCAGCATTTATTTTGGTAGTAGTCTTGACAACAAAACGGCTTGGCTGAAGCAACGGGGAGTTCTGACTGAAATGGAAGGCTATTATAATAGATCAATTTCCTGAACATCTTTTGAATCTCCTATTCTATTAGAGACAATTTGCGTAGCATCAACTTCAAAGTCAATTTTCGTTATGGTATGCCTTGTGCAATGTGCTGTATAGAAATTCTGAAAACTAGTATCAAGTGTGTTTTTTAAACCACATAACGAGGATGCCATTAACAACCGTCGTGCACTTTGAAAGAGATGATATTAGTCCAAAAAGTCCGTGTAAATACCAACCCGAGCGCATTCTAATAGATAGGTATGTACGTACTTACAGGCTGCGTCATGTTTAATTTGACTGCATTGATTGTGGTTGGAAAATCTCCATTTCTCGACCGCGCTATTCCACTTTGTCGACGGATTTATTGACGCAATCGCTTGATTATCGACAGCTTAACCACGACTAATGACAATGAATCGTCATTGGCTACATCGTCATTGTCTTTTTGCTTTGGTGGAATCCAGGTTAATTAGTTGCTTGTTATCTTAATATACCTACATAAATTCCGCGTCACGTTGTTTGTCCGCGATGTACTCCTAAACTACTGAACCGATTTTAATCGAATTTGCACACCGTGTGCAGTTTGACCTAACTTGAAAGATAAGATAGCTTACATCTTAATTTATAGTCGTAATAACGAAAACCTTAGACGCGTGGCCGTGTCTGCTAGTTGTTAATAAATTCCCATACCACGTCATGCCAATAATATTGTGTGCGGGCAGCCGAGCAAACGCGTCACAGAGTCGATAAAAAAAACAATTCCGTTCAATTCAGAAGCAGCTAGCTCAGCTTACAAAACACTGAAGTTACCTACACCTACATTACAGAGCTGACAATTACGTGTAACTGAAGCGTCGGTCACAATGGCGGCTGCAGCACGACTCCCATTGTCGCATGACACGCTTTGTTATGTATGAGTGCGGTGTGAGCTGTTGTCACCTCTCTAGAGAACTTGAGTCGTGTATAGGTTATTATACAGTTTATCTTACGACGTGTCGATCTTTAAACACTAGGACGGACAACCTTAGAAGAATAACACATAGAAATCAAAGACTCGCTAGTGCCGTGTAGCCATTTTACTGAGACTTTTTGGGCCTAGTTCGGACTTCGACTCGCTATTGCTCGAAATCCAACACACATGTGACATTTTCATTGGTGTGCATTTTGGAGAATATAACTACTTGGCACTCACGCACACATTGATAAAAAAGAGCTTAACTTTTGAGTGAAAATACGCATAGAACTATCCTTATCTGTGTTATTATTCTAAGTGGACAACAGACATATAAAAGTAAGCAGACCAGGCATTACAGATATCTAGCGAATCCAGTCATGGAGCCGACCGCCATATTGATGAGTGACGCTGGCGATGATTTGGCCGCTCATTCTACTTGTAAAAATATTAGGTCTGATTCAGAACGAATTTAAATCTTAGTTAAATTTCATGAACGTATGCATCGTTGTCTTGTCAGCCTCAGTTCGGCCCTGCCTGAACGAATTTCTCTGGCTTCACTAGGTATCTGTATTGCTCGGTCTTCCTCTTTATATGTCTGCGGGATGGACTAAAGTCCCAAGAGTCCTATCTTCGTTTCAGCAGTCGGGTAACTCACCAATTCTACCTCCATCTAACTGTCACCCTGTCAATCCTTGATTATCATTGACATTACTGTTTTTCCTTAATGTAACGAACGACGACGGTTGATATTTAAAGTTAAATGAAGGCTTGCCAATCCAAAGTGCTTACTGACAGTAACTTATTCCTTCTAAGTAATCAGGTAGGCGATGCCAAACCTTTCAACTGCTCAATTATCGATAAATAGAGTTTGAGTCGTTCGATTAGATGTTTTTTAATTCATAAATCGAATCGAGTCGAAATCGAATGTACTTGTCGAAGTCAATGTTGAATCGAACCATATGATTTCAACTAGGTTAACGCTATTCATTCACAACGCAGTTATTGTAGCCTAGTTTTCATTGTTATCGAACCAAAATTGTATTTTCTTTGCTATCTTATCGAATTTTGTGTATCGAAAGTACTCGAAATCTAATCGAACTCTAAAGGCAATTGACCAGAACAGCTCGAAAACTAAACTTTTGAAAGGACAACGTTATCGGATTTCCTTATCGAAAAGTTTAGAATCGTTAAACAGATGCCAATATCTCAGCTATTAGCGTAGACCGTCGCCACTGTCAGCTCTATAAAGGGCCAGGCTGAATTATTAATTGTTTTTAATGGACTTTGGTTTGGTCGCAAATGGTCGGCCATCCTTTTAGGGACGTTTTATTACGGTGTGGGGTTACCATGAGATTTGGGGTGCTAGGACGTATGGGCTTGCCTGGGTTTAAGCCATGGAGAACTGTCAATGGAACGTACTAGCTTTTAGTACTAGCCCTAGTGTCAGAATTTGTTAGGCTACCCTAGGGTATTTAATGTGGCTTCCAACACAATCAGGACCGGTATAAGAGGCCGGCCCGCACAAAAGTATCAAATTATTATGACCGAGTTTTCATATCCAATGTAGCTTAGAAACCCTGTATAACAAACTGGCCTATTAGAAACACGCTAGATGTTGACTAATCGTGAATTGGATTTCTGGAATGAATTAATTCCAGATACGGAACAAAAGAAGCAGATGTCCTAGAAATGAAGAACGCGTGGAGACCCAATAATAAGTGTACAGGCACCATCAACTCGAGTGTAAACATGAAAGCTCTCACTTGGGAAAATGTAACCCGAATAGGTTTTCAATTAATTTATCATTTAGCAATAAGTATGAAATTCCAAATTTAACCATTATGCAAATGGATCTTGGATCACTGTCCATTATAATTGCTTTGCTTAAAAATTATCAGTGAGGTAAGAAATAAAATGACATCACCTTTCAATGTGTTTTGTAAACCCGATATACGAGTATAATGAAACATATACTTACATGGAAAATATGTAATACTACGGACTAAAATGACATATATTACATTGTCCAAACAGCAGACAGGAGTATGTCCCCGTCATTGCCAAGCGCAATATCTACCGACGGACGTATCTAAAGAAAGTTATTTATAACGTGACGGAAATAGATGTTGAGACAGTGATTGTGGACAGCATCAAATCTATGAATCAACACGTAGTGGTTTTTTTAAAGACACCGAAAAATATGCGGGGTTCACCCGCAACAGATTTGCGGGAGTGCCGATGTCATTGTGTATTGAGACAAAGTACGAAACGTCATAGTTGGAATTGAAATCGAATCAGAATCTCGCTCAAGAATAAGCCCAAAGATCTTGCTAAAGAATTATTCACATGGTAGAGATCCTATTCGTACCAATAGATTTTGAAGATATAGGTAACTGATATCGGAGTAGTTCGTTATTTAGTCATTGCTAGCTTATTTTCGGTATGGTAAACGCTAAAAATACCTATGCCTGAATCGTGTCCATTATCTTGAACCATTTAGTTAGCAGGATAACACTGATACTAATGATATGATGGTACAGGCAACAATAAAAGTTAGAAAACATATCAAAATATACTTACAGTACACTTTTTACGCAAATTTGGAAAAATAAAACTAAAAGAAAGCTAATACTTATTCATCTAATTAGGAAGAAAAGTTAATGTTGAATAAGTTTCATTACGGACTGCACCGGGACAATAGAGATATACTCGTACAATAATATGGTAGGGTTATTTTTTTTATCCCATCTCAGGCGAGAAAAGTTCAGGCTTTTAATCGAATGACCACCTGAATGAGATCATCAAAACAGTAAATCGTGACGTCAGCAAGTCAAGCACATAGGTCATCACTTCGAAGATTCGTTCCCCCACAGACTGCGTCACGACACAATTGCCCAACTATTTTAAGAGCACGCCTGACCCGAGATAACTCCGCTAAGTGCTTGGTGGCCCCTTATCGGCGGTTATCAGGCTGATAACGCCTGATGAGACGGCTTATCAGTCACACGTAGACTTCCCTAATGCATGTACATAGCGAGTAGGTACTTTTAGCGTTGTACCATAGAAAACCTATATTGACCGAAGCATATTATATGTATTATGAATATAATTATATACCTACCCTATTTTGAACCTGACTCGAGGTATTTGGGTTAACATAGTCTCTTTGTAACTGTAGGTACGTGGTATGGTAAGTACGACTTAAAATGAAAACTTTACCTTGAAAAAAATATTTTTCAGATTTTTTTATAAATTAATTATCGGCACTGTAAATGGATATACACAATAATACACATATACACTGCAAATACACATATATGCTTAAAAATACACACCATACAACGACAACAACAATTGATCTACAATCTAGTCACTGAGAACTCCTTTTTAGACCAATATAATGAAAACCCCCTGTTGTGTACCTTTCGTCTGTTTTATCACATAGAAAACTATAAACAGAAAACTTGCGTATTTATCAAAATCTTGTTTGAACAAAGAAGAGACAGTTTACCACAAATTAACTAAAATTTTAGCCACGCCTTCCAAGATAAGCGAAACCCCGGTTCAAAGATTTATGAAATTATAATCAGAGTTCTGGGAAAATTAATTCAGGGTAAGATCAATTGACTTGAATAATAGTACAGTCGGCAATATAAAAGACTGATTCCAATAGTTGATAGAATCAGGTGTTATTTTGCGGAATTCGACATACCTATATTTTTACTTAATTGTTCTGACGCTAATGGCTACTTATGATTTGTGGATGAATATGCTGCATAGGTGGGGTCTTGCCCTAGGTAGAGGTACACACTACAAATCAAGCATTCTGTAGATACTACCTACATCTATACCCTAATATTTATATCCTACTAATAAGTAGGTAGTGTCTAGGCAAAAGTTTGTGAGTGTGTTTCTTAGCACTTCCCTTCTGCCAAGGGGGGGGGGGGGGGGGGGGGCACGAGCCCACGTAGCTCACACTAACGCCGCGGGACAGCTAGTTTTGTATATATATAAAGATATAGTTACATATATAGTTTCCGAAGCCATCAATCAAACACCTTGGCTAGAACGGCGATTCAGGAAGCGCGGCGTCACAATGTCAACATATTGAGCTGGTGACATGACGAAATGGTTAGCGCCCGACCTCGATCTATGTTTGCTCCGTACAATAATAAAGATACATAATATTGTAGACGTTTGCTACAGGAAGATGATGGAAATGTTTTATTATAGTTTGGTTTTTCCTGGTACAGCCTTTAAGGCTGAGAAAATCCGCAGATGATTTAGATTTTCCATTTCCCGTGAGTTTTACAGGATTTTTGCAGATTGAGAATTGGCGTGTTATATTTATTATTTGGTTAACTATACAAAAGGGAGAGTTTTAAAAAGGACTTCTGTGATAGTAGATATATCATAAAAGTTATTGAGGTGTTAATAAAATAATTATATAGAACTAATCTAGTACCTCAGCTTGCCTAGTGAGGCAAGCGAGACATGTTTTCGTGTTGAATGAAATACTTCTGCAAAGTACGTTCATGTTAGTTACCAACCTAATTCATGTTCGTATGTAATACAATATTGACCGAAGCATATTATATGTATTATCAACCATTTATTTAGTAGATGCTGTGTATAAACTATCTATGATACAACTAGGTTGTTTCCAAGTTTCCGTCACTAACAGTATCCCGTCTCGCTCAGAGTCTTCCTGTGTTTCGAGCCGTTTATAAATACAACCAGTGTGACGTCATAGGCACACTGTCGTATTGTGTTGTTAACGTCGCAAAGGTAAATAGCCATAAATAAATACGTTTTGTGACGTCAGCAGAATAAGAACAGAAGTGTCTAAGAATGGGGACTACAATATTGTTATTTTTTTTATTTATAGCTAGATTAGGATTTGATCAAGTACTTGGTGTTAGTGACGATATTGTGGAATGTGGTGATAGTAATAGGATTCCGTTTTACCCTTTTGGGTACGTAACCCTAAAACATGCTCAGCCTTAAATGGGACGAGCTGAACTAAAATTCTGAGATCGCTACCGGAACCTGTCGATAGGGGTTCGGAGACAGATTGCCTAACAGCCGAAATTAATATTGTATCTCCTATCCAAGATTGAAATCGATCTTGGATTGCTGCCTATCGTTCGATCGATTTCCAATCTGCGTGCCTTTATAAACCAATCCACGGATCGGTTATTGGAATGTTTGACCCTAAAAATGGATTGTGATATCAATCTCAGATAGCAAAATTTGGATTGCATTGATTATTAATTTCGGCCGCAAGTCTTCATTTAATTTTCTTTCCCTATATTTATCGACTAGGTACTACTTATCAGCAACTATTATTGTTATACTGATAAAGTGACATAACCAAACAAAGCCACAGTTTAGTTGCACGGTCATCCGTACTGCCAGCGTCTGGTGTGAAAGTTTATCAGATCGCCCTAGGGTTGTAGCAAGAGAATTATAAATACGTGACGTGTATACTGTATACTGTGTAACTAACCGATTATCGTTCGGGTTAGAAAAAGGATATTGTATCCCTGACTTTGAGATGACTGAGACCGAGCGTGGTCTAAACCCCATAGCACGGTGAGATCAAAATTAGCACATAACTTATTATGAAAAGGAGAGGGAGAGGGTTGGAATTTGCAGAGTTTAAGAACTCATAATCCACCGGCAGCAGTGCAATCAGTAGATGAGAATCCTGCAAGGATGCGAGGCTGTCAGCCACAAACTTCTCCTAAGACTTTTTTCAAATCCATAAAAATATGTTGTTTGTTTAATTTCGTAACCCAACAGCGCATCATTTTAGAATATAGGTATACACAAGTTAGAGAAAAACAAGGCCAAAAAAGGATTAAGTACACTATTTAACTAAATCAGACCAAAGGTGTCTTCCAACGTTATTGTAAAGTATATAAGTTGAAGTTACAATAATATTAAAACAATAATAATAAATATTATTAAATTTATGCTTCCATGTTTAGTCATGGAGCGCCAGACAACAATCTCTATTGTCTAAAAAGGAATAGAAGACAGTTTCCCATCACAGCCTGGCGTATGTATTGTATTGTATGTGGCGTATGTCCAGCGCACCGCTTACAAACACTATGCGGCTATAATAATATACTCGCTAGATTTAGGTGTAATGTATAATTATATCGTTGGTTAATACAGATTCTAAACTACTAAAACCAAACAGTGATATTAGTATCAGTAATCACTATTATTTGCTTAATTATTATTTCTTTGAATATGTACCTATTCAGTGCAACGTCTGTACGTAAAATCTGTTATTTGGTCCTTCTGTTATTTGGTCCTTCTGTTATAAGGTTCTGCTATCAAATAGTGTAATTGAAACGCAATTTGTTCGTCCTTTCTTTCTAGTGATATAAAAATATCAACATTTGTTATTTCTAATTATTATTTGTAAAGCTCATTATCCTCTATCATTGAATTCTAAAATTAATAAACATTGGATTAATATTAATATTCACCCATAATATGAGGCCTATGACAGTATGCTTAATAATGTAAACATACCTACTGATACTGTGACAACATAATGCATAGTGATATTATAATTAGTTACACTTTACATAATAATATTAATTTGAAATGACAACATCGAGTTTCCTTCTCGCCTTACCTGTTGCCTTGTCAAAAATAGGTAAGGTCACGTTTTATTTTCAAACAGAAATTGCTCATTGAACCACGAACGAAATTATCTGTACAAAAATAAATGTACCTACCCTCGATTTCAGCAAAAAAACACATTAACTTTCTACACCGTCAGCCACAGCTGTGAACAGTCAAAAAGTACCAACCAATTGTCAGTACACCAACAAAGTATCACTGACTCCACGCACACTCATTCGGAAGCAATTTTTGATAACGTTTGTTCACTTCGCGAGGGCTGTTAGTTCTATAGATGAGCCCCCCTGGCCCTATGATGGCGGGTCGAAGAGGGGCGAAGTAGCTCTAGAATTCAACAGTTAAAACGCGATCGGGAAATCTGATCGGAACGACACGAGCGCGCGACCACCTCGCGCGACGGGTGTATAGCGACTGCCAGAGGCACGCTGAATTTGAAAAGTCCCGCTGCGCCGCCCGCCCTAGCGCCGCCGCCGCCCAATAAATGAATAACGCTTGCATAATGCCCAGTGTTCACGTGTAAACAATGATATACACGTTTACAATATGAATGTCATTTGTAAATATTGTAAATAATAACAGATTTTCTTTGCACCGATGAGTAAAAAATATAGGTAGGTACCACGATAACATGACACGTTCAAAAACATAAATTCTGCTAGGTATCATTTTGCGAATATATACAAAATGCATTTTTAATGTCATTACTATTATTAGGTACTTATAAAGTTTCAATACATTTCTGGGTGTAGAGATTGAACAATACACAGAATTTATAGTAACAGGTATGTTGCTGTTGCTGTTCCTTTTTATTTTTACTTGTTTTTGCCAGTTATTTCATCAAGACAAGGCGAAGAGTATGTGTAGTTGACGGCCCACCTCTAGCAGTGATGAGGCACCGCGAGAAGAAGAAAACATGGCATATGGAGAAGGCCTTTGGTATACCTATAGCTAAGTGTCCTATGATGTAGGTACCTATATACAACAGCCTGGTAATAAGCTGGACCTAAACTAACAAAGAACATCTCTGGGCAAATGACCGGAGCGTGACTGCATACGGTTCGGAGATCACAGCAACTCAGGGCTGTACTCAGTATTTCTTTTGAGGGGTAAAGTCGGCCTGTCTATATCGCCTGTGTAGGTCGGATCGGTACTAGACACAATAGCCTTTCCACTGTTTTAATTATGCCGCAGACGACTATGTTGGCAAGATGATCGAATTTGGAAGACGAAGGATAATTGGCGACTGGACACGTAATTTGCCTTAGACATTTTCTTGCGTTAAAGAACTGTTTATTTATCAAATACCTTGGTACTAATTATGTAGGACATAGGCTCTCTCTATCTATCTATAAAGTTTTATCAAAATACGTTCAGGTGTTGTTCTGTGAGGGGATATAATAGTGCGAATAATAGACCCCTATGTTTCTGTTGAATCTAGTTACGTAATTCAGTTGCGGTCGCGTCCGCGATTGATCAACTAACATTCGTAGCATCCCAACTCACGAGCTTGCAAACCAGTCATTAACTAGGGGTATTATTTAAATAGGATATTACTGAATAGCACTATGGCCAATTCATTTAAGTGAGTTAGTGTAAGTAAGTAAAGGCAATCTTTAACAAACAAACTAACTTTGCCAGTGGAGATTTACCCCCGGTCCACCTACCTTGTTACGTCTATGACTAAACCTAACACTTTGGAGACAAAGGAAACTTTTAGTCTGTAGCATTATCTTAAAACTCTTATGTTAAGCTCAAAATTTTAATTGAGATTATGTCTAGACTAGACAGCTGGCTAGACCGCATTTCATTTCGTACACCTATTTTATTATCCTGAAAAAGTGAATAAACTCTGGTTCACTCACTCTATGCAAAATTTTCTTTATGACATGTTGAAATGTTTGTGAAGGGAAATTACACTTATAATAATGATCATAATAAAACAAAAACAAAATGTATGCCTATAATATTTGTGGGTCTGCCTGGATACAAATTACTGGGCAGATTATCCTGGTTTTCACATTTTAGATGCTCCGGGTGTTTGATTTTTTGGTTATCACTGATCTTGTATGATTTGTTCCTATGGAGAGACATCTACACGTCACAAGTGTAAACGCTATGGGACGCTGTGGACGAAAATAATGTCGTAGGTATCAAATGGAATGAGCGACATGACTATCGTTTGTCTACCTAGTACTACACTCGATACATAGATGGCGCTGTTACAAAGTTTTGGGAATAAAACTGAGTTAGGTACTTTGTGTAATAGTTTAGTGTAAGAAGTGAAAAAATAACAAAAAATATTCAGTTTTTATTGCCCTCCTTAGGTATGTGTATATTTGTATACACCTAAATCCAATGGATATTAATATTAAAAATTCTGTCCATTCTAAGATCGCACATTGTTTTCAACCAAATATATTATTTAGGTACCTACCTAGCTTTATTTCACTATAAAAAAAATACATTCAATAAATAGTCATTTTTTATTTCCTTAACACCTTTACGTTAATACATTTTACTATAGGTAGGTATATTCTATATTTTTTGTTGTAAAGTAAGTAGTACCTACTTATTATAATATTGTATGAGGGATACAAGGGTAACGATGACTAATAATAAAAATGTTACTATGGTGTAATAAAAGTTTAATTAAACAGGTACACCTATTTAAAGGGTAATAAAAAAGCTGACAGTTGTATTTTCATACATATTTATTCGTGTATATAATTATTAGAATACATCAAAAATTTTTGGTGTAATACGAAACACGCTAATGCGTCAATCTGGCCCTACACTACCTGTTACAAGATAGGCCAGAATATTCTGATCATCTTAAATTATTGTACATCTTCCGGAATGTACCAACCTCTAATTCTACTTAGCTCGAATAATGTGGCTCCTACATAAAAGATACATATTAAAATTAAATACGTTAAATTAACTAGTTATAAAACGTTAAAATCAGTCATTTACAAATATATTTTTTTTCTTTTTATACAAAACTAATTCAAGCATGAAATTCAAGTGTGATTTTTGGATATTGCTTATTGCACTAATTAAATAAGTTAAAAAACTCGTTGAGATGCGGCAAGTACCTTTTTGTATAACTTTTTAAACTTCACAGCTACTTTTAGTTAATATTAATGCTGAAGTTACTTAATTACTAACTACATTATTTATTTATTAAGCTATAGAAATGGCATAATGGTTTTGTTTTTATTTATCCAATACCTATTAATTACTTTTGTGGTTTGATCTTTCACTCTACTGATGAGGTTCGGTCCAGAGTTATTCGAGATATTATGATGATATTTCTATGTTGCCAGATCAACACTTTAAAATTTCCTTATGTTACTCTACTCGACAAAGTTATCTATTCGAGCAAAAAATACTAAGTAAAGCGACAATTTATAAATACCTATCGTTTAAATACAATACTGATGTCTCCATCGACAATTTAAAATATACTTACACCGTTTAAAAATAATCACAAACATACGACACAAGTATAAAACGGGGCTAAAATATAAGTTTTAGTTTATTTACAGTAATTTACACGACGAAACATAAAATCAGACTCAACACTGTCCACAAATTCACACATTCGCCAAAGTATCAGATTATAAATACTAAACTAAAACTATATTTACATAAACTGTCATTTTATATGACGCCATACAAAAGTTAAAATTATAGTACAAAACATCCAATAAAGAACTTCAAGTAATTATTTGTAACTCAAATAATTCAAGGTTCTTTTCATCTCAGGCAGTGACATAATAAACATTTTTTTTATCATACATTTGAGAACTATAGAAAATAAAAGTTAAAAAATAAGTACAAAAACTTAATCACAATAACTATAAACGTACGTAAGTACAAATCATTAATATTTTAGTTTGTTGAATCCGTGACGCGTAAAATTTGTACTTTTACTTATTTCGATAAGCGGAAGTTAAAACAATACTTTAAATACCTTTGTTTAAATCAGTAATTGGAGATCTCAAGGGTGTTTACAATACCTTGTATTAAATTCCTTTGCTGTGGAGTTTATAATAAATAACTTTATTCACAGATGGTATTTATTTTAACAGCACTTGTTACGTATATTATTATAAACTCATCCGGATATGGTCCAACCAACTCACAAAAACCATTGTCTATATTTGCTAGAAAATAGCATAGAAAGAGTAAGGTACTTTCGTTTATCCTCGACTGGAAGTTATATCTTACTTCGTCATTTGAGATAAGTAAATGGTATATTGCTGTAGCATCGTCAAGGATAACGATTTCTAATATTTCAGAATGTTTACCCTCTCTCTTACTCTTAAAACTACGCTTTCAAACATGGACAAAACTGTGAGTGGTGTGCTGAAGATTTTCAATCCTCGATCTTTATTACTGACTCGAGACTTATTAAAAAACTGGCCACATAATAATGGGTTTGGGAGCCATAGCATTACACAAACCCAAGAAGCTAAACCAAGACTTCTATCTTCTTAACATCGTAAAAAATGTTTGATTGTACGGATACCTTCCTCCGATTGGGGTTATACCAAAATGAATCGTCTAAACATAAAAGTGTATCATTGGATCATCCATTACAGCATGGAATCAATCTGTCAAATGAAACCCATTAACGAAACCAGTTAGGTATAGAAAACTATAAAACCTAGTAACAATCGGTTGGTGACGGTTTAGGAGACCATTTGCCGGTGGCCGTTTTGCCCGTTGCCGTTTTGTGAGGGGAATAGCACGCCTTCGTATGTGACGCCGTTCAGCTCTATTGACACGACGAGCTGCTGGTCGCCTGTGTTCGCGTCGCCTGCGGGAAAAAAAGTTATAACCTTACAACAACACTACAAAAAAAAAACATACAATTTTATTTTGAGGTTTTACTAAGTCAACCATCCCCTTCAAAAAAAAAATTGAAAAAAATACTTTACTTTACAATTGGGGTTACGTTTTCCTCTTTTCATTGGTTTAAAAATTTATTTGTCCAAAAATTTGAAATTTGAGCTTCGAAAACAAAAACTTGAGAGTAGGTACCTAACCTATGTGTTTGTTTGTCGTAAGTAGACAGGTAGGTACACCTACTATTAAGTTTGGGCTAGCTCCTAGTGTCAGAATTTACTAGGCCGCCCAAGAGGCTCTGACTACCTAGGTAGGTACTGGTACTGTATAATGAACTCGGAAACAAGTCGATCTCGAATCATCTCAAATCAAAATCGTTATCCAATCAATGACAGTTTCAAAATTGCCAAAAATCTACAACAGATTTATAGGATACCAGTATCAATCTACAAAATCCTACCTCTCGTGGTGATCTTGAAAGCTGCTCCGTTAACCCCGTTGGGTGTTCCGTTGAGCTGCGCCTGCGGCGGCGCGCAGGCCTGCCGCGGGGGGGAGGGCAGGCGCGGGGAGGGCGGGCGGGGGGTGCGGCGCTTGGCGGGCGGCGGCGGCGGCGAGCGGCACGCCTCGCGCTTGATACTCGTGCTCGAGTTCGGACTCTCGCTCAGGTTGAGAGCCTCTCTGGAAGAATAACTAAGGCAGGTTGGTATAAAGTTGTTAGGGAAGCGGACTTGAAGATGGGGCTAGGACTAGATAAGAATTCTGGAGACGGGAAGAGAGGTTGGTACGCACTCAATGTTCCAGCCCACTCTTATCCAGGCGTCATATTGTGTTGATGTCTTGGGGAGATATTATTGAACGAGCAATACCTCAGACCTCATGTCTGAGGTATTCAACATACAGAGAGATACCCGCGTTTAGTATCTATTTATTTTCGTTCGATGATACCTACATTGATAAGCTAGTGACTATGACCAAATTTCGGGTCATTACCAAATCGCAAAAGTCGACCAACAACTACCTACATAAAAACAAAAATCTAGAAAAACTTAAAACTTACCGTTGCGGCTCGAGGTCGGTCGGCGCCGGACTGTTGTTGTTGTTGTTGTTGTACAGAGACCAGAGGGTCAAGCGTGAGACGTCGATGGCGCTGAGGGCGGCCGCGTCGCGTGGGGACATCATGGGGGTGGGGCCGTTGGTGACACTGGGTGGGGATTCAGATCCTGGAAAGTGAAAAACTGAGTAGAGAACCAGCCCCGTTATAGGCTGAGCATGTGTTATGTTTTTTGTATTTGTTGGTTTAACGACAACAGAAATACGTCATCTGTCTAACTTTATCACGGTTCATGAGATACAGCCTGATGACAGACGGACAGACAGCAAAGCCTTAGTAATAGGATCCCGTTTTACCCTCTGGGCCTTAACCCTGGGTTTAACCCTAAAACTGACACTTACCATTCCTCATGAGCTCCCTTTGCGTCTGTATCATCTTCATATACTCCCGCACTCTGTACTCGATGTCATGCTGGCTGATGTGCGGAGCGTGCGGGGGCAGAGGGGGCAGCCTGGGCACGCCCCCCACGCCCCCTCCGAGGGAAAGCGAGAGGGGCTGCATGTGCTGCGACAGCTGCGCCAGCGACGCCGGCACCCCTCGGTTCAGCGGCGGCTGAAACGGAGAATACTAAAGGTGAGATGGCAGTAGGTCCTTTCAGAGACCAAACCGCTTTGCTACGACCTCGAAGCAGATGCTCTGGCCACGGGATCACTAATCGAGTGCTATCACTCCGATTATGCTATCTGTGGTGAGTCTACTGCGTGGTATTATTTCTCTTTGTTTCTTCGAGTGGAGAAAACGTGTGATTCTTGTCTGTTCGTGCTAAAACGGCCTACGATGTTACAGGATAAGTGCAACGGCCATCGCTTTACTGAGTTGTGCCGTTCATTGATTGCTTTTAGCGATAACTCCTCCCATTGTACTTTTGATTTAACTAAATCTCCTTCAGTATAATAATACCTAATAAACATTTAACATAGAGACACAGTTTTTCTTTTTATAACGTTAGTATGACACTACTGGCTAGATGCAAAAATAGCGCGACGTCAAACCATAAAAAAATAAAACAGAAAGACCCTGTCTACTTCAAAAGATATCCAATAGAGTGCTTACCATTGCAAGAGCTGCTTGAGCGTCGTACTGTCCTGATGCGCGTCTCCCTTCCCGCTTGTTGCCTTCAATGGCGGCGTCCAGCTCACTGCGAGTGGACAGGTTCTTCTTCTCGCACTCGTAGTCGTAGAGGTACTTCATGTACCTGGAAAAGAGAGTAATAAAGGTCAGATCGGGTCAGTAAGAAGGATGTTTGGTTATAATTATTACTATATAATATTATAGCTGGTGCAAAGTGTTTTTGTTTTCTTTAGCTTCTATTAAATGAAGGCTTGTGAGTCCGCTGATGTGTTATTCGGTTAAACATATTTAAGTCATTTAAGTCATTTAGAAGACAGAAACTCGTACTGCGTACTCGTATATGCAAATATAATGTGTACAATAATGGATATCCTACTTCCTACTTATATTATAAACGCGAAAGTTTGTGAGTATGGATGGATGGATGGATGGATGGATGGATGGATGGATGGATGGATGGATGTTTGTTACTCTTTCACGCAAAAAATACTGAATGGATTTTGATGAAACTTCACAATAATATAGCTTACATATCAGAATAACACATAGGCTACAATTCATAAAGATATATTATTGTATATTATCCAAACGCGGGTGAAACCGCGGGGTGCAGCTAGTAAGTAATAAAGTCTGATAGTTAAAGCGATTTCAACCATATCTGATACTGTTTTCAGACCCGTATCAACTAGTTATATCTGGAATATTTATTGACCAATCTATAGTGGTTACCAAATCGACACTAAACAAGAAGGTTTGACCGTAGAAGAAGAATAAGCAATAACTTAACCGTAAAATATTATAAAGAAAAATGCCTTTGCTCAGAAACGATAAAGCTATAAGTGTATTGTAAACGCGTTTCAAAACTCTGTCTTATAAGTCAGGTTATTGTCATTCCAAAAATCCAAATCTTTCCATATTAATCAGGCCATCTATAAATCAGAAGATTACCCGATGTCACCATTCAATCTCTTTGAAAATATCAACCTAATATCGTCGCACGTCAAACGACACATGACAAGCTTATAAATCATATTTCAAGCCCAATTATTATCAAAAGGCTATCCTTCATAGCCACAATGGAACATCTTACATTTTTAATCCTATTCTTGAGTCATTCTAGAGTCGAGTCGATTTTATACAAGCATATTGTCAACTGTTCGTTACCATATATCATAATATGAGTCTACGTATTTAATATGCAATACAATAAGCCACTTTGAGCCGCCGACGCGGTTCGTAAAAACTCGAGCTACCTTTCATTAACTGTCAAATGGGAAAGCTAAATATACGACATTCGTCATTACCTCTCGTCTAATTTTATGTGGAGTCGTTAGCGTATGATTCTGTGCGCGAGGGCCGAAAGTGGCGATGTGGAAGATAATGCTGGATTTATGGTGGTGGTAGTAGAGCTCTTATCGATCAACTTCTTATGCAGCATCAGCGATTTTACGACTTTATCCATACTGTATCGCATTTCGTAATGCAACGCAGAACCGCCCATAATTGTATGTAGGGAAAGCATAGAACACCTTTATTAAAGATCAACCAACTTATTTATAGAGTTGAAGATTGAAGTATAAAATCTAAATAAACGCAACTTCACAGATTAACTGTGCAACTGTTTGGTGGTGCCCCACTCAATTTGGCAGCACTCTACGCTAACGTAAATGACTCCATTAGCCAAACTACTTATTTGTCAATCGCTATTGCATTACGAATCGGCGAGTTTTAGCCCTTTACGGTCCAAGAACAATGCCAACATTGAAAATCTCTACGGTGACGGAGGAGCTTCGAAAAGCGCTTTCCAAAATAGATGTCGCAACTCGCATGCATAACGCCACTATAGAATAACTAAAGTTTGTAGTAAACCAGAGGTTGCTTTGAAACGATGGCGTCGTGCGTAACGGTGCACAGTTTGAATTATAAATGTAAGACACCTTTATGCGACCGACAAAAGGCGTCGAGGTGAAGGAACTCGGAAAGATAAATGAGAAATTATATCGGCCGAGATGAGTTAGAGGTTATTAATTATGAAGTTGTCATATTGTCGCGTCGGCCTCTCACGTACGGTGCATTGTCGGAGCACTTTTGTCTCTCTCGTGAGAATTTGAATGAGGGTCTACAAAGACGCGGTGTCGAATATGGCGACGGCTCCCGCGTTGTCTCTTGGACCACACATCGTCTATTGAACTGATTGTTCAGCTCTTCAAATACTCAGATTAAAGTTCATAAAGTCTATTTCTAATACGCTTAGCCTTATACTGTGATCTTTGAGAATTAACGACGACGTAACCTTTACGATTCTCAATCAGATTACTTATTCCATGCTCCTTTTATATCTTTCTGTCATTTATCAAAATATAAAAGTAATGGTTTAAGTTTCTTCGCTATGGGGTTTTACGGTTGATGGAGCAGATGAAACAAACAGATCGTAACACCTACTTGCCAATAATGGTAAATCTCTACGCTATACCTCGCAACACTACTTCGATTATCTTGATAGAATCTGGGATCAGGATAATCTTATTGACGATCGGCGAGGTTGTACTCAATTCAAAGTTTTTTAAACTCAGGAACCCAATTAGAATATAAAATGATGAGTGGTTTTTTTTTGTTGAAAGTGATCATACATTGAAGACGATTGAGACGACAGAAACGCGAATACAAATAATTAGCTCGATAAAAAAACCACAAAGATGATACTAAATCGCATCTTAACTTGTCACCTACTAAAAGATTCCATCATGAAATCACGTGAAAGCTAATAAATGGGATTTTTATATAGGAAGCGATTGGGAACTTACATTTTATAATTTCGTTATCACTTTTTTCCTATAAATAAATACATACAAAAACTAGCCGTTCAAGCGCTCACTGCCATCTGCCAGTACCACCAGTATAACCACCTTAGTACAACCTGGTCTTAATTAAGAGAACTAATACTTAAGCTCTTGTTTCTATTAGTCTTTTTTTTACTAAGAGCATGTATCAAAGGCTCCAAAATCCGTGGACATGGTCCAATCATCTTGATAGAATCCAGGACCATTTTGGTACCCCGGTAACCGTGAAAGAAACTGATGTACCGCTTTAGCCACTCACTACATGCTTATACCAAAGGCTTTACACAATGATCCTACCATCTCGATAGAATCAAGGATCATTTTGTTCTTTCGGGAACCTAGAAGCGAACCGATTCAAGAGAACTGATACTCACTGCGTGCGTAAAGTGAAGGCCGCAGACGTGATGGAAGACGGCAACCGCAGCCCTTTGATGATCTCCTGCCACAGCTTCTTGTTGATGACCTCCACGAGGCCGCCGCGAGCAATCACCAGGTTGTAAAGCTCGTACAGATCCAGCACTGACTTAGCCATGATGGGGAGCCGGTTGATGGGGGTGCCTGGAACAAAGAAATTATGATTCAGATGAAACAACTGCTGTGAAAACTCTTGGAAGACTACTCCCCTTTACCTTTTCTACCCCAAACATTTAGGTCTGTAGTGGTATCTGAATTTGTCAAACAAAAAACAGCTTGTTACAAAATGGCAGCGTAATCAACAAGCCTCGTTGAATACTGATTCGATTAGCCGTTCGTAAATTAGGGCTGGTGTACATATAAACAAGGTAGGTATAGATTTAACGCGGACCGTGTGGTCTTTCCGGAAGAGAGCGGTTCGCTTCAGTCGATAGTCGGCCGCAGCTGATTTACAGCAGCCCGCGTGGTAAACCGGCGATGACGTGCCTAATGTGTACGCGGTTTTATTGGGGAAACGGACGAGGAAATGAGAATGTGTTGCAATCGGTGGCTGAGTAAGTAAGGGCCAAAAGGTCAAAACATTTATCACACGATACGACGTCGCATCGAGGCACGTCATCAAGATAGGAATGATCATGTGATTTACCGACTTACACCCGGTTTCTGAAACGTCAGTCAACTTTGACTAAAGATTAATTCTATTGCCATCCTTGTCATTTGTTTATTGTCAGATAGAGACAACGATAGTTTTAATCTACTGTCAAAGCCAACAAACGTTCCAGAAACTGGGGTAAGACTGCGGTTATGCGATTCAGAACTTTCCGATAAGAAACCGAATCGATTCCACTTGTTGGTTCGATTCAGGACAATAGACTTGCGGATTTGATTAGATTTCGAGTCCTGTCGATCACGGTACAATACCGTTATCGAGTCGATTGCAGTTATCATGTTGAGTTCATTGAGTTCAGTTTTCGATAACTGAGTTATCGATGGGTTCTGAATTGCTAACGTTAACCTAGCTGGACCACATGACATCAGCGATCGATAACATTTGGGTTTTCATAATTTTTGTACCCATATAACATAAAATATAAGTCTATATAAAAGTTTGTAAAAAGTCTTATAAGTTCAACCTCAAAGTAGGTATGGCCTAATGGGTTTAACGAACCCAATAGCAAATTCAACAACGCTCAACCCTCTCAGTTTATTGATGAGAAGCGGCATTAGCGAATACCTAAACGACTATTTGTCAATCCGTCTTCCTGTCTACAGTTAATCATCCCCCGTTATCGGGAGTAGGGGCTGCACACGTTAAGGGATGTTAGGACAAGGGAAGGATTTGACTTTGGGTGCAAAGCTCGAGCGAGGGTAATAATACCTATCCAGGACTTGGTTCAAAATTAGTCGGTTGTTTTTTTATATACGATATTTGAAGACCTTCATCCCCCACCAATGTCTGGCTGGTGATCAATACCAGCGTGCCCACTACAATTTTATTGTGCTTGATGAATTTAGATATCATATTATATATCATTACACAAATTTTTACCAAATTTATTATGGTTACCAAAAAGCGCAAACCGCATTGAACACGAAACAGTAGTTTTTACGTGATGCAAAACACACAAACTGACGGACGATATCGTTAAAAATCTTATTATGATTCTTGTTGAATATTAGTTTGATCTTTTTTTTATATTTCTTAAATTCAATAATACCTTTTGTCTGTTTATAATATACAGTAATTATAAAAATATTTTTTAGAAAAAATCTTTAAAATATAAAACGCTTTTTAAATCTGTCCTAGGAAAATCGCAGACATACATAACCCTACCTCGAAGCCAAGGGGTGGCAATAGCGGCTCCGTTATCTGAGTTGAAGGGGTGGTGGCCTGAAGGCTGTAGGGCTGGCTTCACCCGTTCAGAATTAATTGCTACGCTTATGTCTGAAGCGAAACGTGATGGCGGAATTGGGCCAGATGAAGTAGATAATTTGTTTGTAGAGATAAATAAGGGTTGGGGAGTGGAGGCGAGCTGTACCTACTTGTTCTATGAATTTTTCTGTGGTGCTTGATATTGTGTCATTATGTATTTTTGATGGGTACCGTGGCGTACGCAAGTTGGCAATGACTGAGCTGACTGCGAAGCATGAAGTTGCCGGATCGTTCACTCGCAGTACATACATAATATTATATTTGTGTGAACTACTGGTATTTGCTCTTAGCTCTACTCTTAGCACTTTAACAAGTTCTTATTTCCACTGTCTTTAGTCGTCTAGATTTTTTTACGCATGAGCCAGTGTATACAACAACGTGAACACGCTGAAGGCAAATATGTAAGACAACCAAAGAAAACTTCTGTATTCGACATCTAGGTATGTAGAAGTACCCAGAACCTACGATGTTATACAGGTACAAGCGTGACACAAGTGAAACAGAGTTGCGTACAAAATAAGTATCAGTACGAAAACTTACGCAAACAACTATCAATCGTAACCTACACAGATAAGGCACGCTTTCCCCATCGGCCGACCGAGCCGCGTAGCACTCGCGAAACTTGTTATCAGACACGGAGCGAGCGCCTCAAGCACCGTTATCCGTCTAAATAACAAGCCAGCTACAAGAAACCGTGGACAAAAGCTATTGTTTATGAAAGCAATCACCCCAATAACTATTTCCACAAAATGCGTCGCTGCGCCGGCGGCGGAAAACGCGCGATTCGATGCGCGTGCGCCGCGCTCGCCGCCCGCGCTATTTGCATGCCCCTACCACGCGCTAAACTCGCAACGAACTCGACTCGCGGACGTATGACGGCTCACTCTATACGTCCGCTCAAAGCGTTCTTTACGACGTATGTCAAATCGCCGGCGGAGCCAATCTAATCGTGCCCAATTGTGACAAATTATTGCTTTTCCTACGAAACCTCATGCTAAATCCGTATTATGAATTTCTCTTTATGCGCAACGTGCTTTATGGCACTTTGTATGGTATAAACTCAGCATCGCAATAGTTACAGTGTTGCGATTATTCGCACCCCTCTCGGATATTTATCGACACTCGATGTCGCTTGGAAAGACTAATTCTTTTGTGTGAACAAATCTCGAGTGTCGTAAATCGTTTAGTAGGACGCCTCCGAGTGCTGATAAAGGCCTGTAAATAACGCGCGATTAGCCGCCTAATCTCTTTTAAGTGTTGCAGTTTGCAACTTTGATTTAGGCTCCGATTTTACGATCAGATTAAGCAGGTTTAATTTGACGGTTTCTAATAAACTAATAAAGTTTTTATAGTCTTCGTAATCGTGCAGAAAGGTTGTAAAAGTGACATTGCGGTGATGACGCATGGTTATTAAAGTATCAGGGGAAGTCAAGGTGTACGCTTGCGTTAGCAAAAGCCGCCGCCTATCCGGACGCGTCGGAAAGCGACGACACGCGCGATAATATAAATCGATCGAATCGACGTTCGACGCCTACCGCTTATCGAGAGTTGTATCAAGGCCCTTTATGCCCCTCAACCCCGCGTCTGGCCAATGGGAGGCGTCGATAGAACGTCGCGAGGCTCTCATTGGTCTGATACGCTTTTGATTGCCCGCCCCGCTCGATTCACGACTCGATCAATCTAAATTACTTGGTAGCGCTCCAGCTGGGTGACTTCACGTTCATTTAATTGCAAAATAACTACCATGGGAGAACTAGATTAAGTCTATAATTATTTTGTTGTTTGTGGTCTGTAACTTTAAGTATAATATTTTCTTAGATTAATTCAAAACTGTAACAGTTATTTTTATGTTGTTCCAATTTAAAAATTGTGCAAAGAATAAGCCATTCGGCGACCAATATTCTTTAGGAGAGGTGTTTTTCGAGTATGCCCTTTGTCTAACGAAACCGATTTGAGATCATAGAGATAATAAGAGATATAGCCATAACAGTATAGGAGAGTATAAAAATAGTTTATATGACCATGTGTTGGAGACGTGCAATGCAAGGAAAATCCACCTATGAGGCAATAAAATGTTTACGATTGACGATATAAATAATGTTGATGTGACAAACAAACCAACATCAAACATAAATGTCCGGCTAGACAAACATAAAACAATATTTTGTTCCCAGGTGTTGACTTGTAAAGAAAATCATAAATATTGGATAATCACGTCACCATACATTCATTATTGAGGGATTCAAATCTATCAACCCGTCGAAAATTTAAATAAGTTTTTATATACACATAATAATATTATGTATAAAGACAGGCTTGGTCAAAGTGTATTTTCTTAAGATCACAAAGCGGTAAATGATTATAAAGCATGCATAGCGGATTAAGAGTATAAGCATATAATGGCAGACGTGAACTTAATTTTGTTATTCGTGTATTAGGGTTATAAATGACAGCTAGCCCCTGTTTAGACAGTCGTTATAATTTTATGGACGGAACAATTTATAGCGACTCGAGTCGGGGTTTTAATTTAGAAATACGATCATTGGAGTGTTAATTTCCACACTTCGAGGCCGCGCACACTCGCACCGAAGCAATCGGCTTCAAATCATCAATTTACTAAATTATAAATTAAGCAAAACTGATCATTTAAGACAGTGGAAGCGAGTGAGGCACGAAGTAGTAATTTTGAGGGGTTACCATAACTCAACGCGATTATTGCGAGCAACACAAATTCCAGGAGATACGGTGCGAGAATGACATAAGGCTGAGGATACAACGATCAATCATGAGAGAAGCAGTAAAGCTGAGAACAATCCAGCGTAATTCCGTCTGAGAGACATTAAAACGATGGCCGCCCTATCCGGTGCAACATTGTGGCTGACTGCAGGCGCGCGCATCGCCCAATAACATGCTCATATTTGTACGCATTATCCTATAAATACCACTTATTTTGAACCTCATAAAAGATATCCGTTTTTGAAATTAATCAATCCATGACAATACAATCGTATATGAAGCGAATAAAATCTCACCCGAAGAACATCATATCATTTTGAAGGCATTAACTTTAATAACGCATAAATCATTTATTCGAATGGAAATCAAAAATGAGAAGGATCTTAAAGCATTGTATGGCTCCGTGGAATTCAGGGGCTATTCGATGTAATTGGCAATCATTCAGAAAAGAATATTCTCTCGCTCCAACAATCAAGACAAAGGCGGCCGATAGTACCTACAGGCGAGCCATTACGGGTCAATACCCATTATTATGCTATATTTTCGCGAGCACGGCCCTCAGATATCCCGTACACTCACATGAGACGGCAAATATCTGTAATTAAAGGTTGTAAAGTTGATTTACAACTGGGGTCCGAGTATCGAACCCTGGGGAACGCCTCGCTCGACCAATAGCGCGGCCGCGTTCCCGTCGCACCGCGCCTCGTATCAATTTATTAGAAACGAATGAAAATCGCGGCTGTGGTGGCTCCGGGCCACGATAATGCGCGTTCTGCGGTCACAGATCCCATCAGCTCGTCGGCGGATCGCGGTGGATAGTATCGAAAGCCGTAGCGTAGTTTACGATCACCGCCGGTACGGTAACACCGGCAATAAAAAGGCAACAATGGAAATGTCGGATGCGGCTGAAAGACGACGCAACTACGCCAGATCATTGCTATGAATGCAACAATGGTATCCTCGAAACGAAGGTGGCAACTATCCGCGACCGTAAACCTACACTATCGATTGTAACCTAACCTTATGCAGAATAAGAATCGATACTATGTTTAGAATGGGAATGCTTGGAGGAAATTTATTCTAAATTACTGAAACATTGCCCTGGAGGAATAGGTACTGCACATTGTCTAAGCGAAAACATAAGAAATACTAAATATTGCATCTTACGTGATAAAGGCGAGCGAAGAAGTAATAAGATACTGAAAATCATAGTGCGGAATTCAAGACACTGACTTTGACAGCATGCCACATTTATTCGACAATAACTTTCTCAAAATATCGATAGCAGCATTGTTTCTTCTTCTCGGCATACGAGTAATTTAGTCATGTCCAAGCATTACATATCTGCAAAGTAATTGTATGTATTCGTTGTTTTCAAATGGCAATAATATAAGCTTGATGGAATGTATGTAATTTATTATTAACGTAGTCATGTCTGTGCTTTTTATGGGCGCGGAGAAAATTGGCCGCCATTGATATATGCACATGCTTACAAAGTTGTGTCTTCTTTTCTCCATAATAACACATTTGCCATTTTAATAAGTGTCCTATTAGACGTATTTAAGACCATTATTAAAGACAAACTTATTCCCAAAGCTTTGAAAATGAAGTTGAATGTTCGGATTTTCTATGTTGTTATGCGTTGAATTCGCAATCTCTACAACCTATATTACTTTTACGACCACCGTTTTGTCGCTTACGGGTATCGTAAAATATCATTGGCATGGAAGCCTTTAATTTTCTTTATCATTTCTTTTGTTCGGGTTTACAATGTTTGTAATCGTTGTCCTACAATGTAAGACGCAGAAGATTGTTACCTACTGCTATTATGTGTCATGCATTAAAGTTGGTATCATAATTCGTTATCTACTCCTTTTGCTCTTTTTAAGAACATACATGGTTTACTTTTGTATCATTTTCAATATTAGTTTCTATGATATTGGAATTCCATAAACAGATAAATCAGTTGTTTAAATTATATGTATTTTACTGCGTTTAGTAGGTACCTTCGCAGTCATTACCGTGACTTTGTACTGACACGCTTTTAAATTGTGGTCGTCTCTAACCTGTGACGTTTTCCCACAAAACGTTTAGGTCATAGGACAACAGTTGTAATAAGATGCACGAGTCGAAGTTTTGGACGTGTCTAGGAGAGGTGTCGAGACTGCGACTGCCACTGCGCTTGGGCTGCTCCCGGAGGTAATTTAAATGACAATTTGAATCATAATGAGGAGCGGCGTCCTAGGAATGACGCAGCAGTTGTAGCAGCGTCACCTCGGGCTTATACGTTGGTATATTGTCACTAATAGTATAATGAACTATCTTAGCAGCCACTTTATGCATGAATTGGTTTATTTATTTTATGTACCTTTTAAATGATCATATTTACTTCAAATTACTGCCACCATCAGCAGTATCAATCCATCACGTATCGTGAATGGATACGTAGGCTAACGTAACTATTCAGATTAATCAAATACCAATATGTATAAATGGGTAGGTAATTTTAAAAGTAGTACCTACATTTAAGTATCGTCTGATTAAATCTAGTTTCTGAAACGGCCGCACTACATAATGATAATGCACTAGATTCTAAACAATACTCTTTTACAAACGTGTCCGATGGGAAGAAAGTTACCCTTCAATCAACAAAAAATAAATATAATACAAATTCAATAATGAGGAGGCAACAAAGCTAACACATAACGGAAATAAAATAATCCATCTCAGTAGTGACAAAAAACACACAATGCAGTCAAAGGGCAGAGATGACAATGCTGGGCCCAGTGAGATAGAACAAATGAGGTGTCTACCACAATACCACATTACCATAAACGGCCAAGGAATGGTGACAATGACGCTGATAGAAATTACGATTATTATTGATTCACTCATAAATATCATAGATTTAAATAACAATTTTAATATTACGTTCGTGTGTGGTTTTATATTTTTTGTTGTTTGTTTTGATTGTGATATTGTTTTGTTGGAATTGGATTTTGAATTGAATTGAATGTAATTTGAACATCCGCCTGATTCACTTCATATTAAAATTATTCATATTCAATATGAACATAATTAAAATTTGTTAACATATTCTTTAGCTCTAGTAACCCCAAATAAGAATATTAGGTATGTATAACTTGATTGTATACCGTTGTCGGCAACCAGAGTTTACGAAATTAACATGACAAGAAGCTCTGAACTTTGACATTTCAGATCATTGAATTAATATAATAATATGTTTGTCAAATTAATTCTCAGATGGGCTGGTTTGTGTTGTAATCCGATGGAGCGATAGCTATTGTCGAATTATGCTTATCTCTAGCGAGTAATATCAACGGAGTTCCGCCACCCGCCACGCCTCAGCCTACTTGCATAACCTATTATTATCTTCGGTAGATTATTTATAGTGATATTGTTATTCAGTGGTGTCACATGCTATATTGCGAAACTTTGGCAGTCCTTTGGTTCCGCTGTTTAGGGTTCCTACCCAAAGGACAAAATGAGACCTTATTACTAAGGATCAGCTGCCCATCCGTCTCTTTGTTGATTTCGTCATCGTTGCTTGATTCTAACTCGCACTTGGCTGATTTTTTAATTATGTATAATTTCTTTTTGTGTTTTCATATAAGTACCTACCTATATATGGTTTACGTTTACTAATGTAGGATAGTATCTATACAAGAATAACAAAAGCAATTAGGTAGATATCTAGTGTACGATTTACTTGGCAGTTATAATTATTATTTTGATAATAACAAAATTGACGGAAGTTTCAGAATAATAGAAAGTGTTGCATTGTTTCACAATTTATTCACCATTGTGTTATTGTAAAAGTAAATCGTATAACAGACGACAAGACGTTTGCAGTGGTGGGTAATTGGATGTTTGATATCAAAGAGATCCGCCCAAGCCCCTGCAGGGCGGGCGGGGATCTTAGGGGCGCCAAAGCTCCGCCCTCTAGGTGTATGTTTTATCTCTCCCATTTCGTCTAGTTGTTTTTTTTTTATTATAATATTATGTGGGCGACTTTATTGGCGATAATTATATAGTAGGTACACCTGTAGTTAATTTTTAGGGTTCCGTACTCAATTACTTCTTCTGTTCTGTCTGTCTGTCCGTCCGTAGTCCGTCTAGGCTGTATCTCATGAACCGTGTTAGACAGTGCAATTTTTACAGATGACGTATTTCTGTTGCCGCTATAACAAGAAATACTTAAAACAGAATAAAATTCATATTAAAGGCGGCTCCCATATTGTACAACAAACGTGTTTTTAGTGCCGTTTTTATAGTTAATCATACGGAACCCTTCTAACTCGCACGTGACTGGTTTTATTCGAATTTATTTCAAATGCGACAAACACAATTTAATTTGTGAGCGCGACATCTGTGTGGTTACGCGCGGTTACAGCCCAACGTCAGAAGGTGTCATCACTCCTTTATTTGCAAGATAACGCAGAGGAAAAGCCTTCATTACCCGCAAGCCTTATAGCTCCGTGGGAAACGCACACATAATTGCATCGGTCGCGGAAATGAGATAGTGTGCCGAACGTTTGTTTAAATACCACTGAGCCGAAAGAGTTTCAAGCGCAGTGTTCTTGGCAGATGATTCAACTGTACGCTGTGGTAGGATAGAATAGAACAGGGTTTTTTACGCACAACACTTCCCAGAAGATGTTTTACTTTTATGACTTTCAGTTTTGGCAGGATTACGAAAATGAGGCTTAAAATGCGCAAGCCGTACGAAATCAAACTAATATTTTATTAAGACAAAAGCAACTCTAAATAAAAAAGAATAAAAACGTCATAATTATTACACAATTCGAAGAAAAAATTAAAATCGCAGTCGAATCGAGTATCAAAAGGTAGATTGTAAATGCTATTTATTTGGAAACTACTTAGATAACACGTGTACATCTATATCCGGAACCCACTTAGATTAGCGTCCAATCACCGGATACTGTCCGAACATCGACAAACATACTAAGCGTAGGTACCTAACCTATTAATAACTTACATAACGGTTATTTGTTTCAAAGATGTACTTATCTAGATCTAAACCCTTTCGTATAATCGGGTTGTCAACACTAAACCAAGCTTTTTCGAAATACGAATTTGGTATCAAGGGCATCAACTTTTGATCACAAAAAAACTAACACTCGAATTGAAAACCCCTCCTTTTTGGAAGTCGGTTAAAAATGACCTCAAACATACTCAATATAAATATATCTTTCCAGCTCTACCAAATCTCATCTCTATCTCAATCTTGGATCAGTGCTTGAATGGGAAACATCCTTTTTCAAACTCAAACCATAATCAATTACTATGTACCTACATTATACTTGGTTTTGGTTCTCTTTGCTAATGAGATTTAATTGTTTGACTTGTAAAAGTGCGATTTTATTGCCTATTTACAATAAATCATTTGATTTTGACTTTGACTTTGACTTTCAGTAGATGTGATCGCTATAACCATAATATTGTATTGTCATCGGATCTTCAGGCATACAAAAATGGAAGTTAATTAAACGATCGGAACTAGGTTATATTTAATTTGTGCAAAATTGTTTTGATTTTTGTTTTAATTCATTTTTTTTGACTCGTATACCGCCATTGAATTGTGTAGACACCTGTAAAGGGAATTATCATCATTATCAGAATTTCTGTGATACCCACCTGTCATAGCATTAAGTGTTGCTGCTTCAATTATTAAATGTGTTTCTTGAATAAATTAATAAATATATGATTCGCTACATTTGGCTACAACAAATATACATCAACCATTGATATTCTAAATTATACTAGCCCCGGTAGAGCTCCATCGCCTGGAACATATTCACAGCCATGTCTATTTTCGTATACCTATAACACTTAATTATAACACTCACTAAAATAAACGAATGAATCTAGATAACAAATGCTGCGAAAATCACAAAAAGCATTTGAAATCTCAATCCAGCCAAATCACAAACTATAAAGGCGGAAGTGCTGTCATCGCCGCATATAAATAATCACTTTTGCCCAACGGGTCGTTAGTGGGGGAGGCAGGGGGGGGGGGGGGGGGAGGGGGGGGGGGAGGGGTAATGGTAATTTAGCTGCTCATCCATCAACCTCACCTTCGCTCCGACCTGGATTCGGCTTTCAATTAAGCGGGATTTAAAAACGTTACGAATTTCTATGAACTATGCTTAGTTTCTAATTTATTTCGATTCTGATGACTATTTGCTGATCGAATGCCATTTTAAATAGGTACATATTTTCCATGCATGGCTGCCTGGAAGAGACCGCTTTGTGCGATAAGATCGGCCATTGTGACACTATAGTTGTTATTTATTACTATGTTCTAGCTTTAAGTTTTCTTTGATATGTGGTGTTTCAATTTCAATAACGAGTTTATCTATCTATCTATCTATTTTAATTGATAGTGTCTTATCAGATATCTATTTTCAAAGCCACAATGCAATTAAATGTAATCCAAATTTTGCTATCTGGGATTGATATCACAATCCATTTTTAGGGTCAAAAGTGCCAATAACCGATCCGTGGATTGGTTTATACAGGCACGCAGATTGGAAATCGATCGAACGATAGGCAGCAATCCAAGATCGATTTCAATCTTGGATAGAAGATACAATATTAATTTCGGCTGAAACACGTCTATGAATTTACCCTAACATTTATTTAAATATGAATGTGTGGTCAGTTGAGACTTTGTGATATTACTTTAAACCAGTGCAACAAGATCATATTACCTATTAGCGATACAACCTCGCCTTACTCCCATATTAGGGTTCCGTAACCAAATGGCAAAAAACGGAACCCTTATGGATTTTTTTAAATATATATTTGTAACCGCTAGTATACGTACCTACATGAACCATATTATACCAGCGTCGATTGCTATCGTATTCTTCTGTATCACTAACTTTAGTTACTATTCGTTATTATTTCTTCTATTTCGCCTTTTACGACTAATTACTAATTCAACAAGCGATATATAGGCACGTTTTATAATACTTCCCGTTATGTAATAGAACAGTTAAACATAGACCTAATAAACAGAGTACGAGGTCATAATTTTCCGATTGCCAACCATTTGAAGTAGTTGCGTCGCGTAGGCTGCAATCTTTCCGTCAAGTGGCTGACAGGCTGTCACAATGACAGTCGACAGACGTTATCGAAATTCGCGGACATGCCTGACTCACAGACATCTTTTCATTTTCATCTCTATTACTGTACGCATGTAACAGTATCAAAGGTATTTAAAAGCATAATGAAGTGAGACAGTTTAAATGGGGGAAACCATCACATAAATAAATGTTGATCCCTGTCTAGGAATCCCTATAACTAGAGAATTAAGAACTACGAGGACTATGTCTATATCCCATAAACACTCAGACGCACCAATAATTTTGCCCTCATCGGGAATCGAATCCGCAACATCACGCTTTGGAGCTAGCTCATCACCAACCTATGCCATGGAAACCTTCAATATGATTAAATGATGATAGAAGATGAACTTTTTGATTACCTACTTACCTAGGGACTACAGCTTTCATCGTGTGCTATTTATTATATTTCCACTTGCTGCAAGCGCTTGTAACGCAGAGACAGTGGTGCTGTAGAGACGCGTAGAAATCGCACGAGTTTTGATACTGTCTTCATCAGAACGCGTTGTGCTATTATTCTGTTTCCATTGTATAATTTCCATTATTTTACACATTTAAATAGACAGCGGTGAGTGATCCGTGGGCTAATTACCTTCTAACGAGCGGCAATCAGTGGCATCTCGAGGTATATTTAACTATATTTCGATGGCATTGACGTGACGACTGATGTCCTTTATTTTATTCGGGACTATTCTTGGTGAGGAAATGGATACGGCTCGAAGAAAAAGCTGGAGGAAAACAGCGGCTTCCGCGAGGCTATCTTGGGACGGTATCGCTTTCGGGCTTCGTACTTTGTTGTACGGTTTCGGAGTGACCTTTGACACCGTGATTTTAGTCAACTGTCTTGATCGTTTTATTTTTAATGCGATCTCTCGATCTTTGTTCTCACACACATGCCCAACAAAGAGGCGACACGTCTTGTGTACATCTACACATGAAATATTAATCCGAGGTAAAATTCAAACCGTTGTTGTCACGGTTCGGATTCAAAATTATGCTTTTTCCATTTTGAAGCCACTTGAATATGGTAAGTTTTTGAGACTTACTTTGTCTTCTGATATCTTACGTACTCCCTTTGGAGACGGAGCGTGCGCTGGCGGGCGACCGGCTTGTTAGCACCTCGGACGATCGATTAGGCCCGCGGCGTCACATTCAATTATTTATTTATTTATTCGTAATTAACCGCGGGAGTTATGGCCTTTTCCCGATTTACGAGCGGGGATGAGTTATCAGCCGTGATGCGAGGTGCGAGAGATTGGGTTGCGATACCAGAGAGGGCTTGTTGTTTGGAGCAGAGCATTCGGTGGTTGTAAGAACAGTTCTGTGAGTAGTTATTAGGTATTCTATAGAACACTTATTTACTTAATTTCAAACTTAACTAATGTATGATATTAACTGTTACGAAATAGCATCGTTAACAGCATGTCTATAAAAAAAATGTATACGAATTATTATAAATAAATTGTGCTTTGGTGCAAAGTCAACAAATTGTTGCTAGATACAGCTTAAAACTCGTAACAATTGGAAAAGAAGAAGTGGAAAATATTTGTACAACCTGTATTTATATTTTAGGGTTGTCAAACTCAAATTATTATTTTTTCCAAGACCTAACATTCCGTTTGCTTACAATGTATATTATGTAAAACTGCAAAAAGTAAAGCTCACGTAATTTTGAATTATTTTCGGTAGAGTTAAAATAAAACTTAAAAGTCTTCGAGCTTAGTTACCGAATTCAAGTTGGGTTGCCCAATCATTCGAGTAGTAACTATTAACAGTGACCGAATCATTCCCACATAACGATAGTTGCGAAACAAATCGAACCTCATTATGGAACACAATGAGTTCAACATTAATAACATTGTACCGACGTCTAGTATCGAGTGGACTCGAAGCTATAGAAGCTTTTGTGCCAGGCTTTGTTCATGTCAAAATATTTTACTGAAACTATATACGTACACAGTACACATACACACACATACAAACGTACACACTCACACTGTCACTGTACATACTTTACATTAAACATTACACACTCTTTCTCTCTTACTTTACATTATCTATACTTTACTATTTTGTATTTGTTATTTAATATGTTATTTTAAGTATTATTATTATTATGCTAGCTGATTAGTAATACTATCGCCATATTTTGAACAATTCGCAGATTATCTTTATAAATTGTAGCCTGTGTATTATTCTGATGTGTAAGCTATATATTATTGTAAATTTTCATTAAATTCCATTTAGTAGTTTTTACGTGAAAGAGTAACAAACATCCATCCAAACATACTTACAAACTTTCGCGTTTATAGTATTAGTAGGATTATGCTTGCTAATTAGTAATACGAGCCTGATTATGCCGCTTCAATCCAAAGGTTATGTATCAAGCACCTAGCTTTTTTAAATTCTATAAAAAGTTTATCTAAAAAGTTGAATAATGATGTATTGGCAACAGTATGTATAGAAAAAGGCCCATAAAACGTCGTATTACAGACAAACATACCCAAATATATTCATGTATAAACCGTGTGGTTACTCGATAAAGCACCAGTCGCGGGACCAATTTGTGAGGGCCCATAAATAACTTTATTTAAATAAATCAACCAGTTTATTGTTCTCTTCTCGCCTTGTCACAACCTTCTTGTTGTTGCGGACGGAACTTTATGCGTTACGTTACGATACTAATATCAACAAGAGATCGCTTTGTACAACGCAAACCGGCAAGTCTATAGCATTGAAGATTGTCAGAACTCGGTCGTAACCATCTTTATTTCTCGTCTAAATTATTACAAAAGTCATATAAATATATATTTGAAATTAGAACTAAAAAAGAAGTAAACAAACACAAAGCATTCGAATTCCAAGCTATTCGTCCAATTAATCGGAATCACAAAACGCAGCGAAGGCGCGAAACCTGCCAGTTTTAATAAACGATGATTAAAAGTTATGTTTTTAATTACAACCTGATCGGACCTTATTTATTCGAATAATTTTATTGGACCCTGCGGCGGGATCGACTTGTCGGACAACAATAAAATATGTGAGTCGAATAAATTCGATTCATAACGAGAATTATCGAGTGGCATTCCGGCGGGTCCTACATGTCGGCGGGAACGGTGGAGGTGTGAACTTATGTGAATGCCTCAGTTTCGTAATAAGCTCACGTGAAAACTTGCAATTTAAACTTGTTATTATTGGAGAGAAAGATGATTAATTTTCTTGCATTTTAAGGCACCGTTAGAATAAATGATAATTAATTATAATGTGTAAAGAATACGTGAAATTAGAAGAATTAAAAAATGATAATAATATTACTTTTGTGATCATGAATGATATAATTTTGTCACCTTTTTTATTGGTGGCGCATTCCTAGAAGATATCGGTTCAATCTGAACTTCAAAACTTTAGCAACAACATCACATCAAGAATCAACAACCAACAACAATAATCCTAACTGTATGTCTACAGTAATAATTATCGTTGTGATGTTATTATTGCCGACTAATAACAGATTATTAAACTTGGATCGCAGACAATGCTACGTATAATATACATCTGTCCCGCGCACCCAACACGAAATTAGTTCAGAAATTAAAAAAAAAACAGATGTTTCTATAATTAAACCATCAACTCCAGCCATTACAAAACATTTATTTTTAATAAAAATAAAATAGTTACGTGTAACTACGTGTCTTCATTGTCACGGGCTAAATTCGATACTGCTCAAATCATGTGACGGATCTTGAAATGCGGGCGACGCGGGCGCATCCGACATGTCGGAAAGAACATTCCATTTTCAAATTTATAAAAAAAAAAGTGGAATAGGAACGCGGATTGACTGGCGGCTACCTACACGCCTAATGAGTTATTGTCACAAACACACCTACGTGCTGCTTAGTCTAGATTACAGTAGTTTCATAAAGAGGTTCGTGCCTACGATAGAGCATTGAAAATATTAATTACAAAGATCAACTATTTTCTGCCTATGTGAGTATCAATCTCAATCTTACATTACAGTCATTATCCTCTCAAAACATATCACACGAATCAAAAGAAAGGTGATATCGTAATTTTTTTCAGTGTTGGTAATGATTTGTAATTACCGGACACGACCAAATAATTTCGAAGAAAAAGGTATAAATTAGCAACGCTTAGAACATTTTAAAGATTAGTACCTATTGGCAACACTTAAAACAATACCAGGTACCTAATTTAAAATGCTCCATTTCAACATTCGCGTCACCTTGATTAAATGACTCACGAATATCGGATTCAGACCCCAAAAACTTTTTGTTTCGTCTCGGGCAACCGCCAAAATATCGCACTCACTGTTAAATAGGTCACCGGCAACATTGTCCGACCTCTATAGACCGCCGAAAGTTATTAATCAACTTTTACGAGAACATAAAACCGCGGCGGGATTAAACCCACTCCAAATCATATTTTTATGGCATTTAGATCCAAGGTTATGATTTGAGATTTTATTTCACATTTTATACGTTTCGTTGTTTAGCGGTGCGTTTCTAATTTTCCGGAATGATTTATGGACTGCTCTAGACGGGGGACAGACGACTCGCAGCATCACAAAGAGTGACTGTTTTGTCCGTGTAGTGATATAGCGTACTAAGTTGATGGGCGTCGTAAAATCGGGAGCGTCACCGGAGCTTTGTTTGCCAAGGACTTTGAATGGGGCGATGAGGCCGGTGGACGAGTTGACATCTTAGGTGGCATATTTGGGTGATGTGATGAGGTAATCTTGAATTGACGACTACTTCTACTTCTAGCTAGTTAATAACTAGCTAAAAACGGGTCTAATTCGCGCACAAACAAATATAATATTTCATAACGTAGGTATACAATATATATCAAAATTATATATTTTGATATTTGTTTGTGCGAGAATTAGACCCGTTTTTAGCTAATTAAATGTTTTCTGAGTTTCGCGAAAGTTTAAGGACGACTACTTCGTTTTATAACTGTGATTTGTACGGCAATAAAAATAGACGCTCGATGCATCGTAATGGTTACTAGGTGCCAAATGATCGTATTACTACAACAATCGGTGGTGCGAATTTTAAATAGGATTCAAGTAAGTAAGACTGACCGGTTGGTTTCCTAAAATATGAGTAGTAATTGTTGTGAAAACTACAGAAAGCTTTGCAAACCGAAATGCGAACCTCGAATACAATTTAGAACCTGACCAACGTGGAACAATTAGGCAAAGATAATTACGTCTATAATAATCGCCGAGCAATCAATGTCACAGATTCTGATCGATTGTCAATCATTCGAATGAGTCAATGGAATCGAAAGTCATTGGCAAATCTATTCTTTCAAAGAGCAGTAATTAACCAAGACGTTTCGGTGAGGCGGTGGACTCGCGTTACCGATGCGCCAGGGCTGCCATGTAGAGGTTTGTGTTTCCCTGCTTTATATGGTAATTTTATAGATGGACACCAATATTTTTAATATGTAGTGTAGTGAAACGAGCTTCTTTCGTGAAAATTAGTATGAACTTGTATTCAAATCTGATCCTCGAGTCACCGAATTGCTCGTTTGATTAGTCGATGTTATTGAGTATATAGCATTCAGAACTCTATATAGCGAGTTTCCGAAGCGGTACTAAACGTTTGCGTTTATAATAGTAGTAGCCTAAATCTTTTGTCTAAGTCTTGTTTGGCTGTTATCCAATTTCAGCTAATGTTTTGACTTTAATCTAGCGAGTTTTTGCATGCAACCTGGTAGCCCTGCATGCACGAGACCTGATGTAACACAAGCTTTGGCCATCTACCAGCTCGTGCCGCGACAGCTGATTTCCGGCGCGGGAAACGTTCCTATTGCACTTTGTTTTTAATCACAGATACACTTGGATTCGGAGAAGCGAACGTGGAAATGGTATTCTATGGAATTTTGAACTAAAATTGTTCTTCTATGTGCTTACTCTTTTTGTGTTACAACCTTTTTGTTTTGGACTCGCGGTTTACTGCTTATTTTGATGGAAAGATCACCTTAGATGCATACTTTTATTACTTCTACGATTATTCATTTGTTTCTTACAGTAAAAAAACAAAAGAAAACAAAACTTTCGTACCGGTAAGGATGATACCCAAGATTCCCAGATAGCTAAAGTTGTAACGACAGTAAACACTGCAGCGTGATTAAACAAAGATTACAAAATGTCATAACTTAATTTGACCCTAAGGACCATAAAATTAAAATAGATCAAGCAAATGACACAATGAACATGGTATAATATAAAGGTTACTGCCCGCACACGAGATATGAAAAGATTTACACCAGCAATAAACACTCCGCGCAATTCATACAAAGGTTAATGTGTTAATCGAACATTACCATTCATTAATTTGACAGCCAGCATCCAGTCTTGCTAGAGTAACAAGTACCTACAGGCAAGTCTAACTGGAGCGAAGTCAGTCTAGAGACAAGTCTAGTTAGAGACAAGTCCAGCTAGAGACTACCATATCTACGGACTGGTGTGGCTAGTGGCAGGTGTACGAGTATCTAGACTTGTACATGATGAGAGTCGGGATCGGGCGGCATTGCGCTCGGCTTCCCCTCACTACCACGCATCTCTGATTCTTTGATACGTAGCACCGATGGAATCGAAACACGATATTCGACTCACAAGTTTATTTATCGCGAAATGCGACGATATTTTCGTCCGTCCGTCACTCGGACAGTTCACAGAACCGGCAAGATTAATTGTATTTCGGTTGAGTCATCAAAATAATTAGAATGACGCTATTTTCGTTTGTGATGCTAATTTGACAGACGTCGCGGGAGATTTCGTGTCTTCTTGTTCGTATTCTTTGATAGGTTCTTTGTTATTTTATTTTAACGTTTGATATTGAGTCTGACGCGACGCCGCGACATGGATAATCACGGACAATGCCGGTCGTGATCGCTTCTAATACATCCACTTATACCAAATATAAATTTACCTACGGAGCATTAATGAATAATAAATGTCATTTGGGCGTTGGACGGACTCCAGGAACTGAGGTACGGCCGCGACACTTACTGACACAGAAGTCAGGGAAGTATACAATAAAATCCCCGTTCTGTGTTATAATTATCCTGAATATTTGATAGCTGTCAGTTCTCAGAAGTAACATTTAATCTGCGGCAGTTAATTTGCGAATGCGACCGCAGTAAATGTGTTTGATTAATATCATTCTCGCGAAACAAATGTAATGGTTGAAGCTCCCTTTGATCACAGTACGGTTGTTAATCATTTTGAAACAATGCTAGACATAAACCCATTGATGAGCGCTGAAAATTGAATGAGAAGATCTGAAATAAGGCTGTGCAGTACTTTGCTTTTGATCGAAGTTATAGCTCAAGTAATGGTTGATTGCGAAGTTAATAGCAAAGTGCATAACTATAAGCCGAAATATCATATCATAGAACTAAATGTATCAAATGTATCTGTACTAAACTGATCGCAAAAGTAAATCATACCGGATAATTAAAAGAGAACACACTATAATATAATATGTAAACAGTAGAAGTCATTTCTACTATTTAAAAATGATAAAGAACATAAATTTTATCTCAGAATAATGATGGACAGAGAAAAGCTTGTGCATTACTCTAATTAAGTATTCGGCTTGAAATATAGGTGTTTTGTAGAACACAATATAAATAAAAGATAAATTCACTCGATTAATGCCAAAAATAATGAACTTAGATGTAATAAATCATATTTTGATAAAGACCGCAGGAATTTGAAATAATCACGAGTTGGCGTGGAGCCAAACACATTATTAGTTCTACATTTCTCTATTCCAATAATAAATGTGAACTATTGTGATCAGTACAAGAGTTTCGATGAAAAATTAGAAAAACTAAACATGATCCTGTCAGATAGGTTAATCGATAAAAAGTTTTGAGACTTTGTTACGTCTTTGCAGTTTTCTTTTCATAGAAAGATAGAAATAACGTAGAAAAGAAATTAAACGCTACACAGAAATACCAACTGTCCCAGTTAAAGCAAAACAAATACAATTTAAAAGCAATTTACCTGTAGCAACTTCAAGAGCTTTCGAAAATTTGACTAAGACAACGCAGAATAGTAATAAGTTACTTCACCGAGATCAGAGAGTGCGTAGACATGTTGTGACACTATACGTAAAATGATTAATGGTGCGTAATCGCGGTGGGTTTTATTTATAACTGGCAATACTCGCAGGAGAGATGGTACCATTGTTGACATGGAAATAGGCTAGTGGGTAAACACATGATTGGTGACCATTCCAGTACGGTGGCTAATTTTAAACAAGACATGGACATCTGTTCTTTTAAGTATAAAGAACAAATGGCAAGTCCTGATTGGAGCATTTATTTCATGAATCTCATATTATTTATCGATTTCATGATTTTAGACACATAAATGTTCCTTGGCAGCCTCCGTGATTTGTGGTGGGTAATTACTGTTAGGTATAGTTCGAGAGTCTCCCACTCCTGTCTCAATTTTCTTATGTGGCAACAATAAATAATATTTTAGTTCGCTTATTATGATTTAAAATTAGTGCAAAGCTGTGTCTCATTCCTCCACGCCCCGGCTCCGGGAAATATTATTCGACAAATACTTAAACAAAGTTTTGTTTTAAAATGAAATCGACCTTATTATTTAAACAGCTCGCGAATTTATAAACTGTACGAAAAAGTCAAATTCGTAATACGTTGCTCGGTTATCAAGGACGGCGGCAGGATGGTGCCAGAAGAGGTGATCGTTTATGGGAGGATAATTTGTACATGTACAAATCATTAGTTTATTACAGTTTAAGCATTAAAATGTATACATAATATTAGTGCTTATTGTTTTATTTTAGTCTAATTAAAGAACGTTATTATGAAATCAGAGCGTCTTCAGTTAGCGAGTCTAACTTATAAAAAACAGGACAGAAAAGTATACGTAAGAAACAATAAATATAAATACAGTTAAGTAAATATGCAAATAATTATGCGTGCATGCCAAGTGCGTGTCACACCACACCATACGGATTCGGTAGTTGCAACTTTTCCTTTATAACACGAAAGAAAGTTAAATTTCTTCAAATTAGAAAAAATAAAGCATAATATAGTTTCCTTAAATCTGTATCATCATGTTCCACTATCTAGACTATAGCAGCCGGAACAGCTGCAATAAGGGCAGGGAGCAATTGCCCCCACCTTGATACGGCTCTGCTGGTGGTATGTTGAAATCGTCTAATTCCAGAGAAATTGAATAATGGCGTCGGAGGTCACCCTGTTGGCTCCAAGCTTTATACGCCACATTTCGTGAAACACTATACCGACATTTGATTTACTTTTAATGTAGTTTTCATTATTTTGATTGTTTATACATTTGGCTCAAACGCTACCAGATATTTTGAGGTTTGCGCCAAGAAAGCTCTCTGGATTTCTTTAAACTTTCATGGCCATAGACTAAAATTAAAATGTGGTTTTAAAAATCTTTAAGTCGTTTATTTTATTTGTAATATATTATAAGTTCATACATGATGAGAAAGAGAAACCAAGAAAAACTGAAGAGTGCAGTTTGTGAAGAAATAATAATTATTTTAGTAACCAAATTGTTATTCTATACGTAATACTTAAATTATATAAAGCTTGCTAGTGTGTTGCTTGCATATGTCGCCATTCTTCGATTACGTTGAACGGATTTTGATAAACTTTGCTGCTAGGTCCTGTAATCTATATCTAAATATACAAAACAAAGTCGTGTTAGTTACACTATTTTTACTTATAAATCGGCACTATAAAACGGCTGGACTGATTATAATGATCTTTGGATTGGCTTCGTTGGATTCGTCTTCGTCCCGAATAGCGGAATAACTATTGAAAAATGGAAAAGAAAAAGAGAGAAAAATAATCATTAATTTTCTCATAATTATTTCTAATACGACGCTGTCTTTTGGGACAGCTAGTTACACAGCTATAGAGGACTCTCTTCCGCATCGTTCACCTGGTTAAATTCACAGGAGCAGCTATTGTGTTAATTGTAGTAGGTACATACATAGCATAAGAGACTTCAAACAGTGACGCAGTCACAATTACTGCGAATGAAGATTGCAAGGTGCGATTCTTCCGTTATCAAAGCGAGCCGTTTCATAATTAGGCAATTATATTAATTGAGTGGACAATTTACTCAACGCTGCAATGCGGCTGGTATTAACAGGTACGTGTCTGGGAAAAGAACCGACGCGGATAAACTGTGAACTAACCAAAAAGTCACAATTCGTTGGGAATCCGTACGATTTTATTAGGTACGTGCGATGGCAACGCCTCTCAGAGGTGTTGGTAGTTATTTCAGACAGGACATTAACAATGGTGTTAAAATTGCTCAAAAATGTGTAAAGAGGTGTTAAATAAGAAAATTTTGCGTTTGTGAAATGGGCAGCACACTTTTCCATGTAATAAAACCTAAAAAGTTGGAACGTTTGAGTCTCGTCATTTAAAAGAAAAGAGGGAGAATGAAAATAAATATAAAGTTATAGTAAGGTATTATACTTAAAACATTTAATGATTTTTTAGCTAAGAAACGTTGTCTTTAGTGATTGCTAGACATAAAAAAGAACACGCTTTTTTACCGCTCTTAGGCATGTTTTCAGTTTCAGCTTGTTTCAGCCAAACTTACTGATACGGGTAAACACAAGAATAAACCTTACCATTTTTATATATTTTATACGCTAGTTCGACTATAGGTTCTACTATTTCACTATCGCCAGTTAAAAGTTCTATATTATTTTATCTGCGGTAGATAAATAATACATATAAATAAATACATACTTACCACAGATTAAACAATACATTTTCCCCGCCACCCAAAGCGTAAAATCTCCACACATCAACCACTCAATCCAATGCAGCTCTTATTACTTCACCACTCCAGTTAGATCGCTCTATTTACTCACTCATTAATGCGAGATGAGAACGCACACGCTCTTACAAGTATCGTACACTGACGGGACGTAGCGTAGATACGAGTTTATATCGTAACAATTATCGGTGTGACGATTTATACGTTTTTAATTAAAATTTTTGGGAAAAAGGATATTTTTATTTCTTGATACTTTCTTCTTGATACTTGATACTTTACATGATGCCGAGTTAACTGATGTTTTTGAGAGTGCAGAGCTGTTGCAGACGTATCGATTTACATACATCCTTTTGCTCATGCTTTTTCTATCGACACACCTACTGTAGCCTACTTCAGTTGCCAAAGTCACTCAGAACTTAAAATTCGTAACACATGATCTTCTCAAAGTAAATTTTATTAAACATTTTGTCGTAAAGTTAATAATTTGCTGACGAGTAAATTTAGAAACCAACGTTTACTGGACAGTTCTCTATCTTAGAAACAAAATGCAAGTTACTAAACTAAGCAATTGCTTAATAAAATTCGAGCTTTTCGTCCGATCGCTCTATTTACACAATCATTATTGCTGGATGAACGCACGCGACGAAGCCGATGAGACGTATTCGGCGTCGTCACGCTACTTACCTTCGTCAAGCAAACACAGTGTTGCCCCAATCCGGTTCTTAATTTTCCCCATCATCTGCTTTCTCCTTTGAAATGTCATAATCGCATCTGATTTGACCGTGTTCCTTATTGTCATTATGTTTAACCAGCTTCGAATACGAGGTTCTGAGTGCTACTGGTTTTATTGTGTATTTTTTATTATTTACATCAACAGGATTTTTGCACGAATTTCAGTTTAGTTGTTTGTTTACTTATATGCCTGTAAGAACTAAGAATCTATGTATAAAATAAGTACCCACTTTGTTGTAGACAGTTTAAATAATATTCACGACTTCTACACAAATGACAACTAACAACATAAAATTAAATGGATGCATGTATCCAGTAACTTACTTATAATTAGTGTTGCCACAATACAAGCAGCATTAGTGGCGTTCCACTCGATTATCGATAGTGATCGTACGATCGACGTGCAATTTGTAGCGATCGCTCGATCCCTTTTCGCGGAAGCAGAGGGCGGCGTCAGGTCGCCTGCGCACCGCCATTGCAGACTGCTAGGGCCACCATGCGTAAAGAGAGGCTAGGACTAGAGAATCCCCAATAGTGGGGAAACGAGGAGAGTAAGAAATAAACGATCTGTACTTACTACAGATGAAAAATACGAAAACTTATGGTAACAAATTAGATAGTATACCTACACACTTTTAATGCCTTTTTAGTGTAGGTACTTACTACTTACTCGTCAGGTATGATTTCGTTGGCGTTTTTAGATTCATATAATTTTAGATGAACAGTTTCAGCAGATTAATGAACCCATGTCGTGTGTCACACACAATTCAGTGGAATATTTATTTATTTCATCAAACTGAACGCTAGACACTCACAGTCTTAATAATTAACTCGCAGTAGGTAGGACTTATAAGCAATGCAAGCTAGTCCCAGTTGACGTTGGTGAACATAACGATACTAATGTTTGAACCATGGTTCAATATTAATTAGCTTGCAAAATAATTATGTACATAGGTACGACTGAAGTTTTGTATTAAATTTATAATTATTACTTACACCTATTTTACGGGCTGCTTTAAAACTTCCATTATTGAAACCCCACTTGGCATTTGGCAGAAAACTGCAACGTTGTCCGGGAAAATTTTGCGAAATGGCAACCCTTCCTGTAATTTATTGCTTATTTCCCTGTAATTGCACCTTTGCCGCCCTATGCTAAATGTTTCTACTAAACGTGCAAGTTCGAATCTAACAACATTGTATTGTTTTGCGTATTCATCGAGCGGCCAATCAAACCCACTTATAAATATTAGAATATTAGAATTACAGAACCCACTTACTCGTATATTAGAATATTAGAATGACAGGACCCAGTTATAATAGAATAAAATAACTATTTTGCTCGTTAGTTAGGTATGGTACCTACACTAATTCGGGATGACAAAAAACAATAGAGAGGTAAGTAGATAGGTATAGCTGGACATAAAAGTTTTTCATTACTGAAAAGGCCTGATTTAGTACGTAAGGAATAATATTTGAAAGTTCAATAACTTATCGCTTACGTTTGATAAGTCGTTTAGAAAACTGTTTCTAAAAATTAACTATGGAACAAGAAAGATAAATATAAAATATACAATAATATACATATTCAGAGCTAGTGAGTGAAGGAAATAAAACCGTATCAATAGTTTTCCCACATTGTTGCAAATTATTTGTTTTACTCCAATCGTTTCCTTATGCGTCGTTTGCGGCGGAAACGCGTGTTGACATCCAGAACAGTCCTTTGTTGGCCTCTGTGTTGCCATTTAATAAATGACTTTGTACCAGCTTAATAACTGCCTGTTTATTTGCTCTAGCACTTATGGTGTTATTACATCCGTGATTGGCGAATTTTGTGATGCAATTTAATTGCATAAGCTTACAAAATGTTGTCATGAATCGAGTCGTCAGACAGTTATTATGATTTGTGAGACAATATTGGTCCGATAAAATATGACTTTGTCTTGTACCTATCTCTATAATATACCTACTTACATTAATCACAAAATTAAACATAAACATCACATGATTAGGTACTATTGTCAATAAAATAAATGGTAAAATTATAAATTACAAATGACACTACTGGAACAAATTTTCTGTTTTTTAATAATGTCGCTCAGTTAGGTGCCAGACTTATTTTCAGCGAAAAAAACTTTTATAGGTACCAATAATAACAGAGTAAGTACCTATTTTTTTTCATTCAGGCATAATAGTTATCTATCCATAACTTGTAATAACAAGGACGTTTTAAAGCTTCCTGTCAAAGAAATTACGAGAATAGGACATAAAATCATTGCCAGACACAAAAAAAATCTAAAAACAATTAAAGGCATCTCAAACGGTACATTCAGGTCGCCGACATAATGTTTCTACTTTATAAGGGTACTGCATATAAAAGAAACCGGGATGTTGTCCGAAAACGTGTCCGAAACAATAGGTGGTGGCAACATTGTAAATATAAAAAAAAACTGTTATTCCCCAAGGGAAGCTTGCAATGGTCACTGAGATAAAGATAATAGAAGAATAGTGATGGACAATGGTTAACTTCCAGATGTTTCGATCAGTATCCAAACAGACGTTGTCGTTCTAGGTTAATGTATTGTACATTTAATTATTATTATATTTCTTATGTAATACTTAATAATATTTTGTATGGTTTATCTTGCATAATAGCATCATTTATTATAATCACAAAGTTTTTCCTAACGATAAGCAAAGTCTTCTCACTTCCTCTGTGTAATGCCTAATAGGCAGAGAATTATACCTATACCGAATAGCTAGGTAGGCACTTAAAAGGTTGAAAATTCATTGGTAACTATTATGAACTAAATTATTGCAAATGAGTACCTACCTATCTCAGTAAAATGTATATACCATCAATAGTAACAATCGAATCACCCACACCAATGCAAACAAAATCGAAAATACTAGAGATAGGTAGGTACATTCCATTCTGTCGATAACATTGCGAAATCATGAGTCACTCGACAATCGTATTTTTTCTCACTCCTATCCATTGCGGCTCACGCGCACTGTCTCAAATTCAGGTAGACAAAACACAATAAAATGGTTGAGAGAAAAAAACTATTTCAAAGCAATTAACTTCTAGTAAACCTCTGTGGCGTCAGGCAGATTACCAGGGAGTTATCACTTTTTTGTCTGGCACCCCTGCTTGGACATTTTAACCCTAAATACATATATATTTAGAGGCAAGTTTTTTGCCTTAATTGTAGGTGGTCACGTATTTGTTTTTGTTAGATAACAAATCGTTCATTCTAACAAGACCTCCGATGAAGTTGTCCATGATACGCTTTTTAACGGTCCAAATTACAAAGGTGTTCTAGAAAACATTTAGGTTGGAATAAGGATATTTTTGATGATCTTTTTGGTATTATTTTTATAACGAAAAAGGCTACATGAGGTTTATACCTATAACAGTTAAGTATTCGATTTTCAACCACAAAGCAATAGCTTTCTTTGGAAGCTAAACATTACATTATTTTCTCTTTGTTATTTAGAATTTGATGAATGCAGTATTGTTCAAAACAATGTTGAGAAAGCTTTAAATAAAACGCCAATAAAATTCCCTTCACACGTCGAATTTTAAAATTAACTACGCGTATGATAGACTAACTAGTAACCGCTCCAGCACGATCATCGGCTAATCGATTTCAATCCTTATTCGAATACGACAAAAGATCGATAAAAACTGCGTGTGTTGTAATGGTGAGACCTCCGTCCAGCAGATGTCGCGCGCGACAAAGTAAAACGAACGTGCTTGTCGCGTAAACACGCGATGATGTGTGGGGCCGGCCATGCAACAATAGCTACTGTGCAATTTGTGATTCAACTCTATAATATCCAGCAATTACTTCACACGAAAAATGTTTATTTTACGATAATTCGGTAGCCGTAAGCCACTAAAGTGAAACATTTCGTGCGTATTTAATAGGTATTGAATACTGGCAACATTGTACACACCATAAAACCTACATTACGAGGACAAAAGAAAGAAGTGTCTCTTTGGTTCAAGACTCCGTCACTTAGCCATTTTTATAGAGTTTTACCTGCAGGCAAAAACTCTTTTGCTTTCTTCACTACGTCTTTTGGGACCCGTTTTCATGCGACCGAAAGAGATCGCAGTTTGATAAAATAAAAAAAACCTGACTTCAAGCAATACACGGACTGCAATTCAAATAAGAACAGTTACAAAAATTGTTATTCATATCGAAGTTACGACTAATATGATTTACGACCGTATTTGATGCGGATGGACAAGCGGACAACAATGGCGTCGCACAAGGCGGCGAAGGAATCACCGGTCCATGTTTTAGTATTATAATGCGGTCACCCCTCCGCTCAATAAGGTTTTTTTTATAGCCTATCCTTCTCGGAAACAAATGTGCGATTACAGATGTTTATTGCGTGTACACTATATTGTTTAAATGAAATTTAACGTGCTTAGTCGTACGTAACTGGTCTCCGCGACGACGACGCGGCGGGTTTGCAATTTCCTGTAGTGTGATACGACTATTACCTACTACTTAGTTTTTACTGGTGTGTCGTTTAATATAGCAATGGCACGAGTGTACGCTGTTATGTAACGTATAGAACAATATATTATACAAAACAAAACGTGTAATTGTAAAATATTTTCTAATATACTAACTTTTTATCCCTATTATATTTATTTTGATAAAAAAGAGATGGGCAAATTTTAATTAAAATATTATGATAAAACACATAAAAAAATTAATGAATCGAACTTAAACCGATGGCTAATAAAGTCTCCGAATCATATTTCGAAACGTCAATTAAATCGCAAACATTTGGCCCGAATTCGATACCTAAACATAATCGATTGAGCACGCGCGTGTTATCGAATACAATGCGTTTTGGGCCGCGAATTATAATCGGTCGAAATTAGAACCTGTTTCGTAACCGATCGATTTCAGCCAGCACTAGTGATTGAGCTTTAGTTTGTACCTCTATTCTAGACAAATCGAACTAGGCCAATTTGGTGCATTTCTTATGGTACCCCTAATTAAAAATAAATAGGTGGCATTATTGTTTTATTTTTACCGTCCAACATTTTACTCACAACCTGATATTATTTTAAATTCTGAAAAGTTGACATAATTTACATTATAATTAATAATGCGAAATGAAACACGACGCGCCCACGGCTTCCTCGTCCGGTACCAACGTAGGTATATCTTAACTTACGATTTGATGACAGGTTATGTCTCATTTCTAGTTTATTATTTTTTCATTTTTTTTGTGTTAAAATGAGGTGCAATATTTTTTATTGTCAGAAAAAAACCATAATTGGTTAAGTGAAAATAAACGTAGCTGAAGCTGTAGTGTTGCATCATTTACCGCAATGAAAATAAAATTGAAAATGCTTCAAAAATTAAAATGAAATGAAAAAAAAACATGAATTAATGATTGAGTGGAAATGATTTTCCGGAAAACTGCGTAGGGTAGAGACCCTACGTAGTAAAATAGACCATTTCCGTAAAATAAGTTGCAGCTGTTTCGCATACCTACAGCATGTTATATTTACTCGCTGTTATTTTATTTAATGCAAATACACTTCGAAATATTTTGTGAACATGTCTCCGTGACCGTGGGACATAATATTTCACGAAAGAAATCTTAACTTCCTTATTTATGACAAGTAAAAGTTTTATTGTGAAGAAATGACACTTAAACTTAATACTTTTAATCTTTTCTCAAGTGAAATTAACATCACAATCCGTCCAGTCCACTTCGCTCTAACCAAAGGTCATTGTTGCAGTCACGACCCTAAGAAAACTTATGAGTTTTATAAATGAGCTTTAATTTATACAATATCTAACGAGGTAGGTTACACAGAGTCAACGGAATAGTCTTATTATGGGATATGAGTCCATAATTACCCAGTTTTCATTACTTGATTAACAGTAATGTGGTAGGTAATGACATAGGCACCTACTCTAAATTTATAAAACTGAAATATAAAAACAATATTTTTTTTAATAACGTAGCCACACACTAGGATTTTTCCTGTACTTATCGTAAAAATAGCAAGTATAAAATAATATTGTATTGTATTTAAGTTGTATCTACTATTTTTTTGCATTTTATAACTTAATACATATTTATAATTATAACACTAGCTGGTACCTCTATCTCTTTTCCTAGTTTATTTAGTAGAACACAAAAAAAAATTATGTACACTTGACTGATCATAAAAGTGTTAAAGACAAATTATTACCACAGTGTATTAGTAACTCTACCATCATTTTTATGTGGTAACCACCAAAAAGCTATAAATCACGCCAAAACTTGACAATTCGTACAAAAAATACACGCTTGCAGTAGGCAATGTCCGAATACATTTAATAAAAGATCGAAGATCAAAGCTCAGCGTACCTACACGCTAATAAAACAATTTTATCGTGAGTGAAAACAAAAGAAGCGTTTAAGCCGCAATAAAAATACATTAATAGAGCAGTAAACGGTTTGTGGGACGTTTTTATTAAATTAAAACTGTTGCGCGCACATTCTTGAGACTTTGACAAATTAATTCACATTTCGGCGGGAGATTATAATCGAAAGTGTTGCTATTTTTTTTAAAGGAAACTCTGGGAACGTCTGAGCTATGCGTCCGCTAGTGATGCCGGTAGCGCTGTAATTATTATCATCGGTATCGATTATTTCTGTAATTTACAAAAATATTTCCAGAATAGAATCACGTTGCGGTTTTAATAATATTATCTCAACTTTAATAAGTATAAAATTGGAAGAATATAATATCGAAACCTTGGGCGATGCGTTACAAAGAAATACTTCAGATTAATTATAATTATGGGTAACTTTCATGCGAATTTACTTATGGGCTATCCAAATAGTTCACCAAGTAATTATTTGTTTAGCGTTGAACAATATAGGAACAGCTTGTGACTAGCGTGGTTGGTTTCTCATTAGTTTAAGCGTGACATAATTTTATACCACAAGTATTGCAATACTATGTTGATCCTGCAAAAATAAATGAAAAAGGTACGTTACCATAATCAAATTAAAACACTCGTATTTTTCGAAGCACAAAACAAACTCAAATAAAAAATACGTTATTGATAAAGTGTTGTAGTAAAGAATCCAAAGAACGACATTAATATCAATCTGTCTAAACATCGGTCGTATAGTCACCTCACTACTACTTGATTAATACCCATTTTATTTGTTTAAGAATCAAGCAGCTGGCGACGCGCGTTTGATCCCGATACGCCACAGACCGCGACGACATAATGTCTCCAGACTTTTTCATTAAAAAAACTACAACACACTACAAAAACACGACGAAAATAATCGATCATAATCTTGAAAGAATTCGGCGAAATGAGAATGAACTATTTGTTTTCATATACCAGCCATTTTCTTTTTAGGAAAATTGTAAATGGAATGTCATCTCTAGTGTTGGTTCAATGATTGCATTCGAAAATGGCGTGGCGACATTTTTCTGTGACTTGTGAATTCGGGGAATCTATTTTTGTAATTAATTGAATCTGTTTTAAGTTGGAATGTTTGTTCTTTTCATTTTCAATGAGAGTTCGGAGCACCAGCTGGGAATTAAATGTAGATGCAAATTGTAGTACTAGTACGTTCTGTATAACCCTATTGTCGGAAAACGTCGAGAGACAGACAAACAAACAAACCAGTAGCGGCTACTAGATACGGGTCTTGTGTAAACTGAATAATTTATCAGATATGTACATACGCAGGGAAAGTCGGTTAATTGGGAAAGCGCATACCTTTTATGTCATAACTAGCTGTTGCCCGCGACTTCGTCCGCGCGGACTATATATTTTACCATAATTCCAAATACTTAACTAAAAATAGACCATGACCTCGTGTTCGACATCGACATCCGATATGCGATATCCAACATGCTCGTACGACATCCACCATCTTCTATCAAAATTACTATCTTATATAAAAATCTAGCATTTTATACCAAAATCTAACATTTCATACAAAATTTACCATTTCCTAACAAAATCTACCATTTTCTACCAAAATACCATGTTCTACCCATAAGCTACCATTATCTACCTACTAAAATCTAAAATTTTCTACCACAATCTAAAATTTTGTTTTAAATCTATTATTTTCTTACTAAATGTATTATTTTCTACCAAAAGCTACCATTTCCTACCAGAACCTACCATTTCCAATCAGAATCTACCATTTTCTACCAAAAAGTACCATTTTTAACCAAAGCTTCCTTTTTTTCCAAAATTTACCGTTTTCATCAAAAGCTACCAAATTTATCATTTCTACCAAATTAGCATTTTAACCAAAATCTACCATTTTAATTCCAAATTCACTATTATCTACCAAAAGCTACAATTCCTTCCAAAATCTACCACTATTACCAAAAATCTACCATTATTACCAATAATCTACCATTTCCTACTAAAAACTACCATTTCCTACTTTAAATTAATCATTTTCTACAAAATCTACCACTTTCTACCTACAATTTAGGATTCATTTAGTTCATTATTAAAACCAGATAAAACACGTGTTTAAAATCTTTAAAGGATATAGATGCCCAGTTTGTAGTTGATCAAACCGATAAAACACGTTGTTCCATCCAAACTTTGAAACCCCTTTTCACCCACTTAGGGGTTGAATTAAAAAAAAAAGAAACTTAGTGCACACCTACGTCTTTTAAGGAATATTTGTGCAAAATTTCAGTTTCGAACAAAATCTGATGAAAAATATTTTGCAACCCCTCTTTATTATTTTAGGGGTTGAATATTAAAAAACTATGAAATATTTAAATAAATCTTTTAAATAATGTAAAAGCCAAGTTTGAAGCAGATTAGACAAAGAAAACACGTTGTGACACACAAACATTACAACCCCTTTTCACCCCTTTAGGGGTTGAATTTAAAAATCATATTGAAGTGCACTCCTATGTCACTTATGGCATAATAATTGATCCAAATTTAAATTATGAACTAAATCGGATGAAAATATGTTGCAACCCCTTATTCTCAATTTAGGGGTTGAATATTCAAAAACGATGAAACACGTGTTTAATTAAATCTTTTAAAGAATATAAATGCCAAGTTTGAAGTTGATCGGACTAAGAAAACACGTTGCTCCATACAAACTTTGTAACCCCTTTTCACCCCTTTAGGGGTTGAATTTTCAAAAATCCTTTCTTATTGCTCGCCTACGTCACATAAGGAATATTTGTGCAAAATTTCATGGTTCTAGACCCAGCGGTTTCGGCTGTGCGTTGATCGATCAGTCAGTCAGTCAGTCAGTCAATCAGTCAGTCAGTTTTGGCTTTTATATATATAGATTATCGGAAGAATATTCATATGATTTGCTGTATTCATGTAGAATTAAAAAGAATGACAGTTTCATTGCGTAATATACCTAGTGTTATCTACAAAGTACTAACCTAGGTACCTACTCCAAAATATTTTTCAATCTTACTACTTACATGCAGAAAGTATTTAATTCTACTCCCTTAAATCTTAAAATGACATTGTCTGCAAGTCATAGACGTAGCTTTGCCTTTCCGTGACTACGAACTGAGTTGTAGACGTAGTTTGACGAAAATCAAGTTCGTGAAAACTTTTATAATGTTTCTTACAACTGCGGGTAGATGAAGTAGAAACGCCAAAGCTCAGGGCTTGACAGGGGTTGGTCACGGATGACTTGCGCCCGCTTTATTGGTCCTAGATGACCGTCACAATGCTCAGTGACGCCGGTCCCACATGCTATTTTTATTGCTAGAGTTGAGGTGTTATCGGATCGAAAGCCCTTAGGCCGGATCTGCTATTTTTGCTCATGCTTCACAGGTTATGTTTTGCTTTTAAATGTAAGATATGCAATAAAGAGCATTAATGTCATATTGTCCCTGTATAAATCTGATAGTTCCTTTATAAATAATCCTAGATCTCAGTAGCGTCATCACCTAGCAAACGTGGCGGTCTCATTATAAAAAGTTTAGTATAAATAATCATTATAAAATATTACAAACGGGTGTGAGTAAATTCAAACATTCGCGTAAAACAATTAAAGTTCAAACCCCAGCGACAATAATTCCTTGTTCCATTCATCAATCTCCACCCTTGTTCCGATGGCACGCTTCACACCATCCATCTTAAGTTATTTAAAGCTCACGGTGACTGTCACATCACTAGTGCGTTCTTTATTGGAACGGAAGTGTGGCGGATCGGAAGAATGTCGATACCGGCGCGAATGGCGCAACCCTAGCCACGCTGACAGTGACAGTTGACGTTGATGACTTTGAATTGTGAGACTTTTGATTTATTGAATTGTAAATCAGCAGGAAGGGTTAAATAAAGGTAGGTAGTTTCTGGCATGTAATCACGTAAATTATGTGTTTCCATTTTTAGTTCAATTAATGTAATTAAACGTAATGATAGACAGGTACGAGTATAATGGGTTTAGTCGGAAAAAAATTCTTAAAAATTAAAAAGAAATGAAACAAGAAACAAAAACTTATTGTCAAACAAAAAACAAATAACATTAAGTACATTTTTCGATCAAATCCACAATAACTTTTAGTAACAAAACCCCGCCCAGAAATACGTCAAAACCGTTTCTAATCAATCAATTTTAGATTAACACTCGTCTAACCAAAGATTAACAGACAAAAACAAATGAGTGAAGCCTGACCGAGAATCGAATTAACCATAAGCCTGTTTAAGACACCAATTAAAGTTTTAACAAAAGGCTATCTTCAATGAAACGAAAAAACTTTGATAGATCAACTCTTTAACCTAATCTCTCATCTCTGGCTTTAGAACAACTTTACACCTAATTTCGAAACCTTTGAGGTCCAAAGTTGAACGATGGGATGAGTTAGTAACTGGAGAAGGCTGTTGGCACAACATCTTATATCGATTAAACAGATAATTAATCACGGGAAATGATTCCGAATGAGATGTTATTAGTTATACCACTCGCTATTAACAAGTGAAACAATGAACTTTTACTTACATGGTGATGATTAGTATACATACCATAATATGAAAGTCAATTGACTCATATGGTTGCTGCACTGCACTTTTAGCTTTGAGAAATAGGTGACCATAGATTTTTTTAATTTCGTGTAGTCGCATTAGTTACTTGACTACTAAACTTCCTAAATGTAAAGATCCTAGACAGGCGGCTCCCAAACTTATATCTAAATAATTATATATTCAGTTAAGTGATTGTATATTTTACATAAATAAATAAATAAAAGCAGTCCGACCAGCATGAAGGTTTCCTCATTCTTAAAAAAACTAACTTCTAATTTAAAGATCACCCTGTATAACAGCCAGTTATACGCCCGATACGGCCGATCAATCAGCTGCTAACGAGGTGGTCACGTGGTGACTCACTGCATCCACTAGTGAATGAAACTATGCCTCGGAAAAACTAGACCGAGAAATTCGAGGATTAATCAAACAGTACGAAAAATTCAGGGCTATCCGATGCGAAATTCTTCTGTTAAAAAATCTAACAACTAATAAACCTACACAGAAACTACCAACCCCATGGAAAGACACACCCAATCTCTGTTTTAACACACGATTAGAGATGACCATTTGTCGTTGGCATCAAATTAAATGCTATCGATAAAAAATTAAAACCATCCCAAAGCTTTTAATTTCTTTTTCTTACCGAGACGAAGACAGAGTGTTAAGAGCGCGCGGGGCGTGGCAGGCCAACTTTCATTACTCATGCCTCGTAATAAATGATAAAACATTATTAATACGGCGAGATTATTCTGATGACCGCTTGTACGTGAGATTAACGTCTTGGGTGAATAAATTAATTCTAATGCAATTATGTTCTCTTTGCCTTATTTCGGCCTACAGGCAAGCTTTGATGGAGTGTGGTCCTTCTTAGGTTTTAGTGGTGAGAATGATTTATTTATACGTGGCTGAAATAGACCGCGAAAATTAGAATTCAAATTTGATGTACAAAACTGATTGATTGGGCATTTTAGTCAAAACTGATTTCATATGCGATCCACGGTGAATTATTTTACACGAAAAAATTAATTTCGCAATTATTGAAATGTACCTACAGTACCTACCGTATCCTAAAAAAATCTTTCATCCTAATAAATTAGCAGTAAATGTTAAAAAATATATTACAATAAAGAAATACTAGTACCTTTATTATAAAACAGTAGCTACCTACTGAAGTATGTAACAAATAATACGAGTTCTTTTTTATACATAATATTTGTCCGTTTTTTCGCAATTTTGCATTGCAACAATTATTAAACCAATTGAAATGCAGTTTCCACTATTTGGCAGCTTACGACTTGAATTGTACGATGACGTACATGACATCCAAATCTATACATAGAAACCAAACTATTGATAAAAAAGTGTTTGTAGATGACGCATTGAAATAGCAAAGCCTAATAAATACATTTTGATAGAAACTGTCTCCTAATAAACACTGAAATCGCGGATAACATAGTATATCCTAGTTATATATTTTTCATAAAAACACAAAATAAAAAATTTAACTAAAACTAAGTAAACCTAATCTAAGAACCCGCTACCAATGGGCAACCTTCCCAAAATGCTGGCTTGCCACGTTGGTATTAAGTTTTTATTTTGTGATGTCTATTAATCTCCATATTGGTGTTGACTACTCAATTCGTAATGACATCTTCGAGACAAGCACTGCCTATTTAGTAATAATAATGTGGCAGTGCTCTCTGTTTTCAAGTGGCTTTCAAGTATAAGGACATGACCGTGAAAAGCGCTCATTCGTATTTCATATCTGTGATCAACTATAACACGACATTGTATATCCCAGCTGTGGCTGTGATAGCAAAACAATTAATTCTGCTTGTTATCGCCGACGCGTAATAACGAACAGGAGTTTATAGGCCGTGTTCGAACATGATAAATTGAATAATAATTTATTTCGTGCGAGATAATCTTAAGATCGCGAAGCAAGATACACTCAACACGTAAACTTCACTTGCAATACCATAATGCTTTTATTTTTATCTGTATTAATGTAGTAGCTGTTGCCGGCGATCGTAAGCTGTGGTATTTTTTAAACTTATTTATGACAGTTTCCCAAAAAAAAAACCGCCGCCTTGTCCCACTAGCTCGTACCTACCCCGGAGCGCCGCTTAAAACACAGTATACCGATCTATTGTTTAATGTTAAACGTATACTCGTATAAACTACTACAAACTGAAAGTTGAATTAGATTCCATAGTTTTTCGGGACGCGAAAATTGACAGCGACACCATTTTCAAATAGGGTAACTCCAGGATAGTTGCCATACTTTTTGAAAACGCTCTATATTTCCCATTTTAATTAATGGATCTGAATGATTGTCACACATGTTAATAGATTGGTCTTTCGACTACCACTTTGAAGGAAAAAGAAAACATCAGTGTTGATATTTACTAATCTATATCGATTTTCCCAGACCTCTATTTTTGGAAGTATAGATGCCCTATAGCGGATAGTTGCTCCATGCGTAAAAACCAGCTATGGGACACATGCCTCATTGATAAAAAAACACTTTTTCAGTTTGAAATAAGGTATTCGTCATGGGAAGTAATATCTAAACACAGACGTTAATTAAAAATGTTCGTAAAAAGTGTATTTTCTTTATAATCGTATTAGGGTATAGATGCCTCACAAAATAAGTTTCCTTCCTGAGGCATCTATACCCTAATTTAGTTACATCGTTTGAAAAGAATGGGAATTATTTGTTTTGTATGGTTAAACCTAGGCGAAAATAAATCGAGGCGTCTATCCTTTTCGTAGAGGATAGATGCCTTTTATATTCATAAATGTGTATTCAATAAATATTCTAAAAAAACTGATTTTAGTGTTAATATACAGTCCACTGTAACATTTAGATACAAAATATAAATTATTTAGTCACCATGTAAAAAGTTCCAGCACCTCAAAAAGACTGTAGAAAAAGAATTAGCAATTTTTTCGTCGCACCAAATCTTTCATTGAGTATAGATGGAATGCACGACGGGTCAGGGGTTACCTCGCGGGGGGTACCGGGTAGGTGCGGGGATGTCTCTCGTTTGGCAATATCAACGACAGCAAAAACAAGCCGGGAAATCATAGTTTTTGAATTTGAGGCATCTATCCGAGCCGGGCATCTATCCTGGAATTACCCTATGTTATACTTACTACATTTTTGTTCAGTAGCCCCGACTTATTTGTTTTATATTTTATGACCTTTTTACCCTATGCTGCTTTCAAGATGTAATTATATATGCGTTCAAACCATAAAAATCGTAATACTTAATAAAGTAGGTACACGATTTCTATGGTTCAAATCTTTATACCGATATTTTTTTTTTAAGTTTGTCAACTGCGTTTCTTTAATTAAGTTAAACGAGATCTACCTAAGCTAAACGTCCCAATGTTTGAAAAGAACATTATTTACAATATCTTTCAGTATCACGTCTTACGTCAAAACAATGATTCAAAACCAGTAGGAGTTGTTTTAAATAGAAGCAATAAATATATCTTGTAACAGGATCGAGTCAGAACCAGCGCCATAGAACAACAATGCGCCTACTGTCGACTCGGGCCAAATGTATGCGCCAACAACAATAACTATTGATTTGACTAACAACCATTGGATATCAGACGATATATCTAGCGACAAAAATGGCGCCACTTACAAGCCAGATCAATTAATGCCAGACTGAGATACAGCATACAGATTCGATCACGAAAGAATGGGAGGTGAGAGAAGTTATCAATCATGCGTCTGAGCACGATCTCGACGCTCGCGGCGATCGGGCGATCCGCTTAATTATTTCTATTATGATATTTAAAGTATAATGATTATCTAAGATCATGGTTGTGGTGCGATTTCCCACACTAGTTCCGTACGTAATACTGCTATAACCTTAATTGACATACAGTGATATTAAAGAGATTGTGAGCGTTATGAATTATGACACTCACGAGGTTATATTTCATTTTTATTAGAGTTTTAAGAAGAGTTGACTTACCTTAATTGTAGTAATAAACTGTAGGAGCTTTTGCTCCGTTAAAAGTTTACATTTTCATTCCGCGCTCAATCATTTAACGAGCGTGTTACTTGTTTAAAAAAACAGAATTTTAAATGTTCGATATTTTGATGTTACATGATTATCCCTAAAACCGTTCATTAATAGATCGTGGTTCCACTACAAAGTCTCAAGTCGTCCATCACCCGTGATCTTATCATCCGATCAATGATCTACACAATAATAAACCGTTTATACATCCAATGACTGATATTACCCTATATCCGATTTGTATCTACACCCCAAACAATTAAGACCCCCCTTTTCAATTTACTTCCATATAGTAACAGCTCAAGCTATACTGGACAGATCATATCATTTCAATCGATGATCGTGAATGAAGCATTTGGACTCGTGATAAATTACAACGTATATCAATCGATACAAAGGATTGATCAATGTGCAATAGAATGGGTTTCAAAATGTGAGAATTTGGACTTACCACGTTTCTGCATGAAGGAGAAGAGATCGTCGAGAAATTCTTTCCTCTGCGGATCGTCGCTGATTTCGTACAGCTGGAACAAAAGAGGCCTATGTTATTTTTGCAAATTAAACGAATTGAAAAAATAAAACAATAAGTATTAAAATTTGAACGGCTACGCATCTGCAAACACAGCTCATAATACAGCAATATAAATAAATATCGCAAAAAATTCGAGTGTCTACCAGGAAAAGTAATTCGCGGAAAATTTGCCCACTGTGTCTTAATAATTCATTACCTTCGTAGACATACAATTTTACCTTACCTACTGGTACAATGACAATAATAAAGTTATTAATATATTCCAGTAGGAAGTGTGCAACGGTGCACAGTGGGCCACGTGTGCCCGCATGTCCGCACAGAAACATAGGAACTGCATTACTACTTATAAATGTCACATGATTGTATACATGGGCTATAATTGTATGAGGAAAACTACTTTAATACAATTCTTGTCGATAGAGGAGTATGTTTTTACAACTTCAGTGTTTATGCTAATCTAAAAAGTATACTTAAATATTGTTCTAAATAGTCCTTTGTTGTTAGACCGCTAAATTACACCGTGAGTTACACCAATTATAATGATTAACTTTGAGTGGATAATGTCATAATATGTTAATTAGTATTTATACGGGTCTAATTTGCGCAGAAACTAAAATCAAAATAATAGGTATATAATTTTGACATATCTCGACATTTCGGCCGAGTTACATCGACCGTGGTCACGAGAAGACTAATGTATTTGAGTTCATACATATTTCGTTAATTAAAATACATATGAAAACTGGATAATTGATTAATTTTCAACTAGGTACGTCATAATTTTTGAATTCATACATATTTCGTCGTTGAAAATATAGAAAACTGGATCGACACATTTTCTTTGTAGGCACTAGGCATGCGAATGGGCCAAGCTTCTTCCGAACTTTTCACTGCCATATTTAATTACACGTACTGATATAAAAGATGCAAATAAAAGTTAAGCTGAAACTTAAGCTTTGTGTCGCGCTGTTAAAGTTCAAATTGCATTTCAACTAAGAAAAAGTGTTTTATGTTAAGTATAAAATGAGTTCCCCACTGCGAAAGGCGTGTCAGGTGTAATAATTACGACGGTATCCACCATTTAAATGCACTCGGTAATTTGAAGCAGTGATAAAACTCTTGTATCACTAATTCCGACCGATAAAACTTAAGCGCTTGTGGAATAAAATTTGCATATATTAGGAGGAAACGACTCCTAGAGAACATTATATACGTCGGTACATATATAGAACATATACCTATAGAATCGTGAAGAGAATACATCTATGCAAATCGCAAAATCCATATTAACAGTTCAACAAATACCGATGGTAAATACTGCAATGCAATACCTCGATCGAACTCGATTGACAAACGCAAAGTAACGGGAAAGTTTAAAATATTGCAATGCAATAATAGCTCGATCGAACTCGATGGACAAGCGCAAACATTAACCCGTTAAACATCAACGGGCAGTTTAGACACTGCTCCAAACAGTCCGTAGCCGTGGAAGCACGCGCGGCGCCTTACGACTCTAGCGACCACACTCGAATGCCTCTATTTGCATTGACCGGACAATTACAACACGGCACTTAGCGGTACGAAGAACTGGGCCGTGGAGGAGACAACGAAATGCCATTTAACATTTCCTGTTTCCGGCTAATATGTGAGCTCCAGCGATAAAGGTGAGCGGAGTGTGCGAAAATGAAGTGAACTCTTTATGTGAAGACAAGTTACCGCTATGTCGAGGACGCAAGTTATTGTGACATAACAATATAGCTATCTTTTTTTTTTTAGTTTTATTTTGGTAATAAAGCCGAAATGGTGCGGATACGACGTTGGGTGGCTGATCGCGTAAGCAACTGTGCCATCATGGCTTCAATCATGATTATTGGCAAATCATTAGCGATAATATTATGGTCAATATTTTTTCTATTTTCATCATCTTTAACCGTTCTTTTTTCCACTACACAGTGCTTAACTTCATCATTCTTAGCCCATCTTCCCCCCACTCACAGTGGAACTGGCTGTTTTTTTGGTACAATTACCGCACTTTCAACTGTCATAATTTAAATAAACAAATCTGTTCACATTTTGCCGCGAACTTAACGATAGAGTCTCAAACACGTGTTTTCATGCACTACACGATGCTAATCGAAGACGTCCATGATTAATCGAAGGGTTTGCGGCGGAGTCGACGGCGACCCGAGATTGATGCTTGGTCGAGCCGTGTGTTCGCGCCATTATGAGTCAAGCGAGACGATCGAGGACCAAGTAACCGTAAAATATCAACCATGATCTGTAGCATGAAACAACCAGGTTACGAAGAATTTAGTCACGATATCTGGTTTGACATTAAATTTATAGTCTTTACTATTGATTCGTACAGAACGAAAATATATGTAGGTAATTATATCCTAAGTTATATTCATTCATCTCTAAAAGCTAGGTGGAATGCATCTAGTAAGTACCTAACTAATTGATAAACGTTTTACAATGTATATTTAAGAAAATTACGCTAAAATTAGTTTTGTTTTACGACTATAGTTCAATGATAATAAATTAGGTTTGGTATAGATAAGCGTTCACTTTTAATTATCATTAACAGCGTACAGTTCGCACTGCGGGCCAGAAACGGTTACAATCGAGGTAAATCATTTCATGGATGTCAGTCTCACTAATTTACATAGAAAGTGTTGTTTGTCTTTGTCATGCAGTAAGCAATTCAGTTCACAGTCCATTCGATGAGAACTCGACAAATTATTATATGAAATGAAGGGAATATTATCATAACAGGACTGTTACAGTTGTCGCCCACCGGCCCGACGCGCTCACTAAACTGCTCTCATAAGCTCATAATCTCCATTGTGACGTGCCAATTACTGGCTCTCCCCTTCCGCTTGAATAAATAAATAGATATTGTGAATCTTCATCGCACCGTGTCACAATAACAACAATTTACAAAGCCGATCTTGTTTCCCATAATCCAGAAGTTTATTGCGACAAAATATTTGGGGCAATTATAATTTTGAAATATGGGTCGTATGTAGTTTAGATCTGGCAAGGTGAGAAACCTACCTCACGGAAGCGAAGTGAGAAATTCGATTGTTACCCTCATTATGGCAGCCCATATCCTGCCAAGTGTAAGAGGTGATGGATGCTAAGTGCTAGACGGTGGTGGTGGTGGTGGTGGATGAAGGTGACAATAGTGTCGACATCTTTGTTTATAAAATAAATTGGGACAAAGATATAAATCACAGATTTATCGCAGCCATTCGCAGCAAATAATAGTAAAGTATACATTTTATGTATGTCATTGAGTTTAAATTTGCGATTATTGTAGCCATATTTTATCGACGATATAACATCATAATTATTGTTTGTCGGTTGTCATAATAATATATCAAAATTGAAATATTTTTAACGATCCGATCTCGAAGACTCTGAAACTAAACTGATGTCTAACGGCCGAAACTAATAATCAATCCAATCCAAATTTTGCTACCTGGGATTGATATCACAATCCATTTTTAGGGTCAAACGTGCCAATAACCGAATTGTGGATTGGTTTATAAAGGCACGCAGATTGGAAATCGATCGAACGATAGGCAGCAATCTAAGATCGATTTCAATCTTGGATGAGAGATACAATATTAATTTCGGCTGTAAGTGTATAATTTGTAAATTATACATACGTAAATACTACACAACGTTTCATATGTTTAGATAAACTATCAATCTCCACGTTCGTCCACTCCGTGGATTACTGTCTATTCATCCTCAGCGAACTGAGATCAATCTTTAGCAGGTGGTCGATGTGGGTGATGATAGGTAACCTAACCCCCGGTTTCTAGAACGTTTGTTGGCGTTGACAGTAGATTAAAACTATCGTTGCCTCTATCTGACTATAAACAAATGACAAGGATGGCAATAGAATTAATCTGTTGTCAACGCTGACTGACGTTTCAGAAACTGGGGGTAATCCTCATATAATTGTGACAGTTCATTAACACAGACCTGATGATATCTCGATGAATGAGCATCAGATTTTACTGTTGCGTAAGTATACGAGTATGTCTTGTAAAGTTAACCACTTACATAAAACCAATTATGGCTTGTTTCAACATAATCGCATAAATTGATGCATTCATAATATTTTATTGACGCGACGACCTTTGAAGCGCACCGATTGTGCATCGTGATTTTATGTTGCCATAAAACTGAATTAGATAAACAAAGTTACCTAAACCTAATTGCAAGTAACTTCAGATTGTCAGATATAAAAAGAAGACGTGGTCTAAAAATCAAAGTAACGAAAAAGTGTGTCGTACCGAAAATAGTTGAAATGATCTCTGAATGGTAGAATGATAAAAATCAAATCATCATGATCAAACAAGAGCTGAGTGTGCTATAAGCTGCACGAAATCTAGAGCGAGATAAAAAAAGGCTTCATAAGCAATTATTATTGGTAGCGGAATTGAATCCAGTTCGAACCCCAATATTTCCGTTAGAAAATTCAATTATTGAAACCTATTTACGAGTATATATATATTTATAGTTTTTATTATTAGCAAGCAGGCAGCGTTACCTTATTCGACAAAATACACTAATACATTATCATGATAAGCTGTTAATTTGATCATCATCACCGACTACACCGTAATATTTCAGTCAACCACTAAACGAAATCATTTTTCCTAGAGTCGACACTATAGCATACCCATTAGCTAAATTCACTTATCAAGCCATAATGATCAAACCTAACCATCCGTTTTTATCTTCATCTGAGGACAAAGATGTCCACAACTGTGAACGCAAGGCTAAAGCCACATTTTGCGTTGATGTATCACGAATGAAATAAATCAAATCGTCAATATTGAATCGCAGCTAAATAGGACAAGGTATCTGCTTATAGAAAACGCTTTTTGACACAGATGTGGGCGGCCGGTCTGATAGACTATTGTGTCTGTAATTTAGTGTTATTTTACTGCGGTATAGAAGTCATTTTTGCAAATTAAGTATGTGGTTGATGTGTGGAATGTGTGGAAATAAATTTCAATGCGATATGAGGAAATTATGTGTGGTTCGTTTTGTCGTCGAGTTTTCATTTTGATCGATGACAGGAAGGATACTAAGCCAGCGTTCACACGCCCTTGCTAAGGCGAACATTGAAATCGTGTAATAAGTATACTTACATACGACTATTATGTTGTAATTTAGGCCTGCAAAACATAATTGTGCGCAGTCTAGACTAAAGATCACTTCGAACTTTAACAGCGTTTAAGAACGGTTTATAGATTTACTATTTTAGACTAGTTTTATATCAAAACTTATATTATGTCATTGGTAACGGGATATTTATATAAGGTAAAATTAGGCATAAAATGTAACGATTTAATTTGTTACATTTATATAATATTGAGAATTCAAATAAAACTTACGATATTCGAGTAGGATATCACGTTTCAAGAAACTTTTACTTTCAATAAATAGCTGCTTATATATTTTTTATTATCTTTCGTCTTTTACTAGTCACACTTTTGTAGGACAAATTCAACTTAACCATTTATTAACCAAGGATAAAACCAAGGCCCGAGTAACCGACCCCTCTTCAAAATGCATAGCGGCGCCACCACGCGCCGCAAGACAATTTCAAATTGCCAGCAATAATTTAAACTTGGTATAAGATGTATTTATAAATAAACCTTTGGTGAACATAATAGTAACAACGTTTATGGAAATGCCAGAGATTTACACTTATTGCGTTTGATGGTTTATGGGAGCATTTATTAATAGAGAACTTAAATGGAAGATTCGCGCGTAAGAGGGCTCAGAAGAAAAGTGGAGTCTAATTGAAGCATTATTACTTTATAGGTGCATTACCGTATTGGGTATTTTTTTATTTCAGAATAGAAAATCAAGAGCATATTTCTACCCGAATTTAAATCCGATTTTATAAGGTGCCTATGACAAAACTGTATTATGCTTAAGTTTTACTATATCTATTAATTACTTTCGAGAAACAGACTTCCATTCATTTAACAGCAAAATCGATGTTACTCGCTGTTTCCAATAAAATTACAATGTCGCATTTTCCATTACTTACAATATGGCGTACCATAATACCCATTAGGGTCAAGGCCCATCGAGCTGAATAAGTGTAAATGCTAGTAATATTTGTAACAAAGAAGTGTTCAAATTGACAGCCGTTTACGGTACAAGCCGCATGGCTGAGAATGCGCTACCAGTCGACTGTAAGTAGAGTAGCTCAAACACTTGCTTCATTTATAAGAGTTTATAAGCTATAGTTACAAAAAAAAACAAAAACATAATTAAATAAAGAAAATTCCCATAGTCGGTATCTAGTGTCTAGTGTTTAGTGTTTGCAAGTGCAGTGGGTATTCACCCTATTGTCTATTCGTCAAAATGGTTGCCACGTTTGATAACTCGACCCATTTTCCTTGCAATGCATATCAGTAATGCGTTATAATTATAGCGAGCAGGCGTTTTCCGTTCGCAATAAATTAAAACTATTGATAAGTGTCAACAAGGTACTATTTCGCCTACTGTAAATACAGAGTTATATTGCGTATTTTAGATATAAGTCATTCCGCTGTAGCTAAGTATAGTTAACCCCTATAGTAATTAAAACACTGAGTAAAAGATAGCAAAAAATTAACTACAGCTTAAATATTTGTATGTTCAAACTTTGCACTCAATAAATGCACGTGGCAGCACTTTAAAAAACAACTTTGTCGCAAATAACGAGAATACAAGTCCAATATAATTGTTTCTTGACATATTTGTATCGACTGTTAAATCATTTTTCAACTTTGTATAAATAAAATCATTAAAACTTAGTGCCTTTAAAAATCTAGTGCAAACATTATTTTTACTGTGCCATTCCTCATATAACAAACACATTGGTTTAAATCGCCAATGGCTAGACAAAACAACAGTCAATATTGTAACTGGCAGGATTAACTTCTATGCAGTCTGTGTCTGGCAATACTAACTCTATTATTTTATCTGTGGAGCTGTCAATAGTGACTTATTAGTAATCTGTGGCAGCAGTAATGTTGCATTAGTTAGAACATAAAGGAGTCAATGTAACTACAAAATGTGATGTTGGTCACGACAGACAATTCACGTTTCAGTTCAGAAGCTTACTCAACTTACCTACTGTTGTTATATTAATTTAGCAATGTAACATTTCCGATCGTGTGTGAGACAATGCACATAATTTTCATAATACATTTATTCAATGTTTTTAATGTTATGGGTGTCTTGTACAAAAACGGCCCGATCGAATCAGTAAAAACAGCTTTTCATATACTTACAGCTTATAAAACATCAAAATTTTCATCGAAAACGTTTTGTTACCTAAAAGTCGAGGTCTGTCTGTACCCGGCCGCTACAATCGAATTCAGATAAAAAAATTACCATCCAGCCAGTCTCTACTCTACTTACAACCATAGACCACTGGATACTAAACTAGTAGGTATAGGTACTTACCTACATAAAAAAGAATACATTTAAAATCTCATCTATCTAATCTCGCGCCATGGCCAACAACACTGGCCGGCTTGAATCAAAACCTCAATCAATTACACCAAATTGATTTAACTTGTGCTTTTAGGATAATGGAGGCAACACGTTCACACTTGGTGTGATGAAACGCGAACGCTGCTGCTTGATATACGTTATTGTGTTTTCTTTTATGAATTACAGGGGGTATTTCGGTGGTTTAATGCATTACTGTTAGTATAGTCTGGTCTATCTCTGATGGTGTCGATTTCCTAGATAAATATAATAAAGTATATCTCCTTGTTAATTTTTATAGGAGTATTTTTAGAAACTAATATACCTACTCCACTCTTTTAAACGATCAAGGTGTTACGTTAAAGTTAAATTATCAGAGTTCATTGTTAGAGACACCTGCACTCTCGTCCTTACTTCTACCTTATTTCCCCATAACAATATAATCTTGCTAGATACTGCTATGCTAAATAATGGTGTAAGTGTTACCTACCTACCTATATACTATACCGTATATTTGCGTAGTTGTCAAATAAGAAGGGAATCAGTTTGGTCTCTGACAATTATATTATTATCTCTTTCTACTTCGCAATTGGCCAAATAATGTGAAATAGTGCTGGCAATATAGAAAATTAGTCATTATATCGGCCCTCAGAATATATAGCGCTGGGTTATAGACGTATACCGTCTTACCACAAAAGATTCAAACTAGAGTTGAACAGCTGTGTCTAAATATTTTCTCCACAAATCGACGTCTAAACCTCGCTTTTTCGAACTCAATAACAAATTCACAAGTACAATAATTAGGAATACCAGGATTTAGTAAGAAAATGCGAATGATAGATGTCGATTTTGTGGAACAACATTTTTGAAACATCTGTTTAACTCTAGTTTAAATCTTTGTGGTAAGACGTATTATAGGTACTGACCTAGTCCGACGCTAGAAACAACTCAAGTGAGCGTATCGACAATCTACTCAATGAAAGGCAGGTGTCATTACTCCAATCGAAGTTCGTATGTAACAGTTTAAACCAGAACTGTAATTAGGAAAACAAACTTACGAAGAGCTCCAGGTAATAAGCGGGCAGCGGTTAAAAGAAAAAACACGGAATATTTTCAGGATAGGTACAGCAGTATTTGTGAAAACAGACATTTTTGTCAATATTTTAATTTTACAGATTATGTCAAAATGTACACTATCATTTAATTTCAGTTATTTTTACCTGCTATTTATTTTCATAACCACGTAAAATGCAAAATAATCGTTACGAAAACACGTTATATTTACGTGAGATTACTTATTATAAATAAATAAATAAATAAATTAGGAGCACAGAATCACCACAGTCATAATCACAAAAAACCCAAATTTAATCGTAATTTATGCACCACAAATTGTATTTAACTGTACTTTGAGTTGTTCAATATCATACAATCTACGTCATTCTACTACCACCCACGTGCATCTAATGACGTCACAATGATCTCTGCTAATATTGTGTTTTTGATGACATCTCGATCTTACGTAGTAGGGATCTGTGAATTACGCCACTGTTGTTGTGTATGCTAAGTAGATACCTACTGCAGCTTATACGTCACATTTACATACAATATCCGTTACAACCGAATTGAAAGTAGACGAAGAATTAAAAAGACGTAGAACGTATTTTATCACAGTGCAATTGCGTAGAACTGGGAAAAGATTCTTTATACCTACGTAAATAATATGTCAAGTGCTAACTAGGCCTCACAAAACGAGTGAACGCATTTTAATCACTTCTAGAAACACGACTAAAATAACATGAGTTCAACATTTCTTGATATTGCTACGTGATCACGGTTCAAATTATATTAGTTTATCTGGACCCTTAATTGTCATGATTTACTAACAAAAGAACGTTGCGTTCAGAGTGCTGAAAATAACTAAGGTAGGGCTGCGAAGGAGTGCCTTTGCAGAGCAATGCTATTAGGTTACACCTTTACTCTCCCGCCTATAGGTACAAATTGTAACACAGTTGACATTATCGGCTCGTTTCAGCCTCTGCCTTGGCCCGTTTACCCAATTTGACGTAAAATACGGTGGAGTGGCCGAAAGGGCGATGGCCGCGAAACAAAGCATCGATTGATTCGGCGTGATGTCTAGTGTTGAAATCAGTGTAGTTTTCTCACACTATAGCATTTACTAGAATTGTAATAAAACTGATACTATAGCCACAAACTAGGGTTATTTTTGTCTTTCTAAATTATTCTCAGTTTTTAAACTATCGCGAACTGAATACCGTGTTAACTAGAATTTAAACAGGTCTATGTTGCGTACAAACTAATATCAAAATATATAATTATGACATAGGACATCGACGTTTTGGTGAAGTTAAATTGACCGTGGTCACTAGAGAGAAGACTGAGTGCGTTAGGTTGTGCGCGAATTAGACTCGTTTAAATTCTTTTAATTATTATAATCCACCGACCATACCATCAAAAATGTTTTTCACTGCCAAAGCAAAGGTTTTCTGTCTGGAAAAAATCGCTTTAAGCGTTAAGACCGCCTATTCTACTATCCCAGTTTGCTTATTGTATTTTGTTTTTTTTTTATGTAATTATTATTTTTGCTGTACAATTTAAAGAGTTTTCTGTTCTATTCTTTACTATGCTATTATACTTTATTCCGACGATTTTAATTACCATATTATTAAGTTATAACAGTAAGTACAGGCGCATCTTTCAAAATAATTAAATTCGAGTAAAGGTAAATACCAAAATTGAGGTAAATCAATCAACTACAAACGAATTCCTGAGTACGTACGAGATGTACGTATAAAGCCTTCACAATCGGTAATTTTCTTTGATGGTATCGTACCGGAGCTGCTAAGTGACTCCCATTCTGATGTGTTTGCTTTGAAATTACTGCTCATTTGACCTATTGACTGGTTCTCAGATTGATTGGTTGGAAAAGTTGGAAATCTCTCTATTCCCACATAAAATACATGTCAAAAGGCGTAGATTACAGTATCGATGCATAAAATAAAGCATCAAAGAAAACAGGTATACCTAAGTGACATTGAAGACATGTAAAAGTACCCGTTAACGATTGTTAATGCTAAGATATGCTATGATTTTCATATTATGAAAATATGTAAAACATGAAATATTTTATATTTGACACTTGCTCAATGCAAAAACCATGCACAGCCAAAATTAAAACAAAAAACATACATTTATAACATTGGCTCCAAATATTACGCGATTCAATCTCAGCCGCCAGAAATTGTATGAATATTGAGATTGCCAACAAATCTACATGTCCACAGTTATCACCACATAAACTGACAGAATCAATTTGCCTTCAAACTCGATTTTCCACTTCACACTCCAGTTCAGGAAATAGGCTTTTGTATACATACATGTGCTAGGGTCTCTGTGACCTGTACGAAAATAGAACCGACACGAGCGAATGTAGTACAAATTTTAGTTTTATTTAAAGCCGTTATAGGTAACGTTACATCGTGCAAAAACCTTCAGTTCTGGAGAAAAGTAGTCTATTAAATTTGTCTTTGTTTTAAATTTAAAATACATTAAAATGGATTCAGCTTAAGGAAAGTTTTGCCTCTTAAGCGTATCTGAAACTCAAAAAGCTATCTTTAATCTATGTATAGATGTTACAGAGCCTATTTACTTATGTATAAATGTAGCCCCTATTCCACGACGATTCACAATTGCGCCAAAATCTACATAGGGTGTTCGTTCATCTACTGCCGAATAATGACCACCCTAAGGTTATTCCGGGCAAGTAATCGTGTATAGTCGTCAAAAACAAAGCGAGCTATGGTCATCAACAGACTGTGAGTGGGTTAATTCGGCTGGATAGGCTTCGAGTTACCGTTACGAGTGTATTCGGAATCATAAAGCCATAATAACTTTTTATGGTAACGTAATACATTCATTTAAATAACCTTGTTGATTTTACGGCAAAGGTGTGCTTTTGATGAAGTTTGTAAGGAATGGTTTTTTGCGTTTTTAAACTGACCACTCTCGCCTGGGAAGACTTAATGTGAATTAGATACTAATAGTGGGAGATAGTCATGGGTCGTTTAGCAGATAAACATAGGTTTTTGAGCGGACTGAAAATTAAATTATAGCATTTTAAAGTAAGTTGATTGAAGTTCTACTTTTTACTGAAGATTAGTGGTAGCAAAGTGACTATACGTATCTAACTCAATTCGCTACTGCTTACACTATACTCTTGAGTTGTTCACGTCACGACTATGAATTCGACTTTTCAATGAAGACCTTTAAGCTTTCGTCACTACGTACTCAAAAGGTACTTAAACTCAAGGAAGAGAGAGGCAACACGCTCAAATGTCATACAAAATCCCGATCATGCTATCTCACCTTAATTGAGAGTGTCCCTTCTAGGGTATTCTAGGTATTCTGGGCCTTTACTTTTTGGGAGTAAAACGAGCTGGTTGCTATCTCGACCGCAATAAAATCCGCCCGCGTGGTCGACTCGCCACCTTTTATTTAAATATTATTTTGTAGGAGGTAACGCGACCGCTAGTGATATTTGTACAGTAGAAGAACCAAGTGTTACAAAAATTTACTTTAAAATTAAACAATGACGGAGCATAATGTGCGTGGTCTCTCTAACCTTTACAAATTGTTGCCGCATCTAGTAGCCCTATCGCCCGACACACTCCTATCGAGCACACACTGTACACGATTACACGCCCCTCTTTTGATCTCCAATTAGATGAACATTTTGGGGTTCCGCACGCTGAGACTACTCATTAATCTGTGGTTCCGTATCACCCCTGCCGGGCGAGGGTGACGATTGCTCGTAAATAAATATGTTAGGTCCCTTTGTGATAATGTTTTATGGACTGATTATTTCACTTTCATTGGTGCGAATAGGGAAGTGAATTATGAAACTGCTACATTTTTATTATGAATATTCCAATTGTCTATATTAATATTGTAATAGAAAGGTAAAGGTTTATTAAGTTTGTGGCTTTGTTGGAGGTAATTTCCGGATGTTGTGATCCGATTCTGAAAATTACTGATAGGTACAAAGCTTCACTATTCACGAGTGACATAGGTTAATTTATTCCGACGAAATTTTGCACGGGTGAAGTCGCAAGAGACAGGTAGTTTTTAATATTGGCTTGATATTTAATATTCTTATTATAAATACTATAAATGTTACGTCCCAACGAGGATATGCTATATTTATTATTATTATATATTGCTGAAAAAAAGATTAAATAAAATAAATAGCCATTGCTATTCAGCGAGGTAATGCAGCCAGTGTTCTTGGTACCATGCCACATGGACACCCACCCTCTTTTGTTAGATTTGTAAGGTTTAGTTTAAGCTAGTTTTAGTTTATTCTATTTTATTTATATTTAATAAAAATATATTGACATAAAAAAAAATAAAAAGATTTAAATGATAAAAGATTTATTGCTTCCAAATTCACGGGCTGAATATAACGACCGATCTCGTATAACATAAATATTATTTGACATTCAATTTAATCAGTTCCATAATATTCTAGTCAAAGCAACCACTAGTGTTGTGAGTAAGCAGCTTAATCTTCTACTAGATAATTGCGGCGGGTAATACAGCTTTGGGCGGATTAATTTTCCCCGCCCTAGTTCGCGCCGCCCGCCCTGAGAGTAAATTGATTTTTTCTTTATATCTGTGCTTCCAGTCAATATTTGTTAAATCCTTAAAAATAAATTGCGTTATATACCTTTTTCAAAAAAATTAACTTAACAATTAAGTTAGGTAATATTTCCTAGAACGGCATTTTATTTTTTTGAGAGCGAATTAAGTGCCGTTTTGATTAATGTAGTAAATACATATTTCTAAGGTAGGTAAGAAAACTTGGCAATAATATTTTCTGGCAAATAAAAACTATCCACCTAAATAGATTCGTCAATATAGAATAGACATAGGAGAGGATTGGAAAACAAAATTTTGGTAAACAAGCCTTTTCGCTCGGATAATCTTGTTATACTCGTAGAGATACGTGTTTTGCTCGAAAAAGATCTCTTTTCACGTTTTAAATTGTCAATTTATCGGTCAAAAAGAGCTAAAACCAATTTCAGTTCTCGTCTAGTCTGTTCACAATTTCGACACGTCGCGTGACTCAATCATGGGGGTTCTATTTTTTTTTACTGTACTGAACACTGTACTACTCTAGAGAAAGTACACAGTTAAATCACACACAGGCACAGTTTAAAGTAGTTGCGTTTTTGTATACCAAAGTGACGCGTAAATAGTATATTATGCTGGTATAATCCTACCTACCTTGATGTAGTAAGTTTGATTATACATCTATAATTTCGATGATTCAAGTTTTTTTATGATGTTATAATACATATCTGAAATAATTAAACTTTCCTACATAAACTGGCACCGGTATGGTCCAGTCGTGATTGATACATTAGCGTATTCTTGCTATTTAGAACACACGTATTCTTAAAATGTGACATACGAACATCCTCACACACATGCGTGTACTGTACACAAACGCAAGTTTTTAAATACGGTATACTTATTTTAGAATGATAGCTGAGTCGTACCGAAAAAGTGTTTCTTTCAGCTTTTCCTTTCCTTTTATGTCGAGGTATAAAATTGACATATTCCAAAGTATACATTTTTTTTAATTATTGTTGAATACATTTTTGGCAGTTTACATATATTATCACAATTTTAAATAGGTGTAGGTACCTCTTTTTTTTAACAAGCAATACCAAATAGGTAGACCTCGTTGACATGTGCATTGCGGAATAAGCTGACATTCCCTCACATAAATACCAAGTTAACGCGTCTACAAAGCCAAGATTTTCACCTTACAAGGTGGTTAATGAACACACACGTTTACATGCAAACATGCGTTTATTGCGAATGCACTCCGCGCATGTTTGCAGGTGTAACAAACGCTCGGTCAACGCACTCGCTTTCCTTGTGTGCCGACACCCTCGTGCATAGCTCGACCACGATGCCAAAAAGCACTTGCCATTTTCGTCAACTACGGAAGCTTCACCATGTAATTATTGTAAAATACTTTGACATGAACACTACATAACGCTGCTAGAGCAGCGATACATCCTGTAACTTGTTTTTATTAAAACGTTTTTATTGTTTATTTCTAATACTGCCAATGGATACCGCTGAGTTACAAGCCAACGGCTGTCAAATATGAGTTCTGTCATTTAAATCAACTTTGATAATTAATTGAAATATACACAGGTAGCCATTGTCCAGTAGTGTTCCACAGTCCCACTATATTATACTAGACAATGCCATAAAGTGCTAAAGAAACATAATATTTAAAACGCACGGTAACCTAATATCTCTTTACAACTTAAGTGACTTAATTTAGAAATTTCAATTCTTCAGAAGATACTTCTAGATCAACAAGGATGGGAATAGCGACATCAATTAACATCCAGTAATGCTTGCCATCGTGGTCAAACTGTAATTCGTTACTTACTCACACTGAAGGGTTGACCCGCGAGCTAGTGTGCAACATGCTAATTTCTTGCGAGCTCAACAATCGCCGGCACATATAAATATATAAATACACATGTAAATACAAATGACACGGCTCCGAGCATATTTGCAATACTTTTACCTACAACAATCGAAATTAATGTTCTGTTTTATAAATGCCCTCTTGTTCGAACTTTGCTCTTGAGACGACCGGGCTCGGATTTGTTGCGGTTTTAATTATGTTAAATAATGAAGACTGTTTAAAATTAAATTTTAGATTTAAAGCTCTAAAGCATACTTTGGCATATGCTGTAAGTATAACTTTGATGTTGCTCAAACCTCAATGTATTTGTAAGTAATGAAAAGAGTCACCAATAACTTGACAGACTATAAAAATATTCTTGTTACGACCACGTCTCTAAATAAGATCATTATCAGATAACTTTTACATAAAAATATATCTTTCCGTAATAAGTTTATCGGCTTACATTTAAAGCAACTTTAATTCTTAAAGTGATATGTAAATATAAATCAACACGGATGAAAAGGGTAGATAATCCGATCATTACGATTATAGAAATAAAAATCATCCGTTTCACGCGTTGCACAGCAATAAAACGCGTATCGTAATAAAAATGTGAGATGCCCACTTGACCACCCCTGACCTTACCGAATTGTCATTTTAATCAGCTGCTGGACAAACAGACCCCCAATTAAGTATATTACAGCGAAAGTTTGAGCAAGGCGTCATCTTGCCCTAATGGGTGAGCTGCCCCATTCAAATGCACCTACTTTTAATAGGAGGTAACACGCCCGAACCTTAAAACCCACAGTATTTAGTCATATTATGTTACAGTCAAATAGAAACATGTTTGTAGGTTTTTATTTTCTTCTATTCTTCTTACTATATTATCTATACTATACTCTGCTACAATATAGTAAAGTATATACAATAATTAATTGGTAAATACTACAACATCCAGCGCGAGATTGGAAGGTAACCAAACTTCTAAACTTGTATTTTTAATCTACCTCTAAATCGATACCTATGAAACCTAACTTCACAATGAGAACACGATACGACAACCATTAAATGCCTCATAAATAATTATAATTTATACCAAATCCATTATTTTTAATCTGTCCGCTTCCCAATATTAATTCGGTATGGTTTTATATCAAAAAATATAATTAACTTTAACATAAAAAGGTCCCTATAAACAGATCGGCAGCTTTATTAACAGATTTAATTTATACGAATAAATCTTTACGGTCCATTCTTCTATTTTATTACTAATTTTATATCGTATTGTTTTATTGAAATTGACAATCTAATCTTGTTGCTAGGGTACGTTTATTAGCTATATAATATTTATACTAGCTTTGTCTTGCGACTTCATCCGCGATGATTACAGTTTATCAATTAGCTATAAAAGTAGGTACCTATCCTATGTCCTTCCCCAAGGTTTCATCAAACAATCTCGTTACTCAATTTGAAAGTGAGTAAGTAACAAATAAACAGAGTTACCTTTGCATTTATATATATTTGGTACGAAAGAAAATGTAGCGAATCATCAAAAATATTAGTGTAGATTGTTGTAGTGTTATAATAAATGGCTAATAATATTTTTTGGTACTACCAAAGGAATGAGTATTTCCATGTGAGTATTTGTTTTATTATCTTATCTACTACTGTATTAAAACAATTAAGTCGATAATTGATATTTGGAATCATTAACAATCGCAGTATTTAAATCGTTTGTTTATAACAACAAAATCATAAACGTAATCACATTAAGCATGTGTAAATTGGCCGTACCTACTGAAATTTTAATAGATACTACTTAATATCTTAATTATACTCTAAAGTGATTACTGATAATGTTCATTAAGCATTAAATTGATAATAACACATAAAACTCAAAGCTATTTAGTTTATTTACTTGGGTATAATAATTATAAACCCGATACGAAAACAAAGACGAAGACGAAAAATACATTTATTTTCCTGAAAAAAAAATAGAAATCTTCAAGAAAAAATATAACTATTCCTGTCATAACAACAATTTTAACACTAACCTAACCTAACCTCAAGCGCTAACACTAACTACAAAAACACCTAATATGAAAACTCGCATCCAAAGAATAAGAAACAAAGGCCGCTTACAAAAAAAAACATAAAAAAAACAGATACGCAGGGGACGTACGCCTAATCTGGTAAATATTTGAAACCTCCATTTTTTCTCTAATCCCCACTACTTGCTAAAGCTTTTCTAATATCCATCCAGAAGTTTCTGTTGTACCTACACTGTCAAATAAAATATATCAAACAAATAGGTACTCATCGAAAGCTCACCTTCTTCTTGTCAACTTCGAAAAAGTTCGGCATTTTCGGCGGATCCCGATCGTGATGGTTGGAGTTCTGATGATGATCCTCCATGAGGGTGTTGAAGAAATCCATGAATTCCATTTAAAGTCCACCCAAAGTCCAATAACACACAAAAACAACAACGCCTATTCTCAAACGCGAAAAAAACTAAAAAGAATAAAAGTTAATGCGCGACTAAACACGTGTTTGAAGACGTATGGCCAGACGCCAGACGTCTTACTCTTGCCAACATCCGATATAAACTAAATTGAAAATTGGAAACAAAATGCAATGTTCGAATCTTGATATGACAATAATAGGAGAGACGGAGATAGCCGAAGCGTGGTAGAGCGAGCAGGATAGAGCATAGAGCTAGACGGCTCCGCTCCACCCCATCGGCGGCGCAGGGGTTGTCGCCAGACGAGATCGCTTCAAAATTTAAATTTCCTACCTGACTTACCGAACGTAAAGAACTCATTCGAATGCAATTGAATTTGATCTTTATTCCGCTTATGAAAAACGAGATATTAGAGTGCCGAAAATTCGGACTTATGATATTTTACACAGTCTATTTTAAATCGTAATTATAAATAGCAAACGCGTGGATACAATACGCAAGGCTATTCTGAGAATCCGTCTTGTTTTATAATTTACTTCGATGATTGAAAGATACTGTTTCAAATGAGCGGCATAAAAATGTATGAGAAACGAATCGTAAAAGTACAAAGAGGTTTTACAAATATTTATGTTTTCGGGCCACATTTCAGATTGCATGAATCGTAACTCTTGAAATGTTTTAGCCATCGGGAACCTGTGAGCTACGCTGGAAACGACATACGAGACTAGCGCGAGACGAATCATTTCACTGATATGCGACTACTTTATGGTCGTAGCAATGACAGTTAATTATGCAAGTTATATAACAACAAGGTTTATAAAAAATTACTGATTAGGGAAGTGAATTTCGCCTGGTAGCAATAACAGATAGTGTCACGAAAAAAAAAAAAGGTTGCAAAATCTTGCGGCACTCCACTGCGCTTATCAACCTGAGGTATTGCTTCTAAACTCTCACACACTCAGCAATTTCACTGGAAACCTAAACTCAGGTTTTTTCCGGGTCAAGGTGAGATCCATTAGTGAATTAAACACTCTATTACATTAATTAAAGAATCAGTTTTAAGATGTAAAAGTATAGTTTTAAGAATTCTTCTCTCAGAGTTATGTCAAGGAATTAATAATTTAACAATCACACTAATTATGTTATCAAAAACACAACCACAACCCACCCTGCACGCAACCACAAATGTTTTCGCAAATCATAGAGGGTGTCTAAAATAATTCCATCGCAAACATCACAATTTCACAAATAAAATCAATTAAAACCATATTATTATGGTTGTCACAATTGCATAGGGTGGAATTTATCTGGTTATTGATATCTGCAATTCCATACAAATGGGGTAAAGTGGGCGAATCTGGACATACGGGCGTTTCGATTGATACGGGTGGACTTAGCTTATTTTGACAGGTCCGTCGGATTGAGAAATAACCCGCTTTGATTTCGAGTCGTTGTTTGTTTTATAGCTGTCTCGTAGACAGTCTACGAGAGTGCTACGTGTATCAAAACTTATTATTTCTGTCTGCATTCATGCGTAGTATTGATAGATACAATGAATTATTTGTATAAGTACCTAATTAAAGCGATTAGGTATGCAATCATGTTTCTATTATTCTAGTTCGTTCAGCGGATACCATTGAATCTTTAAAGAACAATGTATTTTGAATTATTTCTACATAATTACTACATAATACTCGTTGCTACCAAAATGTACTCACAAATCTCTAACTTTGCGGCTGGGTTTAACCCAACACTGTTTCTATGAATTCGGGGAAAAAAAACACTCACCCGATGACGTCATCCGTTACATCCCTTCTAAAAATCAAGGGCGTACGTACATTTGTGCAGTAACAGCAATGGTTTTTATCAAGACATAGGGAATAGACATGGATTAGGAAAATTATATCACAAATGTCGGTGGTTAGCCATGGCGTATTATATAATAATATGATGTATATTCGGGTATATCACGATATGATAAGATCATTTTTTACCTCACTTATTATTTCAGTTGTTTGAAACGCAGCATAATAAAGTGATATCGACAATAGAATACAATAGAATAGATAACTTTTTATTGGCATCAAAATGTATAAACCACAGAAACGTTTGATAATGGGTGCAATACAATGGACGGTAATTATATATTGACAATCTATGTAACATTTTATGATTATTGTAATATTTTTAATTGTTGTTTATTTAAAACTATAAATCCCAGGTAATACGCTTACCTGTTTTCTTTTCTTATAACTCTCATCCAATTTAAGGCCACAGGTACCTACCATAATTGTGCCCAATATAATAATATTAACAAGTCAATTTTCCCTAGCGTCCGTCTACTATCGCCAACTTTCATTATCCCAGCATTTTTAATAATACAAGTGCAATAAAAGTCACAATAGACCCGGCACAGACCCAGTACTACAGACAAAAAAATATCTTTGAAATAACGATTATTAATACTATTTTGGTGAGCGCAAACAATAGAAAAGGAATCTTTATTATCGGAAAGGAAGTGAATAGATACGGGACCGTAATTGGGCATATTTCTGTGAAATTTTGAAACAATGCGGCGAGAAACGGGGCTTATATAGTTTTTATTCAACATGTGGAAGCAATAAACGGAATATCTTTGACAATCAATTGAAGTCGGCGTATTGAGAATAAATGACTTGGGTGTACAAAATTGAGATTTATTATTGTAAAAACTTTTAGTGACTTAACATTATAATTTTGTGCGAGCATTTGGTGATTTTAATCGGGACGATAAATATATTTTAGAAGAAGTATCAAAGTAACAGTACATATTCCTGTGCCTTATGATTATGATTGTTAATTACAACCGTTTAAAGTCTACATAATTTAGTGCAGTTTTATCTGAAAAAATAAAGACTTTAGTTATTAACATTCTTTTAACCAATTTCATGTGAGGTAATGATAAGCTATTAGTAGGAAGACGCCATAATCTTAATCAGTTGTGACTAATACCTTTATCCAAAAAGCCGTGGTCACTTGCCTGCGTAGTTATGGTGACCCATTGTTTAACAAAGTAACCAATTTGTTTGTTCAAGGTTTTAAATAAGAAAAAGACTTTATCATTTATCTTAACACGGAGCGACACGTTTCACATGACATAACTTTATCCCATGCTATTTTTGATCAGTAGGGCAATTCTGGTAATTTAATATGTTCAAAATCTAGTTCCGATCAACTTATAATCTCATTAAAGTCTAAAAATGGTATTCTCGTAACTTGAAAAGTGACATTTAACGTTCGCTTGATCGAAATGATATCGTAATGTAACCGAACGCTAAAATGGTATTCTAGTAACAAAAATGAGTTGAAGTTATATGTCATAGACAATGGGTTGACTTAACTGTAACTAGATCGTAAGTTGATTATACCGAGATGAAGTTGTAAATTTATGGGAGCAGAATACCAATTCTCAGTCAAGTCATAATCCAATCACATTTCGGTCAACTTTCGTGCAACTTTTTGTGTAATTACGAGAATTGACACCCTGATGCTATGGAAATAATAATCTATAAAGACAACTTTAAATGACACGATAACCAAGTCACCCAAAATGTAGGAGACATACTTTCTTTTGAAATGTCATCATCATCAGCCTGAAGAAGTCCACAGCTGGACATATGCCTCCCCTATACATTTCCAGGAAGAACGATTTTGAGCACTTTCCATCCACCGACTTCCCGCGATCTTAACAATGCTGTCGAATTTTCTTTTATGATTTTATTAATTTGTTTATTAGATTGAAGTGTTTGACTTGTAAAAGTGCGATTTTATTGCCTATTTACAATAAATGATTTGACTTTGACTTTGACTTTGACTTTGACTTTGATCCATCGATCGTTTGAAACGTTTGTTAACTATAATATAACATTGCATTATCTCGCCTGTATCTGTGTGTGTGTGTGTGTATCTGGGTTTCTATCGAAGTCTAGATGACAACAGCACGGGACGGTGTGTGGCGAAATCGCGGATCAAATCTGAGATGCGAACGTCGGGTAAGCCGGTGCGTTTTAAAAAATGAGTGATGACTGATTTTCTGCTTGAAGACTTAATTGGACACCTTGGTACTCTAACAGGCCAACACTGAGATTGTATAGATATCTTTAGGCGCCACTTACTAATTATTTAGTAAAATATCATAATTATTATTCCACGTAAATACACCCTAGACTAAAAGTCTCCAGGATGACCTTCAACTTGTCTAAACATGAATCTGCGGAACCCTTGTCGATTTTAGCAACAATTGACGGCTCTACGGCAGTCTACAATAGTTACCCCACAGATAATTTGAGGGTCATCTATAATTACTTACCTATCAACATTACGGATGCACCACACTTCGTTTCGCACGGGGGAAGATTTATCGATGTGTTTTAATTAGCACCAATAGTCGATGGAGGCCCACAATGGCCCAGCCTCCCCAAATTGTAATTACAGTTTTGATAGCTCAATGAATTGTGGGATAATTTGCAATGTGTGGTGATTGCACAAGTTCTGCTACTGTTCGTTTGTTAGGTCGAAAGTTACTTGTATCAGACAAGATAATAATAAAGTGTAAGGATTATCATTTAAGTTTCCTCTTGGGACTAACCTTATCTAAGGAACGTAGCAACACTATGCAAAGTAAGACTTTATTGTTCATGAATAGGTTTTGTTACCCTGTGCGTTTGAGGGCACCCTGAGGCCGCATAGTAACGTTCGTGAATCGCGGGTAATCAATTTCGTTACACACGCTTTTAAACTACGCCAGCGTGAGTATTAGAAATTTTGCTTCTTACCCAGTAGGTATTAGTTGTAAAATCTGCCACGGGCTTTTCCCCACTACACATAACATAGGCGCATTACTTAATTAAAGTAGTGCGTAGACTCTAAACTGCTTGTAAAGAGTTAATGGGCCCGGTCGTTACTAGCCCCGCCCGCTAGGTGGCGCACCCGACGTTTTTTATTTCCAACACTGTGATGGTTGATGCCTTGATTGATGACATGTTTTAGTACGAGTACGTTATGCAAAAAGCTTCGTGCAGCAAATGCATAAATATTAGGACGTGATAGTGGACGGTGAAGTAACAAAGAATTGTGAAATGGAATGGAAAATTTAACGATTTTTTTACTTTTCATGTTTGGTCTGTATGTATAGTGATGGGAAAACCTCATTGACCTCATAAACAAAATATTATTGTCTCACTTAGTTTCAACATTAAAAAAACTCAATGCTTTTTCGTACCTAATCTATTGCATTTGTAGAAATAAATTCAATTTTCAATTCAATTCATTTAAAGCATTAACAATATACATTGCATTTGCAAAACAAACACTAATTAAAAAGAAAAATAGTATAACGTAATTGTAAAATTGTTTGTCAATAAAATTTCAAAACGACTCAGGTTAAAAAAAAGACCTGAACCGATTTGGCTGAAAATTGGTAGGAAGGTAGATGAGAACCAGGAGAAGGATATAGAATACTATTTATCCCGTTACCACGGGAAAAGTTTTGAAACTGGGAAAAATGTATCTGTTAAAATCGGGTTGTAAGTACAGTTGACTCCTGTCACTCATTCTGGGAAAAATCGGAAAGAGATGGATATAGAGGGAGAGAGATAGAAATAGAGGGAAAGAGATAGATATAGAGGGAGAGAGATAGACGGAGAGGAAGCGATTTCCCGTAGAGACAATGACAGGACAACGTCTGTCGGATCAGCTAGTTTATGTATATATTTATAAGCTTGAAATTATCTACCTAGTGCCTATCTAAACTATATCTCTGAACTCATTTCTATGAAATTCGGCGTTTTCATGACAGCTGAATCATAGTAATCCTGCTAAATTATGGAAATACCCAACGCTAGCGTATCAAAGACATTCTAACTAGCGAATTTTGAACGTTGATTTTACTTATTGGAAATTCCGTTTCGTGAATAGGCAAGTTGCATTGGATTGTAACGGCCATTGAACATTCGATTCGGTCGGCGATTTTCATTAAATTGTTTCGATTCGCGGCTCCACTTACATATTATGTATACTTATATACTTGGTTTTTAGGGTTCCGTACCCAAGGGTAAAACGGGACCATTTTACTAAGGCCCCGCTGTCCATACGTCTGTCTGTCTGTCCGTCTGTCACCAGGCTGTATCTCATAAACGTGATAGTTAAACAGTTGAAATATTCACAGATGATTTATTTCCAGTGCCACTATAACAACAAATACTAAAAAACAGAATAAAATCTATTGAACGGGGCTCCCATACAACAAACGTGATTTTTTGCTCGTTTTTATACGTAATGGTACGGAACCTTTTATGTGCGAGTCCGTCTCGCACTTGACCGGTTTTTATTCTATTTTGATGGCGGCTTGAAAATGTGAACCAAACAGCAAACTACTTATTGCAAAACAGTTCGGATAAATCAATATCCAAATCCATCAGAAAATGCAAAATTCACTGACAATATCTATCACCAAGACTATACGTCTAACTATCTTTAGTTATGTTTTGGTGGTATATGATTATGATTATTTTGGAGATCAAAATAATCAAACAGTAAAACCTCAAAAACATCTCTCTGGATCCCCGAATCGTGGTAATTCTTGACGTGGCGAGAGACGCGTTCCGTTCTCAGCTGGATGATAAATTACTGAAATTGATAACAACACGTAGTTACTACACGCTAGCGTAGATACGAAGAGTTGTTCTGGATAAGGGGTTTGGGTTACGGGTTGTTCCGGTTACGGATTCGGACTTTTCTTTTCGATAGCACTTAAAAAGTTCAATTTCATGAATTTGATACTTATCACGTAAGTATTTAATCAACTTATCGCGTCACTAGTGATAAATACTTGACGCTAATTAAATGGGTAAATCGGGCGAAGTCCAAACATAAATAAAAAACATTTAATACCTAACCAAAATGTGTGGTCCTGTTTAGGCCTTTGAAGTTTACGTCGGCAAAAAACACAAAACTTTGACTAATAAATTATTTGCAAGACATTTGATCTCTCTATGAATAAGGATGAAACAATTTATTACGATCTCAAGCATGCCTTTGTGTCGTTAATGGTACCTATTGGTGACTAACGCAGGTCGCTTGATATCCGTAATTGAACTACGCATTTCGATTCTACCATATCGGATTATTCGGTTACGGACACAGCTATCTTACATCCCTAACACAAAGTGTATGTAGATCCAAAGAGTTGCACAGTTGGTGCGGCAGTAAAGAGGACGACTTGCAGCCGAGTGTGGCTTTGTGATGCCGCCGGGTAAACAAATCGGAGTGTTGTGAAGTTGTGATGGTGGGTGTGATGCCGCAGGTTAGGCTGTAGTTACTTCGCGCGAGGAAACGTATGGATAACAGGAACCAGGGCCACAGAATAAGTTATATGACTTTGACAGGATTGCGCTTTTTTTTCTCATCTTCCTTGGCTTCGGTGCTGTTCGCACATTGTGCCGGTTTGAAGCTGATGATTTTTTTGGTTATGAGTTTGGAAAAATATATAATTATAATATTATATCCGAACCCAATTTATATTGGGACATTATAAGAAAGATACTTTTAGCGACATCGTGACAGCTTGCGAATAGAGTTGGGAGTCATCTCAGCCAGAATAATGTCAGCCGAATTGCGACTTGACATTCAATCAATTCAATTTTACCTATTTTGTAGCTGACTTGGCTGTCAGACAAAGCTTACCTACTAGATGTTTATTTAATCAGGTTAGTTTCGTTTCCAGTAAATTTACTAAAGTATAGAATTATTTTTATAATTATGTACCTAATATTTTATAATATTCTGTGGTGGCGCCATGAAATGCCTTGAATTATTCCTAAAACGTTAAAAACCAACGTTGGCAATGTAGGCAATTCCCAAAGTCATCATCATCATCATCATCAGCCTGAAAGACGTCCACTGCTGAACATAGGCCTCCCCCTTAGACCGCCACACCGAACGACAATTTGCCACCTGCATCCACCGGTTGCCTGCGACTCTTTTGATGTCGTCGGCCCATCTAGTGGGAGGCCTACCCACACTGCGTCTTCCAGTCCGTGGTGGCCACTCTAGAACCTTTCTTCCCCGTTTCCAAATTCCCAAAGTATCTAATAATAAAAATAATTTAGCCTGTAACTGTCCCACAACTGGGCAAACCCCTCCCCTCACTGTCGTGTGGAGGATGTACCAAAGTACCTACCTAAAGAACTTTTAATTATTTTACCCATTCCCTTTTCCAAGAAACCTCAATAATAAATCTCTACAACAATACTCACCCAATCTTTCTTTATCGGTGGACAAAATGGTTGAGCTCCTTACGTGTAACTCATTAAGTAATTCTCAAGAACAGTGGTAATCAGGGTGTGATCAAAGGATTTTGGTATGTTTTGACGGAACCATTGTTACATAAGGATTTGTAGGAAACACTTAAAGGATCCTTCAGATGAAGGTAGAGTTTGTTTTCGTATGCAAGTAAGCTAGGGGAAAACTTGTTTTGATTTCAGGATCAAAATGTTTTGGTTAATAATAATTGTCGATTTATTTTTATAGTAGGTACCTAATCAATTTGAGACTTGTAACATTAACCCGACGCGATCGTACCTAATTACATGCCCACATTTAATTTTATGCGAATAAATGAAACAAAAAATATATTTTATGGCATTTGTGACGTTTTACTGAATCAATACGTTTCATATCAATGTTTCAACGACCAGAAGAGCTTTAGATGAAATATATTTAAAAAAAATGTGTACTTTTTTTTATAAATGTCAATAAAATAGGATCATTAAATCATAATAAATGGCATTCACGTTTCCATGAAATCCATTCTAAAACCCACTAAAAGGGTTCCATTACAAGTGCACAGACCCAAAAACCATGTGACATAATAATATGAAAGGTTAAGAAAAAAGGTCAAAAAAACATGGCGCCCCGATATACGAACCGTTAGATCAGGTCAAGTGAGAGGGCTGCCTCGGCGGCCCGAGGAAAACGGTTCAGGAGCCGTGGCTCTTGGGTTCGATACTAGAAATGCGCACACCCGGGCGGTAGTAGCTGATCAATGCGGGACGAAAGCAGATTTTTTTATATAGGCGAAGTGTTTCGGGACGAATATGGCAAAAATAGGTTATCGGTATTTCCTAGCTGACTGTAACAAAAGCCATGTTTTAGTATTCGTTTGGAATAGTTATTATATATCATTCATTAGTTTTTAAAAGTAATATCTGATTCTGTTTGGAATAAAAAATAATAAAATACCATTGGTCATTAGAATGTGGTACTCGTTTGGAATTATTCTATTACTTGGTTTAGCTTCAAACATACTAGGTTCATTTTAATCTACAAGTTGAAGAATATCATAGTACGAGTATGACACCTCCATTTAGCTATGGATGAATGATAACAACCCGTTCTGAACATTTATTTTTATTTTTTGTGAGAAATTGCTAATTATCTTTGCAGCCCAATTATTAAATAACTATGATTAATAATAATGATCTTCGTTCGTTTTTTAGTTTGTATACGATGTCGTACCTAAGAAATATATACTTGCTTAACTATACGAACAAAATCGCTAATGAAGATCTTTGCACGCTTCGCACTGAGCGTGGATCGAATTGGTAGCAATAAAATCGCACTGCCAAACCCTCGCCCGACAAAGCTTCTGAAAGTAACAAACGATTAAGTACCTGAATAAACAATCAAGTTATTGCTGTGCTGATTTTTATCGACCGAATCCCCCGCTGACAATCACTTGCTACCAAAAACGAATAAAACACGTCGCGTGTTTTCATTAAAGCTGAACGCTAACTGTATTATACAAAAATTTTAACATAATCCAACACGGATTCAGCCACCCCGCCTTGAGCAAAAAGTTACGTTGTAAATTTAAAATAAGAACAGGATATGATAACCCGCGGGTCGGCTGCGCCTGCGCTACCCCCGCCCACACACAAACACATGCAAATAAACATAGCAAACACACACATACACGCCGAGCAATTAAAAATTACACGCACAAAGAAAAGACCGAATTTAATTTTGTAAGTATAGCCATAAGGGTGGCTTACGCACACATTGAATTCCCGAACGAAGAATCATAAAAATCTTATTCTGAAAAAGTTTCGTTCGATAACGGAGATTTCAAGGGGATCTGTAATCTAGTGAAGGATTCGAGACATTTTTTTTGTTGCCGCTTATAGATTTATTTATTTTTTGCCCGGGTAGGCAATCTGGAGATTTTAGAACGAACTCCTAGTGAAGAGGGCCACATGTGGCTGCAGCGATAAACATTTTATAGGAATGCGTCGGGCAAAAACTGAAAGCCAAATGTTGGTATCGATTCGGGGGTCGGAGGAAGTTGTAATGTAAATAATGTATATTGAATCTCCGCTTTTGAGGAAGAAAGAGACAGTTATTAATAAGATCTAGCTGGAAAATGTATGGTTTTGTTGATGTTATAAATAGTTTTTACAAAAATAAGTAAGTTTATGTGTACTAGACGAAAATTATTTTAAAACTCTAAGCAAGCTTTAGACCTCTATCACTGATATTACGTAACATGCTAGTTTCTTTTTTTCCTGTGTTTACAGACATATAATTTCACATACACATAACACCTACACCAGAAAAAAATATCTGTGTATCACACAAATATTTGTTCCTGGCGGGAATCGAACCCGCGACGCCAAGCGCACCAGTCCGGTTGCTCAGCCACTACGCCAAACGCGTCGTCAAGTTTGGAATTGCCTTTCGAGAACCCCCGAAAAAGACTCAGCGACACATTTCCGACATGCTTTTAGTTGGTTTATTTTCCATTTCTTTGTCGGCAAATCTGCGACTCTACAAAACGAGAGATACAAACTATATAGTCACAGTTACATTCCATAACTTGCCAATTTTTAACTAAACTTCCTGTACCACCCCCCAACAAAAGAGATGCGCAAGCGCAGCCTCAAGTTACCCAACAAATGACTGTGTAAACACATTCGTCCTTGATACTACTGAGGGCGCTATTTATAATGGCAGATGCTTTGTCCCGTGCGCGGCTATTTAAAGAGCTACACCCCTAGTGGGATCCGTCAACGTCGCCAACGATACGCCTTCGGTGGATAAGCTAGGAAGTGCCGGAATATAAAAATTATGTAAAAGAAAACTTGAGAATCGGTTATTACTGGAACCCAAATACACCTCTATGACGGTTGTCTTTTGTTTCTTTTTTGCTAAACTTCCGAGCTCTAAACCGAGGAAAGAAGCACCGTCGGCATTATAGATATCGGCATGATTTTTTTTTCTCAATCTTCTATTCTTTACAAGCACTGCATTATTCATCATCATCATCATAATAATCATCATCAGCCTGAAGACGTCCACTGCTGAACATAGGCCTCCCCCTTAGACCGCCACACCGAACGACAATTTGCCACTAAACTTGCATCCACCGGTTATTGTTTCTCTTTCCTCATTATTGTTTCTGAATATTTTTGTATAGAATAATCATGCTAGTAGAATTATCCTATCACTACGACACCAACATAGAACCACTCGATGTTAGTAAAATAAAAAATTAATAAAGATGGCGCATAGACTCGTGCATGTCTATTTAAAGAACTGTATCTTTTTTTTTTCTTTTTTTGTATACCCTAGGACTCCGCGTGTGAGAATAAGGAATGCAGTCTCGGGCTGTAGGGCGCTGCAAAGGTTTTGGGAGTCTATTGATACTTTTTACGGATTATGTCTATGCCACTAACTAGGATTCCCTAGTAGATAGAGGGACTCCCAGTTAGGGGCTAGAATGTTATGTGATCATGATGCGTCATTTATTTATTGTAGCAGAGAAGCATGTAACATTGATTAGTTGTAAAAATTAGTTTTTTTTAAACTTGGAGACTGTCCAGCACTGGGACTATATCTGTCTTACCACTAAAGATTAGACCAGAGTTAAACAGAGGTTTCTAAAATTTCGTCGATTTGTGGAGAAAAAATTTAGACTCATCTGTTCAACTCTGGTTTAAATATTTTGTGGTAAGACCATATACCTAAGTAATCATTTTTAACTAAATATAATTTCTTAGTTGCATCTCATAATAATTTCTTAGTTGCATCTCACACCGACCTCCCGCGCGTGGCTTCACTTTGCCGTAACTGGATATCGGAAGTAGGAAGGGTGTTTTTATATAGACTCGTGACGTAATAAGTGTATAGACGAGTAGGATGGGGAGAATTGGTATGTCGCATCAAGGGTCGTTAAGACTGTCTGCTCATTTGTATTAAAAATAACTTTTAATTTATATGCTGAGGTTTTTCATTGCTATAATATAAATAGAGAAGAATCAGGTTGGTTGGACATAAGCAGTTGCTTGTTGTTAATCATATGTATTAATTTTATAATATTATGTTGTAGTGATGGTTAGTATTTGCAGTATGTTCTGTCATGAACCTATTTGTTGACTCAGAAAGTTCTGAATTCATGAAATTAAACAAGTCTCAATAAATAAACTCAAAATTAGATAAACTATTGTTGTGAATATTATTGTTTCTCATAGCGTTTATAGAAAGGACAGCAAGATTCACAGCCGTCACGTATTATTTAGCTGCGCGGGCGCACGATCCGCGCACATTTGTCATTCGCGCGCGCTTCCCGCCAGGGGGCACTTGTTTATGAACAACACGTTTGATTTTATAACATTTATCATGGGTGTAATAATATGCAATGATCTACAAGGTAAAGCGAATGTTTTGATATCCGTTAGGCACGACTTTTAAGTTTAAGAGAAATATAGTTGGGGACAACGTGGGTCATTCTCCCCAGACATAGGTAATCTCTATTTTATTTATCCTACTAACATTATAAAGACGAAAGTTTGTGAGTGTGTTTGTATGTTTGTTACTACTTCACACTCAAGCGGCTGGGCTAATTTTGACTAAATTTGGTATGGAAGAAACTAACACCCTGGATAAATAGGATACTTGTTATTCCAAAAAAGTGGAAAACCACGGAGATGTGTGTGTCTTAGTTCTAAAATAAATCTAATTTATACCACAAAATATTTTCATTCGACAAGACAAACATCTCGCAAAGACATTACGTATATTTCAACCAACAACCAACAATCATTATTGTTACACGGATTATCTTAATTATTATTCTATCTGCATAAATTATCCCAAAACACATCGCCATTAGAATCGGTCAATTACGCCAAAAAATCGGAAAACATTATACATACGCGTAATACTTTTAAATTACATTTTCTTTTGTCCGATAACTGGCTGATGTATTCAGATTTATGTGCGTACGTCCATTTTGAGGCTAATTACGCCCAATCGCCGTGACGCTAATAGCCGCATCCAAAACTAAGTGACGGCGCACACCTTGTTCAGTCGAGGTGGTCTAGGGAGCGTCCACACGACGCGTCAAATGTCGCCGCGTCTATAGCTCACCTTAGGACTCACCTTATACTTAGCAACATTGCGGCAGGAATATTGATGTATGCTTGGGTAGATCAATTGTTCTTTCATAATTAAGTTAACCAACAATCATCTGCTGCTGCTATCGAAGACCTCATAGCACCCTATGTGCACTGTGACATGCATTAATTTAGTTGTTTGTATTATATGACTGTATTCTAATCGAATTATAATTATATGTGATTCGATTTGAATAAGATTTAATATGTTTACAAGTTTATATTAACTCCACTGTGTTAGTTAGGCTGGATGGATGGAGTCTAAATTTGTGATCGATTTTGTTTGATTCAGTTCAAATATTGGCAAATAATATTAATGAAATTGATAAAGTCATTGAGTAAATTGAACTGAACCATTTCTTCCGCACTGGGTGTACACGAGGCCTTATTCGAAAGGCTTACATTAAAACACGCCTTAATTAGGTTCGGAAGTCTGTTAATGTTTAACTAATTTGTTTGTTGGTATTTTTGTATTGTAAACGTGATGTCTATTCATGAAGCACTGATAAGTGTCACATAGCTTGCCTTTATTGGTAAGTATTTTATTATTGTTTCAAATGCAAAAGGTATTGTGAAACTAAAGTAAGTTACTAAGCGTGAGTTGTATTGTCTTCATCGGATTATACATTAACGAATAGCAGATATTCGAAGTAGTACAAATGTCGAGTCCCGCATAATCTTCGAGTGTAGTCCGGAAATCGAACAACATCTAGATAAGCAAGCCCAATTTCTATACTGAGCTAGGAATAGCTAGGAATAATAAGTTATATAACTTCACCCGCAATGTGGTTTATATTACGCAAGAGGCTTGTTCAAACCGTATCCTATAAGATTCGCCTTCATTGAACCCTTAACTAAGATTATATAAAAAGCTTTTTTTAAACGTGGCAACGATTAGCCGAGCTATTCGTGAGCCATCGCGCTGGCATTTGAGTGTTCGATATTTACCGTCTAGACGCTTTATCTATGCATACTTTCGATTAGTTTATCAGGCAAGAATGTTTTATACACTTGAAATCGGAGAGTTAAAGTCGAATGAGCTTTTAAAGGCTTTTTTTCTGCAGTTGGCTTAATGCGGGTGTCGCAAGGAGCCGATAAGACCGTGTAGTTTTACGAGTAATCGTTTTAAAGGTTTGTTAATTGTAGGATTAGGAGAGTTGTGTTATAATAGGGCGCGTGGCCATGTCCATGGCAGGAGGAAGGTACAATGCAACATGCAACTTATATTATAACCTTTTCTGTGTAAAAATGGAGATGGTTCTCTAATTTAATTCTGTGCAAGATTTTTTTAACCAATTTCATTTGTTTATTTTTACTTATGAAAGCCTTATAATAATTATGCTTTTACGCCAAATTGGTGTGCCATTATACAGCTGTCTTGAGCATTTAGTCCCGGGCTACACGGTAACTGTGTAATCCAAAATGAACCTACCAGCCATATGAAACTAGGGCCCGAATCGTGTAATCACACGTTGAGACGCCAACATTCGTTCGAGCCAAATCAAATATCCGAACGTATCGAGTTTCTGCATGAATGCAATCGACGCAACATTTGTGCATCGCGACGTGATATCGCCTGACGTGAGCCATCCCAACTGACTCGCTATTCTGGGATGACGTGCACGGGGGCCGAGCTGTGGTACAAGTTACAAGTTGTGGTACATTGTGCTAGCCCAACCTGCGGCTTCGCAAGCCGGCCTGACTAGCGACTGCTCTTGGACTGACGGTATTGGCAGCTGGCTCGAGGTGTGTAAAAAAATACCTATATCTATACGATCATCACTTTATTCATGTTGTCTTCAAAGAGCCTAAATCTAGCTCTAGCTACACCCTTGTTTGACTATAGAAGAAGAAGAAGGGAAGAATAAGATTGTTGCTTTTTAATTATAAAGTGAAGTTCTTTATAATCGGTTTGTTACGCCGCCCATAGTGTCTGATGTGGCTAACGACTGTCAATGTCAATATTCTGGGATCAATAAATTTTATATAATGAAATGTTGCCGTTTAATCGCTAAAGCGTATCATTTGAACGGCGTCTTTACAAATCCTTGGGCACCCATCGGCGGGAGTGCGCAAGAGTGCAACATGTCGCACGTGTGGATAAACTTGATCGCTTTCTTATTTCAATGTCGTTAAATGGTAATTATAGTGAACCACCCTGTAGGTCTAAAGATACCGACGACATCACCAGTTCAGACTTTGAAGCGCTGACAATGCTTAAAAGTATAAAGCCTGACTGTTAAACAAACGTGAACTAATATGAGATATTGAGTAAAATAACTTCGAAAATAGCTATTTAATATTTTGGTGTGACTATATAATTAAAGAGGTTTTTTTCAACTCTATAAAGAAATGGCATCTTAAGTAGGTATTTCCATAAAACTAAACAGAATCGGTACTTTGAAGCAAAATGTTGGACTCAAAGGCCCTAGAATCTAAAAGAAACTAGTCTGATACAAAAGGTGCAACGAAAGAACTTGTGAAACGCGATTTTTATTGCGTTTGATTAAAAATATTTTGCCAAGCCTATTTGTAACTGTGAACCAATTCCTACAAGCAATCAAGCAAGTAGCACAAACACTATTGTAACGTAGGCGGTGTAAATAATTCTTGTTGTAACAATCATTCGAATACAAACGTTTACATTACGCTGATGACTCGTTGATAGACCGCCGAAATACGTACAAAATATCGCTTTAAACCTTTCGCCTCTTTTGTCTTTATGATCCTTGTCCATCGACGAGTGACGATGCGAAATCGTTTCAACGAATACACGCTTTTACAATCGAATAGTGAAACATTATTTATTTCATACATATTACGATTTGCCGATTGACGTAAACCGTGTATTTGTTCAATGTTACAAATATTGTATTTTATTACTTGTTAATTCTACGCTAGTCACCTACGAACGCAAACATGTAGTTTCCTTTTGCGATATAATGTTTGCTTGTGCGATATTTATAATGTGTTATGTTGCGACAAGCATAACACTGTTGTTGACCTAAATCGTGTTTTTCAGTCGTCTCTATTTCTGAATTTAATAATGTTTCCAGATAATAGAAAAGTATCCCAGAGGTAATTAATTCAAAGAGGTGGGATTTCAGTCCTATTTCAGTCCTGAAATAGGACTATGGCGTGGTTTAGGCTGTTATTATGGGCACAAATTGATAGCATTACTAGCGGTAGCACTTAATGTTTTATTTTTGTCGAATTTATGTACAAAAATAAAATATTGCTAAATGTGAATATTGCTATTACTTATTTGATTCTTTGCTGGCGATTTCAATTTGATGTCTGCCATAATGTATCGAGTCAGTGCGCATTATCGTGTCGGATGTCGCGTAACACCGCACTCTATGCAACTCTATTTATTGACGCCATCTTGGATTTATTTGTGTGCTAAATTGATTTCAGCATAATTAATGAAGTTAACGTTGTAGTGTGCTTGTGCACGCATGTGCGGAGAAACCTGTCAACGAACAAAATTGAACATGTTTAAATATCTGAGATTTAAATAGAAAAGTAAAGACAAGCATTTATATGTCATTGATGTCCAACAAAATTGTAAGGACGTAGACACACTATCGCAATAAAAAATGAAAAGGGGGAACGAGAACAATTAAACCGCGATGATTTAGCGTCGGAAAAGACCGAGTTTTCAACATGGCCGCCAGTTATTGCCTTCACCGTATTAACTTCGTACGTGTTTTATTTAAAACCTCGTAATTTGACGATTATGGTAGAAAATGGGAGTTAGCTTAGTCCCGCCCTAGTTAAACACCTAAGTGTGACGTGTAAAGACCTATTATGAGGAGTTATTTTAATAGAACCTGTTTGTGGTATTTTCTAGATCAGATAAAATATATTGATATTTTTCTACATTTCCTTTACATAATATATCATAACAAAAACATAATGTCAAACTCTTTATCATGTAGCATCGTAGTATCATAAAGCTTTTCATACATAATGCGTAAAAACTGTCGAAATAAAATGAAACTTACTACTTTTGTCAGGATCATTTTGCCTTTCCTGAAATAGGACCTATGAGAGCAAGTACAAATCACTGCTATAAAATTACCGACAATAAACCGATATCTAAATAGAACAATATCGCATCGAATTGCTGACAAAGCCGGCGTGAATAAACACCAGTGGACCGATGGCGATCAAACGCGCCGCGGTGCGCGTGAAAATCGCGCGATAATTGTCGCGAGCTTATACACGCTGTAATGTGTCCGCGCCTTAATGTGTACAAATTTGCAGTTTAAATGATATATTGTAATATTATAGCACAGCATAGTATGTGAAATGATATGTCTGTAAGTAGTACCTACGATACAGGAGCAATCCTAGTGAGGGGCTACGTTTAAAAAAAAATACACCTTCAACATAAATATGCAGTTGGTTCATTCTTAACTCTTGTAGTATATTATAGCTGTTTTAAAAGTAGGGTAGACTGGGTACGTTTGTGCCATGGTACGATTGTGACAGTCGTCATATTATCGAAACTATAAGGAATACCGGGGAGGGTGTAAGGGAAGAAAGAAGCGGGATGTCCGTCTGAAGGTGTCTCACTATATTGGGCCAGCCGTTGGACGACGTTGCCTTTTGCAGATACCCACATTACTTTTTTTCAACGAAAAGTAAGATTTTTTATTAGATTTCATTTGATAATTGTCGTTAAATGTGTACCGAAAGATTAATGAGTATATTTTCTCATTAAAAGTTACTAATATGTAGTTAATTAGCAGTGATTACTTTGCATGTAGAAAATTCGGTATAGTCATGGCAATTATTCTTTTTGCAAATGAGTGTATAGGTACGTTTGTGCCAAAATTTTTGGGTACGGTTGTGACATAGTAATACGGTCAGCTGCGGGTATTCGATAACTTAATCGCATCAAATCACAAATTTTATTAAAATTTGTTTTCTATTTTGACACAGTTACCGTAATGTAGATATAATTAGACGTTTAGTCAACTTTTTGACTAATAAATGTGAATACTGTTAAAATATTATAATTAATAAAGTGCCTGTTAGTTCTTAGGGATTACAATGTTCCCAGATGCTATTCTCATTACGTATGTTTCCAGAAATATATGATATTACGTTATGTTACATTATTGCGTGCAATAATGCATGATTATATACCATTTTGGTGTATTTTTGAACCTGTCACTTCCGACCCCAAGCACTGTCACAACCGACCCAGGGCCAGGGTCGATTGTGACATTTTTTTCTTTTTTTCTAATGTGTTCCTATAAGTAAACCATTGCACTAAGGGGCAAAATTATTATGTTTTCACGTAGACAAATGTGCATAGTACTATAAAAACTACCTTTCTGCCTGCTAACTGGAATACTAACGAAAATATGGACGATCAAATGAAAATTGTCACATTCGTACCCAGTCTCCCCTAAGTAAGTACTTAGGTACTTGAAATTCAATTTAACTTAAATTTTTATCAATAAAACTGAAGCAAGGTGAACTTGAGCACAATCAATAGTGATTGGCACCCAACGCCCCGAAGGTCATTATTTACAACAGAGATCAAAAACCTACATTAAAAGCATGCCAATAAAATTTAATTAGTCTTCATAAAACATTGATTGGGTGACATTAACACCTCTGCAACATTGATGTGGAAGAACCGTGGTCCTTTGTGGCTCTTTGTTTGAATCTCGCCATTGTATGTCGCGAATGGCAAATGGTAAAATAGCGAAATGGCGAGATGATATTTTAACGCGCCACTTGGATAATAAAGCGCGTCAAGTATATATACGAGTTAGCAAAAGGACGAAGGGTTCCATGAATCATTATTTATCCTAATTTTATAAAGCTGTAGGGGAAGGTTGATGTGATCGAACCACTCGGTGTTTTAATAAGTCAATCACTATAGTAAAAATATCTGGTGCATCTTGGACCGGTAGATTGCATCATCGCAGTGTTTAAGGGACTAACGAAACGAAATTGCACTGATCTCCAATCGACACGAAAGAAGAAAAGCTTACGGAACCCCAAAACTAGCCACAAAGAGGTCGTGAGCAGGCCCTTATGGCACGTCAAAATAGAATAGTAAATTACAGTTTGAGGAAACAATAGCACCTTGCCCATATGTATTTAATTATTCCTTTTTGCACATCACCGTCGCCGCATTTATCTGGACGTAGACAATCATTATTAAAAACTCCCAATACATTAGCTGCCATATTCGAAAATTTTAACCACTAAAATAGGCATGTAGAATGAATACAATGTACTCGCTAAATATGCCAACATACGAGTATATTCATGGAGCTTTCGTTAACTTTTGTTAAATAATTATACCTATCTACGGATACACCAAAAATTGAAATATCGGAAGCGAAAATTGGTACATTTCTCATCGTGTTTCATCTATATACCTACTATTTAGTTTCTGAACTGGAGTTTTATAGATAATTTACAGTTAAATCTATAAAATACAAAATGTACAAGACACGAGTTTCCAAAACTGCTTCCGAGCAGGCACGGTCAGAGTCTGTCAGATATGACAAAAAAAAATTACAATTAAAAATATGTATTAATATGTAATGCCTGATTCTACTTACCAATTACAAAATACCTAGTGTAGTTTCGAATTTGCGTTGTTTTTTTTTATTTGCGTCTCTTTTATTTACATATTATGAACCGACTCTTAACGCCAGGCTTTCCTCTTGTGACAGTTATTCATCATTAACAAACAATTCGCTTTATAAAAGTATCAAAGGAATCCCATTAGGCATCTAATGTCGATTGTATAGAGATCTCATATATCGAACAGCTTTTGATTATTACGTCTGCGCTCAGTAGGTACCTAGTTAATTTTGTTTTCAGCTAATATTTTCGCACTGTAAATGAAAACCTATGAATATCATAATAATTGTAACTGTAAGTTTCATATTTTCCTGCTGACATAAGGTGCATGTGAGAAAAAATTTATATGTACGAATAAGTACTCAATATCGATACCATGATGATATATTATATGATATCATAATTACGATATCATTATCATAATTATCATTTCTATTTACGAATATTCCATGTCAAGGCTATAAATTTATAAATTTTATATATACATCCTTGACGTGGCATTTAAACATGACGTTCAATGGAAATAATAAGCCAATTTCGCCTCATTAATTGAACTAGCATTTCAATGGCAGGCTATAAAAATTCCCTACGTACTCACATAATTAATTACATCGCTCCATTGAATTCCATCGCTTCAAGATACGAATTAACGAGAACATGTTTTATCGATAATTATGAAATTATCCCCTTCATTTTATACGTATTATAAAACTCTTCATAGGATCGCGTTGTCCTTTGGACCACGCTTGTTGGAGCGCCCTTGAGCGAACCTGGTGTCTGGATCAAGGCGGCTAACTCATTACGACTAAGTTTAACACGCGGCTTCGTTCACGGTGCCTTGGTAGTGTTGGTAAAGACTAATTTAGATCGATATTATAATAGTTTCTCAACAAATCCCGTGGCCTATGGTACTGAAGGTAAGTATTTTGTAAGCTACCAACCGCAATTCAGAAGTTTTTACGTGATACGAACCGAACAGACAGACGGACACTATTATAATATAGGTTTATATATAATATAATATTTGCGATGTCGTACAGACGTTTGGTCTTTTGCTGTTTTCTTAGTTTTTTTATATTTATTAGTTTTCAAGACCCACCAAAAGTTTTGCACCGCTGCTCGTAACATCAGGTAATTTTACACGTAACTTTTACAATGTGGTTGCGACACGTAATCATAGCTGGCTTTATTTCATTTCGACAATTTCAATACACAAGACCAGGACAAGAGTGATTTCTACAAATTAACATTAATGAATGCGAAGGGGCCGGTGTCGAAAAACGCCGTTTTGCCATGAATGGACTTCTTCAAAGGATAATTTGCCTTAATCATGCGTTATACCTACAGTTAACAATCGTAAGATAATAAAGAAACGTGATCAGTGAAGGGCGATAATTGTCCTTTTCTTTTGGATAATATATTTAACGGCTCGTTAAGGTCCTGTCTTTTGGCGCAATCGTGAGGAGAAACTCCTACTTCGAAAATAATGTTATTCCTGTTTCAATATGTACTTACTTTTCGTTAATTGCGTTTATGTATAATAGGACTGATATACGAACGTCCGCCTTGCATGCAGAGGGTTGTGAATTGTGAGTTCGAATACTACTTACTTACTTGCTTCTAAGTGGTATGTCATTTGAAAAACAAGCCAATACTGATATGAGAAAAAGGTATCTATAGATCTAAAAACAATAACCCAATATTTTTATTAGTATTGTTTTATGAATAATCGCGTCTATTTAACTTTAAATCCGACCGAATATAAAAATTAAAATACAAACGATTTCAATTCAATACCATACGTCACTAAAGTCACTACGCCCCTTAAATGACGGACGCAAAAAAATAAGCCCCAACTCATTAAACCACTGAAACATAAAAGCCATCACTGCAATCATATTTTCAAAAGAAAATCATATTCAGCAACATGTATAATCACAATAATAAAGTCGTCCAATCTGTCGCGACCCTCCGTGGATTATACGCGGGTGCGCAGTGGGGTTGGAATCACCCTTCACTTGTTTTGACATGCCTTTCCAGACCAATGAAATAATAATATGTGACAAAGAAAAACGGGTTGCTTCTACCATTATTCCCATTATGTGGCGTGTTGGCCGTTGCCATCTAGTCTATATGAAAACCGTGTGTGTGTGAAAAGGTGGAGAGGGCTTTAAACGGTTCGTCCGATTTTCATTAAATCCGTTGACGCTGTCAAGGTCGGTAAGGACCAACAGTTTTTATTTTATTTTTAAAAAAATTTGGGTTCAGATTTTGGAGACAAATTATTATGGTCAAATATTTTATGATTAAAGTACTTTACATTACGTTATGTTTATCCGAAATAGCTAGTAAATATTTTATATAAATGTTTAGCTAAATAAAACTTAATTTGTAAGCTCCTAAGTTTATTGCCATCCCTATCATTATCATAAGGCTTAATTGAACAACAAACCATTAATAGGACTAAACTAAAATTTTGACCAGTTTGTAACAACTAAATTAGCATCAGTACAAACAGAACTATGACTTAAAATAAAAACTAGTGATAGTAGTAATAGATACCAAGTTCAAAAGCTCTTTCTAATAACCTCTATGGTCTATACAGTGAAGAATATGTATAGACTTACTACCTTAAAGTAAATCGATGGGAATATGACACAAAATGTAGATTTTGATGGTTGTCGTACAAAAACAAAAGAAGTACTTAAAGGCTTCCACAAACAATTGCCTATCTAGAAATGTCATTATAAGAATTGACATTTCAAAGGGAATATATTCAAAGTAGCAGGGTTCAGGTACTTACACCCTACGCACCTAAACGCTGCTAAATTGTCTTATGTCTAGTTCAGCGGCTGAATATAAAGGGCAGCGGTGGAGGGTTGAACCGATTGTGGCTATTACGGAACAGAGTAAATATTTACGATTGATTTGTGCGAAGGAATTTATGCATGATTTGTTAGGTGGTGATTTATTGGGTGTTACAATATCTTAGTAAATCCTGATTTGGACAAAGATAGATGGCGGTTACTGTGTTAATAAATGTTTCTGTACCTGTAATATCTATTTCTGTGTTAAATTAATATCGTATCAGATACAAACTATCTAGTGCTAACATCTATTTCACTTCTGTCTTAAAAAACGTAATTAATTATATAGACACCATGTATCTCAGAATTTACAGACTTATCTGATTACAATTACCTTATCCCACCTATAGGACACGTCGTCTAATCTGACACGCTTCCAAATAAATTGTTTTCATAAAACTACTTGCCAATTGTTTTGAAATTCAAAACATAACTGCCACATCATATAATGGCTCTTACGTCAACTGAGCCCGCTCCAAATTGCGTCCGCGGGATGAGTTGACCTATTCGTTAATTTCATTACATATCTTTTGTCGACTGAACCCGCACTTAAATTGGGTAAAATATCAGTTGTATAATGTACAGACGTGCACAAAACTTTCAGGGGTTTATTCCCGACGACTACCCCTGATTCCGCCCTCGGTGGTATCCTACCTGCGTCACTTAATTGGGTCCTAATATCCAAGCCTCCGCACTCACCTGCCGAACCTGCTTGTACTGTTCCTCGAAGCTCCACCCGGCTGCACTGCCCTCGGACGAGGAAGACGACGCGGAGCCCACGGGCTGCGCCGGCGGCGGGGGCGCGGGCGCCAGGAACGCCGGCGGGGCGTAAGGGAAGCCCGCGGAGGCGCCGCCGCCGGCTAGCGCGAAGACACTGCTCGGCGTTGACAGGGGAGCTCCCTGGGCGAGAGAGGCAAGGGAGGACAGGTGCGGGTGCAGCGAGGACTTTAGGGACTCGAAGTCGTCTCGCACCTATGGAGAAAATTACACTTGGTCAATATCAGAAGTTTGTTAGTCAACCAGAAGTGCAATAGTATCTTAATGAGAACGATACATAACATTTTGCGGTCAAGGCACAGCGTGAACAGTCGCTGAATAAGTCTCAATCTCAAATGCTTTTCTCAACTAGCGTTTACGTTACTGCCTATCGGAAGTTAGGATAACAATATGTTATGACACTGACTGTACTTGTAGATATACACATTTTATTATGACACGTAGGCCTGTCTGTTTAGTTTTAGTCCCAGTTAATAAATTATTTGTTGCACATAATATCAGCTCTTTTTTAAACTTAGCCCCACACTAGGATCGCTCCTGTGTCGTGGGCACCGCTTACAGACATATAATTTCACATTACACATCACACCCGGACCAGAAACAAACGTTTGTGGATCGCACAAATATTTGTTCCGAGCGGGAATCGAACCCGCGACACCAAGCGCAACAGCCCGATTGCTTAGCCACTACACCAAACGTGCCGTCCCTTGGATGCTTGAAAACTGACACTATCTAAGTACCTCTATTAGATACTATCTTGACATACTTTCAGCTCCCTCTCCAGGGGTCTAGGCGAGTTCCGCTGGTGATGCGCCAGGTTGATCTGCTGGTGGGGCACCGTGCCGTGGTGGCTGATGTGTTGCGGCTGCAGCGGCTGGTGGATGGCCTGGTGCGGCTGGTGCTGGTGCTGGATCGGCTGGTGCGCCGGCGCATCCCTGCCGACGCCCTCGTCGGAGCTCTCGCAGGACTGCTCGCCGGATGACTCCCCTTCGGACCGGGCGGACTGGACAGAAAGGAGACGAAGTTAGATACTGGTTTTAGCCAGTAGCAAGCTAGTAAGAAGTAGGTGTAAAGATTAGGTTGTGTAGTCAAAATGTCCAGTTCTACCAGTCAGTCTAGGTAAAGCACATTTTCAGTTTTTTTTTAATCTGTTTTTTTTTAATGATAGATTGGTGATCTTATTATGATTGAGCGTATCCTTCCTTTTTCGACCTATTGTCTGTTTTCAGCTGGGCATTACCTTTATGTTAATGCCTAAGTTTATGGACATTAAGGCGATGCTTATGGTTAGTGAAAACGAGCATTAGAGAAGCATTTATGAATTTTATGAAGTTTAAAAACTAGTATTCTATTAGGTACTACCCAACCCAACCAACCTACAAACAAGTTTATTAATAAATTGCGTTCGTATCCAAGAAAATTGCATTCGTATTCCAGAAAATTGCGTTAGTGTTGAAGAAGTTTTCATTTACCCGTATTATATTACTCCAATTATACCGCTACCAGTGGCATATGCTTCGATGGCAAAGTGAATCTGGCAAATGATTTTAGTAGTCCGTACTAATATTGCCTTTACTATGTATTAGGCGAAATATGTATTTTATAAAAGCTTTTGTAGAAAAAATCAATATATTATTTTAGTAACAAAAACCCCCTCTGCAGAGCAGTACAAGAAAACCAGCTATGAACGTGGAACGAAGTACCTACTGGAAATAAGCCTGCAATTATGAAAGCATAAATGTCGCGAGGCGTCGGGTGTCTTCGGTTAAGTAAAAAATTATAATTTCCAATACAGAAAATAACCATTATTTAAAGAGCCGGCTCTACATACTGAGACCAGACTAAAAATAAATATTAAAACCAGTACAACTGTGTGAACTGTCACATGTAATGACACTGGCAAATGGCGATTAAGTAATAAGTATAAGTATTTAATATTATGTATGGAACAACTGCATTATTACGGACTGGCGTAGTTTTCCACCATTAAAATGTTCTAGCGTCAGTACTATTCCGTGTTCTTTGGGTATTCCGCTTTACACCTACATCTTGGAACAATTATTATTTATTGAATAACATATTAGCTCCTGATAAACTCACTGTATACGCACTTCCTACCGAAAACAACATAGATAACTCTCCCTTTCCTTTTCTCTTTTTCTCGAAGTAAGGTGATCAAAATAAGTCCAAATATCATCAAGTTACTGCTAGTCACTGAAAAGTGCCGTTGTCTAGTTTTTACTATCATAATAGGTATGAGCTTGGCGTCCCAATAGATTCTATTGTAATGCGAATTTTACTGGCATGCAATATTTTAAATGAATTGAACAACGGAAGCTCGGCTTTAATTGAGATGCTAATTTTAACCTAAATATACCAAACCAAAAAAAAAACTTCAAGTTAGAACAGAAATAGATCCAACAATTAGCGCTACAATGCCAGTCTTATCGCTCAGAACGATCTCTTCCAGACAACCGCACCCATGAATAGGAATAAAAAGATAGATAATATAGTATATGGAATAAGGCGATCTTGAATTTTAGTCCTACCATTTCTTTGGCATCACATTTCCAAAGTGCCTCCTTGATATAATTATAATGGCGCTGATGGCAGATGGTAACCTACCACAAAATTTATCGCCTTCGGCCTCTTCATTTCATTGGCTGAAACCTGTCGCGTTATAAATTACCGTAATAATGACTTACGATTATTTTATAAGAATTCAAACGGCTTTGGATATGTAATCACAATATTTCCTGAATTTTGTTTCTGTTGTCATTGATTTTTGAAAACTCTGCATTTCGTAACAGAGTTTGGAAACATTCAGGATTGTTTTTTTTTGGTACTCCTGTATGTGATTTCATTGTTTGACTTGTAAATAGGCTATTTTATTGCCTATTTACAATAGATGATATGACTTAGACTTTGGTTGCAAATAAAAAACAAACGCAGAACACAATAAAACTTAAAATAGCCTAATTCGAAGTGTTTAGCATTTGACGTAAGCCATTCCCGACTTCTGTGTTGCCAACCCTCAAAAACGCCCCGGTCAACTAATTTGTTTTAATATCGTTCGATCAACAAACTGCAAACAGTAGTAAAACTAGAATCGAATTCGCGGGTTGATTGTCGAAATCGAGACAGCCCGAAAGTAAACATCGACTCGAACCGATTCGATTTCTAATCGATAAGTTCTGAATCGCCCAGCAAGAAGGTAATAATATAGTGGCGAACACCAACCTACGGTATGAAAATAAAATTCATCCTTATTAATCCACAGAAACTGAGAAACCAGTCACATTCAGGTTCCATCGGATTTCGATGCGAAGGAACTCCGGGCCGCAATCAAATCGTTGTTCGAAATGAGTGCATTTTGCCGCCGCGGCCCGCAGGCCCACAATTACGGCATTAAAATTATTATTTTATTTCCATTTTTATTTATTATTCGCATTATTATATTGTGTTGAGTTATTATCGGTGAAATGTTTCGTTCGGATAAACGCTCGCGTCCGAGCGACACGCAACCCTTCTCCGAGTCCCTGTTTATAGGGTTCCGTAGTGATATTTGCTTTTAGACAACAATTTCTGAACATACTTACTGTTTGGAAGCTTAATTATTCGCTTGCAAATGTCTTGTAATTAGCTATTTCGAATTAACAACGTGTACCGTATATAATAATATAATATTATGTATTACGAGATACATTGTAATGGTTCAATTTGACATTTTGGCCCGTACAATAAACGTAAATGAACAAAACCAAAAATCTAAAATGGAAAGGAAACCCTAATCATTTGTGTTGTTTTCATAAACATTTTTACAGAAAGTTCATCTCAATACCATGAAAAACCTGTCTATAACCTAAATAGTGGAGTCATAAATCTTTTCCGTAATATTATTGGCTACAAACTGTAATTCTATAACAAATAATTTATCTGTGGCTAAACGCGAATTCTAAACATACAATTTAATTATGCAGGAACTGTTATTTCACCAGATTAGAAATGAGTTTCAAATATTATGTTAATAACCGACGGAACCCTAATCTGGTTCTTGTGTTCCAGGCTGGTTATTTTATTCGACTTTTCTTTCTCATGGTTCCACACTGCTACTGGATTCCAACCTTTTTGCTTCCCGAGGTGACCACAATTTGATTTAAACGTTATATCAATAAAATGAGCCACTTATCGATCATTTTCGAGTTCGTCTACCTTAAATGTTACAGATTCACCATATTCAGCCAAAATAAATACAAGTGCTAAAAACGTTGTTACATTATTATTAAGTAGCGGGCCAAAAAAACCAACAGCATCTATACGGATGAGTAGAGTAATGTTAGCACATACAATGCTAATGTCAGAGCAAACAGAATCGGACCCAGTGCAGAGGCCGGCGTAATCTCTCGCGTGATTTAATAATATAATATTAACTGTAACTTTTTTTAGTGGGCCGATGATAGTACTGTATTGAATGAGTCAATAAAAACGACCGGAATTTCACTACAAGTTAACACTTCGAGGTAAATGAAACACCAACGCGTTTCGCAACAAGACACGAGTTCGGAGATAGATGGAATGGTGAGAAACGACTATACTGTAGCTGGTACAGTATACAGTAAACACAGAACTGAAAAACCTTTCATCTGTGATACACTTTAAATCGTGACAACAACAAAGAAACGGAAAGTGAAAGAATTCATCCACCGAGGCCATTAAGCGGGCACTTGCTTATGTTTTGGGCAAACAAGGAATGGACCTGATTCCGTTCTTGGAAGAATCCCGAACCTTGATAGAAGCAGGAGGACACACTATTGATTAACGCCTTTTTTCTTAAACCACACTACCCATTAAAAACGAACCTTAAGCACTTACACATAGCATTCATTTCGCGGCAGACACTTGACCTCACAGCTACCGATATCAATGAAGTTAAGACCGAAATTGTTTTAAACGAAACACTACTCTATTTTAATGATACGCAAGAAGTGGCTAAAGCAGTCGGAGAATTAACCGTTGTTACACTTAAAATCGAACTTAACACCGTCGATAGTCATTGCTTGAGAACAAAAAAACAAATAAAGACCGTTCGTTTATAAGTACAATGTAATATTTGTGATAGAAATCGTAATCGCGCCTATGCGAGTATGTTTTATGTGGTGAAATCAAATAGAAACTTGTAATGAAAGATGTCGTATGCGCTCAACATGTTTGGTATTCTAAGCAAACATGAGAGGTAATAAAATATTGGACGCTGAGCTGTTAATGCCGTAGGAGATATCGTTCGAGGCGGGAGGTGAAAACGTTGGGTGTTCAATCACTTTACTACACGCAAATCGTTCAATTCTATCGTCATACTAATACTATTTGATTGATATTCTTGCTGTTCTTGCTATTGCTTCTTCGCGTTCAAATGCTGTTTCAATAATTGATATATACTCGTACTTCTGAAAGTTTTCTAACCTTATGTATAAAAAGTTACGTCCTGCCTATGGCAGCGCTTACGCTTTTACCATTTGTCTCTACAGTGTTTCGTGTTGACCTGGAGCAAATACTTGGTAATTTGATTCAGTACACAATATGTCTACAAAATTGGTTTACCCGTAACACATGACCAACTTTACATAATGTTGAAGTCATCAACACGAAATATGCTGAAAAAAAAATTGATTTCGTTGCTTGAGAAATATCCCGTACCTCTTACGCTTGATGTGAAAACCTGATGAGCTCCTGTCCATTAGAAGCGTTCACTTAAACCCCCTTAGATAACGCTGCTAAAGTTCGCAGCCACGCTCCCTGGAATATTTATTAGCAGGAACCGTCACGAGCTCTCTGTCCACACATTAGCAGTGTTAGCACCCGCGGCGCCTGCTACCTGGAGCCCTGTTTGTCTAGACATATACACTGTTTGTCTCGATATCTATCCTTCACGAAGGGTTTGTAGAGCAATATGAAATTTGCCAAGTCTTCATCCGGAAGATAGCATACATCAGTTACGTTTTTAATTGCTCTTGGTTTTAGGTCTCTAGCTCAGAATCTAAATTCAGATTTGTTTCACGCAATAACTTTTACATCTTAGTTTTTTTTGCGACTTCCTTATAAACAAACATATAGTACCCAACATAACACTAGAAATTTCATAGTATAATGCATTTAATTACCTTACGAGATTATTTTTGTCCAGGTAATAGTTTCAGGCAGTGGCTTTGCATGCACCCCATGAATTCGCAGGAAGTAACCATATACAGAAGTCAAGAAGAGACACCAAAAGAGGTGGATATTTGTCTAGATACCCACACACATCAGAGGCTCGCAAGTCATTACAACACCCATTTGAACAACGCATTGTTGACGCCGAAGGGAAATCTGCCTTTAGCGTTTGCGCAATCCGAAGATTGTACAGGCTTCACACTAATAAGTTGTAAAAGCACCATTCCACCGCCATTAGCAGCACGGAAAATTCTGCAATGTTTGAATTCAGTTATTCGCAGTAATGCTATGAATCAGTGGTCCATAAAAAGGAAATAAAGACGGACAATGGCATCTCGGGTCGTAAGCTGCATCTATGTCACAATGTTGCCCAGTCACATTAACATTAGCGGACATAAAATAACCGCCAATAAGTCAGAGCACGCATCAAACCGTCGACAAAGCAACAGGTTCTTGGCTCGACAAACATGCCATGTTTACATTACGATCCTGGGGCTTCATTTAATAATTCTCGGGAACTAAAAGCCTTTGAACATTTCATCGGATGACCCTCGCTGTTTGCACACACTCCTGCCTCGAGATGCTAATGTGGACACAGGTCCTGCATCGCCGATCGGCCTCCGATGCCTCTTTGTTAGCCCTTCCAATAGCTGCGGCTTCTATTTCACTCCGATGTTCGATCTACGCCGATATCTTATGCAAACATTTGGAATTCTTTCTGTTATTATTGGACTTTTTAGGGTCACTCGGTGTCTTTCGCTGTTTGCTGTTACGAGTAAAAGCGAAACCAATCCTTTGAAAGTGTGACTCATAACGTCACGTGGCGTGCCGATAGGTCATGTTCGCTGATAATGTCTTCGAAACACAGTCGTCAACAATGTTACGTAGCTCCGACGCGATGCCCCGAAGTACTAAACATCTGCAAATCAGAAAGCTACCGGAATACGGTACGAGCTAAGTATTTGAGCAAAACAAAAGGTGATAAGGAGAGGTAAATAACCTGACCCATTGACGGCGTGACGGCGGCCGCGGCGCGCCGCTCGCCGCGTGAGCGCAAACAGTCATGTCATGTCAGCGGTCGCGCGCCCGTCCACGTCCACCTCACGCTCTACTCAACAGCTGTTTAACGCCTCGCATGCCTCGCTGAAAATTTCAACGGCGACCATTTAGCGACCGCTGACCGAATCCACGCACATCAATAACATTCTCGAGTTCCCAGCGGCCATTCACTAAACTGCATTATGCGAGACGTATGCATCTTCATTCTCATCTCGTAGGTACATAAAAATTTGTTCCGCCAGTTTCTAATAGATGCCCATTACGACCGTGCTGACGCTATTGAATTCCAAATGATTTGGCCTCTTAATTTTATTCAAAATACCGCAACAGCGGTAAGTAAAAAGAGATCGAGTCACTTATTGTGATGATAATTATTTTTGGAAAACAAAAACTAGAAAGCGGACGGACAGTGATGCCTATCAGTTAATTATTGTCACCAAAATGGCGGCTTATTGTGAATGCCTCAAAATGGCGGAGTGACAAATCGTTAGGTTTCGTGCACGTTCCGTTTGATTGACGCGTGCCAGATTCCCCAGTAATATACCTTTATACATATTTATTTATGCGTAGAAAGCGCAAATAAAAACGGGTTATTTCACATCGTGCCGCGATCGCAATTCAATCGATTGTTACGGAGACTAGAGCCGCGATCGGCGGATGACGAGCGATTATGGTCCCGAACGCAATCGACGACTATTAGTCTATTAATGTTATTAGGGCCATGTTTACGATTGGAAAATATCGAAGCCTTTGAGACAATTTCGAAGCGTAGTGACGTTGGGATCAAATATTGACATTTCTCACGAGTGTCGCGGCGGACGCTCGTGCTTGTCTCCCAGAGCGGCGCAGGTCCTATTCCTTCCGCTTTTCACACGTATAGGTAATAATCGATCGCTTTTATTGCGTGTCGAGTGTAGGCGCGCCGTTGGGTGACATTTCGAAGAAACTATTTAATGTGACCTGTAGTTTGCCGACGGATCGAACGGTGGACGTTAAGTGGACCGACAAACTGGCCGGCTGGAGAGAACTCGTGATTTCTCCGAAAGGGCGCGACATCGACTCCTTTGTTGTCGATTATCCGCGGCTGATCCTCTGACGCATTCTGCGTGAAACGTGCATTGTCAGGTAAACTGAAGCACGCCTTTATTTGCATTAACTTATTCCGCAAAACGCAAACAGCGATCATCGTATAAAGGTTGGTGCCCAATTATGTATGTTTGACTTGAGTCATTGTTTTTAAAGGGAATTCGTTGATTTGCGAAAGCGACCTCAAATTGCGACAAGGAAGGTGTCAACTCTGCTTGCATTTGGTGAATCAAAATATTGGAGGCTAAAATATTCCTTCAGAACTAAAAATTTTCTTAATTCCAGAAAACAAGTAATGTCAGAGATGTTACTCATTAGAGCGTAAACCTTTTCCGGAAAATCTGTATTTTAATTTCTTAATTCAATAGGTTAATCACAGTTTTGGGTTTATACGAGTTAGTGACAAAAGTTTTCCTAAAGTAGTAGTAAGTAAACAAATTATGGAGTTGCTAGTGAACTCTGCGCAATGCCGCACAAAGGTAGATTACAATTATTAATAAGGTATTAAGATTAATAAGGTAGATTAAAATTATAAATAATTGACTCATGATTTTCCTCGTGACCTCATGAGCATGCAAAATTAATTGTCAAAGGGATTAACCATAAAACGAACAATCAACAGAACTAACGGATGTGGTTTTCTAGTTCATATTTGAATAAAAGATGGCCGACTTGTGTCATTTCCTTTGTGGAAAGCGTCTCTGATACAAGTCTTAAACGGCACAGCAGTATGGACACCATTGCAAACAAAGATTTACCCCCGGTTCCTAGAACGCTAGTTGGCTTTGACAGTAGATTAAAACTATCGTTGTCTCTATCTAACACTAAACAAATGACAAGGATGGCAATAGAATTAATCTGTTGTCAACGTTCACTGACGTTTCAGAAACTGGGGGTTATTCATACTAAATCTCCGACATATCATTATCTGGAGCAATCACAACTTCTTTTTTATACTAATAATTGCTCAGAATGTCTATATATTTTATGTTCCATTAATTTTATCGTCAATTATCCCGTTAATGCAAAGTTTAGATATCCGCCTTCCGTCTCTATATACGGGCACTATAATATCATATCACATCAAATCACGGATTTCGTATCATTAAATCATAAATATCAGGAACTTGATAAGCTTGGAAAGTTTTTACCCAATTGAATTAAATAAGATAAGGGGAAGTCGAAATTGACCATAATGATAACTAAAACGATGAGTTAAATAAAAGCTTATGCAACACAAATAAATGACTAGTTCAGTAAAAATTTGAGATGATACGATCTGAAAAGACATGTAAAAGTCTGATTCTGCAACTTCTATCTAGTTAAGTATACATTTTATAAGAGATGAATACGAAAAATACTTAATGCAGTTCAATCAATTAAATGGTTTATTAGCTTGATATGGCTTGGTAGCTTTCCGATGGGTTTCGGCTTATAATGTTGATGTAGTGCTGAAAGCTCATCTTGGTTGTATTTTGTTGTCACATGTTTTGCTTCTCGCAGACTTTAATTTACTGTTTGTCCAATATAGCGTACTACGTTTGTAGTGGTGTGCTTGTTTTGTTAAGATGTAGGTAGATGTATGTCATACTAAAGATAAGAATTGTGACTAATTTCCGATTTGGATTTCTATATTGAAATAGGATTCTCCAATGTTCTCCAATGTTGAATAGCATTTTCCGAGAATAATGGAGGATGGTACTTAGAATGATGTTAAATTTTCAGTATTAACAAATTATCTTAGTTGTTTATCGAATAATTATGCTACTATAGTCAGCGACTTATTTAGCTGTTCAATTACACAATTTTATGTAGCTTTCCACTGAAGAAAATAAATAAAAGTAAAACACATATTACGTGTTTACTTTATATAGGCTAGCATTTAAACGGGCTTGAGTGACGATGTGCGCAAAGATAAATATTATGATCAATGGTCATTGGTCATGTTCATGCATACTTTTAGGTTCTTCTCTTTCTGTTTTCCGGTCTCGATGGCTTATTGATGGGTGACCTCTAAATTTTTATAAGTGTCTCAATTCCGATATAACTTTATTTTACTTACATAGGGTATTATAATAATTGGAAAGTACATGTATACCGAAATGTTATCAGGTGCCGCGACAGCAAAAATAATTACATACAAATTTACCCAAACCTCTTTATATGTTTTTACAACAATGAAGTAAGAAATGGCAACATTACAATACCTAAGGAAATATAATTTATAGGTTTCCATTGTTTTAAAGATGCAATAGGTACCTACACCTACCAAATCAATCACCAGACGAGAATCAATTAGCTAAACCACTCTTTTTGTGGTAATTAAAGATCGAGTCATAAATACAAATTGAACAAAATAACACTTATTATTATAATTAAATATGTTAAACCAACATTGTAGTAGATTTCATAACGTCATAAAGACAATGGGAATGACGATAGTGAAGGTATCGTTTGTATCGTTAAACGCGGTCTAACCTGGCTTTAACCGAGCACTAACCGTGTCCTAACCGTGCCCTGACCACTGGTTAATTACTTGCGGTGCTCGTAAAGTGCGTCCAGGAAACTAATGCCCAAACCGCAGGTGGGTCAGGAGAATAGACATTGTATTGTATAGTGGAAATAACTAACGGCTAGCGAATGAAAAGCGTGTTAGAGGAAACTTTTCTCTGGCATACATTTTTGTTGGGGAAATTTTAATGGAATTTACTTCAGCGGTATCTACTAGTACACGGAGTTTATTAAAAACTATTTGCGCCCCGAAGTTTCACCCGCGTTACATGTACAATAACACCTAAGTATAGCTATTTGAAAGGTTGGCGTAACTTTTTTATTTGTGAACCGATCGACATGAAAGAAACACTAAATGTTAAGTGAAGCTTACCACAATATATTAGTCAATACCACATCTAAATCGGATAAGCCGTTTCTGAGATGAGATGCACAAACGCACTGACAAACAGAAAAAAAATCTAACAATTCTTGTTTGGGTGCTATTTGCGTTGATAAAGGTCCCAATATTATCTATTGTTTCTCATATATCTTCCAGGTACAGACAGCGATCCGTCACTTTTTTATTATATATGTAAGTATAGAAGAAGAGGTTGTTCGTATAGTTCGTATATTCGTATATCGTATATTTTACTGTAATCAAATTTCAAAACGAACACAATAAGAAATAAGAACACAGTATTAGAATAATTCGCAGAATGCCCTCACGTCTATATAAATCAACTCAAATCGATATTGTAATCGATGTTTACCTGTCCGGCTATCAATCAACGCTCCCGTCTCGATGTGAACCGAGTAATGTCACTTATCGAGACGTAGACATCGCTAATTTATCATCGAATGCGCCTGACGAATACCCATCGATTTCGAACGATACAATAATAAGTATAATACAAAAACATCTATTTATTTTATTGTAAATTTTGTAATAACCGATTCCCTAATCACAAGACAGTTATAGGTAAGGAATAGTAAGTAGTCAATGTATATGTATAGGTACCTATTAATAAATAATTATTGTTGCAGAAAATTTTTATCTTATGAAAATTTACGTTGTTTGAAAGATATTCTGAAAAACATAGTTATTCTTAAAACCTTCCATTTTTAACGTTAAGAGTCACCCATCAAAGCCAACATTTATTTAAAAAATCAATATGGACCCTTCCCATACTTAAGCCCCGATAAATAAACAAACAAAAAATCGACCGAATAGTAATCGAATGCGACCGATCTGTCAACCTGTATTGTATTTTAATCGATTGATGGAGATCATATGAATAAATCATTATATCAGATCAGAGTATAATTGAAAAAGTTATATTTAAATGTGAAACCTTCTACGAGTTTCCTGTTAATGCAAAGTTATGGGTGCAATAAATATTATATTACCAAGCGGTGACTTTGCATTCGAGTTTATAAAATTGCATTCATTCGAATGATAGATTTGCGTTCTACTTGACGGTGAACCGTCCGGTGATTGTATATTTGGCACTGCCGTTTCCTTGACTTTAAAGTATATCGAATAAGTAGTCAAATAACATACTTTTGAGGCACAATCAAACAGCTAAACGGATGAAAATTAATTGGAATTTATAGTCGTTTTATTAGTAACGAACTTTTATTTAACTCACCGTGTTAGTTTAGATCAAATTTTCCAAGACATTTTGACCTAATTTCCGTTATTCAACTGAGTTATAAGTACATTATACACCCAGTTAAGTTCCGATAAAATTAGGTACAATAGTGTCATGGTGAAAGCAAGCCGCCTTGATGATAGAGACGGAGGGTTGATAGCACCTTCCTTTATGCCGGAACAGTAGTTTGATGCCGATTGCGATTTTATTTTCATCGGCCCTGCAGTCCCAAACAGATATGTGCCTATTAAAAAACACCAAAATCGTTACATTTTTACATTAAAAAAAAAATTTGCAATGCCTTATGGAATTGGTTCAACAAAGATACATGAGGAGAATAAAGGCTACACTGGTGAATGTGCCATCGGCGATTAGACATTGAAACACATCGTAATAAATCGATGTCTCTCAGTCTCTCGCATACCAACGACTGCTGAGCATTTTATAAAAAACAATAAACATGTTAATCCTGCCTCAGTACCATCATGTTTACCACATACAAATCAGATAATCGAAAATAATTGATGATTGAATTCAAAATGTACGACATGAAAGTAAGATCGTGGCTTCAAAATACCACGAGCGCATTCTCTAAATAATTGATAAATCAATGCAACTCCAACGAAAGGGGTACTAAATCAAACTACACTGGCTATCACAACGTTTTGACGTACAGAACGCGTACGATATTAAACTGGGCAGTAGATGGCGCGATAAGTAGCTGTCAAACTCACCTGTCATTAGCTTATTAATGGCTATTGGACGCCATATTGATAGATTAAACGTTTATTTGAATTTTATTGTGGTTTCTTTTCGGGTACGTTACAGAAGAAACAAAATATTGTGATCTCATTGGGACATAATTATGTTCAATAACAAATTTATAAAACCTCGATGTATAAACATATTATGTTGCAATAAACTATTGAGTATTGAGTATCTCTCATGAAAAACTGCACTCTTGCGTACCATTCAGGATCTTTTAAACTTTTCAAAATGAAATATCAGCAGTTGTATGTATTGCGTCAGAGTAATTTGTACCATGTTCGTACTTTCTCCCGTTGATTAAGCGCAAATTCCCGGGAATGAGATTTCTGATGTTAAAAAATCACAACACGGTTCGAGTTCATAATGGGGACTAAACTATAAAATCAAGAAAGAGAAGATTCGTCAACTGTCTGCAAAAGTCCTGTGAAGTGAGATGCTCCTCTAGAGTTATCCACAACATAAGTTTACAGTTTTAATTTATTTTAATTCAAAATCAGGTTTTAGGGCGACTCGAAGTGATCTAATTAAAGTGGCCACACTGTATGCGTAATATCATACCTACGTCAGTTGACAGAATACAATGGCACCCACGCACCGTCTGGTGATTCCACCACATCCTCATGCAATTTGTGAACATTTGCATCTCACCGGCTAAAAATTACGTTAATTCAATTTGTCTGTTTACAATAAGTTAACAAACCAGCCTGACCTAACACTTTCGCTATTATCCTTCGTTTTTTCAAAGGCAACACTGTCTTATTTAGCTAAACATTCGGTAACCTTCCGTAAAAGCCTATTTGTGTCCAAAGAAATAGCAACCTTGCGCCTCGAGAACTGGATTGAAAAAAGCTTCTCCTTTACTGTCGCTTATAACTTTGTTGGAGCGCTCGGCTGACCATGGACCACACACGGTCGCTAGTCAACATTGGTCCCAAAAACAACAGTATGGCACTTAGTATAGTTCACAGTATCAGGTAAACTAGTAGCTGCTGCAGGCGCACGTCACGGGATTGATTTGAGTAGATCTTTAGAAGTGATGGGTAAATCTATTTCGTTATTCCGGTTGAAAGCACGTACAAAACTAGGTCTAACGTTAACAAATTGATCGCGATCAAATCTTTGATCTTTTTGACTACCCTAAATACTTGCCTCTCTACTTACTAAAGGCAAACGTAAACTTCGAAAACAAACCATATACGTAGGTTACACCAACAACGAAAAATAGGTTCAGTACTGCCAGTGTCAATAAAAATTACTATATACTTCAGTACCCTATCGCAGTGCTTTAAGTTACTAAAACTTCGTACGCAGTATTCAATGAAGTCAACCTTTCGTAACGACAAGGTACTAATGTGTTTTTCTAGTTGATTGTACGTAAACAAGCTAGGCGTGGGTGACAATAGAACCGGTAGCCAGAATGCAGAGTAAAGACGACACGCCACCTCGTAACTCAGATGGATTAACATTTTTATTACATCTGCGCAAGCCTTAAAAAGTTTAAAACAAAGCTGTCGGGAAGCAAGTTTATTTGCACTTAGATTTGGTTGTAAATGTATTAGTAAAGAAATTGTTAATGAGTTGTTGTAATGTGGCATGGATTTTCCGTCTGCTTTATTTCTTAAGTTTATCTTCGTATATTTGATAACCTTATTATATTTTAGTTATATGTATTCTTTTCTACAACATAATATCTACTACTAATACACATATTCATATGTTTTCTGATTCATATGTTGTCTGCCAGTTTATCTTCATATATTTGATGACCTACTTATATTTTAGTTGTCTGTATTATTTTCTATAATATATCTACTATTCATACACTATTCATAATATATTGTTTTATCATGAAAACATTACTATGAAACAAGAACCCTACTAGAACTCAATTCCTACCGAGCTGTTTCACCCCTTATTTTATTCTTCGTACCGTGTTCCGTTAAAGTCTTCCTTGCAATTCACCAGCCATAGAAGAAAGCGCTTCTTCTTCAGTCACCAAAGTACTATTTATTGCAATGCGAAGTCCTGAAGATATACGGAATAATACGACTAACCTAGTTTGATTTCGTCTTTGCATCAAGCTCCAAGTTGGTACAAAGTATGTACCATGTTATTGTAGTCAGTTTGGAAGCGGCTTGCAGTAAAACCGCGCGGGCGCATGCTAATGCCGCCGCGACAGGAAGGGGCGGAGTGCTCGCACATTAGCGACTGTTCCCCGAACTGCGATCGCGGGTTTGGACGATCATTGGGATATAAATAGCTTGACATGTCGTCCTTTTATAGAGGACTCTTTTGTGATATCGAAATTATCTAAATTAGTCGAATATACATACGATAAGATTCTGTGCTGTACAACGTTGACAAAAGGATTTAACGGTCTGAGCTCACGCGAACTTGCAGATTTTTTCGACATCGGGCTATTATTATAGACTAGCTGCGCTCTGCGGCTTCACTCACGCGATTGACCGCAAGAACTCTGCACTTTTCCGGTATACAAATTAGCAAACATTCTGGGATAAATTAAGATAGGTTTATAAGTGAAAGACTTTTAAATCAGCTCGGTAGTTTCTGAGACTAACTCCTACAAAAAAATTACCTGTTTATAATGTTAGTGTAGATGTAGATAAAATGTCACAATGCAGTACATTCATTACCTACTATTATCCCTGTAAGTAAATCATAGCAATTATCGAGGCCAAGAGATGAATGAAAACAGTAGCCCGCCGCATCCAACCCGCTTCCACGTAGGTCGTGAAGGGCCATCGTATGTAAGTACCTCTTCAAGCTCGATAAACTGGCTACTGTATCACGGAGACAGACCTCACAGCAATGAACGCTTAGAACATGTTATAGCGGACAAAGAAACTAGGAAATCTGAATTAGTGAAAGATAGGTAGGCTAAGTAATCGTTACGTAATGCGTAAGAGAAATAATTATGTTTATGCAGACATAATATTGGTTTTCATAATTCCTTAGACACAGTCTGACACAGGGAATCTTCGTTTGGGCTCAAGATCGATCAATGTATGAGATCGTGACAGTAAAAACGAGTATTGTGGAAGTCGATCCACACCATTGGGGTAGTCGTTGGAAATAAACCTCTAAAGGTTTTGTGCACGTCTGTACAATAAACAACTGATATTTTACTCAATTTAAGAGCGGGCTCAGTCTACCAAAGATATATAATAAAATTAACGAATAGGTCAACTGATCCCGCGGGATCAGTTTGGAGTGGGATCAGTTGACGTACGAGCCCATATTATGTAGCAGTTCACGTGTTTTCCAGTAAACTAATTGAGATCCCGGCTAAACAAAAGGTATACCTAGGCAGCTGTTACACCTAGGCAGCTGCACTGCCTAACGCTGCTCTTGGTCCAACAAAAGATACGAGCTAACTAAGGACGAGATCGCTAAACAGGTGCTAAGCGAAAGGATGTATACTTTAGTATCGTTCTTAATGCTGCTGTATTTTAGCGTGATAATTTAAACAAATGACGAGCTTATTTAAGGAAATCGTCCAAAAATTTGTACTATTAAGACTCTAGAAGAAGGGACCATCTGTCTATATTTAAATTAGAACGAGATGGCCGATTGAGAGTTTGACGTTTTGAACAGAATTGAGCATTTTTGAGTACACGCAGTACAACGCAGACGACGCTTACAGTTTCACATGTCTTCTGTTCGATTTTGTTATATTCAGCCGTTTGTATGGAGTGTCCGTCCTGTGGTTTATATAATTCGAAACTGCGCAAGCTGTGACAAGAACTTCAATTAATCTCAACAACACCTGTACGTTTTTCTTGAAGTACAGTCAAAGCAAATTATGTCCAAAATGTAAGCCCAAAACTGGATGAGGGAAGGCAAACAGTGCACTGTAACTGGAGTGAATCAACAGACTACTGTTTCGACACACGGGCAAATGTGACAATGCCCTAGAGTGGAGTGAGCAAACACGTGGGAGCTATCCGTAACTTTGGAGGACTCGATATGGGAGGCCGATTTGGGAGAACTAAGAACATTTATTATAGAAACTAGCAGAGCCTAGCAGTTTCACCCGCGATGTCTATTAGAGAAAAGTAAGTGAAATCCTATCAAATCTATCCCGCCGTTTCGGATATGAGTCAGAACAAACATAGGTACAGACAGACAATTTTTTTTTGTGAAGTGTTAGCCACAACTTTTTCAGTCTACTTATTTGGAGTGCAACTACGCTACGTGATTTAATTTTAATTACCCTAATTTACACTTTTTTTTTTTTTCTTTTTTTATAAAAAACGTAGCCCCACACTAGGATTGCTCCTGTATCGTGGGTACCGCTTACAGACATATAATTTCACATACACATCACACCCAGACCAGAAACAAATATTTGTGGATCGCACAAATATTAGTCCCAGGCGGGAATCGAACCCGCAACCCCTAGCGCAGCAGTCCGATTGCTCAGCCACTACGCCAAACGAGCCGTCGATTAGATATTAGATATTACTATATAAAATATGAATAATATAGATTCGAAGTGCACTAAACGAATAGTTAAAAAAGGTTTATAAGTTATTGCCGTCGCTTTCAAACTATAAGGAAACGAAACGGACGGCAATAAAATTAGAGCCTTAATTGTGGATTGTGTTAGGTGTATGCGTACCTAATAATAATTGACACTAATGTATACCATATTAAAATGCACACAAGCGTCATAGTAGCGTAACGCCAGAGGGTGCATTGTCAAAAGTAGCAGAGGTCGCGCAGCCCCCAGATGAGACCACCGGTGTCACATCAGCAAGTCAAATTGACGTAACTTGCATGTCATCTAAAGTCTCCGAATGAAGATGACGCTTTTCTTCGGTAGAACACACAAAAAAACAGTTTTAGACATCAAATTCTGTAGTACTGACAGATTTTGTTTTTTTTTATGCAATAAGTACTTTGTAGCTTCGCGCGTTTTGTCTTGTGGTTTGTTTTGCAAGAGTGTTGTGTAACGTTGTGTTATGGATTAGTTTTTTTGTATTTGATAGGGTTTAGTTATCTCTCTTTTTTTCGTGACAATTAACACTGTTTTATGCTTCTTCAATTTCTTCTTTTTTTATCGACTTGCTTAAATAAATGTACCTATGTAATGTATATAATATTATGTTTATAAAATATTCTAAGCTACCAAACATTAAAAACTGCATTGCATCGGTTCAGTGGCTTTTGCGTGGTACAAACAAACGAACATACTTACGTCATTTTCATAAATGTTTATTTTTATTAAGTAAGTAAGTATGTAGTTTTATAGGGTTCCAAAACTATTGTTTTATTTATAAACCTACTCCTACCATCACAATGTATAGTGACGTTTGGTACACTAATTCAAATAATTTAAAAGTTTTATAGTAATAAAATAGACAACTGCCATAAAAAAGAATAACTAAACAGTAAATAGAATCGGTTTTGAACGTTGACCAATCAGAACGTGCGCGGCTGCGCGCCGCCAATATGGCGGATAAAGTCATTCCAATTGTTATTATTTGCTATATGACCGTAATGTATGTTAATTACACGTGCTATGTTATCTCGGAATATATAATTATTAAATAGCATTAAACATTATAATTAATATACGTAGGTACAATACGATACACATTTTATGATGGAATTCAAACTTATTTAACATACACAATAATGCATTTTTTTTAACGGACAATTGTTTTTATTAACACACCAGAACTTACTCTTACTTAGTTATATGTACAACGTACTAATACAATATCTAAATAACAATAACATTAAAACGTTAAGCTAATCGCAGCTTAACGACCCAGTTACAGCGTCCACCTAGTTATCCACAATTCGGTACATATTATTATAATAGCTGTTATTTCTAACAACGTATTCAAACATTAGAAAACAATTCGACGATGAAGTAGAAACGCTAACCTCAAAACATCAGGAGGACAATGAGCGAGACGAGACGCATCACCTCCAACCTCCGATTGAGAAACCCAATTTGAATAACAATCAATAAATTAATGTACAGCCATAATTTATTCATAAGCGGAGTCTGTGACACACCGGCGGGACGAGCGCTGAATCCAAATGAAATTTTATAAGAAACGCTCCTTTTCAACGGCCCATTATGGACAATGTAATACTTTTCTTAACGTATCATCATTATCGGCCACGCCACAATGCCTCTCTGAACGCTGTCGTTAGAGTCGACTAATCTCTTTACACGTAAAAACGGATGGCACCGAATGAGTTTCTCGTGTTGGAATAATTAGTCTGCAATTGAAAGCATGCTTTATTTCAAGTGGCCGGACAAAACGGACATTACTCGGTTGGCCAACGGTAAAACACTTTCACGAATACAATGATAATTATTTGAAAGAGTGTAATTCGTTCGAATTCCAAAACATGCTGGATCGCTACTGACTTAGAATAATGAAATAAAATATTTAAATTGTCTATGGGTAGCTGTAAATAGCAGCCGTTAATTACAGACCGTAATCACATTTCGCCAAACGCGTTACGACACACATGTCCCATCCCTTCGCTGTTCTAAATTTAAATATTATTAGGAGCGGGAGTTGAGGCACGCTCCCTGTCTCGATAGAATCGAAAATAAATAATTTATGCTTTTTGTCGTCTGGGTTTCATATTACTTACTTAAGAACGCCATCCTCATAATGCCTCTAAAGAACGCTCACAAGCGTTAATTATTGTGTAACTACAATCGATGTGGGCTAAAAATATAAACTGGAAAATAATCAAGGTATTATCCGTCCGGACCTATACGAGTATTACAAGTTCAATTTTGGAATTCCTCAGTCGGAAAACAGCGTTTTTAATGGTAGAATTAGTGTGGCATTACATGCGAATAGAGTTGCGCAGACGAAGCATCGAGTTATCGATTTGCGTGTCGTCACGATCGCCGCAAGCGTTTTGAGTCTGAAGGATCGCCATATTTAGATAAAATTTCCCTAGTTAGTTCACAATAATCTAGACTAATGGACTGAGTACCTACATGATGCTTATAATAATTTAGTAGGTACTGATAAAAAAACATATTTTCAGTTTTTGTAAATAATATAGTTAATCCTAGGCGAAATACATTTAATTAAGTATTTATGATATCGTCATAGTTGCAGTTTTATCTACAATAAAATAATATTTTTTTATCATTAGTACCTAGGTACCTTAATCTCATAAGTAATTAATTATACTCTGTGATCAAACTATCTAAATACACTTCTTAGGTCGAATCATTATTTTTTTCACCAACATTATTAATGACAGGCAGGAATAAGTTAGTTTTGTAAAAATAATTAGTTTGATATCATTCAAACTGTGAGCTTCCTAGTTAAAGGGAACACAATCGTAGGTACATTATTTTTTTAGCCGCAATAATCACAGGTTGCGTGTCTAAATCATGGCTCGAGGCAAAACAGTAGCAGCAATCCCTGCTTGAAATTGGCGGCTGTCAGCCATTGTGAAGTCAGAACGTCAGATCCTACGTCGATTAAACTCGTTCATCGGAATCATGGGAATCGATTATTATTTACTGCGTTCTTTGTCTCGGGACAAAAAGTGACCTCCAAATTAGGAAAAACGCATTTTTCTACATAAAAAAGTTATGCTTTAAACTACGTAAGCAGTTTGAAGATTAATGTCAGTTATATTAATAAAGTTAATGTATTTATATTCTGTGCAAATTCATTTATATTAATAGCTACCTAAGTTAAGGTTAACAATGGGATATTAAGCGCAAAGCTCAATATTTCTCGATCAGGACAGTAACTGTTACGGCTAATTGCGAGCTTTCCCGCCATGCGGCTTCATTTCAAGATGGCGTCGCACGATTTCACGTCATTATGACTAGTTATCGTACGACCTGCCCGCTGTCCTCTAATTACGAGCTACCGGTGTCTCCCAACACTAGAAATGAGTAGAAATAATATTGGACATTATAAACTGGAAATGTAATTCACTTGATCGACGCCCGTGCCGGCGCGGCGTGAAAGGGGTGTACAAGTACGAATGTAATTGGTATGAAGTTCTATGCTGATACCGGGTTTCCTTGAATTACAGATATAGCTGTGATTCTGTAATCGTTACGCGCTAAATGACTTGTACAGTTCACTCTAATAATGGGGGAAATGGCATAATGTTTAAGTACTCCAGAATAAATACTTAGTTACTTACTGCACCCTACGAGTGTCGAGTGTCGCTCGGACCGCTAAGATTTGAAGCACTTTTTGAGATGCGTCATTTTTCTGCCCTAATGAGTATTTTATAAAAAGAAAATTTAAGTTACGTAGGTAGGTAACTATTCAAAGAAAAAAACTGCTGAAATAAAATTATCTGTAGTCTACCTTCTATTAAATTTGACTGTGTCTTGTAAACAGAGTACCTACCTATAGCGTGCGCTTACGCATTGCCCGCCACACACGTGTTTACGATATTATTGTACTTACAATAAATCTATAATAATATAGCTACCACTCAATAATGGATTGTGATGAGATATTATGATAACAATCATCATTTTTTGATTGCGTGATATTTTTGGGTAGTGGTTGCTTCTAACGTATAAACACGAGCACTTGTGTAGTAAAATTATATGACAAATAAAAATTATTAAAGTAGATATTATAATTTTACTAAGAGAAGTCTATTATAATAGATGAGAAGTCAATTAAGAAAACTCTCCTAATAGAAGTCAGCGGATTGCTTTTTTTGACATCACCATAATCACGTAAGATTTATATACCTACGAGCCTAGCGCATGAATGGAAAGTATGATGGAAAGGTAAACCTTAAATATCATTTTAAGAAGACTTTAAAAAAATATTGACACAAGTAACTTTTTTAGTTTTAACTCATAATAATCAGTAAAACGTAGAATACGAACCTACCCATAAAATTCTCCGAACGCCATCCTGTTTGCCACAACTATCGATAAATATGATAAAAACGATATCTATTCATAATAGTTACTGTATGTAAGTAATTGTAGATACTCAATACACCATCATACCGCCACAGCAAAATAAAACCGAAACAATGTCAGCTCTAAAGCGACAAAACAGTAAAAAAAAACCAAATAAAAACATATCAATTTAGGGGATAAATCGTCGCTGCCACAAAAAATGTTAAGGCGAATCATCTCTATTTTATTTATTACTGTATCGACATTGGAAACGTATTATTAAGGCTACTATGCACTGGATTCTGAGAATCGAGATCGTTTACGTAGAACGGCGTAACTACCGCGGATAGCGTGCGATCGGCGTGAGAATCCGTGCGATATATCCTATCTTCGCTGATTGACAGCTGATCGTTTTTGTTGGTTATTTTTTACAGTAATTGGAGTAATCAAACTGGTTTAATGTTTTTATTGGCTTTGCGTACCTACTTGAGGTAATTGGTTAGAGTAATGTAGATACTAGACACTTAGCTATGTTATTGAGAGCTGGTATGAAACAACAATTAATCGACTTTTTCATTCTTATTAAATTGTTTTAATACATTTTAGAAATTAAAATTTTGTAGGTATAATATTTTTAGGCTTGTTTTCTGATACCAATTGTTATACTTATTGTGGTAATTTGAGTACCTATATTTTAAATAGAAAGATTAATTATTCAAACACAAAGTTAAGAATTAATTTATGGCGCACGCAACGTAACACTGGCATACAATATTTACCGTTGGCTGTTATAAGTATATAGCTGCAAAGACCTTCATCAAAAATATTACAGTGATTTAACAATTAATCACGTCGATTACGCATGTGTCACATCACTAGTCCCGACCGTTTATAGAGACAGCTACTTGAATGGAAAAAATCATTATCTCTAAAGCCTTTTGTGAGGGCAGCTCGAGCTTTTATGCGGCTTTAATTAATTATATTTAATGCTGTCGTCGCTTTGTCCAATCTTATTGTATCTTGAGAGACGTTATTAATTTTTTTCTTAATTTGGCGCCAAAAATTTTAATCATGCCTAATAATTATCGCAGCAATGACCGAACCACCTAGATGGTAATTATATCGCAGACTTATTTTGTTCGTAGGAAGTTGCGATTTTGCAGATATTTGTAAAGATAAATCTTAATTAAAGTTTAACTATGTACCTATTACTACAAGTCGTAAGTTGTGTGTAATCCCTTCAACATTTAGTTAGGATGATATTCTAAAGCGATACATGAATGAATTATAAGCATTGTTACACACTTGATGTAATTAATTTAAAGAATTTAAAGACGAAAACAAGAGGCTCTTCAAAATGTTTACTTGGTTCCATAGATATGAATAAATAATATTTAATAAAATACAGACAGTCTAAATTTAACCCTAACAATATTTTTTATCGCTCCAGGTCCATTCTATTAGTAAATGTCAAAAAAACAGTAACAAAAAAGGTTAAAATGATACACGTGACATAGTATTTACTTAGTTTATCGATAAAATATCGATATTACAAGCAACACTAAAGAACTGAATATGTTTGATCTGATTAGAAGACCAACTCTTCTATCTTTTAAAACTCTCCGTCTTACACCAAAGGTTTAAACAACAGTTGAACAGATGTGTCTAAATATGTTCTCCACGAATCGACGTCTAACCCTACCTTTTTTAAACTCAATAACAATTCATTATTAAAATAATGAGGAACGCCGGGATTGAGTGAGAAAACGCGAGTGATAGACGTCGATTTTGTGGAACTATATTCTAGAAACATCTGTTTAACTCTGGTCTAAACGTTTGTGGTAAGACCGTATAGGTATTAAGTTTTTGAGGTCAAAGCGTATTTCTTCAAAGCCTTGTCACTCTAGTCTGAACTAGTAACCTCACACTCCTCAGAAATGGCAAATCTTTTTAATTATCACCCGTATTGCCATAGCATAAAGTTCAATCCGCTGAATTATTTTATAATAGCGTTATGGGTAAATATTTTATTTGTAGGCGGCGTCTTTGTGGTGTGAATGTAAACAGTCCATAATGTCATACCATACCTGTGCATCGGTGTCGGCAAACACGGTACTTACACTAAAAATATTTGTATGGATATTACGAAATAATCTAATGCGTTTATTTTAATATGTAATAGGCCATTGATAGACAAATATTTTTTTACAATGCCTTTTTATATAACATGATTTGTCTATTAAAACTTATATCGACTTTCACTTAGGTACTGCGGTTTGCAAATTAGTCATCTATAGAAGTCATTTGAAGCAGACAACGATGACAACTAAAACGTTAAGTGTTATTGGATGACACATCGATAACGATATTGAAATGAGAATGCATATTTTGACGTATCCAATACATATCAATCAGTCAGTTACCAAGAGATGTACCCAGCTATTAATAGACAAGAAATTAAAAAAAAATACACTAGGTTTTCTAACAGCCACCTCGAATAATTTAAAAGGAAACCTGACGTCAAGTTGAGGAAAATTGTCATGTTATTCTCGCATCGTTTGCTCAATAAATGGTCATTTTATTGAGCGTAGCCGTTGGTCGTAACTAGGGTTACCATAGTCGTTTTTAATATTTGGTAAAGTCACGGTATAGAATGACACTTTTTACCCTTTGATACGAATCACAATCAGAAACAAGTAGGGGAATTTATAGACCAAATTTTTCTAATTTATTTCATTTTGTTTGTAATGGTTTCGATTTTCGTTACCAAAAGAGTGATTGAAAATGACATTTATTATCAAGAATCGAAATGTACTTTACTTTAATAAGGAAATAATTACAAATAAAAAAAACCTTACTCAACCTAGGGAAAATGTAAATAATGTCAAAATGTTTGAAATTTATCGGGTTTTCAAAAAACAAAAAGATTATGTATTATAAATACAATTCATGTTTCATCGTACATTATTATGTTCTTTTAGTTATTGGCAGCCCTAGTTTGTATGGACGTCATTGGTCAATCTAAGTCGCAGTAAAATTGTCAAACGTGTTAAGCTGTGAAGCTTGAATGGGACGCTTAAAATCTTTGCCTAGCTTTTGAGAGGCCATGAGCTGGTCACGCGGAACAAAGGATTGCGATGTGACTGAAGGATTAAGTGCACGATAAGTTAAATAATTATAAAAAAAAAACTGACAAATCTCTATTTTTTTCTATTTGGTCGTGAAACAGACTGGCGGAAAATATTGTGAAGAAAAGAGGACATTTTCAAATAAAGTCTAGTATGTAGGTAGGTACGTACCCAAATTACATAATATACATTAAATAATATTATCATACAAAGTCCTCCGTAGGTATACCTACGCTTCTAATTGACTGGTCGGCTCTATTACTGACTGACTATGAAAACGCATACATATATATAGATAACTACTATCCACGCCCATAAGCTTAGTAAATTGTACGTAATGTAATGTTTAGTCTAATCTATTTCCCTACCTTCAAAGAGCACATACAAAGCAATTACGCTAATAGCAGCTAACTCATACAAAATTAAAGAAAGGATAATTTATTCCCAAGGAAATATATACACCTGCCCAGGGTCCGTCCGGCGCATCACTTTTATTTCCTTCAGCGTTTTACTACACCAAAATGACTGCCTTAATTTGATCCCTGAAAAAGCTTTATTTTCCCTGTTTTGTTCAGCAAGGGTAGGTCTATGTGTGTGGTCGTCGGTTAACAGAAGTTTTAGTGCTAGTAAATAATTAAACCACCTAATTTGATGCGAGGAAACATGGTTTAGTGTACGGTTTATGTGGGCTAGGCGCGATTGAATGACGGCAAATGTTTCGCAATCAACAAAAACAGGGGTGGGTAGATTAAAACAAAATAAAACTTGCCTATGGTAGCGCATGTCGGTAGCGGTCTTTTCTTTTTTGTTGTGCCTTTGCACGACTTATGCATTTAGCCAGTGCGAAGTTGTTTTTAAATGATTAAAATGCTCAGTCACCTACCTATTAAATAATGGTCAAGTAGCACTCAACGTCACAATTCAGCAAAGTGGTGGATGCTTTGATGGAACTTACAGGGGCTTATGAAAACTAAACGTATTTGGACTCACCAAGTATCATCGCCGATATTATTAACACACGAAGAAACATGAGTTAGATAAATGTTTTTGTTCATGTCTACGTCACATTTTCGGGAAACAATGAAACTGGCTGGACTCTGGTGCTGAAAAAGTTGTTTCATTTGTATTCTCAGGTTCATCGATTTTTCTCACAATTATTCAAATCATTCGATTTTGATATCGCTAAATATTTCTATTGGAAAGGATAATGTAAAATCTGACGGAAATCTATACGAGTGCTCGGCTATAACGTTTCAAGAAATAAGTCTGCGCCACGAAGCCTCTGCAATGCTAATCATCGGCGTCGGCATAAGGTATCAATCAGAATAAACCTTCGACATGTGCCTGAGTAAAACCACAAGTAAATTAATTTAGCTAATGGAGTTTTTTTGACTTAATGAGTTTTTTAATGTATAATTTTCTAAGATCAACTAGTTATAATAGGTTGATGATATAATAATTATGTACTTACCTGTAATCGAAAGGAAAATTCTATTACCTACCTAATTATTCAAGGACCGATATAAAAGACTCGCATAATATATTCATACTATTATAACAAACAAAAGTTTAACGAATTTGAAACATATCATATTATTATTAATGAAGACATATCCTTAATTCGTGATCATACATTACTATATAACATTTCCCTCATAAAAACGCAGATGCGGTCGCAGGGGCTGGGGCGAGGGGCCGTATAAAACTAATCCTATGATATCAAAACAAGTGAAAGTGTCATCGGCTTAGCGGGCATCGAGTTTCTTCAAATCAGTGGGGGAGCTCCTTAGCCGTATCGAGTTGCGATACTTGCGATGACAAGCTTTGATTCGATTAGATTGAAACATAAAAGAAAACAGTATTGTAGCTGTAGGATATTATTTTTCAGTTACTGAGGAACAAACTGGTCGTATGCCCGATGGTAAGCGCCTGCCCATAACTATTTCCTCATTATTTCATAAACTTTCGGGGTACTGCACTGCGCTCGCCACCCTGTATTTGACATTGAAGCATCAGCATCATTCATTTCAATTTTGACGGCAACGCCTAAACTTCTCCACATTGTTAAATCAAGAGAACTTGTTTTGTCTCTCTATTCAGCTCAGTTAGCAGTATGTACCTATTATATTTTTTTATTATGATTATTTTTACGTAAATGTTTTGGCTTTAGAAAGTAGGTAAACATAAATAAAAATGACAAATATTATAATGGGTTTTCCAAAGTACTATTTTATAATTTTCCTGTTAGGAAAATATTATACACGCTACTGATAGTGATTGTTGGCCTTTGTTTGACAAATAACAATAATAATCTACTTACAATGAAAAATAGTTTCTGCAGATCATACGATGTGTAGGAACCTCAACACTACATAATATATAGAAAGATTTGTCCTAGATTACCTAGCTAATACGAATTTTATAAAAGCTTGCCCTTACAAAAGTCCTGTTTTCCTATATCCATCAAAAAGCAATTAATGATATATTTGCGCATTTAACCCTTAATCGCCTGCAGCAGCACTAGCCAGGATCAGTACCCTTCATGGCATAGCATCAATCTTCCGCCGCCCACCGACACAAAGCATTATTGTTTTAATCTTTCCAATCGTGCGGTCATTAGTGTGGAACGATTTGCAAGGTGAAGCTTATGCTTTAGTTGTAAACTGGGCGATGTGGCTGTTGCTAAAGAAATATTAATAAAACTTGACATGTAACACAGTTTACACAAGCTTAATTTCCACTTTGCTTCATATTCATATTCTTTTTTTGTTTTCAATTCGTTTTTTGTATAATATGTACCTACTAGCTAACCCGGCAGACGTTGTCCTATCATTGTCTCAATCTTTATCTATCTTTTTCTATCTCTCCCTCTCTTCATCTATCCATCTCTTTCCCTACATCTGTGTCAACATGGTCGCTAAGTTTTCTTAAATTTTCTCTTTCATAAGAACCTTCTCCTGACAATAACAAACACAACAAAAAAGTTTACGCGTGATGCCATGACCAACGGAAATTGGGATTCATTTGGATATAAGTACCTACATAAGTATAGAAAAGTTATATATTTCCCCGTTGTTTCTTGAAATGAAATGCATTGCGCTGCGACTGTCGGACGTCGGTCTTTTAATTAAGGCCAGCGTGCACCGATCGCAATATCGGAACGCGATTATAATCGTACGTCTTCGCGAAGACTTAGCAGTGTCGGCGTGATACGCGGTGTCGGCTTACATAACCGCACTTATTGTTTGTTATTTATTTGTTTCAACTGAACATGTCTGTGTTTAATTAATTGGAGTATGAAGTATTATAAATTTTATTTCTGTTTTTTCTTGTTAATTTTTATTTTTATAATCTTAATATTATATAAATCTCGTGTCACAATGTTTATCCTCAATGGACTCCTAAACTACTTGACCGATTTTAATCAAATTTGCACAGCGCGTGCAGTTTGATCTAACTTGAAAGATAGGGTAGCTTACATCTCAATTTTTAGTCGCAATAACAAAAACCTTAGCCACAGCAACGCGTGGCCGTGTCTGCTAGTACACTTATATATTTCTATGCTAAATATGTATAGGTACCTATACCTACTCACTAATATTATTTGGAATTTAATCTGTTTGTTTATTCCGTTTTAACTTGTAAATGGATAAACCCATCTAGATGAAACCTGGCAAATTTTAACTCTGGGGAAGGATACTTTTGATAGCCATCAAATGTAGTCTGCGCAGACAAAGACGCGGGCAAAAGGGCAAAAGCTACAATAAAATATAAGTTGTCAATTCAAATGCGTAACGGACATCGGTCAAACGTGCCACCAAACTGCAATAGAACGGAAATACCATGCGGGTGATATTAGAATTAAAAAGTTATCGACGCAATAACACGTACTTACAGCGTACCTACCTACTATAGAATACGTAATTTAATGGTTCCTATCTAATCTATTCGATACCAACCTGTAAATTTATAATATAATAAAATAATAATAGTAATAAATATCTGGGACTACTAGAATATGAGAGTGACAAAGGCATCTGTAACAATAAAACCGTTTTAAAATGGAGATAGTGCTGCGCATAGCAGGACTTTATATAGATAATATTCACTCGTCTCAGCTTTCGAATTATCGATAGATATCAGTCTTAAATGACTCATATTTTATGCAAATAAGAACTATTAAGGTTTACAAATGGTTTATTCTTAATGTATCAATGTAAATAACACAGTCATCGATTACTAAGAAATAATATACAGATGTTGTATGACAAAAAATATAATAGTGTGAATAATCAGTTGATTTAACTGTGAAGTAGGTAAGTACCTACTTACCTGCAATTCAACGTGACAGATTTTCATGATTCATAAACCTGCCTTCATTGTAAAAGTAACCACATTATAGTACAATATGTCGCAGCCAAACTATAGAAACCGACAAATTACATAACGGGTAACCGGTTTACTAGGGCGAGGGTGCCATTTTATAACCGGTTTATTTATGGACAGCTGCAACATCTACTACAATTTATATAAATAAAATTAATCAAATAATAATGTTATAATACGCGAGATCCATTGACATGCGTGGGCCCTAAAGTAATTTTCAGATGCTTAACAAATTAACACTTCACCTTAAGTGATAACGTATGCAAATTGAAAGCTTGGTAGAAAGTATCCTCAGAGATAAACCACACACCGCAATAGCAAATAGATCACAGTGGGTTTGCCGCTGATTTGAATAAAATTTTCTTTGAGGGATCTACCGCCCTGTCATTGGACTATGGATAGGAATGTTTCCGCCTTGTAATATAAATGTGTTCTCCCCTTTCGATGAGATGAAGATACAATGTGCAGTCAACGGTAACTTGCTAAATGTTTTTTAATTCAAATTTAACGAAAAATTTACTGGTAATGTAAATCTAACGGTGGGACCAAATTACAATCAAAATTTGAAAACAAATTGAAATGGAGCAAGTTGCACTCACTCATTTCCCATTTAAATAAAAATATCAATACAGCTGTTACCAATTTGCTCTTGTTTTTGCATTTGACCAAATTACACTGGGACCAAAATGCTCAGACTTTAAATTAAAATAGTCTACATTAAGTTTTTAAAAATTAGATACAAAATAGTAAAATATTTTGACTCGGAACTTCAAAACTCTTAAATAAAGTAACGTTGGCTAAATGCAGATCAAATAATTGTTTAATTAAGTTAACTCATAATTCCATTGAAGAAAACCGTTAACCAACATAACATACCCAATCAACAGTATTAATAAGAATGCGATATTAACGAACAGGGAAGGTATGACGGAATAAACGATTGCTTGGAATATATGCGGGTGCCCGCGCTCTTTATCAACATTCCTTCTAACCAATAAAATCTTATAACACTATTATTTTACGGCAAAATAGACTCTAAACTCCACAACCGTATGTACAATTTCGCTAAATACAAATTCAAGCATGTGTCATTCCTGATTAGTTGCAAGCAAAATTGTATAATTTTATAGTTTGATTGAAAAAAATATCGTGTGTGATAAGAAATGCTTGTAACTGCTACGGGTACGTTACTAAGAAATAATTAATAACTATTTTAATATTCATAATAACTACCTATTTAGATACAAAACAAATGTGCAACTGATAGATTTATTATTTTGCGATTGGAAACAGTCGTAAAATGACCTAAATTTTGCAATAATTGGCAATTCCAGTGCCTTCGATCATTTAACATTTGACTGGTGGACATCAGCTAGTAACACGCTTATGTTCCCACAATACATCATGTGGTGGCTGAAATAGCTCGCAATAGTTATGAGGGGTGTCTAATGTCTATGCCATTCAAACAAAATAATAATTTTATTGTTTTAAAAAACAAAGTTAAATCACTCTCTTTATGATTACAGTTACCTGCTTGATTAACTTTATTGTATACCATCCCACGCATAATAAAACACTGCTATCGATTTGGCGAAATACACTTCAAAATCGCCCACTCACTCGCCCTGCGTACGCCCCTGGTACATTTGTTTTCTGTCTATGGATGACACAAATCAAAACATTGACAAAGCAAGTCCATATAACCACAATCGAACTTCCAATTTCCACTAAAACTTTCACAAAATAAGGTTAAAAATTAATTCAACAAGAGGTAGACACGATGTGAAGAATTAAGATCCATTTCCTGGATCAAAATGAGATGCGAATGCTGTGCGGTCAAATAGCTATCAGATAGTAATATTAATAAAATCACGCTCCGCCATTGTAATACCATTATAATCGTCTGCGTAAAGCATTCACACCGTCTTGTAACAATAATTTACAAAAGTCACATATTTTCAGAGAAAATTAATTACTTATCACGTATATTATAATCACGTATTGATGTGTTATTTCTCAGAATTTGCAGGAAAGAATTACAATTATGAGGTAGGTACTAAGGTATATTAGGTTCACTAGATATAACAAACGGCTATTAGGTTACCTAATAATATCAGGTACCGAGTACCAAAAAAAAAAAGTTTTTCTTGTCTGAGTTTTAATGTAACGAATGAATACTTTCTGTCCCTTACCTACTGTTGTTTTACTACATATTACGATCATTGTCACAAAACGTGTTGCAGTTCGGTGTAAGATTCAGCCGCCCGCCGCGAACCCACGCAACCTTTCCTTTATAAATATTGTATGTCAATACAATAATTTACAACAGATATATTGAATATAAATGAGGGATAAACCATCGAGCTCGATATAGTGTTAAGATCAGTGGCAGCTCTTTTGTCGTGTCAGTCGTTTCATTCGTAATCAAATTATAGAACCACTAGAAACGCCTTGCGGCTATCCCGCGGGTACCGTTAAGCCTATGTCACCCGGGGATAGTGTAGCTTCCCAACAGTGAAATAGTTTTTCAAATCGGTTCAGTAGTTTTGGAGGCTATTCAATTCAAACAATAAACAATCAAATCTTTCCTCTTTATAATATTAGTATAGACAATGTAAAAAAATACTGGCTTGTGAATGAATGTTCAATGAGTAGATTAAGTTTTTATAAATTATTATTGATTTGAAGGGTTTTTTGGGAACTAGTCATAGTTTAGGCAAGAAGTTACTACACTGAATTTGGGCCAAGGCCACAGACAACCGTATTAGTATGACCGTGGTAATACTTAATGCCAAAAGCCTCAACCTGATCTCAATTACACTATTGGAATATGGCCTAGCTAGGGAGAACTTAATAAGTAATTATGACATTTTCGCAAGTACACAGGTAAACAGCGAACTATTATGACGAAACTGAGAACTTCACATTGCAAATTGTTACCTCTATACGAATATTATATTTATCGTATGCAACTGTCTCCCAACTTGTAAGGACAACGACCGACGGATGCAAATGACATCTCGTGATCTCGTCGAACAATACCTTATTGAACCCTATTCTGATCTGTGGTTATTTTTAGTATTCATACCTGATGAGACTGCTAAGTATGTTTGTTAATTTGTTATTGAATTTAATTGACTCGTAACTATTTCAAGCTGCACTTTTCATTGCACAGATGTTTTAAACAGTTCTAGGCACATTCGCCCCCATGATGATGTACAGCCCCCTTGCATTCTGAATACGACCCTGCGGGCTGTTGGCGCGGTGGGTTCAAATTGATGTTTTAATTTGTCGTTTATAGTATTTATGGGCTAAATATATCAAGTTGAATACATTTATCATTACGAGTACGGTGCGTAACGAACACGTAAGATGATTGAGTTAATAACGGTTACTAACTCAGTCGTCAACCGTCATCACACAAAAAGGGCCGGTGCTTGCCCTATTTGCAGAAATGAGTCCGCTTACCAAGTACCTATAAAGGCTAAGTTAAAGTCATCTAAATCTAAGGAGCTAATCATACATACAAAAAAAAAACAATTGTACATACGACTGTCCGTCACAACAGCCAGTAACAAGATAGGACACTTGTCCAAAATAGCGGCGCATGCGCACGCGACCAGGTACCCAACCCACCTTACCCACCTGCTGATGAGGCAAAAACGCACCTCCACACCGTCGTTGGCCCATTCAAATTATTGTGGCCCGAAAAAAGTGACTTGTCAAAACTGACGGATAAGGTTTTCGTGAATGAATTTGATTTTTAACTATACATGTTTTGTGATGTCGTCATAACTGGAATGGGTGTCAAATTAATTAGTTTACGCTCTTTTTTTTTAAATATTATAAAAAACATAATCATAATGTCTAACTATATAATAATATACATTCTTACTTTTACCATCTAGGTATATTTGCAATCTCATTCAAAATGTACCGGTCATTATTCCTTATATATTAGAGAACTAGCTAAGTCCCACGACTTCGTACGCGTGGATCATAACAATGTGTGACGTCATAACAACTCCAGTGAGGCGATTCAGAATCAGAACCCTTCGACAAGGAACCGAAGCTGTAAAATATGTAAACTTTGAAATTTAATTTCATATTCCAAGAAACTAAAATCATAACACATGTTCATCCATAATTAAAATTAAAACAAGGTGTCGAGCAAAGTTGTCAGCGCAAAAAAATAAATCCAGAACCGCGCCAATTATTTCAATTAATGGAACGTCCACGACAGGAAAGGGAAGTTAGACACGTGAGTCGAGAGAAGCTAAGTTTAGTTCGTTCAGTCCGTGATTGTGGTCTGAATGACAGCAAGCCAGAGTTGCCTGATTAATTAATAAATCCCTCTATCTGCCGAGTGGGGATAATAAATCGTGCGTGCTGGCCTCCCAGAAGATGTCGCCGAAGTTAGACTCACCGAATAAATGATTGAGTCAAACGCAAACATCGTGGGCGCTGCTAGGATTCGGGGGCTGGGGTTCGAAAATATTAATCTAGGCCCATAAAGTAAATTTTCTTTTGTGGATAAGAAAAGAGGGTACACTGAATTATTGTTCGTAGAGCGGTTAATTAAGGTACGGGGGGAATAGGACCACCAACACCTTTCCCGACTACGTGCACGGTAAACATTATATCTGGTGCGACAGAAATAAACGGCTAATGATGTGTTATACAGGTAAGCGATAATAAAGTCCTCAGATCTCTATCCGGCGGATCGTTAGAATTCTCGGATCTGAAGTTAATTATGAAATTGTTGAAGATTATCTTATTTCAAATCTGCATGATTAATGGGCATCGCCGCTAGTTCAAATAAAGCAATTTACGTTCAAATAATTTCAAATAGATAATTTTTCATAAATAGCCGTATTTTAATCATAGCCTACCTAAAAGTGTTAAAGTCCAGAGTATTTTGAGCCAAGAGATAAATTAGGTAGGTAGCCGTCGCCATGCGGCTAAAATTGTATGATCTATCCCTTTGAGTGGAGGCAAATATTATTGGCACTAACAAAATTATCGCTGGCATAGAGATAAACATTAAAAATAAATAAACCACCTTAGTGGTATAAGGAGGTTCATTTTTCCTTTATGAATAACGACAAACGGTTCCGCTAAATAAACGATATTCAATCACATTTCCTAGAGCCGAAACAGATGTTAAGGGGTCGCTCTGCGTCCCGTAATAAAATAAACTTGAAACCGAACCTCGGCAGACGATTTTGTTAATAATCATATCGGCGCCATTTTGAAAGCTTGATGTGGCAACACACGTGTTTGGAATTGACAAGCATGTGCATTTTTTTTGCAAATATAATTTTTGCCTGTTTATAAATAGTGTTGTGTCATTTTAGAATTAATTTGCAGTTATTTTTATTCCAATACAATTTTGTGTAATCCTTACCTTGACTTAGCTAAATATTTAGGTAAGACCTAACATTAATCGTCCCCAAAAAATAATTCTTAATATAATATTTTATTGACAAATATTATAGGTTACCTACGTCAAATCATACGCATTACTTTGAAATAAACTATATTATTATGCAATAAGTGCCTACCTATGTTATAGCTTTCTGGCTGTAAGTCGAATTTCATGTTTTTATTAAAACTTTAGTATTTCTTTAAATTCACATTTTATTGATTCTCAGAACAAATTCCTTTTTCCCAAAACAAAAAGCGTTATCTTTCAAATGGTCTTAAGTTCCAAACAATAGAATAACCAACGAAAGTCACAGCAGATGTGCTTCGGTAGGCAAAGACTTAAGATCAAAACAAAAGACGGGTTTTTGTCAAAACAAATCCTCAAGGCAATGGTTAGTCATTTTAAAACGTTGTAGCTAAATACCTACAAACTTGATGTCTATAACTAACTTACGCATCTTTTGTTGCCAAAACATCGAAATTTTCGCGCACATAAGTATATTGATAAAAACAGACAGCAATCCGTTATGATTCCTAAATATAATATAGTGGATTGTAAATTAAACATTCTACAAAAATGTTTAATCAATATACACTAAGGGGTAGGACATAACACTCGTTCTATAAATGAAACCTAATCTTGAATTGATTAAATAGGTAAAACAAATGAACAATCACTAAAAAACTCGCGATACACAAGTAAAATGTTATCAGGGATAAAATCATGCCTAACCTATTTAATAGATTACCTACACAAATAAGTATTTTCTTATCTACCCGCATTTATGAATGAAATAATCTGCCTTGTCTAATGTTTACTTTGTTTTAAGGGTGTGTGATTAATTGATAAAAATATTCATGCAATAGTATATACATACGTCATATACTCGTAGTACCTATGTAAGAAAAATAACAAAATAGGTTTGGTTTATGCCTACTTATAATTCGGCAGACATTTTAGTACCAGTAAATATAATTATGCTTACATATACTTACTGCAAATTAACGTATGTAGGTATTAAGTATGTATTTCTAAACAAAACCTGAAGTTCGTTGCCATAACAACACGTTAAGAAAACACAGTTGGCGTTAAGGCCAAGCATGCTTTCCCGTTACTCCCAAACACTTAAAATTGCGACATATTTTATTTTATCACCACCAAGCATTTGACTGATCTTAATACCGATTATCACATTTCTTATAAGACACTTATTAGATAGACAGTGTAAAACTCTGTTTACAGTAGGTATTAAAAAGCTCACGCGCTTTGAAAGTTGTCTGAGGATCGCACTCGTACAAATAACGTGGTATTCTATGCCAAGCAAGAAATCGTCGTCAAGTGGAAATGCAGGTAGCGAAAGGCTCGGAACTCACCACCGGGCTGTCGTCGCCGAGGTCGGAGTCACGGTCGGCGTCGGCCATAGCATACGCCGGCACCGGCTCACGGTTCTTCACCCGAATCTTGGCGGTTTTCTCGACGCGAGGGACGACAAGAGGCCTCACAGGCACCCGGCGTTCACACACACGCGTCGGACATGCAACGGTACGCGATAAAACGTCGAACGTCGGTCGGTCGGGACGATCGTCGTCGCGGCTCGCACGAAATGGTATGGCAAAAGCGGTTAGCGCGCGCCCCTCTCCGACGTGGCCCCGCCTTAAAGGCGTCGGCTAAGCGGCGAATCAAACGCAGCGATATCAAACTGATATTTCTGTTATACGCTCCGCCCGCTCAACTTATATTGTTTTTATTCAAGCTATAAAATAATCGGCCGGCATTGATCGCGCATTGTGATCAGCGCTAGTGGAACGCAATTCATGCCTCGATACGTTATTTCTTTTTTATAATGAGGTTGTTAAATTTAAATGCCTGCTTAATTTATGTGTAATTTGATGCTATTACATTTCTAGTGGTGGTGGATATAGTATTTGAATACTCAAATATGGTAGGTTAGTATATTTTATTCGTTTTTTTTTAACTTTATTATCATTTATTATTGCATTATTTAACTAATGTTATGAATTAACATTGCACTGAGCTGCACAGGTAACGCGTTGATGTCTTATACAGGGCGAAATGATACCTCCAGGGCGTCACGGTCTCACATAATGTTGATGAAGATAAATGTTTTCTTTTATGTCTAAACTGTGCATGCGACACTCAAGGGGTTTATAGGCATGCTGTAAAAATAATTTATCACATAATTATAAATAATAATAAATAAATAAATAAATAAATAATATTACAATTTAAAATTTAATAATTGAACCATAATGATCACGTAGGTTACACATAACAAAAGCTTTAAGGGCAAGTAAAAAGATAACGTACCTACACAGTAAGTAGGTAGACTTTTTTTTTAGCTTTGAACCTATTGGTAAGTATATAGGTATAGTTAATATAATAGATACTAGCGGACCCGACAGACGTTGTCCTGCAAAGTATGACTGCAGCGCCATCTGCCGGGCTGATTTGTGAATCTAAACCATCCAGGTCCACCCAAACGCATACAAAAATATCATTCATATCGGTGCAGCCGTTTAGGAGTATTTTAGTGACATACACACGTACAGTAGAATTATGTATTGATAATATATATATTATAAAGATGGTAAATTACTATGTTTCATTACTATTAGTAGATATATTTGTGTTTGTCCTAAATTAAATCCCACTCAACTAAAGAGTGTGCTTGAATTACCGTCCCTAGAGTGTGCCATGCTATACAAGCAAGATAAGTGTAATATCCAAGGCTATATCTATTATATGGTGAATTTATGATGATCAAAAAGGGAAGGTCAGAATATAAATAACGTTTTTTTATTGTATTTAACTACAGGGGTTGCTCTCAGAGGTGCTAAAGCATGGTAAAGAATTTAGAAACCTAATTTTTTATGCTACTGAGTAACAAGACGCGCAAATTGTTCACGTCTCATAGTAAGCGCTATGCCTGATTACTATATAATAATTTCATAGCCACAATAGATTTTTTTTTTTAACGTTGCCCCACACTAGAATTGCTCCTGTATCGTGTGTACCGCTTACAGACATATAATTTCACATGCACATCACACCCAGACCAGAAGCAAATATTTGTGGACCGCACAAATATTTGTCCCAGACGGGAATCGAACCCGCAGCAGTCCGATTGCTCAGCCACTACGCCAAACGAGTCGTCAGATGAAATATCACATAGAATTGGTAATAACGTAAAACCCGTAAAGGACAAAACTTTACTGCAATGTATAAATCAGATAAGATTTAATACACGTTATTTAGGTGTAGCTCCAATCGTTCGTTCATTTAATATTTTACATAATATGCAATTTTTCAATATATAGCTCAAAGAGCGAATGCGATATTTTAGCTAACGATATCAGAATCGCCTTCCAGTACCACTTCAAAAGTTCGATAGTCAAACTTCCCTAATATACTACGAATCCTCTGCCCTAGCTTAGGAGAAGTTAGGCACGGCAGACTCTAAGTCCTTCGTAGTATAGATCACTGTAGATTTCCCTTCAGTATACCTACTGGCGCTAAACAATTCAAACACAACCATAAAACAACGTATACAGATATGTATGGGTAGGTATAGGTTCAGACAGCAACAATTAATACGGCAGGCAAATCAATCGCTTGTCGAACAGTGCAAGCGTTTCAGAGCGTGGTCCAAGCGATGAGCTGATAGAGGTGGATATAAATTTATATTCTACACTTGCGCGGTTTCACTTGTGTTGGTTATTAGCCCGCAGGAACCGTTTATTGCCGAGTGAAACCGTGGGGCGCAGCTAGTTACAAAATAAAAGAAGTGTGTGTTACTCTTTTCAACATCAGCTAAATGCCAGCGAAAAACCGTCAAAATCGGTCTAGCCGTATCGGTGATTAGCCGGAAAAGCAGACAAGCAAAGAGACAATAATATTAAAAAAACATAATTTATGTACCGTATAATATGTAGGTACTTACCTACTTTCATATATATTTAGTAAAAAGCTATTATTTTGACATTACAAACAGACACTTTAATTTTATTTGTGTAAATATGTAAGTGAGCGATTTTTCCTAAAAATTTCCTAAATTCACTACAACATCGTTCTTATCACAATACGACATACCTACCTATAAATACCTTACTTACCTACCTATAAATTGTATTTTTCTTTTATCGCTATGCTCCCAATTTACGCCACCGCTCCAGTAATCGCCCCAGGCTGATTGATGATCGCTCCCCCCTCCCCACTCCGCTATTTAGACTTGAGTGATCCATGAGATCTATTACCCTGTTATATTATAGGTAGGTACTGCCCGGGTGTACTTGCTCTTGTTTTACACTGTTTAGATTGGTCGATGAGGATTTTGCGATGTATTCTTTCCTACAGTTATCGATTAGATACGTCTACGATCTGCCGCCAAACAATCGTATGAAAGCGTTATGTAGGAGGTAGTATTTGTACGTATTCGAGTTTGAATGGCACTGTGCACTTTACAGTTGACAATGAAATTACCTGGAATTTGTATCGTAACTATTAGCACTGCTCAAAATGATGTTATAAATATTAAATGACCTAAAGAGCGGTGGCGAGACTTTTTTTATTTGAAGTTTTAGCATGTTTTACGATGAATAGGCGTAGGTGGGTGCTACGGTGCTACGCTTTCGGGTGTTATCAGTCAAGTACCGATGTATTATTTAATCTACCTACTCTGTGATAATTACTCAATGAAATGTCGTTATCCAGGAAAAATATGTGAACGCAATAATTAATATAATATAGTATATTATAGTGTAGCACTATAAAAATTAATTAATTAATTATTAGTGGTTAACATATAGCGATATTATGTATAATCTGTGTTATGCAGTAATAAATATTTTTTCATTTTTTCAATAATCTCACCGCGTTAAAAAACATTCAAATGCTAAGTTGTAACATTACATACTTACAAAACATTATATTGGTACCTTATATGAAAAAGCTTTCTTCATGAAAAGCCTGCTCGATCAAACAAAAGTGGCGCCACACCTTGAAAATTATATAAACTTGTCCAATGTCCATTCCAATGATCTATTTTACGTACGTAGTTCATTCACGCTCCAACAGATGGAGCTGTTGAAAACTGCTAAGAACCCAGTCCCCACTCTCAATAAAGTTCAAAATAATAAAGTCATTTAAATGTTAATAGCGGTCTCAATGATAAAACATCTATTTAACCACTTTATTACACTAATAACTAAGACCGACAAAGATTGTCTTTCTTTTTCGATCTGAGACTAATGAAGCGTTAAAAATTACACCACCATAAAGTTGCCACTAACCACAGTGTTTGTCTTGCCATTCCATTAATCCCGTACAAAGGATGTATAATTACTAAAAAAATAAATTATTATAAAAAGCAATAAACCAGACTGCGAATTAAACTGAAAAGGAGAAAACAGGCTTTAGGTTCTTGATTTAGTCATAAATGCAGTTATCTACCATTCTTACTACTACTGACTTTGTTGAAATTCATAGTATGAAAATATAACAGGTACGCCTACCTACCTTACCTACCTACTTATACAAATATACCTACTATCTAAATTATAAGCCCTTTTGTGGACTGGAAGTTAGGTAAAAATAACTTTAAACTATTTATATAGTACTTATCGTTACAAGAGGCCCTATCATGGGCCATGGTCCTCGTAATTCCTAATTCCCTAGATACAGGGAATCCTAGTTAAAAGGGACAAAACTTATGAGCTACAAGATTGTGATGCGTATTTTTTTTTAGTTCGTCTCCAACCGAACTAATTGAACTAGAGCGACCATTATCACTGTCGCATTAACCGCTTCAAACACCCCTGCAGGCTGGCAGAATGATAAATTAACAATATTATTGAACTCGAAGGGAACATTGAATTAGACGCCCTTCATCCCGTCGACAGCCGTGCTAAATTATTGGAAGTCCATCATTTGAAGTTGTTCTGTGGCGTTTATACACGCGTCTGGGAGACTAGTGCTGGTGTAGACTGTAGACTGGCCAGAAATTGTTTGACTGTTTCTGCAATATCTGACATTTGACACCCATATAATATTTCACTCCACGTCCTTCGCTCTACATTGCATATGGATCCAGTGCCTACTGATTTCGCAACTGTCGTTACTCACCGCAAAAGAAAGGTGGGGCAAAAGGCCCGTAACCCAAAAAAGACTGCGCTGATTGCAGCGCACTCAATAGTTAACAAACCTGGAATAAACTTCTTGTAGCTGCACATGTCTAATTCCCATACATCTGGAACTGTTGTGTACAAAAAGCAGACTTCATTATAACCTCTCTGAGCCTACCCTTGTTATCCTGTCATCCAGCCTCCTTTCTTTAACTATTTAAGGAATTATTATTCATTATTTGCAGTTTGGTCGTGCGGGGCACATTCGCAGCTGTCTGTGGCATTTTACATTTGCACATTAATGTAAACTCGCGGTTTGCCGCGTCCCAGCGTGTATAGGTGTTTCTGAGTAATGCGCTCTGCCCTGTATAATGTGGGAAGGTGTACCTACGTGTTGCTTTATGCTTTATAGAATGCGCATAAAGGCGAGTCCTTAGCGGGTAGTTGGGACAAAGAAAAGTAATTTTCCTTACATTGCGATACTTTGCATGTTTTTGTTTGGCATATAATTCTACTTTAAGTACAGGCACATTTTTGAGTAGGTAGGCTATGTAAATTCTTGAAATAATAAAACACAACACTTACAATTCAATTAACATTATCGTTTATTTTACAAAGATTAGCATTCCACAATAAACCTAATTCGTTCGAATCGCTCGTCATTGGCCAACAACGGCATAAAAATAAATGCTATTTATGATTCGATTGTCGTTCTCTCGTTTGGGGTCGCCTTTGTACATTTAGTCTAATCAACCGTGCCGGTCTAATTCCATGGTCCATGCCAGTCGAATGATCTTGCAGAACACGTCCACGTCAGTTTACGACCAAATGTAAATCGGCTCTAGGACTAGGTAAGGGACAAGTTAGGGGGAAGTGACGATAGGCACCGTCTGCTCCTTAGGCTGATCGATCCTTTGCGTCTCGGCTTGCTTGGCTGGCCCCGTCTTCGTGATGGGGACGATGCGCTCGCCAGAGTTCGGCGGGGGACGCTTCGGAGCTGTGATGGTCAGGACGCCGTCAGACGACAGCGTGCTAACCACGTCCTGGACGTCATACCCTGACGGCAGGATGTAGCGGCGCGTGAACTGACGGGAGATGAAGCCGTGCTCGTCCTGTTTTTCCTCGTGCCTGCCTTCGACTAGCACCCCGTTGCTGGTAGCCTTCACGGTGATCTCTTCAGGGGAGAACTGCTGGACGTCTAAGATGACCTGGAACAGGATAGCCATTGTGGTAAGATTCTCATACTATCGTCTTCTATCTCTTTTGAAACAATATTATTTTTTTTAGGCAAAAAATAATAAGATTAAATCCGTTTATAAAATCAGGAAATAATAATAGATAAAGATTTCATCGTTTTGTTGTCAAATAAAAATTAATACAAACTATGGAAGAATCGAAATAAAATAGTCTCCAGTTACATTTTTCAATCAGGAAGGTAACAATCAAACCATGCGATACCAGATTGAAGTGACTTCAGTCTAAAAGATTAGACCAGAGTTAAACAGAGGATTCTAAAATTTCGTTCTACAAAATCGACGTCTATCACTCGCGTTTTCTTACTCAATCCTGGCATACCAAATTATTTTACTTGTAAATTTGTTATTGAGCTAGAAAAAGCGAGGATTAAACGTCGATTTGTGGAGAAAATATTTAGACTCATCAGTTCAACTCTGGTTTAAATCTTTTGTGGTAACACCGTAGAAGTCACGACTCACGACGTACAATACTGTAGATACAGTAGAAGTATATTCTTTATGATGAGCTCATATCCATTTGCAGCAATTTTACACGCTAGCACTATAATTGGATTAGATTAAATTGGAACCGTGGTACATGATTCTACACGCTTCTTCCTACGCAATTTCAACAGGTGTTACAAGTTACATTGTTATCAAGCGGGTAGCCATCCAGATAGCATTCACCATTTGCAATACGGCTTTTCATGCTAACCAAATGACAGCCAAAGTATCACCTACAACATCATATCCATCAAAAGTTTCTTTCGAAACATAATGCAGCAGAACTTACTTCAAACTTCTCCTTAGTCAAGTTGATAGTCGAAGCGGACTCCTGCCTGGTGAGGGATGTCCTCCAGGGCCTGAAGTAGGAGTTCCGGAAGAGGGAGCTGGTGGGGACGGAGGAGAGGGAGGACAGGAGCTCGTCCCGCTTCAGGCCCATGCCGAAGTGCTGGTCGAGGAGCCGCGAGGGGCGGTCCCACTCGTCCCACCAGTCGCGGAACATCAGTGGTACTATCGACATCTGGAATCGAGAGGTAGACGCTTGGGTTAGCTTCATCCTATTCCTAGTACTTCCTACTAATATTAATAAAGGCGAAAGTTTGTGAGTTTGTTTGTTTGTTACTTCGTTTGAAATTTCGTATGGAGGTAGCTAACACTCTGGATTATAATAATAATAATAATAATAATTCAGCCTGTAACTGTCCCACTGCTGGGCAAAGGCCTCCCCTCACTATCGTGAGGAGGGTTAGGCCATAATCCACCACGGGGGCCTAGTCCGGATTGGTGGATAACATGCCTCCGAATAATAATGTGCTACACTCTGGATTAGCACATTATTATTCCAAAAACAGTGGTAGCTCCGAGGGACATAGAATATTTAAGTCTGTGTTTTACATACATTATGCCGCTAGGGTAGGGTAGTAGGGTAGTTAGGGTAGGGCAGTAGGGTAGTTCAATCGATTTCCTTTCTTCCTCTTTAATTATTTTTCGTTTCTTCTAAGGTTACAGAGAGGACTAAAAACGAAATTTAAAAAAACACTGCATTAAATTAAGAGCAGTAGATGAAAATATTTGTTTATTTTATTTTTATCGACATTCTTTGGAAGCTACAGCAAGGATAACTGAAGATCAAGACCATGTTTTTACATTTTTGCGCCAACTCAATGACCAACGTTTTTATAATAAGGTGTGATATTGGTATACCCACAGATTAAAGTATACCAACCTACCTATGGACTTAATTCGTTAACATCCATAGACGGTATTTTACATCATCATTATACCTACCCGTGGTTATGTTCCAAGTTTTTTTGCGTAATATTTCAGTAGGTTTCAGTTATGGTTTATCACCTGGTGAAAAGTGGTGGTAGACTACTAGCAAGGCTACCTATTTAGTAGAGAATGACTATGATATTGAAGAATTATTGATTATTGAATGATTATTGAAGTGATTTTAGCACTAAAGACTGGAGAGAACCACCTAACCATGTCCACAGTTCCACACATGCGTAAATGTTAGGACTGTAAACTCTAGCCAGACATAAATCAACATTATCTATTCTTGCTACAATAAACAAGTGTATTATTTTCGGCCAGCTAATACAGTTATTTTGGGCGATTATGACTTCTCCGCACGGGAGCAAGGCTAATGGGAAACAATCAAAAGCACAGACTATCAAATGCCTAAATTATATCTTCGGCCGCCAAAGTGACTAATCTTACAAGTTTACGATTATGAACTATTCATCAGTTATGTTATATTGCACAGTAATAAATGACGATTTGAGAAAAGTAGTTGTTTGTTGAATGAGGTTGTGCCAGATTCTATTGTCATAGTTAGTCAGCCCACCCATAAGTCGGGGAAAAGTAAGAAAATGAATTGCATTCATTGCACTTTGGCGATCTTTTGGTATATAGTAGGTACCTAAGAAGGTATCTATTTAGGTATATCGAAAGATCACTAGTGCCCGATGCATAGTTTTTTGGTAAGGTTGTGCTGTCGAATCACAGAACTGAAATCATTTTGGAAGCCTACATTGCCTTTAGAAAAACAGTGAGCCCTGTGACCGCTGCATTTTTATTTGTCGAAGTCTCAATTTACGCGTTGTTGACTATTTGTTTACATTTCTCTCTCGCGGGCGATCACTGGGAAACGCTAAAATATTCTGGAACGAATCCATATGATTCACCTGCGCACGAGTTTAGATCTGATGCAACCGCTGAACTGAAACTTACAGCAATGACTGCGACATCATAACTATTTTGTTCACGATATTTTCGGATGAGTGGATGTTTGTTGATTTTGTTAGAGCGTAGGTATATTTAACTGGCTGGAAGTAGGACAGTTAGGAAATACATTTTCACAAATAATAAATGTGTGTAAAACTTTTTTGCAGCCTTTACAGCTGTAGCAATTGTAGCATAGAATACTTATACATAATACTTAGTAATTAGAGCTGTAAACATTTAACAAGTCATTTTTTTGAAACTGTTTCGAAGGGATGATAGCTTTGTTAGTAGTGCAGGCGTTAGTAGGGACCGCTTCAGTGTTAATTAATTTACGGATTTCCATGCTTTTTAAACCACAACAATAATGGAACAAGAAATCGTAAAAAACACTTGAGTGGTTATTGTTTCTTGGGTATGAATAAATATGCATGACTGTGTTCCATTTTCTAAAATTTCCTTACCGCTTATCACCTTTAGGAGCACTTGCAACACAAAATTTATTAAGTAATAAAAAAATTAATCACCTTCTATTGGGTTTGGGTTCGTTGCAGTCGCGCGCTGCTCTGTCGAGAGACTATGGCAAGCACGCTCCGCCAAGTGATTTAAATAGATTTTTCAGCGGCCCACGAAACAGTCTGATTCACCAGACGCCTTGAACTTGAAAATATTGGGGGGACCATGATTGTAGCATCTAGGACAATCCTTTAATAAAAGAACTCTTCAAATTTCTGCCAGATCTGGCACAAGATTGAAGAGTCCAATAATAGTAGGTAGTACCTATCTACAGAAGTAGCTTAAAACCTACCTACTTATTAATTCCTGTTTGAAAAGCATTTAGGTACGGTATATATATACCTATATCGGTCACATCGCAAATTTTCTTGCTGGTTATTTTCGCGTGGGTTTGTTCCGGAGCCACATCCTTTTTATGAGTGCCCTCTGAGGGCCGCCCATATGAATGTAAACTGACTCTATCACCGTATTCGGAATAATTACTTCCATCCATTCGAGAAGAACCGTCAAGAAACTTATCCAGGTGCAAAATTTTCTACATTCGAATTTATGAAAACGTCATAAGCAAAAGCTCTACATGTATGATAACTTTAATGTAGGTACCTACCTATAGTACTTAATTATAAACTTCTGGCCACCCTGACAAAAATAACGAAGCAATACTGAAATAACTGAAGCTATCAATCTCAGGTGGGCTGCATAGTTCCAGAACACCTTTCTAATGGATGCTATATGATATCCTACTTCCCTTTATTTGCCACAAATGACTAGTCGCAGAAAAATAAATAAACAACGTCATTGTCTGTGAGTAAAAAGCATTGATGAAAATAAAATCTAAATTTGATTCGGTGACAATAACCTAAAATGCGTGGGAGGGTGTGTTTGCAGACGCATAGGTATAAGTATTTGTGGTATTCAATGACTGTCTCTTGGTAGGTAGGTAGGTACTTTTCTCATGTTTGTCATTTACATATTTAGGTAGGTACCATTAGATATTATCACAGGATAATAATATCGATGATTAATGCTCTTTCTGCATAATAATAATTGAGCTTAGGTAGTATCGCGGGTTCGATTCCCGCCTGGAATAAATACATATTATTTGTGCGATCCACAAATGTTTGTTTCTCGTCTAGGTGTTGTGTAATATAATAATATGCATTAACATCATGTCTGTAAACGGTACCCACGACACAGGAGTAATCCTAGTGTAGTAGGTACGTTAACGTAACTAAAGTAGCTATTATATCTACCTACTACGTTTTCTTATAAAAAAAGCTTCCTCTTACTAGAAGTCAGGGAAAATATGTTTTTTTATCCACACTTTCCCAGACTTTCCCAGTTATATAGGTAGGTATTAGATACCTCTACCCACCTAAATAAAAAATATATGAATCTTTTTGGACCAAATGACTTTTGGTACAGACAATGCTATGCTACAAAATATGCACTATTTTCTAGTTCTTGTGTGGAACATTCCTGGCGGAGTTTTGGCGGCAATCCGATAGTGAGACGTTGTTGGTTTTGTATTATTTTCTCAAACTTGTGTTTCTTCGAGTGTTAATGTGTAATATTGGTGGAATATTAATTATTAAGTGTTCGTTAACGTGCACGAGTGTAGGCGAATGATATAAACTCAAAAAACGTGTCATTTCGCATTTTTTCCAAAACTCCCAGAAAGTTTAAGTAAAGCATCCACTACTTTACTGAATCGTGACTTTGACGATGTAAATAATTGACTTGACTACTTGACCACGGTTGCTATAATATTGCTGTGACTTTCTTAATGTGGAATTAGGAAATATTTACAATAAAATACTTGACACTGACTATATGCACAAACCGTGCAAAGCCATAACTAAAAAAAAAGCAATCCTGGCAGCTGTGCACTTGATCTGGCTGTCACTGCCACTCAGATACTGTCAATGTCATGTCAGTCAGTGTAAAATGTCAATGACAAATAACAAAGAGAATACAAACGCACAAATAAGTGCAATTGTTTGCTGATTATTCGCTGCATGTTTTTTCATGTTTTGAGTAATTTCTATAGTAATTTATAGGTAATTCCTCAATAAAACAGTACCAAAATACTTCTATTACAATTTCGCGTTCACTTACCTACAATTCACATTTATCTTAGTCATCATAGTCATAGAAACACGTACGCGTAACCTTATCGGCTCGAAATGTGATACAGTGATAAACCATATTCTACTGATAGTTGATAGCTGTCGATTGAATTGTACCATTAATTGATTACAAAATGCGATTTCCTCGAGCGGACAGGCCGCGTGCATGTGCGCTGTAAAGCGTTGGTGAAGCGAAAGTGTACAAGCCACGAACGTAACCGGTGCGGTCGTCGGTACTTCCTGCTTCAGAACAGTTCTATGTTCTAAGCTTCGAGTTAGTCAGTCGTGATGTTGTCGTGGATACAGCACCGGTGGACCAGCCTGTGGCTGATGTTCATGGCCCTGGGGGCCGTAATGATCTTCCTGTTTGGATTTTTCCCGCTTAAATATCATTCAGGAAAACTGGCCCATATGGATGACCTTCCCAACTTCATTGATGGCGTCAGGTAGATACTTACATCTTATATTAAATATATGTTAAGATATGTCGTTATAAAACTCAATTACAGTATTATTTTTAAATATCTTCATACATTTCTCAAAACGTCTCACACTTCCCACCTCAAATCACAGCACAGTACCTACAAAATTCTATAAATCGCAACACAATCTTTGTATATTTATTAGGACTAACTAAATATAAGGAGCTCCATTGACTATAGTAAATACTGGCAGGGCATTCACACATAGAGCCTAAGCCGTAACTTGCCCTCCTACTCCTTTTTTAATTCAATAGGTTTGCATTTACTCTAGTTCTTTCCTATGCCATAACACTCATCACTAATGTGTAATCTACCACTTTCAGTATTGACGGGCACCAAGTCTATGATGCGGGTGAGCACAGTGTCATCCTGATGGTTATAGACGGCTTGCGATATGACTTTGTCACTGAGGAGTATATGCCGTACACCGGACAGCTGATTAAGAATAAATCGGCATGTATTTATGTGTCCGTGGCTGAACCCCCTACTGTTACCATGCCTAGGATAAAAGTAAGTAAAAAAAAATGTTAGGTGCAAATAAATAATAATAAGTATTGCTTGAAATAGAGACTAATAGAAAGGCACTGACATCAGGGAAGTACTTACAGCCATGTTAAGAATTTTCAGCAATTTTCTCACTGAACTTTGTACTCTTATCATATTGTCATAAACTGACTAGTAATAGTTCTGATACTTTATGCTTAAAATTTTAATATTTTGTGAGAAAGTGTCTTTAAAACATATGATTAATATGATAAAACATACACCATGTGTGTACATGTAATGTACAACTTGATGTTTCATAGTAACGTCATAACTCAGTGTTTATTTACTGTGCCTCCTCTAAAGCAAACTCATTCACAGTACTAAAGAAAAACTGAAATGTAACCAACATTTTAATGTATTATGTACAGTCACCAGAACGTAAGAAGGAAAAGGCACAGTGGAGGCGCACCATAAACTTCTGGCGGGACATATTTGCAAGTGTCACTTTGTATTTATTTCTCTTTTTAATGCAACAAGCGCCAAAGCCAAAGAAAAAACAATCATTGATCAGTCACTTTGCCGAAATCCATATTTAAAATGATGAAGAAATATTTAAGATCTCTCCTCTAACTAACTCTTATGAAATAGTAGTCATATAATTATAATACTGCATGGTGACACTTATATTTCACTATTTGCTGGAGTTAGTCTATATTTTTCTTCATCATTTTCAAAGGAAAAACGGTTCTGCAAATTCCCAATTAGTTTAGTACAATTATGATACAGACTATTATTATTAAAGATAAAATAATAATCAAGTTTTTTCTTTGGTGTTGTGTTTGACTCCATTGCTTGCTCTCTTTGCTTGACGGCTTCTGTGGTATGAGTTGATAAAGAGCCAACTGCGGGTCTGGCTTAAATGTACACAGCACAGGCTGAGTCATGGGTAGACGTTAGAAATAAATAGTACCCTGTATTACCCCAAATCATACATTAATTGGTAATGATGTAAATATAAACCATCGGAGTTTCCAGACTGTTCCACTCGGTGCACATGGATGTGTCCGCAATCTCACCTGCGCCCACTCATGCGCGTCGCCCCGCAGGCGGAACAACTCTTTCCAAATCAACGTATTAAGTCAATTACTTGTGTTTTCATTAACCTTCTTTGTTATAAGGAAATTAGATACCTAGCTTTCTATTATTTTTTATATTGGTCTCGTTGCTAGCTGTACTGAATGTAGGTGTTTGAAATTTAAACTATCCTCGTGCAAAAGATGGGCAAAGTCGTTCCAGCCGATCAGGCAGGAAAGGGGAAAAGAAACAAACAAGCAGCTTTACAGGATTTTAGTAGGGATTGAAAGAAATAAAGAAAGTGGTTTGGCGGCATTTGCCATAGAACTAGTTTGATAATAATTTACCAGTGCGTTTTAGCATAATATCCACAATGAATTTAATAATTAACATTAACAGTTTAAAACGGAAGTGATTACTTGTTGCATGTTAGTACTAGAATGCATTAATGTTAGTTGTTACGCTTATGATTGCATTTACGGAATACGGTTATTAATTTGATGCTTTACATTGTAACAAAGACTGCATTCTCTAAAATTTTCGCTTTTTATGTTTTGCTAACCATAAAGTATTAAAAAAAAAGTTTACTCTTTCTCTTCAGTTTTTAAGACGTGTCTCAACCACAGGCTATGATGACGGGCAGCGTGTCCACGTTCGCCGATGTGGCGCTGAACTTCGGCGCGCCGGCCGTCCGAGGCGACAGCGTGTTGCGCGTCGCCGCCGCCAGGGGGCGCCGCTCCGTCCTGTACGGCGACGACACGTGGCTGAGGCTCTTCCCGGGTCTGTGGACCGAGCACGACGGCACCACGTCCTTCTTTGTGACAGACTATACGGAGGTGCGATGTTGGTAGTTTCGTTTTTTTTGTCGATAGATGGCGCTTTATGAAACGATTCTAAAATAATAAGTGAGGTTATTTTCTCAGTTTGCGTCATTTCTCTCACAACCAAAAAGCGAACAAGATAATAATTGCATGATGCTCCGCTCAGTTTGAGATGTACTTTTTTGTAGAGAAGACGTTACCCATACTAAAACACTATGTACATATATTCAAAGTAAAATAGACTATACATTACATGCAAATATCAAAATAATGAAAATGAAACCCTATATGTAGTGCTATAGGTTCTAACTGGTGTCTATTACAGGTAGACAACAACGTGACAAGACATCTGGACGACGTTCTGATGCCCGACGAGACCAAAAAGCCTCCGTTCGACTTCCTAGTGCTCCACTACCTGGGGCTCGACCACATCGGACACCTGGAAGGGGCTCGCAGTGCCAAGATCAAACCGAAGCTGCTGGAGATGGATGATGTTGTCAAGAAGATCTTCACTGCTATGCAGAAATGGGTGAGAAAACTAGAATATGACGTTTATAGTTACCAAGTCGCTCCATAGATGGCGTTGAAAGAATATGTCATATCTTTGAATTTTTATTTCTATTTTGATGGTCAATTTCAAGTTAGTTTATAGATGCTGACCACCATAGTAAGGTTCTTACATAAATAGATTGATTACGAGTATAATGAGGCTACAATGAGGGACAATTTGCAATGAACGCGATTTCAACTGCATTAAAATTAAAGTTTCAATTATCTCAATAGATGGCGCTGAAACAAAGAACATCAAAGAAAAATAAAAGTTTATTTTATTTGGACACGTTATATGCAGCCAGTTTATGTGCGACACTCGATTGTCAACTATGAAAGTTCTATCACAAATATAATTAAAAGTTCCTCAATTCTGTTTCAGGATCGCAACGGCGTTCTGTTCATATGCGGCGACCACGGCATGCGGGACGCGGGCGGCCACGGAGGCGCTTCGCCCGCCGAGATCTTAGTGCCCCTCGTGATGGCCAAGAGTTCCGACTTCGAGTGCCCCCACCCGTGAGTCTGCTGACCTAATGGTTACATTTATGATGATAGATCAGTCGGTTCCGTCAGTGGATCGCACAGCTGACCGAAAATGTTGATGAAAAAACATAGTTAAAACCCACGGTGGTCTAGCTACTGAAGCTCCCTGGCTAGCCACCACCCTCAAGTAATTAGAAAAACTCGCGAAAGCCTTATCTATAAGTTTCGGCAGCGGTCCTAGAGCGCCCCGTTCGAGGCTGAGCGCGTTTACGTTCGATCACATCGTCACTTAAAACCCAGTGAGAGTGCTAGGCTATAAAGTATAGAAATAATTAAATAATACATCCATTTACGTAAGTGATGTCAATAACTGAACCTGCCTCCGAAATCCAACACCAAATACAAACACAAGTAAAACAGTGTGAACTTACTAAAGCGTTGCTTTTCCGTGTTCAATTCGAGAAACTCCTCCTAATGTGAAGTTATATGTGATCCTTAGCGCAGGGCCGGGCCCCACGGTGGCGCAGACGGACCTGGCGCCGTCGCTGGCGTGGCTGCTGAACGCGCCGCCGCCCGGCGACAGCGCCGGCCGCCTGCTGCCCGCGCTGCTGCCGCGCGACACGCGCCAGCACCTCTACCTGCTGCACGTGCTCGCCACACACAACGCGCGCCAGCGCCTGCCCACCGACACGGGTAACGGCTTCACGCACCGACATAGGTGACGTCACAGCGCCGGCCGCCTGCTGCCCGCGCTGCTGCCGCGCGACACGCGCCAGCACCTCTACCTGCTGCACGTGCTCGCCACACACAACGCGCGCCAGCGCCTGCCCACCGACACGGGTAACGGCTTCACGCACCGACATAGGTGACGTCACAGCGCCGGCCGCCTGCTGCCCGCGCTGCTGCCGCGCGACACGCGCCAGCACCTCTACCTGCTGCACGTGCTCGCCACACACAACGCGCGCCAGCGCCTGCCCACCGACACGGGTAACGGCTTCACGCACCGACATAGGTGACGTCTTCACTCACCGACATGTGAAGTCTTCACTCACCAGCATAGGTGACGTCTATTTATCCCAAGCTACGCTTTACTTTGACTTTTCATGTTCATGAGACCCATCTGTGTTCCATATACCTACATTTTGGCGTCAAAGTTATCTAATGTATAATTTAGCATTCCATGTGTATTTGTACAAAAATCGTGCCATACAATAGTAACCGGTACCGTTTCCCGTACAGAAGTGTACAAGCAGATCCAGCGCGCCGAGAAGCAGTTCGCGCACTACCTGGCCACGGCGCAGCAGAGCGCGGCGCGGATCGCCCGGGAGTTCTACCAGGAGTCGCTGGACGAGATGGCCAAGCATCTCGCCGAGACCAAGCCCAACTTCGACTTGTTCGCCTTGCTCACGGCGGCCGTGCTGCTCAACTTCGTAAGTGGAGTCGTTCAAATGAGGAAAATGAACGAGACATGAATTGAAATAAATGGATGTTTGTGGCAAAAAAAAAATCTAACCGTCGCCATTTTTTTCCATAGTTTTCGCGCACTATAAGCTTAGTTTACCTATATATGGGTAATCTTAAAAAAATTCAAATCCAGTAATATGGTACCCAAAACAAGGCATACCATAATTATTATATCTTGGTTTATGCGCGATTTACACCCATTCTTAGCTACTAAATATGTAGTTTGCACCACTTGATTTTGATGCATCAACTAAACTTTGATGAGCAACTAGTGTAGTAACAAATATTGTAGCCCTTTTCTTTTCCTTCGGGAGTGATATTTCAATATTATCCTCCTTCCTGTGGGTACGAGACCGCCGGACCGGCCGTCTATTGTTCTCTTTATCTAACAGTCTTAAAATTCTTTCCAGGTTCTAGGTTCGGTGGGGTTCATAACGCTCTACTCGCTACAGACAGAGAGCCACCGCAAAGCGAGCGTCTCCAGGTTCGCCCACCACAAAAACAAAGCCGGAACGGTGGTAGCTTTCACCGTGATCCTCCTGATATTCACCTTCATACTGGTCACGTCCTGTTTCATCACCGAGACGAAGAGCAAGCTGTGCTCGTTCGACCCCCTGTGGACCCTGGCGCTGGTTCTGATCGCGTGCGCGCTGACCACCAACTATTCGATCATAAAGGCCGCATTAGAGACGGCGGCGGACTGGACGGCGGCGGGGAGGCTGAGCGCGATCGACTGGCTGCTGGTGCTGGGGACGCTGCTCCACCCGTGGACTTTCTTCGGCACGAGCTTCATAGAGGAGGAGCATATGACGTGGTACTTCGCGTGGAACACGCTCATGTTCTTCGTGCTGGTTCGCGCCGTGGTGCTGGTGGTTATGTATATGAGCAAGAAGTTAATCGGCGCGACGGAGGTGCAGGAGAAGCCGCATTTGGATCAGAAAATGAGTGCGGTCGGTTTGGGTGTGTTGCCGCAGTGGGTGTTGCTTATTGCGTTGCATAGGTGAGTTGCGTTTGTGTTCTATACTAAGAATACTATAAAAAACGGAACCCTTATAGATTCGTCATGTCTGTCTGTCCGTCCGTCCGTATGTCACAGCCACTTTTTCCGAAACTAAATAAAAGTGTAAAACTAAATAAAAGTGTAATTATAGATATAAATGAATTGATAAATAGGTATATTGCGTGTGATTGTATTGTATTACTTAATAATAAAGACGATGTGTATTCTTTGACGGCCAGAGGACTAGACGATAGTGGTCAAAAGCTAGCCTATCAAGTATTATAAAATAAAACTAGATCGAAAATAAAGACCCAGCATATTTGATTCTCGCACTGCTTGTTTAGACTTTAGACCAAACTTGGGTAAGTGGTTTTCTGATATTATTTTTTTCCCCGAAGGTATCTCAGAACGATGAATCAGACGGGAGACAGATGGTTGTTCCTACCCGACACAGCCGATTGGTTGAACGCGCCGGAAAACGCATTCTATTTGCAACTTCATCTAGTCATTGGTAAGCTAAAAAACATTCAACTAAAAAAAAACGATATGATAACCAAATTTTGTTCCCGTTTTCACCGATGTGTAATTTCCCTTTTACAGGCACACTGGCCACCTTCATAATATGCCTGTACAACCTCCGGTTCACCAACAACGTGATGCAGTTCCAAACGGCGCTGACCATCGCCGCCACAGCCTGCATCTTCTGCTACAGAGTGGCCACGGCCTCCTTACACTCGCCATTCCGCGACATCCAAACCTGGGACACGTTTCACATAGTCAACGTGTTCTGGGGGCTACTGATCGCACAATTCCTGTTCGAAATAACGACATACGCCGGCATATTCAAGTCGTGCGGCGTCAAAGTGGAACCCAACAAAGATAGCAGCAACAAATTCGTCTACAACAAACCGAAGGAGAAAAACGAGGATTATGTCTACGAGCCACTAATAGAAGAGCCGTGGAACATAGATGAAGTAAAGTTGAATTTGGCCCGTTCCATATCGCATCTCATGTTGAACAGCATGATGATGGTTGTGGTGCTGCTGATGCGGCCGCACAACGTCATAATGGTCCCTAGTGTTTATATAACGTGTGTATTAACGTCCAAGTGTATGGATCATAAGTTGCTAGATGTGAGATCTGCGCGGAGAACTGATAATGTGGATGTGTTGAGTCAGACTTTAGTGCATATATGGATTGGGATTGTGTTCTTTTTCTATCAGGTATGTTTAACCCGTAGAATATTGATTAATCTCATTTATTGTGGCATTTTGGAAGAATTAGTGGGCGGGTAGAATCAAAATCCAAGAATTTGACATGGAATACCTCTATTATGTATTATGATATCAATTTAAATCCACTCAAGGGACACGGGTTTCGAGTCATTGTAAGCGCCTATCGATAAAAATCTGATATGTATGTTGTTTATAATATGTACCTATCTGCAAAATCATACTAGACTTGATGATGGGGTCTAGAATTTTGAATTACAAAATCTTGTCAATTTATCATTATAACATACATGTCAAACAAATATGTGCCTCAGCTGTCAGTTGATACTAGTTTCCGCTTCAGGGTAACTCGAACAGCCTCGCGTCGGTGGACCTGGGCTCGGGCTACGTGGGGCTCCGCGAGTACTGCCCCGTGCGCGTGGCGCTCCGCATGGGGCTCCACGCCTACGCGGGGCCGGCGCTGGCGGGCGCCGCGCACTACTGCGCGCTCGCGGCCGCCGCGCAGACCTGGCAGCAGTCAGTACCAGCCCCTATCCACCCACTGTCACATTCGTTAGGAGGATTAGGCCATAATCATGCATACATGTTAAATTAAATTAAAATTCATTTATGTCACTCAACTGGACCTCTAAAATATTCCATTCAAAATAAAAAACCCCTAGAGGAAATAATTTGAAATTTTCTAAAATTAATACCCTAGAAGGATGTCTCTCTATTTTTAATTTAAAGCGAGATAGCATCATCGGGATTTCTCGACACATACCTCGCGATAATGTCAGGACGCGCGTTTACAAAATTGTTCTTGCAGGTACTTGCAGCAAGCCTGGCGCGCCACCAACATCTTCGCGTCGCAACGCGTGTACTGCACGCTGGTGTACTGTCTAGTGGCCGCACTCTTCCGCCGCCACTTGTTCGTGTGGACAGTCTTCTCCCCCAAACTCCTGTACGACTTCGTGGCCACCGTGTTCACGATACAGGCTCTGGGAACTATAGCGCAAATTGAAGCGATCACTCATGTCACCAGTTGGTTAGCCAAGATGGCTACGTATAAAGCTAGGCTGTGATAGTGAAGTGAATGTGTTTTGTGCAGCAGTGAGAACCGAAATGATCTCACCGAGTGTAAATTGCGTAATTGAGTTACGATTAAAAGTGATTGTTTGTGTATTTATATAAGTAGTTATATATATCGCTAGAGGATGGGTCGGTCAAAACTGCCCCTAGACTATATAGTACACGTAACGGTAAACGTGCCAATAACTGTGAATTAAATCTGGTAGGTAACCATTGTGTAATTATTTTAAATTGCCGCAAAACAACTGGTAATTATATTTACCAGACACGACCGGCGAGCATCGAGAATTTATTTTCTCACTTGTCATGGGCGATGTATGGGAAAACGTTTCCGAGTTGTCACCACCGCCACGACCAGGGATAAATCATTCCAAAACATTTATCGGCGTTAGTGTTTGAATAAGCCGAAGCCGAACGTTTGAACTAGATTTTTAGGCGATTATTACTAGATTAATGGCGTTTGCCATGATGCCAAAGAGTAGCTATATTTCCACCTCCGCATATTATGTGTATATCCGTAGTCAGTCATGGAATTTTCATCAAATTGCATGACCCGAAGATCCTTTCCACTGATAGTAATTTCTATCCTAGAATTGTTCGTGAAGCGATTGAAATAAAGAAATACCGCAATTTCAATCTGGAAGATGGATTGAGGTTGCCTGGTTCATATTGTAATCCAGTTATTAGCAAGTGTGTACGGCTCGATTTATGTTCGAGTGGAACTTCGGATATTGTTCGTGTTGTATTTATTATACTCTTTGGTTGTATGACGGGACGGTTATGTTTTGCAAGACCGAACGAAGGTAGTTGGACACAACACCTGCCGCTCTGAACGGTTATACCCGCATTCTCCAGTCTTCTCGTGACCACGGTCGGTGTAACTCGGCCGAAACGTCGAGGTATGACAAAATTATATATTTTGATATTCGTTTGTGCGCGAATTAGACCCGTTTAAATCTAGTTAATATGATTTCTGTTCGCGAAAGTATAATAGTTTAAAGTTTTCTATATCAGTAGAGTATCGACGGTATTTTCTATTATCTGATCTTATTTTGTGAATTATGTTCTTTGAAAATTCGGCTAATTCACTACCAAGTTGAAAATAGTCAATTGAAATGCATGAGCTTCCTTATCTTCCAAAACAAAAGGCAATCCGGCCATTTTGATAGCTTTTTAAGTTCGTAAGTAACTTTCATAAAGGATAGACCTATGAATCATCATGTCGAGTAATCATGGTCAATTAATAAGGTTATGATTATGAATACCAATTATAATGTGAACAAAATACGAGTGATTAATTTTAAATTGTAAGTCAACCGACGTGTCAGTCATTCTGGAGCAATAAACTGCCTAAATCTAAAATTATATTTTTTAGCTTTGGGTAAAATTAATTTATGTGTATACGCACTTTTTTATATGACTATCCAAATCGATGAATCATTCAGCACTGACTGTCCGTCCGAATCCTACTGATTGAATAGCGAAATAAAACAATGTAATAACTTTAAATATATTTTTATTTATTTTTATCTGTAGGTATATACTGAAACCACCATTATTGTATCTTAATAAGTATTAACTTTTTTTACATCGTAACTTGAGTGTAAACCCTAATACCAAACCAATATGTTTATTTATTAAATAATCCTAAGTATTCTTATATCTTGTTCAATTTCCACAAAAAAGCGTAAGACATAATTATCACCAGAAATAGTAGAGTAGACTCTACCTACTACTTTTATATTGAGTAACTATAAATGAAGTAACTATATATGAGGGTAAATTAACTATACTTACCTAAAAATATATATACAAAATATTTAAAAAAAATATCTCTCCGATTTCGAATATGACAACTCATAAACGTCGACAGTCTAAAACTTAAATGCTTTATGATTTTCGATTCATAACTAAAAAGCACCTCGACTGTGACTTATAAGTAAATCAGTGGCCAAGTATTTGGAATGCTTTTCCCTTTTACTTTTAATTTACATTTTCTATTTTCTTAAGTTTATAAAGAATCGAAAAATATGTGTTCTTCAAATGAAAAAGCACTGTGCTTATTATTTCTGTTAAAAGTATAGTTTCAACTTAATTTTGGCACTATTAAAGAAAGGTAACATGGATATGTAAATACATATTAATAATTTCGACATAAATGCACGATATTAAAATATTATTCGTCATATTTATACATAGAAGTCAATGATATAGGTACTTATTTATTAGGCTAGATTTTTACAAAGACGGGCACAAAATATTATCTAAGCTAAGATCCGGCTTAAGCCAACTTTAAGTTAGAAAGGCAACAAGAAAAACTAAACATTCTACTATAAGCAAGTTTAACTAACTAATAGCTGGACGCATTGATTTGATCAGTTTCGAACGTATCGTCCATGCGACCCCCCAAAGCAGTGTTTGAAAAGATTTTTAAACAATATTAGACATTTTGAAAATGTTTCGATATTTGCTATAAACAAGCTCACTTATTGCGAAGCCTAAGTATGCTGAAGACTTTCGTAACAAAGTAAAATATATTCGTTATCGACCATGCGCCTGATATTAATTGCATTGCCGTGCGGCAAAACTTACGTGGGGAGACATTGGTGCTGTAGGGTGAGCAGGAACCTCTGTCGAGAAACTATTCGATACGTTAACTGTCAAATTTGTTTTAGATTTGATCAGTACTCCTACAATAGGACAAGTACGACAATTTTACCGGTTCGTATCGTTAACACATCGATCAAGACAACCGTTCGCGTACGCATCTTGCCGATATTGCAAGGCGCTGATCAAATCTACAACAAATTTGACTGTTAAAGTATCGAATATTTCTCGGTAGAGGTTCCTGCTCACACTACGGGACCGTGGATCGTACCCGGTGTCGTCGGATTACAAAGCGCACAATATAACCGCTCGGCCACCATGCCTGCAGTTTGGAAGGACAAAAATCGAACCAACTAATAATATACCAAAGCGTAGCTCTTCAATCTACTTCAGAAACGTATCTCTAAGTTATCAGAAGAATGTGCATTTTACTATTTTCCACATATGAATAACTCATACACGGCTTTGCTTAAGGGGGGGTTGGGCTTTCCCAAGCCCAACTCATTTGCAAAGAAGGGACCTCTTAACATCACTAGATCAGAGACCGAATAACCCAAATAAGGTATTTTGTATAAGTGAAATCGATACTAAAAAGAGTTTGTAAACCATTGTACAAAACGAAGGTACTACCGTTTCGTCCAATGAGAAGATGCAGGAAGACAATTTACATGTAATTAGTTATACTATACGATCCCGATAGCTGGGACTCGTTAAAATAAAATTCACAATATAGACCCAAGTACTAAAATAATCTAAATATGAATACAAAAATATGCTGGAAGATAAATACAGATATAATAGTATAGTCCGACATTTAAACCATGACTTGATACGTTTAGGGTAGTCAGTAAGGCTGGTTACATACACGCGATATTCCGACTCGATTTCTGGTCTTTCGTTCCGAAGCAAATCTATATTATGAAGTCGTAAATAATCGAATCGTAATTTAGAATGTATGTGAATAGCCTAAAACTGTCACATTTACATTCCCGTGCGGTCCTTCCCTCCGCGCATTTCCTATACACCGCAATAACCCTGCGCCTGTTCACGAATCGTGGAGGTACATTCGGCCTCAGATGTAGGTGAACATGTCAAACATTCGACACCTATCCTTTTATCGAGAAATAATGCAATTTTCTAGTAATAGGAAATTAACACATGTTGAGCTACTTGAGGCCGACTGTACTTGACAGTATATTAAGGATAGGACAGTTGTCGAGCCGACTGCTCATGGAGCGATATTATCGTCTATATTACGTGGCCTTAAGTATAATGTGCACCTCCCCCGTCCAATCACACCGTTGCGTTGCGTTGGAATCTCTAATCTGAAACGTCAAAATATTTAATGTACAATACAATGTAGGTATATCCTATTATTTTGTGTTAGATGCTAATCCATACTAATATTATAAATCTGAAAGTACGAGGGGAGGTCAAAAAGTCCGCGGAATGGCAGGGAAGAGAAGCTAAATTAAATGATTTTTTATTTTTCCTTTTCAATATATTCTCCCTTAAGCCTAATACATTTTTGAGATCTGTCAAAAAGTTTGCTTATCCCTTCGAAAAAAAAAGTTTTGTCAAGGCCTTCAAAATAGGCTGAAATTGTCGACTTAACTTCTTCATCGTCAGTAAACTTTTTCCACGAAGTTCTTTTTTCAATTTTGGAAACAAATAATAATCAAAAGGAGCTAGATCTGGACTATAGGGAGGGTGGTTAATAGTTTCGTAGCCACATTTTTGCATGGCAGCCATCGCAACATGGCTCTTGTGAACGGGTGCGTTGTCGTGCAAAAGCAGCACGCCTCGAGTCCATTTTCCCCGTCGTTTTTCCTTGATGGCATCTTTTAATTTTTCCAGTAGAGTGGCATAGTATCCCCCTGTGATATTCAATCCTTTTTCTTTGTAGTCGATTAACAAAATCCCCTCTGAATCCCAAAAAACCGTTGCCATGATCTTTCCGGCCGATTGTGACACCTTGAATTTCTTAGGGGGTGCTGTGCCTTTTTTCTGCCACCGCATGGACTCCTGTTTTGATTCAGGCTCATAATGATGAACCCAAGTTTCATCTCCAGTAATAATCCGGTTCAAAATTTCGTCCTTGTTCTCACTACAGAGCTCCAAAAACTCGCGTGAACACTCGACACGCTGCTGTTTTTGAACCGCTGAGAGCATTTTCGGCACCCATCTTGCACTGAACTTAGACATGCCAAGATGGTCATGGAGGATATTCAAAATAGTTGTAGACGATACTCCAACCATTTCTGCAAGTTGTTTCTTCTTTAGTCGGGCATCTTCAAGTACAAGTTTTTCGACTTTTTCGATAATATCTGAGGAGGTGGCCTCGATTGGCCGGCCCGGGCGATGGTCTTCTTCAATTAACTCCCTGCCTTGCTTGAATAAACCATGCCACTTATAAATCATTGTTTTTCCAGGGCAAGAGTCCCCGTAAACAGATGACATTTCTTCCAAAATGATCTGAGGTGTCTTTCCTTGCTTAGTAAGGAACTTTATAACAGCACGAAACTCAATGTTGTCCATGTTTAACGATTTTAACCCGATTGAACTGCTAATGTTGTGATAACTAATTTGTTAATGACCCTATTTTTCTAAAATTTGGTATTTATACCTGTATTGAGTACTTGGAAAATACCAGGTAAAAAAAAAATGCCCCGCCCCTTCTTAACCCTTCCATTCCGCGGACTTTTTGACCTCCCCTCGTAACTCTGTTTATTTGTTTGTTTGTTACCTTTTCACGGCTAAACGGCTGAACCGATTTCGATGAAATTTGGTATAGGGGTAGATTGGACCTATGAGACGGACATAGGCTATCTTTTGTCTCAAAAAATAATCTCGAAGGGGATGAAATAGGGGTTGAAAGTTTGTATGGGGAATCCATAAATATTCAAGTTAGGGATCTGAAAATTCTTATTTAGGCTTTTGGTAAGAAATAAATAAATACGGGTTTCAGCTTTTTTGCAAAATCATCCCTAAAGGGGGAAAAGCAAGGGGGTTGAAATTATGAGGTATTCTTTAGATGCACCCCCTACGGACCACAATAAACTGCTGAACGGATCGTAATTTAATTTGGCAAGTAATTATAGGGGGAGAGTGCGATGGGAGGAGAGGGCGGGGGAGGGGAAAGGGAGAAAGGGGGAGAGTGGGGGAAAGTAGAGTGGGGGTAGAAGAGGGTAGAGTGGGGAGAAAGAGAGGGGAGAGCGGGGAGAAAGAGAGGAGTGGGGTGAGAAAGAGGGGAGAGTGGGGTGAGAAAGAGGGGAGAGCGGGGAGAAATAGGGGAGAGTGGGGGAAGAAAGAGGGGAGAGTAGGATGAGAAAGAGGGGAGAGTAGGGTGAGTAAGAGGGTAGAGTGGGGGAAGAAAGAGGGGAGAAAAAGGGGAGAGTGGGGTGAGAAAGAGGAGAGAGTGGGGAGAGAAAGAGTAGAGAGTGGGGTGAGAAAGAGGGTAGAGTGCGGAGAGAGAGGGGAGAAAGAGGGGAGAGTGGGGAGAGAAAGAGGGTAGAGTGGGGGAGAAAGAGGGGAGAGTGGGGGGAGAAAGAGGGTAGAGTGGCGGGAGTAAGAGTGGAGAGGGGGTAGAAGTAGGGGAGAGTGGAGGGAAATAGGGGAGAGCGGGAGAGTGGAGAGTGGGGATAGAGTGATGGGGGAGAAAGAGAGAATGAGTGCGAAATATATAAAAATAGAGAGGGAGTGAGTGAAGAAGGAAAAGGGAGATATAGACGGAGAGGGTGAGGGAAATAAATATAATGGATGAGATGGACAGGGAGAGAGAACGAGAGAGATTGAGAGTGGAGAGGGATATTAATGATAGAAAGATAGGGAAAGATATAGAGATATAAGGAGAGGGAAAGAGATAGAGGTAGAGGAAGAGAGATAGAAAGATTAAAAGAGGGAGAAACATAGAAAGAGAGCTAAAGAGGGAGAAAGATAAAGGAAAAGGGAGAGAGAAAGAGACAGATATATTCTTACCTAGCTGTTACCCGCGACATCAATTGATTTTCTAAACAGTTTACATTTTATACAAAAATGCGAACGAAGTTGCGGGTATCAGCTAGTAATTCTATATTCCTTAAAATTTCTAATAACTATTTTTTGCAGTCTAAAACGGGCTTTGGTTTTGAGCTATGAGTCATATTATGTTCGGCACGCGCATTCCGCTCACTTCGCTCTTCCACTTGTCTCTCTTTCGCGGCCACTACACTACACTATTCGCGAAGTCGACCGAAGTTAACCGACTACGAGAGTAGGTATCTGTTGTGTATGTGGAGTGTTGGCTACGGGGTCCGGCCGGGACACGACCATTAAAAGAGACTGCTAGAAGCGCACTGGTTTATTGTAACAGAAGAGCGCGGGCGCAGCCGCGCGTTTACTGTAACTAAGTACACATATATATAACACTATCCCTCCCTTTAAGTGGAAGACAAATATTAAAAGAACTTTTTATAATTTATACGAGGTTTGTTCCGCCTCGGTTCCTGAATTGGAGCTGCATGAGTGGTTGGAGTCAAAAAGATTGGAGAACCATCTTGGGCGGGCGCTTCCGGGGATCTCTGATCGATCGGGGTACTGGGCAGAGACGCAATTGCAGTCGGCTGGTCATCCGAACTAACTTCCCCCGCCAGCGGCTCGGTGGCGGCCGCGGAGGCTATCGCCGTGTCAGCGTCTGTAAAGCTTGACGCAGGATCAGCTATTGAATCCGGGCACCAGTTATGATCATTATTAGCCACACTTGTAGTTTCTCCCTCTTTTCTTATCCATAGTTGATTTTTGTGTTTTTTTACTACAGTATCCAAATCAGGAATGTACACTAAATATATAACACTTCCTAATACTTTTTTAATTACGCCTTTCTGCCAATAGAACTTCTTATTAGCAAGATATTTTTTTACCCAGACAATATCCTGGATATTGAAATCGTGTCGAACAGTCCCTTTATAGTACTTAGCCTGTAAACACTGCTTTAGTTCAATCTCGCGAGAAAGGTCAGTGGATGTCGAATCGATGACTTTTGGATTTAAGAGGTCAAGTCTACTACGCATGGGACGACCAAAGAGTATTTCCGCAGGAGATTTATCAATGGTGCTATTTTTCGAATTCCTATAGTCAAATAAGAACTTTAATAACTTTTCGTGCGGAACATTTTTGCAGCCGCTAGATAATATTATCGATTTTATGCCCTTTTTTACGACTTTGACTAGGCTCTCAGCCTGGCCGTTGCTGGCCGGATTGTATGGAGGGGACAAAATGTGATTAATGCCATTCGATTTGCAAAATTCTTGAAATTCTTTGCCCGTGAAAGAGGTACCGTTGTCGCTCACTATAGTATGAAAAATTCCTACCCGTGACATGAGATCGTTTAGTTTGCCGATAACCGCTTTAGATCCAAAGTTCATATTCATGCAATAGCATTCTACCCATTTGGAAAATGCGTCCACGACTATTAAATACATTGTATTATTAATTGGGCCTAAGAAATCTATGTGAATTCTATAAAACGCATGCGGGGGAAACGGCCAGGGCGCGAGGGGGGCGCGCGGCGGCGCGGGGCGGAGCTGTGCGCACACGACGCACTTATTCACCAGCTGTTCTAAGTAGGCATCGATACCAGGGAACCAGAACCGCGCGCGAGCCGATGCTTTGATCTTCACAATGCCAAAGTGTGAGCTATGTAGTTCATTGCAAACCTTATCGCGGAGCTGGTCTGGAATAACAACTTTATGGCCTCGCATTAAACAACCGTTTTCGTATGACAATTGGAATCGGCAATTGAAAAATGGTTTTAATTCATGATCTATTACTTTTCTAGGCCATCCGTTTTGAACGTGATGTATTACCTTTTTAAATAGATTATCACATTCTGTTTGTACTTGTAGCTCGTGGAGTGTGACCGGAAGCGTCCCGTCGACAACAAAGTTTATGTATGCGGCCCGCTCCTCGTAACTATGCTCATCATGGGCCTGCGCTGCCGCCTCTTGCTCGCTACACGGCAACGTCGCACGCGACAAGAAATCAGCATTGTTATCGGCACTACGTACAAATTCGATAACGTAATTATAGGCTGTTAAAAAAATTGCGTATCTCTGGAGACGGTTGGCGGTTACTTCCGGAATACCTTTATTAGGACCAAAAATAGTTATTAACGGCTTATGATCAGTACGGAGAACGAACGGGTCTGAACGGCCGTACAAGAACTGGTGGTATCGTCTAACCCCGAAGATAATTGCTGTAGCCTCTTTTTGAATTTGCGAATACCTATTTTCGGCTGACGTCAAGGTTCGCGAAGCAAAAGAAATAGGCCTTTCCAAGCCGTCTTGACAAATTTGTGACAAAACCGCCCCTAAACCATAAGGGGAGGCGTCTACGGTTAGGATGAGCTTTGCATTCGGGTCAAAATGAGTCAAAACCTGATCGGATGCGAGTATGCCCTTGACTTTGCTGAAAGCAGCAGTATGACTGGATGTCCAAACCCATTTCGCGTCTTTGTGCAGTAAGTTATACAATGGACTTAATATCGTAGAAGCATCTGGAATAAAATTCCGATAATAGTTTATAAGACCTAGAAATGACTGTAGCTGCACTACATTGCTAGGTATGGGGGCGTTTACTATCGCGGCAACCTTGTCACTCGACTTACGTACCCCTTTAGCGTCAATTACGTGTCCGAGATAATTTACTTCCGTTTTTAGGAACTCGCATTTATTTTTTTGTACAGTCAAGCCCGCGCCTTGCAAACGTTCTAGCACCCCACGTAACCGTTCTAAATTTTGTGTTTTTGTGGAGCCTGCTATCAATATGTCGTCTTGAAAACAGAGAACGCCATCCATGCCCGCCAGCACACATTCCATGGCACGCTGGAAAATAGCCGCTGCACTGGACAGACCAAACACCATGCGCGTGAAGTTGAAAAGGCCGCGATGTGTGTTAATGCAAGTTAGATTTTGAGATTCTTTCGATAAACAAAATTGTGCATAGGCCATCGAAAGATCTAACTTGGAGTAATATTTACCACCATGTAGCTTAGAAAACATTTCGTTAATTGTGGGCAAAGGATACTTCTCAATAATTAACTGTTTATTTATCGTTACTGAATAATCCGCGCATAGTCTTACACTACCGTCATTTTTTAACACAGGGACAATAGGCGAAGCGTATTCTGAGTGCTCGACCGGTTTTAAAACGCCTAATGCTACTAACCGATTCAACTCTTTATCGACTTTGTCTTTTAAGGCGAAAGCTACCGGCCTTGCTTTAAAAAAAATAGGCTTTGAGTCGGGTTTTAAGTATAGTTTGACTTCATACTTAGTGAAACATCCTAGGTCACCAGAAAACAGCTGAGGAAACTTTGAAATTAAGTTAGTGATGCGAGTTTCGTCAGATTCGTTGCAATAGTTGATGTTTGATGATGTGGGCGCTATCTCCAAACCAAATGCACACATAAAACTGCGACCTAATAGCGACGGGCCGCCGTCGCGCACCACGTACATATCCAGTGCATGTGTACTGGCGCGGTACGAGACAGGGACGCGGAACAAACCAATTATCGGCATACTATCACCCGTGTAGCTTTTAAAATTCTTATTTGTATGTAACAATGGGATGTGACCGAAGAACTTGTCATACGTTTTATGCGAAATAGCGTTAATTGGGGAACCACTATCAACCTCGAACTCTAAAATAACACCGCCGACGCTTACGCTCTCAAGCATAGGCTTGTCTCGGGAACATTTAATATTGCAAATTGGCTTACCGTCATCGCATTCATCCACTGTACCTTCCTCGACGTATTTTATTTTATTATTAGAGCACATTTTGCGCAGATGACCTTTCTGGCCGCATTTTTTGCACTTATAGTTTTTGAACCTACACTGCAAACTTTTGTGATTAGAGTAACCACATACACTGCACTTATCGCCGATTTTCCCTGAGATGTTGAACACGCCGACTTCCTGCGCTGAGATAGCGCGCGCGCCGGCTGAGGCGGCGCCCCCGGGCGCTGCCGCTGCGGCCTCACGGGCGCATCTCACGCTCTCAGCCAGCTCCATAGCTTTACTGAGACTGAGTTCTCGCAGGTCCTGTGAAAACAGCTTGTCGCGTTCGTGTCCTGCTACCATGCCCATGACGAACCGGTCTAGCAAGGCCTCCTCGAGGTTTTTAAATCCACAGTGAGCAGCAAGACCCCTGATGCGTGCCGCCCATTGCGAGTGTCCTTCTCCTGGGTTCTGCATCGCCGAGTAGAAGTGGTACCTTTCGGCGAATCCGCAACGCTTCGTGGTAAAATGATCGTCGAAAATTTTGAGAATTCCTTCAAAGTTTAATTCTGCCACGTCCTTTGGCAAGGCCAAATCACTAGCCAGCTTGTAAGATGTCTCTGAGAGTGCGCTTAGCAAGATCGCCTTCCTTTTGACGCCCGCCTTATCCTTGACGTCATCAAAATCATTGGCGATGAAAAACTGCAGGATTCTGCTTCTATAAGTGTGCCAATCTTGTGATAGGTGGTCAAAGCTGGATAATACTCCGAAGGAAATCGACGCCATTGCAGCGTGAGTTCGCTCGTCGCCACTGTTGTGTATGTGGAGTGTTGGCTACGGGGTCCGGCCGGGACACGACCATTAAAAGAGACTGCTAGAAGCGCACTGGTTTATTGTAACAGAAGAGCGCGGGCGCAGCCGCGCGTTTACTGTAACTAAGTACACATATATATAACAGTATCTTCGGGTCTCTTCGTGCAACTTTGGCTCGTTTCGGGCGACTTTCGATCATTGTTGGGTTTTTTTACCCGAGTCATAGTAAGTACAGTTGAGATACTTATGGTCAGACGCAAGCCTAAAAATAAAGTATTAAAAAAGCAACTCACGTGATGTGTAACGTCTGGTGGTCGCCGGTCAGTGCTGTATCTTGTATCGGTAGACGAGCACGCTGGCCACGCCCACCAGCAGCCCGAGCAGCAAGGAGCCCCACACGAACATCTGCGGGCGGAGGAGCGCGCTCTACGCAACATTCAACCGTGCACTCGCGGCCGTGCCTTTCATATGTGCCGTGCCATTATAGGACTAGGGATATTACCGTGCCATTATAGCACTAGGGATATAACCGTGTCATTATAGCACGCGCTGTATTGCTGTTTTTCTTTCATTTTTAAACGTAGCCACACTCGATTTCTCCTGTGTCGTGGGTAAATTTATCTAATTTCACACAACATAACGCCCAGACCAGAAACAAAATATTGTTCCGGGCGGGAATCGAACCCGCGACGTCAAGCACAGCAGTCCTAGTGCTCAGCCACTAAGCCAAACGTGTCATCACTATGGATATCATTATATCACTAGGGTTATAATAACCAATCTAATATTATTTTAAATCCACTATCCTTGTCGGTACTAATATTATAATACGAAAGTTAATGTTTTTTGGTTACATTTTCATGTCTTTCTTTCATCATTCGTAGGTATTTTGATGAAGTTTGGTATATATTATCGCATCACCATCATAGATATTATCTTTGGAAAGAAGATAATTCGAACAATCTTACCTTGGCTCTAGAAGGTTTTTTATCAGGACTGGACGGACTCTTCCCGTGTTCAGTGGTCGTTCCCAGCATTCTCTTCGCAAGTTTCCTTTCCACCGACCTGAAATGTTTATTCAGTATTCATTTGTAAGCTGTGAGGCGCCACACTTCCAATTTTATGATGTATTCATATAATTTTTTTTACATTCGGATATTTATTATCTAGCCAACAATGTTGTTTTATGTTTTTAAAACCAACATTGAATGCATCTTAGGAAAATCAACAGGGTTACCCCGAGCAGACACCTCCTAGTTTAGGTATTTGAAGAATATCTTTAATTAAATTACATTTTCTTTTGTCGATTTTGTGTCGCTTCTCTTTGAACAATCAAGAGATCGGTATCGTATGCTATCCACGGACCTGTCTCTGGTGGCCTTCTGCTCGCACCGCAGCAGCTCCTTCAGGGCGCCCCCGTCGGCGGGCGCGGCGGCCGCGGCGGCGCGCGCCGCCTCCAGCGCCTCCGCGTTGCGCCCCATCGCCGACAGGATCTTGGACTTGCGGTACAAAGCCTTCGCGTTCTTCGGCTGGCAGCTCAACACTCGCGTCACTGCCTGTACAACACGAACAGAAAATAATGTTCATTAGCTAAAAACGGGCCTAATTCGCGCAAAAACAAATGTACTCTCTACATGTATGTGTGCGTGCGTGGTTACGTATGCGTGTAGTGAGTAGGGACCTGCAACGCGGCGTCGTAAGCGCCGGCCTTGAGCTGCGCGGCGGCCATGTTGTTGTGCACGCGGAGCCGCTCCTCCAGCAGCGCGTGCAGCGCGGCGGAGGCGTGCGCGAGCTCGCCGCTGGCCGTGGGTTCGCTGATGCCGCCCTCCGTCTCGTCCAGCACGTCCAGCGCGCGGCGGTACAGCTGCACCGCCAGCGGCGCCTCCCCGCGCCCGTACCACCAGTTGCCGCGGGACCGGCGCCGGATGCTGCGGTGAACAGTCTCATCGTAATCCGATCTCTACTACTGTCAGAGTCGTTTTGCGATAACTCTGCATATGATTACTGTACTGAGTAGTGACTGAGTCCTTGTACTTTCATCTTTCAAAACAAGGGAGGAAGGGGTCAATGTTTAGTCTCGGTCATCGTAATCTGATCTCTACCTATGTCAAATTAAGAGTTATTTTCCCACACACAGTAAATATTTAAAATAGATCTTAGTGTAGTGCATATAGGTAAGATCAGGGGTCAGGATCAGGATTCTACGTATGAAAGGCGTTGTTTAATTACAGGCTCGTTAAGTTAACCTTGTCTAGGCCTTGACTTGGAGGAACAATTGAATGGTCAGAGTTGGTCATACTATTTATCTAGCTTAGTAACATTACTCTGATGCGATTTGTCTTCAATTCGCTGAGTGTCATTATGAAGCAAAACATTATAATAATATGTTATATGAGACACAAGGCTGACTTGTCAACCGACCACTCTCTCTCTCGCCACCATCATCATCATCATCACCGTCATCGTCATCGTCATCGTCATCATCATCACCACCACCATCACCGTGACCATGACCATGACCGGTGGCCAACCAATGTCTACCGTAAGTCATGAAATGGATTTCCATCGCTCTGCGCTTCGAAGGGCACGTCAAGCCATCGGTGCTGGTTGCTATCCATGTCAGAGGCCCTACGATGAACTCTGACACCACTCAATAAACCAACAATATGATAAAACCACAGGTAAATAATGGGTACATTGTGTAATAGGTGATGCTTGTACAAGTTTAAACATTATATTTATAAAAAAATTCGCAAATACACAGTTACATAATAATATTATATGGGTGTTAATGACCTTCAACCTAAAAATGAACATATACATAAGACTATAATATACAACTTCCTATATACATAATTAGGAGTCATTTCAATAACAATGATTGTAAAAACATGTGAGCTAGAGCATGGTCTATAAAAAACATTATAATCATATGATTCAGTGGCAACGGCCTACGTCTTTCCTATGGAATAAGGCCAAGGTCAGAGTTGGACGCAGCACAGAACATAGATAACAGAACCTTGATATTTTATTAGGAATACAGTTCTAATTGAATACAAAATATACATAGTATTGGGTTGGGATGGGCAATGACAAAACATTCGATTGTCCCATACATGAATGAAATGTTTGTAATATCAGAATCCTCTAAAGACTCTAAACTCTAAATCAATATAG